>CM059584.1:68472500-69912500 GCA_030407085.1 Trichopria drosophilae
GTGGCTATTGCTTCCACTCGGCCGATTGCATCGATGGTTGAGCTCCCCTTCCGAAATCCGAACTGGGTTTCGGAAAGACCTCCGGCATTTTCGATGGCTGCTTCCAGTCTGGCACAGATAACCCTCTCATATAGCTTCCCGGAGATGTCAAGCATGCAGAGCGGTCGGAATGAGGATGGGTCGTCCGGGGGTTTGTTTCCCTTAGACAGCAGCACCAACCTCTGTTCCTTCCACTGCGCCGGGAAGCATCCTTCCTTCAGGCAAGCACTGAATGTCAATGTGAAGATGGTTGGTACATTCAGCGCTGCGATCTTCACTGCCATTCCAGGTACCCCATCCATTCCTGGGGCCTTACGGGTGGAGATCTTCTTAGCAGCCATCATTACTTCGGCTTCGGTAATATC
Organism: Trichopria drosophilae; assembly: GCA_030407085.1. Lineage (NCBI taxonomy): Eukaryota > Metazoa > Arthropoda > Insecta > Hymenoptera > Diapriidae > Trichopria > Trichopria drosophilae. Next base: position 68,472,905 of record CM059584.1, read on the forward strand.
TGGCGGCTCGGCTGCACCAGCAATTGCCATCAGGCCAGTGCCAATCGGCCGTTCCCGCTGTCCTGGGAATAAATGGCCGACGACTTTGCCAAGGAAGGATGGACAAGATGGTGCGTTGGGTCCCCTGGGCTTGATCTTGTTCATGACCGTTTTATACGGTCGCCCCCAGGGATCGCGGTCCACCTCCTCACAAAAGTCCTGCCAGCACTTTCTTTTCGCGGCTTTGATGACAATCTTGAGCCTCTTTCTCTTTCTTTCATAGTCCGCGGCCAGTTGGTAGTACCGGGGCTTATGGATTGCTCTCTGGTGCAGCCTTCGAGCCCGAAGGCACTCTCGACGGATATCTGCGATTTCCTCGTTCCACCAGTAAACTGGGGGTCGGCCGCGAGGATTTGACTTCACGGCCATAGAGGCATCGCAAGCCGCTGTTATCGCTCGGGAGAGGCATCGGGCTCTCTCCTCTGCTGTTCCCTCCACCTCCGTCTGTTCCAAGCTGTAGAGGAACATTTCCCGATCGAAGGTGGCCGGTGCCCATCTCTCTTTGCTTGCGCTCTGCACCTTTCCTACTGCTCTGCCGGTCAGTTGGAGCTGGTACACCAAGGTTTGATGGTCACTGCCCGTGTATCGGTCGCTAACTTTCCAGCCCAACCCTTCCCCCATCAATTTTGGGTCGACGAAGGTCAGTTCGACTACGGAGGACTTGCCGGCCTTGGAGTAGGTCGCCTTTCCTCCCGTGTTAGCAATCTCCAACTCCAGTAACGAGAAGGCCTGCATGAGGGCATGTCCTCGATGGTTGGTCTTCGCGCTACCCCATTCCGTCGCCCATGCATTGAAGTCCCCCCCGTTGACTAGTGGGAGTCGGGAGGTTCTTGCAGTGGCGACGATGGCCTCCAGGGATCCTTGGAACTCGTCGATGGTAAGACTGGGAGGAAGGTAGCAACTGTATAGTCTTATACCAGCCACATCCACCCACGTGAAGCTGGGCAGGGGATCGGACATCTTATTGGATATGTGGAGATTCCCACACACCCAGATGGCCGCCTTGCTGGTGGAATCCTTCACCCAGCTCGGTTTACAAAGGTCCCGGTAAGCCTCGCTGATGACGGCGATATCGGCCTTCTCCTCCTTGACCAGTTGAAACATCAGGTCCTGGGCCACCGCACAGTGATTGAGGTTTATTTGGAGCACCTTAGCCATTGTTGGTCTGTGCTCCAACCTCCTGCGTTGCACGATGTTTGGCTACGCAGTCCTCAATCTTGTGGCCCTCCTTGCCACACCGGAAGCACTGCGCCGAGCGACCGACCGCGCTCTTACAACCCCTTTCCAGATGTCCACTCTCGTAGCACCTGTAACAGCGTGGGGGTCCCTCGCGCAGTCGAACCCGGCAATTAACCCAGCCAATTTTAAGCTTCCCCTTTTGCAGCAGTGTGTTTGCTACTGCGACGGGAAGCAAGATATTGGCCGCCTGGGTTCCGCTATATGCTCCCCTGAGCTTGATATTCTCAGGGGTCACTGCTTCCGGTGAAGTCATCTCAATGATGGCCTGTGCCACCTCCTCTCGAGTTATGGCCTCGTCCATGTCCTTGATGGTGATGGCTTCCTTATGGGACAGTGCCTGTACGACAGCTGTCCCTTTTAGGATGGACGTCGCCGCTGCTTGGAGCTCTTGGGTGCACATGCCAGACGTTGCAAGCTCTATGAGCAGTTCGCCTGCTTTCGTCCGCCTGATGGCGGTCACCCTTTCTCCTAACTTTTGCAGTTCTGGCGCAGCTTTCATGGTCTTTAGGATGTCGACATATGACGCACCGTCCGCTGCCTTGATCTTGATGGCATCGGGGCGGAAGTGTCGGAGGCCGGCTTTTGATTCCGGCTTCCCCCTATGTCGCTTGCCGACATCCGTTCCCTGCGGCTGCTGATGTTGTTGCTGCTGCTGCTGCTGCCGTTGTTGTTGCTGTTGTTGCTCCTGCGGATGTTGTTGCTGCTGATGCTGTTGCGGTTGTTGTTGCTGCAGCTGCTTCGCCTTCTTCTTTAGGCCGTTTCTGATCACCGTAACCCAGTCCTGGTCTTCCGACTGGGGTTGCCACCGTTGTTCTGCAGCTGGTGGTACGGGGAGTTCCTTTTTATCCGCTTCTTTCCTGACCCGTTTTGTCGCTGGCAGCTTCAGCGGCGAGGGTCTTTTACGCTCCGGACGTTCGGGGGGCTTACGGAATAGGGGCGACGTTTGGCTCGTGTGTGTGTGTGTGTGTGTGTGATATGGATGAAATTGTTGAGCCTTCAGAATTCGACTGGCCGTCGATTTTGGGATACCATGACGTTTTTCGATTTTCTGGTTGAAATATGAGGATCTAGAATAGTAGCTGCTACAGTAACCACAAATTTTTCTTCGCCAGCACCTGTTTTTCGTCCCTATCTTTTTTGAGATCCGCTCTCAGCTCTGGTAGAAAGCCTTTTTATCGTCTTTCTATTAGGATGACGCCTGTTCGAATATTTTTCAGCATAAAAGCGCGCTGTTAGCGAATAATTATCCTCAGCTCGACCAACTTGGCGAATCATATCTACAATTTCAATAGGTGGATAATCACCCATGATTTTGGTTTACAAAAGAAAAAAAGATAACATGGAAAAATTTGTAGTAATCGTTCAATTACTTCAAAAAACAGAAATCCTAAGATTTTGTTATTGCTCGAGACTATATCGATATTTTTTAGTTTACGAAACATTGAGTACAATCAGAATAAATGGCAATCTGTCTTCCACGTGAAAATTAAGTGACTTTAAAATTAATGACTTCGCGGTCAAAGTTAATGCTCAAATTTCAACAACCCCTTTGTTGATACAAGTCGCTCAATGAAAAACAATTGAAAAGACAAAGAATCACTGCGCTTCGGAAGATTTTCACACGCACACACACACACACACACACACAGAGTTGTACAGTAATACATGTTCTACATTTTTGGTTGGAAATATTACACAGCGCTGCAAATTCCAATTTTTTTCTGCGAATGAAATGCCAATTTTCCTGCTGAAAAAGGTGGAGCTAGCAGAATTTTCCTATCACGTTGTCTTTGTAGCAAAGAAAATTCTGCCAGCGCCATCTTTTCAACACGAAAATTCCTTTCGGAAACACTATGTGGCATTTCATTCGCAATAATCAAGTAGGGCAGTGTCATTTATCAAATTTGCTGTTTTCAAAATAAGTGCAAGAATTTAATAAAGGTCATATTTTTTTCGCTGCTTTTGCAAAATTAAAGTTTATTCTTAGATTCATCCTTCTTTTATGGGGTTACCATTGGTAATACGAATAAAATACGTGCAACAAAGAAAACATTTTTAATACGATTCATTATTTGACAACATTTTGCGACTTTTAGCATTTTTACAACTGTACCATATTATAAACTATCATTTCGGACGTAAAATATCTCGCTCTTCCCAAATCCATAATAAAAAATAAGGGTTTCCATTTAAAAAGCAACTTTGACCTTGGAGTAACTTTGAAGGTCGTTGATCAGGAGATGGTCAAGGTCATGTCTGAACGTGAAATTTCCTGTTCTTTCGAAATCCGCAATAGATAATAGGGGTTCACATTTAAAAAAACAAACTTAATCTTGAAATAACCTTCAAGGTCAAATTCAATGGTATCAGTAAATAGCCCGGAAAAATCCTGAAACTTTTGTCTTAAACCTTTCTTCTACAACGCGATATTTTCAAGATATTGAGAATGGACACTTAAAATGGGACTCCATGTATATATACCGGGTGAATGCGAGAGAACTGACCACAGGGCAACCCATGTTAATGCTAGCGCGCTTGTGATTGGTCACTTTTTATTATATACTATTTATTATAGGAACTATTATTAAATCGAATTTAAACATAATTTGGAAATGTTAAAGAATTCTCAGGGCAAAAATTTATTCCAGCTCCATGACAGCCTGTCAAGTAGTCGATCTACAGAATTTACCACGAAGCCGGAACAGAAACAAAAATCGACAATAAGGAATGTGATCCTAGAAGGTGTTGATGTCAGATAAGTATTGAACAATCATTTAATACCAATATTTAACTTGGTTCCCATTACTTTTGTACCATATTTCTTTATTTCAGAAAGGTGAGCACCACCAGTCGAAGAAGAATTACCAAGTAATCACAATAGAATAGGGAATAAATAAGAGTTTGAAGACCATCCACGTAGATAGCGAGGCAAAATCACTCCTGACGATAAACAAGGAAGAAATGTGAAGAAAAAGAAATGTGGTTTTGTGAAGTGCGTTGGAATATGTTAATGAAAAATAATTGTGAAATGGTAGTGTGTATTCACCTTAAAAACTAATAAAGTGTTTGTGAATAATTTTTCAATAAAAACTATACATTATCTTTACAACGTTATCGTATAAAACATATTTCTAATCGAGAAGGTGCTCAAAGTGTCGTCCACCAGCTGCAGTACAGAACCCCAATCTATGGTAGAATTCACTTTCCCAATTTTCCAACGTCTCTGGTGTCTGACGTCATTATCTCTATTATTTTGTTCTGTAAATCTTCGGCTGTTTTTACGTAAGGGCCTCTGTACAGTGCATTTTTTACATGCCCCCACAGAAAATAATCGAGTGGCGTTAAATCCGGGGAACGTGGTGGCCATTTCACTGGGCCACGCTGACCAATCCATCTTCCTGGAAAATTTTCATTCAGCTGATTGGTCACCTCTCTAATTCTATGCGCAGGAGCACCGTCCTGTTGAAACCAAATTGGATGCTGTTCTTAATTGTAAGAGGTATACATTTTAAAAATTTATGTTAAGTCTAGAACTAAATTTTAAAAAATAGTACACTAATATGGGCTTGGAAGATTGCAACCTCAACGTATTTTTATATTCTAACAGTATCACTATCACAAATGTGTTTAAAACTTGACGTTAAAATTATAAAGAGTACATAGTGTTTTTTCTAAGTAAATTAAATTATTAAATTTTTTTTATTTTGTTGTCTGCAAACTCAACCAGAAACCTTTCTTCTATACAATATTTTCCAATAACAGTTGTAACAATGACTGGTGAACAATTCATATTAATGATCAAAGCAGATTCAAAAAATTTTAATTAAATTAGTTAGGGTTTATTTATTTACACTCACCTTATATGCACTTTGAAGGGTTTATACCCATTCGCCTATAAAATTTTTCCCACAGTTTTTTGGCACACTCCACACTGTTGTGCAACTTTTCTTGTTGAAATGTGGGGATCTTCCTCAACCGATGCACATACAGCAATTTGCTGCTCTTCAGTGATCCGGCAAACATGTCGTTCAATTTTGTTATGGGTATGATCAACACACCCTTTTTTATTAAAATTTTCAACAAAATTTGCAATGGTTGCCCGTGATGGAATGGGTCTTTCTGGGTGTTCTGCTGCAAAATGTTCTTGCACTTGGCGGAAACTCAATCGCTGATATCACCGTCTTATCATTTGCACCTTTTCTTCCACTGTATACATTTTTATAACTTGAAAGATTCAATGATGAATTAAGTTTACAACTATTAAATTACTAATAATACTTATAATATAAGAATCCGTTCAACTTTGCAATACAAATAAATAACATTTGAACGTTCTGGATGAGGAAAATTGAAAAAGTATCAGAATTTTGAAAAGCGGGAAATTTGAAAACAGAATAAAACAAAATAAAAAATATAATAATTTAATTTACTTAGAAAAAACACTATGTACTCTTTTATAATTTTAACGTCAAGTTTTAAACACATTTGTAATAGTGATACTGTTAGAATATCAAAATACATTGGGGTTGCAATCTTCCAAGCCCATTTTAGTGTACTATTTTTTTAAATTTAGTTCTAGACTTAACATAAATTTTTAAAATGTATACCTCTTACAATTAAGAACAGCATCCAATTTGGTTTCAACAGGACGGTGCTCCTGCGCATAGAATTAGCGAGGTGACCAATCAGCTGAATGAAAATTTTCCAGGAAGACGGATTGGTCAGCGTGGCCCAGTGAAATGGCCACCACGTTCCCCGGATTTAACGCCACTCGATTATTTTCTGTGGGGGCATGTAAAAAATGCACTGTACAGAGGCCCTTACGTAAAAACAGCCGAAGATTTACGGAACAAAATAATAGAGATAATGACGTCAGACACCAGAGACGTTGGAAAATTGGGAAAGTGAATTCTACCATAGATTGGGGTTCTGTACTGCAGCTGGTGGACGACACTTTGAGCACCTTCTCGATTAGAAATATGTTTTATACGATAACGTTGTAAAGATAATGTATAGGTTTTATTAAAAAATTATTCACAAACACTTTATTAGTTTTTAAGGTGAATACACACTACCATTTCACAATTATTTTTCATTAACATATTCCAACGCACTTCACAAAACCACATTTCTTTTTCTTCACATTTCTTCCTTGTTTATCGGCAGGAGTGATTTTGCCTCGCTATTTACGTGGATGGTCTTCAAACTCTTATTTATTCCCTATTCTATTGTGATTACTTGGTAATTCTTCTTCGACTGGTGGTGCTCACCTTTCTGAAACAAAGAAAAATGGTACAAAAGTAACGCGAACCAAGTTAAATATTGGTAATCAATGATTGTTCAATACTTATCTGACACCAACACCTTCTAGGATCACATTGCTCATTGTCGGTTTTTGTTTATGGGCCCGCTTCACTGTAAATTCTATAGATCGACTACTTGACAGGCTGTTATGGAGCTGGAAAGTTGGACACTGGCAGACACTCTGGTCGTCGGTTTGTTCTGGAGTGTTTTGGAGTCTGGACTTTGGAGTGCCTGGACTAGAGTACACAGCTATGCGGAGAAAAACAACTGTACATACATAAGAGCAACCTAACCTGTTCAATTTTTCTTTTAAATTTTTGCCCTGAGAATTCTTTAACATTTCCAAATTATGTTTAAATTCGATTTAATAATAGTTTCTGTAATAAAATTCCCCGGTTAAAAGTCAAAAGCATGAGAATAATGCATATAGGGTGACGTTTGCAAATGTTTCCTTGGAACCAATCACAAGACATTGACCAATCACAAGCGCGCTAGCATTAACATGGGTTGCCCTATGGCCAGTTCTCTCGCACTCACCCGGTATATATATATAGACATCTAAATCCGATCGAGCAACTTCCATGCGGGGCATCTTCGATAACGCTAATGCCGGCGTTGCTTAAACTTTGAGGGCTCATAATTCAGGCAAATCTCATCGAAAAAGAGCTCATAATACGCGTTTTGAAAACGTCTCGACATTATCTACAAGACTCGCTGGACAATCGGAGCTGTGCCTTTCGCACGTCGTACTTGATTTGATGCGATTCCTTCTACAGGAATTTTTATTAGTTTACTGGTTAGTACTTATGACAACAACAAATAATGTCTACTGTTAAATTTTACTGTCATGGTTGTAATCCTTTCAAGATGGCAGACCATAGTTAAAAATATTTTATAAAAAAATTCGATTTTTATAAATTTGACATTTAAGAGTTTAAAAAATGTTTGTTATTACAAAATTTCACGTACAATATGTAATGCATAGCATAAAATTTAAAATTCGTGTTGAAGGAATCGCATCAAGACCAGTTACGACGTGCGAAAGGCAAAGCTCCGCGCGCTCAGACTTGCAAAACAGCAAGTCCGTGCGCAGTTCTTTAAACAATGATTAATTACTTAAAAAGTTATGAACGGGCCATTCTGAAACTTTTACAGTATTTTCTACATATTTGAACGAATATTTTTAATGCAAAAAATTTTTTTAAAATCATGCCGCTTTTCAGAAAATCGAATTTGTTTATAACATTTACCAAATAAATTTGTCAGACGTTTATTTTTTAATTTGTTTATATTTCACCGCAAAGCGTCAGTAAATACGAATCGTTCATCCTAACAAATATGTTTTCTATATTCAAACGAATTTGAGTTACAGGAGTTTGAAAATATTTTTTTATAACATCGTAAACTTTGAAAAATCATAACTCGAAAATTTTAGATATCATATTAAAATTAAAAAACACATGTAATTTATTTTTGTCTAGAATATAAAAAAAAATATGCCGCAGAATTTAACATTTTAATTGTAAATCTGACGTGGAATGACCCTTATATACATCAGATAGAGGAAGAAAAACTGAACAAGTCCCTTTACGAAAACTACCGGCGAAGTAGGGTTTTCAAGTTATTGAGCAATAAAACCGGGAATGGATGAATCTAATAATACTCTATAACTTTTGTAGTATAAAGTTTTTTTCGTTATGTCAATACTTTTCGAGTCATTCGTTAGTGAATGTATTGACAATTTTTCAATCAATCAACCAACTTTTTCCGAAGTTTTTCGGTAATAACTGCAAAAGCAAGCATTGTACAGACAAAACCATTCTAATTTTTAAAATGCAGCTTACAAAAAAAACAAAATCGATGTAATATTGTTGTACGTATAGTAATAGGTAGAATTCTTCAAAAGATCGCTGAGCCTCCCTATCTTTTGTGCCTTGAGTTGGGATTGTACCTCATCTCGGTTGAAATCGTGAGAAGAGCGCCCTAGTGGTCGGGGTGTTAATGCGGCCATCAACCTGCACAGCTAAGATGGGTCTCATTAGGCTGTCTGATCTTTGTGTAAACAAAGAATCGGAGCCTGCCTAAACTGGTTCTCTAAGCTAAAAATAGTCCTAAATTCTTCTGTTATGATGGTTTATGGTTGGATTTTTCACCTGAGAACTGGGAAGCGTGTATTGCGACAGCTTATGAAGTATATGCCACTCCCCTACGAACACAAGAACTTCATCGATACTTCCTATCAGATTCGGTCCAAACATTGATTTTTAGACAATCCATGACTGATTTGCTAATTTATACCCTGCACAAAGCTAACTGTACTATCTGCGTGTAAAAATAGAATTAGTAATAACGTTTTTCTTTTTTGCGAAATCTACTTGTCCCGCTATCAATTTGGGTACTCATTTTGTTCCCTCGGTCACATGCAACATGCCAGTATATTTTTTTTAACGCATTGAGTTATAAGAAGCTGAAATCACTTTTCGCGATGAAGTACCTACGAAGGTTGCTATTTACGTAGGAAAGATAAGTCAAGAACAAATAAACAAAATATCTTTGCCAACCTCTGTTTTAAAGTTATAGTCATACCCCATCATACAAATGATTAAAAATATGAATTGTTTTCCAGCATTTACTGCAATATAAAATGAAAAATATTATTATTTTTTCCACAAAATTATAAATGATTACAGCCTCAAGGGCAAGGATGTCATTAGCCCTGGTGAAGAGCACAACATGACATCTTGGCGCGAAATGCATTTAGACAATAGTTCAAATTATATGTGCAAGAAGGATGACTTTTCATATTAAATCCAATAGTATGTGTTTCAAAAATTTTACATGTGAGTACCGGATGATTTATTGCGCTAGATATGAACTTAATACCCCAGTTAAGTCGTATCGTATGTTTGTATAGTTTTTCAGACTTAGTTTGAGGATGGTATTTCGAAGATATTGTTACCAAGGTACTGCAAGATTTGTTTATTTAACTATTTATTTATATTGAATAATAAATAATAACAATAATAATATTAGAATTAATAATAATATGAATGATGATATTTTTGTATTGTTTACGTCACGCAGTTATTTAGTTAGTTTAAAATTGCATTGAATATAAGATAGCTCGCATATTTCTCAATAGTTCTCGATATTTTCCGATCCTTCCTAATAATTTCCAATCTTTTTCGATCTTTCTCGTTCTCTTCCGATGGTTCTCGAACATTCTCTATTACTTTCCTGGTGTTTCTTGATCTGCCAACATCTATTGATCTTCCTAGATAGCACTCGATCTCAGTTGATCTCGGTTGATCTTTCTCGATCATTATCGATGTTGCACGATCCACTTCGACCTTTTTCGACATTTCTCAATATTTCTCGATTTCTCTCGATCTTTGTTCAGCTTTCTCGATCTATCTTGATCTTTCAGGATCTTTCTGTATTTTCGTCGATAATTTCCGATCTTGCGCGATCTGTATCGATGTTTCTCGATCTTTTTCGATCTTTCGCGATCTTCTTCGATTATTCTTGATATTTTTCGATCATTCTCAGTTTCTCTCAATCTTTTTTTTTTCTCTCGATCTTTTTCGATCTATCGTGATCATTCTCGTTCTTTCTGTATGTTTATCGATGTTTCGTGATCTTTTTTGATCTTTCTTGAGCGTTCTCGACTTTTTCTGATTTTTCTTCATTTGGATTACATTCATATAATGCCTAAAAGTGTGTATTTGAATTAATATGTAGTTCTACAGTTTCTCAATCTCGATTTTACGAATTTTGTCTTGGCTGTGCGTGTAGGTTTTGCATTATGATGCAATTTTTGTAACAGACGGATTTAATGCACGTGGCCAAATACGATTAAGGTAGGAAATTAAAAGATGATGACGCATGATTTAGCAATACAAACTAATTTCGTGCCATCATGTTATAAATTTCGATTTTGGTGATTTTTCAAAATGTTGAAAGTTTGGAAATCAGTTTGTAATCCGCTAATGCGAACTTATGATTTGCAAGTTATTTCCGTTTAAAAATTTAGTTGTTTTAAATTAAACTTGTTTATTCGACTTAAAATTTGACAAAATTTGAGAAAATTACAATCGATGTTTTATTATAAAATCTAATCAATTCGGTCATCCCTTGAGCAAGGAATACGAAGATGCGTACCTCCAAAAATATGGATAATTACCCGAGATTTGGATCAGAGGGCTCCAAATTTTGGAATCAGGTAATTGGTTCTATAGATATAAGTCCGTTAGGAGTTTTCTAAACGAAAACGCCTTGTTAATTGAGATTAAGTACATGGAATACTGATTGCAAAGCTAAAACTCACCTATCTAATTATGCGAAAATCGTGAATTGACATACGTTTGATCGATGAAGAGTGGGTCTCATTTCCCCTCATATGCACACGGTAATGTCGGTACAAGGTCTGACACAGCCACATAGTTCGTCCGAGGAACCGTCAGGATCGGACCGTGCGCCTGGGATCCCTGGATATAGCTAGAAATAAAATCTAAAGCTAAGGATAAAATACTGAGCCCCCCCCCCCCCTCCACTCCCCTCACGAGGACATGCCGATGAGTGCTCAAATCATGATGCTCACATACACACAGGCCCACAATACTCTATATCCCTGGGTTGGGTACTACCTAAATCGCCACGTCGCGAACTTGTTTCACAACACACGTCTGGATTTCGATGTGCATTATTTAAGAGTTTTCGATCGAATGAACCCCGAATAGTCGCGCCGATGATGACTGGCTAATTGTTTATGACCTTTTATTAAAGCCTGACGTCACAAATATGTATAATGTTTTTTAATTCTTTTGTTTGTGATGGACAATCTATCCTTCTACAGTACGGATTCTTCTATCCTTGCACGGGACGGATGGAAGGAATTTTCAAAAATGACACATACAATCGTCCCCGCTTCCTCACAGCTTCATCGTGGAAAAATATGTATATTGGATAACTACTTGATTGATAACTTTGCCTACATTTGAAGAATTTCGCGATTAGATTTTGTATCGGCGGCGGAGACGATTATTGCTCTTATAAATCCTCGATTACCAATATATCCGATCAAGAGTGTGTCCCTTATCCTGGAGTTTTGCTAGTTTTTTTCCTTTCTTACAAAGGTTATCGTACGCGAAATGCAATGTTTTATTGTAGTGTTCACGGTCACCGAAAGCCTTGTTTTAGGTTCGTAAAATTTGTTACCCACTTCTCTGCGGTTTCTAATTCATGTGTAATTCGAGATGGGTAACCCGCCGAGTTATGACATGATTCGTGGTCATTTAAAACCGTCAAAGTTTGTGTACGCAGGGGTATACTCGTCGAATATCTTTTTGACAATAATCGCTGCGGTTGCCGGTTTTACGGAGTGTAATTTTACCTTTTTGCGGAATACATCCAACGTAACCAGGATGTGTTTCACTCCCCCGTGCCCTGCCGCTAACAAGCCTCAAAAATCAATCGACAAGAGGTCGTTGGGTTCGTCTGGTACGATACATTGCGGTGCAACATTCTCGTACCGATTATGGACTTTGTTTCGGTGTTGCTAGAAGACTTACGATTCGATGTCGCATTCGAAGAAACGAACATTTTTCCTTCATGATTTTGACGATTTTTTCTGCTCCAATGTGCCCGCATAGGAGATGCAATGGGTGGGTTAATCACATTGCAAGATCCACGGACAAAACAAAGCGCCATTCTCCGACTGACGTTTATTTGTCTATAATTAGTTCCCGTAACCACCAAAGCGGCGTTTCCAAGGAGTTTCATAGACATTTAAGGTTTAAATCTTAATTTTCAAGGTTTTTTAGATCTTTAATAAAGTCCGGATTTGGTTTGGCTGCAAAAAATGATGCAATCAAAATTTCGTTACGACGAAGACATCGATCCATTAAATATTCACATGTCTCTCGCGATAGATGATCCGTTACCACGTTTTTATTTCCCTGAGCGTCATCTATTTCGCAATTATATTCCCGCAGATATAAGATCCATCTCATGATCCTTGCACCGACTAATCGAGAATTTTTTAAGAATGCGAAAGCTCGATGGTTGGGTTTCATAGTAAATCGAATGCCTAATAAATACGTGCGGTGTTTCATAACTGCCCATGCGATGGCCAATAATTCCTTTTCCGCCGTATTATGCAACAATTCTGAGCCCTTCAACGTTCGGCTAGCGAGAGTAACGAATTCTTCCTCTCTGCGGAGGCCTTCGATCGCGCAGTCGCTTGCATTAGTCATTAATTGAAACGGACGACGCAGATCTGGGTGAAGCAAAATATAGTTTCTTCGAACTCGCGCTTTACATCCTTGAACGCCCGTACATGTCTCTCTTGTCACTCCCATTTACTCCCCTTTTTGCTAATTCGACTAAGGGTATCACGCGTTCGACATGCATACGTACGAATTTCGCGTAAAAATGTACGGAGCCTAAGAATCCCAGAAGTTGTTTTTGTTTTTTTTGAGACTGCATACATCCGGATAAGATCTATATTTTCCTGTTGAGGGGATAGACTTTTGTGGGTGAGCACCTCTCCGAGTCAACAAAAGTTAGTTTTACGGAAGTTCCATCTATGAAATTGACTATAAATTCCTGACTATAAATGCTCGCAGATGGCTAGCACCAGTTGTTTTCACGACAAACGGCGTTACATTATATTCATAAACCTGGCTATTAAATATGAAACCGGTAAACTATCGAGACTCCTTTGTGAGCGGAGTTTACCAAAAACTGTTGGATTGATCGAAATTGGAGATACATAATATCATCCGGTGCATGAGGCTCTCGTGGTTATTGAGCGCTCGGGCATCTAGACACACCCGTACAGTCACGTCCTTTTTAGTGACCATTATGAGCAGACTAAGGTACGTGCTTCGTGGTGGACTTATTATTCCCAATTCAACCATTCTTCGGATTTCTTTCGCTACTTTATTTTTGTATGCTAACGGGATAAGGTACGGTTTTCTACAAAATTGCGTTCGATCGTGCATTATGAGCTCATGCTCGTAAATGGAAATGCGACCACGATTTCGATCAAATACGGAGCGATATAATATAGTAGCAAGTCATATAATTGCTGTTTTTTAAATATTCAAAAGTGGGACATTCATGAATTTTTAATCTTATCCCCGCTTCCGTCGGTACATCGGATTGAGTTGACATGAATTCCGAATTAATATTCAACTGAGACATTATATGTTCTGTAGCCTCTTCTACGTTGTCAATTCCATACGACCCGTTAATTTTCATTTCACACATTTCAACTACAGATTTAAACTTTTAATTTTGTTATATATTTAAAGTCAAATCATTCAATAGTCTTCACGATCGGTAATAGTCATATATATGAATTTTAAATAAATTAATGTTGACGGTTCATTTGCAGAAAAAGTAATTTATCATTAGTACATATATTAAAGTTTAACTACAAGTTCTCAAATGATTTTAATATGAAAAACGAGATAAATAAAAAATAAGTATGAAATAGTACATTACGATACAAGTGCGCAAAGTGCGGGAACACCTACGCAGCGCACGAGTATCGTATACTATTTTTCCTATTGAGTTGCGCAAAGTTCGACATCTTCAAGAGTACGTGCAAGGACGATGGGGATGGAAGGAGGGGGAGAGACGGGGGGTTCGGGGGGCTCCGCCCCCGACAAAAAAAAGCAAAACACCATTAAGATTAAATGAAATGAATATTACAAAATGAAAAGGCGGTATTTTTTATAAGTTTGATTTCATAGTCTTTAATACATACAGATAATTCCAAATTGACATAAAAATTGACATTTTGTTAATTGCTTCTTAGCAAACAGTTTTTTTTCGTCAAACGTATACTGCACAGCGTTGAAGAAAAAAACGGGCTCTGACAGGTTTATACGACGGAAGATAAAACCGGCGCGTGCCGGCGGCTATAGCGCTCGTTTCAAATTACAACCAACACACGCGAGAAGGATCGTGTCTCAAACTAACCAATCACGAACGATAACGGTACTGTAGACTCGGCGACTCGGTATACGTGTCCACACTCTACATTCCCGCACGCATTTTAAGGTATATCAGTAACGGAGCACTTTGCGCACGGAAATGCGTGCGCAAAGTACGAACTTTGCGCACGATAATAGGAAAAATCTATTATTTTTTGGAAATATAAGATATAATTTTTAATGGTTCAAAGAAAATTGTAATTTACGGTCGCCATATTTGATCCACGATTTTGAATTTTTGAGAAATAACCTCAGATTTGTACTCAGGGGCCTCATAAACTTGTAGGTTCGAAGTTTTATCAAAATATTGGACAATTTCTTAAGGCTTCTTAGGCCAGTGTAATATTTCACAAAAAATCACTTTAGTCGCTATTTTAGAGCCGCCATCTTCAATTTTCCTAAATGTTATTACAAACCTTAACAGCTTATACAGTAAAGGCCTAATGTATTTTGGGTTAAAATGTTGGTGAAATTTGTGTCCTCGTTAATGAAAATGTGTTAATGACCGTTCGCAATCCTTCGAATAAGTATATACATATATAAAATCAAGAACAGTATGTGTCTGTCTCTTTGTGGGTGTGTATGTGTAATCATTCACAAATAATGTTCATCATAAATGATTTTGTTCATGTGACATAAAACGAACACCAATATGTTCATATGCAAAAATAAAAAATTTAAATTGTGAAGTTTCTTGCGAAACGCAGCTGACCTTTCTGGGCCATTTTGTTAAAAAAAAGTACTTTACCGCAGAATCTATTTCATCGTCATGTCGAATGATGTTAAAGAGTTACACCATTTTTTTCATTTTTTAAAGAAATAAACATACGTTTTTACCTAACTCACATCTTTTGAAGTTCTTGCAAAACATTAGTTCATTATGTACGATTTCCTATATCTAGATTCATTTCATTTCACCAAAACAATGAATGATTTCGTGCATCGCTTAAATGCCCGGGTTTCATCCATTTTGGACCAACGTGCATCATGTAATTTTTCCGAGACCGGTGGCACAACACACAGCATCGAATACTTTTTCGGCTCGAAGAACTTTGCAGCCGCCGCGACTATTCTGTTTTGTTCCCTTTCCATCGAACTGCTTTGGACAATAGTTTATGGATGGTTGCATTTGATTACGTGTCTCGATGGAGCTTCTCGATTGATTGCGTAGCTCCTCCCCCGATAACGCTCATGCGTGAAGTATTCCCGTATATATTTCGCGAGTAGTTAGATTTATCTCGATGTCCTTTGCACTGTTTAATAGCTCGATGGCGTGGGCTGCTCATGATGTACCTCTTTCAGGTTGATGATACACGAATTCTATCCTCTGATATATTGTTTGGCGTAAATTGTCACTCAAAAATCTTCTCTTGAAGCGAATTTCAAAATAGTGGTGAATTTTAATTGAATTCTGTACTGAATCCCAGCAGTCTCTGCATGCGCCCCCTAACGATTGTCCCATGACAATTTTAGATTCTTACTGCTTTATTTTCACAGCCTCCCCTTATTGCCCAATTTTGGTATATCGCATTTAGCGATTGTTGTTCATCAGGTTTTAACTTCATTCGGACACTCCATCCTGCCCGCCACTCCGCGGGTTCTCTCTACATCCGCCGTTCATTTTTTTAATATTGCCGTTTCTCTTTCCAGCAGTCCTATCCTTTGGAGTCATAGTCCCTGGTCGATGAGCTGCTCTTGTAATTCGGACCCCTCTAGCAACTGTGAAAAGTACTCAATCATTACGATTTCTTCACGCTCTAATACGTCAATCCGTTTTCGTTGAGTTCTCCAGTTTTCCTCAATTGCGGTCACTTGATCAATAATAATAATATTTTCTTGGCACATTTTTGCGAACTTGTTATTTATTTCGGATATTCGTGCATTTACCTCGTACGCTATCCGTTTCTGAGATTCGGATAATGTTAAGCTTACTCCTTTCGATCTCGGTATCCGCTACGTTGTCCCGAGGTCTCGCCCCGCGAATCCCGATGCTTCATCGCGCAATTACATCAGTCTCTAATATTACGTGATCAATCACTTATCTTATCTTATAATTATATACTTAATCTTATAGTTACGTACAGATATTCAATAAATTTTAGAAATTATGACTCTCCGTTAGAATTTATAAGTAACAATATATACTTTATGTATTTAAAAAACTATAAGAATTTTCAGAAAATAATATTCCGTGCACTATCTTTATACAGAGATATGGAACTGACTTCGAAAGTAGTGTGACGAATCAGGAACGCATGGGTACGTGAAAGGTTTCCAAAATAAATTAACAATGTTCCGCGCCTAACAAAAAAATAGCTTGTTTAGGCATAAAAATCCTCCGCAAAAATCCCCGGACGCTGTAATTTACCTCGGCTAAATTTAAATCAAGTAGACTACCGTACATAAAAAAGGCAAGTTTCTGGAGCGTGACGATGCCACTTTTATCGCTGCCAAACAAAGACTCGTCTGCCTCGCGGCGGCCACAGGCCTCTAGCTTTATCGACCTCCGTCTCAACTCTATGCGACCAATCGTCATCGTCGACCGATCCAACCGTCGCGACGGTTGCGGCCGCCTGACGACGAGTCAAAGCGGACCCACCCATCGCATCGCAGAACGGCCGTAACAATAGGAGCTCGACCGCGACCAAAACAAAGACGCCCGCACGGCAAGAAAAAAGGGATGACGCTTGGACGGGTACCGCAACAAAGAAGCTTGCGGCCTCAACGGCCAAAACAATATGACGAAAACAATCTTACCGTTGTTATTTATTCACTTTGTTAATTAAGCATTAATCAAAGGCTCAATAAAGTTACTAGTCCGTTTAATTAATATTTAATTAAATTAAACCATAATGTTCAGTAATTTTATCATTTAAATGATCAAATTGTAAATTATTCTTTTAACTACTGAAATTACTAACCTAATCCTTCTAATTAATAATTAATAATTTATAATTCGTAATTAATCATTAATTCACTCTGTTTATTAATTAGATTATTAATTATACATTATGGACTGAACTCCAATTTTTCAATTCGCATTATTTAAAATTGATTTGGTTTCTTAAATGAACATTAAAAACAAGAACAAACTAATTACATAATTAATATCTCTTATTGTGTATAATTTTCCAATATTTATTTCAATTCTTTTATTCTATCATATTTCTGTTCAATTCTTGCCGCATAAATTATTATTCAGCTAACCATATCTTATTGGCTGGTCGCAAATAGTTTTATTAAACTAACTCTTTATAATCTTTTGTTGAACGAACCATCGAGAGTTGTTTGTTTATTGTCATTCCTTCACTTTCCTTTTTTTTCTTCCGAACAAATATATTATTTCACAAACTTGTACCGTTTCGGGCCTATCATTCAGCGTCAATTGTATCCCGCTAAATGCGTACGTATGTATTGCAATTTATTTCCGTTTAAATATTATTTTTTTGAGATTAATCTTACTTATCTGACTCAAAATTTCGTATAGTTCGGAAGATGGCCGTGAAAGAACTACACATGACAAAACAATAAACATTTATTTCCATGAATTGCGAAATTGTAATATTTTATTATCCCGATCCATCGTACGACTACATTCTCGTGTTCCTTTCTTGTTGCATCATCAAGGCTATGGACACTGTTTGCCCAATTCAATTAAACAGTGCTCGAGTACCACAGCGTTCAAATCTACATTTTTTCGACTGCTCCTTAAATTGGATTTGGAGGCTCTGCACTGCACTCATGTCTATTTTAGTTTAAATTAATTTAATCTGCCATAATCTAAATGTACCCGGCTTTATTTCAGTTGTTAAGTTTACGTAATTAAGTTATTAATATCATAGAAAACAGTAGTTAATGTGTGAACTACAGTCTATCTTTGAATCTACCGAAATTTGTTATTACCACATTTCTCAACGCATAAGTTGCTTGTTCTGTTACATGCTGCAATATACTTATATGAAATGTATATTACTAAATTTTTGTATTATCTATGTATATATGTCTTCCGATGGTTATCGATCATCGTTAATTTCCCTCGATCATTCTCGATTACTTCTTCCCGGACTGGAAAAGTAAATGAACTGCCAAAAGTCGCGAACGCGAAGTTCGAGCAGGCTACTGTGGCCGGAGTCCGAATTTCTCTCGATCTTTTTCGACTTTTCGCAATTTAGCTTTATCTCTTTCAATCTATCTTCCCCTATCTCAATCTCTTTAGATATTTCTCAATCGTCGACGTTGCGTTGCCTTTAAAGAAATTTGAACCAACAAAAGACATAATTCCACACCAGACGATAAGGCTTCAAAGATGTTGATTGTCGGCAGGTCTACGGCAGTGTGAAATTATATCTGCCTTGCATTGGCCGTTATGTCTGTGTAATTATAAAGCGTTTTTAAACGAGAACATAACCAGTCCAAACAATTTTATATTTTGTATAGCCAATCCACAAAGTTAAAGTCGCTGTAGAAAATGCTGAGGCATTAATGCTTGATGCGCTTTAAATAAATATCTTTATTTATACATATGTGTGGATGGGTTATTATAGGGACGTTTCTCTACTTTGGGGATGGTCCCCGAAATGAGATTGGAGATTGCGGCTTTGTTCACAGCCCTCGAAATTAGCACCATTTTTTCAATATTCATGCAAGGTTTACTTTTAATTTTTGTTATTTAAACTTAAGCATTACTATCGCTATAAGCGTATTTTATTTGACACATATCATGAATATGATATGTTCATTAGCCAGTAGTTATAACGACTTAGTCAATAGACTTCCTTACATTATGCACTTACATTCAACGTTTAAACGGGGCATTAATTCCATAAAGCTAATCTAATTGATTTTTTTATTTGAACGTATAATTTTTATAATGCTGAATTTCAATACGTACAGATAATATATGAGCGTTGGGTGGACATACCTCAACCTGTTATACTTGATATATTATTTTTGACACTTTATAATAATAGTATTTACATAGTACTGAATAGTTGTAACTTTTTTATTTGCAAGTTGTCTGAAAGGTATTCAACTTACGTAATTTATTAATGTTATTATTTTAACAGAATTATCAGTTTCTTAATGCAGCAATATTGTGGTTATGTCATAAAAAAATTATGTTATATGTTCATAATACAACTTTTAGCATATTATTATATTAACCTGGTAATTGCACATACTGATATTCATTATTTATATCAAACAGTTATTTTATTAAGATAAGTTTCATCGTATACAGTCTGTTTATTTCGCATAATTCAAGTATGATAAAGGTTATTGTATAAATAATATATTCGCAACATTTATAGAAAATCCACACAAATACATATATTCCCCGTTTTGCCGTTTTATAGCTGATTTCTACTCAGGATTCGCTATCGAACAAAATGCAGACATACAATAATTTCATATATTCTTTGTCTTAGTCTTTTGCCCATCATACGACTTCAATATTAGACATAAAAAACTGATAAATAAATTTTAGACCTATTGCATTGAAGTCCATTCAGATAAGATTTTTTCGTTTCTGTTTAGTTCGACAGTTTGTGACTGGTGGCGGAGACAATTTGCCGGGTACGTAAATCAATTTTTTCCTTTCTCGAATATTCGGCGTTTCTGCAATTTATTTCAATTGGTTATTCATCATACGATACAATTTTTCTGCTATTATTTTGAGTATAACCTTGCCATATTATTGTACGAAATGAATTATTTAGTTTATTTGCTTATTACGTATATTTATATCCACTAAGTTATTTTTAATATTATTTACTTTAAAATAATAATTTGTGCGCCGATTTTGGTTTCTTTACGCTTTTTATTTTGTTATTTATAAAAAACATATGGAGCTTTTATGTTGCTCTGAGTCTTAAAAGTATAATTTACAATAAGTAAAGTACAAGAATGTTGCGACCCGAGAAGGCGAATGTTGGGTCAATGACAGTGTAAAGAACCGAATTTGTACGCACCGAGCCTTTCGGTTCATTCATTGTTAAATGTTAATAATCTATAGTTTTATGTCATTTGGATTTAAAAGACGTCTTCTTTCGAATGATGAGAATGCATTGGCTTCTTTAATACATAAATTTATATGATAAGTTAGGATTTTAATTATATTGAGTGTAGGTCTGTCAAAGGGCGTTGGATTCATCAGATTCGATCAGCGCGTTGAAGCAGAACGAGCTATTCAGGAATTAAATGGTACAATTCCAAAAGGATCCTCTGAACCAATTACAGTAAAATTCGCAAACAACCCCAGTAACAACAATAAAGCAATTCCACCACTAGCAGCATATTTGACGCCGCAGGCGACTCGTCGTTTTGGGGGCCCTATACACCATCCAACAGGCCGCTTCAGGTACATTCCACTGTCGCCACTATCCAGGTACCTACATACCTCTACTCGATTTACCCGACAAAGACTATGCAAGAAAGTAACTGACTGGACACGCAACTCCAGTTTTTACCTAAAGATTTAATTTACACGGGTTTTTTATTATATGTATATGAAAACTGAATGCCAAATTGCTAATATTTACGCCGCGCATTAGATAACATAGATCAAATATAAATACTCATTTGTATACACATGATACGTAACAACCTATTTTACTCTTCACTAGATTTATTTCACTTTTGGAGTAGCTCATTTTAAAGTTATATAACTGATGCGAAATTAATTTTAAATTACTTCTAATCATATAAAGAAACTTATAATTAATTGTGCTGAATCGTAAAGAAAATCTTGATTTATATACGATTATGTTCTAGAATTAGTAGAAAGAGGAAATATGGATTCAGCAAAGCTTTCTTTACACCCCTAATATTTAAAAAGGTTAATAGAATTAAAGTAATATATGACAGTAGAAATTTGCGATTTTAACGAAAGGCAATCTTGCACAGAAAGAAATTTGGAAATCTGGCATTTAAACGGTACCTTGTAATGTATTGATAAATGGACTTGTACCATACTACACATAGAAACCAAGCATCGTGTCAGCATTGAATTGTCGATGCCGTAACGAAGTTTTGTCGAGATCTGACGATTAAAGCGACGCTGTACATACGTCGGACATTGGGACTAAAAATAAAACATCAAATATTGTGATATACTAACAATGTTTATAACATATTCCCCAATAATATTTCATAACATTTGTACAAATTGGTACGCTAATAATGTCACCATTAATGTTTAAATTCCCCTATTCTCTATCTATCCTTTTACACGACAATGGATTTCTAATGATAAATTTACTTTTTTTATTTTATCTAATTACAAAAATCGCTTAAGATCACCCAAGTTAAACTCAACGGCATTTTGCTATATCGTTGTTCTAGGTTAAAACTATAAAAATACTTTTTGTAAATTTGTGAGATATTGATAATCTCTTTCTGTGTCCCTGACACATAAAAGTGTAAAAACTAAAGCCGACCAAGAATGCCGAGTGAGGAACAAAAAAATATATTTATGCTCTATCAATTTACGTAAAACGAGGTATCCAAAGGTTTTTTGGATCACTTCTACGAAATCTAAAATATGCTTCAGAAAATTTAAAATGGCGGCTCAAATACAAACAAATCTAATTGATTATTGACAAATTTTATTTCAGATTCGAAATCAGGGTTCTTAATAACGTTTGAAATATTCATTATAATATCAATTTTAATATTATATTTTCTAAATCACAAATAGTAGAATATTTACTATTTCAATTACTACTACAATATTCAACTAATTTATTAGTAGCTTAATATCATCATTTCGATTAATAGAAAATTTCACCATCTAAATCGGTTAAAAGGAAAGCATGCGATGCAAGAAATGTAGTTACTCGTGCTGCCGATTGGTGCAGTCGTGATTATCGCAGCACTGCGTTTCGCGTCCGCTAGAGAAATTCATTTCTACTTTATACATAAGAGAACGTGATATTACGAATCAGTTAATACCGAAATTCATTTTCTATGTAAAATAATAATAAGAAATATGGATATAAAAACTAATGCTAATGTATTTTCATTCTTTAAGAGTAATAATGCTGACATGAAACATTTTAATTTGGGTACAAAAAAATTGTCTACTTCATTTAATTTTGAAATATTAGTTGATAAGAACTTGGAATTGAACGTAAAATTGCGAAAATGTTGTAGTAACTTACAATCAAGGTAGTTAAAAGCCGGAAGAAACTATGATTATTTCATCGGTTATATATCGGATGATACAGGTACGTAAGATGATTCGAGCATATTCATTAGCAGTCCTGTACCACTGAAACGAATTGACACTGACAATAATGTGGTAATATGGCAAAATGACAAAACTTCCTCAACGCGATTTTTCTGGCCAACTCAGTTTAAATATACCAAAGAATCTGCAGATAGGTAACAGTGTGTACCGATGAAATAAAATTACAAGTAAATACTCTTAATCCATGTAAAAAAGATAATATTTCAGATCGTTATAATTTTTTTATTAACTATGGTTGATAGCAAAATTTGTAATATTTAAAAAAAACGACATCCTCCATGAGGTGTTAATATTTGTCATGCGAATCCTAAAGAAATGAATGATTTAACTTTAACCCTTTTACAGGCCGAAGGTTCTGGGCAATCCACCAGAAAAAGTGGCAGTACTTTTAAGGATTCTCGGGGTCGCTAATTACGAATCCGAGGTCAGATTTGAAAAATTAAAAATGGCGGCTTCAATATGACGGCCGTCGAAATGAAAATTTCAGTTTTTTGAAACATAAAAAATATTACTATATTCTACGGGAAATTCTGAGTAAAAAATGTCTCTTGTGATTTTTGCCTAAATTGCATACATTCCACGGTAAAAAATGGGGAATTTTTCAGTCTTCAAGAAAGTTCGTTTCTCGCAAGCGAAGTTGTTTTCTGGAAAATACATATGTGCTGTCTCTCATCCATCTTTTTTACTGCGGATATTTATACCATTCTTACGGAACTTATGTCTATTCGTATTTACGCAGTAATATATATTACGATAAATATATGTGTGTATAAGTATTTATACGTAATTACTTCATTTGTTATCATAATGCCTAAAAAATTTGTCGGTAAAGACAATTTACCCTTGGTACCTGAAAATTCGGATGTTGACGATGATTCAGATTATGATGAGGATTCAGATGTGGATTCAGCTGATGATGACTTGGTCCTGCAAGAAAATGTTGACTCAACTTCCGAATGGTCTCAAAATACAGACAAATTTGCTGTTGAACACGATTTTGAACAATCTCCTACGATCAATATACTTTCTGTTCCTAAAAAAATGGTGAAAAATTCTTTTTTTTTTCAAATATTCACAGAAAAATTTATGCAAGAAATTGTTGATCAAAACTAACAGATATGCCCGTCAGAAAAATGAGAACTCAGCGAATTGGTATGATACTAATGTAAATGAATTATATGCCCGCATTGGTGTACTGATTCTTATGGGAATTCATAAAATGCCTAGAATAGAAAATTATTGGAGCACCGATAGTCATCTGAGAGTTGACTGCATTGCGAAAATTATGACGAGTAAACGCTTTTTCAAATTATTGGAGATGATACACATAAGTGACAATAGTACTATGCTTGCCCGGGACGATCTCAACTTTGATAAACTTCACAACGTAAGGCCTCTTTTAGAACATATGAATTATCAATCTGCTAAGTATACAACCCTTCGGAAACGGTCTCTGTTGATGAATCTATGATTCCTTTCAAAGGAAGATCATCCATGAAGCAGTACATGCCACAGAAACCTATAAAACGGGGGTACAAAGTGTGGAGTTTGGCTGATTCAAAGACAGGCTTTAGATTAAAACAGAAATGTACATTGGCAAATCAAAAAAATATGATACAAAAGATTCTCTTGGTGAACGTGTAGTGTTGAATCTAGTTACAGGTACGATCGGACATGAACACTTGGTAGCTTTCGACAATTTCTTTACTTCTGTCAATCTTGTTGAAAAACTTGTACAAAGAGGAATTTACTCCGTTGCGACAGTTCGTACAAATCGAAAAGGTTTGCCTGATATGATGAAAAGTAAAGAAAAAATGCAAAGGGGAGAACACAAATACGAGACTAAAGGAAACGTCGCTGCTATCAAATGGATGGATACTAAACCTGTCGCTTTACACACTTCAGCTTTTAACCCATCGTATACTGTAGAAATCAACAGAAAATTGAGAAATGGTTCGCAAATTTCTTTATAATGCCCAACTACCGTACAAGCTTATAATGCCATTATGGTTGGTGTTGGTCGGTTTAATCAACTACGGGAAAGGTATATGATAGGCAGAAAGTAAAAAAAGTGGTGGCATCCAATCGCGTGTTACTATATTGACATGACTGTCGTAAATTCCTATATATTACACAAATGCTACAAAAAAGATGTATGCGGAGATCAGTTATCATACGGAACCAATCGAGCGAAACAATTAGTAAATATTTACGATGGCAGAAAATGATTCATGCGGGAAACGTTACAAACTGTTGCAATGAATCGAGCATAAATTAAATGTTGCAAGGTCCATGAAAAAAAAATATACACGAAAAAAAGTTTGGTTTGGTAGTTTTTATTTTTTTCTTTGTTTTACAAATAAGTTTTGCGAAAAAAGATGAAAATTAACAAACGAACAGCATATGAAAGACCGAACTTCAACCGTCACGTGGTATTGTGCGTAAGTAGGTAAATTAGTTACTGAAACCAAGGAAGTGGAAGGCATTTACAAATTTCAAGAATCAGAGTATTTTTCGAACGAAGTTATTATATGTGATCTATAATATATTTATTGAAATTCAAAACAGCTCCACCATACAGATTCCGCCAACTTCAATGTCGCAAATCTCCCACAGGTTTCGTAATGAGCGACAACGAAAACCTTTCAATCTATGTGAATTCTAAGCTATCTATCGGAATTTTTTCCTCGGAATGTATGCAATTTAAACAAAAACAGTTCGACGGCCGCCATATTGAATTTTTCAAATCTGACCTCGGATTCGTAATCATCGACCCCGAAAATCTTTAGAAACGTACGATTTGTAATCGTAGGATAATTCATATCGTTCAGCCTGGTAAAGGAATACAATAATGTGTAATATTGCGTTTTGAAAGTTTCGGAATTTTTCATCGCAATGTATGTAATTTAGACAAAAATCGCAAGAGACATTTTTTATTCAAAATTTGCGTAGAATATGGTAATATTTTTTATGTTTCAAAAAATTGAAATTTTCAGTTCGACGGTCGCCATATTGAAGCCGCCATTTTGAATTTTTCAAGTCTGACCTCGGATTCGTAATCAGCGACCCCGATAATGCTTAAAAGTACTGTCACTTTATCTGGTGGATTGCCCCGAACCTTCGGCCTGTAAATGGGTTAAGTCAAACAAAAAATAATAAGAAAGAATATTATGAATTTGGTTTGTTCTCTTTACACAGCTTAATAAGGTGCTTTGACATTGCCTATAGACTAGATTTTAAGTTATGGCCGGTTAAATCTACCGAGCATAAAACAATCTTTAAAAAAAGCCAAAACGATTTCAGATGTAAATTAGGATTGATAGTGGACCAAGTTAAACAAGGTCTCGGTACATCCAACAATGGAAACACGTCGAGAAAATTTTGTGCAAATTTAGAAATATCAGCTGAAATTATTGGTGTAAATGCAGATCTAATCGAGAAATTCGCAATATTATTGCAAACAATTTCATGTGGATTACCTATTAATGTAGAAAAATTCGAAACCTAGTCAAAAGAAACTGCCGAAGTGTACGTCTTCTTATATAACTGGTATCCTATGCCAGTCACAGTTCACAAACTTCTTATGCATAGAGGGGAGATAATAAAACATGCCATGTTACCAATTAGACAATTATCAGAAGATGATCAGGAGGCAAACCACAAATACTTTGGTTTATATAGAGAAATGAAAGAAAAAAAAGAATCCCTGAAAAACATCCAGAATTGATAATTATCAAGATGTGTTGAACAATCTATTACTCAACTCTGACCCCATTATTTCGTCTCTAAGGTGACAGAATATTAATTATTCATTACATGTTATTAATCCGGAAGTTAAAAATCTTGTCATCGGCCAATAAATTGAAATAAACTTTAAATAAATTAAATATTAGGAAAAATTGTTTAAATTAAAAAGTGCAAAAAAAAAGAGGTGCAAAGACCTATTGACAACCTCAGCGCGAGGCACCTTGAGGTCATATGTTTTTTCATTAGAATATTTCAGCTAATGTCAAAGGTATAAAAATATTATTAATGCAAATAACGATTCAATCTTTCAAAATTTCGCAAATATGCATAATACGATAGTTGAGTAACTTATTACAATCACAAAATAATGTGATTAACAACCGTTTTGGCAGCTGTCAACTCTTAAATTGCAATTTTTTCATCAGAATTATAACGGGTTACTCTATGGGTTAATCTAATGAATCCAGGCGAGTTTCTGGCTTTAGAAGCAAACGTTAGAGAAAATTAAAAAAATTATTAGTGCAAAAAAAATACCATCTGATCGGTTCATCTACAGCCTCAAATCTTCATAATCAGTATATATATTTCTTATTATATATTAAGTTTATAGCAAATTACCTTTCATAATTTAGATGAAGTGATTTTGGAGGAGACGGTCTTGGAGAACAAGTTTCACACATAGGTTGACATTTCGGCCGTCGATGACAACCCTTAGGGCTGTAAAACTATTTTTACTAGACCGTCTCCTCCAAAACCACTTCATCTGAATTATAATTATTAAGCGGTCAAGAAAATCTACAAAATGCGTCAGCATGAAATTTTATTTCAATTACCTTTTACTGGTACACGAATATTAAATTGTGATTATATCAACATGTTTTAAGAATTCACGCATATATGTACACACTACGCAATTGATGCGCAATAGTATATTTCATTGATGTCGTCATTTTGCAGTTTTTTATCAGATGATAATTATGTACAATCAACACCGAAATATAACATTTAATTTTATTCCCATGCTTGATTAAAAATAAAATAGATTATGCTATGGGACAAAACAGTTTCTCTAGTTCTGAGATTTCTTGACTACTATTAAATCTTCGAACTAGATACTACAGATTTAGAAAGAAGTATGTGATAAGCACAAGACATTTGGAAGTCGATTAAGTGTGAGTGGTGAAAAATGAGAAATTTTATTTTATTTCAGATTTGACTAATTCAACTTTTTTACTTTTGCACGGTGGAACTATAGAAAAGTTCAACTGGGAGACTCTCAGCATCTGAAATCTATCGCAGTAGATATTACCTTCACTATGGCCGCAAAGCCATATCGATCCAACCTTATCCATTTTAGGCTACGACTGTTAACCGCTTTGTACAAATGTGTTTTCGGAATACGACTGCATATATGCACACATACAGGAACATTAGTATTCTTTCGAGTGGATTTGACTATCGCATATTTCGATACATATTTTTTCACAACTGATCGCATGCACTCGTTTTTCGGCGTACCCAAAGTCTTACCATTTCGACGAGAAAAAGTATGGGTATTTCCTATATACAGGGTGGCCGATTTATCTGAAGACATCGAAATATCTCGAGAACTATGCACAGAATCAAAAAATTTGTCGGACGAAAGTTGTTCGACACGAAGGGGGGCATCCAGTGATAATTAAATTTACCCCCTCCCCCATCTCCTGGAGGTGGAGTGGGGGCAAAAACAATAAAACTTAAATAGGAACCCCCATTTTTTATTGCAGATTTGGATTCTCCGGAAAAAAGTACACGAATTTGACCTAGGAGCTATTGCATTTTGGTTCACAGGTGGCGCTGTAATCGATAAAAATCCAAATTTATCCGAAGACATTGAAATACCTCGAGAACTATGCACAGAATCAAAAAAGTTGTCGGATGAAAGTTGTTCGATACGAAGGGGGGCATCCAGTAATAATGAAATTTACCCCCTCCCCCATCCCCTGGGGGTGGAGTGGGGGCAAAAACAATAAAACTTAAATAGGAACCCCCAGTTTTTATTGCAGATTTGGATTCTCCAATATTGACAATTTTCGCCCCCGTAGCGGATATGGAATACGGTCATTCTAACAAAGCCGGGAAAAAATACATTTAACGTTACCCAGGAACAACGACGTGGACGTAGTATTTTTCTGTTCCCTTTGGGGTGCTTGTTTTACGTGAGTCCCCTTGCCTCTCACTGTCTCACTGTTCACTTACTTGAGTAAGTGTTCGAAATGTTGACCTTCCACTTCAATGCATTTATTTATTCTTTCTTCAAATGACTTTATACATTATAGAATCATATCTGCAGAAATTTCTGCGCAAGCAGTTCTTATGCGTTCCACCATGTTTTCACGAGTCGTTGGTACTTGATCATAAACCTTACCTTTTAGGTAACCCCATAGGAAGAAATCCAGAGATGTTAGATCAGGTGACCTCGCAGGCCAATTAATGGGGCCACCGTCAATGCTCAGCTTATTTATTCTCATTTCGGAAAAAACATACAGAGAGAGAATGAATGAGCTGAGTGAAGGGACATGACGCGTTTTTTAATGGATTGCGTGATGTCCTCTTTTTGTTTATTAAATAATAAATTTAAAACCTAAAATGTAATTTTATTGAAGGTAGAAAACTTATTTATAAAATTGCTTCCATATTGTATGCACAATTTTTAGTAATCAGTTTTGATTTTTAATATGAAGAATATCAATTATTCATAATCTTAATTTTTTGAATGGACATTATTAAAATTTCATATTCAGAATAACAATTTTCGCAATTGATATTACTAAATTCTAATATTTTTAATATTAAATTTTCATAAAGGGATCAAATTGTCCCTATTTGCCCCCCTTCGTGTCGAACAACTTTCATCCGACAACTTTTTTGATTCTGTGCATAGTTCTCGAGGTATTTCAATGTCTTCAGATAAATTTGGATTTTTATCGATTACAGCGCCTCCTGTGAACCAAAATGCAATAGCTCCTGGGTCAAATTGGTGTACTTTTTTCCGGAGAATCCAAATCTGCAATAAACACTGGGGGTTCCTATTTAAGTTTTATTATTTTTGCCCCCACTCCACCCCCAGGGGATGGGGGAGGGGGTAAATTTAATTATCACTGGATGCCCCCCTTCGTGTCGAACAACTTTCATCCGACAACTTTTTTGATTCTCTGCATAATTCTCGAGATATTTCGATGTCTTCAGATAAATCGGCCACCCTGTATATAATCCCATTAATGTCCGAATGTTTTAAAATCATACATTGTTCTAG
Organism: Trichopria drosophilae; assembly: GCA_030407085.1. Lineage (NCBI taxonomy): Eukaryota > Metazoa > Arthropoda > Insecta > Hymenoptera > Diapriidae > Trichopria > Trichopria drosophilae. The sequence continues at coordinate 68,502,780 of CM059584.1, forward strand.
ACGTTTTCATTGTGGTGCTGTCAGAGTCTTTAAAGCGGTTCGGACGTAGAGTGTTTTACCTCGGATTAAATGATAAAAGGTAATTTAAACAATACATTTTTTTCTCCATTCATCATATAATTATAAACATGTAAGTTGCTTTTTTTAAAAAGATTTACAAATAAAAGTTTATCCTTTTTTTTTACAGAGGGGGGAATGCATTAGGCACCATAGGGGGTTAATAGTCTTGAATAACCCTCCATGTGTCGGACTCCTTTACCGATGATGTTAACGGCAAGGTTTACGACAAAAACTCTAACCTTCCTTGGGTCTCCATAATGCAGAAATGCAGTCTGCAGCAGAAAAATGGCTCCGATATCATCTCCTCCGCTGCAGGATGTCAATAACCGAGCGAAACGCGAAATGAAACTACAGTTTCTTGATCAAACAACAAACTTTATTGCTTAATGGCGACGATTAAACGGACCGGCAACTATTCGGCTGAGCGATCGAAATCGAAAGAGAAAGAGGAACGACGGCATGGAGACACCCGAATTTATACACCGCCGTTGCTAACGAGGATAAACAGCGGTCGTTAGGGAACTATTTTCAATTGTTTTTTCCGGACGCCTACGTTCGAATTTGTCTAGAACATTCTAGATTCTTTCCATAATCAAATTGAAATATCGAAATGCCAAATTGTATTTAATCATAAATCTCGCCAACAAGATTAGATGAATCCTAATAAATAAATATGATGAATCAATTTCATAAATTCGGAGCACAAGCATCCATTCAATCATAATTCCATCAATCGGAGCACAAGCTTCCGTCTTCATACATTTTCCACCAATTAGAGCGCAAGCATCTATTGGATTCGTGATTTCCATTGGATCGGAGCACTAGCATCCGCTAAACTTGTATTTCCCCGAATCGAAGCACTAGCATCCGATTCTCCATACAAGTTTCCTCCAATTAGAGCACAAGCATCTATTGGGTTCCTGGTCACCGCTAAATCGGAGCACTAGCATCCGACGAAATCGTATGTCCCTGAATCGAAGCACTAGCATCCGATTCTCGATACGAGTACCGATAATGCAGTTTTCTTCATTCGAAGCACTAGCATTCGATTAAACATGCAACTATCAGTATCCATTGTTGACGTTAATACAGTCAACAGTCGTATAAAATTGGAGCACAAGCATCCAAAGTTCTCGTACATACCCGAAATGCATTTCATTAAAAAGAAGCACTAGCATTCAGTTCTCCATGCAAATCAGGCGCAATATTAATTTGGCACGTTCGACATTCAATTGCAAATATTAATCAAAGATTACATCCCGGATAATTTAACAAAGCATTAGACTGAATTCTTATGTATCCATACTGCCGTGACTCATCCGTTACATAGACTCTTTTAAGTTTTAATTCACGATATCGTCGCCATTTTAGAAGGGCCCGTACAATAATGACCTATAGGCGCCCGTCCTTGCGGCTGCAGCCGACTTCGTGAGGAGTACCCCCATTCGGGTGTGTAATGGTGGAGGGAAAACTGCAGAAAAACCTCCACCGGGTACCGCAAATTAAAATACATTGATTTAGTTCGCAACATTCTCCCCCCTGTGCGAAACTTCGGATTCGCACATTTATTTACAGAAACAATGTATTTTCAAGTAAATGATATAAAACACGAATGCCATAACATGTCGAATATTAGAACGCTTTAATTAAATGTAAAAATGATCACAGCACTTAATACGATTTACAATCGCCGATGAAACGCTGCATACACCAATACATAACTACTTAATTTAAACGCCGGCGCAAATTCAAATACTAAATTAGAATATTTCTCATATTACATAGACAAAATTTAAACGCAAACGCATGAAACATTCATTATTACTATACATTTCTTCTATTCATTCGCTGTCAGTTTTTGCAAAGTATATCAACTTGGTCACCGGTCTTACTAAAACTGTCTTTTCGGTTCGAACTTCCGCTACTCTAACGGTACCATCCCGTCCAGGGAACACCCTTTCAATTATCCCTTTCCTCCAAGAATTTCGTGGAGCCTGCTCGTCGACTACCAGTACGAGGTCTCCAGCGGCTAAATTTTGGGTGTGTTTTATCCATTTTTCTCGAGGTAAAAGAGTAGGCAAATATTCGCGGATCCAACGTTTCCAAAACGCGTCCGCGAGAACTTGTACAAATTGCCATTGTTTTCTCGGGCAAGTTTCTCGAATCTCAAACCGTGGTAAGGACAGTTGTGCGGATGAAACCCCAATCAAGAAATGATTAGGCGTTAGGGCTTGATTATCTCGAGGATCGGGTGATACGTGCGTGAGGGGACGTGAATTAACCGTTTGCTCTATTTCGGCCAGTACCGTGAGCAAAACCGTACCGTACGCTCGTTTGCGGCGTAACGCTGTAAAACTTCTACGTCCATTTGCAACACGGCTTCCCGCAATTCCGCGTCCGCACCTCGAAAATTCGTACCATTGTCGGAAAAAATATCGGAAGGTTGTCCACGACGAGCAGCTAATCTTCGAATAGCCATAATAGCGGAATCCGAGCTAAGCGATGAAGCTAATTCAATATGAATCGCCCGAACGGTAAGGCAGGTGAACAACACCCCCCAACGTTTTTCACGACGTCTTCCGATCTTTATTTGCATGGGTCCAAAATAGTCTATTCCGCAATGCATAAACGGTCGTAGACGGTGTCCGAATCGAGCTGAGGGTAATTCCGCCATAAGTGGCGCTTTCGGTTTCGCACGTATTATTTTACAAACAAAACATTTTGAAACAACCGATCGCAACGCGGTTCGTAGTTTGGTTACCCAGAACTTTCTTCGGATTTCATTCACAACCGTCTCATGGCCCCCGTGATTCATTTTCTTATGATAGTGTTGCACGAGAAGACGAACTTCGGTATGAGCTCCGTCTAATATTACTGGGTTATTTTCAAAATCTTGACCCAAAAAATTCGCGACTCGTCCCTTAATTCGGAGTAAACCTTCGTCATCTACATACGGCGTCAATTTTAAGATCGAACTTTGTTCATTAATTTCTCGACCGGCGTTCAATGCTAATAACTCGTTCCGAAAACTGTCCTTCTGAATTTCACGAATTCGGAGCCGCTCTGCCGCAAATAATTTTTCCGTATCGATCTGGACTTCGATTTTTCCCTTCCATCGTTCTACGGCTACTAGCACCATTGCGGTGGATCGCAATAAACGCGTCCAAGACGAAAATCGTTCGCTTTTTGGCAACGGTAGCCTAGGTGTCGAAGTGATAGTACCGACGAATGTTTTTCGTTTTTCCCGCGCAGTTATTTCGCATTCAACTTTCGGCGTTTGATCGCGTTGCTCTCGAGGCCACTCGGATTCGTTAATTTTTAGGAAGGTAGGTCCATTAAGCCATCGTTCCCGATTATTTTGTTTTTTAGACGAGACATATTTCGTTGCGTCATCCGCAGGATTTAAAGCCGAAGGAACCCACTTCCATTCAGAAGGGGCTGTTAGATCGCCTATTTCCGCTAACCTATGAGAAACGAATGGTTGAAACGTTCGCGCGTCTGCGTTAATCCACGACAAAACCGTTTTCGAATCAGTCCAGAAATATCGACGTGAGATTTTGAAATCATGCTCTTCCGCGATTGTTTTTGCAAGCCTGCTTGCTATTAGCGCGCCCTGTAATTCGAGTCGCGGAATGGTCAACGGTTTTAGAGGTGCTACTCTGCTTTTCGCGGCTACAAACGCGGTTTCTGTCACACCCTTCGAATCGAATCTCCAGTATGCTACCGACGAGTATGCTTTTTCACTAGCATCGCAAAATATGTGAAGTTCGATTATTGTGTCCTGATTTCGTAATTTTGAGTAACACCGAGGAATGGACACGTCTTTTATCGTTTCGAGGTCCGCCACCCATTGTAACCACGTTTCCATCTGTTCGTCGCGTATTTTCTCGTCCCAACCGACCGCACTGATCCAAATTTCTTGCATCAGCATTTTGGATCTGATTATAAGAGGAGCTAAAAATCCGAATGGATCGAAAATCGACATGACGATATGGAGAAATTGACGTTTCGTTGGCTTGCACGCACCTTTACGGATTTCATCGGGTATCAAATTTTCGCTGACATTAAAGTTAAAAACATCCGATCGCGTGTCCCATCTTAAGCCCAGAACTTTTTGACGTGCCGACTGATCGAATACGCGTAGATCGATTTCCATTTTATCGATTTCCCTTTTTGGTAAGCAATTAAGAACGCGTTTTTCGTTGCTCGCCCATCCGTGCATTTCGAACCCGCCTTTGAGATTGATTTCCCGGACATTAGTGACCGTCTTTATCGCGTCTTTAATACTGTCGCAGCTATCGAGAAAATCGTCCATATAGAACTGCTTTACGATTTTTGTGGCAGTAGTTTTATCAGTAGAAGACAATAATTCTGCATTTTTATTTTTTACAAAGAGAGCGCTGCACGGTGACGCCTTAGAGCCAAAAAGAAGAGTAGTCATGCAGTATTCTTTCGGAGGATTTTCGCGATCCTTTCCGCGCCATAAAAATCTCTGTGAATCCCTATCTTCCTTTTTCAACTTTATTTTGAGGAACATGTCCCTCATATCCCCCTTGTACGCGACTCTTCCCTGTCTAAATCGCATTAAAACTCCGATTAGCGTTTGGAGCAGGTCGGTTCCAGGAAGAAGTTTGTCGTTTAAACAGACCCCACCGAATTTAGCGGCCGCGTCAAAAACTAACCTAATTTTTCCAGGTTTATTCGGATTAGTTACACCGAAGTGCGGAAGGTACCAAACGCGTTCATTCGATGAATCGGAGTCTATCAGTTTCGCGTACCCGAGGTCGATAAAACGAGTCATTTCCGCGTAATAAAGGTCTGCATATTTCGGGTCGCGATCTAAACGCGCTTCCACGTTTTTTAATCGCTTCAAGGCACTCCACTTATTTTCTGGAAAACGAATATCGTCTCTCTTCCATAACAATCCGGTTTCCCAATTATTCCCGACCTTCCTAGTCGTCGACTCCAAAATATTTTTCGCGCGTTTTTCCGAGGGACTTACTTGCTCCGAAATTTTTATACCTATGGCATCTAATTGAAATGATTCTCGCACGAGGCGATTTAAATCATCTTCGTAAGGACTTTCGGGAATTCGTTCGCTATTATATATTATTAACGAAGAACGGCTTTTTTCGGAGCATTTGATCGGAGTACTTCCGTGCACAACCCAACCAAGCGGCGTTCGGGACACATAGGGAATTCCAGGACCACCGATTCGAGATTCGAGAGTAGCCAATAAATGAGCGTGATCTTGCCCAATCAAAATCGTAGGGTTAGCCCCGTTATATGGTCGAATTCCGGTTTCATAAATATGCGAATATTTATCGATAAAATCGCGACTTAGCGATTGAGCTGGAAGAGCTAGGTCTTGTACAGTATGTACCCCGTTCAGTTCGAATTTCGAATCATTTTTCGACAAACCGGATATTTTCAAAGCGACTCTTTTACTATTCGACAATAAAGTAGAACAAGACGTGATACTCGATAATGAAAGGGTTATGTTAGGACCTTGCGCACCAAGCGCACGTGCTATCTCAGCATCCACTAGGGTTATAGTGGATCCGTCGTCCAATAAAGCGTAAGTTCGTATACGCGAAGTCGAACCGAAAAGTGTCACAGGTACAATTTTTAAAAATACCTCGTTCATATACTGTAGCAACAAAACATTCTTATCTTTATTGACATTTTCATTCAAACCATCGGGTACATTATTGGTAGAGTTATCACGAGTATTCAGAATAGTTTTCTTCGGTTTCGGCGGTACATTTTTCTTATTTGAAAACTTAGTATTTGTCGAAAATTCGTTCGGCGTATCGTACAACATAAAATGGAACGGTTTCCGATTATCGCATTTCGAATTATTTCGAACTTCGCGGCAAACTGCAGCGCGATGCCCCGACGAGAAACATTTGAAACACCGTTTTTCATCTCTTACCCAATTCCATCGCTGTCTAACCGATAAATTCTTAAATTGAAAACAATTTACAACGTCGTGCCGAACGTTTTTACAAAATCCGCATCTATTATCCTTATCGGAATTACGGAATGTCGTAGATCGCGCATCCGAAGTCGTAGCGTATACGGCACCGTAGGCATTTTTGTTTCGATTGACGCGTATAGGCTCTCGAATTTCCCGAATTTCTTTATTCGAAACAGTACCAATCCGACCCGATAACTCCGCTCGCTTACTCAAAAATTTCGACAGTGTGATCAAATTCGGTTCTTCGATTTTCTCGGTTTCTAAATACGTTTCAAACCCGTAAACAATTAAAGGAGGCAATTTTTTAACTACATCATGGAACAGTTCCGAAGATTGCAAATATCCGACGTTATTTAATTTTTGCATTGAGGTTACACTGCCCGTTAATTTCGACGCGAACGCCCCGAAGTCATCTGCGGATGCGCCTATTTTCGGCAATTTCCGTAAATCGCTCGCTAATTTACCGGCTATGTTCTGGGGTTTACCAAAACGTTTTTCTAGGAGGTTAAAAATTTCCGCCGCGCTATCAGATGCCATTAAAAGACCTTCCACCGAAGAATACGCATCACCGACTAGGGATTCGGATATACGGGCGACATTTTCGCGATCTGAAAACCCCCCTAATTCCGACGACAGCTTGTAAGCTTCTTTAAATTTTAACCACTGTCGAGGATCACCGTTGAATTTCGGCAAAGGACCCGTCGCGAGTCGATTAACGATTTGTCGCGATTCATTTCGAGAATTTGCACAATTAATCGCGTTAATAATAGCATCGGTGAATTTATCTATGTCGGTTCGAACGGAAGACGTTAAAGCATGATCGGACGCATCCACGCGTTCTTCTCGAAGCGCGACCGCCGATTCGGAATTCAATTCAACCCGATTATTCGAAATTTCAATTTCGCGATCAATTCTGGCTAAAAGCGCACTATCGCGGGTTATTCGCTCTTTATTTTTTTTCGATATCCGACATTAATTTATTCCGAAAACTCGTAATTTCATCGCTCACCGAATCGTCGTTCAATTGTTCGCTCGCAATGATGTTCTCGTCGTTGGCGTCTTCTCCCATCAGAGGTTGGCTTCGGTCGACGTTCATTTGTTCTTGGTGGCCGCTAGCTCTCGTCGTCGTTGAAGTAGGCCATCTTGGAAATTCACGCCGCCCGGCGTTCGTTCGTCCTTCACGGATCGAACCTGCAGCTCCCGACGATGATGGATCCTGTCGATTTCCTCCCGCACCACTTCTCGGATTGACGGAGGTCGCATGTAGCTCGTTGGCATTTGGCGACGATTGGACAATTTCCTGGATTCGTCGTAGGGTTCGACCATCTTCTCGTCTCGCCTCTTGGCGCGTCTGCGGTTGTTCGACATCTTCATCTTCCTCCGGGTGCCTGGTTCGCGTCCTTTTCGAAACAGCGGCTATCGCTGTCGGTCTTCCTCTCTTTTTAGCAGCATGTAAGTTGCTTTTTTTAAAAAGATTTACAAATAAAAGTTTATCCTTTTTTTTTACAGAGGGGGGAATGCATTAGGCACCATAGGGGGTTAATAGTCTTGAATAACCCTCCATGTGTCGGACTCCTTTACCGATGATGTTAACGGTAAGGTTTACGACAAAAACTCTAACCTTCCTTGGGTCTCCATAATGCAGAAATGCAGTCTGCAGCAGAAAAATGGCTCCGATATCATCTCCTCCGCTGCAGGATGTCAATAACCGAGCGAAACGCGAAATGAAACTACAGTTTCTTGATCAAACAACAAACTTTATTGCTTAATGGCGACGATTAAACGGACCGGCAACTATTCGGCTGAGCGATCGAAATCGAAAGAGAAAGAGGAACGACGGCATGGAGACACCCGAATTTATACACCGCCGTTGCTAACGAGGATAAACAGCGGTCGTTAGGGAACTATTTTCAATTGTTTTTTCCGGACGCCTACGTTCGAATTTGTCTAGAACATTCTAGATTCTTTCCATAATCAAATTGAAATATCGAAATGCCAAATTGTATTTAATCATAAATCTCGCCAACAAGATTAGATGAATCCTAATAAATAAATATGATGAATCAATTTCATAAATTCGGAGCACAAGCATCCATTCAATCATAATTCCATCAATCGGAGCACAAGCTTCCGTCTTCATACATTTTCCACCAATTAGAGCGCAAGCATCTATTGGATTCGTGATTTCCATTGGATCGGAGCACTAGCATCCGCTAAACTTGTATTTCCCCGAATCGAAGCACTAGCATCCGATTCTCCATACAAGTTTCCTCCAATTAGAGCACAAGCATCTATTGGGTTCCTGGTCACCGCTAAATCGGAGCACTAGCATCCGACGAAATCGTATGTCCCTGAATCGAAGCACTAGCATCCGATTCTCGATACGAGTACCGATAATGCAGTTTTCTTCATTCGAAGCACTAGCATTCGATTAAACATGCAACTATCAGTATCCATTGTTGACGTTAATACAGTCAACAGTCGTATAAAATTGGAGCACAAGCATCCAAAGTTCTCGTACATACCCGAAATGCATTTCATTAAAAAGAAGCACTAGCATTCAGTTCTCCATGCAAATCAGGCGCAATATTAATTTGGCACGTTCGACATTCAATTGCAAATATTAATCAAAGATTACATCCCGGATAATTTAACAAAGCATTAGACTGAATTCTTATGTATCCATACTGCCGTGACTCATCCGTTACATAGACTCTTTTAAGTTTTAATTCACGATATCGTCGCCATTTTAGAAGGGCCCGTACAATAATGACCTATAGGCGCCCGTCCTTGCGGCTGCAGCCGACTTCGTGAGGAGTACCCCCATTCGGGTGTGTAATGGTGGAGGGAAAACTGCAGAAAAACCTCCACCGGGTACCGCAAATTAAAATACATTGATTTAGTTCGCAACAGCAGGATGTACCGGGCTATTTCGCGATTGCAGCCACTCTCTCTACCATCGGGTTAGTGGTTATAGGATCTCGCATGATCTCAGCAGACGAAGTGATCCCAGAAGCATTCGGCCTGCGATGGAATTTGCGTATTGTTGGCAAGCCGGAATGCTTTTCATGTTTTCGAGAAAAGTTGGTCCCATTCCTCCCAGCACTTAAATTGCAAGCACGACGAGCTTCATTTTAAATCCTCGATAACACTTGCAAATCTGGAACGGGAATTCCTGACATTTAGTCCATTTTTCATCTTATTTGCTTATTATGTTTGTCTCTGCTGGTGCAAAGAACTCGATGATGAAAATGGATTTATCATCGTCAACAAGGAGTATTTCAGGCTTATTGGCTGATATTTGCCTGCTCGTCGGAAATGATCAAACACTATATATTAGGCACGGCTCATTTCAGACTACGAATTCAATATGAGTGGAGACGTATGGCAAAACTTTGGACGCTTCAATACCGTAGGTGCTATAGAGATGATAATAACGCACTCGGAGAGCTGCATTGTGACGTTCGCTGTATGATAAGACTGCATATATTCCATAAGCTACCAAGAGATGCATTCGTGTCTCAACATGACATTTACAGATCGCACTCGGTACCGCCTGACATAAGATCCTACCGAAAAAAATCCAGGTCGGGTTTTCCACGTCGTCTAATCACGTGGTCTCGACCTGGTAGTTTTGGCCCATTTGACCAAGTCGAGACCGTGTCTGATTTTGCCACCAGGTCATGACCACCTGGTCAAAACTATGTATACATAGTAAAAATTATCACATGACACATCATGTGATATGTCATGTGAGAATTAATTATCCTGTGATTTATTTGTGATGAGTGTGAACAGCCTCAAAAAAACTTAATAAGATAGATAGATAGATAATATTTATTCCCATAAAAAGAAAATACATATTCTGTTGGGAAGGAGTTACATTGTGGCAGGACAGAAAAGGGGCATATCTGTAAAAATACAAAAAAATATAAGCGTGAGGTGAGCAGGTTTATAAGCTAAGGTACAAAGCAGAAAGAATCGTACGCTACAAACGCGAAACATACAGACTAGGGGTTCAGTAAGAACGCTTTCCGTTTAAAGCAGTTTTTGACATAAAAATACAGCATTTTCGATGCCTCTAAATCCTGCGTAGCGACTAAGAAAGGTAGCAAGTTGGAGGTCGAACATTTCAGCTCTTTATGGTTGTCAAATATAGAATCGCGACACGCCTTAGTCTGAGAACAGTCACTTAAAAAGTGGTAGAGAGAGTCAGAGGCATCGAAATTACAAAGGGGACAGCTGGCAGCCGGGTCAAAGCTGTAATGGACGCGGTCGAGGGTAAAAGTATACGAATAGCGAGTAGCCGTTCGCAATTGCATTTTAACACGCACGTAAGATATTGGACATCGGTTTGGGTAATCATTGACAAAGCAGTCAGCGAACACTCTGAATATCGGGAATTGGATGGACGCAGAATTATAATATCGCTGGACATCGTTCGTACGCTGAAAAAAACTTAATAATAATAATAATAATTGAAAATTAGAGTTGGACCGGTCGCGCAGACCGGAAATCTGAGTGCTTGGGTAGTCCCTTTGCACTCCTCCTATGATCTCCTTCTATGTGACGCGGCGCATAGCCATCCAGACCGCGGCTATGGTGTAGCCTCCATGGTGGTGATATCCTGCTCTGTTAGTGCAGATTTACCCCTTCATTCCACTCTGTGTCGAGCGGTGACATTGCTTTCACGGAGAATGTGTTCGGCGGTTTCTACCGACTCTCCGCGGTACCTACAGGCCGGCGAATCTGCCAGTCCTATTTTGTGAAGATGTCCCCGGAGAACCCCGTTCCCAGTGATCATTGCCACCAAATCTTTGGCCGCCATTATTTTGGCACTCAGGAATACCGGTTTCCATCTGCAGGGCCAGCTGTCGTCAATAAAAAGTTTGGCTTGCCTGCATCGAAGTGCGAAATCCCATATCCTTTGATGTTTGAGCGCAACCCTCGTCCGGAATGTTTCTCGAGCGAGGTTTTTGCACACGCCCACCAAGGGTATGGGGCCAATAAAGTTATTTTTTGCTGCCAGTTTATCTAGCTTATCTGCAATCACGTTGCCCTTGAATCCACTGTGGCCTGGGATCCAACACGAGTTTTCGCAGCTAGTCTATTCAGGGACTGGTAGCAGTTCCAGACTAGTCCTGACCTTGTACTAAAGTTGTTAAGGGCCTGTAAGAATGGTGGTATCGGTACCATTATCCTCATTTAGCGCTCTACAGGAACACTGACTGATAGCCATTAGTTCTGCTTGCAAATCGGTGGTGTAGGCTCCCAAAAGGTGTGTGGATCCTTTTCCACCACTTCATCTATATACCCCTGCTCCACTCCCCCGCGCCCCAACTGACCCATCTGTAAACCAGTTGTTACCATTGAGTAGTGTTGCATGGTTGCTTTCCCAGCATTCTCTGGTCAGGACACTGATATTGTATTTTTTATCAAAAAGATAGTGGAGTACGATCTGCGATCTCGTCAAGACGCTACCATGAAGGTAGGCACCCAGAGGTCCTGTTCTTTTGACATAACTCCTGTGCCCGTTCTTTGCCTGGATTCTGCGTCAGGGTTGTGTGAAAGGGCTCTATATCCAGGAGAACACCTAGCGCCGCCGTGGGGTTTGATGCTCCTGAGTATGAGCCCTCTCACTTTCTCTAAGTCCTTGACAGATGTAGTCATAGTGGACCTATTCCACCAGACTAATGAAGCGTAGATTAACCTTGGCTTCAGTATAACTTAGTATATCCATAGCATAGTAGCCGACTTGATGCTCCAGCTACTGCCTATGGCCCATCTGATTAGCCACAGGGAAGCTGTGACTCTGGAGCATCTGTCTTTCAGATGTTTCTTCCAGCTAAGCTTGCTGTCTAGAGTAACCGTAAGGTATTTCCGCATACTCCAGTCTGTGCCCAGACAGAGTGAGCCGACAGGCACGGTCCTATTTGTAGTTTCTGGCGAACACCAGCACCTCTATTTTTGTAGGGTTAATAGAGAGTCCCGTTTCCCGACATATTCTCCGCTCGCAGACTACGATTCGCCAGCATTTGGTCCCCCCAGTCCGTGATTAGTTCCGGCGTGTCGTGCGCACTAAGGGCTCTCCTTATCACTCCACGCGCGGTGTGATTGAAGGCCCCCTCAATGTCCAGCAGAGCGCGCACTGCGAAGCCCTTATTCTCTAATTGGGTCTCTATCAGTGAGACAGCCTGATGCAGCACCGCGCCGTCTCAGTGGAGAGACCCGTTCTGTAGGCATGTTGGCTCCGTGCAGTGGGCATCGGACTAAGACCGTGTCCCTCATGTACCTATCCACGAGTCTTTCTTCTAACTGTAGTACGAACGACGTTATACTGATTGGTCTAAAGTCCTTGAGCGATTCATAACCACATCTCCCTACTTTGGGTGGGAAATCCACCGCGACACCCTTCTATGCGCTAGGCACATGGCCCAGGATGAGACTAGATGTAATTAGTCTCATGAGTGGTCCTATAATCACATTACCAGCTCTTTGGAGAAGAACCATCTGGCCCGGTGACTTATACGGACTAAAGGAGTGTACGCCCACCTTATCCTCACGAGGGTGACGATTACCTGAGCGATTCGGCGTCCAAGTTGTCTGCGGGTCTGGGACATCCCATCTCCCGTGCCGGGGACGGCTCGGTTCAGGTCTTCGTCACCCCACTCCCAGACCCATAAAAGCACGGGAAGTGGGCTTGGATCAGGCATTCCAGTGTCTACTCGTCTGTCGTCGTACTGGTGTCATGTGGCAATTTTAGTACTTCCATGATTGCGGCCGATGCTACTAGATAGAGAGATACTAGATGCTCTCTTTCTTTTTCTTTGCGGAGCCTCTTTCTCGCAGTTCCGCAAAGTCTTTTCCTGGTTTTTCCCGTCGGCGACTCCTGGATCGTTCCACCCTCTTGCGAGGGCGCAACCGCTGGGAAAACACCAATGGTGAGTCGTTCAGCCTGGTTTCCTAGTGGCGTCCCTGTTGGTGAAGTAGTAGTGGATTCCATTTGTTCCCACGAGTAGCTAGGGAAATAGTCTCCCCCCCCCCCCCGGCAGAGCCCCGCATGCCGAGGTGAGGCTTAATACGAGGGGTGGCGTCTGGTGCCCCAAGGAAATGCATTACACGCTCGGGCGATGCTGAAGCCCTCGTCTACGGCATGACTCGGCTCGCCTCGTCTTTGCCTACGACTTACTTACGACTCGTGCTGCAGTATCGCCCGCGCCGTAATACATGCCTTTCCGCCCTAGATACACAATATACTATTTTTTCACGTCTAGATAACAACTTTTTTTGTTTTTTGTTTACATATTATATATTATTATATTAATTTCTTTTCTTTCTTTTGATTTATTATAATGCATGCTAACACATTATATTTACATACCACTCTATTCCTAGTAACTGTCAAATCGAAATTGTATCAACTTTATAGTTATTGAATATAATTTTTATCTTTGTTAATTTCATTACTAGTTGAGATTATAAATATTTCGACAAGGCCTAAACGTTTATCAATCCGAGTGATTACGACGGGAGGTGTTTGAAATGTTTATGAAATTTCCAAAGAATGGCATTTTAACATCTAATGAAATTGGTAGGTTTAAGCCGTTGATTATTTTATTATAATAATCGATTATAACTTTTTACAAAGATAACCCAGAAATACTGAAATTATCCGCATTTATTATTACGGTCCGACGGTCGTAACCGATCCCATGGCAGTCGTTATAGTATTATAATTATATACATGGGGCATTCTTCGTCAAGGGAGCCACCCCCTTCTCCAAAATTGGTTTGACGTTAAAAATTCGTATAAGGGCTTAAAATTTAGCTTGAGGTGTTTATTTTTGTTTGCCGAGTGGGATAAGTTGGAAAAGTAACGTTGCGACTTAATATGGCAGCAGGTGCGAGAAAACACGTAAAAAAATTTCAATTAACGGGAAAAAAAGATTGTTCATGCTTAGAAAAAAATGTTACTCTTGTCGTACGTATGCGCCATGTTGTTATCCTTTGCTAGGAATTCCGTACGTTGAAAAAATAAAAATGGCGGATCTAATATGGCAGATGAAATTTCGAAACAAAAAATTTTGTACAGAAAAAAATATTTTCGTAATCTACATCATACTACAAGCAAAAAATGCCTTTTGAGATTTCCCATAATGATGCATCCTTTTTGAAATAAAAATTCATCAATATTAAATTTTTGTTAAACGTGCACTAAATTTATGTATCAGATTTTCAAACTTCCAAATTCGCAATCAGTCTTTCTAAAAACATCCGTACAGCAATTTTCATATGGATCAAGCAACTTTTTGCATTTAGGTCCGTTAAATTGAATCCGCTATTTTCAAATCAGAAAATATGTGGTGAAACCAAATAAAGTAAGATCAATGGACAGTTCAGTCAGTGAAGGCAAAACAAGGCAGTTGATCCAACCAACCAATGTAAGATTAAAAGACAGTTCAGTCAGTAAACAAAACCGGCAGTTGATCCAGATAGATGAGAAAATGTTTCCTGTAGTCATGACAGGAGCAAGTCATATGCTTATAAGCTACAATTTGTTATTTTGGAAATATTTTGCCATTGGGAGGATTAGAATATCGCTGTATTATTAATTTGCCTTTTGGTAGTGCTATAAATGAATGATTTTTTGAATTTCCGGAATGGGTGGAGCTGTATTGAATTTAGATTTTAAAAATCGCTTAGTTTATTCATGAGCTACTTTACTACAAAAAGGGACAGCGATATTGGTGATTTTCTTTTTTTCCTATTTGTAAAGTGCAGTAGGATTCAGGATAGAGCATAAGCATTCTTTCCGTGTGCCGTGGCATGACAATTCCATTCTGCTGTAATATTAAAATCATGTTCATGATTCATCAAATTGCTAATTTGATACCGATTTTTTAAGTGTGTTTTTGCACCATCACTGAAGTAAATAATTTTGTCGACTTGTACGTGTTTTTTATTTCAGGCAACAATATTCGTTGAATGGTGTAATCGGCTTCTGTATCATGATCAGTTCTGTCCGATAGAAATATGAAGCGTTTTAATTCGGAATCCTGCATGAAGTAATATGCAACAGTGAATACACTGGTCGTTATTAAAGTGTAATGCTTGTGATATATCTTGAGTTACATATTTGTAGTTCTCGGAGAAATCTAATGTCACAAGTACTTTACCAGAACGAAGATTTCCTTTCTTACTCTCAAAGTATTCTGCCTGTTGTTTTGCTATGAAGGAATGTGGTTTTAAATCCGTTAATTTGTCGGACAGATGTTGGACAAATTCTTCTGAGGTAACAATTTTTTTCCAAAAAAGACCTATAGGTGGATGTACACGTACTAAAAGTTACATTGAAAATATCATTATCGTGCGACTGTTGCAATATTTTTTCTGAAAATGCTAAAATACCTGGACAGTTTGAGCAGTCATTTAAGTGACATTTTGGCTCTCCTGCTGCACACATAATTTATTGCAAACAGTCTTTGTAATCTGTTATTGGCTTTTCGTGTATTGTGTCAACTCTTTTACATTAATAGCGTCCAGCAATATCACACAATTTAGATGTCATACATACACAAACACAATGTGTTCTTGCAGCAGCAGCAAGTATGCAGTGTTTCGGTTGCGCAAATTTGCTAAAACTCAGGGATAAATCCTTATTTTCTTCATTATATTTAATAAACAAACCCTTCAAATCGAAAAGAAGTAACTGTTTTTGCACAAGTTTTCGTGCACCATCAAGTTTTACTGAAATTACACCCTTCATCCCTAGCATTATTCTACTGTTATCATCATCGTTATGAAATTCATTTACTTTTTCAATAATATTTGCCAGCAATGAGTGTCCAGTCTTTTTTTCAGCACTTGCTAAAATGCCCGTTGATTCTCGCAATTCATTTGCTTATTTGGCCATTCGCCTGGAACACTTAAATTCTTATGCAATTTTTCTTATGATCCATGAAGTAGGATGTATTGTCGAAATCGATAACTTCGATCATTTACAGCTAAATTTGAAAACTTTTCTTTTAATACATCGCACACACCTTCCAATTCAATCTCTCTTTGCGATTTTTTGATGAGTCAAATCATCATTACTCCAGTTTCTTGTGGGTTTATTTGTACAGCAATCAATGCTCATATTCATAATATTTTATTCATTTTCAGTAGAATCAGAATTAGCCGAGACAATTTTAGTTTCATTATTTATCAACTCATTCATGGTAGCAAAATCAATATTACTTGTATTATCTAATGACTCATTTAGAATAAGTTTAGAATTATCAGTGTAACGGAGGTTTCTCCCGGACTGCTCGTGCCGAGACTCAGTCGGTACGCCAGGGCTCGTGCGAGCAGTAAATCGATTGTTTTTACGTAGCCAAGTAGAGTTTAGATGGGAAGGAAAAATAACAACCCGTAGAGTAACAGACAGAAAGTAATTAAATTTTACTTTGATAGCCCTATTTACAGGTGGTATGTGCGGCTTGCCGCTCAGCCGTGGAGCATGTAGGTTTAAACCACAGAGAGCGGTAGCGGCGATTCGGTGCGGTTGCCGGTTCCGGAACAGTTGCGGCAATTCGGTACGGTTGCCGGTCGAGAACGGTTACGGCGATTCGGTACGGTCGCCGTCGAGAATGGTTACAGCGGTTCGATACGGTCGCCGGTCGAGAACGGTTACGGCGTTTCGGTACGGTTGCCGGTCGAAAACGGTTACGGCCATTCGGTACGGTCGCTGGTAAGGAGCGGTTGCGAGGACCCGGTTCGGTTGCCGAGGGGTAGGCAATCAAGAGGCCTATCTACGGGATAGTGGGGGGGGGGGGGGTCCAGAGTACCGCGAGTCACCGTACTCTAGAAGTGAGAATGGAGGTACTGCGAGTCACCGTGCCTCCACATCGGACGGTTGGACGGGAAGGTCTGGAGCACCACGATTCACAGTACTTCGGACGGGAAGAGTGGAAGCACCGCGAGTCACCGTACTTCCACCCCGGGTAAAGAGATGGAGGCCAGGGCTATAAACCCGTAACCTTCGGAAGGAGAGACCCCGCGAGACACCGAGTCTAAGGGAGAGGAAGCCCGTCGGTAAACGGGCTGGGAAGAAGTGACGCTCCTTGGTCGAGCGCCTGAATTTATACGCGCGATATCCCGCGCTCCCGTAGGATAGACGGTGGGCGCACCGCGGCGGATATACTATGCGCGCCGGATACGCTGCGAGCGCCGGAGATTCCGGGGAGCGAGTTCCGAGGTGCGGCGAAACGCGGCGTTTGTCGCAATAGCCTCGCGATTTAGAAACTTCGTTTTATCAGTATCATTACTACGTTTACTACATAATAATCTAAAGCTGGAACAAATTTTACAATCGAGAGGCCAATCGGGAAAGTTTTTTTTGGTGAAATGACACGAATCAAAAACAAAAATGTTCAGTCATTCACCATCTATACCGAAGCATTTTTTAATTTGATAATCGCCAATGAGATTTACCAATACATTAGCGATGATAAAATTAAAAAACACCTTGTTATAGGTGATGAATCACTGACCATTTCCGATCTTTATTCATGTCATTTCAACCAATAGTTTTTGAGAAAACCAATCGTAAATATGGGCATTTTTCTACTTTTGACACTGATTATCTAAAAAATGATTAACCTCACGCTATATACTATAACGGAATTGTATAAAACATGCCGTTACCTTCGGGAATTTTCTACATCCGGTAATTAAAAGTAAATTGAATGTTTATTGAAAGAGAATAACAAAATGTTACTTCGAGTAACGATATTCCACAATAATACTAAGAATACAGAAAAGGTAAAATAAATAATACAAAGTATTCTAATATAAATATTTTTAACTAGAAGTTTAGAAATAATATTCCGATTCTTACGGTAAGTTAAAGTTTTTGTTAAATGTGGGGTATACCGAAAAGTTGATAAAATTTTACAAATTATAAATTATTGAATAAAATAGATAAACCAATTTTGGAGTCAACTTAATACTTAAAGGACTTACAGCTTTGTTGACTATCGTTCTAAAATCCCGTCCTTAATAGCGGTCAGCCATTCGTTACTATTCATTAACAACTTCGGCGGCATGGCGTTCCATTTGGCGTTCCGTGGTAAGTGACAGAAGCGGCAGAAAATTCGAAAATGGCGTTCCTACTTAGACTCGATTTCTGAAGTCATTGGAACAATTGAGCTTGCCAAAATCAAATATTTTTATTATTTAAGATCAACAATCACGAATATTAAAACAATACAATTATTTTTTTGAAGTTTAAAATTGTTTATTAAGAGTTTAAAACCAACCAATTTTTAATGTTTTTTAAGAATGGCGTTCCAACTTTCACCCAATGAACATCAGTTTTCTGCTTCCAAAAACAATCGGATTCTCTGGAAATTTATTACTCGGAGGTTTTCGGGGTCACTGATTACGAATCTGAAATTGGTTTTCATAAATTCAAAATGGCGTATCCAATATGGCGGACATCGTTTCTAAAAATGTATCCAATTTGCCTGAAAATTGTTACTTGGGGGTTTTCGAGGTCGCTGATTGCGAATATAAAAAATTGGTTCATATTATTTACTTTTTATTTTTTCCGTAAAATCAAAAGGTTTGAAAATTGTTTATACACGGAGAGAAGTCGTCATATATACAGTAGGTGGGGCGCAAGCGCGGTAAAACGGGGTGCGCGCGACGCTGATAATATTGGTACTCCTACGTTGCATTTTGAGTGCAGACTTCCCGGTGGCACTTAGTGCTGAGCGAGCACGTCGTTTTGCGGTGCGTCATTTGCCGGCAACTAAAGTTTTTACTGACACACAGAAAGTGTGTTGGGGATGATATCTTTGCGCTAAAGCACTTCACTTGACGACCCACGCGCACGCGCATGCTCCCCAGCTAAACGGTTTTTCTGTTTTCTGAGAATATTCTCTACAATTATTATTTTACGTATAGCACTAGAAACGTTCATAATACTTAACGATGAATGATTTTAATGCTACTGATTTTGAAAATTCTGATACAAATAGCGACGAAGATTTTACTCTTCAGTACAATAGTTCTGAAAATGAGAGTGAATCGTGTTGCGACGAATCTGATGTCCCTTTAACAACATGTTTGCAAAATTTCAAACAAAATTTTTTATGGTCGAAAGATGATAATTTTAATCCGGTGATCCGCGAGCTTACAGATTCTGAATCGGGAATTAATTTAAAGTTAATGTTTCTGCAGAAAGTAAACCAATTGATATTTTTGACTTTTTCTATTCTTCTGATATGATGGAAATGATTTGTTCAATGTCAAATATTTATTGTGACGAAAAACGTAATTTAAATGACGAATCAAATAATTTAAAGAGTAAGGTTAGAATTCGGGCTTGGAAAAATTTAAATCCTGTAGAATTGTACTGTTACGTTCGGAGATGAACTCCGGACGCAACCGTCGAATAAAATTATTTTCCCCTTTTTCCGTCACTAATTAGCAACGGAGGACGGAGACTGCCAAGACGAGGTATCAGTACCTACGGGCCCTGATATCTCGTTTTGTCTATGGTTTGATAAAGAATTAGAGATTATTATATGGTAAAAAGCATATATTTTATATAGAACAATAGGAAAGAATTGCTAGGATCTTGGTAGAGTAGATAGCCTAAAGGGCGTGACGCCCTATTTGCCTGAGCATAGGCTAAAGGGTTGAAAGGTTGGGTTTTTTCTTGTATTCCCTCGGGAATCCGATAAAAGGGTTTTCCCCCAAATGGCCTGAGCTTATCGTTTTTCCTTTGGGTTTTTAGAAAAAGGTAAAGGGTTTAAAGGAAAACCTGTAAATGATTTAAATTTGATTAACTCAAATTATAATTAGAATATTGTCTCACATGTGATCTATCCACGAATAACTGGAAACGGAAACAGGAAAAGATTGATTAATTAGTTTTTAGAATGACTTACAACTACCAGAGATCGGATGAACCTCTGGGCAGGACCTGAACGAGCGTCTACGGCACTTTGTCCCGTGGTGTAGGCGCGACCCGTTTTCCACGACGATTGTCTTGAACTCCGAGGACTTGGCTGCTTCGGAGGTGGAAACGAAGTGACGTCCACGACGTCGGGCCCAAGCGTCGAAGCCGTCGGAGGACCCATGGTGGGAGACGATTTGCGTCTCCCTCCCTGAGATCTGCCGACGCTGCAGAATGAACCGACGCCGTGAGACGTTGCTTATGCTAGGATTTTCCATGCATTCCTTAGCAGCCGTTATCATATGTTTAAAGTGTCCGTCTCGAAATTCCCCAGCCCACCCAGGCGTTGGGAACGAATGTAACTCTAGAGGTTCTAAAGTTTCTCAGAGTTTACATTAAAATGAATAAACGCGACTTTCAGGCGACTGAATATAATATTCAATCGTCTGAAAGTAGCTTGAAAATTTCAATAAAAAAAATGTGCTCGCACATAACAGTACAAGTATTATGCGTTATTAATTGTAATGGGAGTAATAAAAAAGCCATTCCTTAAAATGTATTGGTCGACTGATCCGTTTGTATCAACCCCAATTTTTAGTTAATATATCTCAATAAGAAGGTTCGAGTAGTTAAGTAGATACTTACATTATGCAGAAGAAGAAGAAGAATCAAACGACAAATTACGCAAAATTCGACCTCTTTTTGAAACAGTAATTGAAAGTTTAAAGAAGCTTATAGACCTGGAGGAAAGGTAAGTATTGATTAGTCATTGTTGAAATTTAAAGGTCGGTTATCGTTCGAACAATACAATTTGATTAACGATCTCGTTTTGGAATAAAAATGTATAAATCTTCCGATTCGGATAACGGCTATATATATAATGCTTCGATTTATATAGGCAAAGATCCTAAAGACGAAAATAAATTGATTGGAATTTCCGGCAATGTAGTAGTAAATTTATTTGATGATTTGAGTGGTCAAGGCCGAACATTATTTATAGATAATTGGTACAGCTCGCCCTCACTGTTTGTGTACCTTCATGGGAAAAAGAATAATGTTGTTGGTACTGTACACACAAATCGAATACACATGCCAGATACGAAGAGTTTAATGCTTCCACGCAATTCCACTAGAGCATTTCATTCCGACACTTTATTGGTAGTTTTGTAGAAAGATAAAAAAGTGGTTAATATGTTGAGTACGATTCCTGGAATAAACTTCAATGACACAGCTAAAATTGATCATAAAACGGGTTTAAAAATTAAGAAACCAGAGGTTGTCGCAACCTACAATAAAAGCATGGGAGGAGTTGATAGGTCCGATCAGATAATAAAGCCGTATGAAATTCAAAGAAAGCACTACCGCTGATACCAGAAAGTTGCTGATAATTTGTTGGATATGGCAATATATAATTCAAATATTATATACAATATTTTACATGCGGTAAAAATGAACCATTGTGACTTCAGAATGCAACTTGTCAGAGAACTGCTGGAAAAATATGGAAACGGTTCAAATGTAAATGTTGATGATAGTGATGAGGAAAACAAAAATAATTCAAGTGTAGCAGATACTCACAAGCTGATTAAAATCCCCACGGAAAATGAGTCTCAACGCAAACGTCTGAGATTTCAAAAGTGCTGAAATAAAAGAAATCGAACAGATACTACTTGGATTTGCAATTTATGTAACATTCCACTTTGTAAAAATTGTTTCGATAGCTCTCACTAAAATGAAAATCATAAGATTGATTCAGTTTTAAAATTATTACGTATTACAACTTTCAGTTAATTATTATAAAAAATGTTATAAAAATTAAAAAAATAAACATTTAATAAAAAAAGGAATAATAAATTATAAATAAATAAAAAAAAAAATAAACACCAGAAAAATGAAAAAAAAAAAAAAATATTAAAAAACAAAAAAAAAAGAGCACGAAAATCTATAGTTACAGCTTCCACGTGAAATGTTCTGAAAATATTGCGTATTTAAACTCATACTAAATTAATTAAGAAAATCTTACAAAAATTTAAAACATCAGTATTTAATAAAAAATAATAATAAAATCTAGACAAATAAAAAAAATAAAATAAAATCTTGAGAAAGAAAAAATATAAAAAAATAAAAAAAAATTTAAAATATATAAAAAATTTTAAAAAAATAAAAAAAGGAGCAAGAAATCCTATCATTACAGCCTCCACGTGGCGTGCTCTGGGTAGAATATATTTTTTCTAGCAAATGTAAGTAGGTATTATATATATTGGATGTGTCATATTGAATTTTGAAAAACTGACTTACCCCGAGTAACGACTTAAAATCCGATGAACTTTTTAAAAAATTGGCCACCATATTGTATTCGCCATTTTGAATTTTTGAAAACCAATTTCAGATTCGTAATCAGCGACCCCGAAAACCCCCGAGTAACAATTTTCAGGCAAATTGGATAAATTTTTTAGAAACGATGTCCGCCATATTGGATCCGCCATTTTGAATTTTTAAAAACCAATTTCAGATTCATATTCAGCGACCCCGAAAACCTCCGAGTAATAAATTTCCAGAGAATCCGATTGTTTTAGGAAGCAGAAAACTGATGTTCTTTGGGTGAAAGTTGGAACGCCATTCTTAAAAAACATTAAAAATTGGTTGGTTTTAAACTCTTAATAAACAATTTTAAACTTCAAAAACATATTTTTTTTTATATTGGTAATATAATAATAAAAATATTTGGTTTTCCCAAGCTCAATTGGTCCAATGGCTTCAGAAATCGAGTCTAAGTAGGAAAAAAAGGCCATTTTCTCATTTTCTGCCGCTTCTGTCACTTACCACGGAATGCCAATTGGAACACCATGCCGCGGAAGTGGTTAAAAACGAATTTATTACGAGGAATCGGTATTCTCTCCAATCAATCAATTAAATGATTTGTTGGAGGATATTATTTCGCGTAACGAACAATAAATCGTAACGGTACGAATCGGCAAGAATGTGCATTAGAGAAAATCGAAATTTAATTTACCGGACCTGTTAGCATGATCGTTGAACGAAGACTGATCAGACTGCTCCGTATAGATTATATATTCGGTATCTTCGCGCTCTGCTTTCCCGTCCGATTACCGACAATATTACACCTGCAGAAGATTTAAATTATTCGGTTATCGAAACCGGTAAATATGGATACTGGACGACAAATTGGAATCGAGAGGACAACTTCGACGCGTTAGAAGTGATAAGTTGCCAGAAATTTCCAAGTGTATCCTCCCTCCACAGAATAATGCCAAGAAGTGGACCAATAGAATGTGTCCGTTGACGTGCTGATAACACAACTCCTTGCAACATCGGCGTCGCCGATCAGATTTTGTAAAAATTTGATGATTCCGTTGCTAATGACGAAATATTACTGCAGTCAGGTTGAATAGTGGTAGTCGAATATAGCACTATCGAGTCGGAACAATAATAAGATTTTGAAGTTCTGTCAAACCCAAGTGACATATCCCGTCCAGTGGTACAGCATCCTACCTTACCGACTTGTACATCAGAAGCATACAAAAATAAATCTACTAATTAATTTCAAATATAAGATAAGGACATGGATTTGAGTACGTCAGTTCAACAGGAGCCATGGTTCGATGAAACCAACTTCAGGTATGAAAAAATTGAACCGCCATTTTGCGCCTACCACTCTTTAATATGAACCTAGTAATCTCAAAAAAACTTGATATAAAATATTTCATCGATGGCATTTCGAGATTTCAAATTTCAAATTATTTGGAAGTAAAATGCGTGAATTTTTTTATTTTTATCGAGCGCGTCGAGCGATTTGTCAATCGCTACAATTCCGTAGTTTACAATATTCATGTCTAAAAAAATATAGGCGCGCTTTATACTCCCGATTCCCCGCTGCATTCTCGATAGTCAAGTGAATTTTTCTGCAGTATATAGCCAGTGCAAACTCCCACGATTTAAATGAATGTTCTTTTCATTCTATGCGATTTTTATCCCGATAACAATGCCGCATTATCAAAAGCTCACGTTGAAAATAAATTGCAGGTATGTGCCGTCTTTCGGAAAGGCTACTCACCCTTAATCGACTCTTTAAAACGGGCTATATAAACAGGAGTGGCAAACATTTATTATAATATTTACGTATTTTTTAATTTAATGTTTATTTTATTCAGTCAATTATATGATGTTCATTATGGAACTCACAAATGAATGAAAAACAAACTATTCAATATATATTAAAATATTTAGAAGCACTCAATGAAATATTACAAACATATTTGTTCACTATAGGCCTTGAAATATCTGATTACCTAATACTTATCCCTACTTTATTATTGATGAATCTTTTAGAAAAAGAGTTTTCAAACTATACAATACTTTTAGCGCAAAAACTGATGATAGAAGATATAAAAAACAGTTATTAATCCTTACATAAAAGGTATTTCTGAACAAATTAAGAACAACTTTTTAGATCAAAACGTCAGAATTATATACAAACCAATAAATACTAATATAGGAGGAAGCAAACCTTTTAAAGATAAATTAGATAAATTCCATCGAAATTATTTAATTTATGAGATCAAATGTAGGGATTGTAATGGAGTATGCATATGAGAAACATGGAGACTGCTAAAAAGTAGAATTAAAGAACACCAAAAAAATATCGAAGGATATAAGAATAAGTACACAGGCTTAACTTTACATGGAATTAATAATAACCATTCTTTTGACTTTTGTTGGAATTATTTTAATTGAAAGAAATATACATAAACGTTAACATATGGAAAATTACTTTATAAAAAATAATCCTAATACAGTTAATATTCGTTTCGAAAAATCAAATCTTCCCGCAATTTATTTTTCTCATTTAAACTTACAACCATAAACAATAACAATACAAGGTCGGTTTACTATAATCGTATTGCTTTCGCTTTTGAAAATTTCCAACAACTTTTCAGTATACAGGGTGATCCTTTTGTCTATGCCAACCGGCTAATAGTGGATTCCTGAGTTTGTAACCTCCACAATGCAGGGCCGTAGCTCTCTTTGTTGTTTTGTCTTAAATTTAAGGGCCGGGGCACTTTTATTTATAGTTGCGTCCCTGAGGCTTTAGGGTGGGACCGAGCGGCGGTCTCGCTCATCATACATTGTGGTGCGCATGCCCGATTCCAGGGAGAGGACATGACGTCTTGGCATCAAGAGAGGGGATCGGAGTCGACCTGTTCGAGGAAAATCTAGAGACGAGCACTTCCCGTCTAGCTCCTCGTTGAGAGGTGCCTGAAGCCTCTTCCTTCTAGTCTCGCCCAGGACTCCCGCTGAGGGATCCTGGCACGGCTTCCTTCAGTCCTCGCACCCGGTCTCCTCGCTGAGAGAAACTTGAGCGCTCTCCTTGTCCTAGTCTCGCCCAGGAATCCTGCTGAGGGATCCTGGCACGGCTTCCCTAGGTCCTCGCACTAGGTCTCCTCGCTGAGAGGAACTTGTGCGATCTCGACGGTGAATAATAGTTTGATTAATTTCTATTTAATTATTTTTTAGTCAGGCAGTAGTACTGTCCCGGACCCCGCTGAGGGCGATGGCAATACGAACAGTCGATTCTTTTGCGGTAGCGCGATCGCTGAGGCAATTCCGTCGTACTGTTGGTATTGGTATTGGTATTATCTTCATCAGGCTTGGGGTGTACCCCAGAAATCAGCACACTTAGCTGTTTGCCTTTGTATGCTATTCCTGATAATATTCAGGGTTCCGTTGGATAGCCAACTGC
Source organism: Trichopria drosophilae (assembly GCA_030407085.1). Classification (NCBI taxonomy): domain Eukaryota; kingdom Metazoa; phylum Arthropoda; class Insecta; order Hymenoptera; family Diapriidae; genus Trichopria; species Trichopria drosophilae. The sequence continues at coordinate 68,528,529 of CM059584.1, forward strand.
TTTGCAGAATCTCAAAAGTTGTCCGAGATTCCGCTCCATGACTTCTTCCTTGCTCACAAATGGAGAGTCCAAGTATCTCCTTCGAGCCTCCATCAGTGCAGGGCACTCGCATAGGAAGTGATTTGATGATTCCTCCTTGTTTTCATCACATCTAGTGCACATCGGTGAAGGTTTCTTTCCTACGGTGTGACTGTGCTTGTTTAAATTTCCATGTCCGTTTACGATTTCGATGGCGATTCTTATTTCTGTTCTGTCTAATTCGATCAGTTTTTCAGCCCATCGGTCCGCCTGCAGCTCTCCTGCGAGGCTTTTGGTTGTGCTGCATTTTTTGTTTTTGATCCACTCTCTAACCTGTTGGGATTTCATTTGTCTCTCCAGTAGGTTGAGTCCTTCTTGAAATGGCAGTGCTACCCTCCTAGTCAAGTCAGTTCCATTAACTATTCCCGACTTGGCAAGGGTGTCCGCTCTTTCATTTCCTTTCCAGCCCATATGGCCAGGTATCCAGGTTAGGCTGAGTTTGTTTCTTATAGCCAGGTTACGTATCTCTGACTAAAGCTGATTTGACGACTGGATTGTCTAACGCTCTCAATGCGGCTTGGCTATCCGAGCATATCCATATCGTTTTATTTGTCACTTCCTTCTCCATGAGGGTCTCGGCACACTTGAGGATTGCCGCCACCTCTCCTTGGAAAACAGAGTTAAATTTGTTGAGCTTGAGGGAAAAGTTCTCTCGCAGCTTCGGTCCGTAGTATCCTGCGCCTACACCCTGGTTGGTTTTGGACCCATCTGTGAACCAGATGATGCCATTCCTGGGTATTGCTGATTTATTTTCCCAGTCCTCCCTATTGGGGAAACAAACCTTAAAGTTGTTTTCCCCCATGTGGTGTGTCTGGATCTTATCTTGTAGTTGGTACCACATGTCTCTCAGATTTCCTCGAAAAAGATTGTTGAACCAATCTTGCTTACCTGTCAAGCTTCCCAAGCAGTTGAGTCTATACACGGTTCTCATGGCTTCGCATTTTACTGCCTGAGCCATGGACGATACGCCCAAAAGGGACCTCATTGCGGCTATGGATGTACTATTCCTTACTGAGCAAATGCCCCTGAGGAACATAGCCTGTACCCTGTTCAATTTTTGTTGAACTTGTTGAATTTTGTTGAATTTTTGTTGTCATTTCTGTCCTCTGCCACCAAATTGGCGAGGCATAGGTAATCCTTGGTAACACAATCTGGTGGTAGATCCAGAGCAGCTGTTTCGGTCCTAGACCCCAACTGTTACCAAGAGCTCTCCTACAATGCCAGAAAGTAGCGATTGCTTTGTGACATTTATTTTAATGTGTGACCATTCCAGTTTAACTTTTTATCCAGGGTTACTCCAAGATATTTGGTTTCGCTGGCATATGGCACCTGCTTCCCGCCAATCACCATTTCCCTGAGTTTTTTGATCTTATATCTTCTAGAGAAAATGATGACGGAAATTTTTTCCGGTTGTATCGATAGCGCTTTTTCCTTGCACCATTTTTCCACAACCCTCAGAGCTTCTTGGACAAGCTCCTGCAAAACTTCCTCGTAGTTGCCTCTAGCGAGGATAGCAATATCAGGTTCCAAAGAAGCGGGGACAACACTCCACCTTGAGGACAACCCTCAGAGATCATCCCCTCCACTAGGGTACCCTGCCATTCCGTATAAATATAACTATTTCTAAGGGTGCTCACAATCCAACTTATGAGTTCCTTGGGCACCCCATGTTCTTCCGCTCCTTTCCGTATTACTTCCACGGTACCAACTCAGCAGATTTGCCAGCCTGGTAGGCGTACTGTTCCCCATGAAGAGGTGAGCGTACCAAAGGACTTTTCTATAAGATACCTCTCAACCAATCTTTCCAACAATTTTAATAGGAAGGATGTTCGGCTGATTGGTCTGTAGTCCTTTGCCTCCACGTAGTTCCTGTGTCCAACTTTGGGTATAAACGAAACTCGTGATTTCTTCCATTCTTTAGGTGTGTAACCAAGCGCAATGCACCCCCGAAGAAGTCCAGTCAATGATCTCAGGATAGCCCCCAGGCCTTTAGGAGGGCCTGGTATATGCCATCCGGTCCCGGTGACTTGAACGCCTCAAAGGCCATTAGTGCCCTTACAACCTTGTTTGGATTTACAACTTGGGCAGCAATCCCCCAGTGCCTCCCTTTACTCGTAGTAGGCTCCTCGGAGGCACCGTTCGATCCCAGTTTAATACTTGGAAAATTGCTTGTCAGCAACCTTTCCAGTGTTTCCTTCGAAGATTTGGCAAACTCGCCATTTTCTCCTTTGACAAATCGTAGCAATTGGCTTCGAAAGATCTCATCACAGCTCCCCTAAGAAAGACCTCTGTGTACTCAAGATCTTTTTTCGCTCCATACTTGCCTTTGAAGCCCTTCATCCTGGCTTGAAGACTTTCTCTGTACCCTTGCCAGTTCGTGCTTCTTGGATTTCTGGACCATTTCTCTGTAGGGTTAAACTGTTCCAGTTTGGCCCGAATCAGTTAGTGATCCGAGAACGAGGGTTCATCAATAACCCTCCACTCCTGGACAGCCTCACGCATGCCTCGGCTGCATAGAGTGAGATCAAGGATCTCTCTTTTGTTTGCCGTTACAAACATTGGCTTATCTCCCTTGTTAAAAATTTCGAGATTAGTGGATATCGGGTATTCCATGAGGGCCTCCCCTCTCTTATTTGTGTCGGTGCTCCCCCACAGAGTACTGTGAGCATTTGCATCACAACCAATGAGGAGATCAAGGCCCGTATTTGCGCAGTACCTGACTAACCTAGTTAGCTCCTCCGGGGGAGTTTCCCTATCGTGCGCAAAGTAGGCTGATGCAAGCACCAAGCTCCTTTCCCGTATTCCCTGAGAGACTTTGACCGAAGCCAGTTCTCTAGTAGAGAATTCCTGTAGCAGGGCAGCTTCCATGTTTTTAAGAACTACACATGCCCTCTGCATTTCATGAAGTCCACTGGCGTAGACTGTGCCAATCCTACTCAGGCCCCGAATCTGACCTTTGTAGCACCACGGCTCCTGTATTAGTGCCATGGCTGGTTTTGTACGCGTCACTTGCAGGTCCCTCATAAGTTGAGCTGAGGCACATTTGCAGTGATGCAAATTAATCTGGAAATTTTCCGCACGACCGTTAGCCATTAAAGCTAACTCGCGCTGGAAGCCCCCGTCGCCGAACTTATCGGGTTTTTAGAGGTTGGCTGAACACAACCTCTCCTGTCTCCAGATAACCTCGGTAGCCGCGAGATTCGAGGCGCTTGGCCGAGTCTTCGACCACGCCGAGAACCAGAAGGGTGCCATGCGGCAACTCCTCCCTACGGTGGACAACCCATGTCCCGACCCTCAACCCAGCATTCTGCCTGTCTAAGATGTTAAGCAGGATGCTAGTCTCCTTCTTGAGTGGTGGCGCGAATACCATCATTTCAACTCTCTTGACGAGTTCCTCAGAGAGTACAAGCCTCACCTTTCGACCCCCATCAAGGGTTATCTGCGGAATTGCTTCCCGCAGCCAACAGGCACTCCCGTCATCCACACAAGCGAAAGTGGCAATTCCTCCTCTCCGGTGAGACTCCACGAACCTGGGTATGAACCCCCCTTCCGGGATGTCCACAACCCGGTCAATGATGACCCCCTGAGTTGGTCAAAGACGCCCATTTCGACGCAATCAATACCCTTGGGAGTCCAGCAGCGGCCGTCGAATCTTGGCCTTCTTCCCTCGGGGTTTGGCCGTGGGATCTGAAATACTCCTCTCGGCCTTCCTTTTATCCCCAGAGGGAGGACCAATCGACTCTGTAGCAGTTGAGGTCGATCCGGGATGCTCTTCCAGACGGGTTCTAGCCCCAGCCACGGAAGTTGCCGCCTTTTTCTGCCTCAAACCGCTTACTCTCGGTGGAGGACGCTCCGGAAGGGGGAGACCTTCAGCCTCCGCCCTTCTCTTCGCCTCCTCATATGCTACCCACTTGACCTTTCGCCTCTGTGCGCCGTTCATTCGGATCGAGCTTGGACGAGTGTCTTCCGCCGTACCGGTCTCCTTCAGAGTGTCCTTAGCGACATCCGACGTTACCTCCTCGGTGCAAGGCACCTGAGGCTCTTGTTTTTTGGTTTTTTGCATCTGAGTATCCATATGAGTCTCACGACATGCTAGGGAAATAAAGGCAGAGCCCCGCGATACGAGGTGAAGGCTATGTACAATGTAGAACATTGTGAAGCAGTACAGCTTCCCCTGTACCATGCATCCCTAGGCACGATAGCTCCCACCTATGGATTGGGGGATCCATTCTTGGTCACGGCACCTCAGAGGTCCTTTGCCCCACCCCCCTCCAGCCCGAAGGTCGAGGTGGGGCTTGAGTTTCTACCCTCACTCATACCTACAGTCATCGGAGAAGCCCGTTTATAGAGCCCCGAGCCATTCATCGGAGAGCCCGGTTTATAGGGATCCGCATTCTCTCACCACTCACACTGCTATCGACTCAGGACCTCCTGTATGGTGTTTGTTAAGCCCCCCACCACGACAAGGTGATAGGATCCAAACGGAGGGGCCCGTCGTACTAACTCTTCTATTTTTCTGGTCCGCATTTATTAAAAAGCTGCAAATCCGGACTTGCCCATTATTTCTCTTCATATTAATTATAATTTTATTTTCAGGTCCCGCGTAATATAAGTATCGCGATATATACATTTAGATTTCGGAATATTAACAATAAGGTTAAGGTCAAGGTTATTGAATAAACAAATATGTCCATTTTTTAAATAAACGACTTCTATTCTTATTTATGAGACCTTTCCTTGTGTTGTCTGTGTACGTGTACAGTATATGTTTACAATTGATTAGAGCCTGTAGTACAAATAACTTCCGGTGAATCGTTCATTCAGCAAATCGATTGTGAATTAAAGGATTTCGGCGAAGTACAATTCATAACCACACGAGAGAAACGTGTAGGTTACAAGTTGATTCTAAGTAACTTTTTCCGGTACCAAAATTGGATCTGAGGCTCAGCATTTAAGTGAAGAGCCATTGAAAATTTAGAAAAAAAAAATCTGTTTTTTGCAATAACTCGGCTTCTTTTCAGGTTATTGTAATGAATCAGGGCTTATTTTCAAGCTTTTTTTAAGCCCTACAATTCATTCTTGAGAACATTTGTCCTGCGGTGAATATTTCTGAAGTTATGGCCTCGAAAATGGTAGAAAAGGCCAATTTTTGCGGTTTTTCGCATCTAACTCATTTCGCGAAATAGCTAACGAAATGTCAAACTAGAAAAAGTTGTAGAGCTTGAAAAGACGAAGAACTTGCCCCTCGTATGTTCGTTTTTAATGAAAATTGAGTCCGCGGGAGCACTTTTAATGTCGTAGAATTGACGAAAAACCCACATCGTCTGTACCAAACTAGTGTTTTTCGTCAATTCTACGACATTAAAAGTGTTCCCGCGGACCCAATTTTCATTAAAAACGAACATATGAGGGGCCAATTTCGTTGTTTTTTCAAGCTCTACAACTAATCGCAGATAATGTTAAAATATTATAATAAAATTCTCCATTAATTGGTTTCAAAAAACGAGATTTTTTAAAGTTAGTGTTTTCGTTTTATTGACGTGAGGTTTAAAAACTTGCAACTTTTCTGGTCTACCTCTGTTGGAGAAAGCAGTTGGTTGCAGAGTTGGAACAGTTAGTTTCACATATTTTTGTATAGAAAATTTGCTTCCCTTTATTTTTGGTGTTTTGAGAAACATTGAATCGAGAGCAGCATCCCAATCTTGAAGCATATCAACGCTCATTTCGGCTTCAAATGGGCTGGGATTTTTTCTTGAGTTTCTCATAATTTCGATGTAATCGTCAGGATTTCCACAATTGAGGACATGGATCTTAAAAGGGGTTGCGCTCTCAAACGGTCGGAAAAGTATTGTCCACGCGTAACAATGAAATCTAAGGGAGACTTAAACTTCAATAAATGTTGTTGACTTGAACTCGTCATATCTCCTCAAAAACTGCATGCAAAATTCTGAAATTTTCAGGGTACATGCACAAGATAGTGGCGAAACAGATAGGTGAAGTTAAGTTAACAAAATATCTACCGAATTATTAATAATAATTAACAAAAGTAGAAGTAAATTTAATGAGCTCGAAAATTCGCTGTTTGCGAGCTATATCGAGAAAAAGTGTGTTACAAAATTTACGTTAAAGAAAACTTCCAGTGGGAAAGTTGTTCGTCAATGTATGACGAAGATTTCTGCAAAGTTTCAAATTTTTTGGAACTAAGATGCGTTAATTATACATTATTATCTAAAAAACGCGTGGGGCGCTGATGCCGGCGATTCTGCACGCTTCATTTCATACAACACATACAAGGAACATACGAGGAACAAAACATTCTGTATAAATTTATGATTAATATTACTTTATTTATAGACATAATAATATTTTGTTGTATTTTTAATATATGTACAGTACTTTTTCAACGCAGATTAGTTATTTCCTTTCAGACATCAAAGGTTTACAGCAATCGCTATGGCTTTTTTTTCCCGTTCTTCTTGAATTATTGTTTTTGTCGCTCATTATAAACAAAATTTACTGATCACGTTATGAAAAATACTTATTATAATATTAAATACAATATTTCATAAGACAAAACAACTTCCCTTCCCTTACGGGACTCGACGTGCATGAACTTGGTGTCGTATAATAGAAGAGGCGGAAAGTTTAAAAATATTACATCTAATATTAATCTAATATAAATTGCTAATTAACTAATAAGTATTAATTTATAATCAATATCAGTCATAAATTTATACAGAATGTTTTGTTCCTCGTATGTTCCTTTTATGTGGTGTATGAAATGAAGCGTGCAGAATCGCCGGCATCAGCGCCCCACGCGTTTTTAGATAATAACGTATAATTAACGCATCTTAGTTCCAAAAAATTTGAAACTTTGCAGAAATCTTCGTCATACATTGACGAACAACTTTCCCACTGGAAGTTTTCTCTAACGTAAATTTTGCAACACACTTTTTCTCGATATAGCTCGCAAACAGCGAATTTTCGAGCTCATTAAATTTACTTCTACTTTTGTTAATTATTATTAATAATTCGGTAGATATTTTGTTAACTTAACTTCACCTATCTGTTTCGCCACTATCTTGTGCATGTACCCTGAAAATTTCAGAATTTTGCATGCAGTTTTTGAGGAGATATGACGAGTTCAAGTCAACAACATTTATTGAATAAAGTCTCCCTTAGATTTCATTGTTACGCGTGGACAATACTTTTCCGACCGTTTGAGAGCGCGACCCCTTTTAAGATCTATGTCCTCAATTTGGTACCTTTTTAAAACTGTTCGATAGACACCAAAATTTCATTCACACTCATTATAGCTATGTCCTCTAACTGGGAAAATATGGATTATTTCCATATCGTATTTTGCAGATAAATAAGCGCAATTCTGTTCGAAAGTTCAAGTTCAATTTGTTCTTACTCTGAACTCCACATGAATCTGAAAGAAGCACGATAGTTATTAAGTCAGATATTTTTTCCAATTTGCGATTAATAGTATAATTTAAAAAACCGCATACAGAAGTTTGAATTCTTGGCTCCTTCACATTCCAAAAAACAGTAGAACGTGCTAGCTTCGTTATCGAAACTGTGATCATTAGAAATATTCAAAGTTATCTGTCTTTTACAATATTAAGAATTCACGTTTAGTTAGGGAATTCAAGAACTAATGTTTTTATTTCTTTGATCTTTACACCGCTCCGAGATGTACTCATTTCGCAGTACTTTATGATCTTGGTACATTTTTTCATTTATGCGTAAATCATTTTTTATATGGATCATTAAGATTCGTTGACAATTTGCCTTTAGATTTCGTACAAAAATCACACACGTCGGTTCTAGGCGGTCAGATCGAGAAAAAAAAATTTATGGTATACTTTGTACGCTAAACCAAGCCGAGTTTCTGGTTTCTTCTCGTGATAGTCCAAAAATAAAGAATGCAATTTCAATATTGTAAGGATTTTCGTTATCAAAGTATTTCCTTTTAGTATTCTGACCTTTATAATATGATGTCTTGTGAGGTATTGTTACCCAGTGTTCTTTCACAAATTCCACACATCATTCGCTATTTTTTGTTATGATTGGGTGCCTTTCCACGAATTTCTATAGCGACAAACACATCTATCATTTTTTTAGTATTATAAATTAAAAAATACCATTTAAAAATGTAAATTCAAATTCAAATTGTATCTATTTTGATGTCAACATTTTGTGCAATAATACAACGAAAGATTTATATTCGAAAATAAATTGTATGTTACACCTTGATTATTTTACTGACGAATAGTTTTCAATCTTTTTTCAATAACTTGCAACAAACTTTTCAAAAAATGTTGCAAAGGTATCTGAACCGGTACTTTTCACTGTGTATATCCAAGAATAATGTTTGTTTTCACTTTTGCTGTGTTATTATTCTCCCGATACACGCAACTGAGTAAACATGTATCTTGTTCTGCTTTCGAATCGAGAGACCAAACCTTTGAAAAATATCCTTTTGGTTTTGTCGATTTAACTTTACATAACAGTTATGTTTACTATTAGTAATTTGTTTAAAGATGTTACGAGGAACTTAATTGCCACTGCTTGAAATTATAACTTTTTCCTGATTTTTTTACTTTCTTCCTATTTTTTTTTCTATTTATCCGTGCGTACAAGGTTTTTTTTAACCCAGAACATTCTGGTGCAGATGAGAACTGCATTCTATTATAGAAAATGAAGACGAACTAACCGACCTATCCATCACAAATCGAACAGCGATTGTGGAAAAAATCAGCTTGACGCATATACCGATATAAGTTAGTTAACGAAACACAGAATTTTCTGGGAACCCTCCCCCCCTTGCTGGCCGGGAACCGCTATATCCCCTCTCTTAGACACGCCCCACAATTGCTTCCTTTCCGGCAGCATTCGTACGGAATTGGCTGATTTCGTCGGTTCGCCGGGAATCCAATACCGGATTCGGTCCTGGATGAAAAACCATATTGTAGCGAGGAGCGGCCATGGGATGCAGCAGCTCTTGGCCTCTCTGGCTGAAATTTCAGGAGTGCTCCTATTTGGCCGGCGCGCATGGATTGAAATGTGAATTAAATCATCACGAATGTTTGTAAATGAATAATTTTAATGAGCCTATAGACATTGAAGAGTTACAGGAAAGAATGATTCAATGTTCTAATTCGATATCTCAAGAAACGCTGCAAAAAGTAAATGAGAACTTCTATGCAAGATTGGGATATTGTCAAGTTGCTGAAGGACATCAATTTGAACATCTCATTCAGTATTTAGCACAAGCTTAATAAAATACTAGAAATAAAATACATACAAAAAGAAAATATTAAACCTATAAAAATAAAAATCATTACTTTTAGATTCCGTAATTTCATGGCTTTTGCAATTAAGCAAAATTGAAATGCCGAATTATGTGTATTTAAATGTCAAAAAAAGTTAAAAAAAAAATTTTGTTAAATAAAATAAGAAAAAAAAAGATTCTCAAAATCGTCCACCTGCTCGCGGTGAGAATCGGGAAACTTTGAAATAGTCAAAGGCAAAGGACGCCGCTACAAATTTCAAAAACGGTATCGCCTATTGCAAGTCTGCAACTAACGAATTGCATTGAAATCCGAGGACATTTCAGAAAAATGATCCGAAATTTTATTTTAGCCATTTTAAATTAATGAAATGTATGTATACATGGGACATTCCACGTCAACCGAACACTGCTCTGCCCACAATTAAAAACAACAAAAAAATACGAATGAGGGCTCATTTTACAGCTTAAAATCTATATATTCGAATGCCGAGTGCGCATTTGCAAAATCCAAAATGGCCGCTCCAATATGGCGTCCGGAAGCTCTTAATTTGTTGGAAAAAATATTAAAACTTGTGTAAAATAAAAATTCGGTCAATGTTTATAGTGCTTTTTATGCTACCCGATGTATTTTGACCTCCCAAACACGAATCCATTCATCACCTTACATTTTTTCTAACCTCAAAAACAGGTAAAAATAGATATTTTTGAAAAATGGTTTCGCTTAATTCAGCAATTGTCTAAACCTTCATTTATTCAAAAGTTACTAGATTAAAAGTTTTAAAAGTTTATTATGACCGCTAAAAATTGATCGCAGCGCCATCTGTGCCTAGTGTTTTGAATTCGTCTCGAAAAGACCTTTCAACTGAGCCCCCACTCGATCCATGTTGCCATTTAAGATATTCATCCCCCTCGTGCCCCACGCTCCCCCCCCCCCCCCCCCCCTTGGGGCGGAGTGGTTGCAACTCTGCAGAAAAAATAGATTTGTTGAAAAATCGTTTCAAGTGTTTAACAGATTTTCGAAATATCTTTTCTTTCAAAAGTTACAGGACCGTTTCCTTACTTTTCCGACACCCTGTATACAGGGTGTCCCAGAACTCCCGAATAATATTGCAGAGGGTGAATCCTAACATCATTTTGAGCAAGAAAGTGTGATACCAAAATCGGATGTGAAGCTCAGAATTTGAGTTGCGAGCCAGTGAAGTTTAAAAAAAAATTATAGATTTTTTTGCTATAACTCGGCTGGTTTTAAAGTTACTTCAACAAATGATGACTGATTTTGAAAGTTTTTTTTATAGCGCTACAACTTACCTTGTATAGCCTATGACATGCAACGAATATTTCGTCATTTATTGACCTAAAAAAGAGTAAAAACGGTCTTTTTGCAATTTTTTGCGTCTAACTCATTTCCGTAAAATGCTAGCAAAATATCATATACAACCGCATTGTAGAGCTTGAAAAGGCGAAGAATTTGCTCCCTCATACGTTTCGCTTTGACCAAAATTGAGCCCGTGGGGAGACGTTAAAAATCAGAAAATAGGCGAAAAACACGCTTCAGCAATGCCAAATCCATTTTTCGCCTGGTTTCTGATTTTTAACGTCTCCCGCGGACTCAATTATTATCAAAACGAAACGTATGAGGGGGCGAATTCTTCGCCTTTTCAAGCTCGCTGGCGTTATTTATATGACATTTCGCTAGCATTTTCCGGAAATGAGTTAGACGCAAAAAACTGCAAAAAGAGGCCATTTTTACCCTTTTTAGGTCGATAACTGGCGAAAATATACATTGCAGGTGATATGCTCTATCAGGTAAGTTGTAGCGCTATAAAAAACCTTCAAAATCAGTCATCATTCGTTAAAGTAACATTAAAACGAGCCGAGTTATTGCAAAAAAACTATTATTTTCTTTTAAACTTCAATGGCTCGTCACTCAAATTCTGAGCTTCAGATAAGATTTTGGTATGAAACTTTGTTGCTCAAAATGAAGTTAGGATACACCCTCTGCAATATTATTCGGGAGTTCTGGGACACCCTGTATATCGGGTTTTTCAGACACCCGACCCACCCTTTTAAAACGTAGGGATACATTTGTACGAAAAAATGTGTCAGACAAAATTTGCATGGTTTCGAGTGACCTATCTGGTGGTGACCTTGAATTTGACCTTAAGTCCGGCCTTGGGCATAAATCGAGGTCAAAGTAGTGTTTTTCAAACGTAAACCTGTATTTATGAGTTCAGAAATGAAAAGAGCGGAAAATTTCACATTCGAATACGTTATTAAGTCAAGGTCAAAAATATCCTCAAAGGTCGTGTGGAGGTCAAGTTTTCCGAACTATTCGTCCACCCTATTAAACGTAAGGATGCATAATCGTCATGATCATCATATTCATGATAATCGTCATGATCATAATCTCATTACAACTGTCGAACGATAACTTTGTGACCTGTTTACAGCCGTGTTGCTTATACAAAATGTAAATTGTGACGAGTTGCGTAATACTATAAATATATTCTAAGCTTTAACTTTTCGGAAGTATGTAAGGGTGCTTTTTGGTGAAAAATTACTTTTTTTCATTGGATCTACCGTCGCTGAACGATAGCTATTTTGTGCAAATGATTTTTTTTGGAAGACTTGGACGATTTCTGAGGTTTGCCTTGTAGGTACTGAACGCCGTATCAAATAACGTCACACCAAAGAATTTTTACATCACCACCGTGAAATTAATCATTTAACAAACGAAAATTTGAAAGGTTGTGCGTTATACCTCGATACTCGAGTAGTTAGGTATAATAATTAGGGAGGATTATTATTCATTTGTAAGTATGACTTACTCGAACGAAGAGGCTGCGTTCATGTTGTCGGTATTGGGTAGAGCTGGTTTTCGAGCAGCTGAAAGAATGTAGCAAATGAATATCCCGATCGCACACCACAATCGCGCAAAGTATTCAGTCGTTTACAACGTGGAATCATTGTATAAGGTATGGTTTAGCCGGACCACAATAAAGGAAGGCAAATTCATCGACCAGTTCGTTTCAGTAAAAGCACCTGATATAATTGCGTCTGCCCTTGTAAATCCGCACGATTCTCCGATGCGTCGAAAAGCGCGTAAGTATTTTTACAAGTCGAATTTTTCGAGAACTTTCATTCCACCCATATCAATTTTACGTCCGAATATGTTAACATATCAGGTCATTTGAAGGTCAAAAGACCATTTTCTATGGATTTTCACAGAAATATAAACAATATATAAACAAGGAACCCGTTTTTTTATTTTTATTTTAATTGATATTAACTTGGGCCTGCAAGTCGTTTGAAGTTTAAACTCCTAACGATATACTGGACCTTTTCAAATTAATCGTCATAATTTTGAAATCAACACACTTGAAACATTGAAATTGAATAAAATAGTAAAAAAATCAACAAAACCGTAAAAATTTCGTTAATAATTTATTCGTACCTTTTTTTCATAAAAAATATGTTTTTTGACATTTGGCTCACATTTTCAGGAAAGATAGTTAAAAGTACATACTTTGAAATGATTATATAAGCGATCTGAATATTTTTTAGATTTTTGCTATATTTTATTAAAAAAGCGTGAAAAAATCAACGATTTCAATGATATAGCGTATATAACGAATGCATGAGAAAACATTACATTATACATTTTATAGCTTGTATGAAGAATTGGGGCGATTACATACCAAAGAGGACATTTTATGTTCTGATATATGAGACTTATTATATACGTAAATGCAGAAATTTGATACACATATATCATGGCTTTAAATGCATGTCAGTTCTGAAAACTTTTAAAAAATATGGCAAAAAACTAAAAAAACCCTGATCACTTATATAATCATTTCAAAGTATGTGCTATTATTTTTTAACTTTTACTAACTTTCCTGAAAATTTTAGCTAGATCGAATAGGTATTTTCAAATGATGAATTTTTAATGGAAAAGTCGAGTTTTTCGATATACTGTTCACGCGTTAAACTTTAGCTAAAAAACGTAAATGGGACTGAATTCCTTGGGAAATTTAAAGTTGATTAGTTAAATATTTTTTCACTACAGTCATGGTGTTTAGAGCAAAATTGAGTTTTTAAAATTTAATTTGAAAAATGTGAAATTTTACTAAATTAAAGATTGTAAGACTTCTATTAGAGATAAGGACTTGAAATTTTACCTAGACGCATATTTTTCGACGTAGCAAACGATTCGACTTGTGGATCAAAGTCAAATGTTAACCACAGCGTGTTCTTTGTTAGCCCCGGTACTAGATCTCTCTGGAATGTACCAATTGTAATGTCCGCTATTAAAATAATATTAAAAAATGTAGATGGCGTTAAGTACTAAGGGAATGTTCAGCGCGTCGCCTGGAATAGCCAGTTGCTTTTCGATAGCCCACTTGATCGGTTCGTATATAATGACGTGTAATATATGTGTTTAGCGTACCATATAAATATATTATATATTTATACTAAAATAGTGTGTGTGTTCACTCGACCTCTTGTTTCACCTACACTACACCAATGTTTCCTTAATTTTTGGCGGAGTTGTAGGCGGAGTCTCATCTTTGACGTGCCGAGTCTCTTTGTGCAGGAACAACCAGTTGACGACGCGAAGAAGAAGGAAGTCGTTCCGATGATTCTGTTTATACGCATGGTCACGCCCAATGCATTCGTCAATGTCAGATTTTTAATCGAAATTTCGGTCGAACTGTCACTTTTTCCCACGTCATTCATGCATTTCGATATGATAGGCCGCCCTCAGGCCACCTTCGTCACTCGTATTTCTTCGGCGCACCCCATTCGCCGATCGTGGTCGCGCTTCATCATTCACCGGACATCTATGTGTACGCGGTACACCTCGCACGACGAGTGAAGGTTAGTTATGGCGATTGTATATCGCAACGTGCGAGGTGATCCTTTTTTCTACGCCTGTATTTTACAATTTTCTCCTAAAATATTGACACCTTCTCTCCCTAATTCCTTCCCTTTATTTCGCGTGCTAACGTCGCGTTACATAATTTACAACACTGGTCAGAATTGGTCCATTCTCGTCAAGATTTTGAGAATGTCCTAACACACTAATTTTGGTAGTAAAGGTTTTCTCTTGTGGATGAAAAAAAAATGTTTATTTGCAATTTTGGGGAAAATAAGTTCATTTATCGGAAACCTGAGTATACTTTTCTGTAAAGTTTTCGTTTTGTGCTAGAATCAAAAATCCTCCCAGAATCGCTCATCTCACGTCAAGGATTTTTCAGATATCTTTAATCCAACAATTGCAAAAAAATGTAAATCATATATTTGTGCCGTTTATCCAAAAAAAAACGTTTAACAAAAAAAAATCTCATAAACTAGAAGAGCATTTTAATGCCTGATGAATAGCACGATTTAATATACGTTTCTCCAACTCTTGCACATACAAAAATTTTGATTCTACCATGGCTAAAACTTACTTAAAAGTCTGTGAAACAACTGTGTTATTGTTCACGTGTAGGGGGTGTTTTTTAGCGTATATCTCAAAATCTTGAAGCGGTAGAATAATCCTGCAGGCCGTTATTACGGATATCAGCGCATGTTCCAAATAGTCCTGTACCTGGGTTAATTGAGATCAGTCGTCATTTTAGCTGGCCTGTATGAATACTTGCCGCAGCAAGTATGAAACTTAGGGTTATTTGTCGTGGTAGAAATGATCGAAGAATACTATTAGTTCTGCATTGCGAAGGGAAGCTGCTTGGTAATTGAGCAATTCTCATGAATTTAGGTCTCGGTAGTCTGCTGATGGTTGCTGCCTTCTAGAAATTTAGTCGAGGATACTTGGACATATATCACCAGATTATAGTTCTATTTTAACAATCCCCCCCCCACCCCCCCCCCCCCCCACCCCCCCCCCCCCCCACCCCCCCCCCCCCCCACCCCCCCCCCCCCCCACCCCCCCCCCCCCCCACCCCCCCCCCCCCCCACCCCCCCCCCCCCCCACCCCCCCCCCCCCCCACCCCCCCCCCCCCCCACCCCCCCCCCCCCCCACCCCCCCCCCCCCCCACCCCCCCCCCCCCCCACCCCCCCCCCCCCCCACCCCCCCCCCCCCCCACCCCCCCCCCCCCCCACCCCCCCCCCCCCCCACCCCCCCCCCCCCCCACCCCCCCCCCCCCCCACCCCCCCCCCCCCCCACCCCCCCCCCCCCCCACCCCCCCCCCCCCCCACCCCCCCCCCCCCCCACCCCCCCCCCCCCCCACCCCCCCCCCCCCCCACCCCCCCCCCCCCCCACCCCCCCCCCCCCCCACCCCCCCCCCCCCCCACCCCCCCCCCCCCCCACCCCCCCCCCCCCCCACCCCCCCCCCCCCCCACCCCCCCCCACCTCAGAGGTCCTTTGCCCCACCCCCCTCCAGCCCGAAGGTCGAGGTGGGGCTTGAGTTTCTACCCTCACTCATACCTACAGTCATCGTAGAAGCCCGTTTATAGAGCCCCGAGCCATTCATCGGAGAGCCCGGTTTATAGGGATCCGCATTCTCTCACCACTCACACTGCTATCGACTCAGGACCTCCTGTATGGTGTTTGTTAAGCCCCCCACCACGACAAGGTGATAGGATCCAAACGGAGGGGCCCGTCGTACTAACTCTTCTATTTTTCTGGTCCGCATTTATTAAAAAGCTGCAAATCCGGACTTGCCCATTATTTCTCTTCATATTAATTATAATTTTATTTTCAGGTCCCGCGTAATATAAGTATCGCGATATATACATTTAGATTTCGGAATATTAACAATAAGGTTAAGGTCAAGGTTATTGAATAAACAAATATGTCCATTTTTTAAATAAACGACTTCTATTCTTATTTATGAGACCTTTCCTTGTGTTGTCTGTGTACGTGTACAGTATATGTTTACAATTGATTAGAGCCTGTAGTACAAATAACTTCCGGTGAATCGTTCATTCAGCAAATCGATTGTGAATTAAAGGATTTCGGCGAAGTACAATTCATAACCACACGAGAGAAACGTGTAGGTTACAAGTTGATTCTAAATAACTTTTTCCGGTACCAAAATTGGATCTGAGGCTCAGCATTTAAGTGAAGAGCCATTGAAAATTTAGAAAAAAAAAATCTGTTTTTTGCAATAACTCGGCTTCTTTTCAGGTTATTGTAATGAATCAGGGCTTATTTTCAAGCTTTTTTTAAGCCCTACAATTCATTCTTGAGAACATTTGTCCTGCGGTGAATATTTCTGAAGTTATGGCCTCGAAAATGGTAGAAAAGGCCAATTTTTGCGGTTTTTCGCATCTAACTCATTTCGCGAAATAGCTAACGAAATGTCAAACTAGAAAAAGTTGTAGAGCTTGAAAAGACGAAGAACTTGCCCCTCGTATGTTCGTTTTTAATGAAAATTGAGTCCGCGGGAGCACTTTTAATGTCGTAGAATTGACGAAAAACCCACATCGTCTGTACCAAACTAGTGTTTTTCGTCAATTCTACGACATTAAAAGTGTTCCCGCGGACCCAATTTTCATTAAAAACGAACATATGAGGGGCCAATTTCGTTGTTTTTTCAAGCTCTACAACTAATCGCAGATAATGTTAAAATATTATAATAAAATTCTCCATTAATTGGTTTCAAAAAACGAGATTTTTTAAAGTTAGTGTTTTCGTTTTATTGACGTGAGGTTTAAAAACTTGCAACTTTTCTGGTCTACCTCTGTTGGAGAAAGCAGTTGGTTGCAGAGTTGGAACAGTTAGTTTCACATATTTTTGTATAGAAAATTTGCTTCCCTTTATTTTTGGTGTTTTGAGAAACATTGAATCGAGAGCAGCATCCCAATCTTGAAGCATATCAACGCTCATTTCGGCTTCAAATGGGCTGGGATTTTTTCTTGAGTTTCTCATAATTTCGATGTAATCGTCAGGATTTCCACAATTGAGGACATGGATCTTAAAAGGGGTTGCGCTCTCAAACGGTCGGAAAAGTATTGTCCACGCGTAACAATGAAATCTAAGGGAGACTTAAACTTCAATAAATGTTGTTGACTTGAACTCGTCATATCTCCTCAAAAACTGCATGCAAAATTCTGAAATTTTCAGGGTACATGCACAAGATAGTGGCGAAACAGATAGGTGAAGTTAAGTTAACAAAATATCTACCGAATTATTAATAATAATTAACAAAAGTAGAAGTAAATTTAATGAGCTCGAAAATTCGCTGTTTGCGAGCTATATCGAGAAAAAGTGTGTTACAAAATTTACGTTAAAGAAAACTTCCAGTGGGAAAGTTGTTCGTCAATGTATGACGAAGATTTCTGCAAAGTTTCAAATTTTTTGGAACTAAGATGCGTTAATTATACATTATTATCTAAAAAACGCGTGGGGCGCTGATGCCGGCGATTCTGCACGCTTCATTTCATACAACACATACAAGGAACATACGAGGAACAAAACATTCTGTATAAATTTATGATTAATATTACTTTATTTATAGACTTAATAATATTTTGTTGTATTTTTAATATATGTACAGTACTTTTTCAACGCAGATTAGTTATTTCCTTTCAGACATCAAAGGTTTACAGGAATCGCTATGGCTTTTTTTTCCCGTTCTTCTTGAATTATTGTTTTTGTCGCTCATTATAAACAAAATTTACTGATCACGTTATGAAAAATACTTATTATAATATTAAATACAATATTTCATAAGACAAAACAACTTCCCTTCCCTTACGGGACTCGACGTGCATGAACTTGTTGTCGTATAATAGAAGAGGGGGAAAGTTTAAAAATATTACATCTAATATTAATCTAATATAAATTGCTAATTAACTAATAAGTATTAATTTATAATCAATATCAGTCATAAATTTATACAGAATGTTTTGTTCCTCGTATGTTCCTTGTATGTGTTGTATGAAATGAAGCGTGCAGAATCGCCGGCATCAGCGCCCCACGCGTTTTTTAGATAATAATGTATAATTAACGCATCTTAGTTCCAAAAAATTTGAAACTTTGCAGAAATCTTCGTCATACATTGACGAACAACTTTCCCACTGGAAGTTTTCTTTAACGTAAATTTTGTAACACACTTTTTCTCGATATAGCTCGCAAACAGCGAATTTTCGAGCTCATTAAATTTACTTCTACTTTTGTTAATTATTATTAATAATTCGGTAGATATTTTGTTAACTTAACTTCACCTATCTGTTTCGCCACTATCTTGTGCATGTACCCTGAAAATTTCAGAATTTTGCATGCAGTTTTTGAGGAGATATGACGAGTTCAAGTCAACAACATTTATTGAATAAAGTCTCCCTTAGATTTCATTGTTACGCGTGGACAATACTTTTCCGACCGTTTGAGAGCGCGACCCCTTTTAAGATCTATGTCCTCAATTTGGTACCTTTTTACAACTGTTCGATAGACACCAAAATTTCATTCACACTCATTATAGCTATGTCCTCTAACTGGGAAAATATGGATTATTTCCATATCGTATTTTGCAGATAAATAAGCGCAATTCTGTTCGAAAGTTCAAGTTCAATTTGTTCTTACTCTGAACTCCACATGAATCTGAAAGAAGCACGATAGTTATTAAGTCAGATATTTTTTCCAATTTGCGATTAATAGTATAATTTAAAAAACCGCATACAGAGTTTGAATTCTTGGCTCCTTCACATTCCAAAAAACAGTAGAACGTGCTAGCTTCGTTATCGAAACTGTGATCATTAGAAATATTCAAAGTTATCTGTCTTTTACAATATTAAGAATTCACGTTTAGTTAGGGAATTCAAGAACTAATGTTTTATTTCTTTGATCTTTACACGCTTCCGAGATGTACTCATTTCGCAGTACTTTATGATCTTGGTACATTTTTTCATTTATGCGTAAATCATTTTTATATGGATCATTAAGATTCGTTGACAATTTGACTTTAGATTTCGTACAAAAATCACACACGTCGGTTCTAGGCGGTCAGATCGAGAAAAAAAAATTTATGGTATACTTTGTACGCTAAACCAAGCCGAGTTTCTGGTTTCTTCTCGTGATAGTCCAAAAATAAAGAATGCAATTTCAATATTGTAAGATTTTCGTTATCAAAGTATTTCCTTTTAGTATTCTGACCTTTATAATATGATGTCTTGTGAGGTATTGTTACCCAGTGTTCTTTCACAAATTCCCACACATCATTCGCTATTTTTTGTTATGATTGGGTGCCTTTCCACGAATTTCTATAGCGACAAACACATCTATCATTTTTTTAGTATTATAAATTAAAAAATACCATTTAAAAATGTAAATTCAAATTCAAATTGTATCTATTTTGAGTCAACATTTTGTGCAATAATACAACGAAAGATTTATATTCGAAAATAAATTGTATGTTACACCTTGATTATTATACTGACGAATAGTTTTCAATCTTTTTTCAATAACTTGCAACAAACTTTTCAAAAAATGTTGCAAAGGTATCTGAACCGGTACTTTTCACTGTGTATATCCAAGAATAATGTTTGTTTTCACTTTTGCTGTGTTATTATTCTCCCGATACACGCAACTGAGTAAACATGTATCTTGTTCTGCTTTCGAATCGAGAGACCAAACCTTTGAAAAATATCCTTTTGGTTTTGTCGATTTAACTTTACATAACAGTTATGTTTACTATTAGTAATTTGTTTAAAGATGTTACGAGGAACTTAATTGCCACTGCTTGAAATATAACTTTTTCCCTGATTTTTTTACTTTCTTCCTATTTTTTTTTCTATTTATCCGTGCGTACAAGGTTTTTTTTAACCCAGAACATTCTGGTGCAGATGAGAACTGCATTCTATTATAGAAAATGAAGACGAACTAACCGACCTATCCATCACAAATCGAACAGCGATTGTGGAAAAAATCAGCTTGACGCATATACCGATATAAGTTAGTTAACGAAACACAGAATTTTCTGGGAACCCTCCCCCCCCCTTGCTGGCCGGGAACCGCTATATCCCCTCTCTTAGACACTCCCCACAATTGCTTCCTTTCCGGCAGCATTCGTACGGAATTGGCTGATTTCGTCGGTTCGCCGGGAATCCAATACCGGATTCGGTCCTGGATGAAAAACCATATTGTAGCGAGGAGCGGCCATGGGATGCAGCAGCTCTTGGCCTCTCTGGCTGAAATTTCAGGAGTGCTCCTATTTGGCCGGCGCGCATGGATTGAAATGTGAATTAAATCATCACGAATGTTTGTAAATGAATAATTTTAATGAGCCTATAGACATTGAAGAGTTACAGGAAAGAATAATTCAATGTTCTAATTCGATATCTCAAGAAACGCTGCAAAAAGTAAATGAGAACTTCTATGCAAGATTGGGATATTGTCAAGTTGCTGAAGGACATCAATTTGAACATCTCATTCAGTATTTAGCACAAGCTTAATAAAATACTAGAAATAAAATACATACAAAAAGAAAATATTAAACCTATAAAAATAAAAATCATTACTTTTAGATTCCGTAATTTCATGGCTTTTGCAATTAAGCAAAATTGAAATGCCGAATTATGTGTATTTAAATGTCAAAAAAAGTTAAAAAAAAAATTTTGTTAAATAAAATAAGAAAAAAAAAGATTCTCAAAATCGTCCACCTGCTCGCGGTGAGAATCGGGAAACTTTGAAATAGTCAAAGGCAAAGGACGCCGCTACAAATTTCAAAAACGGTATCGCCTATTGCAAGTCTGCAACTAACGAATTGCATTGAAATCCGAGGACATTTCAGAAAAATGATCCGAAATTTTATTTTAGCCATTTTAAATTAATGAAATGTATGTATACATGGGACATTCCACGTCAACCGAACACTGCTCTGCCCACAATTAAAAACAACAAAAAAATACGAATGAGGGCTCATTTTACAGCTTAAAATCTATATATTCGAATGCCGAGTGCGCATTTGCAAAATCCAAAATGGCCGCTCCAATATGGCGTCCGGAAGCTCTTAATTTGTTGGAAAAAATATTAAAACTTGTGTAAAATAAAAATTCGGTCAATGTTTATAGTGCTTTTTATGCTACCCGATGTATTTTGACCTCCCAAACACGAATCCATTCATCACCTTACATTTTTTCTAACCTCAAAAAACAGGTAAAAATAGATATTTTTGAAAAATGGTTTCGCTTAATTCAGCAATTGTCTAAACCTTCATTTATTCAAAAGTTACTAGATTAAAAGTTTTAAAAGTTTATTATGACCGCTAAAAATTGATCGCAGCGCCATCTGTGCCTAGTGTTTTGAATTCGTCTCGAAAAGACCTTTCAACTGAGCCCCCACTCGATCCATGTTGCCATTTAAGATATTCATCCCCCTCGTGCCCCACGCTCCCCCCCCCCCCCCCCCTTGGGGCGGAGTGGTTGCAACTCTGCAGAAAAAATAGATTTGTTGAAAAATCGTTTCAAGTGTTTAACAGATTTTCGAAATATCTTTTCTTTCAAAAGTTACAGGACCGTTTCCTTACTTTTCCGACACCCTGTATACAGGATGTCCCAGAACTCCGGAATAATATTGCAGGGGTGAATCCTAACATCATTTTGAGCAAGAAAGTGTGATACCAAAATCGGATGTGAAGCTCAGAATTTGAGTTGCGAGCCAGTGAAGTTTAAAAAAAAATTATAGATTTTTTTGCTATAACTCGGCTGGTTTTAAAGTTACTTCAACAAATGATGACTGATTTTGAAGTTTTTTTTATAGCGCTACAACTTACCTTGTATAGCCTATGACATGCAACGAATATTTCGTCATTTATTGACCTAAAAAAGAGTAAAAACGGTCTTTTTGCAATTTTTTGCGTCTAACTCATTTCCGTAAAATGCTAGCAAAATATCATATACAACCGCATTGTAGAGCTTGAAAAGGCGAAGAATTTGCCCCCTCATACGTTTCGCTTTGACCAAAATTGAGCCCGTGGGGAGACGTTAAAAATCAGAAAATAGGCGAAAAACACGCTTCAGCAATGCCAAATCCATTTTTCGCCTGGTTTCTGATTTTTAACGTCTCCCGGCGGACTCAATTATTATCAAAACGAAACGTATGAGGGGGCGAATTCTTCGCCTTTTCAAGCTCGCTGGCGTTATTTATATGACATTTCGCTAGCATTTTCCGGAAATGAGTTAGACGCAAAAAACTGCAAAAAGAGGCCATTTTTACCCTTTTTAGGTCGATAACTGGCGAAATATACATTGCAGGTGATATGCTCTATCAGGTAAGTTGTAGCGCTATAAAAAACCTTCAAAATCAGTCATCATTCGTTAAAGTAACATTAAAACGAGCCGAGTTATTGCAAAAAAACTATTATTTTCTTTTAAACTTCAATGGCTCGTCACTCAAATTCTGAGCTTCAGATCAGATTTTGGTATGAAACTTTGTTGCTCAAAATGAAGTTAGGATACACCCTCTGCAATATTATTCGGGAGTTCTGGGACACCCTGTATATCGGGTTTTTCAGACCACCCGACCCACCCTTTTAAAACGTAGGGATACATTTGTACGAAAAAATGTGTCAGACAAAATTTGCATGGTTTCGAGTGACCTATCTGGTGGTGACCTTGAATTTGACCTTAAGTCCGGCCTTGGGCATAAATCGAGGTCAAAGTAGTGTTTTTCAAACGTAAACCTGTATTTATGAGTTCAGAAATGAAAAGAGCGGAAAATTTCACATTCGAATACGTTATTAAGTCAAGGTCAAAAATATCCTCAAAGGTCGTGTGGAGGTCAAGTTTTCCGAACTATTCGTCCCACCCTATTAAACGTAAGGATGCATAATCGTCATGATCATCATATTCATGATAATCGTCATGATCATAATCTCATTACAACTGTCGAACGATAACTTTGTGACCTGTTTACAGCCGTGTTGCTTATACAAAATGTAAATTGTGACGAGTTGCGTAATACTATAAATATATTCTAAGCTTTAACTTTTCGGAAGTATGTAAGGGTGCTTTTTGGTGAAAATTACTTTTTTTCATTGGATCTACCGTCGCTGAACGATAGCTATTTTGTGCAAATGATTTTTTTTGGAAGACTTGGACGATTTCTGAGGTTTGCCTTGTAGGTACTGAACGCCCTATCAAATAACGTCACACCAAAGAATTTTTACATCACCACCGTGAAATTAATCATTTAACAACGAAAATTTGAAAGGTTGTGCGTTATACCTCGATACTCGAGTAGTTAGGTATAATAATTAGGGAGGATTATTATTCATTTGTAAGTATGACTTACTCGAACGAAGAGGCTGCGTTCATGTTGTCGGTATTGGGTAGAGCTGGTTTTCGAGCAGCTGAAAGAATGTAGCAAATGAATATCCCGATCGCACACCACAATCGCGCAAAGTATTCAGTCGTTTACAACGTGGAATCATTGTATAAGGTATGGTTTAGCCGGACCACAATAAGGGAAGGCAAATTCATCGACCAGTTCGTTCAGTAAAAGCACCTGATATAATTGCGTCTGCCCTTGTAAATCCGCACGATTCTCCGATGCGTCGAAAAGAGCGTAAGTATTTTTACAAGTCGAATTTTTCGAGAACTTTCATTCCACCCATATCAATTTTACGTCCGAATATGTTAACATATCAGGTCATTTGAAGGTCAAAAGACCATTTTCTATGGATTTTCACAGAAATATAAACAATATATAAACAAGGAACCCGTTTTTTTATTTTTATTTTAATTGATATTAACTTGGGCCTGCAAGTCGTTTGAAGTTTAAACTCCTAACGATAAACTGGACCTTTTCAAATTAATCGTCATAATTTTGAAATCAACACACTTGAAACATTGAAATTGAATAAAATAGTAAAAAATCAACAAAACCGTAAAATTTCGTTAATAATTTATTCGTACCTTTTTTTCATAAAAAATATGTTTTTTAGACATTTGGCTCACATTTTCAGGAAAGATAGTTAAAAGTACATACTTTGAAATGATTATATAAGCGATCTGAATATTTTTTAGATTTTTGCTATATTTTATTAAAAAAGCGTGAAAAATCAACGATTTCAATGATATAGCGTATATAACGAATGCATGAGAAAACATTACATTATAATTTTATAGCTTGTATGAAGAATTGGGGCGATACATACCAAAGAGGACATTTTATGTTCTGATATATGAGACTTATTATATACGTAAATGCAGAAATTTGATACACATATATCATGGCTTTAAATGCATGTCAGTTCTGAAAACTTTTAAAAAATATGGCAAAAAACTAAAAAAACCCTGATCACTTATATAATCATTTCAAAGTATGTGCTATTATTTTTTAACTTTTACTAACTTTCCTGAAAATTTTAGCTAGATCGAAATAGGTATTTTCAAATGATGAATTTTTAATGGAAAAGTCGAGTTTTCGATATACTGTTCACGCGTTAAACTTTAGCTAAAAAACGTAAATGGGACTGAATTCCTTGGGAAATTTAAAGTTGATTAGTTAAATATTTTTTCACTACAGTCATGGTGTTTAGAGCAAAATTGAGTTTTTAAAATTTAATTTGAAAAATGTGAAATTTTACTAAATTAAAGATTGTAAGACTTCTATTAGAGATAAGGACTTGAAATTTTACCTAGACGCATATTTTTCGACGTAGCAAACGATTCGACTTGTGGATCAAAGTCAAATGTTAACCACAGCGTGTTCTTTGTTAGCCCCGGTACTAGATCTCTCTGGAATGTACCAATTGTAATGTCCGCTATTAAAATAATATTAAAAAATGTAGATGGCGTTAAGTACTAAGGGAATTGTCTGCGCGTCGCCTGGAATAGCCAGTTGCTTTTCGATAGCCCACTTGATCGGTTCGTATATAATGACGTGTAATATATGTGTTTAGCGTACCATATAAATATATTATATATTTATACTAAAATAGTGTGTGTGTTCACTCGACCTCTTGTTTCACCTACACTACACCAATGTTTCCTTAATTTTTGGCGGAGTTGTAGGCGGAGTCTCCTCTTTGACGTGCCGAGTCTCTTTGTGCAGGAACAGCCAGTTGACGACGAAGAAGAAGAAGGAAGTCGTTCCGATGATTCTGTTTATACGCAGGGTCACGCCCAATGCATTCGTCAATGTCAGATTTTTAATCGAAATTTCGGTCGAACTGTCACTTTTTCCCACGTCATTCATGCATTTCGATATGATAGGCCGCCCTCAGGCCACCTTCGTCACTCGTATTTCTTCGGCGCACCCCATTCACCGATCGGGTCGCGCTTCATCATTCACCGGACATCTATGTGTACGCGGTACACCTCAGCACGACGAGTGAAGGTTAGTTATGGCGATTGTATATCGCACGTGCGAGGTGATCCTTTTTTCTACGCCTGTATTTTACAATTTTCTCCTAAAATATTGACACCTTCTCTCCCTAATTCCTTCCCTTTATTTCGCGTGCTAACGTCGCGTTACATAATTAACAAAATGGTCAGAATTGGTCCATTTCGTCAAGATTTTGAGATGTCCTAACACAAATTTTGGTAGTAAGTTTTTGTGATGAAAAAAAAATGTTTATTTGCAATTTGGGAAAAAGTGCATTTAGCGGAAACCTGAGTATACTTTTCTGTAAGTTTTCGTTGTGCTGAATAAAAATCTGGTCCCAGAATCGCTCTCTCACGTCAAGATTTTCAGATATCTTAATCCAAAATTGCAAAAAATGTAAATCATAATCGTGCCTTTAACAAAAAAACTTTAACAAAAAAAAATCGGCATAACTAGAAGAGCATTTTAATGCTGATGAATAGCACATTAATCTACGTTTCTCCAATTTGCAAACAAAAATTTTGTTTCACCATGAAAACTTACTGAAAAGGGGAAACAACTGTGTTTTTTCACGTGTAGGTTAGGATATCTCAAAATCTTGAAGCGTTAGAATAATCCTGCAGGCAGATTCGGATTCAGCGCATGTTCAATAGTCCTGTTCCTGGGTATTGAGATCAGTCTCATTTTAGTGGCCTGTATGAATACTTGCCGCACAAGTATGAAACGTTGGTATTTGTCGGGTAGAAATGATCGAAGAATACTGAGTTGTTCTGCATTGCGAAGGAGCTGTGGTATTGAGCCATTCTCATGATTTAGTCTCGGGAGCTGCTGAGTCTGCTCCTTCTAGAATTTAGTCGAGGTACTTGGACTATATCACCAGATTATAGTTCTATTTTAACAATAGACGCCAGTGAGATGACGTCGTCGATTATTTTATCATATCATTCAGGGAGATCAGAAATAAGGACATTTCGATCTTGCGTAACTTCCGTCTAGCGAAGACGATCGATTGGTGTGCTGCTATAAATCTTTAAGGAGCAATTTTCAACTTCTAATGCAGTGCAGCGCTCCATCAGAGCAGTTTGTCTTAATTCTATATAGTTAATAATTTGGCAAAATTAGAGGATAACTTAGAGATGTTGTTCTCTTGCTTAGATGTGCGATCGTGAAAGTCGGCATTTAATTTCGCTATTGCAGCTAGTATCGCATCTATATTTTCATTACTTTATGATTTTTTAAACATCGCAGGATCTACCGGCGTTGATACAGAAGCCGATATTGAAAAGGTGTGTGAAGATGGAGAGGAGAGATAGGGTTTAGTAGCGATAGACAAGTACTGCATACTGTAATTATAGCCTTATTTTATCCATGTTGCGCCTTAGTAAATATGACGCATTTAGGGCGATAGCGATGTTTGCATTTTTCAAAGTAAGTGGGGTTCTTTTGCTGGTGTTTTAAAGTAATAACTGGCGCAGTGAGAACTGACTATGTTAGGGAGTAATACGAGCGTCTAGCAGGTGACGATGGCCCCACTACAGGGCTTAGGCATTGCCTGAGGGGTTAGTAAAGATGGAGGAGAACGATGTAGATCCCACTTACTCCATGCATGTTGAAGTGTCGTACATTGCAGTAGATCAAGGGATGCGATGGTTAAGTGGTTAGCATGCTCGTCTTGCAAACTGAACGTTCCTTAGGTCGTGAGTTCGAATCCCCGTTCAGCAACTTTTTCTGTTTATTTCCATTCCGAATAATTCAGGAAACCTTGCTGGGCGAAGGTACGAATTGGGTACTGTTACCGACATTAGTCGGTAGTTATCGAATTCGTGAATGGTTTTTCCGTGATCGATGCTTCGTAAATATTGTCTTGAATGAAAATTGTGAAGATTGTTTGTATCCTCCTGTGTGGGATGATGACTAAACCTTGCCCGATTAGCCATATGTGGCATAAAGTTGGTAAGTAAATCTGAACAATCTATGTCTGCACATAAATAATAATAATTTAAAGTTAGAGTTGGTTTGGTCACACAGACCAAAAACCTGAGTGCTTGGGTAGTCCCTTTGCACTCCTCCTATGACCTCCTTCTATATGGCACGGTGCATAGCCATCCAGACCGCGGCCATGATCGCAGCCTCCATGGAGGTGATATCCTGCCTTGTCAGTGCAGGTTTGCCCATCCCTTCCACTCTATGTCTAGTGGTGGCATGGCATTCGCAAAGAATGTGTTCGGCGGTTTCTACCGCCTCTCCACAGTACCTGCAGGCCGTCGAGTCTGACAGTCCTATTTTGTGGAAATGTCCCCGGAGATCCCCGTGCCCAGTGATCATTGCCACCAGATCTTTGGCCACCGATCTTTTGGCATTCAGGAATACCGGTTTCCATCTGCAGGGCCAGCTGTCGCCAATAAAGAGTTTGGCTTGCCTGCATCCCGGTGTGGAACCCCATATCCTTTGGTGTTCGAGCTCAACCTTCGTCCGGAATGCTTCCCGAGCGAGGTTTTTGCACACGCCCACCACGGGTGCGTGGCCAATAAAATTCTTTGTTGCTGCCAGTTTGGCTAGCTTATCCGCCATCATGTTGCCCTTGAATCTACAGTGGCTTGGGATCCAGCGCAGCGTGACGCGGGTTTTCGCAGCTAGTCTATTCAGGGACTGGTAGCAGTCCCAGACTAGTCCTGACCTTGTGCTAAAGTTGTTGAGGGCCTGTAAGGCTCCCCTGCTATCAGAAAAAATGGTGGTATTATTACCGTTATCCTCATTCAGCGCTCTGTATGAACACTGAATGATAGCCATTAATTCTGTTTGCAAAACAGTGGTGTATGCTCCCAAGGGGTATGTGGACCCTTTTCCACCTCTTCCTCTGTATACCCCTGCCCCACTCCCCCGCGCCCCAACTGATCCATCTGTGAACCAGTTGTTGCCGTTGAGTAGTGCCGCATGGTTGCTTTCCCAGTCTTCTCTGGACGGGAGACTGATTTTGTATTTTTTTGTCAAAAAGATAGCGTGGTGACGTGTGATCTGCGATCTCGTCTAAGACGCTACCCCGAAAGTAGGCATCCAGTGGTCCTGTTCTTTTGACAGAACTCCTGTACCCACTCTTTGCTTTGATCCTGCGCCAGGCCTTTGCGGCCTCGACTTTCAAAGTTATGTGAAAGGGCTCTATATCCAGGAGAACACCTAGCGCCGCCATGGGGGTTGACCTCGCAGCGCCCGTGATACTCCTGAGTATGAGCCCACTCACTTTCTCTAGGTCCTTGACAGCCGTAGCCATAGTGGACCTGTTGCACCAGGCCAGTGAAGCATAGGTTAACCTTGGCTTCAGTATAGCCTCGTATATCCATAGCATAGTGGCCGGCTTGAGGCCCCAGCTGCTGCCTATGGTTCGTCTCATTAGCCATAGGGAAGCCGTGACTCCGGCACATCTGTCTTTCAGATGTTTCTTCCAGCTAAGCTTGCTATCTAGAGTCACCCCGAGGTATTTGGCTGTTTCCGCGTACTCTAGTCTGTGTCCAGACAGAGTGAGCGGACAGACACGGTCCCATTTGTAGTTTCTGGTGAACACCAGCACCTCTATTTTCCTAGGGTTTATAGAGAACCCCGTTTCCTGACACCAGTGCTCCACAAATGTAAGTGCGCGCTGCATTAAACTTGTCAGCAGACTCAAGAACGGCCTTCTGGCAATTATCAGAGCGTCGTCCGCGTATCCCGTGACGTGTAGTCCAAGCTCCGTGATTCCAACCAGGAGCTCATTCATCACTACATTCCATAGCAGTGGTGAAAGAACCCCCCCTTGTGGACATCCGGAGTCAACATTGCCCCGGATTTTCGTATCACCTTTCTCCGCTCGGAGACTACGATTCGCCAGCATGTGGTCCACCCAGTCCACGATTGGTTCCGGTGTGTTGTGCGTCTTGAGGGCTCTCCTTATTACTCCTCGCGCGGTGTGATTGAAGGCCCCCCTCAATGTCCAGCAGAGCGCCCACTGCGAAGCCCCTGTTCTCCAGCTGGGTCTCAATCAGTGAGACAGCCTGATGCAGTGACGTCTCAGTGGAGAGACCCGTTCTGTAGGCATGTTGGCTCCCGTGCAGTGGGCATCGTGCTAGGACCGTCTTCCTCATGTACCTATCCACGAGTCTTTCTACTAACTTTACTAAAAATGACGTTATACTGATTGGTCTGAAGTCCTTGGGCGATTCATAACCGCATCTCCCTGCTTTAGGTAGGAAAACCACCTTAACTCCCTGCCATGCACTAGGCACATGGCCCAGGATGAGACTAGCTGTAGTTAGTCTCATAAGTGGTCCTATGATCATATCGCCAGCTCTTTGAAGAAGAGCTGGATAGATTCCATCTGGCCCCGGTGACTTATACGGACTAAAGGAGTGTACGGCCCACCTTATCCTTACGGGGGTGACGATCTCCCGAGCGATTCGGCGTCCAAGTTCTCTGCGGGCCTTGGACATCCCTCCTCCCGAGCCGGGAGCGGCTCGGTTCAGGTCTTCGTCTCCCCCCTTCCCACTCCCAGACCTATAAAAGCCCGGGAAGTGGGCTCGGATTAGGCAGTCCACTGTCTCCGCGTCCGTCGTCGTACTGGTGCCATCTGGCAGTTTTAGTATTTCCATGATTGCAGCCGGGTCCTTCGCCAGAACCTTTCCAAGCCTGGCTGCCGGAGGTTCCTTCTCGACCTCCGAGCAGAAGGATTCCCAGCTGTCCTTCTTGGCTTTCCTGACTACATCTCTGAAGTCATCTCTTGCTATAGTATAGCTGTCCCAGGCTTGGGGATAATTCCTCTTCCTGGGTAACCTGAAAAGCTTTTTAGTGTTAACCTTCTTAGCCTCCAGGCTGCGATTCCACCAGGTCAGCCTCCTGTCCCTGACAGGGGTTTCCCGGCAGTTTCGCTCGAAGGCATAATTAATGCCTGCGCTGAACGCCTTGGCAGCTTCCTCTAGTGCCAGAGAGTTTTTGATCCTAGTCCTTGGCACATCCTCGAGGGCTACACCTAGGTCTCTTTTGAAACCCTCCCAGTCTGTACCTCTGGGGTTTCTAATAAATTTCATATTGGCGCCTACATCAGCCGCCAGGTGAAATGCTATCGTCATGTGATCCGACAGTGACGGATCATCTTTAACCCTGCAATCTTTAATCCTGTGGAGGAGGCTACTGCTACAGAGTGTGAGGTCCAGGACTTCTGCTCTGATAGCGTTGCGAAAGGTTGGGGTGCTGCCGGTGTTGCGGATATCCAGGTCGGTGGTGACCAGATATTCCAGCAGCGCCTGTCCTCTTTCGTTAATGTCGGTACTGCCCCATATCTGATGGTGTGAATTCGCGTCACAGCCTATCAGTAGGGGGAGCCCCATCTGCCTGCAATGATCCACCAGTTTCGATCTTGCGTAACTTCCGTCTAGCGAAGACGATCGATTGGTGTGCTGCTATAAATCTTTAAGGAGCAATTTTCAACTTCTAATGCAGTGCAGCGCTCCATCAGAGCAGTTTGTCTTAATTTTATATAGTTAATAATTTTGCAAAATCAGAGGATAACTTAGAGATGTTGTTTGGCATTTAATTTCGCTATTGCAGCTAGTATCGCATCTATATTTTCATTACTTTATGATTTTTTAAACATCGCAGGATCTACCGGCGTTGATACAGAAGCCGATATTGAAAAGGTGTGTGAAGATGGAGAGGAGAGATAGGGTTTAGTAGCGATAGACAAGTACTGCATACTGTAATTATAGCCTTATTTTATCCATGTTGCGCCTTAGTAAATATGACGCATTTAGGGCGATAGCGATGTTTGCATTTTTCAAAGTAAGTGGGGTTCTTTTGCTGGTGTTTTAAAGTAATAACTGGCGCAGTGAGAACTGACTATGTTAGGGAGTAATACGAGCGTCTAGCAGGTGACGATGGCCCCACTACAGGGCTTAGGCATTGCCTGAGGGGTTAGTAAAGATGGAGGAGAACGATGTAGATCCCACTTACTCGATGCATGTTGAAGTGTCGTACATTGCAGTAGATCAAGGGATGCGACGGTTAAGTGGTTAGCATGCTCGTCTCGCAAACTGAACGTTCCTTAGGTCGTGAGTTCGAATCCCCGTTCAGCAACTTTTTCTGTTTATTTCCATTCCGAATAATTCAGGAAACCTTGCTGGGCGAAGGTACGAATTGGGTACTGTTACCGACATCAGTCGGTAGTTATCGAATTCGTGAATGGTTTTTCCGTGAGCGATGCTTCGTAAATATTGTCTTGAATGAAAATTGTGAAGATTGTTTGTATCCTCCTGTGTGGGATGATGACTAAACCTTGCCCAATTAGCCACATGTGGCATAAAGTTGGTAAGTAAATCTGAACAATCTATGTACTAGATCGTCGCTACGTCGCACGTACGTTCCTAAAAAATTATTTCGGACAAGACATCCGCAGTTTGCCAATGTTTAACCGATTTTAATAATTTTTTTTTTAAATACTCTGGAAGGATTATACTACAACTGTGATTTTCACTTTGTTGATATTTTAATTTAATCGTCGGCAATGTTGTGTCAAAGTAAAATATTTATGCAGAGTAAAATTAACATAAATATTAACATTAAAAATCAATACGAAAACAGAACGTAGGTTATTTTATTACAGAACTATTTAAATCTATCAGGGCTTGAAATGCAGTGTGACAGGAACAGAAACTAGATGTCTAAACACTTCTGCAAATTATTGTAAGAAATGTGAAAAATGCGAAAAAATTATACATTTTGACCTTAATGGGAGGTGTGCGAGGATCAACATTCTGTCAAAAAAGTACCGGGAATTGTTCATGTAAAAAGAGCGCCCCACACATATCAATTTTTTTTCCTTGAACGATGACACAGCTGTCCTTCATAATGACGCAGAGCTGGAGCGTCATCTGTCGATTAGTTCGTTTTTGGCATTCAATTACGTCAGTTAACCTCAGGTGTGCTCTGCGATTTTTACTATGGATAACATTATCCAACAAAGAATTTGTCTGGAAATGTTGTGTATTGAACGGAATTTCGTGTACCGAATCGTTGAAAATGTTGCAAAAAACCTATGGCGAGTGTGCTTTATCAAAGACACGGGACTGTGAGTGGTATTAGGCTTTTGCAGAGGGCCGAGAAGACGTGGGAGATTTGCCCCGATCTTGTCGTCCAACTACTTCTTCAATGGATGAAAACGTCGACAAAGTCAAGGCAATGGTGCTGAAAACCGTGATTTAAATTTGAGGGAGGTAGATTATGACCATGGCGTATCTCAGCAATCAATTCGCAACATTTTAAACCATGAATTGAGCCTGAAACACGTGGCTGCTCGGCTTGTTCCAAGAGATTTGAACCTTCTTCAAAAAATTGCTTCAAAAAGAATGCTTTTTTAACAAAAAACTTTCGACAAATATTACCGAACAACCACCATATTCTCCCTCTGCGACTTTTTTCTTTTCCCAAAACTTAAATTGCCTCTCCGCGGACGCCGCTTCGAGTCGACAGAGGCCATTAAGGAAAATTCGTTAAAGGAGCTGAAGGCGATCCCTTCAAATGCGTTTAAAAGGTGCTTTGGTGACTGGATTAATCGTTGACATATGTGTATTTCTTCGAATAGAGCCTACTTTGAAGGCGACAAAATAAATTGTAATGATTGAACAATTATTTTGTGTTTTATTAAACAATTCCCGGCACTTTTTTGGCAGAACGAAGTACCCCGGGTTCGAGCGTAACACAATAATAATATAGAAATATCGAAACCGAAAAAAGAAAAAAATAGAGAGGATTAATAGACACCATCCGGCTGTTTCAATTTATGACGGAATCAATATCCAGGCACGACTAATGGTTTATCTTTTTTTTTGTGAAGTGACAGACATTTATACGGATTTACTTTTCATTAATAATAAGAAAATTGTTTTGAAAGTAAAAACTTTTCAAATTGTTGTATTTCAGGTTGTGCCTAATTGGTCACTTTAATTACTTGCCTAATTTTAAAAATTTTGTGATGAAATAAATTCAGAATTGTTGGTTAGTTATAACAAAAAGTAAATTAGGAAATAAAAAGTTAATAAGTTTAGAAATAACAAATATAATTGCAATAAATATTTTGTACCGCAAACATTAAGCGCTTCAATTATTGTAAGAATTTTAAGATTTGGAGAACCAGTGAGGCATTTTTTCATTTAGATACGAAGAATACTTTTGATACATTTAATAAATTTAAAATATCAAAGATCTGTTAGCGATTTAATTAAATGTAATGCACATTTAGAAAAAAATGAAATTATATTCTTGCATAAATTAATTCCACTTATTCAATGAAGGCTTTAAGCAAATTTTAATCGTGTACATACATTACAAAACTTCCGGATATTAAAGATAAAGTAACTTCTCTCACAATTATCATAGTACACTACATGTTTGATTTAACAGCGCCGGTAACAACATTCCGTGTGTCGAAACCTAACGCCCCGTGGATAACCAGCACAATAAAAATCTTTATCATAAAAAGAAACACAGCACAATCAAGATGGAGAAGATCGAGGAATTACTCAAACTTTTTTTATTATAAAAGCTTACGTAACTGTGTTAAATCCATGGTCAGGTGAGCGAAAAGATTATTTTTGTTCGATTGGAACCTATGCAGACCAACAAAAATT
Source organism: Trichopria drosophilae (assembly GCA_030407085.1). Lineage (NCBI taxonomy): Eukaryota > Metazoa > Arthropoda > Insecta > Hymenoptera > Diapriidae > Trichopria > Trichopria drosophilae. The sequence continues at coordinate 68,562,832 of CM059584.1, forward strand.
CTAGAAATCTGTAAAATTTTTAGGAGTCAAAAGGACATCTAACCCGAATTACCTACTCATCTCTCCGATCCAGACCTGCTTGATGAGCATTTTATTTCTATTTCTAATATTTTACCGAAACCTGAAACTGCACGTTGTTTAAAAATTCGTTTCCCAATGCTGCAAGGTACCCTTCTCATTCCAAGAAATTCCGATAGCTCAATTGTCGGATGCACTAACGAACATTAATATTTATGCCACCCGATCTGACGGTATCTCTGACAAATACTGCAAATCGAAAATTCTTGATATCGTAAATCACATGATTAGGTCTAGCATTTTTATAGATCAGTGGAAACATGCAGTCGTACGTCCAGTACCAAAAATATCGAAGCCTTCTCTCCCTTCTGACCTGCCCCCTATAAGCCGTTTGCCAATCTTCTCTAAGATTATCGAAAACGTGCTCTGCGCGCAAATCTTAGATCACTGTAACAAATATGAGGTTTTCCCAAAGTATCAAGCAGGCTTCCGAAAATTGTATAGTTATCAAGCCGCTCTTTTGGATGTCTCTGAAGAAACACGGTCCTGATTTGAGAGTCAACAGTTATTGCTAATTTGCTTACTAGATTTGTCACGCGCATTTAACCCGTTTCGTCCTGAAATGCCGTAAATTTTGACTTCTTTTCATCAGGTGCTTTCTTAGGGAAAAAATCACTCAATCGTTTTGATATAACCATACCTATTCATTTTTTTCTCGAACTTTTTAAATCCGGTCTCAGATTTACCACATCTGCCGTCATTTTTTTACTATGACGATTTAAACATAAAAAAATCGTGAATTTTGAAAAAAATTGTTTAACTAATCGTATTTTTGAACAGGAAACCGTGTTCGGATCAAGCTAAATCTCTGTATCTGGTGGAGTAATTAGTTATACTAAAAGATAGGATGGTTATTAATTCACCATTCAAAATGGCGGTTCTCATTCCAAATTTTGTTGAAAAATTTCTAGGTGCTGCTGAGATTATAATACAGCGCTCGGAGAACCGCATTGTCACGTTGCATGTATGCTGAGACTGCAAATCTTGGACAAGCTGCCAAGAGATGCAATAGTGTCTCAACATGACATCCACACGATCTACAAAGCGTACTCTGCACCGCCTGGTGTAAGACGGTATGGCGGTACGCTAAGGTATTGACGACCCCATCCTGGCATGCGAAGATAAAACCCTCGGTCTCGGATTTCAATCCGGCTGATGTTAAGAACGAGAAGGTCATCTCTACCGACAAGCCAAGTTGTTGGACATTGCGAAAGAATTGCCCATGCAATGGTTTTTCGATATGCCTTCTCTCCAACATACGGAGTTGTTCCTTTCGTAGTAAGCCCTAAGTTGCACTGGGCACAGATTGATGACTTATTGATTCAGCTTCCAGTGCACCACTACGTCCCACGTTGAAAACCCGACCGAGGTTTCACGCCGCTCGTTCCGCCCCGTTGTACAAAAACGCCCCCTTCCCCTGAATTGCATGCTTATGAACTAGCATCATAAGGGGATCCTCCGTTCGATTAATCACGTCGCAAGCCGATTCGAGGACCAATCGGCCATGTATACACTCCAGGCTCAAAAGGCCACGACCTCCCATATTTTGGGGTAAATACAGTCGTTCCACGGAAGATCTTGGATACAAACTGTGTTGCATACAAATCATCTTCCGTGTGCATCGGTCAAGATCCCTTAGCTCGTCAACGCTCCACTTAATTGCCCTAAGTAAATAGAGCACTGGTGAAACGGCTAACATATTCGTGGCTGCCACCTTATTTTTCCCCGTCAATTCTGATGACCAGATTTGACGGAGAAGACGCCGATATTTCTTACGATGGTCGTTTTAGCAGTCTGCACATCCTGGACATGCCTCTGAGGCATTCCCAGGTATGTGTAGGCTTCCTCGGCGTTAAGGTGGCGGATGACATTTCCGTTGACGAGCTCCATATCGTTGTTAATGGAGTCTCTGCCTTCCTCTATGCAAATGAACGATTGCACACTTGTCCAATCCGAATTCCATGCCTATAACTTTCGAGTATGTGAGGGCGATGTTCAGATATCGATGTAATTGACCCTCGCCTGATACGTATAATTTAAGATATCCATATAGAATAATCACCCAAATGGGTGATCTTATGTACACGTTGACCAGGCGGACCACACTTGTAGCCTTGAGATTGTCGGAGAGCAATGGATAGAGGCAATAGTGAGATGCAGAAGAGCAGATGACCCAGAGAATCTCCCTGATAGACACCTCTTTGGAATTGAACTAGTCTAGACATGGTTCTACGCTTGCCCGATTCTCATTTGCCCGACATCTCACAATTCTCACTATGTTTGGGTGGACATGGAGGCGTTTGAGCAACAAGCTTAAAATCTCGTGCGATGTTGAGTCATACGCCTTCATGTAATCCAGCCAGGCTATCGACAGGTTACGCTTGTACTGGACTGCGTCCTGACAAACACACCTGTCGATAAGCAAGTTGTCCTTGCAGCCGTATACACCCATTTTCCGGCCTCGTTGTTCTACTATCCGTTGCCACACCGGTTCCACGGATTTCTCAATACATTCGTTCAAGATGTTATTAAACCATTTGTATAAAGTATTGAAAATCGTGATTGGTCTATGGTTTCTCGGATCAGACAAGTCTCCTGACTTTGGGATTAGTGTCGTACGGCCCTCCACCAGCCAGTGCGGAATGGGTTGGTCTCCATTTATATAAGAGGTGAATATTCCGGCTAGGTGTTGATGGACAGAAGTGATCTTCTTCCACCAATAGTTGTTAATTCCATTCCAGCCCGGCGAGGAGAAATTCCTCGCTCTTTTGATGGCATTAATCACCTCTAATGCACTGACGGGTGGGCAATCTACAGAAACCGGCATGAGGCTGCGGTACGATGTTTGAAGAGGTTGGACGGATTCGATCAAAATGTTGCATTTTTTCTAATTCCATCCTCCCGTCTTTGTAGCCTCTTTTTGGCATCCGCCATAATCCGAATTTTATCCGCCAAACGTAGCTTGATGTTGAGCAACTTCCTCTTGTTCAGTGTGTGATAGTACGACCGCAGTTGTTGCACGAGCTTCTTGACTTTAGCCGAAAATGAACGGCCAGATGTTATGTAGTCGATCACACACTGAATTCAAGAATTGCTTCCGTGTCAGTCGAATTTTGCCGTTCAATTGAGACATGCGTTTTGATATCTGTCGACACCCTGATATCTGCGTTAGATTTCGGGGAGTCACCAGATCACTCGCAGCTTCATAAACGGCACAATTGTCTTGCCACTGGTCGCAGACATCCGGAAGAGCATCTAGAAGTAGGCTATTTGCTTTATCTATTTCTCGTTGTTTAGGCAAAATTTTTGTTGTCAGATTTCGCCTAAACACGAGCGTCGTGCTTTCATAATGTGGAGCATCTCTCCCAGTACCGCGTACGGGCTCGGTTGTTATTGTCCGCACATCCGGTACCGGTTGACAGCTGGGAACAACGAAACTTATCCGCTTCAGATAGGCCACATAATTTCTCAGGTGTTGTTGAGAAAAGCGTTCTGCCAGTTCGGAATGCATTACGGCAAACCGACTATGCATTCGAGCCATGTATCCTCTCGGTTGCGGACAGTTCTCCTCATAGCGTATGAGATCTTGTCTGAGACACTCCGTCCACTGAAATTGTCCCTGGACATTGCCGGTCTTCGTCCCGGGACATCGATTTCGGCCCCTCCACCTCGAGGCTAGTCTCCACCCGAAGCAGCCTGATGGTCAGGAGCCCTGCGCGTTCTATTTCTAGTAACCACATTTTGGGAGTAGGGTGGTTGGTCCTACTCCCCGTTGTTATGCCTCTCACGTTTGTCTCTTACCTCGCATCCACTGGGGTTGGTTACCCAATCTCTGGCAAGGTTGCTAAGAGTCCAGGTCCCACCGGCTTTAATAAGCACACGTGGCTAGGATGCAGCTTTTTGCATTGCCGCATCATTCCCTTTGGGACCCTTGTTATTTTTTGTTATTGTTGTTGTTATTATTATTATTATTATTTTAATAATAACTTAAACAACAACTTTGGTTTTTTATGTCGCTCAATCTGTCCGAAAAATGAGAAATTGTTTTGCTCAAATCTCTACCAGATCGGCGTGAAATGTCACTGCAACCACGCCTCAAACCATGAGAACTGAGATCAATTCACGGTGCAGAAAATTATCTACACGAAGACTCGAACCCAGAATCTTCGGAGTCGTTCAAGTTGCGAAGCAAGGCGGACGCCTTAGCCATCGTAACCATCTCGCCTTATTAGTATTATTATTATTATTATTATATTTAATGACATTTGCATAATTTGCACAAGCAGTGCACAGTGACAAGGCATTTAGGAGTTTTCCGAACTTTTGTTTAAAATGGACGAAATTGCGCTTCACTGTTTACTATTTTAAACCACAATGTACTTGAGATTCTTTTGACTAGTAGGCGAAGCGCCCAGAAGTGCTCGGTAAAACTTTCCATACCAGCTCGACTGAGGAGGAATTCCATAGAAAGTTTTCGGTTTCTTGTGCATACTCAACATAGATTCTGCAATGCAACAAAGTAAAAAATATCTAAAATTTAAATTTTTTTAAAAAGAATAAATTGCTAGTTGGATTATTCTTAACTTTTCAGGTAATCGTTATTTTTTGTGCCATCTCGAAAATTGTGCCAAAAAATTCAATTTTAAAATTAAAATAAGTTTTTTAAATGGGAAAGATTGAGTCTATAGGGTTAAAAAAATTTGTGCTTAAAGGTCATCACAAACACTACTTCCATGAATTGTTTCAGAATGTTTTTTCGATTCATTCATTAGAAAACAAAAATGATCGAAAAAAGGCGTTTTTGCCATGTGGGCCATGAGTACCTTATTTCGGTAAAAATATTTCCCTAAAGTACCTATGTTCTGGGTAAAATACAAAATCCGGAACAAGCATTTCACCTATATTAACCCTGGATACTCTTTGTGTGCCTTGTGGGAAGAAAATTGAAGAAAATATGAATTCGATGATCTTTTGCCCAACTTGTAGTTTTCCTTATATTCTTGGTAGAAAAAGAAGTCACTACATACATTACATACATTGGTCAGATTTACTTGCCAACTTTATGTCATCTATGGCTAATCGGACAAGGCTTAGTCATCATCCCATATAGGACAATATAAACAAATAAACAACCACAAATACTCCACATAATCGAAACCGTCAACAGTTAGACGGCGGCCTATGCCGTAGCAGGCGCATCGCAAACATTGTCTTATGTTCATTGAAGACAATATTTACGAACCGTCGACCACGGAAAAACCATTCACGGTATCGATAAGTACCGACTATGTGGGTAGCAGTCCCAAATTCGTACCTTCGCCCAGCAAGATTTCCTGGATTATCCGCAATGAAAATAAACAGAAAAAGTTGCCGGACGGGGATTCGAACTCACGACCTAAGGAACGTTCAGTTTACGAAGCGTGCATGCTAACCTCTTAACCATCATGTTCCCCTAAGTCACTGTAAACGTGGGAATGTCGCCGAAGCCCAGCATACATTACAAGTAATCGCCAGTAATCACCCTCGTTTTCACAGTTTACCGGGTGGTGGTCGAAACGAATTTCACGAATTTTCCTCTTGTTTCACAGATCCGCGACACGTGCCTTGCCTTTTGCTTCTCGACTCCCCATACCCGCAAAGGTAGGAAGTCTATTGCGAATTTAAAATATTACGATAAATATAAATTAATTGCCACCTTAAACTTATTAAAATTGAAGGTTGCAAAACTGACAGCCGAGACTATTGATCGCCTAATTTCTTTGAACTTTAAAATTTGATAATGCGAGGAGAGAAAAATGAACCCATCAATGGAAATTTTGGGAGACAAAGCTAATCGAAAATTTTAAATTTTGTTGTTGTAGGCTTTCCATTATCCGGGGCTGGAAAGATGAGCCTCCATTGGGATAATGAGCACATAGCTGTTGAACCATTAATGGCGTCCATTTCAAGCATTCTAACAATTAAATGTTAAAGGCACAAATTGCGTACACACCGGCTAGTTCCAATTGGATGGTCCCTTGCATGATCCCTAGTTTCAGGAACACGAAGATCAAGGTCGATCCCATCCACGTAGTCGCACTATCGCCAGCATAATTTCGGGAAAATATGTATTTAATAGGTGTACAGTGCCGATTCTTACCTGCCTATATTGGCGACCTGTCGTACTTAATCACCTTCTGTCTTCCAGCCGAAATTTCCCGCAAAACCCCTCATACACGAATCGAAATGCTCTAAGTACCAATGTAGGTCTCTCTCTCTCTCTCTCTCTCTCTCTCTCTCTCTGGTGAGTAAACACGTCACACGTGCAAATTCTTGCTCCACCTTATTTCAGGATTGTTTAGGATTATTTTCATTCTCCGGAGCGAGAAGTTATTCTAGAAGGTGTGCACCAGTTGTGGACCTGATCAGTGAAATTTTTTCCGAGTGACAACGGTCAACGGTCACGTGTCAACGGCGATCGCGGAGCCAATGTCAACTGCGCAAGTCCACTCCAATCACGTGGTGTAATATGTCAGCCGCCTATTTCAATTAACAACTGTCATGGATACTGAATTGAAGACGACCGACGTACTACAAGGTACGAAAACCGATGCCGAAAACTAGAAGTAAAAGCAAATCGGACCATAACGTAGCTGTTCGCGTTATTTGTGCAAAGTGATATAAGTCTGTAATCGATTTCGTCAAGTGTCCCGTTTGCGAATAGTGTTTTCACGAGTTTTGCAGACGGCTCTACATACGCGGCAAATCGGAATCGTCCTCTCTTCTTTATCGAGTGCAGCCGCTATTAAAACCGTCGCGACTATTGTAGGCTAGTTCCCTCCCTCCGCAAGTATTATCTGTTTCTGCAAGTTCGACAATTCCTACACAGTATTTCTCCTTAAAAATACGCCTTAAATCTGTTGACTTGCGAAATTTTATTGTCGAAACGAAGGGTAAGTTGGGGAAAATTATTACCGTCCAGGAATTATTCCCGGAATTATCGAAAGATGCTAACGCTGACAAAATTGTGTATGTTAACGAGTTCTTGCCCTCATCGACCTACAATTTGCTTAAAAAAGCCAAACTTGCGGCTAATAACGCAGGTTATAAGCGCGTTTGGGCGAGAGATGGCAATGTTTTTGTAAGAAAAGACCCCCGAGCTGTTAATTGCCACAGAACAAGATCTTAATAACATTGTCTGACAACCAAAGCAGAATCTTGTTAATCAATGTGTATCAAGTAACGTGTCTTCGTCCGATTCTTCGTCGTCTCTAAAAATTTCGTGTATAAATATAAATTCACTGCATGCTCATCTGCAAGATGTGGAAAATGAGTTAGCAGACTGCACAACACACATCCTGGCAGTCACCGAAACATGGATGACACCGCTTATTGATTCATCGTGTGTTGCCGTTAAAAACTATAATTTTGTCCGTAATGATCGGGCGCTTCGCAGCGATGGGCAAACACGCTTTATTTTTGGTGGAGGTGTCGCATGTTACCTCAACAAATCTTTATCTTACACTATTCTCGAGTGCTCAGTAAATGAAAGCATTGACACCCCAGAATATCTTTTTTTGGATGTCAAATCGTCTTCAAGAAATTTGTTATTTATAGTTATATACCGACGCCCTCATGGGCAACTTCTCGCGGAATTTATAGTTAAGTTTAATACATATATTTCTAAATATAAGAACATAATTGTAACAGGCGATTTAAACTGTAATTTGTTAGAGAATAGATTTGATTCTGTATATCTCCAAAATTTTATTCAAGACTATTCGCTTTTTTCTGTACCCTTTGGAACCAGCCATTATTCTTGTTTTTCTTCTTCTCAGCTGGATGTTATGCTAGTCGATTCTTCAGGTAAAATTAAAAGTTTTTCTACGTCTCCTACTCCTTTTGCGGCTGATCATTGTCTTATTACGATTCAATACGAATTCACGAACCTCAATTTCATTCCACAAATTATCACTTATCGTAACTTCGCCAAATGCGACTATTCTGCTTTAAATAAAGATCTTTCAGCATTACTTCAACTTAAATTTCCTCATCTCTTAGCTTCCGACCACACACAATTTCAAATAAATTCGCAACTACACGGTCTAATAAACTACGTAAATAATTGTTACGAATGTATTACCGAAGTTTTAGATTTACATGCGCCATTTATTAAAACGTATTTTGCACCGCGCTATTCCGTGAATCGCACCTAGTATAGGAAGTAGGATCAAGGAACGCGACAAATTGTACCTGCGTGCGAAACGAACTCGAAACCTGCGTCTTTTCCAGGAATATAAGAATATGCGTCGCGAGATTAAAAATATCTTAAAAGCGGCCAAAAATCGTCACTTAGCCGAACTAGTGCTCCAACAAACAAGCACGAACAAACTCTGGTCTTGCCTACGAAAATTAGGACTTGCTAATAAGCCATCACAGTCAGCACTTCCTCATTTCTCACCCATTGCATTAAATCGTCATTTCGCAAAAATATCGTCATCTCACCCGTCCTGTGACATAGCGACACTTAACAACATTATCATGCGTCCATTACCTAATTTCCATACAACATTCACCTTTAGGGCTTGTGCACACTGACAGCGAATCGCGAAAAGCGGCAAGCGAAATGTACAAAAATTTTATAATAATAAAAGTCGATATTTTGATATTGCTGTTTAAAAATATTGATATTTACTTGTTTTTTCAGATTTTTATATATAGTCTTGTAATTCTGACGATTTACTTCCTAATTTTTATGTTTCGCTTACCAGGGCGGGTAACCTCGAAATACAACAAGCGGATTACGATTAACGGTAAGCGGATCGCACATAATGGCAAATTAAACGAGCAGAATTAAATAATATAAAAATCTATACACGTGTGAAGAAAAATATCGATAAATACATTTTTATTATTGTAAACTTGTGGTATATTTCGCTTGCCGCATTTCGCGATTCGCTGTCAGTGTGCACGCGTCCTTACTGCTATTAATCATCATGATGTCCTACTTAGTCTTAATCTAGTTGCACAAAAATCACGTGGGCTTAGTCCCGATCATCTTACTTTAGAGTACCTAAAATCCATGTTTACAACCATTGCACCATATTTAACATCCATTTTCAATCTTTCACTCATCTCTGGCTATTTCCCTCCCATTTGGAAATCATCTTACATCATATCACTTAAGAAAATCGCTAACCCCTTAAGTCCTTCTGACACGCGTCCAATCACAAATCCTCCCCACCTCTCTAAGGTCATTGATTCCCTTGTCATCCAGCAGATCACAAAATATTTAGAGATAAATTGTATACTGCATCCCAAACAATGTGGTTTCCGCAATTTTCACAGCGCCCAAACTGCCCGATTACACCTTATGGATGATGTACGTTTGGGTATTGATCGTGGGGCAGTTACTATCTTGGTACTGTTCGATTTCTCAAAAGCCTTTGACTCCTTAAATCATGTCGTGATTCTAACCTGCCTTAGAGACATAGGCTTTGAGGAATCAATATTAAGATGGCTGCATTCTTATCTCACAAATCGTTCCACAAGGTTCGAGCTTAGGCCCCATATTATTCATTATTGTTATCAATACATTATTCTCGAGACTTAAATACTGCAGACACACTACCATCATCTTTGCTGATGTTACGCAATTTTATCTCTCGACTCCGATATGTCTTCTAAATGAAACGATACGCAATATTAACAGTGACATTGCTGAGCTTGTGAGGTGGTCCCATGATTATGGGCTCACTTTAAATACGCGTAAAACTCAGGCCATCATCCTAGGTTCACCTCAGAATTTAGCCGTTATGAAAAATCTTACCATACCAAAAATTATTATCGGGTCGGATGTAATATCTTATTCACACGAAGTAAAAGATCTTGGTGTTATAATAACATCCGACCTAACATGGAATCGCCATGTTAGTACCATATCATCTAAAGTGCATAACGTTCTTTACAGGCTTAAATTTCGTGGTGCTTTTCTTCCACCGCAGATCAGACTCACACTTCTCAACGCATTAGTCATCCCACACCTCGATTACGCATCCTTAGTTATAGCCGATTCAACAGCATATCTTAACACTAAATTGCAACGCCTTCAAAACATCGCCCTGAGGTATGTGTATCGCCTGCGCCGGGATGAAAGACTTGCGCCGTATCGTCAGAAAGCCAACTGGCTACCCATAACATCTAGGCGACAGTACTTTCTCGGTAGCCTCACTCATCAAATCATCCATACCTCCCAACCTTCCTACCTTGCTGACAGATTCATTTCTCTAGACCATTCCATTCGCCGATCTTCTCGCTTACAATTATCTCAATATCAACTTCCAATTCCTCGTACCAACATCTTTGCTCACTCTTTCTGGATCACACCCATACAGTTTTGGAACTCCCTGCCACGCCGCCTTCACACATTTACATCTCTCGCAACATTTCGTACTAACTTATTAACATATCTTCTTAGGGCTGATCAGCCGTAAGTTTGTTGCGTTTTCTATTTTTATGTTTTAACTATGCGGGCGACTTCTAAACAAATTTACTACTTACGTGTAGCTCAAGTGTAATTTTGTTATTTTTTATTTTTTACAATGTAGTATATATAAAGATGTATAATGTGTTTACCGCCTTATAGCAGAGACTATATAGTTTTAAGGTTTAAGTTGTATTATGTATCGCGTATCCTGACCGAAACATTGTAACGCCAGGATATTGAGTTGATGTGTCCACGGCTCGTAGTGGCCAGGACACCAATAAATAAGTCTTCAATCAATCTCTCTCTCTCTTTTCAGCGCTCCGTGTCGTTCCCCAGTACAAAGGCCTCGGTGACGATGCTCGTCGTCACCCCGTCGCGCACGCGCGGGTCCGAAGGCGCACGGTCGCGCACGAGAACGAGCAGTCTCTCGCAAGGAATACTCCGCTCGAAGAGAATCCGCCCGCGAATCCGAACATTTTTCGTAGTGTGAACCACGCGCCGCCAGCTCGTCTAAGTCCCGCCACGTCAGCGTCACGGAAAAGAAATGCCTCGCCGTCCTCTGGGCTGTGAAGAAATATCGACCCTATGTCGAAGGAACACACTTTAGAGTGGTAACTGATCATAGCAGTCTGCAGTGGCTGGCGAATTTGCGTGACCCGACCAGTAGACTAGCGCGGTGGGCCCTGCAGACCTATGACGTGTAAATCGAGCTTAGGAAGGGCGCTCTTAACGTGGTGCCCGATGCCCTTTCGAGAATGTACGAGAACGTAGACATAGTCCTTTGTTCCCTTGGGGATACTACGGATCAATGGTATACGCAGAAGATGGAAAATATTCGGAAATTCCCTTCGAAGTACCCCGATTGGAGAATAGAAGATGACCGAATATATTTCCATAGACCCCATCCGGTTATAGAACCCGCCCTGACCGACCTCGATGCCGGGAAATTAGTCCTCTCAGCGGAATCGCGTGCCCTAGCCCGGCATTTTTCAGGATGTCGCGAGATTCGTCGCATGTTGCCCCGCATGTCAGAGACAAAAGGTCTCACAGCAGGCCCCTGCAGTATATAGTAGTTTTCGAGGATATGTTTACAAAATACATAGAAGTGAAAACCTCTCCGCTCTGCCACCAGGTCGGCAATAATGGCAGTTTCCGATAGTCAAGTGGTCAACCGTTGGGGTTGCCCGATGTATTTTTTATCAGATAATGCAGAACAATACGATAATTCACACGTACAGTCAGATTTGAGTCAATTAGGTATTATTCCCCCTACCAAGCCCAGGCGAACCCAGTCGAGAGGGTTAATAGAACCCTTAAAACGATGATGTGTACGTTCGTCTTACATGATCATCGCGACTGGGATGTGCATCTCGAGGAATTTACGTTCGCCCTAAATACGGCTGTTCAATCCTCCACCAAAATGACGCCTGCGTTTCTTAATTATGGTCGCAATCCGATCGGGATTAGAAATTTGCGTACTGACCTTCCTCCTCCTCCGCTCACTTTACCTAAGGACCCTGAGTTCTGGTGTGATCGGATGAGGAGGCTACCTTTGATTCATGATTGGGTGCATCGTAACCTCGAGCGCCAAGCCGAGTATAATAACAGTTCCCATCGAGAATTGGAATAGCAGGTGCGCAATCTGATACTTCGTCGCGTTCGATTCCTGCCGTCAGGAGTCCAAAATTTTGCGGCCAACCTCGCGCCTAAATTCAGTGGCCCGCATCGTATAGTTCAGGTAATTTCCCCCGACGTGTACGAATTCGGCGACCCTGCAAGTCGTCGGAACCCTAGGGCGCACATTAAGATTTGAAATCTTATCACATCCCCGAGGCAAGGAATCTTTCGAGAAACGAGCAAACGGCTTCGACTCCAGAACCCTTCAGGTTCCCCGTCGAAGCCTAGGATGTATAATCTGGTGGATGTGGACCCGATGCAGCGTCGCCGTGGCCGACCACCTAAACGACCCCGGACGGATACCCGCTCGCCTGCGCCCAGGTCGTCCTCGTAGGGTATCCTCGTCGCGTGCGCCTCCGCAACCCACACCATCCCGCGAACGACGTTGTGGTCTACGATCCCTTAGGACCTAGCTGCTGCACTGGTACCCCGAGCTTCGAAAGATCATGCCGAACCTCATGATCGATTTTGGACAATTTTATACAATTTCAGTCGAAGAATAATATGCTACCCCGATGTTTATATGTAGCCCCAACCAATGAGATACATACCATAGAGGTGTCTCTGTTTTGTTACAGGTTGAAGCTTGGCCCAAGGACCGAACCGAGATGCCGAAACCGCGGGCGAGGACCCGTTGGGCGAAGCTGCCCTGCGAGGTGACACTCGCGCGGCACGGGAGAGCCGCGGCTCATTCGCCCCCCCCCCCCCACACCGCTAGTTGCGACCCCGCAGTGCTGCCGCCCCTCACCCTGGCGGACATCCAGCCCCTCCCGACGGCAAGTATTTTGCCCCCGCCAGCAGGAGCAGGGCAAACGAGGTTAGCGGAAAACGAACCCCGCGACAGTGCTCACCGGGGGCGCATCCGCCGCTCCCATAGGAAGCAGAGGTGCTGGGAGGAATTGGTGCCGCGCACCGGGCCGCTGTGCGCATGCGCAATGTAAGTTTGATTCGCGTTAATTCGCGCAAATTATTGCGTTTAATTTGAATCGCGCTAAGTCGCGCAAATTATTTAGTTAAAGTGGATTCGCGTTAATTCGCACAAATTGTTTAGTTAAATTTCAGTCGCGCTAAATCGCGCAATCGCCCGTCTCGTTTAGTCTTGCGCTAAATCACGTAGACCGCGATATTATTTCGATACTGCTCGAAGTCGCGCATTTAAATAGTTTATTTTTGTTGGCGCTAAATTGCACCGTTAATCAGTTTTAGTTTTTTTTCGAGCTACGTCATACAATCGATGACGTTTGGTTTAAATTGTACTAATTCGCATCCACAATGTGTTTCAGTGGCCCTGCGCTAAGCCACGTATTTGAGTAATTCGGTGTACGTCACATAAGTCACCAATTCATGTAAAAACCTTTAGTTTCGCTAAATAGTACCCTCATGTAGCGGTACTGCTTGCCCATTTGCGTTTTGTTGGCCTATAAATATCGTGCAATTGCATATATGCTATGCAGTCGCGTACATTGCCGAGCATAACACGGTCCCCCAAGCCTATCATGTGGCAGCCTAACCTGAGCTGTAATATCGATAGCATGACGTGACGTTACCGTCCACGTTATTATGGATACAGAGTTTACACAAACATACTTCGAGAAATTCCTAGCATCTAGTTGGGAGGAAGATCTCCTAAGGCCATTCTCACTGCCTTATTTTTTCTTTTTGTAACATATAGCCACTAATAGTATCGAAGTTCAGTCATGGTATAAATTCGGGACCATGTGTACATATATTTGGGTTATTCATTTCAGGATCAAAGCGAGTTGAGTTTTCCTCACCGTTGGTCCGTTTAGTTCAGTTGGCCCAAATACAGAATAAACCTCCATACCCCCCCCCCACCCCCCCGAGCACTGATCAATCGCGTTCGGGTATCTCATTGCAAGTTTCATTAATTGTAACAGTAATGATTCTCTTTTCTTTTGTCATCCGGATTCCTCTTCACTCCATCCTTCTCCTCGCTTTCCTTTTCGTTGGGGAGGATAGAATGATTAGAAAGGTATGGAGCTGGAAGACGCGAATCCTAATATTGCGACAGAGATATGTTATATATGCCTAGTTATAAGTTTCTATGTATCAGCCAGATGGCGATTTTGCTATCCCGGGTGAACAGGGAAGTAACCCGTTGAATATGTTACATTTTCATGTATTACCTTTTGCGAATTTCGATTTTGTATTTGCGGCTAACAAAATTTACGAGATTTTGTTTGCGGCCATGAAATTGGCGATGTTCTGTTTCTGCGGTGATGGTTCTTGCGACATCATGTCCTAGCAACACTATATTTTGCGCCATTGATTTGTGTGACATTCCTTTTGCAATTATAATTATTTGTTTGCGATACTATGTTTGCGATCATGATCTTGGCGTTATTGCGTTTTTGAGCTTTGCGTCCGTGAAGCCTGCACATTCACATTTCCGTTTGCGGCGTCGCGATTTGCGATATGTAATTAAGATTTGCAATGAGTGATTGATATGCGTGATAGACTTTCTTGAGTGAATTAGGTTAATGTCGGGGTGCTTCGCGAGTATTTACGTGAAAAGTGCAGAACAGTGATAACTCCCCCAAAGACTGAACGAGTGTTCCCTCCCCAGAACAGTGCGCGTAAAGTATGAAGTTCAGTACCCAAGGAGTCCTGGAGTTAGGCCTTTTCTGGAATTAGGTCTCTCTCTCTCTCTCTCTCACACACATGCAGATAGGGCGAACCCCTCGCCCCGTCGAGCACGTTGCCGCGGTAAACCCTCGAGTCGGGCCGATCGGTACCGATGCCGCTCCCCTCCGTGGCATGAGTCGCGCTGTCGCGCACGCGCGGGCCCCAAGGCGCACCACCGCGCACAAGAACAAGTAGTCTCTCGCAGTCTCTCGCAAGGAATACTCCGCTCGAAGAGAATCCGCCCACGAATCCGAACATTTTTCGTAGTGTGAACCATGCGTCACCAGCTCGTCAAAGTCCCGGAAAGTGTCTCCGAGAGGATTAACTAGGAGAAGGGTACCGAGCCAAGGTAACTCCGGTGCCGAGTGTAATTCTTTAGTTTTCCCGGTCCATTTTGTATTTGAACCCTTTTTTCGGGTATTGTATATTCTCGTAGCGTTGCGATTCAGAGATAGGAAATAAATTGAACAGAATAATTAAATTGCGTAGTTATTTTTCACCCCACTTTTCAGCAAAAAAAGGGGGACAGTTACAATATTAAAAAAAAATTACAAAATTAATAAATAAATGTATCTGGCGCAATATTAGCATGGACAATCTGTGTTTAGGCAAAATTGTTGGGAAACGGGAAAGACGCGGTAGTGGAGAATTTCGAATCCGGTCACCAATCCGTAGAATGCCACTGTCATCGACAAACGGACTTAACTTCTTTAACCGAAACGAGCGGGAAAGTTCTCGATTGGAGACAATCAGTTTCATTTCTTCCCGTAATTCGAGAGATTAATTTTTGTATCCAAAACTGCGATGCTTTCTTGATATTTACTGCAGATAAGGACGGCGATAAATACTATCCACGAGCAACTCGTAAAGCACAGTGATATGCTTGGTGAGGAGGGTTATACTCCAATATGGGTTGCAAGACCAACAATCAGCGGATTGTCTGAGCCAAGCGGGTCCATTCCACCACGAGTTTCAAAATGGGTAGACTCGCGGAATTGTCTTTTGATGGTTCATAGCGTCAAGACGAATTCGGGCACGCAGTTTGTATTTCTGCAACGTGATTAGACACGAAAGCTTTCCATGTTGACGGCTGTTGTTGCAGCCACCCCAACGCGATTATCTCGTTTCCTAATGCTTTTACGATTAAAATACATCTGGTATGAATTGAAGATCGTGAAATTATCTATAATAATTGTTGAATGCACTTTTACGCATTGCCGTAAGCGACTGTATTCAATTAAAAAATCTGAATGTGATCCTCGGGATTTTCTCGACAAAGGATATACTAAAAGCAGCGATTGGAAGGTGCGACCAGAATCCGTCTGAACTAAGCGGTTTCAGCGACTCTGAGATTATCTTCAGTAAAATACCTCGCGATGTTGGGATCGTCGCCATTTTCAGCTGGACGATAAGTCTCCAACATGTTATGAAACTTTTGGCATTTTGCCTAATAAACGAGTGAATCCATCTCAAGGCTGACTCCTCGAAGCCAATGTCACGCAGGCACGTTAGGATTATACTGTGACTCAGGGTATCAAAGGCTTTCGAGAAGTCGAATAATACTAAGACCGTAATTTTCCACGATCGACACCCAAGCGGAAGTCATCCATATGATGTAACAGTGCGGTTTGCGCACTGTGAAATTTACGAAAACCACATTGTTTGGGGTGAAGTAGGCTATTTTCTTCTAGGAATTTCGTGATTTATTTCGTGGCGATGGAGTCGATGACCTTAGCGAGATGAGGGGGATTTGTGATTGGTCGAGTGTCAAATGGACTGAGTGGATTTGCAATTTTCTTTAAAGGGATGATATAAGATGTTTTCCAGATGTGTGGGAAGTGTCCGGAGGTAAGCGAAAAATTGAAGATGGCAGTGAGATATCGAGCTAAGAGTGAAAACATAGATTTGAGATGAGCCATAGGGAGGTGATCCGGGCTGAGTTCGCGTGATTTGTGCAGAACATGATTTAGACCAGATATGACTTCATTACAGCTAATTTTGGAGAAGGTGAAGGTGGAATGATATAAAGATAGTGGGCAGAGTATAATGTTATTGAGGGTTTGAAGGTCACAGGAAGAATGAGAGGATGATATTGGAGCGAAATGACAATTTAATAGAGTGGGGGTAAAGAAGAGCAGACTGTGAAGGCGGATTTGCAAGTCCTAGCTTCCGTAACGATTTTTTTGGCCTTAAGTAAATTTTTAATTTCACGTCGCAGGTTTTGATACTGAACAAATCGAGTTTGATTTCGCGTTCGTTTAGCCCGCATATACAATTTGTTACGTTCTTTAATTCTGGCACGCAGGTCACGCGTATGCCATGGTATAGAACGGTGAAGAATACGTTTTGTAACGAAAGGTGCATGTTTATTTAACACTACGGTTATACTATCGAACAGTATTCTAACATTTAATGTAGGATCGCAATAATCAGGGTTTGATAAACAAGGATTTCGCCCAGATGTAGATAAAATAAGAAGCTTATTTTGGAGTAAGGAAGAAAGATCGCTTTCCAGGGCAGAGTAGTCACAATGAGAGAAATTACGATAGGTATTATATAACATTATAACATTAGATACACTATTAAGGTTCGTGAATTCATATCTAATAGTTATAAGACTGTAGCCGGCGGCGAATGGGGAAGTAGATTTAGAAAAACTAATAATCTTATCACGGGAATCTAGAATCATAACATCGAGTTGTGAATAAGAAGTTCTGGATTGGTGAGTCGGCCCGAAAGGTAAAGAGTAGAGCGAGTAATCGTTGATAAAATTTTTGAGCTATGTTGAATCGAATGTATTTTCTAGTCAATTACAATTTAGATCACCGGTTACAATAATATCTTTGCACATGGAAATATAGGCATTAAACTTAACTAAAAAATCAGCAAAAAGATGACCACGCGGGTGACGGTACATCATTAAAAGTAGTGCATTCCTCGACGACGATTTGATATCGAGAAAAATATATTCAGGTGTATTGATGTTCGAGGATATTGAGCATTCGAGGATGCTGTACGACAGAGCTTTTTGTAGATAGCAACCAACACAGCCCCTTGTAGGTAACGCGTCTCTCCTTCAACGCAGAGCGCTCGATCATTTCTAACAAAGTGATAGTCGCTTATAGAGACGCAAGAGGAATCGATGAGAGGGGTAAGCCAAGTTTCAGTGACTGCTAGGATATGGGTCGAACAATCAGGTAATAGTATTTCGACATCATGCAGATGTGCACGGAGTGAGTTGACATTTGTGCAAGAGTTGTTTAAGAAAGAAGATCTATCGGCAGAGCCCCCCCCCCTCCCCCCTCCCATTAGGCATCCGGGATATACACGAATGGGGTTGCGGAGGTCTGTGTAGATGGGGAGAAAAAAAGAGTACCTAATTGTGGGCGGCAAACTGTCCAGCGGTAAATTATGGTCGTTAAACTGTCCGGCGGAAAACTGTCCGGCAGAAAATTGTGGGCGGCAAATTGTCCGGCGGTAAATAGTCCATCGGCAAATTGTGCGCGGTAAACAATGTGGCGGGAAATCGTGGGCGGTAAATTGTCCGGCGGCAAATTGTGCGCGGTAAATTATCCGCAAACCATGAGAAGGATCAGTTCCCTCAGTTACCGACGGAAGCAGTTCTTGAACGGTGATTTTACCGATTTGAGCTTTGCATCGACGATAAAATTTCGAATTTTTACCGATGTACTTTTTTAAGTATTACTTTTAAGTGTACTTTAAAAGAGAAATATCTAGAAGTAGCAGCGGAGCTAGCAGCAGCGGAATACGTAGATGAAGCTCGCTTTGGCTCCATTTTAGTAATTTTTAGAATGTCTGCACATAATTCGGGTAGCTGTAGGTAATTAAGTATACGACGCATAATGTCTTAGACCGACAGGGTACAACTATTGGGAATACCTTTCATTAGCAGATCGGACGTAGGTCTAGCTAGGGTATTTGAATGCTTCATGTAAGCGACGTCTGCTTTTAATTCGTTACATGAATTTGAGTTTTGCTATACGGTAAAATTAAGTGCAGTTAGTTCTTGACGAATAGCACTGACATCAGTTTTGACACTAGCAAAATTAGTTTTCAGCTGTTGATAGCGTTAAGCAGCTGCGAGAACTGGTCATTAGAGAGATCCATGCTAGATAGTGCAGGAGCGGACACTGTAGGCGCAACGGGTAGTAGTTCCTTCGCGGGCGAGCTTGCCGTAAGTATGCGAGACGGAGCTAATTCAATACGATAACTAGACAAGGGGTTTGACGATGGAGAGACGAAATGAGCCGTGGGAAGGGGTAGACCACACGTGGCCGCGGAGCTCGTGAAGGAGGAGCGCGAGCGAAGAACGTGTGACATAGATCGCACACAACACACGGTCTCCGCTTTGCCGCTAATATATGCCCGAGCACACGACTCATGAAGTTACTTGTCGCACGAAAGACAAGTAGAACGATCGACCACGGACTTATGGCACTTGGCGCAAATAATGCGATCCGATTTGGTCCGAGACTTGCTGCGACTTCTTGGCATTAGATGAACGTACCTTATGAATGCAAGGTGTTGTGCATTTACGATGACAGGTAGCAGGAGGCTGACATATTTGTTATCAACCACGTGACTTGACTTCGGCGATCATTCGGCGCAAATTGGACTTGCTCCGATGTGACCATTGACACGTGCACGGTGGTAATGGAGAGAGTGAGAGAGAGAGAGTGAGAGAGAAGGAGTCTGACTGAATGACAACAATTTATTATTGTCCTGGCCTCCAAGAGCCGTAGACAAATCACAAGACATCCTGCCGTTACAAATCTTTGGTCAGGATGTGAAGATACACTCTCTTATATTACTAAATTTTAAATTATAAATTAGCAAACGCAAAGTATAACCTATGATACATAAACTAGATTTTGAATAATTCTCTAATAGTTGCTGCTAAATTAGAGCCTACGATGTAAGATACTTGGTCGCTATGTTTGGTTTGCCGTAGCTAAAAACGAGAAGAGGTGATTACGAAAGCATGTAGGGGATGAAATGGTTTGCAAATTATGGGGAAGGGAATTCCAATATTGTATGGCCGTGATCCAGAATGAACGTGCGAAAACGTTTGTGCGGGGGGGGGGGGGGGGGTAGCATATAATGAGAAGATTGAATGCGAGATGAACGACGCAATGAGCTATCCGTTGGGATGAATCTGGATGCCAGATAGGATGTCTGGTTGGTGGTGATGATCCGATGAACAAGGTTACCAAGGAAGTAGTGTCTTCTAGACGGGATGGACAACCAATTTGCTTTCTTTCTGAAAGGCGCAGCCTATCGTCCCGCTGTAGTCGATAGATGAACCGAAGGATGGCATTTTGCAAACGCTGTAATTTAACGTTAAGGTAGCCCGAAAGATCGGCAGTAACAAGAGTAGCATAGTCGATATGCGGGATTACTAAGGAGTTGACAAGTGATAGTTTGATAGATGGAGGTAGGAACGGTTCCACGGAATTTCTGTCGATAAAGAACACTATGAACTTTAGATGATATTGAGTTGACATATCGATTCCATGAGAGATCGGAAGCGATAATTACACCTTGATTTTTCACTTCACTAGAGTATGGAATTGTATCATTTCCAACCACAATTGGCGGTAAGGTTAAGTTCTGGATGGTAGCAAGATTCTGAGTAGAACCGATGATAATGGCTTTAGTTTTGCGTACGTTGAGTGTAAGCCCATAGTCTTGGGACCATTTTAGAAGTTCGGCTATATCGCTATTAATACGTCTTATGGTATCAATAACACAGCTTATTGGGGTGGAAAAATCGAACTGGGTGTCGTCAGCAAAAATGATGGTAGTATTTCGACAGTAGCGAAGTCTTGTGAATAAGGTGTTAATGACGATGATGAAGAGAGTACCTTGAGGAACTCCTGATGTAGTGTGCTCATGTTGAGATGCCTGTCCATTCAATCCAATAATCGATTGAGATCGACCTGAAGGAATGAATGCATCCATTGAAGCGCAGAGTCCTCAAAGCCTAGATCACGTAAGCAGGTAAGGATGACAGAGTGACTAAGAGAGTCGAAGGCCTTAGAGAAGTCAAACAGGACTAGCATGGTAACATAGCCTTTATCTATGTCTAGTCTGATATCATCCGTGAGATGTAGCAAGGCGGTTTGCATGCTGTGAAACCTACGGAATCGACATTGCTTAGGATGTAGCAGTTGATTGTTCTCAAGGAAGCTGGTGATTTGGCGTTGGCTAAGGAGTCAATGACTTTGGAGAATTGGGGTGGGTTTGCAATTGGACGGGTGTCGGATAGATTTACAGGATTGGCAGTTTTATTCAGTGGTATGATATAAGATGATTTTCAGATAGATGGGAAGATACCTGTAGAAAATGATTGATTAAAGATATGAGCCGGGTATGGTAATATGACAGGGAAAAGTGGTTTAAGGTGCGCCAGACAAAGGGAGTCAGGGCTTAGTCCACGCGACTTATTTGAGGTGTAGTTAAGGCTACTCAAATTTTCTTGATAAGTGATGGGAGAAAAGGTGAAAGTCGGGTGAGTACCAGGTAATGGTCGATGCATAATGATATCGAGTGACTCTTGATCGCATCGTGGATGAGCTGATGAGACTTGAACCAAATTACGGTTAAGAATGGCTGGGGAGTAGTGATGCAGGGCCGACTGCGATGATACATTAGCTAGTCCTAGATTTCTAAGGCAAGACCAGAGTTTATTCGGATTGGTATGTTGAGACACCAAATTGCTAAATAGCGACTTTTTTCAGTTTTTAATACATCTTTAAGTTCGCGACGCAGTTTCCCATACTGCTCAAGAAGTAACAAATTTCGCGATCGTTTAGTTCGGGTAAACAATTTATCACGTTCTTTAATTCTAGCTCTCAAATCGGCCGTTATCCAAGGTATATAACGATGTACAATTTGCTTTGTAACAAACGGCGCATGCGTATTTAGAGTTTCATTAATACATTCGTACAATATGGTAAGGCTCGAGTTTGGTTCGACAGGTTGAAAGTGAGATAGATAGTTATTCGATTCAGGTGATATTAAGTTAGGAAGTTTAAGGCGAAGTTGAATATTAAGATCGTTAACAAAAGAGCGATAATCATAATTTTTAAAACTGAGGTAGGTAACGGTTTGCGGAGAGCGGTTAAGATTTTTAAGTTCATATTGAATGGAGATGAGACTATGTCCGGCCGCATACGGCGAAGACGATTTTGAAAATGCTTTTATCTTATCAATTGAATCGGTGATCATTAAATCTAGATGCGAGAACGTTAATCCGAAGAAATGAGTAGGGCCAAAAGGTACAGAGAAAAGTGAGAAGACCGAAATAAAATTTTGGAGATATTTGGATTTAAATGAATTACTTAATAGATTGCAATTTAAGTCACCTGCAATTATAATATTTTTAAATAACGAGATGTGCGATTAAGTTTAACTAAAAATTCAGAAAGTAGATGACCTTCGGGATGACGGTAGATTACAATGATTAGGATATTATGTGAAGAAGCTTTAACGTTAGGGAAAAGATACTCCGGATCATTAACAGAGTTATTTGAGCATTCGAGAACTGAGTAAACAAGCGATTGATGGAGGTAACATGCTACACCACCACCTGGAACGTAACGCGACTGACCATCAGCACGAAGTACATGATCGTTTCGTACAAGATTATATTTAGGTATCGATATACAAGATGATTCAATATTTGGGGTGAGCCAAGTTTCAGTTAATGCTGAAATATGAGTAGAACCGTCGAAGAGTTCGCATTCCACATCTTGCAGATGGGCTCGTATAGAATTAATATTTATGCACGATATTTTCAAGTAGAACGAAGAATCACGAGGGGACAAAACAGTTAACGGCGAAGATGTAGCGTCGACCGACCGACATTGTATATTGCGAAGAAGGCGAGGTTGGTAAGGAAGAGAGTACACCGGCCGACGTGGGACTTGCCGTAAACGCACGAGACGGTGTCGACGTTTGTCGAAAAGAGAGACGGTGAGTTCTCGAGCGCACGAGAAGCAGGTAGCGAAGAGAGGGAGAGATCGCACAACACATGGTATCGGGCTTATTTGTAATATATAAGTGAGCACACGATGGATGATAAGACGATTTACAAATATCGCACGCTAATTTTAATTTAATGATAATTTTATGATACTTTGCGCAGATGGGGTATGCCGTGCTTTTCACTCCTGCACCTTGCTTTTTAGGCGTTGGCATTACTAACGCATACCTTGAAATTGATAAGCGATGTAGATGCTGTTGGATGGTTAAAATTACTGAATGATTCAGAGAGTCAAAGGCTTTCGAGAAATCAAATAAGACTAGTAGTATAGTGATCGATCCATGGTGTATACCCAAACGTACTTCATCCATGAGGTGTAACAAAGCTGTCTGGGTACTGTCAAATCTACGAAAACCACATTGTCTGGGGTGTAATAGTCGGTTTGTCTCGAGGTATTTGGTGATTTGCTGAGTGACAAGAGAATCGATGACTTGGGAGAAGTGAGGGGGATTGGTGATTGGACAAGTGTTGTGACATAAAGGATTTGAGGTTTTCTTAAGTGGTATGATATACGATGATTTCCCAATGGGCGAGAAAAATCCAGAAATTAGTGAGATATTGAAGATAGCTGTTAAATATGGAGCAATGAAAGAAAACGTGGATTTGATATGCGCTAAGGGAAGATGATCTGAACTAAGCCCACGCGATTTTTGTGCAACTAGATTAAGACTATGTAAGACTTCATGGTGATTAAATAGGAAAAATGTAAATGTTGGGTGAGAGGTAGATAATGGCCACCGAATGATGTTATTGAGTGTCGCTAAATCACAGGACGGATGAGAGGATGACATATGTGCAAAATGGCGATTTAATACAGTGGGTGAAAAATGATGGAGAGCAGATTGCGATGACTGGCTCGCAAGACCTAATCTTCGAAGGCAGGTCCAAAGTTTGTTTGGACTAGTTTGCTGAATGCTACAACGAAAACATTTTCATCTCTACCCAATACGTTTGTAACCTGCATTTTTGGCCGCTAGTTTTGCTTTTCTTAGTAGACTATACAACGATGAGGGCAGGAACTCGTTGATGTAGATCGGTTTATCAGCGTTACTTTCATCGGATAGTTCCGGAAAAAGTTCTTGGACAGTGACGTTTCCAAGCTTCCGCTTAGCATCCACAATGAAATTACGCACTTCCGCGGATTTAAAGTGGACTCAAATGCCAAAATACTGGCCAGGGGCAGATTGACTAACTGCGGTGAAATACGAAGGCTATTGACGCTTGAAATCAATTTTTCGAACCGAAGGAATATCGTTCAACAGGCCGGGTAATTTTAAGTATGTCAGTACACGAATAAGAATATCATTGTACGTCAAGGAGCAACGATTAGGAAAGCCATTAATTGGGCGAACTGACTATTGTCCATGGCGGTTGACGGCGCTAGAACGGGCAAAGTAGGCGATACGGGTAGTACCGGCGAAAAAGGGGGATTTGCGGACAATATTGGGGACGGTGCTATTACCGATCTTTCCGAGGAGTTATCGAGAGAGAAGATGAACTAGGCAGCGCAGGAGTGGATGATTCGCGCGCAGCTGCAGTGCTTGCGACGGTAAGCGACTGAAAGAGTAAGTGCGACAAAGAGCGCACGCAACAGACGGACTCCGACATCCCGCGAATAAATAATCGTCTGCACGACTCGTGAAAACACTTGCCACACGAGAGACACTTTACGAAGTTGATGACCGGTTTGTGGCGCTTCGCACAGATAATGTGTTCGGTTGCATTTTATTCTGGGTAATTGCTGCTACGCGTTTTCGGCATTCGTTTGCGTACCTTTTCGACAATCAGTCCGATGACAGTTAATGCATGAAGCAGGCGGCCGACATGTTTCCTCACCTGATTTCAGGAGTTGCGCAGTTGACACCCATTTCGAAGTCACCGTTGACACGTGCCCGACGAATAACCGTTTGCAAATTTTCAGGTTTTCCAAAAAGGTACACCTTGGACTAATAAGATGTTGGCAATCGATAAAAAATATGTCGATGAGTTTGTCCACAAAAGGTGCACCTCCTGGAAATGTTTCTCGCTCCGGAGAATAAATAAATTATGAGAATTTTGCGAAAATTAGAGAGCAAATATATCACGTCAAGTTCGTGTACTGACCAGAAACAGAGAGAGAGAGAGAGAGAGAGAGAGAGAGAGAGAGAGAGCATTGTTTTCAAATCATGAAAGTATTTGCTTAAAACAATATAATATTCTTTATTTCGTTTTGTTGCGGTCAATTAAATAAATCCTTTAGTGATTTGAAGACGAGCCTGCTCCGCAAAGCGACGTTACGACTCAATGCATCGTCGGAGCTCTTACGCTGTGGTGCAGGCAGCGCGAGGCCGCTCGATCGACCTTTTTTGGAGCCGAATTTTGCCCCATGTACATTAAAACACAGATTTGTCATCTACGACACAGCTGTGAATAAATCAGAAAAAAATGAAACGTCATCTCGTGCTTTTAAAGCCCATCTACGAATATCGACGTTGTGAATTGTTATTGACTTTTCAACCGCTTCTTGAAATTGAGATATAACATATTCTGAAATTTTCCTTAATTTCTCATTCCTGGTTCCATCGTTTTCAAGTTGGGCTTCCCTACGATAGAGTTCGCTCTTGTGTTTTCATCGCTTAAATTTTTTTTTAAACGGCTTCGAATTTCACTTTTCTTTTTTTTCCTGATTTCCAATATTCAATGGTCTTTCGTTTGTACTTATCATCAACTTCACAGACTTGGGAGGAAGAATCTAACTGCAAATCAGAAGTCTTTTCCTCAAAATATGAAAAGTCGTCATCTTCGACTAAATGAAACTCTTGAATATCATTTGGATCTTCAAAAATTAATGTTTCGTGGGTTTTTACAAAAAGAGCATCATTTATTGCACCTTTCATTAGAGTTTCTAATTCACAGCAGATTCAACATCATACAGCGGTTTATCAAACACTTGTTGCAGAAGCCGTACAATATTTTTTGGATTCGTAGTTGACTCTGATACCGAACGGCGGAGAATTTCCTATCAATGATCCGGTGCTATTACAGATCGCGGTCTCTCAGTATTCGGCTGCACTGAGGCTATACAAGTAAATACGACGTGCCCCTCTTATGCGATTACTTTTCACGCTATCGCATACGTCTTGTTGTAATTAGGAAAGTCGTTTCTGAATTTTTCTTTTTTGATGCGTGTCTTTATGTTATAACCAAACCATTAACAGTATCAATCAGTTTAAATTATTCTTGAATAAACAGGTTTCTTTTAAATTATCGTGTTGGGGGAAAGCATTAAAATACGAATCAGTAAATCCTGCTCTTATAGTAAAGTAAAGAATATTAAATCGTCTTTTCCGGTTGGACACCGACGACGGTTGGTCGCACGGTCTCTAGCTCCTATGAAAAGTTTCCTTCATTTGTGATTTTCGTGATATTTTTTTTAATAAGGCTCGTTGATCGGATTGTTTGCCGGTGGTGCTCGCTGTGTATAAGTGTCTAAGCTTCAAGTGCAGATATTCTTAAGTAATTCAACCTGAAAATCAAACACCTGTCGGGCTCACTCTCGCCCGTTAACGTAGGCACGTAAATCGGTGTGTAGCAGCTCGATTAAATGCATAAGTTGAGCTTAAGAAGATTCACAGCGGCATCTTTTTATATTTTTTGTGCAAGTGTTGCTATATCGGCTTGTGACATCGATAGCAAGGCTATTTTTTTATTGCCTTTCTCATTTTTATATATCCTTCTGCACAGGTGCGCAGAGCATTCTACAGCTCCAAATTTAATTTTATGGCACGAGAGGCCGTCACCGACATCCGCTTTTGTTTATGTTTCGGCCTTTTTCCATCAGACGTCAGCACCTTATGTTTGGCGTGAACTTATGTCGAATCCAGACACGCCCAATTACAAGCTTGGCGCGACCGATGCACCCAGATCCATTTCCACTGGGAGGAAGGAGGAGCTTCTAGCGCAAATCGCAAAACCGTCCCCTCTTCGCGGGCACCCCGCTACCGCCAGAAGATTGATGCATCTACGATCGAACAGCTGTGGTTCTATTGACGCTCACGTGCTAATCAAGCGCAAACGAACTTTGAGCACGAACTTGGACGAAAAGAGCGCTCCCCCGGCTTTACGAAATAAAGAGGAGTTCGATAAATGCACTGATTTATAGGAATGCTTTCCTTTTAATATGGAGGCCAAAACATTGAACGATTCAACTTCCTCGCAATTGGACTTGATTCTCAAATCAATTGAGAATTCTTCAAAGAATAATCAGACCTCCTTTAATAAGGCATTTGAGGAAATTGCATCATTGAAACAGATGTTTACTGAGGTCAAGGAGGAATTTTCGGCACGGGTCACTACGCTGGAAAATAGATACTCAGCATCAGGATACCACCATAAAGCAGCCGATTGACAGGGTAGAGCGACAGGAAAGGATGTTGAAGCGGAAAAACATTGTCGTTGGGGGTCTTTCACTGAGCTCTCGGACGTGGAAAGAGGTTGTATAAAAGCTCCTATCGGAAAAATTCGGCCATCATAACGTCATAAGCTCGGTAAGGATCATTTGCAAAGAACCAGCCATGTTTGTTGCGAAACTGGTTTCAGAGGAGGATAAATCGGCCATTTTAGCTGCAAATAAGACAGCCCTTCAGGGCACTAACATTTTTATTACTAGTGACCTCACGGACAGAGATCGGATCATGGTCTATAATGCGAGGGTTGCCTACAGAATCGCGTCACTTAAGGGCTTATCCTTCAAAAGAGTTGGCACGTCAATTATGATAAATAATAAGTAGTTCATGTGGTCGGATGAAACACAGGATTTCTCAGTCGAACAACAGAGAGCCCCGCCTGCTCAGGTGCCTTCGTCTCGTTCGGAGAGCTCAAGTGACCCACCCTATCTTGCCCGATCGCGCTTTCCGCCAAGTTCTGTGCCGTCTCAGAATGCCGATATCTCTCTTCAACAGAATTTTTAATTTCTTCCCGTCACCTACCTCAAGATACAACTACGAACATCTCCAGCTCATCGATTAGTGCATCTTCTCAACTCGCTCTCTCGCGCTTTCCTCATTTAATGTGCTAAAAATTGTATTTTGGAACGCGCGCGGTTTTTTTAATATTACTAACTCTTCTTTCGATTCGTCCCTTTCTATTATAAATTTTTCTGTATCTTGGTGTGCGGATGAACTTCGAGTAGGAAACTTTAAACCGGGGTTTTCCAACATGTTTTCTCCGGCTTCTCGCAGAGCCAATTTTGGACGTTTCAGTGGTGGTTTAATTTCCTTAATAGACAAGAACCTTGATTACACGACACTAGATGTTTCACCTAACTGGATCTTTTTTCTTATTAATACTTATCCGGTCAAATTAATAATCGGCTCATTTTATTTTTCACCAAATTCAGAATTATCCTTAGATTTAACTAATTTGCAAATTATGATCGACTTTATAAAATCGCAATACCCCGACTGTATGCTTACTCTCGGAGGTGACTTCAATGCAAGAATCGGATCTCTAGACTGCTTAATTGATAGTGACCAAATTTTCGCTGATTCGTCCATTTCTGCAGAGAGGAAATTGCTGGATGAGCACAAAAAAGACGGGGCTCTCTCCTACTCGAATTCATGCGTACTGATAATTTTATACTGTTAAATGGTCGAACTATTAGCGATAATCCTGCGCAGTTCACATTTTTAGGTAATATGGGTTTTAGCACGGTTAACTTGGTCTGGGTCTCAGAAGCTGATCTTTCTTTTGTTAAGGATCTAAAAATTGGCGATGATCTTAATGGATCTGACCATTTCACTGTGCTACTTTCTCTGTACCTCTGTTCTAGCAGGTCTTTTCAGGAAATACCCCCGGTTACTCGTGGGCACTGTCTAAGGGCGAGATATGTTAAGGCGGCTGAGGGTTCCCAGCATCTCGCGAATGCGCTTGCTGAATTCGAGATATATGCGCCTAATATTGATTTTTCTGTTCCCGATCTGGCTTGCGACTTTATTTCTAATGCGTTACGCGTCTCGGCGGAAAGGGCGGATTTATTAAAATTTATTGATATAAGTTCTATGCGAATGTCTTTCCCGTTTTCAAAGCCGTGGTTTGATAAAGATTGCGTAACTGCTAGAAGAGTTTTTGAACAGTCTATAAAACTTATGAGAAAGCACTCGTATAACCCGGAGTCGGTTACCCTGTTCAAATCGGCAAAGAAAAGCTATTTACAGATAGTGAAGGTCA
Organism: Trichopria drosophilae; assembly: GCA_030407085.1. NCBI lineage: Eukaryota > Metazoa > Arthropoda > Insecta > Hymenoptera > Diapriidae > Trichopria > Trichopria drosophilae. The sequence goes on from CM059584.1 coordinate 68,591,973, forward strand.
TACAAAATCTTTATTCTTTATCGATAACGAACAGATCCGTTTTTTTCGCAAAAAACCCAGCGTTGATTCATCGGTTCCGGACGAATCATGGAGATCCTTTTTATGCTCAGCGTTTCCGCAATCGTCTTCTTCTCCTGATTCGTTTTTCGGAACCTATGACGTATATTTGGATGCTCCATTTACAGCGGATGAACTCTTAGGCAGCATTAGAAGACTTAAGATGGGGTAAGCCATCAGCCCTGACGGGATACCTTCCGAAATTTTCAAACTGTTAAATAGCGTTTGACTCTCCCACATCTTGTCTCTCTTTAACCTAATTTTTTCTAAAGAATCGTTTCCAGTCGGGTGGGCTCGAGCTGCCCTCTTTCCATTGCATAAAAAAGGCCCCGCGAAGACCCAGCCAACTACAAATTGATTGCGGTTACTAATGCCTTATCAACAATTTTTTCTCAAATGTTGTGCAACCGTCTCTTTGATTGGGCCCTCCAAAGGGACCTGTTTCCTGAAAAGCAATCTGGGTTCCGGAGTGAAAGATCCACCGAGGATAATATATTTTCTCTTTTTGCAACGATCCAGATCGCTCTTCGCCAGAAAAAATCTAAGCTACACACCTTATTCGTAGATATTAAGCGACCTTTTGATTCGGTCTCATATAAGTTACTTTAGAGGAAGCTCTATAGTCTAGGCATAAGTGCAAAATTTGTAAGAGTGCTTCAAGCTTTATACCAATTAGCGTCGGTTTTTATTCAGTCTCGCAATGCATCGAAGTTCGAATTGCAAGCTACAATCGGGATTTTGCAGGGAGAAATTTTGAGCCTGCTCCTTTTTATACTCTATCTTTCAGATATGCCAGGATTTTTCAGAGAAAAGGAGATCCGGGGCGTGGACGTTACGGGATCTACTGATCTCTTAATGTTAATGTATAATGATGACTTGACAATTTTTGGGTACTCGCCGGCAGATCTGCGAAGAAAGTTTGCGCGCCTCTCCGAGTACTGTGCCATGAACGACCTCTCCGTGAATGTGGAAAAAACAAAGAAGATTTGTTTTAGAAGAGGTGGTCGACTAGACTCTCACTCTAGGAATTTTTCGTATAACGGCTAGCCGGTAGAGGTCGTGAAAAGGTACCTTTATCTGGGGGTTGTGTTCTCTTCTTCGTGTCTGGGTCTGCAAGCGTGTAATGGCGCAATTGTTCAGACGAGTTCTGCAACAGCTTAGGTTCTTCCTCTAGTAGTTTCCGCAAAGATCGATACGTGGGTGCCTATCCTTAAACTTTACGGCTCAATAATTATGTCCGTTTTGTTGTATGCGGCACCCTTATGGGCACTTAGGTACTTGAACTCTCTTGAATCCATTCAGCTCTCTTTTTTCAAAAGATTATTTAGATTATCTCGTGGTACTCCGGCTTACTTGATTCGGCTTGATCTGGGAATCTACCCTACAGCGGTGGAGATTTTTAATAGACCAATTAAGTGATTCTAGATTGCCCAAGTTGCTCCTTTTTAGACTGAAGGAGTTGGCTCATTCATCTACTTTTGCTGACTCTGCGAACTGGATTACGCAATTAAAGGCGATTTCGGACAGCACGGGAATAGTAAGCCTTTGGGAAAATGTCAGCGCGGATTATTGGGAATCACTAAGACCCACCGTAGTAGGGAAACTCGCGGAAATTTACAGAAAAAAGGACCTCACCTCGTACTTTGTATCGGAAAACCCTCAACTTCCAATTTACCGCCAATATTCGGACTTGGTTTATACGCTTTACCCAGGGCGACTATTCCCGGACTGTCTGAAGTTAAAACTGCAGCTTTGTCTAGCCACAGTTCACTCGCGAGCTATTATAATTGGTGACTGCCGTTTTACTTATGATCCTACTACTAACTGCCCTTTATGTAACTTGCGTTCAAATGAGACTCACATTCACGTTTTGCTTGACTGTCCGATTTACGCGCCTTTAAGAAACGACTTTTTTAAAAATGTATATCCTTTAGGATTCTCGGTATGCCAAAAACTGTTCAACCTTATTTGTGGCAGCGACGTTGAATCGAGTAAATGGTTATACCGCTATACTACTGCTTGTTTTTACCGCAGAAACTTTATGTTAGGCGAATAATAATTTTTCTTACATCTCATAACTGTACATATAGGCTTTCTGTAAATTGCGACTTCTATCCGCTATTCATATACTTAGTCATCGTGCGTATTAGTTTGTAATTTTGTATTTTACTTTGTAAGTTTTCTACCTCATTTTTATTAATTATTACTACCCATTCGGAACTCTATGGGCTTTTGTACTCCAAATATGAGTTTTAAATAAACTAACTAACTAACTAACTATTAAATCATCAACGAATAATATATTACTTTACTCTAGTTTTGTACAAAATGTGTTATTATTAAAACGCTGTTGTAGGATTATGAACAGAAATGTAGAGAGAGAGAGGTGCAGGATCCAGAAAAAACGGGTTGGCCCAATGTTCCACTCTCAATGCTTTATTTCAGCAATACACAGCACAACACTGTAATCCAAAGGAATGGTGCACTCCCGACAACCGAAGATTTTTAATATTTTCCACCGTATATACAACCACGTTGCGCAGAGTTCGACGCGACAGAAAACCTGTGCAGAATCGAAGTCGAGGATTCGGATGCTACAGGAAGAATGAGCAAAACCGCACGTGTTACGCCGGAAAACGCGCAATTGAAAACAAAGAAAAGAGGTCGCCAGAGGCGTCGGAAATTAGCGCCTTTCTTAAGGCGATTCGCAAATAACACATACTAACTAAATTCGCCGGAGCGGCATGTCGAAACGGCGCGCTTATGAAAATAATAGTTCCATATTTGAACATACCGCCCCCCGTGAGCCACGCAGGGCTCGCAACGACTTAACCTAAGAATTGCCGAGCGCAATCGGCAAAAGCGCGATCTGCGTGATCGGCCTCTTGAGAGTAGTATATTGCGTGCGAAGAGTAACCACTCGCGTGAGGCCATCGTTACCCGGATGACATTCCGTGACGCGCGCCAACGGCAATTTTGTCGGTGGTAAGTTCGGACGTTTGACTAATATTAATTTGCCTATGGTAATTGGATCCTTCGCAAGCTGCCATTTAGAACGATGCTGCAAGGAGAGCAAATAGTCCGCGGACCATAAACGCCAAAAATGTTCAACCATTTGTTGAACGGCTTGCCATCGTGATAAACGATTCGGAGAATGTCTAAGAGAGATGGCTCAGGTACAGCATTCAACGGCCCGCCAATCAAGAAGTGACCCGGTGTCAGGACTGTCAAATCGTCGATGTCGTCGGACAAAGGGCCTAGCGGACGCGAGTTTAAAAGAGCTTCGACTTGACACAAGATGGTCGTTAGTTCCTCGAACGTGGGAGTGTGATTACCGAGGACTCGTTTCAAATGGAACTTAGTGCTTTTGACCCCAGCCTCCCAGAGTCCACCGAAATGAGGGGAGGCAGGGGGCAAGAACTTCCACGTTGTTTCATCGTGAGCTAGAAGGTCACGAAATTCCTCGCTTTGTACGGCGTTCACGAACGCTTTTGACATCTCGCTGTCTGCCCCGACGAATGTGGTGCCCCGATCGCTGTGCATACGACTCGGTATTCCTCTACGCGCGACGAATCGTTTGAACGCTGCGACGAACGCCGCAGACGAATAATCCGACACCAGTTCGAGATGTATCGCCTTGACAGCGAAGCACACGAACAATGCAATGTACGAAGGGTGTGCCGTACGACCGCGGCCGCTGGCAAGACGAACCTGAATCGGGCCGGCATAGTCGACACCGCATTCGTAAAATGGTCGCGGCGGGCGTGAGACTCGCGAAGCAGGCAGATTTCCCATTTGCTGTGACTCTAACAGGGCGCGGAGGCGTGCACATACGATACAATTATCGATAACGGAGCGAATTACTTTTTTCGCTTGGACAATCCACACAGTCTGTCGTATCGTGTGTAGCGTTACGCGAACCCCTCCGTGTAGATACCTACTGTGCGTATAGGCTACGAATTGGCGTACAAGTGGATGTACGAGAAGAACGATCGGATGTCGTTCGTTTACGGCGAGATTTGCATTGTGCAGCCTTCCTCCGACGCGTATAAGTCCTTCCGTGTCCACGAAGGGCCGTAATGTGATCAATTTGCTCTTTCGCGCGATGGGTGTCTCGGTTTGTAGACGGGCCAAGTCGTCAGCGAACATAATCGACTGTAGCCATTTGAATGTGATATTAGTGGCTTGGGTGAGTTCGCAGGTCGTGAGTGGGCCTTGCAAGTTGGGGTCACGAAGTCGACATCGCCAGCGGAGCACGTACGCCAAGACACGCGTCATCCGTTTCCATGATCGGTCAGAGTCAGCAGAGTGTGTCAACGATATCCATGTGTCGTTGACTGGTACGACAGTTGCTGCAGCGGCAAGTGCTCGAGACTCTAAAGGAGCATTGGCGCAGAGCGAAGGGTCGGAGTTTGGCCACTCATCGGACGGACGCTTAAGCCAAGGAGGACCAGCGTTCCAAAGTGTTGACGACATCAATTCGGTAGCTGTGCAGCCACGTGAAGCCAGGTCAGCCGGATTTTCCGTTCCGACGACGTGGCGCCAACGTGCCATCGGAAGGCTCGTTTGGATTTCGGACACGCGATTGGCCACAAACGTCTTCCATTTCGTAGGGTGTTGTTGAATCCAATGAAGGACAATATTAGAGTCAGACCAGCATGTTACGGACAACGACGCGAACTGAGGAACTTGGCGTATGAACTCGAGTACCTGCGCGGTAAGCACGGCAGCGCATAGTTCAAGACGCGGGATGGTGAGTTGCTTGATTGGCGCTACTTTCGTTCGACTCATCAATAGAACCACATTGACAGCGGTGGGAGTTACTACGCGGAGATATACGACCGCAGCATAAGCTGCACTTGACGCGTCTGCAAACCCGTGCAGTTCGCAGGAGGTCTGACCCGGAATGTGTCCGGTCCATCTGGGAATGACCCAGTGGTTTAACGCGGGAAGGTCGTCGTAAAAGTTGACCCATTGAATGCGCACGTCATCTGGCACAAGGTCATCCCAATCAACAGAGAGAAGCCAAAGCCTTTGGATAAGGATTTTAGCGGTGATGATCACGGGAGCGACCCAACCTAACGGATCATAAAATTTCGCGGTTAAGGATAGCAGCGTTCTCTTAGTGAGCGAACTTACTGGAGAGAGCTCAACCTTAAAGCGATACTGGTCAGTTATTGGGGACCAGAAGACGCCTAGGATCTTTAGACTTTCGTCTTCTTGCAGCGGTTTGTCCCAGCGGCGAATTACTTGCCCATTTACGGAGCGTGAAGCCAGCGGGGCTTAACAATAAAATAAGCTCGTCTCGGATTTGTCGAGTGGATGGGATCTCGTGGGCGCCGAATAATACATCGTCGACGTATAGGCCAGAGCGGAGAACGTCTACGGCGCGCGGGAATCTCGTTTGATTGTCTGTGGCGAGTTGCTGTAACACGCGCAGAGCGAGGTAGGGCGCGCTGGAAACGCCGAACGTTACCGTGTTGAGACGGAAATCCGCGATTGGGTCGCTAAGAGACGTTCGCCAGAGAACGCGTTGGAAATCACGATCTCGCGGGTTTAGCAAAATCTGACGGTACATTTGTGCAATGTCTGCACAACACACAAATCGAAAAAGGCGCCATGGGAGCAGTATATGACCCAATTCTGCCTGAAGTTTGGGACCCGGGAGAAGGTGATCGTTTAGCGACGTGGCATTTGACGTGACGAGTGAAGCATTAAACACGACACGCAGCTTTGTCGTTGTGCTCGATTCCTTACTAACGCTATGGTGGGGCAGGTAAACCACCGGCTGAGTACCGCTGTCGACGTCGATTTGAGTCATGTGGTTTTGGCGCTCATAATCGGACATGAATTCCCGATACGCGATCGCGACAGCGGATCGATTTGAGAGCTGTTTTTCCAAGGAATTCAACGAGGACAGGGCTGCGCGTCGAGAATCGCCGATATTAACCGGATTATGCCGAAACGGGAGGCGGACAACATATCGCCCGCTTGCGTCCCGATAGTGAGTTGATGCAAAATAATTTTCGCATTGTTCGTCCTCTGTAGAAAGCGGAGCCTTTCGCGGAACAGACTCAACCTCCCCAGAACTTGATGAGAATATCATTTACCTTTGACTGAGCGACGCAGTTGTGTACATACAAGCTCGATAAAACTTGGTTGGTTGGAGCCGTCGTCCACCCGGACAGAACCCAACCAAAAACAGTGTTCTGCGCAGTTGGTCCGCCGCGAGAGTCCTTAATGAGCCCGTCGAGAAGGAGCGAACCGTACAAATCGGATCCGATAATAATGCTAATTGGGTCGGAATTGTCAAGATCAGGGTCTGCCAATTGTAAATCTGTCAGATGCGGCCATTGTTCGCGTGAACGCGGCAATGTCGGCACGTATGACGTCAGAGTGCTCATGACAAGGGCGTGAGTGCGGAACGACGGTTCGTCGGAGTACATGGACGACAAATAAACTTCTGCGGCACGATTAACGGGACCCGCCGAAAAACCACCTACCCCGGTGACCGATGTGTCGACGCGGATGAAGCGCGTATTAAGAGCATAGGCTAGATCCTCTGTGATAAAGGTCCAGGTCGACCCTTGATCGAGCAGAGCGCGAGCGCTCACCGTTCGACCACATTCCGACCGAATTCTCACACGCGCCGTCGCTAAGAGAATGCAAGCGGGCTGAATAGGCTGACTTGACGTGAAGTGAGTTAGGACAGCATTAGGTCCATTGGCCGTGGAGGGGGGAGAATGTGTGACGTCCGTCGCGGTTTGGGTCCCGGAAACCGAAGGCGCTTCGAACGCGGATGATCGCTCCCGATGCAGCATCGTATGGTGCTTTCCTTTGCACACGAAACATTTAGATTTACTAGAGCACGCTGTTGTATGCGTACCTAAACAATTATTACATAAATGATGACGTTGTACAAAATCATTTCGCGACGATACATACATATTTTGAAAACGCTTGCAACGGTAGATAGTGTGATCGGAAGCTGCACAAACAGGACACTGCTTGGGCATTGGATGCGTGGTGTGAGACTGCACTGAAGATTTCGCATGCGACGTTGGTTTGCTTAGCGTTTTCGCTTGCTTCACGGGAAACGGATCGCGCACGAAATCGGTAGCAGCGGCTTGCAGACCGTAAATACGATTTTGCAAAAACGACGTCAATTTATTGAATTGCGGATATTCCTTCTCCGAACCGAGGCCGACTACCAAGTCCCTGCGGGAAACGGGGTCCAGTTTGGATGTAACCAGATAAACTAGGATCGAATTCCAAGTATCGACTGGTTCGCCTATAGCCTTTAACGCGCCCACGATTGCGACAAGCTTACTGAAAAACGCTCGCAATTCAGTACCCGACTCGCGACGCAAAACTGGCAACGAAAACAACTCTTTTAAGTGATTGTCAATAATGCAGTGTTTATTCGCGTAATGAGCTTCGAGTGCAGTCCAGGCCACGTTGAAATTATCACCGGTTGAGTCGAGATGAGCAATCATACTTAAAGGCTCCCCGGAGAGCGATGATTTTAAATACAAAAACTTCCGAACATTATCTAAGCCCGAGTTATTCGAAATTAAAGAATTGAATACATCAGAAAAGGAATCCCAGTTATGATATTCGCCATGAAACTTCGGCAGCTCGATGCGGGGCAGTTGAACAGCTGGTTGAGTCACGTTGGGCTGAGATGCCATTGCAGCTGGATCAGGGTAGACAGTCTGATGTGGTGTGACAGGTGCAGGCGCGCATTGGTCCAATGCTTCCTCCAATTCGGCAACAGCGTCGAGGAATACCAATTCTTCACTGTCGAATTGTTTTTCTGACAGATAGGGATGTCGCTCCTCTAATCCCTGGGCCAGTTGCAGAAGGCGTACGTGCAGGTCACGGCATTGCGCCCATGTCGTCTGTATGTAAGAAAGACGTACCCTCAACTTAGCTGGTGAACGCTCATCTGGCGATGGGCGCGAACTCATAGCCCGACGCAAGCTTGCGAACAGGGCGTCTTGCATAATGACGAGACCCTCGAACGTCGTGTCTGATGAACCAGGCATCTTGGTGGCTTGGAGTGCAGATGAACCGGACGACAAATGTACCGTGTGAAGCAATCGATGCAGTCACGATGCTGTCGGAACCGATTCACCAAAATTCCCTGGATGACTCGAGTTGAATCTCGTACCAGGCAGCCGAAAAACGTAGCGGTGACGAAGGCAGCAAACGTGATGACGAGGGGCGAGAGGGGAGGACGTCGCCCCCAGCTGGCGATTGAGCTCGTCGTTGGTAAGGCGCGGCAGCGGTGCGGGCGGCACTAAGGACCCCGAGAGGGGAATCGAATTCGTTGGTGCGGCGCGGCAGCGGTTCGGGCGACACTGAAGAGACTCCAAGTGGGGATCGTATGCTGGTTGTAGACCTGCGCGGCAGCGGTGCGGGCGGCACTGAAGATTCCAAGAGGGGAGTCAAAATGACCGAATGTTGACGCGGCGCGGGGCGGGGTGCAAGGGGCACGCCGGCACGCTTCTAACCACGTGTTTCGTTCAATTTTACGACCTCGATTATGAAAATCAAGAAAAATGTACACTGAAATTCACAGTTGCACGAAGGGGCACTGAATTTCACAAGTGGCACTGCACACAATTTATGTGATGACACAATTGTCTCCTTGTCCACAGTTCTTGATACCACTTTTGAGCAATTTTTCGTGTCGAACTCGATGCGAAGGGATCCTGGCAGGATCGCCAATTTTTCTGTAGGATTATGAACAGAAATGTAGAGAGAGAGGTGCAGGATCCAGAAAAAACGGGTTGGCCCAATGTTCCACTCTCAATGCTTTATTTCAGCAATACACAGCACAACACTGTAATCCAAAGGAATGGTGCACTCGCGACAACCGAAGATTTTTAATATTTTCCACCGTATATACAACCACGTTGCGCAGAGTTCGACGCGACAGAAAACCTGTGCAGAATCGAAGTCGAGGATTCGGATGCTACAGGAAGAATGAGCAAAACCGCACGTGTTACGCCGGAAAACGCGCAATTGAAAACAAAGAAAAGAGGTCGCCAGAGGCGTCGGAAAATAGCGCCTTTCTTAAGGTGATTCGCAAATAACACATACTAACTAAATTCGCCGGAGCGGCATGTCGAAACGGCGCGCTTATGAAAATAATAGTTCCATATTTGAACAGCTGTGAAGATCTCTAGAATGTTATTAATTCTACTAGTTCACATATATAATTATTATCGATTATATCATCCTCAATTTTATTTTACGTATAGCAATGCGTTATTTAAAATGTGGAAATGATATCGGAATTATATTTTGTTTCGTATGATGGAAACTGATTTTTTAATTATAAAACTCTTAATTTTGGGGGTAGTTTACCCACTAATTTTCATTCCCCTTCAAAATGTTTCGGCTGATATTCCACTTCTATCGAAAGAGATTTTCCTACCAAAAATCGATAAAATTGCTTCAATAACCTTAAAGATATCGCAATTTTTCCATTTTCGCCCCAATTTTGGGTGCTGTTTCACCACCTAAATACGTTCTTCCACCGCTAAAAAAAATACGTTACACTTATTTTTTCATGTTCTACAACATATCCAAATTTCAGAAAAATCGGAGATTTACACTTCCGTAAGTTTACTTCTAAGCTAATTTTCTAAATTCAGCATTTTAAAAATTGCAGGTTTTTATGTTACCGCTATTAATATTAAAAACCTCACCAGGAATCGGACCCCCTTCCCATTTTAACAAAATAAATGTTTAGATATCTATGTACTAACTGACTTAGAAGTACCGGCAAATCGATGTTCTACCCAATTATTACTATATTCTTGGTTACTTCATGTCCTAGCAAGTTCGATGGCCGACCGAATAATTAGAAAATCGGCATCATCTTTAGTCGGTTTGGTACGAAAACCTGACGTATGTAATATTTCTCATAATATTTGCATAAACCTGTAGGTAAAATGATTTTTTATTAGATCGCCTACAAAAAGTACCACGTAATTAAAAACTGTTTGTATTAAGTTTTTTAGTTTTTAGCATTTATTTTTAAAACATCCCGCTGCATTGGCTTCATCCTTAAATGTTAAAATTAAAGAGAAAAGAAATCTATAGTAACATATTTATTCGGAAATATATCGATTAAAAAAATATATAATAATAATAATAAGATAGTTACTATGGCTAAGGCGTCCGCCTTGTTTCGTAACTTGAACGTCTCCGAAGGTGCTAGGTTCGAGTCCTCGTGTAGACAATTTTTTGCGCGTTGAATTGAACTCAGCAGTACCGACACTGCAATCACCTACCTCATGGATTGAGGCGTGGTTGCAGTGACATTTCACGCTAATCTGGTAGAGATTCGAGCAAAAAATTTTCTCATTTTTCGGACAGACTGAGCGACATAAGAAACCAATGTTGTTGTTTAAGTTATTATTAAAATAATAATAACAATAACAATAAATAATAATGGCCCGGTGCAGTCTGCAGCGGAGGAGATGGATATCGGAGCCACTTTTCTGCTGCAGACTGCACACATGGATTATGGAGGGCCAAGGGAGGTCAGGTTTTGGCGGTAAACCTTGCCGTCAACATCAAAGGTGGGAGTCCGACACACAGGGGGTTAAACAACATCTTCAACCCCCTACGGTGCCTAATGCATTTACCCCCTCCGTCAACAAAAATAATAAATAAATAAATAAATAAATAATAATAATAAATCGTCTTTATTGGCACTAAGGGTTACATAATAGCCTGCTTTACAGACTGACAAGTATGATATATATAAACAGCGCAGTTTTTATCAATCTGTATATACCCCGAAATATGGGAGGTCGTGGCCTTTTGAGCCTGGAGTGTATGTATGTATGATCCCCTGATGATGCTAGTTCATCAGCATGAAATTCAAGGGAAAATAGGCTAAGGTGCAGCTTTTTGCATAGCCGCATTGTGTTACGCATCATTCTCTAGGGGCTCAAATGGAATGATGCGTAACACAATGCGGCTATGGAATAAGTTACATCTTAGCCTATCTTCCGAAATGGTCTACTCTGACCTCCACGTGTACTTATTAAAGCCAATGGGCCCTGGATGCTTAGCAACATTGCCAGAGATTGGGTAAGCAACCCCAGTGGATGGCTAGGTAACGAGACAAACGAGAGAGGCATAACAACGGGGAATAGGGCCAACCACCCTACCTCCTTTAAATGAGGTTATAAATAGCATAGTGCGCAGGGCTCCTGACCATCGGGCTGCTTCGGATGCAGCCCATGGACGATTTCAGTGGACGGAGGATCTCAGGCAAGATCTAATGCGCTGCTACGAGGAGAGCTGCCCGCAACAGAGAGGCTACATGGCGCGAATGTATAGTCGGTTTTTCAATGATGCATCCCGAACTGGAAGATCGCTTTTCTCAACAACAACAACTGAGAGATTATGTGGCCTATCTGAGGCGGATAGGTTTCATTGTTCCCAGCTGTCAACCGGTACCGGATGTGCGGGCAATAACAACCGAGCCCGTACGCGGTGCTAGGAGAGATGCTTCATATTATGAAAGCACGACACTCGTGTTTAGGCGAAATCTGACAACGAAAATTTTGCCTAAACAACGAGCAATAGATAGAGCAAATGTCCTACTTCTGGATGCTCTACCGGATGACTGCGACCTGTGTCAAGTCAATTGTGCCGTTTACGAGACTGCGAGTGATCTGGTGACTCCGCGAAATCTGACACAGATATCGGGGAGTCGGCAGATTACAAAACGCATGTCTCAATTGAACGGCAAAATTCGACTAACAAGGAAACTCGCTTCCCGAATTCAGGGTGTGATCGACTATTTTGCATCTGTCCGTTCATTTGTGGCTAAAGTCAAGAAGTTCGCTCAACAACTGCGGACGTACTATTACACACTGAACAAGCTGAAGTTGCTTAACATCAAGCAACGTTTGGCGGATAAAATTCGGCTTTTGGTGGATGCCAAAAAGAAGCTACAAAGACGGGATGATGGAATTCGACAAAATGCAACATTTTGGTCGAATCCTTCCAACCTCTTCAAACATCATATCGCAGCTTCACGCGAATTTACGTCGATGGTCTCGGTTGAGGACTTCTGGATGAGCATCTACGAGAAAACATCTAGGCTTAATGCAGACACTCCAGGTATTGAAATCTTTACCGAGTTGTGTGACGAATTCGCACAACAAAGTGAAGATAGCCCACCGGTCGGTGCAGTAGAGGTGAAAAATGCCATCACAAGGGCGAGGAATTTTTCCTCGCCGGGCTGGGATGGAATTAACAAATATTGGTGGAAGAAGTTCACTTCTGTCCAACAACACCTAGTCCGAATATTCACCTCGTATATAAATAGAGACCAACCCATTCGGCACTGGCTTGGTTCACTAACATCTTGAATGAACGTATTGAGAAATCCGTGAAACCGGTGTGGCAACGGATAGTTCAGGACTCAGTCCAGTAGAAGCGTAACCTGTCGATAGCCTGGTTGGATAACATGAAGGCGTAAGGCTCAACATCGCACGAGCCTTTAAGCTTATTGCTCAAACGCCTCTATGTCCAACCAGATATAGTGACAAGTATAGAAGACCTGACGCCTCTTTGAAAAACGCGCTATGTCATGACATCGGGCAAGCATAGAACCATGTCTAGACTGGTTCGATTACAAAGAGGTGTCTATCAGAGAGATTCTCTGAGTCCTCTGCTCTTCTGCATCTCACTATTGCCTCTATCCGTTGCTCTCCGACAATCTCAAGGGTACATGTGTGGGCCGCCTGGTGAACGTGTACATAAGATCACCCATTTATTCTATATGGATGATCTTAAATTATACGCATCAGGCGAGGATCAATTACATCGATCTCTGAACATCGCCCTCACATACTCGAGAGATATCGGCATGGAATTCGAATTGGACAAATGTGCAGTCGTTCATTTGCATAGAGGAAGGTCAGACTCCATTAACAACGATATGGAGCTCGCCAACGGAAATGTCATCCGCCACCTTAGCGCAGAGGAAGCCTACACATACCTGGGAGTGCCTCAGAGGCATGCCCAGGATGTGCAGACTGCAAAAACGAACATCGCTAAGAAACACCGGCGCCTTCTCCGTCAGATGGTCATCAGAATTGACGGGCAAAAATAAGGTGGCAACCACGAATATGTTGGCCGTTTCACCAGTGCTCTATACATTTGTAGCACTTAAGTGGAACGTTAACGAGCTAAGGGGTCTTGACCGATGCACACGGAAGATGATTTGTATGCCACGCAGTTTGCTTATTGTTTTTAATAAAGAGTTAATCTTCAAAAAACGAGATAAAATCAAAGTTAGAAAACAGTACATAAAATGAATATGTATTCTTATATACATGCAGAATCCACAGGTGCGTAAATTCGTATAAATGGGGTTTATAGCAATTAAAAAACTGAAGGAGGTTATGGTAATACACAAAATACAAATAATATTCAATGTGGATGATATATCAGTCATCCTCTTATCAATAAATCCGTGTGCCGTTTCATTTGCGAGAAACTTTCGGTCCTCGCGAATCACGCCTTACTCCCTTGCGGCTATTCACGCTACACTGAACACGTCTGAAAGTTTCTCGTGAATTGAATTTTTAGAATTTGCGGTAGAAAAAAAGTCAATACGTAAATGAGTCCTCACTATTTTCTGTGTTTTCATGAAGTGATGTAAGTAAATTGTTAGAAATATGAACAAAAAATCACAAAATTAAAAAAAAAATAACAAATTGGAACAATTAACAAAAAATAAATAAATAAAATGTGCAAAAATTTAAAAAAAAAACGATAAAATTAAATAAAAAAATGACTCTCATTTCGTTCAACTCCACGTGGGGAGAGTTTGGAAACGTTACCTTGTTGACGGCAAACCAACGTATAATTCAATTTATATAAAATTTAAATTATTATTATTATAATAATTATAAAAATTTAAAATTTTATCTTGCCGAGTTTTTTTCTTGTAAAAAATGTAATTTTCTTGGGCTTCATCAGAGTAATGGACAATGCATAACACTGGAATGCCGCGGCGAGCCGCATCGCATCCGCTCACTAACTCTTTGAGGGGCACATTTTTCATTACACGGAATACAGCTAAAATTTGTTACGAAGGGGCTTTTGGGGTCCCTGATTACGAAACTGTTATCAGATTTTCAAAATTCAAAATGGCGGATCAAATATGTCAAAAAAATTCATTCTCCAAAATTTTCAAAATTTTTTTTGAAAAAACTAACGTATCAAAAATTCTGAAAAAAATATATCTTATAAAACTATAAATGAAGAATGTGTGTAAAAAATTCCAGAGTCCCAGCTGCCTCTGTTTCAGAGAAAACGATGTTTTTCTTAAAAATACGCGTTTTTCACGTTAATTGTTTATAACGTACATGTTAAACAACGCAAATAAATAAATTATTGCAATTTTTCACTAAACGCGAATAATTTATACTCCCAACAGTCAAAAAATACAGATACATTCACATAAAATTAAGAAATATACATGAAATATTAAAAAAACTTGGATAGAAAAGGTGGTACATATTTATACCACCGCCCCTCAAAGGGTTAGAAATGTGATACCTCAGGGCCTCTAAAAGCGATACGCGACGACGTGATAAGGCGCACGGTGCGGCCGCGTCCCATAAGCACGGTAAGGCGCACGGTGCGGCCAACGTATTTATTCGTTTTATTTCGAAATTATGTTTTTAGCTTTTATATCATGTTTCGTTCATAAAAATCGAATTACCCCTTCCAGAGTTACAATGGTTTGAAAAATAATTCGATTTCAAATTCATCTCCCCGTTGTGCGCGTAATTTTGAAAATTTTCAAAAATCCTTTGGGCATAATTTATCTTTCATATGGAGGTATAATTATACCGAGTTTCGAAAAAATCCGAAGACCGCTTGCAAATCGTGATATTTCTGACGTGGAATGACCCACCAGCAATCCAAAATATTACTGGTACAGCATTTGACAATCGATTGAATAACATTTTCCCCGGGCGTTGGATCGGCAGAGGAGAGGTTCGATTGAGTGGACACCGGATCTAACACCTTTGGATTATTTTTACTGGGATTTTTTTAAGAACAAGGTGTACGAAACAAAGCCTTTAGACATTGATGAGTTAAAGGAAAGAATAATTCAATGTTCTAATTCGATATCTTAAGAAACGATGCAAAAAGTAAATGATAACTTCTATGCATGATTGGGATATTGTCAAGTTGCTGAAGGCCATCAATTTGAACATCCCATTCAGTAGTTGGCACAAGCTTAATAAAATACTAGAAACATTAAACCTAAAAAAATAAAAATCAATACTTTTAGATTCCGTAATTCCATGGTTTTTTCAATGAAGCAAAATTAAAATGCCGAATTATGTGTATTTAAATGTAAAAAAAGTTTAAAAAAAAATTTGTTTAAATAAAATAAAAAAAAAAGATACTCAAAATCGTCCACCTCTTCGCGGTGAGAATCGGGACACTTTGAAATAGTCAAAGGCAAAGGACGCCTCTACAAATTTCAAAAACGTTATCGTCTATTGCAATTCTGCAACTAACGAATTGCACTCAAATCCGAGTACATTTCAGAAAAATCATCCGATATTTTATTTCAGCCATTTTAAATTAATGAAATGTATGTATAAGGGAGGAAGCAATTCCGCAGATAACCCTTGATGGGGGCCGAAAGGTGAGGCTTGTACTCCCTGAGGAACTCGTCAAGAGAGTTAAAATGACGGTACTCGCGCCACCACCCAAGAAAGAGACTAGCATCCTGCTTAAGATTTTGGACAGGCAGAATGCTGGTTTGAGGGTCGGGACGTGGGTTGTCCACCGTAGGGAGGCGCTGCCGCATGGCACCCTTCTGGTTCTCGGCGTGGACGAAGACTCGGCCAAGCGCCTCGAGTCTCGCGGCTACCGAGCTTATCTGGGGACAGGAGAGGTTGTATTCAGGCCAACCTCTAAAAACCCGATAAGTTCGGCGACGGGAGCTTCCAGCGCGAGTTAGTTCCAATGGCTAACGGTCGTGCAGAAATTTTCCAGATTAATTTGCATCACTGCAAAGGTGCCTCAGCTCAACTTATGAGGGACCTGCAAGTGACGCATACAAAACCAGCCATGGCATTAATACAGGAGCCGTGGTGCTACAAAGGTCAGATTCGGGGCCTGAGTAGGATTGGCACAGTCTACGCCAGTGGACTTCATGAAATGCAGAGGGCATGCGTAGTTCTTAAAAACATGGACGCTGCCCTGCTACAGGAATTCTCTACTAGGGACCTAGCTTCGGTTAAAGTCTCTCAGGGAATAGGGGAAAGGAGCTTGGTGATTGCATCAGCCTACTTTGCGCACGATAGGGAAACTCCCCCGGAGGAGTTAACTAGGTTAGTCAGGTACTGCGCAAATGCGGGCCTTGATCTCCTCATAGGTTGTGATGCAAATGCTCACAGTACTCTGTGGGGGAGCACCGACACAAATGAGAGAGGGGAGGCCCTCATGGAATACCTGATATCCACTAACCTCGAAATTTTGAACGAGGGAGTTGAGCCAACGTTTGTAACGGCAAACAGAAGAGAGGTCCTGGATTTCACTCTATGCAGCCGAGGCATGCGTGAGGCTGTCCAGGAGTGGAGGGTTACTGATGAACCCTCGCTCTCGGATCACAAACTGATTCGGGCCAAACTGGAACAGTTTAACCCTGCAGAGAAATGGTCCAGAAATCCAAGAAGCACGAACTGGCAAGGGTTCAGAGAAAGTCTGCAAGCCAGGATGAAGAGCTTCAAAGGCAAGTATGGAACGAAAAACGATCTTGAGTACACAGAGGTCTTTCTTAGGGGAGCTGTGATGAGATCGTTCGAAGCCAATTGCCCACTCAAGAAAGTAAACCCCAAATGGGGAAGGCTTAATTGGGGATCAGCCTTGGAGCGTAGCCGAAAGGAGACGAGGAGACTATTTAATCGAGCAAAGAAAGCTGACACAGCAGAAGTCTGGACGGCTTACAAGGATAGGTTGAAAGCCTACAAAAGGCAGATTAGAGAGTCTCAGATAAATGCATGGAGGGAGTTCTGTTCGGAAACGGAGAGTATACCCTCTACTGCAAAATTAGCGAGAATACTATCAAAAGGAAATGATGGTAAACTACGATTTATCAAAGGAGAAAATGGCGAGTTTGCCAAATCTCCGAAGAAAACACTGGAAAGGTTGCTGACAAGCAATTTTCCAAGCATTAAACTGAGATCGAACGGTGCCCCCGAGGAGCCTACTACTAGTAAAGGGAGGCACTGGGGGATCGCTGCCCAAGTTGTAAATCCAAACAAGGTTGTAAGGGCACTAATGGCCTTTGAGGCGTTCAAGTCACCGGGACCGGATGGCATATACCCGGCCCTCCTTCAGGAAGGCCTGGGGGCTATCCTGAGACCACTGACTGGACTTCTTCGGGGGTGCGTTGCGCTTGGTTACACACCTACAGAATGGAAGAAATCACGAGTTTCGTTTATACCCAAACTTGGAAACAGGAACTACGTGGAGGCAAAGGACTACAGACCGTTCAGCCTAACATCCTTCCTACTAAAATTTTTGGAAAGATTGGTTGAGAGGTATCTTATAGAAGGTCCTTTGGTACGCTTACCTCTCCATGGGGAACAGTATGCCTACCAGGCTGGCAAATCTGCTGAGTTGGCACTTATGTCAGCCGCGGGCTTTATAGAAAAGCAACTCAGTACGAAGGGAACGTGCATCGGTGCTTTCCTAGATATATATGAGGGTGCTTTTAACCGCACCTCCGTGGAAGTAATACGGAAAGGAGCGGAAGAACATGGGGTGCCCAAGGAACTCATAAGTTGGATTGTGAGCACCCTTAGAAATAGGTATATTTATACGGAATGGCAGGGTACCCTAGTGGAGGGGACGATCTCTGAGGGTTGTCCTCAAGGTGGAGTGTTGTCCCCACTTCTTTGGAACCTGGTAGCTGATAGCTTGATCAGGAAACTCAACGATAGCGGAATCTATGCGATTGGATATGCGGACGATATTGCTATCCTCGCTAGAGGCAACTATCAGGAAGTTTTGCAAGAGCTGGTACAAGAAGCCCTGAGGGTTGTGGAAAAATGGTGCAATGAAAAAGCGCTATCGATACAACCGGAAAAAATTGCCGTCATCATTTTCTCTAGAAAATATAAGATCAAAAAACTAGGGGAAATGGTGATTGGCGGGAAGCAGGTGCCATATGCCAGCGAAACCAAATATCTTGGAGTAACCCTGGATAAAAAATTAAACTGGAATGGTCACCTGGATAACAAATGTCACAAAGCAATTGCCACTTTCTGGCATTGTAGGAGAGCTCTTGGTAACAGTTGGGGTTTAGGACCGAAACAACTGCTCTGGATCTACCAACAGATTGTGTTACCAAGGATTACCTATGCCTCGCCAATTTGGTGGCAGAGGACAGAAACGACCCAAGTTCAACAAAAATTGAACAGGGTACAGGCTATGTTCCTTAGGGGCATTTGCTCGGTAAGGAAGAGTACACCCATAGCCGCAATGAGGTCTCTTTTGGGCGTACCGTCCATGGCTCAGGCAGTAAAATGCGAAGCCATGAGAACCGTGTATAGACTCAAGTGCTTGGGAAGCTTGACAGGTAAGCAAGATTGGTTCAACAATCTTTTTCAAGGAAACCTGAGAGACATGTGGTACCAACCACAAGACAAGATCCAGACACACCACAACTTTAAGGTTTGTTTCCCCAACGGGGAGGACTGGAAAAATAAATCAGCAATACCCAGGAATGGCATCATCTGGTTCACAGATGGGTCCAAAACCAACCAGGGTGTAGGCGCAGGGTACTGCGGACCGAAGCTGCGGGAGAACTTTTCCCTCAAGCTCAACAAATTTAACACTGTTTTCCAAGGAGAGGTGGCGGCAATCCTCATGTGTGCCGAGACCCTCATGGAGAAAGCAGTGACAAATAAAACGATATGGATATGCTCGGATAGCCAAGCTGCATTGAGAGCGATAGACAATCCAGTCGTCAAATCAGCTTTAGTCAGAGATACAAAGACCTGCCTACGTAACCTGGCCGAAAGAAACAAACTCAGCTTGACCTGGATACCTGGCCATATGGGCTGGAAAGGAAATGAAAGAGCGGACACCCTTGCCAAGTCGGGAATAGTAAATGGAACTGACTTGACTGGGAGGGTGGCACTGCCATTTCAAGAAGGACTCAACCTACTGGAGAGACAAATGAAATCCCAACAGGTTAGAGAGTGGATCAAAAACAAAAAATGCAGCACAACCAAAAGCCTTGCAGGAGAGCTGCAGGCGGACCGATGGGCTGAAAAACTGCTCAAACTAAACAGAACAGAAATAAGAATCTCCATCGAAATCCTAACCGGACATGGAAATTTAAACAAGCACAGTCACATCGTAGGAAGGAAACCTTCACCGATGTGCACTAGATGTGATGAAAACAAGGAGGAATCATCAATTCACTTCCTATGCGAGTGCCCTGCACTGATGGAGAGTCGAAGGAGATACCTGGACTCTCCACTTGTAAGCAACGAGGAAGTCAGGGAGCGGAATCTCGGGCAACTTCTGAGATTCTGCAAAGCAGCTGGTTATCCAACGGAACCCTGAGTAGCATCAGGAATAGCATACAAAGGCAAACAGCTAAGTGTGCTGATTTCTGGGGTTCACCCGAGCCTGATGAAGAAAATACCAATACCAATACCAAATGTATAAGGGAGTGTCGTCAGTGTTGGGCCACTTTTTGATTTTGCTCTATAACTTTTGTTAGAATTAAAAATTACTCGACTTTGTCGTCTTATTTCCAAGTTATGATGATTACAAGAACGTTTCACGATGGATGAATGAATGCCGCGCCATTGAAAAAAAGTTGTAGGCACATAAAAAAAAGTGAAATGTAGTCAGGGTTGGGACATTGCTGTCAGGGTTGGGCCATTGCTGACAATCGGTGAAATATATGCTTTAATAATTTTTTATGAACAAATATGAGATCATCGTTTCTTTTTAATGAAATATACACTTTTTCAAGCTAAAATCTTTCGGTAAACATTATTCTGATTCGCAATTGTAGCAAATAAAGTAACTCTTAGTGAGTTTGGCGCACTTTAAATGCACCTCTCTGTTGCATTCGATGCATGCAACAGAGTTGTTGCGGCTTAAAATTCGAGGCATCTTGTCAAAACAAATAATGCAAAAATCTTCGTCTCCACTTTCACTGTCATCCAAAGAAAGTTGGTTTTGCACTTTTTTTTTGTGGGCGACCTCTTTTCGCTGGTGTTTTGTGAGACGCATTCCTGGTCTTCGATACTGGGCGTTTCTGTAAATAAGTGTACAACTAATTCAGACTTCGAGAATAAAGTAAATTTCATTGCGTGAAACCGAACCTAACCCAATGCGAGTTGAAATTCTGCCATTTCCGTGGCGGTTCTATGTGATAACATTGGGACATAGAAGCTGGCAAAGAATACCGAGTATCACTTCCGTACCAAGCACATCGATATACTCCACCAATTTGTGCGTGAGGTCTTGGACTCTGGAACGGTCAAATTCAAATACGTCCTCACCGAAGAAATGGCTGCAGACATATTGACCAAAGGTCTCCCACCTATCAAGCATTGGAAATGTGCAGGAACATTGGTTGTGATTGAGTGTCCCGTGTAACGAGGGGGAGTATTGGGAGTTGCTTTACGCGCACTTACGGTATTCCGACAGATGTCGCGCTTCTCAAATCCTTGACGCTACCTTTAATATTGTATGACGCAAATTTTTCTACAATAAATCTCTTTTCTTTATTTGAACGCTCTCTGCTTTTTTGTGAAACTTGCCAGGTTACCCACGCCGTCCAGAATGAGCCAAAGAATTTAAAGAATTTAAAAAAAAAATGTTCAATTTGTTAATAACAATTAATGTTAACATTCATAGAAATTCTTCCCATCAACAATATTGATTCACCGGTTCAATGTACACTAGGGTGTGCCGAAAACACAAAATTAAGTGTTCGGATTCGGCGGGGTGCGGAAAAGTTGTGGACCTCCATAAAATGAAAGGGCCCGAATGTTGAATACGTTCGGATAATATTTAATGCCCCGCTTACAGAATTCCTAAATTTATTAGGTTGTGATGGTATTAACGTCAATGTGGGGCATCAAGGTAAAGGGCACTTTAACGAATGGCCTTTTAGACACCTTCTGCAAGGCATTGATGGTGCGACAAGTGGGCCTAACACATTTTATGGGGCAATTGGAAAACATTAACTAACTGCCAAAGGCTTCCGGTCTGTAAGTTTGAAAAAATAACTGTTAACTTACCTGTACTCAACTAGAAGGAACTTAGTAAAGATCAAAAGTTTCTTTATGACATATCACAGGCTATTGGTTGTGGCAGCTGCTCTGAAGATCTTGCGAAGCAGAACTTCGGTCCGTTAGCACACTCCGGGTGGTTAACTGCGTTACTCGCGATGGTTAACCCAAAGTATTTGTAACATTTCTTTTAAAAGTATATGTTCTATCATGGTTTGTTATAAAAGTGGCTCATGTATCGATGGAAGTAAACTTCTTTGGGAAACTATCCAAAAAACAAGACACTTACCAAAGAGGTATCGTGACATCATCAATCCTGCGATCCATCATAATGCATATTTCGCCCATCCAGAAAACATAACATTGACAATGCTGGCTGATGAAAGCAACGAAGCAAGACAGATGGCCGTTACTAACACTTTAAATGCGAGGCACCATGCACGAAACGGAGGCACATCCGCGCTTCGCATTTTTCTCGTACCGTCGATAAACTTCAATGCCAAAACATATGTAAAGATGGTAAACTGGTCTTCCAATCCTTCGGTAGAGCCGCGAATTTTGCGTAACATTCCGGATAAGTCTATTCAGTTATGTATTGACGATAACAGTAAAATAATGGCATTAATCGGCGACTTTCCATGTCACACACAAGCGGTTGAACGAACTGTGAAGCTGGTCAAAGAGGTCGCTAAGCAAGGGTCTGGACTTGATGCTCGTGATTGCTATATAAAGGCAACATTGCAGTCAAGACGTATGATGCCAGTGTTTAATACAAAGAATCAATTCAATGGCTTGAGTGACGAAGAACCGGACTAAGGTGACAAATTTTAACTCGTCCATGTTGGTTGGCTGGTTGGGACGGGATAGGGTGGAACCCGACTTGCAGCCACATTCTCGTCGTGAGTTCTGAGTCGTTTTTCTTTATCTTTTTATGACGTAAAACGGGCGAAGAGCTGGACATGATGCTAATAACAGAGAGATAAAGCTTCCGACTTTTGATGGACTAATACATATTTTCTTACTCCGCAAATTTCATTCGTAAAATTAAACAAAAATTTACCAGTTTCAACTTTTTCAACAATAACACAGAAGATACCTCTCATTTTTCGTAAAGATATCTCTTTGTTGACAACTTGGAAAGTGTGCTTGTAGTATATATAAATATAAACAAAGGCATTTAAACGTTTGTCATAATATCAGTGGTTTAGATTTCTTGATTTACCAGAGATGTATAAATTGACGGTAAATTCGATTCTGCAATGATTCTTTAGTTGTCTTTATTTTAATTTTAAAAAAATTTGCTTAAAAATAAGTTCATTTATTTGACTTCATTTTAATTTTAATAATTTACTTCGCTTATAATTTAGAATGCTGTTGCCAAAATTAGAAAGGCTTATATGTATTACAAACAATACAATATAATATACATACACCCGCAACGATAGAACGGGTTCCCGGTACAGTCTCGATTTACCTTGTCACGACGTAAGACATTTAATTTACTAAATAATTTTTGTAATTTTATTCTTACTTTATAAAATTAACTGTTATTCATATGATTTTTTATATCTTTCATTTTATTATAATGGTGTATTCAATTATTTTATATATTTTTTAAGTGTCAATAAATTTCTGAAGAGGGCTGTCATCAACGGCCGAAACGTAAACTAAGTGTAATAGTTTATTTTAAAAACGTTCAACCAGACAGTCTCTACCGAAAATCCTCAATTTCAATTTAAGCAGAGGTGTTATGAATTGCTTAATAAATCGTAATTTACTGTAGATTCACAATATGTTATTTACGTTGGAGGAAATGCTGCCACTACCTCACCTATCCAATTGTTATTTATTAAAATATTCAATACTCAAATAACTACAGATTATAATTACACTTTAGAATTATTTAAGATAATTGAAAGTATACGCATTCCGAAATCATTAAGATTATAGCCTGTTTTCAGACTTACGATATCGTCAGAATTACGGAAGATGTAAAAAATATTAGACCATTATAATTGTCAAGAATATATCGTTTGACCTACATGCATTTTTTATTATATATAGTTCATTGCACATTATACAATATACTGTTCAATTGGAAAAATGAGTTTTATCACGTTAGTTTTATTATATTTTCAAACTTAATGTTATGAGTTAAATTCATTAAAAAACTTCTGAAAACCAGTGATGATTATACAATAATGCCTTTATATGTCTGTAACTTATGTAGTTTTTTATTTTGGCACTATTACACATATATGTATATCAATGTTTCAGGTACAGCCCTTTAGCAGGTGATTTGCTAGCAAATTCTATGCTACCCGGAAATGCAATGAACGGGTCCGGTTGGTGTATATTTGTTTACAATTTAGCACCGGAGACAGAAGAAAATGTTCTTTGGCAACTGTTTGGACCATTTGGAGCTGTTCAATCTGTTAAAGTAATACGTGATTTACAGACCAATAAGTGCAAAGGATTTGGTTTTGTTACTATGACAAATTATGAAGAAGCAGTAGTTGCTATCCAAAGTTTAAATGGTTATACATTAGGTAATCGAGTATTACAAGTGAGTTTTAAAACGAATAAGAGTAAAACTGCGTAGAGTGAAGAAGTTCAAAATGGCACCAACGGCAACTACAGGTGCCCCCGACAAGCATTGGACATTGTCATCGCAAAAATTTATTATTGACAGTCTGAATTTAATATTAGTAACTGCTAATTTTACCAGCATACAGACATTGTCCTTCTTTTGTTTTTATCACCAACATGTTATCATCTACCACAGATTTCATCTTGAATACTTTAATCATTGGTACTTTCTAGAATAAGAACTTATTTCACTACCATTTAACAATTTGTTACATCTTTGCGTTTGCTGGGACTTCATACAAAACAAACAAATAGATAAATTTGTATTGTTATTACGATAAATACTGTTATCAGGACAACGAAAAACATCTAACAACATAATCAGAACTCGTAATCAACAAAAGAAGATATACTATACAATGAAACGTACAATAATTTTGTTTTTCTCTACGAAACAATTCAGTCGAACTAGGCAGGGAATTACGGAACATTTGACAGTATTCTATATTAAATCTGACATGCGTTAATGTATATTGCTCAAGAAAAAGATATAAGATAATGAACAATTTATAAATTGAAGGACATGAACAGAAAAAGAAAGAATGCATCTAACTTTTAAGAGGTTGAAGAATGAGAGAAGAATAAAAGTTCACACCCAGACACACACACACACACACACACACACACACACACACACACACACACACACACACACACACACACACACACACACACACGCGCGCGCGCGCGCGCGCGCACGCACGCACGCACGCACACGCACACACAGGCTTGATATACGTATGCAAACACATATACAGCCCCACATTCGCGTACTCCTAGACATTCCTGCACGTGTGTGAGATAAATAGGAATGGAGAGACTGTGAGAGAGAAAGAGAGAGAGAGAGAGAGAGAGAGAGAGAGAGAGAGAGAGAGAGAGAGAGAGGAGAGAGCGAGAGAGGAGAGAGCGAGAGAGAGTAGATGAGAGAATAAAATGAAAGGAATCGAAAGGGAGTTTAATAGGTAGTAGAATTTTTTGTAATTAAGTACTGAAAGTAATGTTCTATCACATTTACAGTGTCATAGTCAGCATTACTGTTCATGAGAAAGAATTAAATGCAGTTCAGGTACTCCGTCAATATAGCACATAAAAAAATCTTTACGGTGAATCTATAAAGAAAAAAGTTCTACTTTGAATGTGGTAAAATGGGACATTTGTGCATACACTGCGAAAATACCTTACGTAAACCTGGTTATAAAACATCAAGTTATGCAAGAAATCTTATGGAAAGATAGATCTCGTATAAGGTCGATATTAGCTTAAATCTGTTAATAGCAATATCATGTTTCGACATCACCAATGAAGGTGCAAAGATGAGAAACCGTGAAATCATCGAAGAAAGACAATTTGAACATAATCTACATTTCACGGATCTTTCTTCAAGCTAGTCTATTATAATCACGATGCAATCTAGTCCGAAAATGACATGCTCTTCAATACGTCTAATAAACAGGGGGTGATGGATTTATTTCGTATCTTTAGAGTAAACTACAAAATTACATAAAGAGATGACGTAATGAAGAGATCACATTTTTGTCTTATTATTAATTTTCATTGAAGTAATTAATCTCTTAGTAATGAAACTATAAATCGCTTTTTCAAAACTCAATATAATAAAAGTTCAGAAATAAAATATTAATGTACGTACATTAGATAACAATGTAATCGCTTGGATAGAATGAAAATTTACTATATTTACTGCTATAAATCGTTGTGTTTTGTGAAGGATCATGTTTGTATCCAAATTTTAGTTATGCCTTGTATTTCGGACATTGTTTTCCTTATTTAAAAACGATTGTCTACGTAGGAACATTAAATAATGAATTATACCTTTTCTTACTAATTTAAAACATTATGTAAAAACTATATTGATGGAAGTTTAGTTTTCTTATGATTAGTTTGTACTTCACCAATTAATCACTTAATAGAATTGTTAAATTGTCTACCACAATGTATTTTAGCGTAATTATTTGATCAAAGGGCTTACCATCACAAATACCTTATGAGGGAAGTATGTTTTATATTATATTACCATAAAATTTTGAATTTAATAACAGAAAAATATTTATTGTTCACTGCTAATATATTTTTGCACACTTCGTATTTTATTGTATTCATATTAAAGCCATATTTCATATTAGATATACGAGTGCTTTTAGTATTATTAATTGTGAAACATCTTGCGTCTGAGTAGTTCTTTATCATTCGTTTAGGTTGTGCTATTCTTTATAAATGAAACGAAGGTTTTAATAGCTTTGTCACGTTGTAATTTTTTACTTTTACCATTTCCTCTTTGTTTGAATATGATTACATTTTTAGCAGGAAATGTATATGAAGATGCACTGTTAAGTATAAAGTACGAGAACTTTTCCATGCTTTTATATTCAGTTTTATCCTAAAGTCTTAAATTTACTATCCAGACGCTTTGAATAATTGTAAAGCGGTACAATGAAGTGATTCTATTAATAAACTGTAACTAAGGAGTTTTCAAGCGGGCTGTATTGTACATCCAATTTGTATTATACTGACTTGTTTTAATGATCAAAATTATTTATTCATTTTATAATTCAAATATTTTAACTATCCAGGAATCTCTTGTTGAGTTTTACTTTCAATTAAAACAATATAGTACATTATTGGCTTTATCAATTAACTTTCATTGAGTTCCGTTTCCGGCAGCGAAACTGTCACTATCCGAATCTTAGTGCTCTTACTTTATGACCTCTAAATGTCATTATATGTCGGGAAAAATCAGGTTTTTTCGCGCCCCGCCGGTTCTGTGAGTTGTGGCTCTTTTGGCAACTGAGAGTGTGTGGACACGCATGCCTGTTGAACATTTTTATCTTCTGAGCCATAAGTGTGAAGTGCGTGTTTAACCTGCAAGTTGTAACGTGCCACGTGTCTGTGACATAAACCAGGGTCTGTTGCGCACTTTTCAGCGCGCATCCACTGGTTTCCGCCGCCACGTCCACTGATACTTCGCTGGCTGCTAGTCCGCCCGGTTTCCTCCAGAGGCAGCACGTTCCGGGAGCCTCTCATGTCCGAAGAGGGGACTCCCTCACCATCCAGCCTAGAGCCGACCCCTACTGCCGCAGCGATTCGCACTAGGGACGAGCTTTCCGCCCCACCTCAACCCACTACTCCCGTGCCGGGTCGACCATCGACTGCTCTGCGACGGCGGCAGCTTAGTAGCCCTGCCCAAACTCCCATCACGCGCTACTACGAACTGTCAAATTCCAAGCGTCTGCGGTTGCCCGAACTTTCAACGGAGCAAACTAAGTGCACAATTCAACCAGCTAAAATAAGGTCGCGCTCTTCTGTACTGCAAGTTCCTTCCCAATCAAGTACCAGCTGTCAAATGCATCCTGATATTATACAGAAGTTGCAGGGTAGCATTATTGGTGCGCTGTCAACCAGGATTGATGCTGTTAACAACAAAATAGACGTTGTTAAGAACCAAATCGAAAATGCAAATATCGAGCGTAAAACCGAATCTAACCATCTTCTTAATGCTTTCACCACATTCAAATCCGAGGTCATGTGTGAACTAAGTGGCCTCAAGAAAACGATCGAGGAAAAGGACGAGGAAATCAAGAGATTAACGGCTAGGATCGAATCTCAGGACAAAGCTGCACGCAAAAAAAACATTATAGTAACAGGCTTGAAAATAACCGAAAATGTTACCGCTGCAGTCGAGCAGTTTTTATCGACCAATTTCGACCTTGAAAATGTAGTTGACACTGCCTACGTTCATAAGAAGAAGCCTCTCACCATCTTGACGGAGCTAACATCTGCCCGAGCCAAGACGCACATCCTGTCTAATAAAAGACGTGTACTAGCTAGCCAAAACATCATTATTTCGGGTGACCTCACAAAACAGGAATCGAAAATTGAATTCCACGCTCGCGAATTGACCAGGAAAGCCCTACAGGAGGGGAAAAAGTGCTGAAAAAGCACCGCAGTGTACAAATTGACGTCTGGCACAGATAGTCCGATAACCTGGACAAATTTACCAGCGACGAAAAGTTGGAAGTCGTCAAGCCTCCCAAAACATTTGCTAAGGCACGTCACCCTCGGGCTTCGACATCAAAAAACGGCTATCAACCACCCACATAAGCAAGACCGTGGGTGGTCGTCGGTATACTCCAGCACTTGCACACCGCTTACTGCCTCAGCCTTCATCGACGGCCTCCTTGTCTCCCCAGCGGTATGAAGAGGATTATCTTTCTACACCAGCTCCTACCATCGAGCTTTCCATCCTCTTCTGGAATATCCACGTCCCGCTAAGCCTATTTACAGTAAATGGCACGGCCGCGACTATTCTGAATTTTTCGGAAACCTGGAGACCTGATGACATCGCTCTTCCGCTTCTTCAAGACCATCTCATCGTCAACTCTCCCGCCGCCCGCGACGGCGCAAGGGGTAGGTTTAGTGGAGGTCTACTTACGACAATTCCGAGGCGGGGTTCCCCCGAGGTTATTGAGGTCACCGGCAATTGGATCTATTCAGTTATCAAAACATTTCCGGCCCACTTAATTTTAGGCTTTTTTTACTTTTCTCCAGATACCATGCTTATTCCAATATTAGACACCTTACAAGCCAGCATAGACAAGTTCCTCTCCCTTTATCCACAATCTATTTTTGTACTTGGCGGTGACTTTAACTCTTGGGTGGGCACCCTGGACCTCGACTGCGATTTTTCCGAATTGTTTGCCAGCACGCTTCTCCATTGTGAACGGCGTTCGTCCGACCCAAGAACAAACCAGAGAGGTAAAATACTTTACAACTTTATGCGGGATAATAATCTGGTTCTGCTGAATGGTCTTACGAGCGCTGATTTTCCGACCGGTTTTACCTTTTTGAGCGAGCGTGGCCGTAGTATAGTCGATCTTGTCTGGATCTCTGGCAATTCCCTACAATATGTCCAAGACCTCGAAATCGATACCGAACCAGGCGTCTCTGACCATCTTTCTGTTTTACTAAAATTAGGTTTGTCGCTCACGGAACAGGAAGAGCCGCCAACTGAATCTCGTTATAGTGGAGGAAGAAAGATTCTTAATACGCCTGCAACTAGTAGCAAATTCCAAGAGCTTCTAAATAGGTCTTCTCCTCGCTTCGAAATTAAAGAAAATATTCCAGTCGATACGATCCTTCCTTCCTTCACTACTAGCCTGATTAACTCAGCCCTGAGCGCAGGTTTTTTACGCGACTTACATAAAAGTTTCCAGGTGTCCTGTTCGAAAATGCCATGGTTTGATGCGAACTGCTGACAAGCGCGGAAAGCCTTGAATCGGGCCTTAACTGTCTTACGGCGCAATGTTTCCCCACAGTCAGAGTCAATATATCTAGCGGCGAAACAAAGCTATTGCCAAACTATACGGTTGTCTAAAAAGCAATATGCCGACAAAGTTGCGGACAGCTTTGCCGAGGTTAAGGATGCCAGTACATTCTGGGCTACGATCCGCAGGCTTAGGACGGATCCCTCCTCTCGTTCTCACACGGTTTCTACCGCATCCTGGAACCCTCATCTGGCACTCCTTTTCCCGTCTAAGTTGCCGCTAATGACTACCTATTTTGGCACTTATGACCAATTTTTAGACATTCCAATTGCGGAACGAGAACTTTTGGACAGAATGAGGAGACTGAAATCCGGTAAGGCAATTGGTCCTGACGGTCTTCCAGCGGAGCTCCTTAAGCTCTTGGAGGGGGAATGGCGTCGGATCACCCTTGATATTTTAAATTATATCTTTATGTACGAACAAATACCTGAGGGTTGAATGAGCACCAGTCTCTTCGTGCTCTTCAAAAAAGGTGATCCGACGAATCCAGAGAATTTTAGAGCGATAGCTATAACTAATGCGCTAGCGAAACTTTTGTCTCAGATTATCTTGACAAGGATGGAATCATGGGAAAATCGCATTAATATTCTGCCAAACGAGCAATCGGGTTTTAGGAGGGGCCGTTCGACGGTTGATAACATTTTTACCCTAATAGCTGCTGCGCAGATACTCCTCAGACACCGAGCTGGGAAATGTTACGCTCTGTTCGTTGATTTTAGGCGCGCATTTGATTCCGTCCCCCACGATCTCCTGTAGCAGAAGTTGTACGCTTACGGCTTAAGCGCCAAACTTATCCGTTTACTGAAAGCAATGTATGGCAAAGCCACAGTCATGACTAACAGCGGTGAATCACCTTCAGACTCGTTTAGGGTGACGGCGGGTATTCTCCAGGGCGAAATTTTAAGTCCGCTTCTTTTTATTTTATTTTTAGCCGGTATTCTCTCATTCTTTCGGGACCGTGGTGTGCGAGGCATTGACTATACGCGTCTCTTTGATCTTCTGCTGTTGCTCTTTGCTGACGATATGACGATTTTTGCCTATTCACCTGCCGACCTTAGACTTAAGCTCCGAATTCTTGACGACTACTGTAATTTAAATGGCCTAACGGTGAATACCAAAAAAATTGAGATAGTTATCTTCAGGAAAGGTGGTCGTCTTGAAGCAAACTCGAGGCAATTCTATTTTGCAGGAAGGACGGTGGAGATTGTTCCAACCTACCGCTATCTGGGCATTTTAGTCTCATCGTCAACAAAGGGTCTCAAAGCGGCCGACGACGCCATAGTGAGATCGCGGCAAGCGACTGCCTCTGCCCTTGCCATAACAGCCTCGGCAAGGACAGCCGCGTGGTCCGGTGCTCTCAAGCTTCGATCGTGTCCGTGTTGCTCTACGCTGCCCCCTGCTGGGCCTTACAATATTTCTACCGATTGGAAGCAATTCAAGTCGAGTTTTTTAAGCGTCTTTACTGTTTGCCTAGGAAAACACTTGCCTACCTTATACGCCTAGAACTCGGGCTCTATCCAATTTCGGTGGAGATCACTAAACGCGCGATGTCATTAGTTGTACGTTTTTCTGAAGCAACCCCCTTGCAGTTTACCACGAATGGGTTTTTTACGTCTTGCCGAATTAAGCCAAGGGCCTAACAACCCGGATGCTTACAACTGGGTTTCGCAACTAAGGAGCGTTTTGTGCTCTCCACTGCATGCCGATCTGTGGACCAACTTGACAGCGGACTTTTGGGAAGCAAACCTAGAGCAAATCTGCCACCATTTTGCGCATCAACAGCGTACGAACGATGTCCAACGTTATTATAATTCTGCGTACATCCAATTCCCGATATTTATAGTGTTCGCTGACTGCTTTGTCAATGATTATCCAAACCGATGTCCAATATCTTACGTGCGTGTTAAAATGCAATTGCGAACGGCTACTCGCTATTCGTATACTTTTACTCTCGACCGCGTCCCTTACAGCTTTGACCCGGCTGCCAGCTGTCCCCTTTGTAATTTCGATGCCTCTGACCCTCTCTACCACTTTTTAAGTGACTGTCCTCAGACTAAGGCGTGTCGCGATTCTATATTTGACAACCATAAAGAGCTGAAATGTTCGACCTCCAACTTGCGATCTTTCTTAGTCGCTACGCAGGATTTAGAGGCATCGAAAATGCTGTATTTTGATGTCAAAAACGTTTGTAGCGTATGATTCTTTCTGCTATGTACCTTAGCTTATAAACTTGCTCACCTCACGCTTATATTTTTTTGTATTTTTACAGATATGACGCTTTTCTGTCCTGCCACAATGTAACTCCTTCCCATCAGAATATGTATTTTCTTTTTATGGGAATAAATATTATCTATCTAATTAACTTTCATTATTTTGCACGAATATACATATATGGTAAAGTGAATTCGGGACAAGTTACCCAGTAAATAAAAAGGAATTGAATTAGATTCAGTTGTTGAAGAATTCAAACGGATACAGAGGAAACTAAATTGAATTAATTTGAATTCCCTTTTTGACAATTTTGGAATTGGTGAACCCCGTTTGAAGTTATTATTTCAATTATTTGACTCTCTTAAATGTTATCTACCTTTTTAAATATGAATCCGATTTTCTGGTGATATAAACACACATGAAAAATAGAAATTTTATATCGTGTTATATTTCTTAGCTTGCATGAATTATGCAGACCGTATAAAACCGTATTTTTTTATTTTTAATATTCCATCTCCATAATTTGCACAACTATTTTTACTATTAATTTTGTATTTGTCCCTGTTCACTTATGTAGGAAAAATAGGTAGAATTGCTGGTTCGGTATCGGCACACGAGGGATCGGATTTCTGAGTGCAATGGCTCAAAAAATACTCCACAAATTGTCACTATGCATTTCAATTCTTTATTAAGTGCGATGCACTTTCAACTAAACTTAATTTCGAAGTACACGTAAATCCAATAACGTTAAAATTATTTCGTGGCAAGTTCTGAATTCGGAGCGAAATCACGAGATCAAAAAACTCGCCCGAGAACCAAAATTTTTTCCGATTTTGCTTAAAATTGGAGAAATTAATCACTACCAACATTAACAACTATATGATGAATAAAACGAGTGGCAAAACGGGAATTGCAAATTTTATCAACAGTTGTAATCAAACGTAGCAATTGTGACTACAAAATTGGTCAAATTAATCATTCCCATCATTAAGAATTATGCGATGAAAAAACAAGAGGCAAAACTGGAATGGTAACTTTAATCAACCGTTGTTTGTAATTTTCACCGATTTTCGACATTATTCACTCTCCTACGGTGCCTGCCTTTAATCCAATTTTTAAAAAAATTGGTTCGATTAATCATTCCCCCCCCCCCCACCCCCCCCCCCCCCCACCCCCCCCCCCCCCCACCCCCCCCCCCCCCCACCCCCCCCCCCCCCCACCCCCCCCCCCCCCCACCCCCCCCCCCCCCCACCCCCCCCCCCCCCCACCCCCCCCCCCCCCCACCCCCCCCCCCCCCCACCCCCCCCCCCCCCCACCCCCCCCCCCCCCCACCCCCCCCCCCCCCCACCCCCCCCCCCCCCCACCCCCCCCCCCCCCCACCCCCCCCCCCCCCCACCCCCCCCCCCCCCCACCCCCCCCCCCCCCCACCCCCCCCCCCCCCCACCCCCCCCCCCCCCCACCCCCCCCCCCCCCCACCCCCCCCCCCCCCCACCCCCCCCCCCCCCCACCCCCCCCCCCCCCCACCCCCCCCCCCCCCCACCCCCCCCCCCCCCCACCCCCCCCCCCCCCCACCCCCCCCCCCCCCCACCCCCCCCCCCCCCCACCCCCCCCCCCCCCCACCCCCCCCCCCCCCCACCCCCCCACAAATTGGGAAGCGTGGGAAAAACATAACCAGTTTTATAGTAGACTGTTGGACAGAGTCGGATCATCTGACGTTAGTGTTAGGAGATAGAGGGGGTAGAGTTAAAGAAGAACGGGCAGACGATAGATAGAAAGTGGTGAGTGCAGGATTGGTCAGAGGAAGGTATCTAGGGAATTTAGAGATAGGATAAAGAGAGTAGAATGGAAAGAGGTGGGGGTGGAGGAAAGGGTTGAGAGATTTAGGAAGAAGTAGTGAATAAAAGCAGTGAAAATAAAAGAATGGACGATAATAAAGAAGAAATAGGTAGGTGTGCATGGTGGGACTCTGAATGTTAATGAAAAAAAAAAGAGAGGTGCCGTACAAGCCAAGAGAAGATATGTAAGAAATAGGGATTGATATGCTGAAAAAAGGAGTATGCGAAAAAGCGAAGAGACGTACAGAGAATTATGTGAAAGGAATATACGAAGAAAGCAGGAAAAAAGAGAGGAAGAAGAAATAAAGTAAGATCAAATACAGAAGCTCAGGCATGGTAATTCACTTAAAAAAAGGTAGAAAAAGAACGAAAGAGATTAGTAAAGAATTAACAACAGAAGATTGGGTTAAACCATTTAGTAGGGACGTTGGGAGGGGTAGAAACGAAAGACGAAATGAGGTGAGAAAAATTTAGGAGAGGAAAGAGATACAGAGAGAGAGATTAGTGCTGAAGGAATTAGACAGGGAAGTGAAAAAATTGAAGAAAGGTAAGGCCGCAGGCGTGTGATAGCATAAAGATTGAAGTATGGATATATGGGGGTAGAAAAGATGAAAGAAAAGCTAGGTGACATAATGAATATGTGTTGAGGGGAGAGGGGTTCCCAGAGGGATGGAAAGAAGGGACTGGTGATACTCATCATGGTAGAACGGAGAGAAAAATGAAGTTCGAAATTATAGAGGAATTACTCTAAACGAATACGGCGTAATAATATGTATGCGTGGCAGTCTTAAATGAAAGATTAGTAAATGAGTTGGATAAGAAAGGCGGGTGGAGTCGAAAGCAGTCGGGATTTAGAAGGGGTAGAGGGACGATTGAAAACGTGAAAATATTAAAACATGTAGTGGGAATTTGACTAGCGAAAGGGAAGGAAAACATATGGACATTCTTTTTTGATTGTTTAAAAGCAAGACCTTTGCACTGACTGGATAGTGAAGTGCTGTGGAAAACAATGTAAGAAATGAGGTATTAGGGGAAAGCTTAATGTGAAAGAGTCATACGAGATTTACGTATGAAACGAAGTGTAGAGTAAGAATAGGGGGTATGGAGTCGAATGAATTTTGGGTTGAGAAAGGAGTGAGGCAGGGCTGTCCACTTAGCCCGACACTATTCAACATATACATCGCGGATTTGGAGGATGAGTTGAGAAAAAGCAGTTGGGGAGGGGTTAGAATAGGTAAAGAAAAGATATGGTCTTTGGAATATGCTGACGATATCGTAGTGTTAGCAGAGAAAGAAGAAGGGATGTTGGAGATGCTGAGAGGTTTGAGAAAATACTTGGAGGGGAAGAACTTAGTACTGAGCGTAGAAAAATCTAAGATTATGGTATTTGAAATTACAATCTTCTATCGGTCTTAAAATCATCAACAAACTTTATGCGTCAACAATAAATTAATTACAATCTTCTATCGGTCTTAAAATCATCAAAAAAATTTATACGTCAAGAAAAAATTAATTACAATCTTCCATCGGTCTTAAAATCATCAAAAAACTTTATGCGTCAACAATAAATTAATTACAATCTTCTATCGGTCTTAAAATCATCAAAAAACTTTATGCGTCAACAATAAATTAATTACAATCTTCTATCGGTCTTAAAATCATCAAAAAACTTTATGCGTCAACAATAAATTAATTACAATCTTCTATCGGTCTTAAAATCATCAAAAAACTTTATGCGTCAACAATAAATTAATTACAATCTTCTATCGGTCTTAAAATCATCAAAAAACTTTATGCGTCAAGAATAAATTAATTACAATCTTCTATCGGTCTTAAAATCATCAAAAAACTTTATGCGTCAACAATAAATTAATTACAATCTTCTATCGGTCTTAAAATCATCAAAAAACTTTATGCGTCAACAATAAATTAATTACAATCTTCTATCGGTCTTAAAATCATCAACAAACTTTATGCGTCAACAATAAATTAATTACAATCTTCTATCGGTCTTAAAATCATCAAAAAACTTTATGCGTCAACAATAAATTAATTACAATCTTCTATCGGTCTTAAAATCATCAACAAACTTTATGCGTCAACAATAAATTAATTACAATCTTCTATCGGTCTTAAAATCATCAACAAACTTTATGCGTCAACAATAAATTAATTACAATCTTCTATCGGTCTTAAAATCATCAAAAAACTTTATGCGTCAACAATAAATTAATTACAATCTTCTATCGGTCTTAAAATCATCAAAAAACTTTATGCGTCAACAATAAATTAATTACAATCTTCTATCGGTCTTAACATCATCAATCATCAAAAAACTTTATGCGTCAACAATAAATTAATTACAATCTTCTATCGGTCTTAAAATCATCAAAAAACTTTATGCGTCAACAATAAATTAATTACAATCTTCTATCGGTCTTAAAATCATCAAAAAACTTTATGCGTCAACAATAAATTAATTACAATCTTCTATCGGTCTTAAAATCATCAAAAAACTTTATGCGTGAACAATAAATTAATTACAATCTTTTATCGGTCTTAAAATCATCAAAAACCTTTATGCGTCAACAATAAATTAATTACAATCTTCTGTCGGTCTTAAAATCATCAAAAAACTTTATGCGTCAACAATAAATTAATTACAATCTTCTATCGGTCTTAAAATCATCAAAAAACTTTATGCGTCAACAATAAATTAATTACAATCTTCTATCGGTCTTAAAATCATCAAAAAACTTTATGCGTCAACAATAAATTAATTACAATCTTCTATCGGTCTTAAAATCATCAAAAAACTTTATGCGTCAACAATAAATTAATTACAATCTTCTATCGGTCTTAAAATCATCAAAAAACTTTATACGTGAAGAAAAAATTAATTACAATCTTCTATCGGTCTTAAAATCATCAAAAAACTTTATGCGTCAACAATAAATTAATTACAATCTTCTATCGGTCTTAAAATCATCAAAAAACTTTATGCGTCAACAATAAATTAATTACAATCTTCTATCGGTCTTAAAATCATCAAAAAACTTTATGCGTCAACAATAAATTAATTACAATCTTCTATCGGTCTTAAAATCATCAAAAAACTTTATGCGTCAACAATAAATTAATTACAATCTTCTATCGGTCTTAAAATCATCAAAAAACTTTATGCGTCAACAATAAATTAATTACAATCTTCTATCGGTCTTAAAATCATCAAAAAACTTTATGCGTCAACAATAAATTAATTACAATCTTCTATCGGTCTTAAAATCATCAAAAAACTTTATGCGTCAACAATAAATTAATTACAATCTTCTATCGGTCTTAAAATCATCAAAAAACTTTATGCGTCAACAGTAAATTAATTACAATCTTCTATCGGTCTTAAAATCATCAAAAAACTTTATGCGTCAACAATAAATTAATTACAATCTTCTATCGGTCTTAAAATCATCAAAAAACTTTATGCGTCAACAATAAATTAATTACAATCTTCTATCGGTCTTAAAATCATCAAAAAACTTTATGCGTCAACAATAAATTAATTACAATCTTCTATCGGTCTTAAAATCATCAAAAAACTTTATGCGTCAACAATAAATTAATTACAATCTTCTATCGGTCTTAAAATCATCAAAAAACTTTATGCGTCAACAATAAATTAATTACAATCTTCTATCGGTCTTAAAATCATCAAAAAACTTTATGCGTCAACAATAAATTAATTACAATCTTCTATCGGTCTTAAAATCATCAACAAACTTTATGCGTCAACAATAAATTAATTACAATCTTCTATCGGTCTTAAAATCATCAAAAAACTTTATGCGTCAACAATAAATTAATTACAATCTTCTATCGGTCTTAAAATCATCAAAAAACTTTATGCGTCAACAATAAATTAATTACAATCTTCTATCGGTCTTAAAATCATCAAAAAACTTTATGCGTCAACAATAAATTAATTACAATCTTCTATCGGTCTTAAAATCATCAAAAAACTTTATGCGTCAAGAATAAATTAATTACAATCTTCTATCGGTCTTAAAATCATCAAAAAACTTTATGCGTCAACAATAAATTAATTACAATCTTCTATCGGTCTTAAAATCATCAAAAAACTTTATGCGTCAACAATAAATTAATTACAATCTTCTATCGGTCTTAAAATCATCAAAAAACTTTATGCGTCAACAATAAATTAATTACAATCTTCTATCGGTCTTAAAATCATCAAAAAACTTTATGCGTCAAGAATAAATTAATTACAATCTTCTATCGGTCTTAAAATCATCAAAAAACTTTATGCGTCAACAATAAATTAATTACAATCTTCTATCGGTCTTAAAATCATCAAAAAACTTTATGCGTCAACAATAAATTAATTACAATCTTCTATCGGTCTTAAAATCATCAAAAAACTTTATGCGTCAACAATAAATTAATTACAATCTTCTATCGGTCTTAAAATCATCAAAAAACTTTATGCGTCAACAATAAATTAATTACAATCTTCTATCGGTCTTAAAATCATCAAAAAACTTTATGCGTCAACAATAAATTAATTACAATCTTCTATCGGTCTTAAAATCATCAAAAAACTTTATGCGTCAACAATAAATTAATTACAATCTTCTATCGGTCTTAAAACCAACAAAAAAATTTATGCGTCAACAATAAATTAATTACAATCTTCTATCGGTCTTAAAATCATCAAAAAACTTTATGCGTCAACAATAAATTAATTACAATCTTCTATCGGTCTTAAAATCATATAAAAACCTTATGCGTCAACAGTAAATTAATTACAATCTTCTATCTGTCTTAAAATCATCAAAAAACTTTATGCGTCAACAATAAATTAATTACAATCTTCTATCGGTCTTAAAATCATCAAAAAACTTTATGCGTCAACACTAAATTAATTACAATCTTCTATCGGTCTTAAAATCACCAAAAAACTTAATGCGTGAACAATAAATTAATTACAATCTTCTATCGGTCTTAAAATCATCAAAAAACGTTATGCGTCAAGAATAAATTAATTACAATCTTCTATCGGTCTTAAAATCATCAAAAAAATTTATGCGTCAAGAATAAATTAATTACAATCTTCTATCGGTCTTAAAATCATCAAAAAACATTATACGTCAACAATAAATTAATTACAATCTTCGATCGGTCTTAAAATCATCAAAAAACTATATGCGTCAACAATAAATTAATTACAATCTTCTATCGGTCTTAAAATCATCAAAAAACTTTATGCGTCAACAATAAATTAATTACAATCTTCTATCGGTCTTAAAATCATCAAAAAACTTTATGCGTCAACAATAAATTAATTACAATCTTCTATCGGTCTTAAAATCATCAAAAAACTTTATGCGTCAACAATAAATTAATTACAATCTTCTATCGGTCTTAAAATCATCAAAAAACTTTATGCGTCAACAATAAATTAATTACAATCTTCTATCGGTCTTAAAATCATCAAAAAACTTAATGCGTCAACAATAAATTAATTACAATCTTCTATCGGTCTTAAAATCATCAAAAAACTTTATGCGTCAACAATAAATTAATTACAATCTTCTATCGGTCTTAAAATCATCAAAAAACTTTATGCGTCAACAATAAATTAATTACAATCTTCTATCGGTCTTAAAATCATCAAAAAACTTTATGCGTCAACAATAAATTAATTACAATCTTCTATCGGTCTTAAAATCATCAAAAAACTTTATGCGTCAACAATAAATTAATTACAATCTTCTATCGGTCTTAAAATCATCAAAAAACTTTATGCGTCAACAATAAATTAATTACAATCTTCTATCGGTCTTAAAATCATCAAAAAACTTTATGCGTCAACAATAAATTAATTACAATCTTCTATCGGTCTTAAAATCATCAAAAAACTTTATGCGTCAAGAATAAATTAATTACAATCTTCTATCGGTCTTAAAATCATCAAAAAACTTTATGCGTCAACAATAAATTAATTACAATCTTCTATCGGTCTTACAATCATCAAAAAACTTTATGCGTCAACAATAAATTAATTACAATCTTCTATCGGTCTTAAAATCATCAAAAAACTTTATGCGTCAACAATAAATTAATTACAATCTTCTATCGGTCTTAAAATCATCAAAAAACTTTATGCGTCAACAATAAATTAATTACAATCTTCTATCGGTCTTAAAATCATCGAAAAACTTTATGCGTCAACAATAAATTAATTACAATCTTCTATCGGTCTTAAAATCATCAAAAAACTTTATGCGTCAACAATAAATTAATTACAATCTTCTATCGGTCTTAAAATCATCAAAAAACTTTATGCGTCAACAATAAATTAATTACAATCTTCTATCGGTCTTAAAATCATCAAAAAACTTTATGCGTCAATAATAAATTAATTACAATCTTCTATCGGTCTTAAAATCATCAAAAAACTTTATGCGTCAACAATAAATTAATTACAATCTTCTATCGGTCTTAAAATCATCAAAAAACTTTATGCGTCAACAATAAATTAATTACAATCTTCTATCGGTCTTAAAATCATCGATAAACTTTATGCGTCAAGAATAAATTAATTACAATATTCTATCGGTCTTAAAATCATGAAAAAACTTTATCCGTCAACAATAAATTAATTACAATCTTCTATCGGTCTTAAAATCATCAAAAAACGTTATGCGTAAAGAATAAATTACAATCTTCTATCGATCTTAAAATCATCAACATACTTTATGCGTCAACAATAAATTAATTACAATCTTCTATCGGTCTTAAAATCATCAAAAAACTTTATGCGTCAACAATAAATTAATTACAATATTCTATCGGTCTTAAAATCATCAAAAAACTTTATGAGTCAACAATAAATTAATTACAATCTTCCATCGGTCTTAAAATCATCAAAAAAATTTATACGTCAAGAATAAATTACAATCTTCTATCGGTCTTAAAATCATCAACAAACTTTATGCGTCAACAATAAATTAATTACAATCTTCTATCGGTCTTAAAATCATCAAAAAACTTTATGCGTCAACAATAAATTAATTACAATCTTCTATCGGTCTTAAAATCATCAAAAAACTTTATGCGTCAAGAATAAATTAATTACAATC
This sequence comes from Trichopria drosophilae, assembly GCA_030407085.1. Classification (NCBI taxonomy): domain Eukaryota; kingdom Metazoa; phylum Arthropoda; class Insecta; order Hymenoptera; family Diapriidae; genus Trichopria; species Trichopria drosophilae. Next base: position 68,632,565 of record CM059584.1, read on the forward strand.
TTCTATCGGTCTTAAAATCATCAACAAACTTTATGCGTCAAGAATAAATTAATTACAATCTTCTATCGGTCTTAAAATCATGAAAAAACTTTATCCGTCAACAATAAATTAATTACAATCTTCTATCGGTCTTAAAATCATCAAAAAACGTTATGCGTAAAGAATAAATTACAATCTTCTATCGATCTTAAAATCATCAACATACTTTATGCGTCAACAATAAATTAATTACAATCTTCTATCGGTCTTAAAATCATCAAAAAACTTTATGCGTCAACAATAAATTAATTACAATCTTCTATCGGTCTTAAAATCATCAACAAACTTTATGCGTCAACAATAAATTAATTACAATCTTCTATCGGTCTTAAAATCATCAAAAAACTTTATGCGTCAAGAATAAATTAATTACAATCTTCTATCGGTCTTAAAATCATCAAAAAACTTTATGCGTCAACAATAAATTAATTACAATCTTCTATCGGTCTTAAAATCATCAAAAAACTTTATGCGTCAACAATAAATTAATTACAATCTTCTATCGGTCTTAAAATCATCAAAAAACTTTATGCGTCAAGAATAAATTAATTACAATCTTCTATCGGTCTTAAAATCATCAAAAAACTTTATGCGTCAACAATAAATTAATTACAATCTTCTATCGGTCTTAAAATCATCAAAAAACTTTATGCGTCAACAATAAATTAATTACAATCTTCTATCGGTCTTAAAATCATCAAAAAACTTTATGCGTCAACAATAAATTAATTACAATCTTCTATCGGTCTTAAAATCATCAAAAAACTTTATGCGTCAAGAATAAATTAATTACAATCTTCTATCGGTCTTAAAATCATCAAAAAACTTTATGCGTCAACAATAAATTAATTACAATCTTCTATCGGTCTTAAAATCATCAAAAAACTTTATGCGTCAACAATAAATTAATTACAATCTTCTATCGGTCTTAAAATCATCAAAAAACTTTATGCGTCAACAATAAATTAATTACAATCTTCTATCGGTCTTAAAATCATCAAAAAACTTTATGCGTCAACAATAAATTAATTACAATCTTCTATCGGTCTTAAAATCATCAAAAAACTTTATGCGTCAACAATAAATTAATTACAATCTTCTATCGGTCTTAAAATCATCAAAAAACTTTATGCGTCAACAATAAATTAATTACAATCTTCTATCGGTCTTAAAATCATCAAAAAACTTTATGCGTCAACAATAAATTAATTACAATCTTCTATCGGTCTTAAAATCATCAAAAAACTTTATGCGTGAACAATAAATTAATTACAATCTTCTATCGGTCTTAAAATCATCAAAAAACTTTATGCGTCAACAATAAATTAATTACAATCTTCTATCGGTCTTAAAATCATCAAAAAACTTTATGCGTCAACAATAAATTAATTACAATCTTCTATCGGTCTTAAAATCATCAAAAAACTTTATGCGTCAACAATAAATTAATTACAATCTTCTATCGGTCTTAAAATCATCAAAAAACTTTATGCGTCAACAATAAATTAATTACAATCTTCTATCGGTCTTAAAATCATCAAAAAACTTTATGCGTCAAGAATAAATTAATTACAATCTTCTATCGGTCTTAAAATCATCAAAAAACTTTATGCGTCAACAATAAATTAATTACAATCTTCTATCGGTCTTAAAATCATCAAAAAACTTTATGCGTCAACAATAAATTAATTACAATCTTCTATCGGTCTTAAAATCATCAAAAAACTTTATGCGTCAACAATAAATTAATTACAATCTTCTATCGGTCTTAAAATCATCAAAAAACTTTATGCGTCAACAATAAATTAATTACAATCTTCTATCGGTCTTAAAATCATCAAAAAACTTTATGCGTCAACAATAAATTAATTACAATCTTCTATCGGTCTTAAAATCATCAAAAAACTTTATGCGTCAAGAATAAATTAATTACAATCTTCTATCGGTCTTAAAATCATCAAAAAACTTTATGCGTCAACAGTAAATTAATTACAATCTTCTATCGGTCTTAAAATCATCTAAAAACTTTATGCGTCAAAAATAATTACAATCTTCTATCGGTCTTAAAATCATCAAAAAACTTTATGCGTCAACAATAAATTAATTACAATCTTCTATCGGTCTTAAAATCATCAAAAAACTTTATGCGTCAACAATAAATTAATTACAATCTTCTATCGGTCTTAAAATCATCAAAAAACTTTATGCGTCAAGAATAAATTAATTACAATCTTCTATCGGTCTTAAAATCATCAAAAAACTTTATGCGTCAACAATAAATTAATTACAATCTTCTATCGGTCTTAAAATCATCAAAAAACTTTATGCGTCAACAATAAATTAATTACAATCTTCTATCGGTCTTAAAATCATCAAAAAACTTTATGCGTCAACAATAAATTAATTACAATCTTCTATCGGTCTTAAAATCATCAAAAAACTTTATGCGTCAACAATAAATTAATTACAATCTTCTATCGGTCTTAAAATCATCAAAAAACTTTATGCGTCAACAATAAATTAATTACAATCTTCTATCGGTCTTAAAATCATCAAAAAACTTTATGCGTCAACAATAAATTAATTACAATCTTCTATCGGTCTTAAAATCATCAAAAAACTTTATGCGTCAACAATAAATTAATTACAATCTTCTATCGGTCTTAAAATCATCAAAAAACTTTATGCGTCAACAATAAATTAATTACAATCTTCTATCGGTCTTAAAATCATCAAAAAACTTTATGCGTCAACAATAAATTAATTACAATCTTCTATCGGTCTTAAAATCATCAAAAAACTTTATGCGTCAACAATAAATTAATTACAATCTTCTATCGGTCTTAAAATCATCAAAAAACTTTATGCGTCAAGAATAAATTAATTACAATCTTCTATCGGTCTTAAAATCATCAAAAAACTTTATGCGTCAACAATAAATTAATTACAATCTTCTATCGGTCTTAAAATCATCAAAAAACTTTATGCGTCAAGAATAAATTAATTACAATCTTCTATCGGTCTTAAAATCATCAAAAAACTTTATGCGTCAAGAATAAATTAATTACAATCTTCTATCGGTCTTAAAATCATCAAAAAACTTTATGCGTCAACAATAAATTAATTACAATCTTCTATCGGTCTTAAAATCATCAAAAAACTTTATGCGTCAACAATAAATTAATTACAATCTTCTATCGGTCTTAAAATCATCAAAAAACTTTATGCGTCAACAATAAATTAATTACAATCTTCTATCGGTCTTAAAATCATCAAAAAACTTTATGCGTCAACAATAAATTAATTACAATCTTCTATCGGTCTTAAAATCATCAAAAAACTTTATGCGTCAACAATAAATTAATTACAATCTTCTATCGGTCTTAAAATCATCAAAAAACTTTATGCGTCAACAATAAATTAATTACAATCTTCTATCGGTCTTAAAATCATCAAAAAACTTTATGCGTCAACAATAAATTAATTACAATCTTCTATCGGTCTTAAAATCATCAAAAAACTTTATGCGTCAACAATAAATTAATTACAATCTTCTATCGGTCTTAAAATCATCAAAAAACTTTATGCGTCAACAATAAATTAATTACAATCTTCTATCGGTCTTAAAATCATCAAAAAACTTTATGCGTCAAGAATAAATTAATTACAATCTTCTATCGGTCTTAAAATCATCAAAAAACTTTATGCGTCAACAATAAATTAATTACAATCTTCTATCGGTCTTAAAATCATCAAAAAACTTTATGCGTCAACAATAAATTAATTACAATCTTCTATCGGTCTTAAAATCATCAAAAAACTTTATGCGTCAACAATAAATTAATTACAATCTTCTATCGGTCTTAAAATCATCAAAAAACTTTATGCGTCAACAATAAATTAATTACAATCTTCTATCGGTCTTAAAATCATCAACAAACTTTATGCGTCAACAATAAATTAATTACAATCTTCTATCGGTCTTAAAATCATCAAAAAACTTTATGCGTCAACAATAAATTAATTACAATCTTCTATCGGTCTTAAAATCATCAACAAACTTTATGCGTCAACAATAAATTAATTACAATCTTCCATCGGTCTTAAAATCATCAAAAAAATTTATACGGCAAGAAAAAATGAATTACAATCTTCCATCGGTCATAAAATCATCAACAAACTTTATGCGTCAACAATAAATTAATTACAATCTTCTATCGGTCTTAAAATCATCAACAAACTTTATGCGTCAACAATAAATTAATTACAATCTTCTATCGAGCTTCAAATCATCAAAAAACTTTATGCGTCAAGAAAAAATTAATTACAATCTTCCATCGGTCTTAAAATCATCAACAAACTTTATGCGTCAACAATGAATTAATTACAATCTTCTATCGGTCTTAAAATCATCAACAAACTTTATGCGTCAACAATAAATTAATTACAATCTTCTATCGGTCTTAAAATCATCAAAAAACTTTATGCGTCAAGAATAAATTAATTACAATCTTCTATCGGTCTTAAAATCATCAACAAACTTTATGCGTCAACAATAAATTAATTATAATTTTCCATCGGTCTTAAAATCATCAAAAAAATTAATACGGCAAGAAAAAATTAATTACAATCTTCCATCGGTCATAAAATCATCAACAAACTTTATGCGTCAACAATAAATTAATTACAATCTTCTATCGGTCTTAAAATCATCAACAAACTTTATGCGTCAACAATAAATTAATTACAATCTTCTATCGGGCTTCAAATCATCAGAAAACTTTATGCGTCAAGAATAAATTAATTACAATCTTCTATTGGTCTTAAAATCATCAAAAAACTTTATGCGTCAAGAAAAAATTAATTACAATCTTCCATCGGTCTTAAAATCATCAACAAACTTTATGCGTCAACAATGAATTAATTACAATCTTCTATCGGTCTTAAAATCATCAACAAACTTTATGCGTCAATAATAAATTAATTACAATCTTCTATCGGTCTTAAAATCATCAAAAAAATTTATACGTCAAGAATAAATTACAATCTTCTATCGGTCTTAAAATCATCAACAAACTTTATGCGTCAACAATAAATTAATTACAATCTTCTATCGGTCTTAAAATCATCAACAAACTTTATGCGTCAACAAAAAATAATTACAATCTTCCATCGGTCCTAAAATCATCAACAAACTTTATGCGTCAACAATAAATTAATTACAATCTTCTATCGGTCTTAAAATCATCAAAAAACGTTATGCGTAAAGAATAAATTACAATCTTCTATCGGTCTTAAAATCATCAACAAACTTTATGCGTCAACAATAAATTAATTACAATATTCTATCGGTCTTAAAATCATCAAAAAACTTTATTCGTCAACAATAAATTAATTACAATCTTCCATCGGTCTTAAAATCATCAACAAACTTTATGCGTCAACAATAAATTAATTACAATCTTCCATCGGTCTTAAAATCATCAAAAAACTTTATGCGTCAAGAATAAATTAATTACAATCTTCTATCGGTCTTAAAATCATCAAAAAACTTTATGCGTCAAGAATAAATTAATTACAATCTTCTATCGGTCTTAAAATCATCAAAAAAATTTATACGTCAAGAAAAAATTAATTACAATCTTCCATCGGTCTTAAAATCATCAAAAAAATTTATACGTCAAGAATAAATTAATTACAATCTTCCATCGGTCTTAAAATCATCAAAAAAATTTATACGGCAAGAAAAATTTAATTACAATCTTCCATCGGTCTTAAAATCATCAACAAACTTTATGCGTCAACAATAAATTAATTACAATCTTCTATCGGTCTTAAAATCATCAACAAACTTTATGCGTCAACAATAAATTAATTACAATCTTCTATCGGGCTTTAAATCATCAAAAAACTTTATGCGTCAAGAATAAATTAATTACAATCTTCTATCGGTCTTAAAATCATCAACAAACTTTATGCGTCAACAATAAATTAATTACAATCTTCTATTGGTCTTAAAATCATCAAAAAACTTTATGCGTCAACAAAAAATAATTACAATCTTCCATCGGTCTTAAAATCATCAAACAAATTTATACGGCAAGAAAAATTTAATTCCAATCTTCCATCGGTCTTAAAATCATCAACAAACTTTATGCGTCAACAATAAATTAATTACAATCTTCTATCGGTCTTAAAATCATCAACAAACTTTATGCGTCAACAATAAATTAATTACAATCTTCCATCGGTCTTAAAATCATCAAACAAATTTATACGGCAAGAAAAATTTAATTACAATCTTCCATCGGTCTTAAAATCATCAACAAACTTTATGCGTCAACAATAAATTAATTACAATCTTCTATCGGTCTTAAAATCATCAACAAACTTTATGCGTCAACAATAAATTAATTACAATCTTCCATCGGTCTTAAAATCATCAAACAAATTTATACGGCAAGAAAAATTTAATTACAATCTTCCATCGGTCTTAAAATCATCAACAAACTTTATGCGTCAACAATAAATTAATTACAATCTTCTATCGGTCTTAAAATCATCAACTAACTTTATGCGTCAACAATAAATTAATTACAATCTTCTATCGGGCTTCAAATCATCAAAAAACTTTATGCGTCAACAATAAATTAATTACAATATTCTATCGGTCTTAAAACCATCAATAAACTTTATGCGTAAACAATAAATTAATTACAATCTTCTATCGGTCTTAAAATCATCAACAAACTTTATGCGTCAACAATAAATTAATTACAATCTTCTATCTGTCTTAAAATCATCAAAAAACTTTATGCGTCAACAATAAATTAATTACAATCTTCTATCGGTCTTAAAATCATCAACAAACTTTATGCGTCAACAATAAATTAATTACAATCTTCCATCGGTCTTAAAATCATCAAACAAATTTATACGGCAAGAAAAATTTAATTACAATCTTCCATCGGTCTTAAAATCATCAACAAACTTTATGCGTCAACAATAAATTAATTACAATCTTCTATCGGTCTTAAAATCATCAACAAACTTTATGCGTCAACAATAAATTAATTACAATCTTCTATCGGGCTTTAAATCATCAAAAAACTTTATGCGTCAAGAATAAATTAATTACAATCTTCTATCGGTCTTAAAATCATCAAAAAACTTTATGCGTCAACAAAAAATAATTACAATCTTCCATCGGTCTTAAAATCATCAAACAAATTTATACGGCAAGAAAAATTTAATTCCAATCTTCCATCGGTCTTAAAATCATCAACAAACTTTATGCGTCAACAATAAATTAATTACAATCTTCTATCGGTCTTAAAATCATCAACAAACTTTATGCGTCAACAATAAATTAATTACAATCTTCCATCGGTCTTAAAATCATCAAACAAATTTATACGGCAAGAAAAATTTAATTACAATCTTCCATCGGTCTTAAAATCATCAACAAACTTTATGCGTCAACAATAAATTAATTACAATCTTCTATCGGTCTTAAAATCATCAACAAACTTTATGCGTCAACAATAAATTAATTACAATCTTCTATCGGTCTTAAAATCATCAAAAAACTTTATGCGTCAACAATAAATTAATTACAATCTTCTATCGGTCTTAAAATCATCAACAAACTTTATGCGTCAACAATAAATTAATTACAATCTTCTATCGGTCTTAAAATCATCAACAAACTTTATGCGTCAACAATAAATTAATTACAATCTTCTATCGGTCTTAAAATCATCAAAAAAATTTATACGTCAAGAAAAAATTAATTACAATCTTCTATCGGTCTTAAAATCATCAACAAACTTTATGCGTCAACAATAAATTAATTACAATCTTCTATCGGTCTTAAAATCATCAACAAACTTTATGCGTCAACAATAAATTAATTACAATCTTCCATCGGTCTTAAAATCATCAAAAAAATTTATACGGCAAGAAAAAATTAATTACAATCTTCCATCGGTCATAAAATCATCAACAAACTTTATGCGTCAACAATAAATTAATTACAATCTTCTATCGGTCTTAAAATCATCAACAAACTTTATGCGTCAACAATAAATTAATTACAATCTTCTATCGAGCTTCAAATCATCAAAAAACTTTATGCGTCAAGAAAAAATTAATTACAATCTTCCATCGGTCTTAAAATCATCAACAAACTTTATGCGTCAACAATGAATTAATTACAATCTTCTATCGGTCTTAAAATCATCAACAAACTTTATGCGTCAACAATAAATTAATTACAATCTTCTATCGGGCTTTAAATCATCAAAAAACTTTATGCGTCAAGAATAAATTAATTACAATCTTCTATCGGTCTTAAAATCATCAACAAACTTTATGCGTCAACAATAAATTAATTATAATTTTCCATCGGTCTTAAAATCATCAAAAAAATTAATACGGCAAGAAAAAATTAATTACAATCTTCCATCGGTCATAAAATCATCAACAAACTTTATGCGTCAACAATAAATTAATTACAATCTTCTATCGGTCTTAAAATCATCAACAAACTTTATGCGTCAACAATAAATTAATTACAATCTTCTATCGGGCTTCAAATCATCAGAAAACTTTATGCGTCAAGAATAAATTAATTACAATCTTCTATTGGTCTTAAAATCATCAGAAAACTTTATGCGTCAACAAAAAATTAATTACAATCTTCCATCGGTCCTAAAATCATCAACAAACTTTATGCGTCAACAATAAATTAATTACAATCTTCTATCGGTCTTAAAATCATAAAAAAATTTATACATCAAGAATAAATTAATTACAATCTTCCATCGGTCTTAAAATCATCAAACAAATTTATACGGCAAGAAAAATTTAATTCCAATCTTCCATCGGTCTTAAAATCATCAACAAACTTTATGCGTCAACAATAAATTAATTACAATCTTCTATCGGTCTTAAAATCATCAACAAACTTTATGCGTCAACAAAAAATAATTACAATCTTCCATCGGTCCTAAAATCATCAACAAACTTTATGCGTCAACAATAAATTAATTACAATCTTCTATCGGTCTTAAAATCATCAAAAAACGTTATGCGTAAAGAATAAATTACAATCTTCTATCGGTCTTAAAATCATCAACAAACTTTATGCGTCAACAATAAATTAATTACAATATTCTATCGGTCTTAAAATCATCAAAAAACTTTATTCGTCAACAATAAATTAATTACAATCTTCCATCGGTCTTAAAATCATCAATAAAATTTATACGTCAAGAATAAATTACAATCTTCTATCGGTCTTAAAATCATCAACAAACTTTATGCGTCAACAATAAATTAATTACAATCTTCTATCGGTCTTAAAATCATCAAAAAACTTTATGCGTCAACAATAAATTAATTACAATCTTCCATCGGTCTTAAAATCATCAAAAAACTTTATGCGTCAAGAATAAATTAATTACAATCTTCTATCGGTCTTAACATCATCAGCAAACTTTTTGCGTCAAGAATAAATTAATTACAATCTTCCATCGGTCTTAAAATCATCAAAAAAATTTATACGTCAAGAAAAAATTAATTACAATCTTCCATCGGTCTTAAAATCATAAAAAAATTTATACATCAAGAATAAATTAATTACAATCTTCCATCGGTCTTAAAATCATCAAAAAAATTTATACGGCAAGAAAAATTTAATTACAATCTTCCATCGGTCTTAAAATCATCAACAAACTTTATGCGTCAACAATAAATTAATTACAATCTTCTATCGGTCTTAAAATCATCAACAAACATTATGCGTCAACAATAAATTAATTACAATCTTCTATCGGGCTTTAAATCATCAAAAAACTTTATGCGTCAAGAATAAATTAATTACAATCTTCTATCGGTCTTAAAATCATCAACAAACTTTATGCGTCAACAATAAATTAATTACAATCTTGCGCGCGCACACACACACACACACGCACACACGCACACGCACGCGCGCACGCACACGCCCACACACACGCACGCACACACACGCACGCACACCACACAGCTTTCCACTGCATCATAATCAACACTGCTCCAGCAAGTACAAACGATCTTGGTAAACGTTCGGATTAGACACTTGTTCGAAATTGCAAAAAGTACAACACATTTTTTATGTATTTTTGTCTCCTGATCACGAATATAACAATAAAAAGTGGCGCTCGGCAAAACCTTGTCCGCCATCTTGAAAAAACCGCCAAAAAACGCGATTTTTTGCGGTTTTTTGCATTTATCTTGAAAAATACAAGTCTGAGAAAAAAATATGTCAAATAAAAAAGGTAGAGAATTGAATTCTCTGCAAAAAAGGTTTTATGCTTTTTTTTCCTAATCGCAATGGAAAGCCCGTAAAATATCGCTGAATGTTGGTAATCCTAAGAATAACGATCTTGCGTCTCTTATGTCCACGCGTTGGTAATTACAGGAGATACACTTTATGCCCGTTCGATTATCAATAACACCTGTTGGTTGAAGGTTACACCACTATAAAAAGGGGGGTTCAGGGGGTCGGAGCCCCCCAGCACGCAAGCACCCGTAAGTCTACGCATTAGTGATTAGAGGGCCACACATTCCAGGCCTAACCTAACCTAACCTAACCTAACCTCCCATATAAGGCAAACTGAAATCCACTTTACTAGCGAGAAACTTAGCTAAAGGCGCACAAACGTATAACTATTCACTTTTATCGCTATTTTGCGGGCTTCCATTGCGATTAGGAAAAAAATGTATATAACCTTTTTTATAGAGAATTCAATTCTCTGCCTTTTTGACCGCGTTTTTGACGGTTTTTTCAAGATGGCGGCCAAGGGTTTGCTGAGCGCCGATTTTTATTGTCATATTCGTGATCAGGAGGCAAAAATACATCTGAAACATATCGTACATTTTGCAATTTCGTACAAGTGTCTAATCCGAAGGTTTACCACGATCTTATATCATGCTTAGTATCCATAAGTTCCAAAATGGAGTTCAAATAGTTTCGAAATTCAACTTGATTTGGATTCATTAAAAAATGAGCTTTAGGGTAATTTACAGCAGCAGACTAATGCAAGTTGGAGAAAGAAATCAACTTGGAATTCCTTGTCGTAGCCAACACTATATCTTATCTCTGGTTGCTATTTATTTTTAACACAATTTTTACTGTTTACACATTATTTCTCCCTCACAGACAAGTAAACTATTGTTTCTCGTAGAATTCTGATTTCTGAAACTAAATCGGTTGATATTTGCAAAATTAATTTGTTATCAACAATGCTTAACTTTCCCGTGGCGCTCTAAGTGACACTGATCTCTATAGTTGGTTTTCATGATTTTTAATATTGAATGCTTTTCTAAGAAAGAGCATTAGATATCTTAGCAGACAAATACGAAAATAACCCTTCCCAGCAAATAGAAACGAATTGCAAAGAATTGAGAGAAATTGAAAAGAATTACCGAGCATACATCTTGAATCCCATTAACAACAATCTGAAATTGAAATTTTGTCAAAAGGTAAGGATCGTATTTTCTATTTCCTACAGATGAAGATTGACTAGCAAACAATTTTTATTCCTTTGAATTCCTTCAGATCCAAAGGAACGAATTAAAGTTATGTTAATATTTTAATTCCTGATCCAAAATTGACCAGAAAGCCATTTTAATTCCTTCCACAACGAAATGTAAGGTTATATATTTTTTTAAATTCCCACAATGAAAATCGCCATCCAGTAGTTTTAATTCCTTTGAATCTCTATAAAGAAAGACGGGTTTGACTTTCTATTCCACGATTAATCCTGTGGAATTTTTAATTTCTATATCGGAATTCACAAATCGATTGTGTTAATGCAGTCCAATTTTTTCCATAAAATAAAATCCAGGCTATAAAGATTTTTACCAAAAACCATTAAACTATAATACATGGCATCAGTATTATTACTACTAACCTCTTAATCAATTTTATAATTATATGACTTTGTTAATTTTTTTACGCCAAACGGCTGCAAGCTTTCAAAACGAATAAACTTCTATTACATTGCTAGTTATACCTTGACATGAAATAGTAATTTTCTATACAAGGACGTAATAGTTTTTTCTGCACATGGACATTCGTTTAAAAAACATTTTATGATCATATGTATGAGTTACCGATTGTGTACGAGTTATCGACTTGCGAATAAAGCGTTGACCAATACGAATGCAGAACGTCCATTAAAGCGTGATCGAAATGAATGCGAAGCAGCAGAAATTTCCCATCAATCAAAATTAAAATTTTCAATACTTCCGAATATTATTTCTTAATCCTTGTAAAAGCATTCGAAAGCATACAATGTAGAGAATTTGAATGCTTCTGAATGCTTCTGAATGCTTCTGAATACTTCTGAATTCTTCGCTAAGAATCTTTTACACATTTCAAACGGTAAGTTATCCCAGTAAACGAAGAAGCGTTAAGAAGCAATCAGAATAAATTAACTTATAACATTTTCAAAATATAATTAAAAACGTTTTTTATGTCATTTTAGTTTACTGTTTTTTTAAAGGTAGTTTAATATTTCGAAAAAAATTGCAGCGCTTTCAGTGTGACAACCATCAGTTGTTGCGGCGGTCTACCTTCAACATACTATTCCGCGTTTCTAGCTTTTGTCACTCCTGCCGTTTCTGCGGTGTAACTTCGGCATTGCAATTCGTTAGTTGCAGACTTGCAATAGACGACACCGTTTTTGAAATTTGTTGTGGCGTCCTTTGCCTTTGACTATTTCAAAATTTCCCGATTCTCACCGCGAGGAAGTGGACGATTTTTTTTTATTTTATTTAAAAAAATTATCCATCCCCCCTCGTGCCCCACGCCCCCTTGGGTTTTAAGTTTTAAAAGTCGATTATGACCGCTAAAAATTGATCGCAGCGCCATCTTTGCCTAGTGTTTTGAATTCACCTCGAAAAGACCCTTTCAAATGAGCCCCCACTCGACCCATGTTGCCATTTAAGATATTCATCCCCCCTCGTGCCCCACGCCCCCTTGGGGCGGGGGGTTGGAACCCCGCAGATAAAATAGATTTTTTGAAAAATCGTTCACGTGATTCAGCGATTTGCGAAATATCTTTTCTTTCAAAAGTTACAGGTCCGTTTCCATGCTTTTCGGACCCGGTATATAACATATAGCGCGGCGACCGCTGCTCCTTTACCGCTAAGCTGGTTCAAATGTCACAACATGGAACACATATGTTTCGTCTACGCTTCTCCTACAAAGATTAACTCATTCAGACTATGCTTAATATTTTTTATTTTTTTTATCTTCAATTTAAGCCTAGTTTGATTAAAATCGGCTCATCAGATCGTGAGAAATGGATAATTAATTTGATCGGCTTTCAAGATTCACGATCGAAAATGTTTTCCGTCTTTTCATCGGACGCTTTGGACACTGAGATAGAAGATACGTTTAGCATGAGTGCGACAATGATTGACAGATCCGTTAGTGAACGATAGAGCATATAGATAGGATGATGTGGTTCAAAATAAGTGCAACAACGAAATTCGTCGGGACTTCGCGACCGTATGACAGAAACAGATCTTGCAATGTGGCAGCCTGCATTCAGCTGATCAGCGGCTTTACGATCAATTCGGCTTTACGTTCAAGGCGAATAGTATTGACCTTTGTAGAATAGAAGACACCTTTGTGGAATAAATATTGAAGTTCATAGTTGATGACCTGTGAGATAACACAATACAGAGAGAGATCTGCCTGAAAAGTAGCTTGGAGCACCTTCTTCAACTTGGAATTTTGACAGTGGTTTCTAGTATCCTTGCCAGTGAAAAAATAAAAATGTTGTAGGTCCGGAAACTCTACAAAAACGTAAGTGAATTTTTCTCAATGTAATGTTGAAATGATCTTGTAAGTGGGATTTTTAATTCCCAAAAGAATCTTCGTAGTTGATTGCAGGAAAGAAATGGAAAACGATTATAAAAAAGTGTAAACAACGGTATTAAGAATTTAAATAATCTGTCGTAATGTCATGTACGGAGAACAGAATATTCTAGTAGTTTGTCTTTCGTCACAACTGGTTTGTATCGAATAATGTTTTGTTTTTAAAGACAAGTAGTTCGTCTCTATACATTAGTGAGTTGTTTTCCGCCACGAGTCAGTCGTTTTTTAACATTAACCACTCGGATGACGATTCACTAAGGCTTAGAGACCGACTACTTGTCTTTGAAAACAAAACATATTAGACACGAGCGACTCGTGTCGGGAAGACAAATCATTAGTATCATAGTTCGTCCCGCTTCTATGTTTACACATTTTTAAGCATATCTTTGGCGTTTTGTGTATGAGATGCATTATAAATGTATTTGCGATATACGATAATTAATAAAGAAAGTATCTAACAATATACTTGATTATTACAGTCTATTGTCGATGATATGTAGCCGCGATTCCGCTGGCAGATCCTGGTTAACCTGAAACAGTCCCTCTTGTTGGGTTTAATGCTCTTTATCACGAGTAACTATTGATTAAGTGTAGCACCGGGAACAGCTTGAGGAGGGAGGTTAGTGTGTTGACATCGGTTTTCTGACATCCTAGCTGATGAAAAAGTAAAAATTTTGTAGCTTCTGAAAATTTATTGAAAAATAATTAAATATTTCTGAAATGTAATTTTCCAGTGACCAGTGATCTTGGGAGTCCTTTTTTTTAATTTAGACAGGAATCTTCGTAATTGAATTATGGGAGAAAGAAAATAAAAAAAACGAGTAGAAGCATGTGTGACTTCTAATTATCGTATTATGAATTTAAGTCTGTTCTTTTAATGATATATATTCTACTGTTATTTCAAGCTCCGAAGTTCTTCCATCTTTGTTTAATAAACTACATTTGTAAAATATTTTCTCTCATTTCAAGCATGAAGTGCATTTGCGATAAAATTGTGATACTCAACTATTCATAATGAAAGTGTCTCCTGATATATTTATCTTCTACAGTCGATTGTCAGGATTTCCATGACGGGGAATGCTACAAGAAGTACACATAGATAAAGCTGGAAGAACTTGGGAGCTCGAAATAATAGCAATATATCATATTAGGATGTAACATTTAAATTCATAATACGATTGCTCACAGTTTCTTCCAATCAGTTTTCGATTTCCTTTCTTCCGTAAGTCCAGTACAGAGATTCTATTGTAACTTAAAAAACATACTCCAAAGATCACTGATCATTACATTTGCGAGATGATTGCTTATGTTTCAATAATTTTTCAGGACCTTCAAAAATTCAATTTTTTTCCAGGAAGGATTTCGTAGAAGTACTGTCGAAACACCAAGTTCGTTGAGCTATTCCCAGCTACACTACAATAGTTTTTTATAGTAAAGAGGGTCGAATCCAACGAGGAGGACTGTTTCGTGTTAGACAGGACCTGTCAGTAAAACTATAGCTTCGTATCAATAATCGACAACAACAGACATGTGTATCCTTACATAGTTTCTTTATTAACACTTACATTTACATAGATTTTTCTATTTTTCTCGTGAAATCTAAGACCCATTTTGATCAAATCTTTTTCTGAATCAGTACTTGAAATGATATAATTCGATATTTTATGCTCTCCTCTTCATTCGCATTTATCTGTTACAATATTCATCAGTCACTGGTGTCTTACAAGATAATAAATCTCTATAATTTGCACATTTTCATCTCCCCCATTTGACATATACATCTAATGATCAGATATAACAAAGATTATAACACATGACAGCAATAATAATAATTATAGTAATAATCTCTTGCGATAAAATCGCCATTTCACAAAAATATCACCTTTTATAATACATTAACACAAGCTTTCGAAATCTCCTTCAAATTTCATTCCAGTCTTGAGATGTTTGCGTTTGGCATTATTCGCTCGAAGATTTCACAAGAATAAAATTCTATGGAGTAAACGTGCGTAAAAACATTTTAAAAACCTACCCAGCTAATTAAAAATTCTACTCAAATGTACTATTGAGTCGTCATTAATATTCCTTCAAGTTTCCACGGAGAAGAATGTAAAGCTATTCGAGCCAAGTAATTATTTGTTCGTTTTCATTTACATCCTTATCTAAAAGCTCGAAGTTTGAAAATGTCCCCCTGCAACGAACATAAAAAACAAAATCTACAAATCTTTCTAAAACAGCCTAGGCGGAGAATATGTCTTTGACTCTCTCGACTAGGGTCGAGCTTCATAGTATTTTTTTTATGCGAAATACGAAACGCTGAGCCGCATAAAAAATAGCATTAAATTCGATAATCTGTACAATAGAATAATTCTACATTGAAGGCGTGTATGTACATTCCCACGCCGCGCGCGATAAGTAGAGCGATCCTGCGCAGAACACTGGACGCTGCTGCGCCGGAAAACTCTCAGCTGATTCTAATATGACTTAGGGTGTTGCGTACTTCCTCCTCTCGTTGAAAATGTCCATCCTTGCCATCTATTATTGTTCCAAGTCTTTTAATTTGTCTTCGGGATTCAAAGGTCCATAGCTCCAACCACCTTCACCATCAAAACGGAGTAAAAGCCGGTGATATTTCGATAACGAAGATAGTCGATGCGTAATTGTCAACAACGTAATTCCCTTTTTGTTAGCAGTTTCGTATATGGCACCCTCAGCTTCCCATACAGCACAGACGTTGCAAACATATAACGGTTATGTTGCAGGAATGTAAAAATGTCCGACTTCATAACCGTTATATATCAGTAACGTACTTGATATGTAACAGAATATTTTGTGCTGTCTGGGTTCGAGGCTGACTGTGCTGCTACATTCGTCCAGAAGGGCGCGCGTACTGTGGAGCATGATAAAACAGGCGAGTCATCGCAAGCCTTTGTTTTTCCCCTCCGGATAGGGTCGAATCCCAGTCTTCGATAGCTTAGAGACCTCGGATAGGGTTCCGTTTCGACTAAACCATGAGATCTACGAGATCCAAGAGGTCTAATAGTTCTTCGTCGATGTCCTCATTTTTAGGACACTCGGCTGGATACGTAATCTGATCCCGCAAACATCCAATTGTCATGTATGGCTTTTGGGGTATGTAGAACAACGAAGGTCTACCGCTGCGTATTGCATAGTCTTCAGTTGTTCCGGTGAGAATTCCTCCATACATAGGCCTCAAGCCGGATATAATTCATTTGGTCCAGTGATTATCACATGATCACCTGGTCATATTTCAATTTTTAAACTAGAAACAATAACTTCACAGTTGGACGTCATATTGGAACGTTAATTAGACTAGTACTACCAGCTTCACTTTCTCTTACAATACTTTGATTATTGGAATTCCAACGTTCAATTCAATAATATTTTGTGGATTATGCGCTGGAGAGCCATTTGGAACTCGCGTCTGAAAGGTCGTTATAACGTTTCTTCGATATTTGCGTCTTTAAAAACGTCAAGCATCTCGCTTACTCTTGTAGTATATCCGGCAAGTGCTACCAATAAAGACTTGTATGCGGTACTTAACTATCGATGCCCTAATAATCAGTAAAAAAAATTGTTTATCCTTTATTGTTAATAATATAATTGTTATTAACAATAAAAGTTTAAAAAATGAGTTTTTTCTCGAATAAATTCAGTTTTTGAAAACCTCCCTTTATTTTTTCTGCAAATTTTCTCATAGAGGTTTTTGGTGTCGCTGATTACAAATACGGGGTTAGTTTTTTTTTAATTTAACAATTTTGAGTACATTCAGAACACCACAAAATTTTTTAAGACAATTCTTTGAAATCAAAGTAATTCTAATCATTCGTTTAGTGACATTACCATTTAATAAAAAAATGTTATTAATGTATTTAATGAACTTTAAACATCGATGCAATATCATCAATAATACACACATTGCCCTTATTCCAAGCATTCCAAAACTGGCTTGTCAAAAACTTAGCTGCCCTTTTAGTCAAGTTTTTCGGAGAATCTTGGTCCCCGAAGAACGGTCCCTATTTCGAAGTGTCATGTAATTTTCAGAATGCATGCATCAGTGTGTCAATCAATATATTATTGTATTGTTTGCAATTTCTTACATCTCGTTGCGCACATATTCTTACGCACAAAACTAATATAAAAATGGGGTACTTATTATTGCGTAATGAGATAAGGGGAAAAAGCATAATAAATGAAGTAAAAACATTTGGTTTGGAGGCTATAATGGTAGTACCCGACCGTCAACGGAGGGGCATATGTTGTAGCTTTGTAAGATGAATCATTCTTTGTTTACCATCCGAGGTATTGCTTGTCAATGCAATACCATATCATAATTGCTGTTTTACTTCCTGTACACTTCTGCAATTTCATCTATTTAGCATACATTTTTGGCGAATGGTTAAATCGCGCTATCTAGAAACATGATACCATATTGAAAAGTGCAAGGACTTCAGTTTGAGAAAAATAGTTTTGTTATTTGGCATAGTATTATACTTTTATTACTTAACACCATAAACAGATTACTAAATGACGGCGTTTTTTTTAACTCCCAAAACTTGACGAAAAGGCAGCCAAATTTTTGACAAGCCAGTTCTGGAATGCTTGGAATAAGGGCCATTGTGTATATTATAGATGATGTTGCATCGATTTTTAAAGTTCATTAAATACATTGATAATATTTTTTTATTAAATGGTAATTTCATTCATCAAATAATTAGAATTATATTGATTGCAATAAAGGATTCATTTCAGGAAAAAATAATTTAAATAAAGGATCACATTTTTTATTGCGATAATTTTTTATTTAATTTAAGTGTAAAATACGTTGATGTCCATGAAACTTATTAATGTCCTTTATAAATTCAATATTCGTTATTGTATTTACAACGGTTTTCTTGCTCACTTATTTACATCAATTCTGTAAAATAATTGTGTAAAATGATAACTTAACTCCTTAATACATTCAACCTGGAAACAAGATTGTTTGGTGTTTTATAAAACATCAACCTACTTAAAGCAGGCAGAATTTTTACTTCTATTCTATTAAGCATCTATAATTTCCCTGACCGCAAAAACTTGGGAAATATGATCAAATTTCCGTATTACATATGCATATCGATGACATGCATTCGGCACCGCTTGAATCCTGGACCAGTTTTTGTTTCACGATACAAATCCTTAAACATTGATATAATAATAGTATTTTTCGATACTAGTGCGTAAAATACGATTTTACGCACCATTTTTAACATGCGATTAGATAGGGCGGTGCGTAAAATGGAATTCTTACGCACGCGTGCCGAACGATATTTTTCGATATACTATGCGTAAAATTTGTGCGACGTTTTTTGTGGGTCAAATATGATGTTACGCACGCCTGATGACCGCGGCGCACGAGTGCCCGGCGCAGCCGGGCAGCACGAGAGAGCCCCGGTCAGCAGTAGTGCGTAAAATCGTATTTTCCTATTATAGTGCGCAAAGTTCGATTTTGCGCACGTATTTACGTGTGCAAAGTGCCACTTTCCCATACTTTACTGATCTTATAATTTAGCGTGCGGTAATGAAGTTTTGCGTGCGGTAAAGTAGCGTTATAGGTATACAGACATGTAGAATAGACCTGTCAAAACTTTCATTTGTTTTACTTTTCAATCGTTGTTCTTCAGTACGGAAAACGATAGGTATAGGTTAATTCTATCTAAGATAGTAATGTAATTGAAAATGTACCCGAAAACGCGAATGCGAATGAATATTTAAATTCATTAAAATTTATATAAAATATTAATAACAATTAACAGTAATAACGATAATAAATAATGTATTACATAGATATTTATAAATTTACTCTATTTATTACAAAAGCATTTACAAATACTATTTTCGGTCGGGGGGGCTGTGCACCGCCACTGTAAATGTTGTATATAGGTGTCGAACTTTGCGCACTTAATAGGAAAAATAGTATACGATACTCGGGCGCTGCGTAGGTGTTCCCACACTCGCTTTTTTATCACCCTCGCATCGCTCGGGTGACTAACTGTGCTCGTGTCGGAAATACCTACTTTGCGCACTCGTATCGTAATGTACTATTTACCCACTAAAAACGATGCGTAAAATCAAATTTTACGCATAGTATATCGAAAAAACAAATAGGGAATTACAATAGCTTCGCATGTCTAATATTGGTATCACAATGTAGATCGTGTCGAAGGAGTATAATTGCGGCAGTTGCATATAAAAATCCGATGTCTTTTATGTAGGTCTGAAATTTTTTTCAACACGAATTTTACTATTGCCTACAGATGATACGTCTAAAACTTTCTTTCGACAGTAAGATGGGTTTTTCTCGTGTTAATTATATGAACACACGCACACACCATAACAAATTCCCGTTAACATCTACTTTCTCAGAGCTAATGCAGAGAAGATGAACATCCATTAAAAAATGGACTATGCGTCCTAATTTACAGCAGCAGATTAATGCAGGTTGAAGAAAGAAATCAACTTGAAATTCCCGAGTGACGGTAAGGAAAACACTGCTGCAATAGAATAGCTTGTTGCTATTTTTGTAAAGCATAATTTTTATTTTTTATAATTATTACTCACTCGCATACAAGGATATTGTTAATATATGCAGGCAATAACTGCGTTGAGAAGCCCTGCTTTCATGAAAATGCTGCTGCGATTCTGTCGCTGGTTTGAGGATCCACTGGGATGCCTTTACTCTGCAACCGTAAATAAAATTATCAATTTAATGTTTGCTGTGGATGCTCCAAATGTCAAGAATCAGAAATTGTAACCAAATCTATGAATTTCCGACATATTCGACAATATGAACATAATTCACATATTTGTACATCGTGTCACATACTTGTAATAGAGTACACTGGGTGAAAAAGTCATGGCATAAGAAAGCGATTTGAGTTTCTTGTTCAACTGAGTAAACCGACTTGTCGGTGATGCACAGGTAAAGAACTAACAGATAATCAGCTTTTAATCCTGGTTTGATTATCATATCTGCACTTTAGTAGTTTTTATTGCTAAATTTGTTTTTGAATTGTAACGTGCAAAATGTTTTGGTGAACATTGCAAACGCCTTGAAGCTAATTTTAACATACACAATATAACAGTCAACCGTTGCTTATCAAGAGATACCGTTACTAAACATACGTATGAAACAAGATTTGACGTTGTAGATCCGTTTTGAGATTCTTATAGCCTTCAATAAAAATGTTTGTAGTGGGGTAGATAAACATCATATATCTGATATAATATAACAATTATTGAAATTTATATGCTCATAGTTTGTTTTTTATTAATCGAATCTGCTTTATGTGATACCGACCTGCGTAATGTTTAAAAATCCCCTCAGAACGCGTTGACATCATCAAGGACATAAAAAAAAATATAATTGAAGTGACATTCTCTACGCTTTATTTAATTCCGAAAGTATATAAAAATATTATTAATTAACTAATTTCTTACACATGGGAAGGAAACATCTGAAAAAATCGAAATAATTAATTCATTCTTATGGAATCACAAGTACGTTTGAAGTGCGTTTGTAGAATGTATTCAGCACAGTTTTTTCACAATATGCACAGAAAACCATAGCGATTTTAATAGCCACAGACTTTTAGAACCATTTTGTAATTTAATAATATTTCTGTTAGTACAAGTTTTACAGTGCGAAAGCGGCGAAAGTGACTTTTCTCCCAACTTTATTCAATATGTGAACAAATTAAGATTATGTACAATACCTCTTATCGGTGACATTCCTTCAGAGGGAATTCGGCAAACCGGGCAAGTGGCTCCGTGTGAGACGTTGTCCTCTTCCACACTCCCGTGGACCCATCTTATCCCACAATCATGGCACACAACACGATGTCCACAGGGGATTATCCTATAGGTAACGCGTCGCGTCATACAAATTACGCAGTTCACTTGATTTTTTTCTAAAACAATAGAGAAAAGTACATTTTTATACAGATTATTCCCCATTGTTACCCATTTTTAGGTCTATAACTGACGAAATATTTGTTGCAGGTCATACAAGGTAAGTTGTAGCGCTATAAAAAACCTTCAAAATCAGTCATCATTCGTTGAAGTAACTTTAAAACGAGCCGAGTTATAGCAAAAAAACTATTATTTTTTTTTTAACTGCAATGGTTCGCCACTCAAATAATCAGCTTCAGATCAAATTTTGGTATTAAACTTTTTTGCTCAGAATGATGTCAAGATTCACCCTCTGCAATAATATCTGGGAGTTCTGGGACACCCTGTATATATATATATATATGGGTCATTCCAGCCAACTTTTTAAAAACCTTGCGCATGGGGGTTGGTTGATTTTTCCGCCGATTTTTTATGTTAAATTACATACATAAAGAAGGCTTTCCACCAATTTGTAGCCCTTTATGTGCCTACGATAATGAATAAAAAAGTAAATTAAACGTTTTTTCCAGCCAAACGAAATGAGCCTAGTATGGCCTTGAAATATACAAAACTCATAAAGTAGTAAATGATTAAAGATAACATAAAGACCGACACCGACCAAATTCGCGTTCACATTTTATTTTGTATAAACCACCTACTGCATTGTAAGAAATCAACATATTTTTTTCCAAAAGTAGACAAAAAGATGAAAATTTCCTTTTTTTATTTGTTCGAATTGGTCCAATAGAAAGCCTTAATGAATTTTTTAAAAACAGGCGTTTTTTGCCCTTTTATACAAATTCACCACAGTGTATCTCGGGCTGTAGGGCACATAAAGGGCTCAAAATTGGTGGAGAGCCTTCTTTCAGTATGTAATTTAACATAAAAAATCGGCGGAAAAATCAGCCGACCCCCACGCGCAATGTTTTTGAAAAGTGGGCTGGAATGACCATTATATGGGTCATTCTCCGTCAACCGGGGAAGCCCCCTGACCAAAATTGGTTTCAACTAAAACAAATAAGTAAAGGCTTAAAATTCGTGATATGAACTTTCGAATACCGTGTGCTGTTTTTCACTAATCAAAATGGCGGATCCAAAATGGCGGTCCAAATTCGGAAAATATTGCTTAATTGAGATGAAACTGGGTATTCGGAGGTTTTCGGGATCGCTGATTAGGAATATGATGACACATTTCTAAAATTAAAAATGGCGGATCCAAGATGGCGGACCAAATTCGAAAACATTTAATCAATCGCGATGAAACTGGGTACTCGGGGATTTTCGGGGCCGCCAATTAGGTATATGATATCAGATTTCCAAAATTCAAAATGGGCGGATCCAAGATGTCGAACCAGATTCGGAAAATGTTGCTTGATCGAGATGAAACTGAGTACTAGAGGGTTTTCGGGGTCGCTGATTAAGAACATGATGTCAGATTTACAAAATTCGCAATGGCGAATCCAATATAGGTGATCGAAATGATAAAAAATGTGCAAAGCTTGGTGAACACTGGTATTTGTTGTCGGGTATATTTGTGGGGTACTCATTTCTGAAATAATGCAAAAGTTAAGCATATTATTTAAAAATGGTGATTTAGCGTTATCCACCATGTACCACGTGGAGGTATCACCGTTTACAGGACTCAACACCTACGCCAGGAACGTAATTTACAATATATTCACATGCACCTACGTAAGGAACATAAAAACTTTCTCATCCTCCAAAAACAGCACAATTTTTACTTGTCGGCAAATAGGATGCTGACAATGTAAAATATACTTGTCCTGGCGGAGGTGCAATATAGATTATGATATAAAAACCGTTCCTGGTGTAGAAGCCGTGTAGCGATAGTGTAAAATATGTTTCTTACGGCGTTGGTGCCTGTAAATATACTGTAAAATACCTTCCCGGCGTAGGAGCCTGCAAATAAATTGTAAAATGCGTTCCTGGCGTAGGTGCCGAGTCCTGTAAACGGTGATACCTCCACGTGGTACAGAATGGATAACACTAAAGCACCATTTTTAAATAATATGCTAAATTTTTGCATTATTTCAGAAATGAGTACCCCACAAATATACCCGAAAACAAATACCAGGGTTCACAAAGCTTTGCACATTTTTTGGATCCGCCCATTTTGAATTTTGGAAATCTGATATCATATACCTAATTAGCGACCCCGAAATTCCCCGAGTACCCAGTTTCATCGCGATTGATTAAACGTTTTCGAATTTGGTCCGCCATCTTGGATCCGCCATTTTTAATTTTAGAAATGT
Source organism: Trichopria drosophilae (assembly GCA_030407085.1). Lineage (NCBI taxonomy): Eukaryota > Metazoa > Arthropoda > Insecta > Hymenoptera > Diapriidae > Trichopria > Trichopria drosophilae. Next base: position 68,656,763 of record CM059584.1, read on the forward strand.
GTCATCATATTCCTAATCAGCGATCCCGAAAACCTCCGAATACCCAGTTTCATCTCGATTAAGCAATATTTTCCGAATTTGGACCGCCATCTTGGATCCGCCATTTTAATTAGTGAAAAACAGCACACGGTATTCGAAAGTTCATATTTTTTCGCGAATTTTAAGCCTTTACTTATTTGTTTTAGTTGAAACCTATTTTGGTCAGGGGGCTTCCCCGGTTGACGGAGAATGACCCATATATATATATATATATATATATATATATATATAATATATATATATATATATATATATATATATATATATATATATATATATCAAATACCAAAAATAGTAGGAAAAACGTAACTGCAAATTATTATACTGGATACATTAAAAATAGAAATGGTTGTTTCAACCACACAAATTCCACTAATGAATCTCACCACTTACTTTTTTCCACTCTTCTTGGATTACGCGGACGTACAATTCCGTTAATGCCTGTTCTTCGTCGCAGACGTCTTCTCACATTCCTTTTTGCCCACCTACCGCGCCTGCCACTTCCGTTATTCTCTCTTTGAGATGGTCCGGTATTCCCTTTTTAGTTATTATATTAATTAATTATTTATTCTACAATTTTGTTTATTTTAAAAGAAATATCAATGATTGACAATTATAAACGTTTCTTTTTGATGAATTAATTTAGATTAATATTGTATTAAATTTTTTTTAATGTATAGAATTTCATGGTATGAGAGAAAATGAAATTAAAATATACTAGCGAAGAATCATTTCAGAACTTAACAACTTACCTTCAGGATTCGGACGTATTGCTCCCAAATTCGTATTGTCAATCTCAGACTCGGATGACGGCCCGATGTCCCACTGGGGTTGCACACTCGTGGAGGCTACAGCTGTAGGTATTTAAACTTTTAAAATCCATAATAATATGAGCAACGATGAATATTTTCAAAATTTTTAAGAATGATACTGAAGGTCAGAATGTTTACATTTTGTTTAGTATTTCTTAGGGAAAGTCAAGTCACAAGATTTATTTTATTTTTTTAACCGTTCGTCATGGGTCGAAAACACTCCTGCCGAATTTATAAAATTTTGAAAACAAGCCTCATGTTTTTTTTTTAAAAACATACAATTTTTTGTTCTTCATATAACATTAATTTCTTCAAGATAACTTATACAACAATTTTTGTGAAATTAGTTTTACGGGTTTTAATTGTACATAAAAGAAGTGTTTAGAAAATTTGCAGAACGAAATTATTTAAAATAACCGCGCTGAGCCCGTTTTTCTAGAAACAAGGGTTTTTAGACACTCGGTATGCTCTAAAGCTTCCGGATAAAGCCCGCAAATCACAAATGAAAATGCCCACAATGAGTTTGTGCAATATACAGGTAATAGGGTGTTCAAAAAATTGTTGTGGAGTAGGAGTTTTTACAGAAAAATGATTTATACGAAACTTTTAGGAAATGACCCTGGGCATTCAATGATGACTTTTGCTGTGAAATCGACCTTAATCATCTAGGTCTTTTGAAGGTCAAAACGAATGAGTGTCGCTATCAATATCAGAATACGTATTTCAACGTTGTTGAAATCGATTTGCGGATAGAGAAGTAAATAAATAGAGAGAAAGAGAGAGAGAGCGAGAGAGAGAGAGAGAGAGTGAGTAAGAGTGAGAGAGCGTGTAAAGAAGTGGACCTGAGAAGAAAGTCGATGTTTGATTTTATTCATCGAATATATATGTAATTTGGTGTGGCTGGAGTGAATTGTTTCAAAAGCTCGATAAAAAGGCAGTATTCGATGTTATCAGTTAATCTCAACATATATATAGACAAATTTGGTGGTGAAGTCATTATCTCCTCGGCAAAATCATTGGTGAGTTACGCTTTCAATGACTCCATAGTCAGTATAGGAGAAGTGGACAAGTTCTCATCAATAATTATTTGTTTACGCATCCAATCATCCATGCCACGCCGAAGCGGACTCGCAGCACGGGATCGTGAATGGAAACTCCTGAGGAAGTGCATCCAAATTAAAGATATTGCAACGAGTATCCGACGAATCATACTCCTGGGAGAAATTGCAACCACGTGTGTATGAAACTTCGAAATAATCTACATTTACAAGGTCAGGAAAATTTAACAATTATTTCGTTCTACTCTCTTTCTCTCTCGAGTGGATAAATTTCTATCAAATTTTTGTTTAACCCGTTTCATGCCAAACGGCCATAATTTTGTCATGTTTTTCAAGTGAATATTTATCTGTGTAATGACAAGCAAACAAATTTCATAACCATATTTTCTGACGTATTCTCGTCCGTACTTTACAAATCTGCTATTAGTTTTGTTCTATGATATTTGATTTTTTTAAAATGTCGGCTAATTGACAAAAAAACGTGATTTTTAACATTTTTTTATTTGTTTAACGTACTGGCGAATAATGTTCCCCTTGTCGGATTGGCGCAAGTATCTGGAGCCTGTGGAATAATCACAATAACTAAAATTTAAGCGACGCATAATGTCAAAATTCAAAATGGCCGATCCAATATAGCGCCTTTTACATGTATTTTTAATGTTTGTCAATTTTTTTGTATGTTTTTAGTCCGGGACGTTTTTTGAATAGTTTTCTTACATTTATCTCAGTCTGATACCAATTATGCTAGAAAATAGCAATACAAGATGATATGGATTTCAAAATAGCTGAAAATATTATATTTTTATTGTAATATAGATTTAATATGAATATCTCAGTTTGATATCGATAATGCAAGAAAATAACAATACAAGATGATACGGAATGAAAAATAGTGGAAAATATTCTATTTTCTTTCACAATCGATATCAAACTGCGATAAATATAATAAGTCTTTTGAAGAAGTAAATGTCATGGACTAAAAACACAAATTAAAATGAAAAAAAAACATGTAAAAACCACCATATTGGATCGGCCATTTGGAATTTTGACATCCTGCGACGCTTAAATTTTAGTTGTGGTTATTATTCCACACGATTCAGACGCTTGTACCGATCCGACAACAGGAACATTATTAGGCATGACGTTAAACGAATAAAAAAATGTAAAAAAACACGTTTTTTGTCAATTAGCCGCCCTTTTTAAAAAAATATTGCAGATTTGAAAAGTACGGACAAAAGTACTTTAGAAAATATAGTTTTGAAATTTTTTTGCTTGTCAATACACAGATGAATATTCATTTGAAAATCACAAAATAATGATGGCCTTTTGGCATGAAAAGGGTTAATACCAGGTGAAATAAAATGAGAGTTCAATTGTGTGAAACTCTCGGTATACCGATATAGCGAATAACTCTTAAAATTTTTGTTCTCGTTCGTGATAAATAGAATATGATTTTATACTAAGCGTTTTTTCTGAAATGAAATTCATTTTTTATTTATAATAAATTAATGAAATTGCGACAATGAAATTCTCACGAATATCGTTCTTTACATCGTATTGTAAATAAATATTGTGATAAGTTCGACTTGTGTTTCTAATATAGAGAAAGGAAATTAAGTAGAATGATAATAACCATATACAAAAAATATATATTATAAATGTTGTTGCGTATGCAAATGTAAAGGCTTATATTATATATACTAGTTTCTGCCTAATAGAAAAGAGGAGTGAAGGAGTCAGGGTAATACACACAATATCCGATATATAATATTACCTGGAGATAATTCGTCTTCTGAGCTGGAGTAACTTGCGGCGATATTCGTAAGTTCATGGGTTTCATGAAATTCTGCACGACTGTTGCTGGGGCCAGCTACACCGTAGTTGAATTCTAAAGTACATGTAATATATTTTCTTATAAATGATTATTCAGAGTTATTCAGAGATGCAGGAAAGAGGAAACCAAGTCAGAGGGATTTGGAACATACGTAATGTATAAGAAAATCACCTGGAAATGTGTCTGTTTCAGAGATGGGGCGACCTGGTGCATCGACGACAGGCGGACTGCCATATGCATTTCTAACACTGCGGCTGCTTGGACCAGGTTCATCGTAATTGAATTCTAAAGTATATGGAATACACATTCTTATAAATGATTATTCAGAGTTACTCAGAGATGCAGGAAAGAGGAAACCAAGTCAGAGGGATTTGGAACATAAAAACAAAAAATTAAAAAAAAAAAAAAAAAAAAAAAAAAAAAAATAAAAAAAAAAAAAAAAAAAATAATGTATAAGAAAATCACCTGGAAATGTGTCTGTTTCAGAGATGGGGCGACCTGGTGCATCGACGACAGGCGGGCTGCCATATGCATTTCTAACACTGCGGCTGCTTGGACGACCAGGTTCATCGTAATTGAATTCTAAAGTAATATGTAATACACATTCTTTATAAATGATTATTCAGAGTTACTCAGAGATGCAGGAAAGAGGAAACCAAGTCAGAGGGATTTGGAACATACGTAAATGTATAAGAAAATCACCTGGAAATGTGTCCTGTTTCAGAGATGGGGCGAACCTGGTGCATCGACGACAGGCGGGCTGCCATATGCATTTCTAACACTGCGGCTGCTTGGACCAGGTTCATCGTAATTGAATTCTAAAGTATATGTAATACACATTCTTATAAATGATTATTCAGAGTTACTCAGAGATGCAGGAAAGAGGAAACCAAGTCAGAGGGATTTGGAACATACGTAATGTATAAGAAAATCACCTGGAAATGTGTCTGTTTCAGAGATGGGGCGACCTGGTGCATCGACGACAGGCGGGCTGCCATATGCATTTCTAACACTGCGGCTGCTTGGACCAGGTTCATCGTAATTGAATTCTAAAGTATATGTAATACACATTCTTATAAATGATTATTCAGAGTTATTCAGAGATGCAGGAAAGAGGAAACCAAGTCAGAGGGATTTGGAACATACGTAATGTATAAGAAAATCACCTGGAAATGTGTCTGTTTCAGAGATGGGGCGACCTGGTGCATCGACGACAGGCGGGCTGCCATATGCATTTCTAACACTGCGGCTGCTTGGACCAGGTTCATCGTAATTGAATTCTAAAGTATATGTAATACACATTCTTATAAATGTTTATTCAGAGTTATTCAGAGATGCAGGAAAGAGGAAACCAAGTCAGAGGGATTTGGAACATACGTAATGTATAAGAAAATCACCTAGAAATGTGTCTGTTTCAGAGATGGGGCGACCTGGTGCATCGACGACAGGCGGGCTGCCATATGCATTTCTAACACTGCGGCTGCTTGGACCAGGTTCATCGTAATTGAATTCTAAATTATATGTAATACACATTCTTATAAATGATTATTCAGAGTTATTCAGAGATGCAGGAAAGAGGAAACCAAGTCAGAGGGATTTGGAACATACGTAATGTATAAGAAACTCACCTGGAAATGTGTCTGTTTCAGAGATGGGGCGACCTGGTGCATCGACGACAGGCGGGCTGCCATATGCATTTCTAACACTGCGGCTGCTTGGACCAGGTTCATCGTAATTGAATTCTAAAGTATATGTAATACACATTATTATAAATGATTATTCAGACTTATTCAGAGATGCAGAAAATGGAGTCCGAGAGATTTGGAACATGCATGACGTTTAAGAAAATCACCTGGAAATATTTCAGCTTCAGCTACGCGGCTGGCGCGGCCTGCGGCAACGTTGACGTGTGTACTGCCATCTGGAAATTCGGGCCAGCAATATCCTTGTTAAATGCTAAAGTACATGTAATATACAGCGTGTCGCGCAACTTGCGGACCGTATTGCAGATATGTATTCTATATGAAATTTCAAGCCAAAATATGATGTACCAAAATTGGATCTGCTGCCTACAATTTGATTGGCGCGCCATTTGTGATAAGAAAAAGAACTGTTTTTGCAATAACATGTCTTTTTTTTAAATTCGTTTCTTAAATTAGGCTCAGTTGAAAATCGCTTTCAAACTGTACAATTAATCTCTGAGGCTCTTTGACCTTAAATGAATATTTCTCTTGCTACAGTCATAAAAAAGTAAAAAATTACCATTTTTCGGATTTTTTGCGTTTTTCGCGTTTATGTCATTTGGGCAAATAGCTACTGAAATGACACTACAAGGAAGTTATAGCCCTTGAAAATACGAAGAATTAAACCGATAATCCAATGCCATTCGGGAAATATTGAGTTCTAAGGAAGTCTTTGAACAAAATTGTTATCAATTCCGGAATTTTCCGACTACTCTTCGATCACAGACTTAACAAGTGCTTTCATCACAAGTCTAATTTTCATTATCAGATAAAGATTGATGTTATTGTTATTTAAGGCAGATTTGTTTGAGTTCACCACCAATCATTATCTACTCACTTTTCACACATATTTCGATTATATTCATATTTTTTAAATTCTATTTATCTTTGAAATAATATTATAGTTTAACGTATTTAATTAATATGTATTAGTACCTTCCATTCTTTAGCTAGATGTTACTTTGTTGTGATCAATGTAGTTACGTTACTCATTTTTGTAGCCCTTTATTTTCTAAAGCAGACCTTTCTTTTCTAATTGTAATGTTGCATTTGCATATACACCCGCCCCCCACCCCTTCGCGGCCACCCGTCGGTGAGAATCGTGACCTTTATCCCCTCCTCCCTCAATAGTTGTTCGTGAGGTTTATGGGCGTTCCTTTCATTATTAATACGCTTTCATCGTTGGTGACAGTATTTTTGGATGCACGTGAAGAGGCATTTAAAAAACTCTCTTCTAATCTGTTATTTTGTTTTTACAGGCATTCAGAATGGTTTCAGTATCGGATACATTATTTTTGTATACCCATGGATTCATAATCTGACTTTGTATCTATTATTTAGTATTTGCAGGAATTCAGGATTGGTTTATTTTTGGTTACATTATTTTTGGATACGCATGGACTCGGAATTTGTAAATCATATTCTTCTGTGAGGATTGAACTGTATTGAACAGACAGAATGGATTCCAATGGATCCGAAAAATTGAAATCCTGAATTAAAACACGTTAAAATAAAGCTATTCGAATCCACCTTTTATCCATTTCGATTCCGTTAACTTGGAATCATATGCCATCTGCATATACAATGCAAATTAGATAGATCGACATACCAATGTAATCTCCATGTTCACCTTCATCCATTGACCGTTCGTGCACCACCGAATTGTCTGAGAATGAGTCTGAGTCCTCTGTAAAAATAATGTATCTAAATTGCTTACGTACACGGAATATTACACACAGAAATAAGTTAATTATGGTTCCATTTATCTACTGTTTTATAGCATTAATGGTGTATCAATAGCGGTACATTAGAAAATTAGTAAACTTTTCTATACTTCAACGTTTATCATGGTTTTTCTGTAAAACTGCAGACTTGACAGAAAATTGTCGTGGAACAAAATTGTCGTGGAACAAAATTGTCTTAAAATTAGTTAAAGAAAACTCTCAAACTTTTTAAACATTTTGTTTTAACATTTTCGAAAAACCATCATTAGCCAATTCTAAGATTTTTCGATTGTAAGAATATTTTTTCTAAGTCTATTGTTTTCGAGACAAAATTTGTTATTTAAATTAACTATTAATTAATTATAAATAAATTAAAATTATAATTAAATTTAAACAAAAAAATTGTCATTGCGGCATCTATTTTGGATCCGCCATGCTGTAAAAAAATGTTATTCCTCAACTACTCTTTACTACAACTGTCGGGTCCACCAATAACGTGCATTATAAGTCGGTGGAAACGCAAAATTACAAAAAAAACATTAGTGACAAGATTTACTTTTAAACTTTTTAATAGAAAATAGCGTCCCCAAAACGTTTATAGATGTTACTTTCGAAGGAAATATAAATTATTTGTACAAATTTGTATACTTCAGATACATACCATGAACGACACGTCTGCCATTCTCTTCGTCGGGACTGAACAATTCTAGAAATCCGGTTTTTATGTATTAGTTTATATGATTAGTACACAGGAATTAGGATATGCAATTTTGATTGAAGTAATATTTGAAAAAAGAAGATGCTAGACGAGAATAAATTTTCTGAAAAATTGTAATTATTGCAAAGTTTTTACTGTACAACCGTATGGAAGCAAAATGTTCCGTAACGGTCTAAATGCTAAAATAAAACGAAAAATGATTATTATTTGATTATACCATCTAAATTTTCTATTTCGTTGCCATCATCCTCTGCGTCGGCCATAATAGGTCCCGGAATTTGTTGGAGAATGTCATCTCGATCGGAGTCGTCACCTTACAAATATTACAAAAAACGCAGAATGAGTACCAAAAGATAGGAACTACAATACCCACGGCATGAAGAAAAAATTCTCATATATATATATATATATATATTAAAACGAATGAGGCCAATAAATTGTGGAACAAACACAACATTTAATAATATATGTAAAAGATAGGGTACCATCGGTGGAATGAACGTTTTGTTCATTACTAATTTCAAATGGTGGCCCATATCTGTCCTCGATACTTGCCGTGGACAGGGTATTCAAGACAGGCCCCTTCAGGGAGGCACACTTCTCGTGCAGCTCGTCGATTGTGATAATTCTAGTTTGATAATCCAGCCATGCTAAGCATTATAAAGTATCAAAAAATTAGGTTCACAATTTTTTATAGTCCATTACACAATACAATTGCTTCATATGAAAAATATGGAACTCTAATTAACCTTTCTGAAGTGTTTCTCCTTTATAAACTGACTCGTACCGCTGAGGCCTCGACAACGTTTTCCCGTTTTTAAGCAGACCCATGTCAGCCCTTGCGCGGAATTGCAATTTTAACAGTTTATCTGAAAATAATACACAAGTTTCCGGTTATATACAAGTCACGGTGCAAACTTCTGTACTTCAATTTATTTATATAACATTGCAACTGATTTTGTAGGAAAATGTTCAAATTATATGTTATATAATTCAATTATTTTTGGATTTATGAGTCACAAAGGATAAAACGTGTCATCTCAATTGTTGCACAAGATCAGTCGCAATGTTGTAGAAATAAATTAAGTTAAACAAATTTATACATAGTGGTTAAAAGTGGTTCCGTTATGTATATCTGATTCACTTGAAAATCGTTACTCGGGGGTTTTTGGGGTCGCTGATTCCGAATCTGATCTCAGTTTTTCAACATTCAAAATCGCGGATCCAATATGGCGGATGACTTTTTAAAAAAAATGATACAATTCGCTTGAAAATTGTTAATCGGGTTAAAATATAAACATATTTTCAAGGTCAAAGATGACAGTACTTTTTATCAGTATTTTTTTCTTATTCAGTTTATCAAAATACGTAGGAAAAAAGCACTCTGAAACACTCTCTTCTACTAGAAATGAAATTTAACCTTGGACCGATTCGAAGGTGAAATTGTCTAGAGGAATTGGAAAACTTTTTTTTAAGTATTTAAACATCAAATTTCGTCTAAAAACATTACATATTTTGTGCTTCTTAACTGGTCGATATATCGACCATCCCCGAAGCTAAAAGGTTAATAGGCTTAGCGAGGCAAGATCATCACATAAATTTACCAATAAAACACCACGGATAAGTTCGGGGGCCCATCGTTCTACCCACTACGGCGTTGTAAGATTCGATGGCGTTGTTCGTTCGCCGACTTAATAAGAATACGGAAAATCCCGCGGGTGTTACTTTTCCCAGCCAATAGTTCTTAAAATATAGTACGAATGGTTTGAAATGTTCTTTCAGTTCTGCAGACAAGGCGTTTGCAATTTTGTTAAATTGATTTGTTATCGCATCTTGAGGCAGATACGCGAGACTCATGACTTTTTTAACAAATCTAGTGGCTTCTACGTTGCTGCGCAGTAGCCCGTTGAGTTGTAAGGTCCTCAACCTTCTTACGAGCGCCTAAATGGAAGTAAATAATGTAAGCGATCATAAAACCTAAAATTTTTACAGTACAAAATACTTACTCTGTCAAAATGGACATTGCAGCCAATTTGTCGAGCAGACAATGTGGTTGCGGCGGCGTTTCGCAAGGCCTTCTCATAGTCGCTATACGAGATTCGTACGCCTCTCGGTAGCATGTGACTCTTTATATGGTGAAACACGCTTTGATAAGCGGCCTCCGTTTAGGCGGACATTACCGACCATACGAAGGGGACAGCCTGTAAAAAGTATATATTTGAGATATTTATGTAAGACGATTGACTAGGTGCCTAACAAAAATGAGTATCACTCATATAACAAGTTTATTTCAAAGAAATTGATATAGGATACGCTTAAGATTCATGCAGGACTATCATGCAGAAACAAATCAGCTGAGTCAGCCGAGAAATGTACAGATTTTACCAATGCTTTCGCTGCAACAGCTTTTACAGTTCCGTTGGGGGTTACCTATAATTTCTGCATATTTTTCAAATTGAAGCTGCAGATGTAGCATGATATACATAACTGCTAATATTGCTGCAACGTTAAGATATATAAAAACAGCCACACAGATATTATCGGCAATCCGTGTGGAAACTGTTAGCTGATGTGAATACGTATAGTCGTATCATTTTTATCCAATATAGAAATTTAATATTAAGTATTCCCTTATATAATACTATTTTTGACATACGTATGCGTAAAATTTGATTTTTACGCACCGTTTTTGATGCGTAAAATACGATTTTACGCACTCGTGCTGCCGGGGCGCACTCCTGCTACCCGGCTTCGCCGGGCAGTCGTGCGCCGCGGTCATCACTCGTGTGCAACCTCGTATTTGACACACAAAAAACGCCGCACAAATTTTCCGCATAGTATGTCAAAAAATACGGTTCGACACGCGTGCGTAAGAATTCGATTTTACGCACCGGCCTATCTAATCCCATGTTAAATAACGGTGCGTAAAATCCTATTTTACGCACATCTATCGAAATGTACTATTTTCATGTACATTTCTCATTAAAAAAATGCCCATGATGGTCCTATTTAATTATTGTTACAAATTATCTTACGTGATTATATCGTACGCCCATAATGATTAATAATTGGCGAGCTTCGACCAGGCGTGGCTTAACCTTGAATGTGGCGTCAATGAACATTTTATTGACGGATGGAGAAATTTCTTGAGTAACAAAATCCTCATCATAAAATATCAGATGTTCATTATTGTGTATATCCGCCACCATACGGCAGCACATCTTTCCCGATTGGTACTCAAGTAATCGCTCCGTAGACGTGACTGCATTATACAATCCTCTGATGTTGGTAGGATTACGCGGATAAATATTCTGCCGACATCGAAGCATAAATGACCTCATGTTCGTGTACGTCACCCTATCGGCAATCTCAGGATATCTAAATGATTATAATGACGCGTGTAATTTTACATTTATAAAAAGACACATATTTTTAATTTAATACGCAAAACTATTACAAAAGAATCGTTGTATCAAAAAGTTGGCGTAAATTACACCAATTTCTTTTTATTGAGGCATTCAATTCCGAGCGAAATTGCTGCACTGTTTCAATATCTTCTTCCGTGACGCAGGCATCACTGTGCGGTTTCATTATCAGATTTTCGCCATTCTCACGTTTTGCGGTTGCACCGCAATTGTTGGAACATCGCAGGTAACTATAAAATAGATGAATTTATATATATTATATATTTGTATATAGTAATGATTATAAACGATCTAATAAAAAACGACCCGTATTTTGGCCCGTCCAAACTGTTTTGTCCAGATTCTTGTGGCCTCGACTCTCCCAAGGATGCAATACTAGCATTTTTCGATACAAGGGCGTAGAATGCGATTCACGATTAGATAGGAGCGGTGGGTAAAATCGAATTCTTACGACGACGAGCTGAGGTCCCAGATCTACCCGAGAAAAACCTTTCCACGTGCCCAATCGTGCACAGGATTTTCTACGCAGCTTTTTTCTACGCGGCCCTTTTCTTCACAAAATATATTTATTTATTTTCACCAGCCCATTTAAATACGATTTATTATATGTATACAATGAATTCCGTGTTTAATTCTATACTAACTTTGCGGCATAGGCATCATATGGCACTGTTACTCGCTGACCTGAAAAACGTTTTTGGAAAAAAAGAAAATCGCCTAACAACGGCCATTTCACGAGGTTTGCAATCATGTCTGACTTCACACAAATCGGTTTCGTGCAGGAATGAAGCGAATCCCGAGTAAAAAAAATTGTCTTTGAGAGATCACAGAGTGATCTCGCACTCGTCGGTCTCGCTGATGTCACTCATATGGGGCAGAGCGAGACTTCCGAGAGATTATTTCGCTGCGCTATAAAAATTCGTCTCTGAAAGATCTTTCCGGTCGATGAGTTGATGGTTCCGATCGACGAAGTTAATTGATTATATAATTGACGGAATTTCGGATCTTTCATTACGAAACCAAGCGCGAATTCAACAGTTTAAGGAAAAGAAAGATTTATTGAACGCGTTTGAGAAGATTGTTCTGGAATATGCAACGAAAAGCGCTCAAGGGAATACTGGAAATGTTTTTAAGATTTCTGTTTCTGGCAAAACGCCACGAGACAAGAAGATTGTTGGCGATAACACTCCTTCCTTGCGCTGCTATAATTGCAGTAAAAACGGACATACATCGGCTCAGTGTACAATGCCAAAAAGACTTATGGGAGCGTGTTTCAAATGCTTTCAATTGGGTCATCAATTGAAGGACTGTCCGAAAAAAATGCGCAAATTCCAAGCAAGGACCTGGTGGCTAATTTGTCGGAAAATATGATGGAAGAGCTACAAGAACAGCAAGAACTGCGTGACGCCACAACAACGAATAGGTGGCGCTTCGGAAAATCTTTTTGACACTCAATGCTTTAAGAACATCGCCTACGACTTCAAGTCTGGAGTAGGAAGTCATTGTGTAATTCTGGACAAACTAATGGACACCGGCAGCCCTATCAGCTTCGTCAAGGTGGGACTGGTACCAGCATCAAGTATAAGGCAGTATACTCCTCAGTCATCAGTGAAGTATAGTGGTTTAAACAATAGTCCGCTTGTACAATTGGGAATTGCTTTACTAACGGTGACGTTAGACGGTGTTAGGCGCGAAATCGAGATTTTCGTTTTGCTGATACCATGCGTACTTCGGTAATTCTACGTCGCAACGCGTTACGGATGTTCAATTTTGGGTTAGTAGCTTTATCCGAACAGGAAGCTGAGGCCGTTGAAGGGATATTCGCGATCGACATATTAGACAATGCCTTGACAGATTCGTTGCAAATCAATCCCGAAATAGATATTAGGTTACAAAGGAAATTAAAAGATTTGTTTATTTCTGAATACGTAAATAAGGAACGTCCCGACGCTCCTAACGTAAAAACAGAACTTAGTTTGCGATTGACGGGTGACATTCTGATGTATTTTAGGCCACGACGGCTTTCGTATAATGAAAAAGAGAATTTGCAAAAGATATTAGATTCATTGTTGGCGAAGGGAGTCATACGGGAGAGTGATTCTCCGTATGCATCTCCGATAGTTTTGACGAGGAAAAAGAATTCCGAATTTAGGCTTTGTGTTGACTACCGGTTTTTAAATAACATTATGTTACGGAATAATTACCCCCTTCCGTTGATCGAAAACCATGTCGATAGTTTACGCGGTAAATGTTTCTTCACTTTGCTCGACCTGAGGGACGGATTTTACCATATCGATGTAGCACCGGATACGATCAAATATACTGCGTTCACTACGCCTATTGGTCAATACGAATTTCTGAAAATGCCTTTTGGTCTAATGCCAGCGCCGACCAAGTTTCAGAGGTTCGTAAACAAGGTATTTGCGAAGTTGATTAGATCGGGAAATATAGTAATTTATTTGGACGACATTTTGATTGCCACAGATACGGTACAGAAACATTTCGAGATTTTAAGAGAAGTCTTCTTTCTCATGGTAGAGAATAAACTCGAAATGAGGCTCGATAAGTGCAAATTCTATCTGTATGAGTATCTGGGTTATAAGATCTCGTCTAATGGTATAATTCCGACCAATGTTGGAGTAGAAGCCGTCGTAAACTTCCCCGTTCCTAAAAACGTTCGCGAAATTCAATGTTTCCTTGGATTATGTGCCTACTTCCGCAAGTTCGTTGGCGGCTTCTCAGTTGTTGCCAAACGCCTTTACGATTTGTTACGAAAAAATTTAGAGTTTTCCTTTGGGGAATGCGAATATCAAGCTTTCGAGGCCCTTAAATAAAAATTTATCGAAGCCCAAGTCCTAAGTATATATGATCCCAGGGATGAGACGGAACTACACTGTGATGCCAGTAAACTAGGGTATGGTGCCGTTTTGCTTCAGAAGAAGAGAGACAACCTTTTCCATCCTGTCCCTTACTTCTCAAAACGCACTACCGACGCCGAATCTAGGTATCACAGCATTGAGCTCGAAGCCCTGGCGATCGTTTATGCTTTGAGACGATTTCGGGTGTACCTTCAAGGGATACGATTTAAAATAGTTACTGATTATAATGCTTTAAAACAAACCCTCGATAACAGATATATTAATCCGCGAATTGAGAAGTGGTCCAGCGAACCGGAAGGGTACGATAAAACCTTGGAACAGGGGGGGGGGGGCGAAAAAATGAAGCATGTCGATGCGTTAAGCCAGATGGTTAGTGTCATGATTGTGGAGGAAAATTCCTTTGAATCCAATTTGATAATCAGTCAGAATCTTGACACTACTATTCGAGACTTTCGTAGGGAACTACAATTTACTATTGACAATTTAGGCAATTGCTAACCCGACCCCGTCGATAACGTCAGTTTCTAACCTGACATATTCTAATTAAATAAAAAGTGTTGAAAACTATGTTACAAATGTGCTAGGCATTTGTTTCATAATCGCAAAAGGATTTTCGTAAAACAGCGAAGAAATTTAACTCACAAAAGTTCACAACTTTTAAAAATTTAAACGGTCGGATCTAGCGTGACTTGGCGATACCAACTTAAAATTCAAACATCACTACAATATTGAACAAATAAACGTGCAATTAATGAACTTTGATGTTCAGAAACATATTTTAAAAACGTAAAATATCAACGAAATGCGATGTGAATCGAATATAACCCTCTCACAAATAAATACATTATGATAGTAGGATAGCACCGATGCACATTCATTCGACGAAACATCAGCATTAGCAAGTTTTCCTAGATTAATTTTCGACTATTGAATGAGATCGATTAACTTCGTTAAATCCCTAGGATGTCGTATGATATGAGTAGCGAGGAGCTTAGGAGAGATCGATAGAAAAGGAACCAGAGAGATTTTTGAAAAATCAATAATCGGGTCCAGCAAATTTTCCGAGCTTTTTTTTACCGATGATCGGGGTCGATTTTGTTCGTTGAACTTTTATCGTTGTGAACTTCTGTCAGATTTCAATTTCACGAGGATAGCAATGAATGACGCTGAAACTAGCAGGGGATTCGTCTACCCTTCGACGCATAGTAAAATCGCGTAAAAACTTATTAAAACGATCAAAATTCATAATATATTCTCGCGGGCGTATATTCCCGAGCGGAAATCTGTCCAGGCTGCCTGAAAACTTAGCAGGGCTTGATCAGGCATCAATCAGGCGCGCCTGGTAAGGTGTGCCTTATCACTCCCGGATCAGGCCCTGACCAGGCTGCAATCAGGCGCGCCTGATAAGGTGTCCATTCTCACTCCCGGATCAGGCCCTGAACAGGCAGCAGTCATGCGCGCCTGATAAGGTAGGTCTTAATACTGCCGGACCATGCACTCGTCAGAGGACTACAACCTGCATCTTATCAGGCAAACGTAGTTGTTGCCTGACCACGTTCAAACAGAGGATTGCAAAGCAAACTTTACTTGTAGCTGCATATAAGAATTTGTTATGAACATCATTAAAAGATATTTCACGAGAAATACGAATGCAACATTTGGTTCTACGGGATAAATTATGTGAAAAACGTACATGTATTATTGTATTACTATTATATAGAATAAATAACAACAATAATGGATATACGTTTCATACATGATTTACTCCGTAATATCGATTGCCGCAAATCGATTTTGTCTAAAACCGCGTTTGACGAAATTGTTTATAAAATATTAATATAAATAATTATATAATTATAAATAAGAAAACACACATATTTTATTTTTATCAAATATCCTATGTCCAGTCGTTAATTTGGTGCTAACCGCCATGTGATTAGCATGGGCCAAAGCTGATTTTCGATCATATTATTTACTTATTATTTTTAACAACAAATTTACGACTTTTAACAAAACATTGTACTTATTTTCGGTTCAATTTTTCTCTTA
Source organism: Trichopria drosophilae (assembly GCA_030407085.1). NCBI lineage: Eukaryota > Metazoa > Arthropoda > Insecta > Hymenoptera > Diapriidae > Trichopria > Trichopria drosophilae. The sequence continues at coordinate 68,673,043 of CM059584.1, forward strand.
GATTGGATTAAAACCGCAAGATTTAATATAGAACCACTATTGTCCAAGTTGTTTCTTGACAAAATGTTATAAACTATTATTTTTTATAAGCAAAAAAACACGGGTATTTGATTTTTGGCAGGTATTTTATTGACGATAGTTGGTTTGACGCTACCTGAGTTGTGCTAGGTATGGGCCTTAATGGGTTAATAGAAGACACAATTTTTTATAAAATGCTGCAATTGCGAGCGTAGCGTAGTGGTTAAGGCGCCAGAGTATAGTGAGCGAGAGACCCGCGTTCGATTCCCGGTCGAGGTAAAATTTTTTCTTATTTATTTGCGAGCATTGAAAAATGCAAATACAGGATATAAAAGTATAATATAAAATGTAAATAATATAAAACATTTTTAATGTTTAAAAATTAAATTCAGAAATAAAAATTACATAATCATTCGAATGACACATTTATGAAATGTTGGATTAATAATATAATAAATATATATCATTAAATATAAAGTGTAATGCGCCAGAAGTTCGCATCGTTGGAATCCAACGAAAAGTCGAAAAAAAAATTTTTTTGTTTTTCGCCTTTTTAGGCTTATAATAGTAAAAAAATAAGGTGCCAATTAAAAATAACGCTTTAACAACTCAAAAACACTAAAAAAATCGATAATTAAGTCGAGCGTCGGACTTAGCCCGTGCGCGCCTATGCGCGACCATATACGGTGTATAGCGTATATAAGAACGGAGCGCTACGACTCCTCGATTTCAACGAAGTCCTGTGTCTAAAATAAATCCGCTTCGGGTTAGATTATTTTTTTAATTTGTTTATATTGTTATTAACTAATTATATACAAAAATTCATTAGTCTCCCATGTCCGGAAAGTATTCGTACCCGACCGTTGACGTTAAAATATCACGCGCAACGCTCATTTTTTCGATTTCAACGAAGTCCTGTGTCTAAAATAAAACCCCTTCCGATTAGATATTTAGTTTATTATGCATATAATTTTCAAATTTGAGTAAAATTTTGTAAAATAAATTGAAAATAAAATAAAATTTTAAAGTAAAATAAATTCACTTTTCTAAAGTGACAAATTGTAAAATTATTATATGATGTAAGTTTTGGGGCCATGCCGGTCTTAGATTATGTATTTGCGTCCTTTAAATGGTTTCAATTATGCGAGATCGGATTGGAACATGTATATGAACGCCGGGCTGACTGCTATGCAGGGAAGTGGGGAGCGGGCCATTTCCGAAAATCGCGTAGTGGTTCTGCGAATGGCAACGAGAGCTCTCGATTTCGCCCGAAGGAAAGCATTGTTGCTTCGGTAATCGGAGAGTTTTTTCATGCTATTCGTGACCGGCGAACGACATTTGCAATCAAAGAAATCTTGATCTATTCGGTCTAATGCAAAGGCTGTTTTTTTTTGCAAATTTGTATTTGAAATCATATTTACTAATGAAACTAATAAATGTAATTGCTAATAGATACTGACTTACTAACGTGAAAAATGGATTGACTTTATTTATTTATATTGATGTGCAGTCGTATATTCAGCAAAGCTATATTTCAATTATAATTAGACTTCCTATTTATTTAATTATACTAATTATACCTCGAATTACCAGAATGTAAAACAACACATCAAATTTTATGATTTATTTATTGTTGGACCCACCATAGACACCTCAAATTTCGCAAAATAATTTTCTATTATGTCTATCTTTTTGGAAATTGTTGGGCGTGCTTGATGGAATTTATTATACAGTATAGAACATTTTTCTGCATGGAACACTTTTTTTGCGAATTCGTTTTTATTACATTATATATTTTATATATTATCGCAAAATTAAACATTATCATTTTGACGGGATATAACAACAAAAAAATTAATTAGCTACGCAATATTATAGTTTATTCAAAGCTCGTTGCGTTCCGACCATTTTTGAAATGTTCATAAGCAGGTTTTTTTTAAAGTAAACATTATGTTGTAGTTTTAAATGAGAAGAAGGCAACAATTTCATTAAATTTTATAATAATGATTATATTTCCGTTTTCTCGCTAATTAGATACTATTATTTTTTGTAGAAAAAAATGAATAATTTTCACAGAATTAAATTTATAATTAGATAGTGATAATTGAAATGTGTCTTTTCCCGATCAAATTTTCATGAAGCATCTGACATGTAAATAGCAGTATTGCGAATGCATATAAATGCGTAACAGGTTTTTCTACGAATGTCAGGCTTGTGGAATGAACCGAAAGCCAGGACCGATTCACATTGCGCAAAAGATATTTTGTGCATTTATAAAATGTAAAATACGCCTAAAACCGCAATTTACATATTCTGAATTAAAAAAAATATACAAGATTTACTTCTCAACTCGTACGTAGAAAGCGGGCGAAAAATTATTTACATTTCAATATAAGCGTGACTACCATACCGTAAAAATAAAATATCTATTACAAGGGTTTTAAAAAAAATGAGGAAAGTTTCAACAATTATATTAGGTTACACATTTTTTTGTAATATCTGGAAGATGTGCCTAGAATAGCTAAGATTCGATATGAAAGAACGATGACCAAGTTATAATTTTAATTCGTGAAAAACTTTACAAGTATACTTGTGTTTAAACATAATCATGTACGTTAATATAACGATAATATTAAAAAATCATAATGAAATTCATTACTGATCCTCTTATTAACAATAACAATCTAAAAGCTGTTTTAATAATATAATACTTTAACTTTTGATTCCCTTCCTGTTTATTTAGTATAAAGTGATAAATGAAAATGAATTAAGACATATTCCACATCGATGTAAAGACAGCTAATGCAAGTTATTTTAGTTAGAAAATATAAATATTAAAATTTTAATAGCTGCGATAATTAACAACAAAAAAATAAAAAAGGATCAAACAGTATATCCATTGCGCTGTATCCATTTCATTTGATCAAAATTCCGGAGAGCACACCTAATATCGAAAGAACCAAAAGTTCAACGATTAACGAAGCAACAACTTTAGAAAAGTGAATTTATTCTATAAGATTTTCATTTTATTTTAAATTTTTATTTCATTTTAAATTTTTATTTTATTTTACATTTATTTTACAAAATTTTACTCAAAGTTTAAAATTATATATACATAATAAAATAAATATCGAATCTGAAGCGGATTTAGTTTAGACACAGGACTTCGTTGAAATCGAAAAAATGAGCGCTGCGCGCTATATACGAGTAGCAACGATCAAGTATGAAAACTTTCCGGACATGGGAGACCAATGAAATTTCGTTTATAATTAGTTAATAACAATATAAACAAATTAAAAAAATAATCTAACCCGAAGCGGATTTATTTTAGACACAGGACTTCGTTGAAATCGAAAAAACGAGCGTTGCGCGTGATATTTTAACGTCAACGGTCGGGTATGAATACTTTCCGGACATAGGAGACTAATGAAATTTCGTTTATAATTAGTTAATATCAATATAAACAAATTAAAAAAATAATCTAACCCGAAGCGGATTTAGTTTAGTCACAGGACTTCGTTAAAATCGAAAAAATGAGCGCTGCGCGCTATATATGAGTAGCAATGATCAAGTATGAAAACTTTCTGGACATGGGAGACCAATGAAATTTCGTTTATAGTTAGTTAATAACAATATAAACAAATTAAAAAAATAATCTAACCCGAAGCGGATTTAGTTTAGTCACAGGACTTCGTTAAAATCGAAAAAATGAGCGCTGCGCGCTATATACGAGTAGCAACGATCGGGTATGAATACTTTCCGGACATGGGAGCCTAATGAAATTTCGTATTTAATTAGTTATTAACAATATAAACAAATTAAAAAAATAATCTAACCCGAAGCGGATTTAGTTTAGTCACAGGACTTCGTTAAAATCGAAAAAATGAGCGCTGCGCGCTATATACGAGTAGCAACGATCAAGTATGAAAACTTTCCGGACATGGGAGACCAATGCAATTTCGTTTATAATTAGTTAATAACAATATAAACAAATTAAAAAAATAATCTAACCCGAAGCGGATTTATTTTAGACACAGGACTTCGTTGAAATCGAAAAAACGAGCGTTGCGCGTGATATTTTAACGTCAACGGTCGGGTATGAATACTTTCCGGACATGGGAGACTAATGAAATTTCGTTTATAATTAGTTAATAACAATATAAACAAATTAAAAAAATAATCTAACCCGAAGCGGATTTAGTTTAGTCACTTTAGTCACAGGACTTCGTTAAAATCGAAAAAATGAGCGCTGCGCGCTATATACGAGTAGCAACGATCAAGTATGAAAACTTTCCGGACATGGGAGACCAATGCAATTTCGTTTATAATTAGTTAATAACAATATAAACAAATTAAAAAAATAATCTAACCCGAAGCGGATTTATTTTAGACACAGGACTTCGTTGAAATCGAAAAAACGAGCGTTGCGCGTGATATTTTAACGTCAACGGTCGGGTATGAATACTTTCCGGACATGGGAGACTAATGAAATTTCGTTTATAATTAGTTAATAACAATATAAACAAATTAAAAAAATAATCTAACCCGAAGCGGATTTAGTTTAGTCACAGGACTTCGTTAAAATCGAAAAAATGAGCGCTGCGCGCTATATACGAGTAGCAACGATCAAGTATGAAAACTTTCCGGACATGGGAGACCAATGCAATTTCGTTCATAATTAGTTAATAACAATATAAACAAATTAAAAAAATAATCTAATCCGAAGCGGATTTATTTTAGACACAGGACTTCGTTGAAATCGAAAAAACGAGCGTTGCGCGTGATATTTTAACGTCAACGGTCGGGTATGAATACTTTCCGGACATGGGAGACTAATGAAATTTCGTTTATAATTAGTTAATAACAATATAAACAAATTAAAAAAATAATCTAACCCGAAGCGGATTTAGTTTAGTCACAGGACTTCGTTAAAATCGAAAAAATGAGCGCTGCGCGCTATATACGAGTAGCAACGATCAAGTATGAAAACTTTCCGGACATGGGAGACCAATGAAATTTCGTTTATAATTAGTTAATAACAATATAAACAAAATAAAAAAATTATATAACCCGAAGCGGATTTAGTTTAGACACAGGACTTCGTTGAAATCGAAAAAATCAGCGTTGCGCGCAATATTTTAACGTCAACGGTCCAGTATGAATACTTTCCGGACATGGGAAACTAATAAAAATTCGTTTATAATTAGTTATTAACAATATAAACAATATAAAAACATAATCTAACCCGAAACGGATTTATTTTAGCCACAGAACTTCTTCGAATTCCAGGAGTCGTAGCGCTCCGTTGTTATATACGCTGTACACTGTATATGGTCGCGCATATAGGCGCGCTCGGGCTAAGTCCGACGCTCGAGTTAATGATCGATTTTTTAATGTTTTTGAGTTGTTAAAGCGTTATTTTTCATTGGCACCTTATTTTTTAACTATTATAAGCTTAAAAAGGCGAAAAACAAAAAAAATTTTTTTTCGAATTTTCGTTGTATTCCAACGATGCGAACTTCTGGCGCATTAAAGTGTATATAAAAGTGACTCGTACATTTGTTTGATTCATTTTATTTAATTATTATTGTTAAAACGAACTTTAGGGGTACCTCATCAGGCCCTTATAAAGCCCTGATCAAGCCCTGACAGAGGACTGACCAGGGCCTTATTTCAGGATGCCTGATCAGGCCCGGACCAAAATAATCGTTACGTTTCTGATCAGGCCCTGATAGGGTAGCCTGATAAGGGCCTGAAATATAATCAGGCAGCCTGAGCAGGGTCTGATCAGGGCCGTATCGAAATTTCTACTCGGGTTTATTATCATTATGAAAATCGTAAAACCATTTTTGTCCCGGCGGCGGACTTGTAACTTTTTTAAAACGGGCACTAATATCGACGAAACATCTAAATGCTACGTAAAATCGCATAGAAATTAATTAAATGGTCGAAAATGCGTATTCTATTCAATCGTACGTATATTTTGTACTATTATGAAAATTGTAAAACCATGTTTGTTCCGGTGACGGACTTCTAACTTTTTTAAAACGGCACAACTATCGAAAAAACAGCTAGACGCAGCGCAAATAATACACGGAAAGAAATGACAGGGGATTCACAGGTATATGAAAATAGCCACGAATTCATGGCTTCCATAGCATAAAATTTGACCATTTCCAGCCCTTCAATATAGAAGCTATTGCTCTCCAAATATTTTTAAATATATACTGGAATTCAGCAATAAAATATACGGACAGTAGTTATTAGCCCAAAAATATTGTTGAGTAACACAACGCTACAAAGTGCATTCGTTTTTCATTATTTTACATATGCACAGTTTGTTTTGATCTTTGCATATTTACTGGTTACAAAATAATCTGACAACTGGTAACCTATAAGCTCGATATTTTTGTGTTATCGGTTTTGGTGCGAACAACTTATGGATAATTGTATAAAAAATACGTTAACGTCATGTTTTTTTTTATTGCGTGTCGTAATAATTTATATACAAAGTTTTACACCATGTGATTCATTAACAAAGAATAATGGCAGAATGTGGACCTTTAATATACTTTTGGTGTATGAGATTTGAAAACAAACATAGTGAATCCACAATAGCTGCCAATGCTAGGCGAGTTCAAGACGATTAATAGCTTTAACTCTTATAGCAAAGAAACACCAATTGCAATTAGCACATCAATTTATTATGAAATGAGTGTTTTCCAGTACACTTGAAGTAGGTCCTGGAAATACTATGAATGTGATTGATTTATATATTTCAATTATCGAATGTCCACATTCCAGATTTTCGATATAAACAGTACACTCTAAAATGATTGGACTCAATTGCGGAGTCCAAGAGAGAGTAATCGGTAAATTTCACTCTCTCGGAGTCACATTCGCTCCTTTAGAGTATTTCATGCTAGGTTTGAATCCTTTACCGGTGTCGTGATATGCTGCAAGGAAGACTGGTTACTACGTGGCCGGCCGACAAACATGTTTTGTGTCAACTCGCTATAACTTATTCAATTCTGAGAATTTTGAAACGAATAAAAAAAGAAATTGTTCGTTAGCGTTTTTTGCATCTAATGAAGAATGAATAAATTATATATCTGAATAAACAATGAAGTTTTTCAGGGCCTCGAAGCACATGACGCGTTGGTCATCGGCTGCCACCAACTTTAAACATTCATTACTTTTTGACTATTAGACCAATAAAAATAAAACTTTCCAGAGTTCATACCTTTATGAATAACTTTCTCGCTGACACTTTTCGGATACTCGAAATTTGCTCGATAAACGAAGAGTCAGAAGGTATATATTGCAGTTGCATAGAAAAAAATTAATAACTTTATTGTTTATTGAGATATATAATTTATTACTTTACCATTAGATGCGGAAATCTCTAACGAACAATTTCTTTTTTTATTCGTTTCAAAACCTTCAAAATTGGCTATGTTATAGCGAGTTCAAAAAAAAGGCGACCGCGTAGTAACTAGTCCTGTCTATACGGCATTCAGCCGCCTTTCTCTTTTTCCGTATTTATTGACACCATTGGAGTATATTTTCACTCCAAAGAACTCAAATGTAGTCGAACCCGGCCTACCCCATTTTCGACTCCTTTGGAGTGAAATTTGACTCCAATAATTTTAGTGTCTATATTTACGTTTCGATACATTTTTGTGGTCGCTGAATACGATTTTGTCAGAATTTAAAAATTCTATATGTCTGATTCAAAATCGCAGACATCACTCCACTAAGTCTCCACTAACAAGTTTTGAACCACTCATAAGTTTTGAATTCCTTAAGATTATAGGGTTAAAATAATCTATAACGCGACTGAAAATAATTATTTCTATTTCTTTTCATTTTTAGTAATATTTGTTTTGTTAATATTATTTTTTTCGGTATATTGATATTATTTCGATCCAAGTGTAATAACGAAGTATTGAAATTGGTCACTTCGGCCAAAAAATTACCCTGTAGTTTTTCAGCAAATTCCGACATTTCGACCCCGGGGGTATAGTATTTATAAGGGGTATACGAAAATAACTATTTCGATATATCTAAAAGATACCCGTTAGAGATCTTTTCGACACTTTCAAGATGTCTTTGACGAATCACATGTATGTATTATATATAACATCATAATCATACGGACAGTAATTAGTAAAACATAGTAAACATGTGTTGTGCATCGAATGGTCTATTACAATACAAATGCATGAAGTAAGTGTTTTACAACTATTATTTATAAATCCCGAGTAGAAATTGAAACCGGGCTCTGACCGGAATCAATTCGGATTACCCTGGTTGTATCCAGGATCCTGCCGGGCTTATCACGCTTACATGACTTCAGCTCGGTCAGATTTCAGATACTGATGAAATTCCTACAAGGTTGCCCGTTGCATTCAAAATTCGAAGGTATCGGACTGGCCCGGATGGATTGAAGGCAGAACCAGAAGTTTTGAAAATGCTCATTTTCAATTCTACGTCGACTCAGACCATAGGTCATAGTTGTAAATCATAAAAAATATAGCAAACAACTAAAAAATCACGTTTCACCTACATAACCATTCCGAAGTATATACTTTTAACTACCTCTCCTCAAAATTTGAGCCAAATCAAAATAGGTATTTGTAAGATAATAATTTTTTAATATTTTAATAAATTTTACTTCGAGACTTGTATAAGAGATATGGAATGCCCCATAAAAAAAATCAATAAAACTGTAAAATGTAGTCATTGTATAATTAAATTATGCTATAATTGAGTATAATTAGTAAATTTTTCGACTGTATGTTTTAAAATTCGCTATAAGTAATTACGGTTTAATTCAGTCACCATAATAATAAGAATTTTTATTTACATTTAAGTAAAAAATCAATACGTTATTTATTCTGCATCTTTTTTACAGCCTAAGACCAAGGCTTGAACTAATGAATGTTAACATCTTTTCTTAATCCCGTATATGCCATCGTTTTCCCGTACTGATGCTTTCTGACTTTGACATAAAGAATGAAACTTGAATAAAAATTCTTATTATTATGGGAACTGAATTAAACTGCTAATATTTATTGAAAATTTTAAAACATACCGTTGAGAAATTTACTAATTATACTTATGCTCAAGGTGTACGCAGGTAAATAACATAAACCCGGGAAAAAATGGATTATATATAATTATATACAATTAGATCCAATTATATATAATAATATATCATTATATATGTTTATATACGATTATATACAATTATATACAATTTTTGATACAATTAGATCCAATTATATATATAATTATATATAATTATATATGGATTTTGGCCGTATACATTTATATATCTTTATATACGATTATATATAATTATATACGGCCAAAATCCATATATAATTATATATAATAATATATAATTGGATCTAATAGTATCAAAAATTGTATATAATTATATATAATCGTATATAAACATATATAATTATATATTATTATATATAATTGCATCTAAATTTATATATAATTTTATATAATCCATTTTTCCCGGGAAAGATTCATTAAATTGAACTAATTAAGTTATTTACTTCTAACAAATTCTTAAAAAGTTATGATTGTTGATGGTATATAAATCGATGTGTAAAACGAGAACAAAAGAACTTACATTTTGACATATTTCAATTATACAATCAGTGCAACGTAAATTTAACATTGTTAACTTTACGCAAGTAGAATCGTTTATTTTTTTGATCAATGTTATTTTGACGACTTAAAATCGTTCAAAATAATATTGACAATACGATATTTGTATCCATTTATTCTACATCTTTTTTACAGCCTAAATCGCAAGGCTTGAATTATGCCTTCGTTTTCCCTTACTGATGATTTATGACTTTGGCATAAAGAATGGCACGTGAATAAAAATTCTTATTATTATGGTGACTGAATTAAACCGCTACAATTTATTGCAAATTTTAAAACATACAGTCGAAAAATTTACTATTTATACTCAATTGTAGCGTATTTTAATTATATAATCTGCAGGAATTGAGAAGTAAGTATAACACATAAATTTTTTTTAGCTGAACTTTAGCTGAAAAACGTAAATGGGAATTTCATGGCAAATTTCCAATCGACTTGCACTATTTCAATATTTTTTTTTGCTAAAAAACACGGTTTTTCGGTAAAAAATGAAATTTTAAAAAATATCCTATTTTACTAAATTGAACTCTATAAGAGTTATGGACTTGAAAGTTTCCGTAGACTCATATTTTTCAATGTACAAATCACCACTACAATTTCAGACAAACCGAAGAAACCTCGAACGCGAGGTGTTGCATTTTGATATGGAATGCCCCACACTGTTCATTAAAAAGGTCTGTGTAATTCTTTCTGGCAGTTTAACATAGGGTCTTTAATGGACCGATAAAGTTTAACAAAACGACGAAGAAAAGGAGCTTTGGTATGGTATTTCAAAAAAATTAAAATGTCCTTGTTGCGATAGAGGTACCATATAATAAAGTCGCGCAAAATTTATTGGCATTATTATCAATGTTATAGCCTTTCTTAAATGTTAATGTATATTGAATTGCATTTAACATTGCGTTACGAATTATTTAATTCATCCGATTAATTTCAAATTTGCTACTGGGGTGTTTTCGGGCTCATTGATAACGAATCGGTTGTCATATTCTCGAAATGGGAAATGGTCGATCTAATATGCCGGATGGAATTCTTAAATTTTCTCTGATTAACTGGTGACTTATTGTCCGAAGTTTCTCGAGGTCGCTGATAATAAATCCGATGTCAAATTTTTTAAATTAACAATGGCGGATCCAATTTGAATAACAAAAAGGTAATAAAGAAATGTGATTACAAATGTTAGGAGCCATTTTCAAAATTCAACATGGCTGATCCAATAAGAATGATCCAAATTTACAAATTTATCGGATTTTTATCTACAATTTGATATCTGTTTATTTCCGGTGTCACTGATTATAAATGTGAGATCAAATTCAATTCATATAAAATTTGTTATGTGAAGTTGTTTAATTTTATTTTTAGGTTCACGAACAGCTAACCCAATAATGTTTATTTTTTCATTTTGAATTTCCACTTTAGATTCGTAATCATTGCGCCCTTATAAATTTCCCGATATCGAAATTTGTTTAATGAGAGTAACTTTTACATTTTTTTTCCGCCAAGTCCATTCCGTTATTTCGAATTTACGAAATTTCACTGCATATTCTTAAATCACGAGCCCGAAAAGCTTGGAGTAACACATTTCAAATAAAATTACTTGTATTAAAATACTAGTATTTTTTGAAAAAATCATTTGCAATATTTGATTCACTAGTTCGAATTTTTAAAAATGGATTTCGTAATCAGCGATTTCATAAACGACAGAAAAACATTATTCAATCAAAAACAATAAAATTGCGGAAAACTGCAATTTGTGTGTATGCACTATGTGTAAATACGTGTATAAATGCTTCAATGTGTGTGATTATATGAAAAAATTTAATGTTAATACTCACATTATTCCGTTGTGCTCTCCTCTAATGCAAAACAGCTTCCCGTCGATCAATCTGTCCACCCTGGACAGAGCTCGTCGAGGACGCCGGGGTCGTGAAGGCTCATGTTCCGCACTCATTATTTGAAATTGATTTCGAATTCACTTCACTTACGAATGTATATTTCACTTTGCTGCTTAAAACAGAAGAACAGTTTCCGCGCGAAGTCGTACAAATTCTGATAACTTTGTGGTCTAGTTTGTACACAGACGTACACATTTACGTTCGATTCTTTTTGTAAATATATACGATTTTGTACATATACATATAATACGTTTTTGTTCTTCTATCGACTGTTTCTTTTCTGTTTTCAACATACGATAACAATTCTTGTAATCGACCTTCCAAGAATTTTGCAGCTACTATAAACTTTCTCGGTTTTAAAAATAACAAATATTTCAGACTCGGACTTGTTTGTTTTTATTTTACATTTGACTGTCGTCAAAGGACCGACTATACAAAAAGTTTTGAATTGAATTATTTCATTAGTAATATATTGGCAATATATGGCTGAAATTTAATTATTTTTAATTAATGGAAAAAAGTATGTTTAATTTTCCTATAACTATACTGTAACACTTAGTGCTTGAAATTGAGTTGAACGGTAATATATCATTCGTGCATTATAAATCACGAATTGTGACTTATTTATGAATTTTTATCCTCCACATTTGGTGGCATAAAATTAAAGCTTTTATTAAATCGTTGGCGCAATAAAGAGTTACTATTGTATTTTTGGCCGCTAGGCGTACATTTTTTGTTGGGTTTGCAGAAGATTAAATATAACTATGAATTTGTGTTTAACACCATTTGCCACTGCATATTTTTTTACAGTAATGACTAGGGCTTTCGTGTGTGACCAACATTTGTGGGGTTTTATTATTTCATAATTGAGATATGGATTGTTTAGTATAAGGAGATATCCTGGGGCCAAGCGGAGGATTTTTATTGGGTCGAAGTGGCGCACCGTTTTTATTTGTATTTTCATGCTTTTCACTCAAATACACCGTGAAAACGGAGGGCAATTATAGGAATACAATAATAATAATGGAGGTGAGAAGCGGCTAAGGCGCCCCCTTGTTTTTTGTTATTGATAAGTTTAACCCGTTTCGTCCTGAAATGCCGTAAATTTTGACTTATTTTCATCAGGTGCTTTCTTAGAGAAAAAAAATCACTCAACCGTTTTGATATAACATACCTATTGTATTTTTTCTCAAACTTTCTAAATCCGGTTTCAGATTGACCATATCTGCCGCCATTTTTGTACGATGGCGGTTTAAACATTAAAAAATTGTGAATTTTGAAAAAATTTCTTCAAATAATCGTATTTTTGAACAGGAAACCGTGTTCGGAACAAGCTAAGTCGCTGTATCTAGTGGGGTAATTAGTTACACTAAAAGATAGGATGGTTATTAATTCTCCATTGACAATGGCGGCTTCAAAATGGCGGTTCTCAGTCAAAATTTTGTTGAAAAATTTCTGGACGATCTATCTCAAAAGCTACGAGCTTTTTAAAAAAAATGTTGAGAATGATAAGTTCTTAGAATTCATTAAGAAATATAGTGGAATTTTTTCAAATTTTTGAAATGAAGTTTTGCGAAATTTTTGTTCAAAATTTTTTTCAAAATTGTAATTTATTTACGAAAAATTCTGAACAGAATTTAGTACATTCCGTGATAAATTCTAAGAGTTCTTGGTTCTTTGCAATTCTTTCCAAAAGTTGATAGTTTTCGAGGAAATGAATTTCAAATATTATAATTTAAGACTTTTCTTTCTCGAAAACTATCAACTTTTTGGAAACAATGCATGGAATAAAAAACTCTTAGAATTCATCTGAGAATGCACTAAATTTTGTTCACAATTTTCGAAAAAAAAATACAATTTTGAAAAGAATTGTGAAAAAAAAATTTCAAATATTCATTTAAAAAATCTGAAAAATATCCACTATATTTCTCGGCGAATACTAAGAATTTTTTATTCTTGGCATTTTTTAAAACAAGCTCATAATTGTTCAGTAGAGCGTCCAGAAATTTTTCAACAAAATGTTCACTGAGATCCGCCATTTTGAAGCCGCCATTCACATGGTGAATTAATAACCATCCTATCTTTTAGTACAACTATTTACTCCACCAGATACAGAGACTTAGCTTGTTCCGAACACGGTTTCCTGTTCAAAACTACGACTATTTGAACAAATTTTTTCAAAATTCACGTTTTTTTTATGTTTAAACCGCCATAGTAAAAAAATGGCGGCAGATATGGTCAATCTGAAACCGGATTTAGAAAGTTCGAGAAAAAATACAGGTATGTTATATCAAAACGGTTGAGTGATTGTTTTCCTCTAAGAAAGCATCTGATGAAAAGAAATCAAAATTTAGGGCATTTCAGGGCGAAACGGGTTAATTAGTTTGTCAATTTCAATTAATATCAATTAATTTAATGTGTAGTAATTTAAATAAAAACTAGTGTTGGCGTGGTGCCTCGCTCGCTTCGCTCGCTCAGAAACTTCGACCCAGTGGAGAGTCGGCTATTCCTTAAGACTCGTTTGTTTACTAACAGCTTTCAATTATATTATAAAATTATATTGATATTTGGGGGTCCAATCATATTTAGGCCCAAGTGGCTTCGATAGATGTGTTACAACAATATAGTGATTCTTATATGTATGAAAATTGAAAATGAGCATTTTCAAAACTTCGACCCCGACAACAGGCCAGCCGAAGTATTAATAAATAAAAGTTGCAAAACATTTACTTCATGCACTTGTATTATAATAGACTATTCGATGCATATTACATGTTTACTGTGTTTTACTAATTACTGTCTGTATTATTATGATATTATATATGCAATATATATATATATACATATAATTCGTCCAAGATATCTAGAAAGTGTCGAAAAGATCTATGACGGATATCTTATAGATATATATATAAGACATCTTTTAGATATATCGAAATAGTTATTTTCGTATCAAGGGCGTAAATGAACTTTGCGCCCGTAGGGGGTCACCGCGCCCGAGGAGCTGGCAAAGACTACCCCCAGGGGGGGGGGGGGGTCGAAACGTCGAAATTTGATGAAAAATAATAGGGTAATTTTTTTGCCGCGATGACCAAATTCAATACTTTTTCAGACAATAGTCATAAACATTTTAAACCAGTTTTTATGGCATTATCGTATATTTTAGGAAGAAAATGCATACAACCTTTTTTGTAGAGAATTTCATGCTCTATCTTTTTTGTTTGAAACATTTTTTAATAAAATTTGTATTTTTCAAAATAAATGCAAAAAAACTACAAAGAAACTTAATTGGGTCTGATTTTTTTTAGTAATGGACGGGTGGATCTGCCCCAAAATCTAATCAGATCTAAGTTATGCCAAGACGCGCATTTTAAAAAAAAAAATTTATGTCGATACGCTTA
Source organism: Trichopria drosophilae (assembly GCA_030407085.1). Taxonomy (NCBI): domain Eukaryota; kingdom Metazoa; phylum Arthropoda; class Insecta; order Hymenoptera; family Diapriidae; genus Trichopria; species Trichopria drosophilae. The sequence goes on from CM059584.1 coordinate 68,688,047, forward strand.
TCCGTTCGCGAGTGATCGCGAGACAAAAAAACGGGACGTACGGACGTACGGACGTACGTACGTACAAGATCACGGAAAAAAATTTTTTTATTGCTGATTTGGGTTCCTTAGGGTCTGAAACGTCGACATTATGAGGCTCAGGGAAGAAGAAATTCAGACAAAAAAATTCGACATCGAAAAATCGAATTGAAAAAAATACCACTATATAGAGAATTTCAAGCGGAATAATGTTTACATTTAACATTTTTTAATTCGACTTCAACTTTTTTAGGAAATAATTAAAAAGTGAAAAATGTTACCGGCCGCTAATTCACAACTTTTTAATTATATATCACGATATCTCGTGAACTATCAAACGAAACGACTTGAAATTTTAACTACGTATACAATATAGTAATACAAAAACGAATAGAAGGTTAAACAATTTCAATTTCTTTTTTTCTTAATGCAGGCATATGTAAACACGATGCAACGGTATTCATGACAATTTATTTTTCAAACGCTTGGGGAGTCGAGCGAAGTTTTCGTAAACGAAAAACTCAAATTGTAGCATTGTAGAGAAAGAGTTGAAGAAGTTTTCTGCGAAAACAGAATTGGGAAAAATGTACACAGTAAAAAACGACGAACGTTAATTTAGCGCTAGAATTTTCGAGAGCGCCCGTCTTTGTTTTTCCGTCCGGCTCGCTGTATACCCGGGTTGAGAGGGAAACGCCGACCGCGCTCTCGAAAATTCTTGCGCTAACTTTGAAAAATAAATTGTCATGAACACCGTTGCATCGTATTTACATATGCCTGTATTAAGAAAAAAAGACATTGAAATTGTTTAACCTTCTATTCGTTTTTGTATTACTATATTTGATGAAAAACTATATGGTAATTTTTTTGCCCGAAGTGACCAAATTCAATACTTCGTCCAGACTTAGTCTGGGTCGAAGTAACTTCATTTAAAACGAAATATTGCACAAACTCCCCTTTTTATTCGAAAAAAAGTGAAGAAATAGCACTTTTCTTATTTTTTTGCATTTATTTCGTAAAAATACAAGTCGCATACAAAAATAGCCCTAGAAAAAAGAGAGAGAATTCAATTATCTACAAAATGGTTGTGCATTTTTTGTTCACAAAGTCAACAGTAATTACATAAAAAACGGATAAACATGATAATAATAGAAAAAGAAAAATAGTCAAATAAAATGTGGCTTAACTCGTATCTTTCTGAACTTTTGGTTGATCATAATCATTTTTCAGATTGACAGAGTATATCAGAAAAATCTGTTTTTTTTTTTGAAAATGTTGACTTGCATTGAATTTAAACCGACATTTCTTGATTAAATTTCGGTTTTGGCTTTTTAGTTTCCAAATCAATGTTTTTTTCTAAAGCTCTAAACAAAACTTTTCTTCTTAGAATGTTATTGTTACAGGGACTACGAATTTCAATGGTTACAATTCTTGCCTACAATGTACGGTAACCGGTGAATACTACGATGGCGTACATCGAATGAGTTTTACATGTACAGATATACCCTTAAGAACCGACGAATCATTCCGAAAAGAAACCGAAACCATCATAAAGCAAAATCTCCTGTGGAAAAACTGTAATGCGTCGATTTCTGACAGGGTGGGTACATGGTAAATTAGGTTATAAAACCAAGTGGAGTGCCAATACAATTAGATCTGCATCAGCGAGTTTTATGGAATGCAAAATGCCAAAAGAAATCTATCGACGTATTCGAGGATTGGATTGTTTAGCGTTCTGAAAAGGCACAGAATATAGAACTTTTATATTACAGGTAGGGCCGGTAATGTTAAAAGACTATCTATCTAAAGAAACATATGATCACTTCATGTTGTTATTTTGCGCAGTCGTAATATGTTCCAGTGAAATATATTCAAATTATCTACATATTGCAGAAATATTACAAGATAATTGTGTTGATTCAATTACTAGCAGTGTGCATAATCTTTGTGATTTGCTTTCTGCACTTCGATATTTTGGAAAATTGTCAACATTCAGTGCATACGATATTGAAAATTGTTTGGAAATGGTTAAACGTAAAATAAGAACAGGATCAAAGAACTTGAGCAAGTTGCCCGTCGTACGTGCGAATTTATTGATTCTTACTGTGAAAAAATTGTAACCTATCCTATTTTGTCCAAAAAAATTGATGGTGTGGACTGTGGACCGATGATAGTTTCGGATTAATACGTGAAATAATAACACTTTTAAATTTTCTTTTATTATGTTTTTTATCCATTTTTAATTAGAATTTATACGTTCGCATTTGAATCCGTTTCTGGCTCTTCGGGCGGACTGGGCTGAGACCCAGATGCATTTCAATCTCTGAAAAAGATTCATACTATTTAAATATAAATATATTCAAACATTAAACGTTTATGATTATATCCTATTATTTACATACGCAATTTGACTTCGGTTGTCACGAGAGTTACTGTTTCTCAGGACCCGTTTAATAAACGTTTCCACATCAACCATTGAAAAATGTGAATCAGCTGCTTGAATGATGATATAAAAATGTCGTATATTATTTTTATACTTTGAGAACGACATTTTTGTAAGATCTTTCACTTTTGATATTCCTCTCCAAGAGCAATGCGTTAAAAATTCTTTATCAAAAATATGATCTAACACCAAGCACGCAATTTGCTTGCCCAACTTCTTTCCTGAAGTCCCTCCTAATTCAGAAAGCACTTTAACCTGAAAACATAAAATTTATTATTCAAGTAAGTAATAAGTATAAAATTTGAGGGAAGAAAACTTAAGGGGAGGACTAGTGTACTATAATATATGTTCCGTCGATTCCGTCTCGGCGATCCGGCCCAAATGCCGCAATTGCAACAATTTTCGGGCGGAGCTGAAAAAACCCTAACGGAACCACCTTGCCGTATTCTTGAAATGCACGCACGCACGCACGCACACACACACACACAGGTGACGGCAAAGGGAACCATCTGAACAAAGCACCCCGAAGACATGTAAATTCCATGGTATAAGAAGAAAGGTATATCAACTTTGTGGTTGCGCAAAAGCAACCAATCGACGTTGATCTAAATTGATCGGCTGAAGCATGGCGGGGACATGTTATAATAAGAGAGGTATACAAGTAACCAATCAGCATGGAATGGATCTATATTGGTCTTTCCCCTTCTCCAACACGCGGTCTTGCAATACCTCTCTTATTCTACCATGGTAAATCCGACCGAGCAACCTCCACGCGATGCATCTTGGATAACACTAATGCCGGCTGTGTTTAAACTTTTAGGGCTCATAATTCAGGCAAATCTCATGGAAAAAAGAGCTCATCATATGCGTTTTGAAAACGTCTCGACATTATCTGTAATCATAATCTTTAATAAAAATATAAAATGTAGTTCCATTTAAAAAAATGAAGTTGACCTTGACCGGACCTTGACAAGGTCATCCAAGGTCAAATAACTAGTAGCGTTAAATGCGTCTTTTTAAACCTTATAACTGTTATTAAAAATAGTTTTTTCTAAAATGCATTGTTTTCGAGATATTTAGGTGTTTCCAGACTTTTGGTATACTCTATATATTGATATAACGATAACTCCCGACTACTTCCGACGACACCCGAAAATAACAAATTCTCTCCAATATAGTGCCGTTCAATCCAGGGTAAGAATCTTGGCGTATCCGCTAACCAGTTCTTATATATATCAGTGCATCCGACATGAAACTATTATTTTCAACACCCCTTCCACGGTATTTTAAATAGGAAAGGTACAACAGTTCCTGTACGAACCGTCCTCAGACGATCTAATACCGTCGTTCGTACTGAACTTCGAGAGCCAATGGATCCGAATTTCATTCGAAGTCGACAACGATACGTCTGAGTTCGAATTCATTATTTTCGTTTATTTACATACGGGATCCACATGATCTGTCGTGTATCCGATATGATTTCTGTATTCCAGAAATATTAAATGTTATCAATAATTTAATGATTTTATTTCGAAAATTAAAATAACTTATTCTATGATTATGCACAATGAGTAGTTTCACGTAGATTTGAAAAGAAATATTAATTTACATTTTCACGAGCTCTAATGAATCTCTTAGAGTTATCGTAGAGCCTTCTATGTTATTTGTCGAATGCTCGCATTTGGCTCGGATATGGGCCGTAGGGAGCTTTGAAGGAACTTTCTCTCTGGGGGCTCTGGGAGCCTACATTTTTTGCCTGCAGGCATATCCCTTTATCGAAATATACGTTTGCAATTTACGGGGTTCAAAAGAAACGGTTGCGTTGCGAAAAATATTGAACCTCGTTGACGAAATGGAAAAAATCAGCAGGTGTAACTTTCACCTTTGTCAACAAACTAATCATACCTCTCTTACCGAGGGTTTCTATGAATATTACATGTGGGTAGTGTCATTGCAGTATTGGTTCGTAGTTAGGGAGTCTGAGGCTGATTCCTTCCGCGGAGCCTCACTAACAAGTTCGTCCTCGGGAGGGATTAAACGAAACGACATGCACGTAAGCATTTTTTATTTTCTATTTTCTTTTTTTGATTTTTGATTTTTGTTTGTTATCGTTGGAGTTTTGCAATACTTTCTCTTTCATATCATTTCAAAACCGCAATACAAACTGTAAATATACTTCATTTGCCATAAAAAAAACACATTTGTAATTACCTAATAATAATTAAAGTAAATAAATTTTTATAATATTTAATTAATATAATTATCGGTTTCGTGGCTCAGGCGGTAGCGCACTGGACTACGGAGTCGCAGGTCGTGAGTTCGATCCCCGTCCAGGGACAATATTTCGAAAACGATATTCAAGCAGCATCTCGTAGTTTATAAAACGAGCCGCGTTGTTTGTTTAGGTTTCGCAATGCCGGAAATCGAGTCGTGACCGATGCTGTATTTTGTGTAGGTTTCCGCAGCTCCTATACATTTCATACATAAATGTGAAGTTTGGCGCCACCTTTGAAGACGAACTGCAAATCTCGCAAGTATAAGGAATCTAAATTGATTTACAAAAATTCAGTAAAAAGGACGATGTTGCCGTTGATAAGAAACATAATAATTACTAGGAAAGGAATTTCGGACGATCTCAGAGATGATCGATATACTACAGAATGCAAATATACTGTAGAAGGCCGAAAATGCGAAACCCGGTCGATGGGCGAGAAGAATTCGAAAAACACACCTGCGAAGAAAAAGAGGCTAGCGGCATTGTACATCCTCTAACGTAAGAAGGGTGGAAAGAAGTAAGTGGTAAATATATTTTATATTTATTTTTATATAAATATATTGATAATTTATATTTACACGGAGAAAACAACTTGGTTGGATCAATTTTCTATTAATTAGTCGAATTTGTGTGGGTTCCTACAAGCTTTAATATCATTATAATTATACGTTATAAAATATGGGCAAATCCCTATAACTTTAAACTTGTAGGTATATCACATTTATAACATGATTACATGGTATATTTCTAATATGTTTTAAAAGTTGCCGTTTGTTATTTAAAGCAGGGTTTTAAATAATAATACGGTTATTTTCATAAATAGTTTCGTGCATTTTGCAGTCAAATTTATTTGTCAAATGCTAAGAAGTGAGGAAACCATTAGAGTTCCCATAAACTTTTTCTGCACAGAAACTTATTTTATTAGTGGACATATTATAATAACATATGACGTGTAAATCATAAATATATATATATATATATATATATATATGCATATAAATAATCAAATAAATATCTAAGAATGTAATGTACAGAGTAGTTATAGAGAATAATAGGCTTTCTGAAAAAACGAGATTTCATATAACAGGAGAGTATGGTTTCTTTCGTGTTATGATTAGAGCATCTGTACCTTCAAATAACGGGTCAAAGTTCAGGAAAATTGTATAAATATGTAAATGGATTTTTATTATTGTGATAGTGAAAGAAACCAACTAGCATAATATCATCAAATTTTCGTGAATTGTCATAAACAATAATTGAGGGTGTCCGGATCGCAAAACTCGCCGAGCGCTCGAAACTTCGAAATCAGTTACCCCCTCGCTTATACGGAAAGAAAAAATTAAAGTTAAAAAAATTAATATTCTAAAAGGCTAACTTTGTTAAGAATAACAATCTGCATCATTTTTCTAAATATTTTGTTTTTCAATCTATATTTTTAATAACGATGAAAATAAAATTAAACAGTTTGTGAATTTAATTACATTGTAAATCATAAATTGCCATAAATTACTCTATTATGAATGAAACTGTTTGAAATTTGGTACACATACACAGTATACCTTGGGGAAGCCCATAAAATAACAAAAGTATAGAAATATATGTATTGTTGGTAAACCTTCGGAAAAGGCACTTCCTTCTAAACAAAATTTAAATTAGTGTATTTCAAAGTATTTTCGCCTCCTGATTACGAATATGACAACAAAAATTGCGGGTCGGACGTATTAAAGCTGCTATTTTGAAAAAATAGCCAAAAAGCGCGTTTTTTTTTAGTTTTTTTGCATTTATTTTCAAAATTACGCATCTGACAGAAAAATGTTTCAAATAAAAGTTGTAGAGCGCAAAATTCCCGACAAAACAGATTTTATACATTTTTTCCGAAGTTGGAACAGTAATCCCGTAAATGAGGATTGAAAATTACCATGATGCGTTTCTACCGGGTACTAGGTAGAAATAATTCCCGAACCGATTGGGAATCTAGGGGGTGCTTGCGTACTGGGGGGCTCCGCCCCCACACCCCCCTTTTATACTATCCTAACCTCCAACCACACTGGTGTGGGTGTGAATCGATACCATGTGCTATGCGAATGGTCAGAGATTAGGATTATATTAAATAACGTACTAATGTCGCAGGTGGGTTTGATAGTCACCGACATCTGTGGTTTGAGGTTAGGTTAGTATAAAAGGCGAGTCTGGGGGGCGGAGGCCCCCAGCACGCAAGCATTTCCTAGTTCCACACATTGGGATGTGTTATGTGCGCGTTCAGCCTCCATCATTACGTATGATCAGTTTTTTCTAAAAATACCGCCGGCATTAGCATAACCCGAGATGTACCGCGTGGAGGTTGCACGGTATACTCGGTAGAAACCCGTCATGGGAACTTTCAACCCTCATTTACGGGCCTACTGTTGCAATTACGGAAAAAGTGTATAGAATCTTTTTTGTCGAGAATTTTGCGCTCTACAACTTTTATTTCAATCAGATGCGTATTCTTGAAAATAAATTCAAAAAACTAAAAAAAACGCGTTTTTTGGCTCTTTTTTCAAAATAGCAGCTTTAATACGTCCGACCTGCAATTTTTGTTGTCATATTCGTAATCAGGAGGCAAAAATACGTCGAAATAGAGTAAAAAAAAATTCTTTTAGGAGGAGGTGCCTTTTCCGAAGGTTTACCGTATTGTTTAATCATAATTAATTTCAAAGTCAAAAACGTCAGAAACACGGTTGCCCAACTTCATGTGCTGGCCAGTTTACGCTCGGCGAAGAATTGAAAAAACTTCAGGCGAGAGATTTGTTCCCCACAGTTGAAAGCAGTTTTTCGTGAAGATTTTAGATCAATAGATTACAAATATAAACTAGATGCCTTCGACCCGGGTGCCTACAATTTTGGCTAAATTCGTATTGCAGTTCCCTGACGAAAGGCTGATGCCGGGAATATTCCCATTTTAACACTGCCAGGAAAGAAGGCGGCAGAGGGTAGTTCTAGCATCGTTAGGTTCGAGTAGTTTCTATACATATATTGTAACAATATCTTGTCCCTTAAATAGCGTGAATATGCCAGTGAATGGACAGTTAAGCAATTTTCCCACTTTGATCGATTGTAACTTTTGAATACTTTTATGAAAATTTAATTATGATACCACCATTAGAATCGTTACACTCTGCTCTTTAGGACCGTGTAGTTCAACCTTTGATTTTATTTAATTATTAACCTCGTCTTCATACGCTCCGCCCCCCCCCCCCGGGGTAAATAGTACCCTAACCCAACCACTACCAAACCTCGCCTAAACCGGAGTGGGTGTTCCAGGATAGTCCAATCCGTCACCGCTCTATTCTCGCGCTGGAACTAAATATACATACGCTCTACGCACATATCGAACCTACGTCAATGTTGGCTGATGAATGTACTTAGACGTCATTTACGCGGTTTCCGTTAATAATATGGAAAAAATGCATACAACCTTTTTTGTAGATAATTTCATGCTCTACATTTTTTATTTTTTTAGAAAAATGTAGAAAAAAATTTTTCTGTACAATTTGTAGCTTTCGAAATAAACGCAAGAAACTAAAAAAATAGCTACTTTTACAAGTTTTTCGTGGTTTTCACCATGATAATCGCATTTGCGCCAATTGTCATGATGATATTCGAATTTAACACATCAAAGTAACCGGCAATCATGTAACAGGCAAGTTTTATGTTTTATGAGTAAGAAGTACTTTTTAATCATATATGGATACCTGTTTAGAAGATGAAACTTCTAATGAACGAATGATTTAAAAATCTCGACGGGCCGGTAATTTCCCGAAACGATGATATATGACGACCATATTAATTGAGGGATCTTTGTTTCTCCGTCCAGCTCGCTGTATACCCGGTGTCGAGAGGGAAACGCCGACCGCGCTCTCGAAAATTCTAGCGCTAAATTAACGTTCGTCGTTTTTTACTGTGTACATTTTTCAAAATTCCGTTTTCGCAGAAAACTTCTTCAACTCTTTCTCTACAATGCTACAATTTGAGTTTTTCATTTACGAAAACTTCGCTCGACTCCCCAAGCGTTTGAAAAATAAGTTGTCATGAATACCGTTGCATCGTGTTTACATATGCCTGTATTAAGAAAAAAAGAAATTGAAATTGTTTAACCTCCTATTCGTTTTTGTATTACTATATTGTATACGTAGTTAAAATTTCAAGTCGTTTCGTTTGATAGTTCACGAGATATCGTGATATATAATTAAAAAGTTGTGAATTAGCGGCCGGTGACATTTTTCACTGTTTAATTATTTCCTAAAAAAGTTGAAGTCGAATTAAAAAATGTTAAATGTAAACATTGTTCCGCTTGAAATTCTCTATATAGTGGTATTTTTTTCAATTCGATTTTTCGAAGTCGAATTTTTTTGTCTGACTCGTGTCTGTTGCTACTGGCTTCGAGCGCTTAAGGAGGTTCACCAGGTCAAAGAATTAACATTGAGAATTTAACGAAAAAATTATAGTAGGTTAAACAATGAAAGAAATTAATGCCTGCAAAGTTTCAAGCCCCTAGGTACCTTCAGAGCAGAGAAATTAATAAAAATGTTCACGATTCTTTAACATTGAGTTTTATGGGAACAAGTATATATTCATGAAATTCGTATTGAATTAACATTGAGTTTTTCGTAAAATTTATACTACTGATAAAAAAATTTGTGAGATTTTATTTGCAGAAAGAAAAACGTCTCTTCGTACCTTTAGAGACGAGAAATAAAATAAACAAATAGCTAAAAGGGTCATTTTTTGTTATGTTGACGGACGGCAACGTCTTAGGAAGCATACCACCGAAGTCATATTGGCGTCCGTTCCATATTTGACTCGATAGGTACCTCGTGAACCTCCTTAACCGGTTCTTCTTCCCTGAGCCTCAATTATTATCGCATACGAAGAACGAAACACACTAAAATTGCAAATCTTTTACTCGTACTCACTTACTCACTTACATGATATTTAAGGCCAGTATCAACAATTTAGGTGGAGAATTGTGGAAAAATAGTGTTGGAAAATTAATATTTTAAATGCAACGTAAAAATGAAAATATTTTTATGAACTTTTTAGATTGTTTCTTAATTTTCGAAAAAATGACGGACAAACTCGGAAGATTCGACAGGTCGGGAATCGCTCCATAGCCTTTTTATTAATATTCGGAAATATCTATATATTTCCAAATGAAAAGAATCCAAATGATTTTGGTTTTTAATGTTGCTTTTTTAATGCGAATGGTTAGAAATACATATATTGTCATTTTTTGAGGCGGTAGGAAATTAGTAGGAAATTAATTGTCTTTGTGAGAGCCTGCTTCAGAACACGAGGTACCTGCACAGCAGATTTTGCAGAAAACGAAACGTGTTTTACATTTTATCCATTAAAAAAAAATATTATTTTTTAATGTACCATCGCGGAAAACATTTCTCTTGCAAAGAGAAAGAAATAGGAATTAATTCGGCATGTGCAATTATGTGTTAGAATTTATCTGTGACGCTTTAAAATTGCATTTTACTGCGTGGCACACGAAAACTGAAAAACATTATATTTAAGAGCAAACTAACTCTTTATTTTAAATTTAAGTAATATTTATAATTTTTGTTTGGTATTAAATAACTCCAAACATGTCCATGAAGTTTCTAAATCCTTCGCATGTATCAAACAAATTTTTCAAAATAAATTCGGAGATATTCCACCATATTAAAGAAATATTGATCAATATTTTGAATTTTGTCACAATTACGATATTATTGTCAACAGTGTTAGGTAGTGTGTCATTTAAAAATGGAAAAATTTCCTGCGATTTCGGAATTACTTTTGGACAAGATATTTTTCCGAAAAAATCAGGAAATATAGCCTGTCATATTTCCATACTCGGTTTTATTATTTCCCGACAACCCGCATTAGATGTTTCAAATTTTTTATTTTATAGAATATTTTTAAGTTAGTTATGAAATTATTCTGAATAAAATAAAAATTGAAATGTTAAGTTCTTTCCCGTTATTTCATAATTAACTTTGTACATGTGGCTTTTAAATTTTTGGCTCCAACAAAGTTAACAATTTTTCCGAAACAATAGGAAATTGTTCTGTAATATTTTGAAGTTTTATATATATTATCAATATCCCGAAAATTGCGTTACCGATAAGCTTTTCGATAACCCAAAATTCTAACTTTATATGTGATTTTTTAATTACCTACGAATGCATTCTCACAAACTGTGGATGTTATTCAGATAAAAGATGAACAATTTTCCATAATTTTAGAGGTTTCTTTATACTTGACTTTCCTTATAATTTTTCATTGTTTTTTAAATTGTTAATTTCAAATATTTTGAACATTTTTTGAAACAGAAGGCATCTGTTGTAAATATTTTTTAAAACGATCCAAAGAACTCCACCGTACAAAACTTTACGAATTATTTTCCACGTTATTAACGGGCATATTTGGAAAAAAGCGACAGGGCAAATAGTTGGTTCGGGTCAAAAATGACGGACATTTGCTTGCACATATCTCGTGTAGCGTAATGGTTATGCCGTTGACATTGTAATCCGAGTATCGCAGGTTGGAATCCGTCTTCCTATTGACTTTGTTTTTTTCGATAATTTAATTAATGTATTTATTAAGTGCGTTTATATTCTGCATATATTCTATACACGGTGATTCGCCTAGATGAGCGGATAAGTAAACCAATGTTAAATTTCAATGACTTGACATTGCTCCATTTCACGAAATTAACAAGGCCTGGATGACAAAATTTGTCCGGATGCAGCGAACTACATTGTTTTACATTTCCTTTCAATTGATCTTATATCTTGATTTTATACGAATAGCATGTTACCCATGCTATTATATGCATAACGGACAGCTAGCGGTTATATATATATATATATATATATATATATATATATATATATATATTATATTTTAGTCACAATATTGTGATATTTTATCTGTATCATCTTCTTTTAAACAGTTGTCTTTACTTGTATATACAATTTTGTCCATGTGCTATTAAATTCATTTTTGGAAGCCAAATGTTGACAGTTCTGGAGATTCGCCCATATATACCCTTCCTACATAATGCACTAGATACCCTAGTAGCACCGAAGCTGCCACAGCTAAACTTAGCTGCGACAGTGTTGTGACAGCGTTGTCACAGCTAAATATGACACGCAATGGCTGCCCCAGCTAAATTTAGCTGTCCCAACGTTGTTACAATGTTGTCACAGGCTTCATGTGTTACTTGGGTACATATCAATAGATACAGTCTTTTCTCAGCTTTATACATACATATACATAGCTATAAATAACTTAGATTATTTTTATACCTGTGCAAAAACAAGAATCCACTATTTATTACCAATTTCCTGTATATCCAACGAATAAAATTGTTTTCCCGACCATTTGAAATACAATCAACTGAAAACAGTGTCATAAAGAAGTTCGCTATTGGACGCTCAGAGTGCTAAGCCAAATATATAAGTCACAATTTTAATTTACCAACCAAGTTGTTTCTCTGTGTGTAAAAGGAAACGATATATATTATTTCATACGTAGACCAGTAAATGTAACTACCAACTGACATATACAGATTACGTGCTAGAATGCATCAACAAATTAACCGTTGAGTTAAGAGATGGGACTGGAAAGGCGAAAACTTTAATAGTGTAAAACATATCTAGGGTGGAAACGAAGTAATTGTAACGAGGACGATGAGGGGGGTGGAGAGAGTAATTACTGTGAATCACGGAAGGCGAGACCTCAGAATATTTACAACAAATCTTACTATGACATGCCGTATACGATGCATTGTGTTTAGCCAGCAATTCGATATACAGGGTGTACGAAAAGTCCCGGGACGGTTGAATAACTTTCGAAAGAATAAAAATTTCAAAAATCGCCGAAACACGTGATTCGATTTTTCAAACAAGCTATCTTTTGAGGGGGGGGTTCGGCCCCCAACCTCAAGGGGGGCGGGGGGCACGAGGGGGGCCAAAAATCTTAAATGGCAACATGGTTTGAGTGGGGGCTCATTTGAAAGGTATTTTCGAGACGAATTCAGATCACTGGTCATAGAGGGCGCTGCGATCATTTTTCGGAGAGATTTTTAACTTTTTCAGATCTTAGACGTACTAACGTTTGAAAAAATGTAGATATATTCCCTCAATTAATACGGTTGACACCCGTTTAAGAATATTGTTTTACACGATTTTAAGTTTTTTAAGTTTTTTAAGAATATTGAATTACACGATTCGGCGACTTCGAAATTTTCATTTTTTCAAACGTTAGTACGTCTAAGATCTGAAAAAGTCAAAAATCTCTGCGAAAAATGATCGCAGCGCCCTCTATGACCAGTGATCTGAATTTATCTCGAAAATACCTTTCAAATGAGCCCCCCCTGAAACCATGTTGCCATTTAAGATTTTTGGCCCCCCTCGTGCCCCCCGCCCCCCTTCAGGTTGGGGGGCCGAAACCCCCCCTCAAAAGATAGCTTGTTTGAAAAATCGAATCACGTGTTTCGGCGATTTTTGAAATTTTTATTCTTTCGAAAGTTATTCAACCGTCCCGGGACTTTTCGTACACCCTGTATACAATATATACAGGTTGCCCAAGAAGTGGATTTCTATATTTTATGAGGTGATTCTCCATGGTATTTTAAACAAAAAGGACTGTGCCAAAATTGAATCAGGAGATAAGAACACAAGTAACTCAGCCATTGTAGTTTAGAAAGAAAAATTACTTGTTTTACGACCACTAGGGTCGCTTTTAGTTAGTTCAATAAGTGGGAGCTTATTTTAAGGCTTTTTTAAGCACTACAATTCATCCATGAGAGCATTTGACCTGCAATGTGGATTTTTCTGAAATTCGATTAGAATGTGGTCATGGCTGATCAAAATATGGCGGCACATCCAACTGCGGGATATTGGGATACCGGGAATGTTGACAATTCGACACTTTGTGTCCACACATTTGTGCTAGCTGCGGCCTGAAGCATGCCCAGGGTTGTCAGCATATTCGATATACCAACGTTTCCAGAGTTCGATGTCAGTCTACGATTATTATAATAATTTGCACTTGTAACGATAGATTAACAGTAATATTCAAATTCTATTAGAATAAGGCCTTGGCAGATCGAAAAATGGTTTCACATCCAACTGCGGAATATTGGGATACCGGGAATGTTGACAATTCGACACTGTGTGTCCACACATTTGTGCTAGCTGCGGCCTGAAGAATGCCCAGGGTTGTCAGCATATTCGATATACCAACGTTTCCAGAGTTCGATGTCAGTCTACGATTATTATAATAATTTGCACTTGTAATGATGGATCAATAGTCATATTTAAATTCTATTCGGCAAATCGAAATGTGGTTAAACATCCAACTGCAGGATATTAGGATACCGGGAATGTTGATAATTCGACACTTTGTGTCCGCACATTCGTGCTAGCTGCGGCCTGAAGAATGCCCATGGTTGTCAGCATATTCGATATACCAACGTTTCAAAAGTTCGATGTCAGTCTACGATAATTATAATATTTTGCACTTGTAACGATAGATTAAGTCATATTTAAATTCTATTAGAATAAGGCCTTGGCAGATCGAAAAATGGTTTCACATCCAACTGCGGAATATTGGGATACCGGGAATGTTGACAATTCGACACTTATTGTCCACACATTTGTGCTAGCTGCGGCCTGAAGAATGCCCAGGGTTGTCAGCATATTCGATATACCAACGTCTCAAAAGCTCGATGTCAGTCTACGATAATTATAATATTTTGCACTTGTAATGATGGATTAATAGTCATATTTAAATTCTATTAGAATATGGCCTTGGCAGATGGAAGTATCTTTTCACATCCAACTGCGGGATATTGGGACACCGGGAATGTTGACAATTCGACACTTTGTGTCCACACATTTGTGCTAGCTGCGGCCTGAAGAATGCCCAGGGTTGTCAGCTTATTCGATATACCAACGTTTCGAAAGTTCGATGTCAGTCTACGATTATTATAATAATTTGCACTTGTAATGATGGATCAATAGTCATATTTAAATTCTATTCGGCAAATCGAAATGTGGTTAAACATCCAACTGCGGGATATTGGGATACCGGGAATGTTGACAATTTGACACTTTGTGTCCACACATTCGTGCTAGCTGCGGCCTGAAGAATGCCCAGGGTTGTCAGCATATTCGATATACCAACGTTTCAAAAGTTCGATGTCATTCTACGATAATTATAATATTTTGCACTTGTAATGATAGATTAATAGTCATATTTAAATTCTATTAGAATAAGGCCTTGGCAGATCGAAAAATGGTTTCACATCCAACTGCGGAATATTGGGATACCGGGAATGTTGACAATTCGACACTTTGTGTCCACACATTTGTGCCAGCTGCGGCCTGAAGAATGCCCAGGGTTGTCAGCATATTCGATATACCAACTTTTCGAAAGTTCAATGTCAGTCGACTACAATTATAATAATTTGCCCTTCCCATGTTATAGCGTCACTTGTTTGTACAATACTTCTTTGGGGAAAGAATTAAGTGAATTTCGTCACTTGTGGGTACAATATAATGCCGTCGAACTTTCAAGATATTTTTATAGCTTTGGTAAGTACTAGTATATAAATTCTAATAGAATATGGCATTGACAGATCGAAATATGACGGCACATCCAACTGCGGGATATTGGAATACCGGGAATGTTGACAATTCGACACTTGGCGTCCACACATTTGTGCTAGCTGCGGCCTGAAGAATGCCCAGGGTTGTCAGCATATTCGATATACCAACGTTTCGAAAGTTCGATGTCAGTCTACGATTATTATAATAATTTGCACTTGTAATGATGGATCAATAGTCATATTTAAATTCTATTCGGCAAATCGAAATGTGGTTAAACATCCAACTGCAGGATATTGGGATACCGGGAATGTTGACAATTTGACACTTTGTGTCCACACATTCGTGCTAGCTGCGGCCTGAAGAATGCCCAGAGTTGTCAGCATATTCGATATACCAACGTTTCGAAAGTTCGATGTCAGTCTACAATAATTATAATATTTTGCACTTGTAATGATAGATTAATAGTCATATTTAAATTCTATTAGAATAAGGCCTTGGCAGATCGAAAAATGGTTTCACATCCAACTGCGGAATATTGGGATACCGGGAATGTTGACAATTCGACACTTTGTGTCCACACTTTTGTGCTAGCTGCGGCCTGAAGAATGCCCAGGGTTGTCAGCATATTCGATATACCGACGTTTCCAGAGTTCGATGTCAGTTGACTATACTCGTAATAATTTGAATACGACAGATTCATCGAGAAATTGTTACCTCGACTAGCTAAGTGTTACATCCGCTTTTCCTTTTTCTCAGTCGTCAAATCGGATGTATAGAAGAATGGATGTGTAATTGAGACAATAATGATATATTTGTAGTAGCTGCTAACGACAGCAATTTTAAATAAATAACTTGTTCTCTAAACCTTGGATATAAGAATAAATTTTTATGAAAACATTATATCTTAATGTAATTTATTTAGAAAAATAACTTTTAGTGATTCAGAATAATTTTATAATTAATACATAACACACTGCAAAAAAATGTACTTTTTTTGCACATTTTTTCACGAAAAGATTCAGGTGAATTGCGTTACTTGTAACATTTTAATTATAAGGTCCCTGTGGACATCGCGTTGTTTGTTCTGATTTTGGTATGACATGTGTTACGGAAAGAATCGATGTTTTATCAACTGCGGTATCCGGCGAAGGTTTTTCCCACAAAGGTGGTTTTCCTTGCGCCATAGCACACCCGAATGGGGGTACCTCTCAAAATGAAGCAGGCCTGTTAGGTTAATTATGTAAAAGGCTCTACAAAATGGTGACGATCTCGATTCAATTATTTATCATTCGAATAGTATAATTTCGATGTATAATATGACGCTGTAGTCTATTTAAACGTTCGTGAGTTTGAATAGTTGAACTAATTGTAAGATGTGAAAAGTGACGATCGGGTTTATCAGAACGTTTCGGAATGTTGATCGTCGGGTGAGGAAATTCGCGTCGTGATCGGGTGGTCACCGATTGATCGCAAATAAATAGTTGACATTTTCTCTCGGCCGATGAAATCGTGAGTTTTATTTTGTATCCCTTCCACCAGTCGTTAACATGGGTCTATGCGACTATGGGAATGTGCAACAGGAGTGTGTCCCTATTATCACCAATTACCCGGTTTATCGACTTTCCGCGAAAGAAGTCTCTCCGATAACAGGTATTGTATATTCTCAATTTACTTACATGTTGTGAAAAAGGTAGTTTCGCCGTTTGCACATATCACTGAAGTTTAAATAGATTCATATGAGCACGTAAAGTGAATCTTATAGAATATGTCGGTCCACTGCAAACATTAAATTGATAATTTTGTTTACGGTTGCAGAGTAAAAGCTTCCCAATAGATCCTCACTCTAGCGACTGATCCGCAGCGGTATTTTCACAAAATCAGGCTTTTCAACGCAATTATTGCCCACGGATAGAGATATAAACAAAAAGCTTGTCTGTTAAGGAGCAATAATTATAAATAGTAGAAATTGTGCTTTACAAAAATAGCAACAAAAGTTTCTGTTGATGCACTGTTTTCCTTACCGTCGGAAATTTGAAGTTGATTTCTTTCTTCAAACTGCATTAGTGTACTGCTGTAAATTCCCGCACATTGTTCATTTTTTAATAGATGCTCATCTTCTCGGCATTAACTCTGAGAAAGTAGATGTTAACGGATATTTTATTATATGTGTCGACCACGAAGGAAGACATATTGGACCAATTGTTGAGTAACTGGCCTTACTCTGCGCAGATTTCCAAAAAGACATTTGTTTGTTATATGCGACTGCGGCTGTTGTACTCTTTTCGACATGATCCACATTTTGATACGAAGAATAGAAGATGCGAAGCTATTATGTTACCCTACTTGTTTATATTATATCAATATTTACGGCCCTTGTATCATGCCAAAAATAACTATTCCAGGATTCAAGCGATGCCGAATGCATGCCATTGGTATGATATATTCAACACGGAAATCTTACCCTATTACCGCAGTTTTTGTGAAGTCAGGGAAATTGTAGATGCGTGACAAAAGTAAAAATTCTGACTCCTTTAAGTCGGTTGATGTTTTATAAAACACCAAACAATCTTGTTTCCAGGTTGAATGTATTAGGGAATTAAGTTATCATCGCCATTTTTCATATAAATATAAAGGGGGTTGTTCTCGTATTTTTCTGCTAAGATATCTAATGCTCTTTCTGAGAAAATCATAAAATTTTATAAATCATAATGACCAACTATCGAGATCAGTGTCACTTACAACGGCACGAGAAAGCTAAGCATTGTTGATAACAAATAACTTTTGCAAATATCAAACCCATTTAGTTTCAGAAATCAGCAAATGTAGCAACAACAACCTGTAAATACATTACCAGGGGATCAAATTAAATCTGAAAAATATATGATTGCTCAGAATTCTATGAGAAACAATAGTCTACTTGTCTGTGAGAGAGAAATAATGTGTATAAACAATAAAAATTGCGTTTAACAAAAATAGCAACCAGAAATAAAATATTATACTGTACTTCTGTTGATTCTGTTGATGCAGTGTTTTCCTCACCGTTCCGTCGCCAGGGAATTCCAAGTTGATATCTTTCCGCAACCTGCATAAGTCTGCTGCTGTAAATTACCCTAAAGCTCATTTCTTAATGAATCCAAATCAAATTGAATCTCGAAACCATTTGAACTCCATTTTGGAACTTATGGATACTAAGCATGTAATGATGAGATCGTTTGTACTTGCTGGAGCAGGGTTGATAACGATAAAGTGGAAATCTATATCTCTTGTCTAAATACGGCTAATTTTCAACTCTGGCGCGTGCGTGCGTGCGTGTGCGTGCGTGTGCGTGCGTGCGTGCGTGCGTGTGTGTGTGTGTGTGTGTGTGTGCGTGCGTGTGTGCGTGCGTGCGTGTGTGCGCGTGCGTGCGTGCGTGCGTGCGTGTGTGTGTGTGTGTGTGTGTGTGTGTGTGTGTGTGTTTTTTTTTTTTTTTTTTTTTTTTTTTTTTTTTTTTTCCGAAGCGACGATGGAAAGCTCTACCAGCCATCCCTGCCAGCCGGTGCCAGCAGGAGTGCGGGGCTCCCACCCGCTAAAACCACCTCCGCTCAGACTGTGATTCCCCCCTCGGAAACCGCCGCAAGGCATTACTTCGAGGGGGGCAGTCTTTGCCTCAGTAGGCCCTCCGCCGATGTTTTGGCTCTTCAAGTATGGGCGATGTTGTTGCCTCTTCCGTCTTCTTCCCTTCTGATGGCATTCAGCCTATCGATGATGGAGGTGGCGATTATGACCACCGCGTCCCATCCCTCTTGTGAGGCAAGCAGACATTCCCCAATGCCCTCAGGTGTTAGTGGTCCTCCTACCGAGATCCGGAACTGTTCCCGTTCCGCTGCAAATCTCGGGCAGTGGAAGAGGACGTGGGCCACGTCTTCGTCGACAGCAGGGCATGTCGGGCACTCCGACCTTTGGTAAATGCGGAAACGATGTAAGTAGCTGCGAAAGCAGCCGTGCCCGGTGAGCACCTGGGTGAGATGAAAGGTGGTGTATCCGTGTTGTCTGCCCGTCCATTTTGCTACATCTGGGATGACGCAGTGGGTCCACCGCCCCGACTCCGCTGAATCCCATCTTTTTTGCCACTCTTCTATGGTCCTCATGGACCATTTGTCGTGGTTCGGCTCCTGGTCGGCGATGTCCTGCCTTATACACCTGCCTTCGCGGTGTACTGCTGCCCTCTCCATAGCAAGAAGGTCTATGGGAGGGAGTCCCGCGACCACCGAGAGAGCGATGTCCGATACAGAACGGTAGGCACGGGCCACTCTTAGGGCGGCTGTTCTATAAGCCCGCCGGCAGGTGGCTCCGTAGCTCTTATGGATGTTCATGGCATCAGCCCAGATCGGTGCCCCGTAAAGGATAACGGAGCTTACTACCGATGAAAGCAGGGACCGTCGCGGCTGTTTCGGCCCCCCCATATTGGGCATGATGCTGGAGAGCGCACGAGCCACTTTGGAAGCCTTTGCGCCTGCGTTCATTAGGTGTTGTTTGAACGACAGCCGCGCATCTAGAGTGACTCCAAGATATCTAATAGTGTCCACCGTCCTGATCTGCCTATCTTCCACCGTGAAGGTGGCGTATACCCTTTTCTTCGTTCGAGAGATGAGCACCGCCTCCGTCTTCTCAGCCGCCAGATCTAACCCATGGTTGCTCAACCACCTAGCTACTACCTCGATAGCTTCATCTCCGCTAAATTGCACCTCATCGATGGTCTTCGCGACGACGATTAGTGCAAGGTCGTCTGCAAAAGCTACCATGGACACCCCGTCTGGAAGGGATTGCCTGAGCAGTCCGTCATATAAGACGTTCCAGAGCAAGGGTCCCAGAACCGAACCCTGTGGCACGCCTCCCGTGATGTTGTAGGAGTGCCTGCCGTCATCGGTGTCATAATACAGGGTTCGTTCTGTTAGGTAGCTTGAGATGGCTTCTCTTAGGTAGAGAGGCACCTTCAGATCTTCGAGTGCCTGCATGATGCAATCCCACCTGGCCGAATTGAATGCGTTCCGTATATCCAGGGCAATGATGGCACACATGCACCTGGTATTTCGGCTGCCACTGATGGCATCCGTGGCTATTGCTTTCACTCGGCTGATTGCATCGATGGTTGAGCGCCCCTTCCGAAATCCGAACTGGTTTTCGGAAAGACCTCCGGCATTTTCGATGGCTGCTTCCAGTCTGGCACAGATAACCCTCTCATATAGCTTCCCGGAGATGTCAAGCATGCAAAGCGGTCGGAATGAGGATGGGTCGTCCGGGGGTTTGTTTCCCTTAGACAGCAGCACCAACCTCTGTTCCTTCCACTGCGCCGGGAAGCATCCTTCCTTCAGGCAAGCACTGAATGTCAATGTGAAGATGGTTGGCACATTCAGCGCTGCGATCTTCACTGCCATTCCAGGTACCCCATCCATTCCTGGGGCCTTACGGGTGGAGATCTTCTTAGCAGCCATCATTACTTCGGCTTCGGTAACATCTGGCAGCTCGGCTGCACCAGCAATTGCCATCAGGCCAGTGCCAATCGGCCGTTCCCGCTGTTCTGGGAATAAATGGCCGACGACTTTGCCAAGGAAGGATGGACATGATGGTGCGTTGGGTCCCCTGGGCTTGATCTTATTCATGACCGTTTTATACGGTCGCCCCCAGGGATCGCGGTCCACCTCCTCACAAAAGTCTTGCCAGCACTTTCTTTTTGCGGCTTTGATGGCAATCTTGAGCCTCTTTTTCTTTCTTTCATAGTCCGCGGCCAGTTGGTAGTACCGGGGCTTATGGATTGCTCTCTGGTGCAGCCTTCGAGCCCGAAGGCACTCTCGGCGGATATTTGCGATTTCCTCGTTCCACCAGTAAACTGGGGGTCGGCCGCGAGGATTTGTCTTCACGGCCATAGAGGCATCGCAAGCCGCTGTTATGGCTCGGGAGAGGCATCGGGCTCTCTCCTCTGCTGTTCCCTCCACCTCCGTCTGTTCCAAGCTGTAGAGGAACATTTCCCGATCGAAGGTGGCCGGTGCCCATCTCTCTTTGCTTGCACTCTGCACCTTTCCTACTGGTCTGCCGGTCAGTTGGAGCTGGTACACCAAGGCTTGATGGTCACTGCCCGTGTATCGGTCGCTAACTTTCCAGCCCAACCCGTCCCCCATTAATTTTGGGTCGACGAAGGTCAGGTCGACTACGGAGGACTTGCCGGCCTTGGAGTAGGTCGGCTTTCCCCCCGTGTTAGCAATCTCCAACTCCAGTAACGAGAAGGCCTCAATGAGGGCATATCCTCGATGGTTGGTCTTCGCGCTACCCCATTCCGTCGCCCATGCATTGAAGTCCCCCCCGATCGCTAACGGGAGTCGGGAGGTTCTTGCACTGGCGACGATGGCCTCCAGGGATCCTTGGAACTCGTCGATGGTAAGACTGGGAGGGAGGTAGCAACTGTATAGTCTTATACCAGCCACCTCCACCCACGTGAAGCTGGGCAGGGGGTCGGACATCTTATTGGATATGTGGAGATTCCCACACACCCAGATGGCCGCCTTGCTGGTGGAATCCTTCACCCAGCTCGGTTTACAAAGGTCCCGGTAAGCCTCGCTGATGACGGCGATATCGGCCTTCTCCTCCTTGACCAGTTGAAGCATCAAGTCCTGGGCCACCGCACAGTGATTGAGGTTTATTTGGAGCACCTTAGCCATTGTTGGTCTGTGCTCCAACCTCCTGCGTTGCCCGATGTTTGGCTACGCAGTCCTCAATCTTGTGGCCCTCCTTGCCACACCGGAAGCACTGCGCCGAGCGATCGACCGCGCTCTTACAACCCCTTGCCAGATGTCCGCTCTGGTGGCACCTGTAACAGCGTGGGGGTCCCTCGCGCAGTCGAACCCGGCAATTAACCCAGCCAATTTTAATCTTCCCCTTTTGCAGCAGTGTGTTTGCTACTGCGACGGGAAGCAAGATATTGGCCGCCTGGGTTCCGCTATATGCTCCCCTGAGCTTGATATTCTCAGGGGTCACTGCTTCCGGTGATGTCATCTCAATGATGGCCTGTGCCACCTCCTCCCGAGTTGTGGCCTCGTCCATGTCCTTGATGGTGATGGCTTCCATATGGGACAGTGCCTGTACGACAGCTGTCCCTTTTAGGATGGACGTGGCCGCTGCTTGGAGCTCTTGGGTGCACACGCCAGGCGTTGCAAGCTCTATGAGCAGTTCGCCTGCTTTCGTCCGCCTGATGGCGGTCACCCTTTCTCCTAACTGTTGCAGTTCTGGCGCAGCTTTTATGGTTTTCAGGATGTCGACATATGACGCACCGTCCGCTGCCTTGATCTTGATGGCATCGGGGCGGAAGGGTCGAAGGCCGGCTTTTGATTCCGGCTTCCCCCTGTGTCCCTTGCCGACATCCGTTCCCTGCTGCTGCTGCTGCTGCCGTCGTTGTTGCTGTTGTTGCTGCTGCGGATGTTGTTGCTGCTGGTGCTGTTGCGGTTGTTGTTGCTGCAGCTGCTTCGCCTTCTTCTTTAGGCCGTTTCTGACCACCGTAACCCAGTCCTGGTCTTCCGACTGGGGTTGCCGCCGTTGTTCTGCAGCTGGTGGTACGGGGCGTTCCTCTTTATCCGCTTCTTTCCTGACCCGTTTTGTCGCTGGCAGCTTCAGCGGCGAGGGTCCTTTACGCTCCGGCCGTTCGGGGGGCTTACGGAATAGGGGCGACGTTTGGCTCGCCCCGTCCTGGCAGGTGATCAACGCCTGCGAAGCCCCCGAATTTTCTCGTGCCCTGGCGTAATGGCCAAAGGCACGCAGTGTGCCTTTGGCCATATTCTTGAGCTCCTTGTGGAGATTTTTCTTTTCCTGGATGAATTCCACAAGGAGTTGGAGTTTTTCTCCTAGGCGCTCGAAACTTGCAGTCTCCTGCGCGTTTCCTGACAGAATGTCACTTGTAGCATTTAATGCTGTTGGGGCCGAGTGACCAACCCCAACAACACTGCGGTTGCCTGATAACGACGCCGGAGAGCCCGCTTGCTCACTCGTACCCGACGCCGGTACTGGGGATCCGACCCCTGCACCGTAAGCTTTTATCTGCAGCTGATCTTCCATACTTGGTTTCTTATTCGGGGTTCCTTCCCCTAGCTAGTTCTTTGGTCCGCGTCGGGTATTTTATTTCTCCGATACCTTTTACCAGCATTCCCCGATCCGCCACCTGGGGACGCGCCCGTTAGAAGGAACCAGCAAGACTCCGGCGGGAGCAAGACTCCGGCGGGGTGTGTGTGTGTGTGTGTGTGTGTGTGTGTGTGTGTGTGTGTGTGTGTAAGTGGGCGCACACGCGTTCGCGTGAATGCCTATAATTGTTATGCGAGTGAAATATTCGAAAATGTGCAGCAAAATTAACGTAAATATGTAATTTCGTAATATTCTAAATTTGGTAATTTTGAGTTTGGAAATTTCGACTTTTGGTATATATGGTTTTAGCAATTTTGGCATTTGACAACTTTATCTTTAGTAAATATAATATGTAGTAAATATAATTTTGTTTAATACAGATCGCCATGATGCGCTGGTTTTAATTGGTATTTTTGATATTAGGAATATCCACTTTTCGCAACTTTGAGATTGGATATATCGAACAAAAAATTATTTTTTTTTAATTTTGGAATTTCTTTATTAGCAACTTTACTTATTGGATTCAAACGTTTTAAGCATTTTGATATTTGGAAACTTTTATTTTGGTAACTTTAACATTATGAAATTTTGATTTTGCATTTCCTGGCCATTGGAGATTCTGATATTAGGACAAACGTGCTTTGGTATTTATGGATTTAGGCATTTTAATTTTAGGTAATTTGGCTATTAGGAAAAATGATTTTTGGTATTTTTGACATACACCCGAAAATAATATTTGAAATTGGCGTTATATGATTAAATTGAAACTTTTCCGTTTTTTTTGATAATTTTGTTTAATGTATTAATTATTATTTAATTACATACTATTTGATTTATTTTAATTATTTTTTATTTTTTTTTGTTATTTATTTTTATAATTTGGTAGATTTTGTATTTATTTTTATAATTTTCAGAATACTTTTGTTCAAACTATGAGGATAAATTCATTAATTAATTTCCGTTCACTGTCATCTTATTTAATTGATTTACTTATTTCATTTTTATAATTTGCCAATTGTGGAATACCTGGATTGTTTTCATTGAAAACAAATTTTATGTTGTTAATTATTTTAAGATTGTAGCGATGATTTTCAATTTTATTTTCAGGAATGTATATATAATATTTATAATATTTAATTTGTATATTTATGTTACTATTGAATGACTATTTATGCTAATATTGAAATACATGTTCCTTTAACCTATGTTATACACGACGACTTTCGGAATTGTATGTGTATATATGCAGTTTGCGTGATATTATATTTTTTTTGTCGTGTTATGTTTATGATTAATTTGATATTTTATTTTATTCAGAACATTTAAAAGAAATAAGAAAAAGACAAAAAAAAAAACCTGTTGTACCATATCGAATGACATTAAAATAGATATAATCCCTTAATTAAACCCAGATGAATTTCCTTTTTTTTGTTTTACAGTCATTGGATTTTGATATTATAATTAAATGATATTACAATTAAAATAAGTTGCAGGAATATTATGTGATAAAATTTAATATTCAATATTGTCAAGTATTTCCTAATCTAATATAATTTCTTTTATTTATTTTTATTTTTGTTATTTTCGTTTTGTTAATTATATAATTGTGTAGTGTAATAATATTGGTTACAAAATGACAGATCCAGATATAACAAATGTAATGATGACATCAATGGCAGAGTATATGATCTTACAAAACTCTGTGGTAAACATACCTTACTACGATGGTAAGAATATGCCCTTGAAAAATTTTTTACAAGACATAAAGAATGCATCGCAGTATATACCAGACGAATTAGAAGGCAATCTTGTCAATAGTATTATTGGAAAATTACAGGGTACAGCTAGAGATAGTGTTTTTAGTAAAACTTTTGTTACTGTGGATTCCTTAATAAAACATTTGAAGACAAGATTTGCCCCGGATAAAACGTATAATTATTATGTAGAACAACTAGAAAAATCTTATATGCAAAAAGGGGAAACCGTAAATGATTTTTATGATAGAATAAATATAATTATTTCGGGAGCAAGTTCAGCTTTAAAAGAGACTTATGGGGATCGATCAAAAGAAATGATATTGCCATTAGAAGAGTGCGCATTAGAAGTTTTTTTGAAAGGTTTACCAGATGAGATAGCCGGCGTTGTTGAAGCTCGAGATCCAAAAAGGTTAGATGAGGCATTGGAAATAGCAGTTAAAAGAGAACGTAGGTGTAGTTCTGGTAAAGTAGATTTAAAGAATATTCAGGGGAGTTTAGTTAATTGTAGTTTAGCACATAGTTCCCATGATATGCCAGAAGACTTTCGTATTCATAATTATCCCATTAATCAAGCTGGAAACCATCCTTTTAAAGTAAACCCAGGAACTTTAAACCATGATATTAATAAATATAATCAAAGACAGGATTTTGACAGATCTTTGGGATATCAGTATTTACCACCTCCAATGCCCGTGCCTCCATGTCCATTCCCGTATCCTTATCCATACTTCTATCCGCCGTATGGATATCCTCCTTATATGAATTCTCAAATGCAAAATATACCACCAAATCCGTATCCAGTAAACCCTTGTAACATGCAACCATACAATTATCAATTGCAACAACCATACACTTATCAACCTCCTTATCAACCTCCTTATCAACGACGGGGCTTTTATCAAAATCCGCAAGAAAATAAATATCGATCCTCTTTACCGACCACATCAAATCAAAAGGACAATTCTCCAGTAAAAATTAGGGAAATACCAGATTCTTTAAACTCTCCCGTGATTCGTCGTGGAGACGCAACGGCGAATCAAGTGGCGAACGAGCGTCAAGAGAAAGTAAAATTTCTGGTATCCGACAAATCAAAATCGTCAAAATAAATGCTGGAGTACCTCGAATTTTTGTTGATAGTCCTGAATTAATTAAAGGGGCAGACTTTTTAATTGATACGGGTGCAGAAATTTCGTTAATTAAAATTGATGCTTTAGATCCGGAACTTGATGTTAATATTTCCGATAAAATACGAATTTCAGGTATAACTAGTGATGAGATAGAGACTTTAGGGATAGTTAAAATAAATATTGCAAATAGTCTAGTGGATTTGCACATAGTGGATTCTTCCTTTCCGTTAAATTGTGTAGGTATATTAGGAAAAGATTATTTAATTAAGGAACAGGCTGAGATTTCATTTTTCCATAACACTATAGTAACAGCGACCAATCCTACTAAACCCATTAAATTCATACCACCTATTGACAATAATATGACTCATATGAAGACGTATTTAATCCCTAAAAGAAGTAGATCTCGCATGGAATTAGAGATAATTCATAACAACTTGGAAGAAGGTTATTTGCCAAGAATAGATACACCTGATGGAGTATATATTGGAGAGGCTTTAGTACGGGTCATCAATAAGAATAAGTGTCAGGTCCTCGCTATAAATACATCAGAAAAAGATGAGGAAATAACAATACCTCCTCAAGAAATTATTCCAGTTGAGTGTTATGATGTAGAAGAAGACAGAAACAATCAAGATGTAAAAGAAGATGCGATGTTGGAACCAACTAATCGATTTAAAAAAAATCATGGAATTATTAAATTTGAGTCATCTAAATGAAGAAGAAAAAAATCATATTATGGAATTGGTTCAAGAGTTTCCACAACAATTTTATTTGGAAGGAGATAGATTACCAATGACGTCAAAAATAAAGCATCGAATTCCAACATCAGATGATTTACCAGTTAATACTAAGCAGTATAGACACCCTCCAGTACACAAGGACGAAATTGAGCATCAGGTATTTCAAAAATTGCAGAACAATATAATTACGCCTTCAGATTCGCCATACAATTCCCCTATATGGATTGTGCCGAAAAAACCGGATAGTCACGGAAATCCAAGATGGCGTATGGTTATTGATTTTAGACAATTAAATGAAAAAACCATAAGTGATGCTTATCCATTGCCTAATATTGAAGATACTTTTGATATGATGGGAGAAGCTATGTATTTTTCTGTATTGGATCTAGCATCAGGATTTCAACAAATTGGAATAGATGCTAGAGATAGACAAAAAACTGCCTTTACTACACCTAATGGACATTACGAATATCTTAGAATGCCAAAAGGATTAAAAAATGCACCGGCTACCTTTCAACGGCTTATGGACAATGTACTAAGAGGTTTGACCAAAACAGAAGCCTTTGTGTACATGGATGATATAATAATCTTTGCAAAGGACTTGGAAGAACACAAAAAGAAGATGAGAAGATTATTTAAAAGATTAGAAGATGCAAATTTGACTTTGCAACCGGATAAATGCAGTTTTTTGCGACCCGAAGTAATATACCTAGGGCACATAATTAGTAAAGACGGCCTTAAGCCAAATCCAGAAAAAATTAAAGCTGTAAAATATTTTCCAAGACCACGAACACAACGGAATATCAGAGAATTTTTAGGATTAACCGGGTACTATAGAAGATTCATAGAACATTATGCAAGCCATTAACGGAGTTATTAAAGAAAAACGTAAAATTCATTTGGAAAGAAGATCAAGAGAATAGTTTTAATGTATTAAAAGAAAAATTATGTGAAGCTCCTATATTACAATATCCTAATTTTAATGAAGATTTTATTATAACTACAGATGCATCGGATTATGCTATTGGAGCTGTGCTGAGTCAAAAGGTAAATGGTCAAGATTTACCAGTCTGTTATTTATCCAGATCCCTAACAGCAGCAGAACAAAACTATTTTACAACAGAGAAAGAATGTCTGGCTGTTTTGCATGCAGTCTTACGTTTTAGACCTTATTTATATGGCAGACGATTTATATTGATTAGTGATCACGAGGCATTGAAATGGATAGATTCAGTTAAAGATCCAGGACAAAGATTAATTAGGTGGAGACTTAAATTAAGTGATTATAATTATGATTTTAAACATAAGGCTGGACGCTTGAACAGTAACGCCGACGCTCTTTCTAGAAACCCAGTTGACAAAGATCAAGTTTGTTCTATGGATATATTACCATCAACGCAAGTTACAACAAAAATATTACCAATAGACAAAGCGGCCGAAGCCTCAAACAACGGACAACCTCAAAGTATCTTGAAGGGGCCTGGAAGACCCATAGGTTCTAAAAATAAAAATGTTGAATTTTCGGAGAATAATATATTGCCTAGTAGGACAAGGTCAGGAATGATTAAACAAACGGATCAGCTAGAAAAGCCTCCAATACGTCAAAAACATAAAAGCGTTTTCCCAAATTTAGAATTTAATCCAATTGAAGAGATAGATGAAGATCTTTCATCTATGGTAGAAGAAGATAACAGAAGAAGAAATGAACGTAGTTGGAGAACCAATGTTTCTAGAAATGGATGAAGTTTTTATGAGTCAGGAAACAAATTTACCGGAGGCATGTTCATCGTTAAAAAACTTAGAAATATTGTATTGTGCATGGGCAAATGAAGATCTCGTATACAATATGGGAATGCACCTGAAAGAATTAACGAAACTAGACATTTCTGGGTGTTCGAACATTAGGGGTGAATTTTCTCTTGATCCATTGGGATTGCTAACGAATTTACAGAAGATAAACATACGATTTATGCATCCAACAGTAGGCGTCCATTTTTTAGCAGATTTGCCACATTTAAGAACAGTCGATTGTTCCAACAGTTTTGGAGTAAGTGACGATGAGATCCGTCATTTGATCAGAAATAATAGTTTATTGGGGAGTCTGAATCTAGAGGGCTGTGTTGGCGTGGGAAGAGGAGTTGTGGACTGCGCTTACGAATCTCTTAAGATGGGTTTTAGAAACAAGTTGTTAACTATATACCTTGGTGGGACGAAGGCAACCCAAAGAAAAAAGGACAAGAGGAATAATTTATTAAAATTGGGTTATAAACGAGCAGAATTGTAACCCTGCAACAAAAAAAAATATCTTGGATATTGTGGGAATTTCTCTTATAACATTTTTGTTTTACTATTCATTTTATTTCTTTTTGTATTTTGTATAAAATGTAACAAAATAAATGCGTATGCATTGTGGAATTCCTATTTAAACTAAGATTGTTCATTACCGAGGACGGCAATGATTCTAAGGAGGGAGGTCTGTTACATCCAGAATAATGTACATTGTATGTAATGAAGATATTCAAATTTAAATTATAGAAATAGGCATGAATGTATATGTATATGAATGTTCTGAGTAGTCGAGGTTCATTTTCGAATTGAAAAGTTCGTTCAGTTCGGTCTGAACATTGAAACCGTGCGGAGTACCATTATCTCTAAACTTAGTATT
Source organism: Trichopria drosophilae (assembly GCA_030407085.1). Classification (NCBI taxonomy): domain Eukaryota; kingdom Metazoa; phylum Arthropoda; class Insecta; order Hymenoptera; family Diapriidae; genus Trichopria; species Trichopria drosophilae. The sequence continues at coordinate 68,717,863 of CM059584.1, forward strand.
AATTTGCGTATTGTGGGTTATCCCTATTTAAAATAATACTTTCTTTTTTTTTTGGATTCTTTTTGAAGAGGAAATAATTGGTAAGTACTAAAGAGTATATTTACTATCATTTTATATATTTCATTTCTTTTTTTTGGTAATAGTAGAATTATTTTTGTATTTGTCATAATAGTTTATTTGGTTTTAATATTTCATGATATAAATTATTCAATTTCGCTTCTGTAGGGAATATCATAAAGGTATTGACAAATTATTTCTTATTTCTATTATATTAGTCACAAAAGAACTTATAACAGGGACAACTCATTTTTCCATTGTCCCTTAATAGAGAATCCTGTTTCTTATTATTATTATTTATTGCCTACGCCATAATACTCTCCACGCGCCTAGGCTGGGAAAATCCTAGAGACGGTAAAAATGGAAGCGTACACGAAGAGTACAGTAAGAGTGAAATTAAAGATACATGAAGAGTACGTACGTTCATGTACGTTACGATAAGAGTACACGAAAAGTACGTACACTTCAATACCGCTTCTCGAAGTGTACAATAAGAGTACAATAAGCGTACAATAAGAGTGATTTTGGACATTAAGAGCTAACGTACGTACACTTAAATATCGCTTTCAAAAGAGTACAGCAAGAGATTTTAATAAAAAATTTTATTTTTATTTTTTCTTATTTTTAGTTTATTTTAATTTTAATATTTTTTAAACTTTTTTAAGATAAATAAATTATCTCAAGCAGTCACCTACCCAAGCATTGTTCCTCAACAAGGATGCCTTACGGAATCAACGACCGCTCGCGACACGGACCATTGGCCTATCTCTTTTTTAAAAATCTTAATTATCTCGAAAACGACAAGAAATACGCGAAATCTGATAAAATTTCGAGGGTTATTGAAAGGGAGATCACCTCAAGTCGATTAATACATACATTGTAACGTGGCAACACGTTACAGCCCAGTTTGAGCGAGAATCCATTCGAGGAGAAGCTGCAGTGCTAATAATAGGAGGGACTGTCGGCCGAGGCGCTAATATTTCACTAGGACTGTGGTTCGCGAGGGGTCATATCTGTTGGGTAAATGGGGGGACTGCAGTGGTGGCGCTAATTTTGGAGGATATGGCTCCAAACCGTAAAGTCATTACTACGCCATAATTGGGGGGACTGTTGCGGTGGCGCTAGTTTTTTTATGCACAGTACTGGGTTCTCGGAAAATTTGGGGACCGCTCCGCATTAACAGACTATGTCTTGCCGGGAGGCTTTTATCCGGGGGGTAATATAGATCATTTGTTGTAGATAATATTTCAAAGGGTTTAAACAAACTTTAAAGATAAACTATCGTGGTTATCGTCCTGGACTTCGGTCAAGGAAAGATGAAAATTTTCTGTAACCGGTAAATAATCGTTAACTTCTAGTTCGGGATTCGTGGTGCAAGTCCCGGCCTCGTGATATATTCTTGCCCGGAGAAAGGGCCGTATATCCGTTCGGGTATGTTCAGGTCGAGCGACGCTGACCAGCGTGGTCGTAGCTCTTGTCGGTGTCGGATAAGGACAAAATCTGGAGGAAATTCGATTTCGCCTCGTTCTTAAATCAGGAACGCTAATTGTCGGCTCGCGCGTGGTATGCTTGTCGGTAAAATGGGGACCATAAGAGATAAGCCGTCCTCGTCGGTTGTAGCCGCCATTTTCGATCGTCGATTTCGATTTCGAGTTTGACTGCGCTCGCGAATACCGCCCTCTTCCTTGCCGAATTTGTCTCGGGACTGAGCCTAGCGACGCCGGGTCGGGAATTTTGGAGTTCGGTGTTTATCAAGTTTCATTTTGGATGTTAGAATTTTAAGAATTTTTCGTTTCGGTTTTAGTTGATTTTTTCTGGTTGGGGGGGGGGGGGGGGGGCGGGGGGGAGGGGTCACAATTGAATATTTCCAAAAACTTAAAAAAGAATAATTTTTTCGAAATGTGTACATATCCGAATGTCTTCAAACTTCCGCACAATCTACAAATGTACGTACGTATTATGTATTTATACTGTACAGGAAAAATGCATTTTGATGTGAAATAGCAAACACGAATATTTTTGGAGATTAATGCTATGAGTTCTGAGTAAATTGTTATTAAATATTGTTAAATAAAATATTTAATTCAAACTTGCACTTGTATAAAAATTGAAAAACGACGCATTATATACGAAAAGAAATAAATCAAAACTGCTAATTTTATTTGATATTTCATTTGTTACATTCCCGCCCTCTAACCTTGCTTCTGGTGTTCGAGGAGACTTGTTATATTCCACATGTGATTATATTTTTATATTAAGATCACTTGAACGTGCTCTAATTTACAAAGCTTTAAAGTATAAAGTTCTACATTTACATACATGTACATTTTCCGTACATTTAAAGTGCACGCTTCATTTTCACCAGGGTTATCCTGGAGACCTTTCTCCTTATGACTACAGATATCGGTATAAAATTGCGGGGGCTTATCAAACGGATAATTCGGGTTCAGACGAGGAGGTTCCACTATTGACGCGGTAGCACATTTGTAATGCCCTATTTTGGTATTACGTATTTCGGCGTTTTACCGCCGCCGTCTCGGGGCTGGCTACCGTCTCCGGTGAGACTTTAACGTCTTCGTGGACGTTGCGCCAGGTAGCGGGGGACGATGTCTCGCCTCCTTCCGCGCCTGAAAGGTGCTCGAAAACTCGCGGGGATTGCCACGCACTGCAATCCGTCTTTTTACCGACGAAAGGACAGGTGCATGCAAGGGAGGGTGGTTGCACAAAAATTAATCTCTTTATTTGTGGTACACAAAGAATACTTATTATTCACCAATATTATCTATCGGCTCGAGGCCACTTACATTGGTCCTCGTCGGGCTAGATAGGGCGGCTTCTGCAGACCCTAGGGGTCGTCTAATGCTCGGCCCTCTCGATCTCGCTCCAACGTCTCGCTCCACCAAAAACTCTCCAAAAAGAAGATACTCGCTCTGACACTCCCGGAATTCTTACACGGGACACCAAAACTCGGCCGTACTCCTGCGCGCGTATTCGATGTCTCGGCAGTGACGTCCGAGACCAGACTGTCTTCTCGTTGTCTGGTTACCGCGCTCCGCGACCGTCGCGCCGTGTCGTCTCGTGGGCCTTCCTGAAACCACGTCGCTTCGGATTACCGACTGTTCTGCCGGTGTCTTACCGTCTGCGTTACGAACGCCGAGGTTCCAGGTGGAGTATTGTAACCGGCGTGTTACAACACCCCCCTCCTTAGCCGGAACTCACCAGTGAGTCCGTCGTACTCAGTACTCTCGCGCTCATCCGTACTCCCATGGTACCTCGGGGCTCGTTACTTTCCCCCCCGGAACCCTGTTCTTCTTACCTCTTACTTCCGGCTCGGGTCTCGGGTTGCCTCCTCGACCACCAGATCCTGAAGCGTGTGTGGCAGTGCCGCCAGTCTACCGGCCAACTCGACGGCGTCTCCGTGGCGACTGCGAGCAGCCACAAAAAGGGCCGCCTGCGGACTCAGCCGACCTAACGCCTCCGCCAACACCCGCGCCGTCTCCACAGGATCAGTGGACGTAGAGGGTCTCGGATCGGGAGGGGGCGGTCCTCCGCCTTCCTCCTGCGTGCACGCGCCGTCTTCGCGCGGGCTTCCTCCTCCACGACCTCCTTGGTCAGGCTCCTCTTGCCGGGTCGTCGTTTCGGCTGGTCGCTGATTTCGCCGGGGCTTCTTCTCCGGTCCCCCTGTCTCCGGAACCGGTTCGGGGGGTGGTCGTCTCCTCCGCGACCGACCCCGTGGCTGCTGCACCCATCGGCGATAGGCCTCGCCGCACCGGGGACATCCGCTAACGGAGACCCCGGCTCGGCCGCAGTTGTGGCACCACGAATGCCGCTTGGGTAACGGACACGCGGCGCATCCGTGGTACCCGCGCCAGCAGTTGAAACACTGGCCGCGTTGGGGATCTCTCGTCGGGTCGTTGCGAATACCCTGCAGCCCTCCAAACAGGACGCCTGAGGCCAACGACGGCATGTCAGCCCGCCGGCCCTCCGGGAAATCGGGCAGCCGGGCGTAATCGTCCGCCTGGTCGCTGTGGTTGGTGGACCTGGTCGGGAGCCCGCCGCTGGCGTCTGTTGGCTCGGCAGCTATATCCTGGCTGCTCTCCCCGCTCTCCTCCAGGACTGCGCACTCCACCTCGCTGTCACTATCCTCCGTCAGTGCTAGATGTGCCATCGCCGTCTCAACATAGGCGTTGGCCGCCGTTATCATAGCCCGGAGGCTGAGGTCCTCATCCGAGGACGACCGGGCTGCTCCCTCTTCGACAGGGGCAGGTCTTGGCGTGGTGGGGGGTTCCCTACACGGTCCGTGTACCGGGGGAACCCACTCACCCTCGTAGGTGCGTCGCCACCGACGCCCTCCTCTTCGTCCTTGGTAATCGGACATCTGCACAACAAACAACAAAAATATTCATTATTGGGTCTCGGGCCGCTTGCGAGGTGCGAGGTAACGTTTCAGGTCGGATACGTGGGCTTTAGCCACCGTCCGTCATGGTCTCTTCCCGTCCAACTCGAGCTCGTAAACTACGGGAGAGATAACGCGCGCGATTCGGAATGGCCCTTCATATCGCGGCGCGAGTTTCGCGGCGAAACGGTCCGCTCCCGATGACAAAACATGGGTTCGTCGCAAAACTAAGTCGTCGACCGAAAACCGAATATCGCGCCTACCTCGATTGTAGTACCTACGCTGTCGCTCGCTCGCCTTATCTACAGTCCTACGTACAAGATCTCGAAGGGCGCTGAGTCTCTTCAGGCGATCTTGCCAGTCTTCGGGGTCCATCCGTAGAATAGGGGCTTCCCCCTCCAACTGCCTTCGCAGGCTCTTCGCGGGTCTTGGTTGCCGGCCAAAGTTTAGAAACGCCGGGGACACTTTAGTGCTAGCGTGCACGGCCGTGTTTATTGCGCTTCGGAACTCTGGGAGATGAAGATCCCAATCCCGGTGATCGGCGCCTACGAAGGTTCGTATCATCGTCTTCAGAGTCCGGTTCGTCCTTTCGACCGGATTCGCTTGCGGATGATACGAGGGCGTCGTTGACCGTCTCACTCCGTATTCCTCCAAAACGCGGTCTAACTGGGAGTTACGGAACTCTGGCCCATTATCGCTCAGGAAATATTCGGGCGTCTCCCATCTGAATAATACGAGGTCTTCGAAGGCCTTGGCTATATTCTTGCCATCGGCTTTCCTCAATGGCTTGAGTTCCACCCACCTAGTAAATAGGTCCGTGAACACTAACACGTAACGATTCTGGCTACGGCTTGGTGGAAAGGGTCCCATGATATCTGCGGATACCACTGTCCACGGCTTCTCAACTATACGCTCATTCATGAGTCCTGTGGGCGCTCCCTGAGGCGTCTTCTGAAGCTGGCACTCCTGACACTCGGCGATGAATTGTCGGACGTCGTACCTTAGTCCGGGCCAATAGTACTCCAAGGCCAGGCGATTGTACGTCTTGTCCACACCGTAGTGTCCAGCATGGGTCTCTTGATGCGCGTTTTTCATGGCCTCCTCGCGCAACCCTACTGGTAGGACTAGCTTCCACCTATCTTCTCCTCCCGTCACGGGATCCAACAGCGGATCTTTCCGATGATGGTATAGCCGGTCGTCTTCGACTCTCCAATCCGGGAATCGCTCCGGAAATTGGGCCACCAACTTTCTTCGTCGCTGGTACTAAGTGTCTGACTCCGTTGACACTTTCACGGCTCCTATCTCGTCTTCCACTCGTCGTGATAGGGCGTCAGGTACGTGGTGCAAGGCACCCTTCCGATGCGTGACCTTAAACGTCCATCCTTGCAGTTCCAAGGCCCACCGGGCCAGTCGGCCGCTAGGGTCTTTTAAATTACGGAGCCACTGTAGACTGCTGTGATCCGTAATTACTTGGAACTCGTACCCCTCTAGATACGCCCGCAGTTTCTTCACGCCCCACACTACCGCGAGACACTCTTTCTCCGTTGTCGCATAATTACGCTCGGCGGCAGTGAGGGTGCGGCTTAAGTAGACGATGGGGTGCTCCCAGTCGTCCTGCTCTTGGGTCAAGACCACGCCTAGAGCATAATCGCTCGCGTCGGTCTGTACGACGAACGGTCTCTTGAAGTCAGGCCGTCCCAACACAGGTGCTTCGGTGAGAGCCCTCTTTAGGTCTTGAAACGCCTCTTCCTGCTCTTCACCCCACTCCCAGGTCTGCGTTTTCTTTGTCAGCTTGGTAAGAGGCAGTCTTCGCTCTGCCAGATTGGGTATGAATCGGGCATACTATCCGACCATTCCCAGAAAACGTCTGACCTGCTTTAGGTTCTTAGGTGCAGGGTACTCCAATACGGGTTGAGTCTTCTCCGGATCGGGACGCAATCCGTCGCGGTCTACTCGGTAACCCAGATATACTGCACTCGAACAACAAAACTCGCACTTACCCCTATTGACTTGCAGTTCGGCTCGGGCGAGCGTCTCGAGAACTCGCCGTACCCAGATGACATGCTCTTCGAAGCTGTCGTTGACGATAATAATGTCATCCAGGTAAGCGAACACATGGGGCTCGAATTCGGGACCGAATAGCGAGTCCATCAACCTCTGAAAAGTGGCTGGGGCATTCGTTAGGCCGTAGGGCATCCGTTCAAACTGGAACAACCCTCGACCGGCTACTGCAAACGCCGTGATCTCCTTACTGGCCGGATCCAATGGCACCTGAAAGTAGGCCTGACTCAGGTCCAACTTACTAATGAATCTGGCCCGGCGTATCTTATCGAATATGCCTTCTAAGTTAGGCGGCGGATAAGCGTCTTTTCTCGTGACGGCGTTAACGTCTCGGTAATCAACGCAGAACCTATAGCTACCGTTGGGCTTCCGGATCATCACCGGCGTATTCGATCAGGCGCTGTTTGATGGCTCGATGATGTCTTGGACTAACATCGAGTCGACTTCTGCCTGAGCGGCTCCCAACACGGCTGGGGAGACTCGACGGTAGCGATGCTTGATCGGCTTGGCATCCCGACGTCGATGGTGTGCTGAACCAGAGTTGTAGTGCCTAACGTGGCTGGGGGTGGAGGAATCAGCTGGTCTAGCAGGTCCTTCAGCTGGTTCTCCTGAACCGTCGTTACCTCGGCAAGGCTGGCGCACTCTGCGTTAATGACGGTCTCCTGGCCCACTTCGAAGCTCTTCCAGGGACCTTCGTGGCTTCGCCATCTTGCCTCGTGGCAGTCTATTACGACGCCGAATGACTTTAGAAAGTCCATTCCCAAGATGGCGTCGTAATCCAGCGTCTGGGTGACCCTCACGGAGATCTTCTCCGTTCGACCTCCTATCTCGATGGTCAACGGCAGCCGTCCGATGATACCGGCCAAGTGTCCTGTGGCGCCTTTCATGGTGCCTTGATACGACCGTACGCGGTCTTTGCACAAGACAGCTATCTTTGGTCCTACAAAGGACTTGGTGGCTCCGGAATCGCATAGCCCTCGTACTCGCGTCCCGTTCACCACAAAGGTGAAGTAGAATCTTCCGTCTTTCTTATCTCCACCGGCCGCTACTTCCTCCTCGTCTCCTCTCGGTCTTGATTTGGGGCTTGGGATACCCCACTTTGTCTCCACTAATTTCCTCACTTCCTCCTGAAGTCGTTTCGAGGAGTTAACCGTCTCGTCCTCCAGTCGGAATTCGCATTGGGCGGGCCAGGTTCGGAGGACCTGGTTCTTGACCCGCGGTGTCCGTTTCCCGACCATTGTGCCTCGAGATCACGGCACTGGTCGCACTCTCGGCGAATTGTCCCTCGACGTCCACACCCGTAACATTGCCGGGGTTCCAGGCACTCGCGCGCGAAGTGGCCTGTCCCGCCACAAGTGTAGCACGTTCGCTCCTTCCGGCTTACCAGCGCCTCCCCCCTCTTGGACTTGAGGTCGGAGGGTTCGCGGGTGTCTGAGCCGGCGGCGGCCTAACGGGTCGTCTCTCCTCGTGGACGTAATATCGAGGTCCTCTCCTCGATGAAGATTCGGGGCTCGTCGTGTCTCTTGATGAGGCCGATCTCTCTTCCTGACTCGTCCTCCTCGATAAGGGCGAGTCTCTTTTCGGGCTGCCCCTTTTTCCGGATATTCTTTTATCCGTCTCGTCGGCGTGCTTCCGGTGTCTCTTCTTACGCCGGTCTTTCTTGTCTTCCGTAGAGCTGTTGCCGCTCTCTACTGACGAGGAAGACAACTTCTTCCGTTCGTCTCCAGCGGCAACCTTGTACATGCCTGCCCTCGGTCCTTGGTCCTTCCTCCTGACCGGGCCTTGTTGGCGGTAGCGACTATCCCACCGCGAGGTATCGTCGTAGTCCTTGCCCAGGGACTTCAACTAGGCGAAGGTAGTGCACTCTTTTACACTTCGATACCTTCGACAGCCCGGTCTTAGGTTACGAACGATTCGTCTTACTCGTAATTCCTCCGGTGGTGGCCTGCACATTTTCTTGTATTGGCGCTGGACGTCCTCCACGAACTCTAGCATCTTCTCACCGGAGTTCTGGAACTTCTCGTAAATCGTTACCAGAATGTCGCCGTCGTCTACTTCCTCGGCGAATCTTCCCTTGGCGCGCTGGCTGAAGATTCTCCACGATCGGAGAGCGGCGGGGTCTTCTCGGATCCATTGTCTCGCCTTGCCCTCGAATACTCCTGGGAGCACTTTTAGTACGTCGGCTTCCTCTAGTTCGAGACAGTCGATGCACTCGCTGGTCAGGGTTAGGAAATCCGCGACTTGACTTCCATCGAACTTAACACCCCATGAGCGCAGCTGCTTCAGGGTGTTGCTGCCTTGGCGAGGCTTGGTCACTTCAACCGTCGGCTCTAATCATCTCGTCTTCGTTGGAGCTAATGGACGTTGAACTGGCGGCCTTACTTTCGCGCCGCGTCGTCTTCGGTCATCAGTGGACGTGAACATTCTCGGTGGTTGTCCGCTTATTTCCTCCTCAGTCTCGTCTGTGAAGAGTTCCCTTCTGGGCACCTGGTCTTCCGACCTTTAGGTCGAGGTGCTATTACCTCATCCTCGCTATCCTCTTCGGGCTGTGCCCATGCTCCTTCCTCTTCATGCGGGCGCGTCTTCGGATACGCACCAGTCTTGACTCCTGGGGTCAACAAACGGCTCCTGGGCTCTCCTGGAACTTGCGTCTTTTCCTGGCTGGTCTGCGCAACCGGTCGACGTATGGCCGTATTTAGATCCGTTGGCGCTCCCCACGACACTCTCGAACCTTGTGCCGTTATGTTCGGGGATGAGAACGGCAAGAAATAAGCCGTCGTAGACGGGGCCCAGATTGGATCGGGATACAGGGTTGGTCCCAATGGGCGTGACGTCATTACTGAATGTGCTGTCGTCCACACAGGTTGCACATTCCCATAACCTGTAGCCATCGTGGTCACACAGGCTGTCGTCTGAGCCGTCGTAGTAACAACCGGGATTCCACTCGTCATGCGCTCCTCTTCGTCCTCTTGAAAAGTCGCGGCGAATGTTCGTCCCCCCGAGACCCGTGCGGTTACATCATCGGACTCACTCATGTCGGTCATTACACTGACCTCGTCCTTACCTTGGTCCCAGGCGAAAGGACCTGTCGGAAAACGTTCCCTCGCGCGAAAGCGAATCAGACGGTCGCGGACAACTTCCTCCGATCCCGATCGGTTTAGTCCTTCTTTAATCAGGTTTTCCTGAACCTCGGATAACGACAAGTTGGATATTTCCTCGACGATCTGATTAACTTCCCGTCTTACGTCCCAACCGTTTGGATCGCTTCCGTCCATCATCTTTACGGATGTCGCGGCTTTACTATAGTACGGCTGTCCTTAAAAATCTCTCTCACACGTCTCGACTTGATGCACTGACTTCCCACTCTTCAATCACTCTCTTCTGGATTGTAACTCTCCTACACTCACACTTCACACGCATCCAATTCCCTACAGCCGTACCCCTATTTTCCTTAGCGGTAGGATGACCTCGACGGCTGGTCCACGAACTAGCTATCAAAAGCGTCGCCTCACCCGTAGTTCGCGGCTCAAATCTTCGCGATAACTCCACAGTGGGACTTTCTCACTTATCGGACCCTAGCACCTCGATCGCGCAGATAGTCCCGGCTTGACTATCTTGCAAGCTATTGAATACTTAATATTAAGTCTTATTCTAATATTCTAAACCTAACGTAACTCTACTCGTTTTCTTAATCTAAGGATATTTAATCTAAGGATCTTAAGGGAAAAATTGCGAACCGAATCTCCGAAAAGGGACCCGAATTTTCTCCGACTTGTGAAGGTCACTCTATTTGTCGAGATTCACTCGTAAGAATTCTCGAATTTATTTTATTATTTCTCACTACTTAAAGGTCTTGTTAAACGTGAACTTTACTTCTAATCTCGTCTCGATATTTAATGGAGGTATAGTTCACTCTCGAAACTCAAGACAAAATTATTGACTTTATTCAATAAGCCCGACACTCGACCTTCGCAGCTAGGCTTCACTCACCAAAATCTGAAGTGACTAATCACTAGTCTTCCCAAAAAGTGAAGGTCACCCTAATATGACAATTTACTCGTGCTACTATTATCTATTCCTAATCCTAATTAAAACTAAATGTTAACCCTTATTAACTTTTACTTAATTCTAGTGAACTTCACTTCAGTACTTGGGATTCACTCCAAAGCCCTAAAACTGCTAATTCGTCTTATTAAATAGTGAAGTTCACTCTTATGGTCGAGATTCACTCGAACAGTCTCGAAACTCTATTACACTATTTTAAATTTTACTTAGTCGTAGTGAACTTCACTCCAAATATTGAAGTTCACTCCAGTGATCACTATTCCCTCGAAAGAAACCTCGAAAAGAAATTTTATTTCCGTCTATTATTCGGACTTTACTCTTTTAATTTCATACCCGATAAATTATTTCTCCAATAATCCCGATTCTCCAAAACAACAACTTACAAAATTTCACTAATTACTCTTACTACTCTTGTTCATAATATTCTCTATAACTTTAAAAGTCCCGACTAGAATATCCATTACTAATTTCACTAATTTTAATCTTAGTTATATTATTAAGAGTGACTTTACAACACCTTTTTAATTCAATATTTACTTATCTAATTTTTTCTCTTACGTTCAAAACGTCTCAAAATTTCGTCACGTGTTCCGTTCGTAATTATATCCGTTGCACTTTTAAATTTTAATTTTAACTGTTTTTAAACTCCAATATGGCCGTTTCCTTTTTCGGAGCACGTTTCAATATGGCGGCCTCGCCGTTCACGCGGTCAGAAAATGGCCGTTGCCTTTTTTATACGAGCTTTATTGCGCCTTAGCCACACGTTGTAGCGCCACTTTTGTAATGCCCTATTTTGGTATTACGTATTTCGGCGTTTTACCGCCGCCGTCTCGGGGCCGGCTACCGTCTCCGGTGAGACTTTAACGTCTTCGTGGACGTTGCGCCAGGTAGCGGCCCGACGACGTCGTTCGCCCGTCCGAACAAATTGAATGCCCGAGCCCGGCTGACTCGGGGTCTTTTCACGACCCGCACTCGCACTCCCGAGAACAAGAGATCTTGTCCCAGAGGGGGACGATGTCTCGCCTCCTTCCGCGCCTGAAAGGTGCTCGAAAACTCGCGGGGATTGCCACGCACTGCAATCCGTCTTTTTACCGACGAAAGGACAGGTGCATGCAAGGGAGGGTGGTTGCACAAAAATTAATCTCTTTATTTGTGGTACACAAGGAATACTTATTATTCACCAATATTATCTATCGGCTCGAGGCCACTTACATTGGTTCTCGTCGGGCTAGATAGGGCGGCTTCTGCAGGCCCTAGGGGTCGTCTAATGCTCGGCCCTCTCGATCTCGCTCCAACGTCTCGCTCCACCAAAAACTCTCCAAAAAGAAGATACTCGCTCTGACACTCGCGGAATTCTTACACGGGACACCAAAACTCGGCCGTACTCCTGCGCGCGTATTTGATGTCTCGGCAGTGACGTCCGAGACCAGACTGTCTTCTCGTCGTCTGGTTACCGCGCTCCGCGACCGTCGCGCCGTGTCGTCTCGTGGGCCTTCCTGAAACCACGTCGCTTCGGATTACCGACCGTTCTGCCGGTGTCTTACCGTCTGCGTTACGAGCGTCGAGGTTCCAGGTGGAGTATTGTAACCGGCGTGTTACACATTACCTGATTATGATTGGATGGATTAAACGTTTCGAAATTAATGTAGCGAAGTATTCAAAGGGTGCGTAGCTTAGGTGGTACAGCATTCCACCGACTATGGAAAGGTCCCGGTTTCAACTCCCGGCGCATGGAATCTTTTAACTTTTGTTGTTATATTTTTCGAAAAATCTTAAACACGATACATAAATACACAATAAATAAAATTTGGAGTTTCTCTAGCAATATTTTCATTAGCTTTTGTTACAGCAGATGAGTTTCTGCGAACAGAAATAAATTAGCTTGAAAAATGGAAAAGTATGCATCACAAAAGCATCGTTATTTGCTCGTCAAAGACGTTCATCATTTGTTAATTACAATTTTCTTTTGTAAAATACACGTGTTCAGTATTTTATTTCACTTATACCTATAAATATTTTAATAGGTTATGGGCCCAGGCGTCGCAATCAGTGAATTTATTTTGCAATTTAATGCGTGATTGTAGATATTTTTGGAGGTTCTGTAGTCGAGTACTCGCGACACAAAAAGCCGGAAGTGTTTTATTAAATATCAATATAATAACAGTCTGCTTCAAAATGATCTTGTGAAATCTATTTATGTATTTCCATGCATTTTTCCAATTTTTTCTAAAATTATTTTTTCAATGAGAGAAACAATCGACACGAAAATTGTGACAAAATTTTGCCAGGTCAAATTTTCAGCTCGAGTTCTTGATGAAAACAGTTTTCATGCGATGCGTTCTATTAGGTATTGTGGACGGGATAACGCCAAAACCCGAACTCGAAGCGAGGGTTTTTCGTGACATGAATAACAATCAGCCAATGATCAGTTGTTTAAAATTTAAAACACGTAAAGTTTCATCGTTACAAATTTCATCTTCACCAGTAGTTACATGCGATAATTTTGAATGTAGGGTGCAATCTTGTGAAAATGTGATGGATATAATTTATAAGGATCTTAATTTTCTGCAGCTTATCGATTTTACATATGAATCCATATTTCAACTGAATGAAGAAGTTAATCTTCATAATTTCAGTTATTGAAGCTCGTAGACAAACGTCACAAAAGTTTAATGTACGAAAAGAAACAAGTATCTTTTGACAATGCCTACAACTCGAAAAGTATTCGATTTGACAGCTTTAAAACCCATTTTTTAAAATTAATTTACGATGATTTTTAAAGAAGTTATGAATATTTGAATTTATGAGATCTATCTCTATCCAGTTTTCTCGAGGTCGCTTTACCATTCCCTAAGTAATTTATGAGCCTTTTAGATTGCCTTAGCCCTGGGAGATTTTCCCAGCACTTTAGCCAATCGCTGTATATTTTGTGCTGGGTGTACCCAATAGCTGAATTTACGGGAACACCTAGACATGGCTCTGGACCTGTGAAAGGGGACGTGGAAGCTTCCTTTGCCAAGGCGTCAGCGTCTTCATTTCTCTTAGGGCCGTAGTGTCCCCGTACCCAACCGATGGTAATTTTATTCTTGTTCTTCGCGAGCCTTTGCAGCGAGTCTTGGCAGTCCGCCACTAATTTTGAATCGATTGCATGTGTTGCAATTGCTTTGATGGCAGCTTGACTATCTGACCAAATTTTAATTTTTGTTTCTTTCATGCCTTTTTCTCCAATTAACTCAGAGCACTTTAAAATGGCCATGACTTCAGCCTGCAAAACGCTAGATTGCTTCCTCATACATCTGCTTGTATTGGGACCAGAGATAGACCCAGTCCCATACCTCTCTCTTTGGATCCGTCTGTAAACCAATTTATTTCATTATTGTCCATTTGGACTTTATTATCTTCCCATTCTTTCCTGTGAGGAATTTTTATATCAAATCCCCTATCGAACCGGACTACCCTGGTACGTGCATCTGTGATTATCTTCCACAGGAGCGGAGCCCAGCAGGATTTCGAGTGCAGCCGTAGGACAGGACCTCACCGCTCCAGTTGCATCGACACATGCCAACCTTTGAATCTTTCCAAGGGCCATTATGGCCCCCTTTTTACAAACCGTTGACCACCAGACTAAGGCATCGTATGTGATAATAGGTTTGACTATTGCAGAACATGCCCAAAGGATGATATCTGGTTGTAGTCCTCAAGAAAATGTTCGTGCACCCTTGCCACCTCTCTTTCTTAGAACAGTCGTTGAATCAAGTGAAGCAGATAATATTGATGAAAATGATGGTAAAATCGATTCCTCTTATTATGAATCCATATCTAAACCCCAACTTTTTTCCCAAAATGACTTGAATGATCTTGTCAGACACCTCAATCTCACAAAAAGTAATGGTGAACTCCTCGGATCAAGACTGAAGGAATGAAACTTACTTGCGGAAAATACAACTTTCTACCGGTATAGAAATAAGGAAGAAAAGTTTCGTGACATATTTTCACAGCATGATTTGTTAGTTTCTTTGTAACAGTATACCAGGATTGTTGAAACGTTTAGGACTCGAAAGCTATAATGTTCACGATCGGAAACAATTCATAGATTCTTCCAAATTCCCTATTGAAAAAATCCATGTGGAATTCCATACGGATTTTCCATACAGAATTCCGCATAGATTTTCCATATGGATTCTATGTGGATTGATGTGGATTCCGTATAGATTTGTGTGGATTTTCCATACGGATTTTCGATGTGGATTCCATACAGATTTTCGATGTGGATTCCATATCGATTGTCTATATGGAGTTATGTGGAATTTGTATATGGTTCTTCGAAGTGGATTCCACATTGATTTTCGATATGGAATTCCAAATGGATTTTCCATATGGAATTCCATGTAGATTTCTGTGGATTTTTCATGTGAATTTTCGATGTGGATTCCATATGGATTTTCTATATGGAGTTGTGTGGAATTTGTATATGGTTCTTCGTAGTGGATTCCATATGGATTTTCGATATGGAATTCCATACGGATTTTCCATGTGGATTCCATGTAGATTTCTGTGGATTTTACCTGTGGATTTTCGATGTGGATTCCACATGGATTTTCCATAGAGATTTGTGTGGATTCTCCATATGGATTTTCAATGTGGATTCCCGCACATACACTCGAGGCCCCTCAATATTCACAGGGTATTATTATTACTTTCTATCAATATTCACTAGTGTTTATTCGTTGTATTTCCACATGAATCGATTAATCGATCATTAATCGGTATCAGGAGCTATTGAAACATATATAAGTACTATTAATTTAGGTAAAAGTTCGTACACTCCAAAGCCTAGTCAATTATTTACAATAATTCTAAGACACATTGATATTTGCAGCGAAACTAAGGTTTTCTAGTTAAAAACAGGTGAGATCGCTTTTACCTACGAATGACTTTCAGATAGCATCAAGGTCAACAACGTAAAACTTGGACACCTATTTCTACTCAATTATTTATTTGCACATGAATCTAAAATCAAAGAGAAACAGCTTTCGGACTATTCAATACATAAGCTGCATTAAGCTGGCGTGACACCTTTCTTTAATCGAATTCAAACCTAATGGGGAATTAAAAATTTATTTAAAGCTAATTTAATGCCACAATGCCGAATTTTAAGATCTTCTATTTAAAAAATAAATGCGCCACTTCGAACATGCATTCAGGCCATAATTAAGAGTTTTTAAAAGCTCTGGGATGCACCCAGTCCCAAGTTTTAAGCTCTTCTGTTTTTCAAAAAAGTATAGTGTTATGACAGCTTAACGTTAAGCTTTATGGCCTGGATGCATTTTCGAAGAGATGTTCAAATTTAACGTTATTACGCCGGTTTAATGTTAAGCTGGCGTAACGCCGCATTTTTTTTTAAATTGAAGAGCTTAAAATTCGGCATTGGGGTATTAAATTACCTTTAAATAAGCTTTCAATTCCCCATTAGGTTTGAATATGATTAGAGGAAGGTGTTGCCGCTAGCAAAAAATACTAGTGTTTCACTCTAGTCAACGTCATAGACTGAAATCGATCTGTGCATGTACGTATCGTAGGACAGTTCCTTACAATGTTTTATCATTTTTAAAGGTGTAAATGGAAAATGAAGGGGAAAACACCTGCACTATTGGAAAGCTGAGGAAAATGACATCAGAAATACCTATTACGTATTTTATCACGTTTATTTAACCCTTTGCGGCATACTGGTTTTATTCCATTAATCCCGTATTTTTTGTTATTATATGTCTATGGGATGTTAAAATATCAAAATTTATGCGCAGTAAAATTATTGTCAATTTTTGTATAATTAGATAGTCTAAAAATTGTCATTTTTAGATAAAAGATTCATTATTCACGAAACTTTTAGAGATAATCTTAAGAAATTGCGTTCTCGGGATATTTTCGGGGTTACTGATTACAAACCTGATCTTGGGTTTTAAAATTCAAAATTCAGAATATATACATAGTACACAGTTTTATCTCGATCAAGTAAATTTTCGTATTTCGGTCGGTCATCTTGGATCCGCCATTTTCAATTTTCAAAATTTGACTTTAGATTTGTAATCAGCGACCACGAAAACCCCCGAGTAACAATTTTCAGCTGTTTTCCGTGTAATGAAATATATATGCCGCAAAGGGTTGAAAAGCGCCTACGCGAGTTAAAAGTAACGGGATTTGATGCCCGAACAATGGGAGGATCGGCGTGAAATGCCTCATATTTATTTTAAGAAACTTCAAAATCATTTTATTTCTGTTCAATCTTATAACTACAAAAATATCGTGTTCCTTAAAATCTGTAATATTACTGCAAATGAATATTTCAGACATCACACTGTAATAAATTAATTTTTAATTATACACTCGTTTAATAGTATCGTGGCTTGATAGAGGCCGTTTATAAATTACGTAACGCAATTTGGAGGGAGGGGGGGGGGGTGATCGTGTTATTGCAGGATTTTTTAGAATTGCGATTTATTAATCGTTACTGAATCGCTACTACTTTTGAAGGATGAAGCGGCATAAATGTCGTTGCTTCATGGACTCGATAGATCCAAAGAGCAACTTCAACAAATGGGCGATAAATACTAACTTCTGAATACCATGTGGCTCTAATAAAGCATGAATAACATAGCCCCCCCCCCCTCCCCACCATCAACTAACTTAACCCTAAAATTTCATCGCGATTTTACAATGATTTACTTATATATTTCTTGCCTCTTAAGTGTTATAGGTGTCTTCATTTGTATTGTTTAATATCCATGTCCTCATTAATCTCTTATTTATATTTTTGATTGGACATAGCTCTTTTAAGTCTTCACTCAATAAATTATATAATTTACACGCCATATAATCGTAACATTTTTGACCAACTTTCTTCTTTTTTTTCGGTATTTCTATTAGTTTTCTTCTCGTATTTGTAATGTTATTTCTATTTTTATTTTTTAGTTCCTCGTACATAAAAATTGATAGCTTTTTCATAATAAAATTGCCTTATATTCAAAAGGTTTTCTTCTTTCATTACTACACTTACTGAGTCTCGCATACTTTTATTGTACATTATTTTTATTACTTTATTCTGTAAAATTTGGATATATTTCATAATATTACTATAAATTCCCCCCCCCCCCCATGCCAATATTCCATATGTCGCGGAAGATATGAAAAGAGCATAGTATAATATTTTCATTTGATTTATATTTAGTAATTTTTTTAATTTCCGAAATGCAAAGAGTAAGTACCTTGTTTTTTTCAATATTTGTTTCGTGTTCTCATCCCATCCCATATATTCATATATATACGCGCCTAAATTTGTATAATTTACTCTTCTTACATCTTCACAGCCACATTGGTCATTTTTTGTACACTTAAGACTATGTATCATTATATTTACAGATTTTGGTATACTATCTTTATAATTCCCAAATGTTATAAAAGTTATTTTTTTTTACATTCAGTGATAGTTTGTTTATAATTAACCAATTTGCTACAATATTCATTTCGGTATTAGCTTTAAGTGTTGTGTCTTTCCACGTTTTACCAGAACATAATATTACTGTATCATCTGCGAATGCTATTATTTTACCATTTGTAAGTGTAGTGAGCAAATCGTTAATATAAATATTAAACAAGATAGGACCCAAAACTGTACCTTGTGGCACTCCACATTTGACATATTCCGTATCACCCTTACAATCGTTTATCTTAACAATTTGCTGCCTATCTGATAAATAATTCTTTAAGAGCTTATACATATGTCCTCTTATACCAAGATGATATATTTTTTGTAATAGTATGTCATGGTTAACTGTATCAAAGGTGTTTTAATTTTTTATATTTTATTAACTTGTATAATAATTTTAAGTGAGGAAAAAGAATTGGCAAAGCCCTTGAATTTTATATTTGAAATATTATTTGTGTTTGGTGAATAAAGTTTATTGTTGATTTCAAGACCGATAGAAGATTGTAATGAATTTATTTTTAACGACTAAAGTTTTTTGTTTATTTTAAGACCTGCAGAAAATTGTAATGAATTTATTTTTGACGTCTAAAGTTTTTTGTTCATTTTAAGACCTGCAGAAGATTGTATTGAATTTATTTTTGACGTGTAAAGTTTTTTGATGATTTTAAGACGATAGATGATTGTAATTAATTTATTTTTGACGTATAAAGTTTTTTGATGCTTTTAAGACCGATAGAAGATTGTAATTAATTTATTTTTTACGATGAAGGTTTTTTAGGAGATTATAATGAATTTATTTTTGACGAGTAAAGTTTTTTGTTCATTTTAAGACCTGCAGAAAATTGTAATGAATTTATTTTTGACGACTACAGTTTTTTCATGAATTTATGACCGATAGAAGATTTTAATTAATTCATTTTTGACGTATGAAGTTTTTGCTTTATTGATTATCGAAGAACAGCACGGCTTTGTAAAGGGTAAATTAACAGTAACGAATTTGCTTCTGTATACGGATTACATCACCAGAGCACTGGAGAGCTCCAGGCAAGTTGATTCAATCTGCCTGGATTTCTCCAAAGCTTTCGACTCTATTGACCATGGTCTACTGCTTCGTAAGCTTTTTGACTTGGGCATTAGAGGGAATATTCTTAAATGGATTGCTTCATTTATATTGGATAGAGAGCAATTCGTCAGAGTGAATAGTATAATTTCTGACTCCTTTGTAGCCATATCTGGCGTTCCTCAAGGTTCACACCTTGGACCACTTTTATTTATATTATTTATCAACGATATCGTTTTTTCGGCTTCCGGTTGCAAGATGTTGATATATGCTGATGATATAAAAATCTATTCAATCATCAACTCGCATGAAGAAGCTTCATTGTTACAAGATACTTTAAGCTCTCTAGAAGTCTGGGTACAGAATAATAGGTTATACTTAAATATAAAAATGCAAGAGTATTTCTTTTTATCGCGGTAATAAGCCAACAGAATTTACGTATTCTATTGGTGGGCAATCACTCGAAGCGGTCTCTACTATTAAGGATTTAAGAGTCATTTTCGTCAGCTCTCTTAAGTTCTCTGCTCACATAAATTTGGTTGATATTAAGTCTCTGTCCATGTTAGGATTCTTAAAGAGAACTACTAAGAACTTTAAAAATGTCGACACTATTATTCACTTATATCGCAGTATAATTTTGCCAAATCTTTTTTATTGCTCGTCAATCTGATCACTCTATACAGCACAAGAAATTTCTCATCTGGAATCGGTTCAGCGCAATTTAATTAGATCTTTCCTTCAAATCTGGTTGCCCAATGCATATTTTTGACCACGATTATCAACATCATGCAACCGCTTTCAATCTCCCTACTGTAAAATCCTTACACAGTTACCATGATTTACTTTTGGCCTATAATATTGTCAATTTAACTCGTAGTCCCGTTATATTTAATTTATTTCAACATCGAGTAGTCTCACATAGCCTATGCTCTTTTAGACCTGTCAGCGAGGATCTCCATAAAACTAATTACGGCTTTTTCTCGACTATTCCGAGAGTTAAAAGAGAATGGAATATGTTACCGCACAATGTACGCAGCTTAGGTTTACTTCCGTTCAAATCGACAATAAGAAGACTTACTTCAACTTTTAGTTTAAAATTTGTTTTCCTGTTTAATTAGCTTTAGTCTTAAAATTAGTTATTATTATATATTATACAAAATTTTCGTTATTTTTTGTTATCGTCATAACTTGTACAGATTTAGTGCCACGAGGCACGTTGTTGTAAAAGGCACATCTGTGCCGTTGATCTCAATAAATAAATAAATAAATAAATAAAGTTGTAGTGAATTTATTTTTGACGTATAAAGTTTTTTGATGCTTTTAAGACCGATAGAAGATTGTAATTAATTTATTTTTGACGTGTAAAGTTTTTTGTTCATTTTAAGACCTGCAGAAGATTGTAATGAATTTATTTTTGACGACTAAAGTTTTTTGTTCATTTTAAGACCTGCAGAAGATTGTAATTAATTTATTTTTGACGATGAAAGTTTTTTGTTGATTTGAAGAGTGATAGGAGATTATAATTAGTTTTGATTAGTGTCAGGTCCGTTAAGAACTCTACTCACCGGAGGGGCGAATTCATGTATCATGTTAACAGGTTGGTAGCTCAACCACTTTCTTCTATGCTGGCTGAACCAATTCACCAGGGGAACGAAGTATAGAAATTGAAACATCGATTGACTAGACAGAGGCTGCTTTTGGTGAAACGATGCCTCTGAATCAGACTTGGGCAACAGATTATCGATCACTCACATGAAAATAAGGTAAAGATATAAGTAATTGATTTAGGGGAGGAAATTCTTTCAAAAATTAAATACTCAAACGGATGCTAAACCATTTGTAATCTTTGTTTATGGAAGGAATGTTATACAACTTTTTACAGACACTTACTTGAAAAATCCAATTTTGTAGCACTCCGCCTTAACGTCTAGAGTGTCTTGGCGTCTCAAATCGATTATGGACAGAGTTCCCTTGCTCTTTCTTACCTCATCATTTGTGTGCCACGTTAGTAGTTGAAATATAAGACCATCTTCTGTGTAACTCGATCTACTGCAAAATCCGTATCGCTTTGAATCCCATCGTCAAATTATGTAAACCAGTCCCTTTTCTGGAGCTGGAGCTTGGTTTATTGGTCGCAGGATCTCCCTTTCAAAAAGAAATAACCCACCAAGCATCACTACTTTTTTAAATAAATCTATTTTAGTTTAATTTAATTGTTTTTATACTAACCTGACCAGCACGTCATCATCAATAGATTTGTAGATCATCTCCTGGAAATCGGAGTTGTCAGGCTATGTTATGTCAGGGAGGCAAATGAGGTCACACACACAGATAAACTAAGCTCGCAGGTCTATGTGGGTAAACCCAAAAATTATGAATGAAATGGGCGATGTTGGCACCATCTTTTGTGTAATATATAAACTCGTTCATAAACGACTACTTCATAAACCATGAAACAGTAGATCGGCATGCGTTTTTCGATTTCGGCCCTGGCGAACTTACCCTTTCTCGGATGATTTACCGGATATTTCCAACAGCGGCAATGTCAACATCTTCGGGGGAGACCCTTCTCGAATCAGCATGCATAAAGTCCATGACCATAATTAGTGACTGGTCAAATCAGAGGTGTACGGCAGCTGCAGCATCAGTCATCTTGATGAAGAATGGAACTTGGAACAAAAATCAAATATTGTATCAATGAATACTAAATAATTAAATATATAAATAAATCGTGTACAAATAAATTAAATAAAATTTAAAAACTCGCCTTTGAATTATTTTTTTCATTTTCTTTTCTTTCGGCAGACGTAAAGTGCGCAGACGCCAACGACATCGTTCTCGCCGCAAAATTCTCTCGTAAAAACGCTTCATTAATTTGGCTTCAACGTCGATGGTCAGGTCATAGGTTTACGGAATATCGACGTATAACTGCGCCATTTCGGAATGGTTAATATAGTAACCGTAAAAATGCTGTTTGAAGTTGTAGCAGTTAGCTTCCGCTTCATTTATTTTTTCCTGTATAGATCTTAACGCATCATGCGCAATATCCCTTGGTACATCTGCGTATTGTTGCAGAAGTTGTCCACCCCTCTCGCAATAATCATACAGCCGTCGCCACTCGTCCACACTCCTGCTCATTCGACGAATTTGACGACGAATTCCGTGGCACGTTTCATTGAATTCATTTAGACTTGTGAGTTTTCCCATCCACTCGTACACAATCGCAAGCACTAGTCTTAACTTTGCGTACATTTTTTGTTGTTTAAGAGAATCTGAAAATCTTAGTTTAATTCTCAATGATTTCTCACCTTTAACTAATATCTCTTCAGCTCGAACCCAATATATACAAAAAAAATATGCTAAGGAATGCAACAAAAATCTAATTTATCGTAAGTAAATCCTGCATCCAACTATTCATGCATTATTCGTTCCATCATATTAGTCTTAAAGTATTATATCATCTTGTCGATCTAGGTGTTATGCTTATCTTCAAAGCCCAACCATTTAATAAACGCTTTAGAACCTTTTTGACGTAAAATTTTTTCAATTTGGTAAACATCCGGATTTTTAGTACGTTGCAGTTTAAATTCGTAGAATCCACCTGATATTCGGTTTCCAGCATTGTCTTCCAGTAAATATGTTACTGGACTCGTTTTTTTAACTTTTGCTATTGAAAATATTGCAATCGTCCAATTTGGTGTATATCCCTTTTCAAATATATGTTTGAATTTACTAATACGAACTTGTTGACCTACTTTAAACTTTGGATGAATCTTTTCGTTCACAATTACATTAGACACACGTTCCAATCATTCTTTTTCATTGTCTTTATTAACATCTTGCGGCTTCATTTTAATAGTACGATGTGTCCTATTGTTATAATCATTAAAAAAGTCTAGTAAGATACGGAGCCATTGATAATTACCATGAAGGCTAAACTGTGGCCACATTTTATTTTTCAAAGTACGATTAAAGCGTTCGCAAATTGATGCTTTTAGATTACTGTATGTAGAATATAAATTGATGTCATGTTTTTTCATTAAATTTGAAATTTTTGAATTATAAAATTCTTTTCCATGGTCGGTATGTAAATTCTTTGGAATTCGACCCATTTCAAATACCGATTTCATGGCAGCTGTGACGTCATCACCAGTCTTTCTTTTTTACTGGCGGGCCCATGCATACTTAGGTCCGAAGTAATAGTCGCGGCTCAAGCCGAAGCTAACCGAACCAATCCATGTATGTACACGTATACCGACCTTTAAGTCGTAACAAGTCGCCGCCAGACGATTTAAAAATTCAAAATATTAAATTGGATATTCCATTTGTAAACGACAGATATGAGTAAACAAACGGAAGTAAGTGGTAAATATATGTACAAGTTAAAGTTAAATTATAAATTGCACTTGTCCATGAAAATTACTGTTTTTAATTTTTTTTTTTACCAAAGAATCAGAAAAATCACGTAACAATCGATGTCTTTTTTGGCTGTGCATATTACTTTGAACTTTAATTCATGTGTGTAATGCTCTGCCAACAATAAATTAAACCTCTAGGTCACAGTAGCATACATATATGCCACCTTATGAAATGGGTTTGTTATAAAATTTATTTTATTAATATTTTACATTTTTAAAGTTATTTTATGATAAAATTATTATTTGTAATAAAATGTTCTGTTTACTGAAGGAATGCATTGAAATCCTTGAAGTAAATTGAAATAAATTGTTGAGGATGATGCAGTCGTGCAGGTTGATTTTAATTTAAAAAATGTTAATTTTAAAATGTGACATTTTACGTATATTACAACAGTGGCGTTAAAATTAAATAATATAATGCAAAGAAAGTTTTCCAGCATTTTTGTTTCAAATAAATACTTTTATTTTACGGTTTCTCAGTTATTGGTCACTTTATGAGAAGGAAGTTTTCAGCATTGTTGTTTCAACTAAATGTTTTTAATTGTACGATTGTGAAGTTGCTGATCAATTTGTGCAAAGAAAGACTTCCTGCATTTTTGTTTTGAATAAACATTTTTATTTCTACTATTTCTCAGTCGAAAGATTTAATATCTGAAAATGTCCTTACGTAATTATGTAATTTAACATTTTAGTCCCTAATAATGAATTGTTTGACTGATATTTTTCTATGAAATAAGTTTTTACATATTTTTGTTACGAACTGTTATAAGTACATTTTCTTCAACATTGATTTATTGTAAGGTATTATAGTAATCACATTTTTAAGCCCTTCGTATGTCACATTAACTTATAAATTTCTGTAATCAGAAATGCATTACAAATGTGTAGTGTTTAATTCATTCTTTCATTTTTAAATTCGCTATTTGACTTTGATAATTGGGATACAGTTTTTCTTCAAAATTTTTCCAAAATATTTTCTAATGAAATTTCTCAAATAATTTTTTGTAATAGATTTTGACAACTTGTATATTTTTTATCTAAAGTCTTCCTTCGACACATGTTTTACCATGTATGCAAGATCTTAAATTCAAAATCTAGTTGCGAGAAGACTTTTATCCGAAACCTTCTTTCGTAGAGAATTGTACCAGCGATACAAGATTTAAGGTCTAAAACTTTGTTTACAACAAAATTTTAACACCGATGACATATTTTGGTTCTAAAACCTTCTTTCGACAAGACTTCTACCACCAATAAAAGATTTAAGATATAATACCTTCTTTCAACTGCCTTTTACAATCAATAGAGTTTCACATCCAAACCTTCCTTCGATTAAATATTGACAACTTCTACAAGATTTTAGATATAAAATATTAATAAAATAAACTTTATAACAAACCCATTTCATAAGGTGACATATATGTATGCTACTGTGACGCAGAGGTTTAATTTATTGTTGGCAGAGCATTGCACACATGAATTAAAGTTCAAAGTAATATGCACAGCCAAAAAAGACATCGATTGTTAGGTGATTTTTCTGATTCTTTGGTAAAAAAAAAATTAAAAACAGTAATTTTCATGGACAAGCGCAATTAATTTAAGACATATAACCATACATCAATACAACGATGCATCAACAAACTTGTACATATATTTACAACTTACTTCTGTTTGTTTACTAATATCTGTCGTTTACAATTTTACTAAAACACAATTTTTTCGGAATATCCAATTTAATATTTTGAATTTTTAAATCGTCTGGCGGCGACTTGTTACGACTTAAAGGTCGGTATACGTGTACATACATGGATTGGTTCGGTTCGATACACTTATATAAGTATTTTTTCATATGGCTTTTGGAACACGCTACTTCCGGTACTTGAGCCGCTCAGCTAAGCTTCGGCTTGAGCCGCGACTATTACTTCGGACCTTTGAGAATACATCGATGACAGTTAACAAGTATTTGAAACCCTTATTTTCGTCTGCATATGGAATCATTTCCACAAGATCAGCTTGCCAAGTTTCATCTAATCCGCGAATATCTACTCGCCGTCTTTTAGTATAAGCGAATATCTAGTACCTTTCATTTTAATAGTACGATGTGTGCTATTGTTATAATCATTAACCAAGTCTGGTATGATATGGAGCCAATGATAATTACCATGAAGGCTAAACTGTGGCCACATTTTATTTTTCAAAGTACGATTACAGCATTCGCAAATTGATGCTTTTAGATTACCGTATGTAGAATATAAATTAATGTCATGTTTTTTCATTAAATTTGAAAATTTTGAATTATAAAATTGTTTTCCATGGTCGGTATGCAGATTCTTTGGAATTCGACCCATTTCAAATATCGATTACATGGCAGCTATGACGTCAACGCCAGTCTTTCTTTTTACTGGGCGGGTCCATGCATACTTACAGAATACATCGAAGACAGTTAACAAGTATTTATAACCCTTATATCTGCATATGGAATCATTTCTACAAGATCAGCTTGCCAAGTTTCATCTAATCCGCAAATATCTACTAGCCGCCTTGTATAATTTTTTCTTGCTGGTTTATGAAGCTCCTTCACGACTTCTCTCTTCTCTTTAGAAGTCATTGTTGTTAAACAGATAAGACAACGTCTTGATTAAAACTGTTGGGTGGATTGTTGCAGATAGTTTATTTATTCACATTTTACAGACTAACTAATTAATTCTTCCGTAAATAACATCAGTTATTTCATTAATCTTCTTTATGGCTTCACTGTTTTTATTGACATTTTGTTCTAGGAGAAAAATTAATTTCTTAGCATCATGAGCTTCAGTACTACTCTCCCTTATGTCATATGTATGTTTTTTCAAGCCTCCTGTTATATTAGCAATATCTACCATAAGACTATCAATCAAACCATTATTTTTATTCAAATCATCTTTATTTTTCTTTACTTCCCGCTCTAAGACAGTGATATTATTCGTAAGATTACTAAGAGTGTAATTATTTTTATTTAAATTACTCGTATGTTTAATTATTTCCTGATGTAATTCAATATAATTATTTTCAGATATCTGAAGATATAATCCGCCTCTTTTCTATTTCATTGTAATTTTTATTTATATCTTGATGCATTTTATTTATACATTTTTCAAAATATTCAATCTTCTCATTATTTTTAATTACGCCTTTACACAGTTCATCTATTTGCTATTTAATATCGCGAAATAGATGTGTGGAACATTCTCAAAGTAATTGCATCATCCGAATCGGTCGGAATTCCTATATTACATAACTTTCTTTTCTTAAAATCATAAGAACCATATGTAGCAATTTTAACACTTTGAAATACTTGCTTCCGTGCTTGTTGAGACGAATGTCCAAATACATCGATGCTCATTATGATACTGACGTAGTTATCACGCAATTAATAGATTATATTAGCTTCGCGCAACTCTTCAATAATCGATAAAATTTCATTCGAAAGACTTGAATTACCAGCAGCTTGCGATGCTATTAGAAGGCGCAACCGATTGACAAGTTCATTTGGATCATCCCAATGCACGTAGTCAATTTTGTGGTTTTGTTCAACAATCATGTATTCAGACAAATTACCACCCTTTTCCGGAACATCTTTGAACATTTCCTTGATATAGTTTCGATACTTGTGGGAAGCATTATACCGAATAGGTTTTTCCTGATTCCAACCTTTGCTATGTTCATTAGTTAAGGTTAGTATACTTTTGTAATTGTTTAAATCAGATTGTTCGATTATAGCTATATCAGCTTTTTTCTTAAATAATAACTCTAGCAAACCTTCAGTAATAGCCAATTTGTGATCCTTAACAATGACATTTTTATTCCTAAATTCTATTACCGAATCACCGATTCTTGTAGTACCACTTTCTACGCGAACACCATAAATTGTATCAATGATATCACTTTTCTCATGAATATTTCTCACCAGTAAAGTTAGAAACTTATTTGATAAACTTTTTTCAGTATGATATGTAGGTGTTTTAATATCACTGCTAAATGTCTGATCTAAAGGGGTATTATATCCATCACGCATATCATCATCAACATCAAAATCGTTAACATCATTAATTTCTATGCTATCTGTTACTTTATGCTGTATGTTTATATCATCAATCGCATTTTTGTTGATTGACATTGTTGTAGCATCTGTTATTTTTTCCAATGGACTTATCAGAGGTTTGAGCGTTTCACTTAGCACAAGGTCATGCGTTTCTTTACCCATTTTCAATAATCGATGTTTTCGGCGAATAGATTCGCTAGCTCTGACAATTTGACGTAAAACGTCTTGCTGCTGTTTAAGTGGAGAAGACATGTTAATGCATGCAAGTCTCACTCTGCACTGACTTGTTACAACATTTTTTGTTTGTTCTTAAAATCATTTATGCTTATAAAACAATCAAAACCTTTTCGATACCTTCCCTCTTCTATTTCACTATCTTTCGATTACAATAAATCCATGCTTTTCTGTCCAACATTGTGTACATATATCGTTAAAAGTGTTGTATGGCATATCTGTATTTACATGATCATTATAGACGTGCTTAAGATTCATTCCATCCTGTCTAAAGAGAATCAAAAAGTTTACGTTATCTCGAATAAGATGCTTGGGAACACGAGCGTACGTTTCACTGTGATAAAAGCAATCAACGTAATTATGTCTACCCATACAAAAGAAGGATCTAATGTTATCTTGCTTCTCGCATGCAACATCATCAAATATAATAATAGAGTTAGCCTGACATCGGCGAGTGGTACTGCCTGTTCATTATCGTGAATAGGAAAGTATCCTATACCTTCCACAGAGTCGAGTAAGTTTTGTAAAAATTGATATTTCGGTTGATTTAACGATTTCGAATATACATATATATTTTCAAACTTTAATACATGCTGATCGATGATTAGACTGTGTAGTGTATTTGTTATTCCGCAATTAGACGGGCCACAGAAAAGTTGAAACGATTCGGAGTCTGGTTTGTCAGATCTTCATAGAATCGTCCACACATAAAACATTATAAGTCAATTACAGTCATTATCAGAAATAAAATTATAGATCGGAATCGTGAGGTTCTGAAATAATAAGTCATAATTATCTTTAGTCATTCAATTAAAATATATTCAACACTTTGAAGTTTATAAACATTGAACTCGTCAGCGATGTCAAACAATTTAATATCTACATACACACCAACATACTCGATGTCCAACGCGAATATAAACAAAATAAGAGTCATCAAAGTAAAAATGCTATCGAGTCGTTGGTAAGTCTGTTGAGTCAATATACATAAAACAAATTACTTATGTTTTCAGTCGGAATAATTTACGAGGGTGAAATAAATTAGGACGCGAACACACATTCAAAGCATACGCTCACACATACATACATACATACATTAATAAACAGAAATACACATACATATTGGCGGAGTTACATAACAATAATTACATACACAATCATAATTTATTGACGAACGTAAGAAAAAAGGCATACGTAAATTTATTTCTTCTTTCTTGTTCCGGAGTCGTTCCTCTTGTGTGGTTTTCGGGTCCTCCATCCGTCTAAATATTTCTTGGTTTCGGCTGCTGTCACCTCGTGAATCAATAGTGATGTCGCACTCCCTCGCGACCACGAGGGAGAGGACCAGCAGCCTCGTGTAACGTTGACGAATGGAGTTTCGTCGTTGGTTCCTGGTGTCTTTCTTGTTCAATTTTGTATCCTCGCCGCCTCCATTATAACTTTAATTCTGATTGTTGCTGGCTGTGAATGCAAGTGGGCCCACCTTGAATCCGGAGCACCCAGAATCTCCGGACAGTTGTCGAGGTTGCCATCAGGAAGTCCGTGAAGAAGAGAGAGTGAGGGATACTTACCAGGTCTTATAATACCTCGGTAAGTATCCCTATGTCCAGTTATGCCGCCGAGTTCCTTTTTTCCTAAGAATCGGGACGGGAACTGTCAAACATTTGAATGTCATTTGTTCGACTTGAGTTTGACAGCCCGCCCCTCATTTGAATTTGGAGCGCATGCGTCCCATTGCGGCGACACATGCGGCTCCAAGCTTGGAACTCGGCCCGTTGTTGCCCACTTTTCATGCTGCGCGGCCAGGGCGCCGCTGCTCCTCTTCTGCGCATGTAGAGGCGCACCAGCGCCAGCGCCGCAGTCATTGCGCGCATGTCCCTTGATGCGCGCTCGGATCCCACGTGGGCTTGGGATCCAAAAATGGCCGACCGGCCGGAAAAAGCGCGCATCGCTTCCTTGGTATCTTCTTCGTTATTTTTGTAAGCATCAAATATCGTAACGGCCTTTTTCTCTCCGTCGCTCTTTCTCTTCCGCGCGCGGTCGAGTTAAACGGCTGGTTACAAAGTGCACGTATACTATTTTGCAGCATGTATACTGTTAGGTAAATTATGTAAAAGGCCCTTCGAAATGGTGACGATCTCGATAAAAGTATTTGTATTTCGAATAGTATAATCGATATATACAATATGACGTTGTAGTCTATTTAAATGTTCGAGAAATTGAAACGAACTATGATGTAAAAAATTGACGATCGGGTTTTTTCCAGTACGTTTAGGAACGTCGTGGGGTGAGGAAGTCCGCGTCGCGATCGGATCGTCACCGCGGGATCCGAATAAAGTTGATTTTTAGTTTCTGACCGATCAAATCACGCGTTTTATTTCAAAGCCCTTCCACCATTCGTTAACAAAATGGTGCCGAAACCCGGGAGCAATCCCGGGTATGGTGGAAGTGGCTTTTTCGAGAATTCACGACCGTACTTTGTGTCGCGTATATGCGTGAGACTGTGGCGCACGATTTGTGATTACGCGTTGCATCACCTTTTGACCGTTCGGAGATGTAAAAGTGTCGCGCAGGACAATTTGGACGTCATTTGGAGGTTGCTGAAGAAGATATCTGTGGGATCGATTTGACAGGAGGCCTCCAGAAAGCAACACCATCATCAACCTCCGTGGCTACATGTGGATTGCAGCGATCAGTTACCGGTATGCGATGAGAATGCAACATCGGTAAAATGGACTTAAGCATGGTGAGCTGTACATTTTTTCCGGTTCTTTAACGGAGTAATTTGCATTTTGTCCGTTTTTGGTTGCGCGTTCGCTTTGCGACTCCATTCCATGCTTTGACGCGCGATCGTGTTTTGTCGTCCTACACGACGCTTCAATGACAGTTCGAAAATTCATGATCGTACTTGGTCGGTCGTTTGTGTAAGAAACATTTGACGCGCTTCGTCGTGTGTGCGCGTACATGTATCTCACGCTGTCTGATTCGCCTTTTAATGTAGGAGGGTTTTAAAGTTAAATAGATACCGCTAATTTTACGAATGCCTTTTTTGAAAATAATTCGGAAATAATTTACTTCAGTTGGAAAATCAAAATAAATAATAGGAAAATTACTCTTTCGTTCGATATCATTAATTTGCACGTTGCCATGACACAAGTATGACGTTGATCTGTTTATGTCTAAGATAAAAATAAAGTTTGATAATATGTGCGGCCCGATAAATGTGATTCGGCATAAACACCAAATGTTTCAGATTTTCGAAAAAATTCGTTACCATTATAAGTGGCCTCCGTTTAATTTAAATCTTATATATACAGTACTCATATTCAGACATCAACGCGCAATTATCAACTTCCCTATAGTTTGTCGGTAAGGAAGAAATCATTGAAATTTATATCGTAAATGGTTTATTTACTTTGGAACCCTCACAACGCGAATATCTATCACTAAAATTTTACCTTTAAGAACGTACGATTATTAGTAGCTTTAAGAATGTACTAACTGTGATGTAACCAAATAAGGTAATTGAAATGTAATTAGTTCTGCAAGCTTTGTTTGAATTCACTAATATTGAATATGATTAATTTATTCAAATTACAGGTTGAATTGAATAATTTACATTAATAACGAATAAAAATTCGAACAAATGTTTAGAAAAGGGATAAATATTTTAAATTCTAAATTCGATTGATTGAGAATCGAACATAAATACGTGCACATATACGGAGAAATTGAACGACAAAGTACTAAGTCGATAATTGTAAATTTTAATGATTAAAAGTGATGATAGTACGAAATTGGATGACGATATAATAGGCGCCCAATTACGTCAAAATCACTCTACGATACTTTTGCCGAAGTTTTTTATTCAACGTTGCAATTTGGCAATTTAGCCGAAATATCGATCTTCGAGTTTATTGAATATCAAATACAAAACAGCGCCTTTGACAGATGTTCTGACGAACATCATCTTTCACTAGATGTTCATAAGAACATGCGCTTTTATAAATGTTCATAAGAACATGCGCTTTTATAAATGTTCATAAGAACATGCGCTTTTATAAATGTTCAAACAAACCTGTTGCGAACATAATTGCTGTTTGAAATCTGCCGTACCCGGTACAGATTTTTGCCCCCCATGAGTGGGATTTTCCCTGTTCCATTGAAAACCACTGTTGAAAATCGGCTGTGGCCGGAGATCTGTTACATATATGTGTAAAGATCCTGAAAGTTATGTACTATTCATTGTACCGATCTACAGTTTGCAAGCCTTGAGGAGCCACGTAAATTGCGAATTATAGTTTGAATTCGTGTAACTGATTTCGAATTTGATAAGTGTCTTTGTGGACACTCAGGGCCGTCCTTGCGGATAGCTCTCTGAAACCCTTCATTGTATCCTGAACGTAAAGTGAGCTTCAATAGTATAAAGATATTTCGCAGATTCGGAGTCGGGTTTCCTGTGAGCGAAACCCGCTCCAAATTGGCGAAAGTCTATCTAGCTCGGTTTGTGTTATAGGAAATTTTGAAAGCAGATATTGTTTTAGATATCGAACTTTGATGTCACACGTGGCTCGCTTCTGGATGGAGAGTAACCTGTGTGGTTACGAGTTCGGGGATTGGAGTCAGACTCCAATTTTGACCGCGCTGGCCTCCTGGTGAACAAGAAGTCCGGAGGTTAGAAGCGTGACATATATTGGTCCACACGATGCTCAATCTCCTGATGGATAGTAACCTGACAGGAACATGTGTATGACTAAGCGTCTTATACAGGCCTCTGGCGAATGAGAAGTCTTGAGAACTGAGCGTGGACAAATCGAATTGGAAATTCGATTTCTGTAATCTTTGTATCAAATTCGAAAATAATTGGTCCTTTGAATTTTATCGATTTGTGTTTCGATATGAGCGCTCGAAAGCGCCGCTCTTTGGCTTTGGCCGGGGAACGTTTGTATCTTGTTTTAGTTAGTCGGTACATGGAAACCTCCTCGAGGCTAGCAGTCGAAAATTGATCGTGAGCTCTGGCAGTGGTAGCCTGGTAACCTCTGTGGCAAATCTAAGTCGGTCCGATTTATTTACTGTGGAAATTGTTGCCTACGTCCTTAGGGTCGTAATAAAAAAAAGGATAATTGTATTCAACGACCGAATCACGTCTTTTATTTTTTCCGCCCGTTTTGCACGAAAACAGTACTTTGACGGATAATCGAAAGAACTCCGCATTTTCTCAAACAGAAGTTTGATAGAAAATAATAGTTTTTGACGGCGATTGATGGTTGATTTTATCATATCGATTAAAAAAATTTGATTTGTTTTCAAATATGGAAACGAAGTAGTACGATGAATGTGTAATGGGAATATGATTGTAATTACAAATAAAAAAGAAATTCGAGCCTTTCGTGAAAGGTTTGGTATCAGTTTCATGTCAAAATTTGTGCGCGAATGACAATTTGAATAGAAGTAACGTTATATAAATCATAATACGTGTGATGGCTGTTCATGTTTGTGAAGGTCATGATCAATTTTACACAGGTCCCGATCCGGACAATGGAGTGCGGGCCTGTCGTCTTTATAGCTTCCCTTGCCTTTGATTGATATGTCCCATTATTTGGGTGATGATGATGACATGACGAATCGAAATTGAATTGATTCAAAATTTCTATATTGAATTGATTAAAAACATATTTGGACTCGTATTCGAAAACATGAGCCTTTGAATTATTAATATTCGAATTATTAATATCTGTTTTTTTATGAAATTTTCATGAAAACTCCTCGAGACGATCGCAAGAGTCGATGGTCACGAGCAAATCGCCTATCCTACTATACGAGACGGTTGTATTGTGCGAAATGATTCGCTTATGACGACTTTTAAAGGAATGCATTTCAAATGTCTACGTAATTTAGGTATTGTCGAGTCAGCCGCGATAGATTAAAAGATGAAACTTCAAATGAAATTGATACCAGGCTTGAGCTGTTGTTAATGCCTGATAGTTGTTCAGTTCGTGAGTAAATAGCAGCTAGTCAATTATATGTTTTTCTTGGTTTCTGAAATGTCATAATGTTACTATGACAATATAATATAAACAAAGCTTGCAGATGTACGACATGTTCTATTTTAAGAAACGTAATTTGGTAGACGTCGAAAACGATACACAAACGTAATCGGATAAGTTGAGGCAGTCAGGAACAACAATTGTTACGGACATAATTGTCATAAATATACGTACTGGGCACATTTGTAAAGGTCCTAAACTGGCGACGATATGAATTATTACGATGTGTGAACTGTTTTAAAAATAGTTTAAAGGCAATTCGTGAAATGTAAAGGATAAATATAATGCATGTTAATTATTAGGTGTGGAATGAAGCTTTATGTGGCCATTGTCTCACTTCTAAATGGACAGTAGCTCTTAGGTTTCGAGCACGTGGATTTGAAGTCGCGCTTCGAATTTTGGTCAGTGCTGGCCTTTGAGTGAACAAGAAGTTTAGAGGTTCGTGGCATGGCATTTTGATTTGGTTTAAACTTATGAGAACTCGCTGTGGAGTTCACAGGTTTGGATTGCGGACAATGTCCGATTTGCCACTGTATCGCCTGTAAATGGATAGTAGCCAGTTGGTTTCGAGCACGTGGGACGGAGTCGCGCTCTGTTTTTGGTCAGTGCTGGCCCTCGGGTGAACAAGAAGTTTGTAGGTTCGTAAGGTGGGACGTTTTATGAAAACCAAAATTCAAATACCCGTCGATAAAGCGAATTCCTATCATTTGAAATGGAGCGTCCTTAGCGACGAAATTTGTGTTAGCAATGGTGATTGCATTTTTTGTCTGGGCAGAATCTCGCGAGCCGAGAGTGAATTTTCGCGTCCGTTGAAGAGGTTCGTATCGTCGCCAATCGCGTCGTAAATGGTTTTGGAGAAATAAATTTCCTGTTATTTAAAAACCCAACACCGCCGGAGTAATTATTTCGTCCCGTGTTGTTACAACAATTATTTGCCAAAAGGAAAATTACATTATTTCGACAACTTGAAGTGAAAGGTTGTCGCTATTTCCGGACACTTGAACAGAGCCGTAATCCGAAATATTATTAATGAATTTATTTAATCACGTGACGGTTTTCTCCAGATTTTCACCCGATTTCAAACGAGGTCGGCGATTATATCGGTGAGAAATCATTTTGAAAGATATCAACAAAAAATATGTTACAATGACAATCATTTGATCAATCGACCGAGACGACAATTGAAAAATTTGTATTCCTGGCTGCCTTAACTTTCGTTTGGTGATTTTATAAACACCATGTGTGACATGGGATGATTTCGTCGAAAATCCATAGAGTCATCAAAGTTAATATGCAACTTGTAAATGAATAATTCTTATAGTTGGATGCTTAAGATGTGGTGAATTTTACATGGTCATGGCGCAATGTGTCCGTACTGATTGCGAAGATGTGTGGTTGCTGTGTGCGAATTTTGTCAATGATGTTCCCTTAGTGGGGGGAGCAGTAATACGGTATGCAGTACAAGGTCTGGTGAGAATGTACATCTTCGTTATAAGACTGACTTGAATGACTTACAACGCAATTATGAAAATCTCAACTTGTTTATCGTAGTGTAGTTTCATAAAATATGAGTAGTATTTTGACGACCTTGAGTAGTATTTGAGTAGTATTACAGATATCTGTAAGCCTCTTACAGTGATAGCGAACATTCTTTGGTAAGGTACATGCCTTCTTCTGACTCCGCTTTATGATCAATAAGTTTGCCTTTGTTTTTGATATTATTTAAGTAATGTTGTAGTAGTTAGTGGACCTTCCTTCTTCGTCTTTTTTACTGACTTTGGACACAAATACTGATGATCACGACAGAACAGCGATGTGAAATGCCACATGATGTTGTGGTGAGTTTTAGTTTATGAAAAGCTAATTGGAAGCTATATTGAGGGAAACGAATGGAATAATATTAGAGAATTGGAAATGAATGAGCAGGATATTGTACTTAGTTGCTAAGTTATGATGATGGTACTATCTGATAGTACCATGCGAGTTGAAAGGTGTTAATGCAAAGTGCGTGACGTGTGAAAACTTTGATGATGATTTGAATGGGTTATGAAAACATCGATTCTAGTGAAGTGTACGAGTCCGTGGACTTCGTACAGGGGGGAGAATGTTACGGACGGAATCGATGTTTTATCAACTGCGGTACCCGGCGTAGGTTTTTTCCCACAGAGGTGGTTTTCCCTACGCCATTGCACACCCGAATGGGGGTACCTCTCAAAATGAAGCAGGCCTGTTAGGTAAATTATGTAAAAGGACCTTCGAAATGGTGACGATCTCGATAAAAGTATTTGTATTTCGAATAGTATAATCGATATATATAATATGACGTTGTAGTCTATTTAAATGTTCGAGAAATTGAAACGAACTATGATGTAAAAAATTGACGATCGGGTTTTTTCCAGTACGTTTAGGGACGTCGTGGGGTGAGGAAGTCCGCGTCGCGATCGGATCGTCACCGCGGGATCCGAATAAAGTTGATTTTTAGTTTCTGACCGATCAAATCACGCGTTTTATTTCAAAGCCCTTCCACCATTCGTTAACACTACTCATATAATTATGGTCGAACTTCACATACAGGTAAGTTCGTTTAACCATCAACAATACATAGCGAAATCTACCCCCTGCACCGTTTCTACACCACTGCACCGGTGTATCGGTGCACGTGTTCCACCCAAAAAGCGCTGGCTTCAAAACGCATATAGTCTCTACATTAAAATCCCTGTTAAATTTTTTCTGCCTATCTATATGAGACACCTGTGACCTTGACAATTTCGCTAGATATATAAAATGTTCTTATATAAAAATGATATCTTCAAAATATCGGTTTTTAAATGAAAATAACTAAATAAACGAAACCTAACCTCCGTCTCTAGCCGAGAGACTTGCACCCGGACGGTGTTTATTTACACGCTTTTGATGCAAAAGTGCAACACTGGTGCAAGGGGTAGATTTCGCTAACAGTAGTGTCCGTTGTGTTGACGTGTCGCTGCCCACAAGTCGCTGGACGGCTCAGGTACATACTGCCTTACAATAAACTACGGGCTCCAGGCATTGGATTCAACGTTACGCGCAAAATCGTCAGTTACGTATATGTTGTTAAGTAAATGTTTAATGTATTCCAAAATTATTTACAATGGATGTCGTTATACATCTTGCACATATAATCGATGTAAAAAAACGAATGATTCGGTATTTCAAACCAGACATGGAGATTTTGGTATAATACAAAAAATTTATAAAGTAGAGTATAGTAACAGAAATAAGGTATTTATATTTTATAAAAAATTGGATGTTCGTAATACTTATATTTTCAAAAATGCGGATGTATCTGTTAAACAGTTAAAATATTGTAAAATAGTGGAAACAAATGATTTCAATGTCATATCAGTTGTAATGACATTTACAGACCATGTATTTTAATGAATGTAAGAAATCATCTATTCATAGGTTCTTTGAGCAAAGCAACTACTGCAAAATGTATCAACTAATTTAAAATTTTGTTATTATTCCAATAAAGATATTTTGTATGACATAAGTGATATAAATAAAAAAAGCACTCCTTTCAGTTACCTATATTTAAAAAAATATATGTGGGGCATTCCAAGCCAACTTGACCGCAATCCGTGAACAATTGCCGACTTTGATGCAAATAGTTTATATGATTTCTCCATCGAAGAAAAGCGTGATTTTTTTTTATAATAACCTTGCAATTGTAAAAAATGCCCGAAAAATATGAAAAAATGTATAAATATCCCTACAAAACGCGACAAATTTTTGGAATCTTTGTCCAATGTAGAAGAATTGGTTTGGGTCATTTTTCTCCAAAATTACGTGAAAAATGTTGGACAATAAATCGAAAAAAAATAACGGAAGAAAAACGGGCACCTATCTGGGATATTCAATATTCGTGCAGTCGGGCACGTTCCTGTAAATAGTTCCAAAATCTCGTACGTTTCTATACATGGCTGCATATATCCGTACAATTGCGTACGTTTGCGTACGTCTGCGTACGTTTCAGTACATATTCATATGATTCCGGACGTTTTTGTAAGAAAATATTTTATTACGAATGGTTGTTTGACATCTATAGTGTACAATGCTGTACATCTCCGCATGCTTCAGTATGTTCTAGCAATTTTGTGTACGTTTGCGTACGTTTGTGTACGTTCGCGTACGTTTGCGTACGTTTCTGTACAATGGTGTACAAAATGTTCGAATCGTAACCAAATCGTACGCGAACGTACGTAAACGTACCTCACCGTACATAATTCTATACAGACGTACCGAAATGTGTCAAAATCGTACGGTGAATTGCGTTAGATTACCGTTGATTTTTTCCATACGGGCAAGCATTGCAGAAAAGGCGGCAGCTTGGGGTGTTGCAAACACAATGTAACTAAAAAGTAAATTAGGCATGGGACTGAAAAAGAAGAAAAAAGCGTCAAAAAAGAAAACAACATCACTGAACAACATTATTGCGGCTGCTAAAATGTCAATGGCACCAAGTAATAATGTTCAAAGTGTCAGTCAGCGAATTAGTTCACGAATCTACCATCTCGCCTGCTGCGACAGCGCCGGAACTGTGGCGACGCCTGGTGGCAAAATAAATGGTTCCGACAAAATGAAAAAAGGAGCTAACTTCAGCGTCATAATTTTAAATTAACAAGCGTTAAAGTGCATGGATGCATCCGCATTAACATGTTAATGTAGTAATCCCCTATTTTGCTTTAATTGCAAGTAATGTATATGTAATGTTCCGAAAATTTCATTTTGAAGGTGGGCAGAAGCATCCTCTGGACATCCTGGACATCCTGATCATTTATTCCAGACTCCAAAACAACTTCCGTTCCAAAATTGATCACAACTCCGTTTTCATAAATAGTCGACGTGTTGGGTAGGTTCACGGGGCTGGCTCTCCCTGTGCCAGGCTGTATTCACGTTTGTTCCCTTAACGTAGCCAGCGAGCTATCCCCACCACCGCGGAAGAACTAATCCGCAGAGAGTCGCCAGCGTCATTGAGGTATTACTACTCCCCGTCCCCCCGTCTACTTGCTCCCGCGAATTTCAAAAGTATACTTTCATCGCTATTAGTATTTTGTTGTATCTACGAATTTTCTTATTGTGATGCATGTTACAGTTAATTTTCTGATTACTGTAAATATTCTGATTATAAGACATATACCTAATCAATATATTTATATTTTATCGTGTATTTTATTTAACTGAAACGATCATGAACTTTACCAAGTAAAAAATGTAAAAAATTTCAATATATTCAACATAAAGATAGTACGACTAAGAGTTTGGCATTATGTTGATTATTCTGGAATCTTGACTATCAAAAAAAGATAAACGCTCTGTTAGTAGAAAGTTTAAATCTATTTCTACTTCGATACAAATTTTATATTCTTTATTAATGATTTAATAGAGCTCTGAAAAAGTTGTCTTGAAAATTTCTTGAATTGCAATTTTAATAATTATACTGTCATCAATAAATTATAAAATACAATTTAGGCAACGATAGTGTATTTTAGCTTTGAGTGTCTTGTACGAAAAATGTTTTAATGCATTTCTTGTTCGATAAAGAATTTTCTGTCTTTATGTTTTGTATCGATGATCTATTTGAGATTTAAATACCATGTTTCTAAGTTGCAGTATATATAAACTTTTTAATTAATAATATCTTTAATATTGCTTAAGTAAAGAACTAGTAAACATAAAAGTTCTGTACTGGATGCAAAAATGAAATAAAACTTGCATCTTGGCAAACATGTCGATCTGAAATAATTTTTCAACGACTAAAAAGTTCAGGTCTAAAATATTATAGTAATACAAATAGTATTGGATATTTCAAACTTTCATTATTAAGAAAAGCATTGTAATTGGCAGATTCATTTACTGCTTACAAATAATTCTTCAATCTAAAATAAATCATCGATACAGAACTTTTGGATTAAAAAATTCTATATGGAAACAAAATTAAAACAAATCTTTCTTCGCAGAAAACATTCAAATATATACATGTACATTGTAAAATACTACTTCTATCAAATCATAAACCTTTATTGAGATTGAAGAAAAGTGTGCATTTACGAAGAGATTACTTTTGATATGTAAGTTAAATTTATTGACATTAAATGAAATGAATTGATCCTTTGCTCGTTTAAGAAAATTGTTATACAAATAGGTGTAAATATGTAAGGATATATATATATGTAACAAAAGACACTTAAGTTATGCAAATGTGTCCTGTGTTCGATGGCTTATTTATATTCTAGGCCAGCAACGTTCTTGTACATATTAAGTACTGGTTATATATGTGTTTCTTTTTCTTGATATATTCATATTGAAAGTGAAAGAAATATTATGTGCACTTATGTGGAGATTGTTTTTGATGTGCAATAAAAGACTTAATTTATGCAAAAGGGTTCTACATTCAATGAATAAAATTCCTTTACTCGTGTTGTAGGCCTGCAATTTTCTTGAACATATTAAATAATGTTTATATCTGTTTCTTTTTCTTCATATATTAATATTGAAAGTGAAAGAAATATTATGTGCACTCAAGTGGAGATTGTTTTTGATATGCAACCGATAAAACAAATGAATGGATCGTTCGCTCGGTTTAAACAAAATTCTGGTACGCGTAGCTATTCGATATATTGAAATTAGTCCCAGATACGTTTACATTTATTTTTTTCAATTCACAGATCTTTATTAACAGTAAAAGAAATAGGTTGATACTTGTAAGGGTCATATCTGTAACGACAGACACTCAAGTTATGCAAATAGGTCCTACGTTCGGTGTCTAAAATTCATTTATTTATGTTCTAGGCCAGCAACATTCTTGAACATATGAAGTGTTGGTTAAACATGTTTCTTTTCCATTGTATATTCATATTGAGGATGAAAGAAATATTATATGCACTTAAAGAAAGATTATGTTTGATAAGCAAACTCTCGAATGAAGTCAATGTATCCTTCGTTAGCAAAATAACTGTACACGCAGCTATTGGGTACGAAATAGTTAAATATTTCCTAGATATATTTGATATCTATTTCATTCAAGTCACACACACACACACACACACACACACACACACACACACAAACACACACACAAACACACACACACACACACACACACACACACACACACACACACACACACACACACACACACACACAAATTTTGAACGAATTTTTTTGTAATTCTATGACTTTTTCCAAAGAAAATGCGGGGTCGTTGAATCGAAAATGACGGATTTCAGTTGAATTAGAGCGCTTTGAACACAGATTTTTTTTTTCATAAAAATTTTGCAAAGCAAATTCATTTTTACATTGTTTGTTGCCACTCATTCGGAAAAAATCAAACGCTGTCCTCGGTGAAAGCATCTTATTCCTTATTATTTTCCGCATCGATTTATGTACTTATACACTTAAAAATAAATTTTTTTCGCTGAGATATCGTCTTTTTAATATTGCCTATCGTTGCCTGCCTATAATCTGGAGTTTTCAATTAATTGTGGAAAATACAAAATGCTTATTGTGAAAAAATTGTTGGAGTTCATCTGCGTCGTTCTGGAAAATAAACAGAGTTAGTGTGATCATTTACGGAGGAATAATATTTATGTTACAATGTGCGTAAAATACTATTTTACACATTTTTGACATTTTTCCCATTTTTCTGACTCTTTACAAACCATTTATTTATACTTTTCATGTATACAATACTATTTACATATTTTACATAATCATATATTTTACATAACATATATTGACATATTTACATATTTACATATTGACATATTTACATATTTCATATTTTAAAGATTCTTTAATGTTTTCGGGTAGCGAAAAAGGTGATAACTTTTCTTAATCAATTTGTGAGAAACTTCCTTACAAACGAGTTGAAATGTAAAATTTGCTCTATGCATTTTAATGTTTTTCTCATTTTGATAGTATTTTCGAGCCCTTTACGATTTCGTATATTTTTTATATATCCTTGCAGTTCGAAAGTAATGTAAATTATAATTTATGAAATTACATGCATTCCTTTACGGAAAGATACTATGTAATGCCCGCATTTACTATGTAACCTAATACTTCCCAATAGTAAACTACTCATTACTATTGGATTACATAGTAAATTCGAACATTACTATTAGAGGTGAATAGTAAGTGAATAGTTCTCAATAGCACCTTTCCGTATGGGTTTATACGTATGGTCATTGATGAAGCTATATTAACGAATAATATATTTTTATCCGGTTTCAATCTCTTACACTTTAACGATTACACTGTGGAAGGGTTTTGAATTCGAAATCGTGCAGAAAAATTTTGTTTCATAATTTTTTTTTCGGTTTTGATGTTATTTCTTGCATGACAATGTATGTGGTCGCATTCGTATAATATGAGATATCAATGAAGAAAATTGTGTGGAATTGTTTTCAATTGCATTAAAAATTTTGTTGTACTACTCGTTTGTTAAGTTGGAAAAAACAATCGTCTTTGCAAAAGTTGCCACGTTTTCCGCTACCCAATTAAGTAGGGTAAAATTTGGCACTTTTTTTAATGTGCCGACTTATTTTTTTATTTTCCGTATTAATGTCTACGCAGCGACGTTGCATCCGATTTTGCATGTAGCAGCGCACAATGAGAGCCAGAATCTCATTTTTATGCACAATGCAGGGAAATGAAAATATATTTTGAGTGACTGCCGCTCCAAGTACCTCTTCAAAAACAAAATAGGAGTCTTTAAATTCAAGAAATATCTTTTCTAACGATTGAATTAGGATGTATAAATGTTTATTCGGATGAGTGAATGGATTATTAAGCTCGTTTAATCGATTGGCTAACGCCGCTGCTGGTAGATCACAGTACAAAGCGGTGGAGGGATTTTTGAGAGCATGAATACAGTCGTTGCAGACGATAAATTTTAAAAGACGATGCATGATATGGGCTGTCAGACAATATATTACGCAGTCATTTACGTCTGGGCGACAGTAATCATGGTCGCTGAAATTGGAGAATTTCCAATCGTCGTGTTTGACGACTAACCCGATTTTCTCTTTTATTTTTTGCAAGAGCCCAGTCGATTCCGACGTATTTTTGTAAATTATTTTCAAATCTGATAGTGAAACGAGGAGTTTACTGTCATATTTACTTAAAATAGTGCAGTTACCACTTTCAGGAGGTTTTAACAGAATCCCTACAGTAGAGAGGATTTTGTACAGCTGCAAAAATGTTGGCATGCTTGGATGATCATTTGAGCCGCCTATTTGCCGGATACAACCAAAAAATCTCTGTAAGTAATATTTAACAATATTATTAAATAAGCACTACTTAATGTGCCATGAATGATTGGAGTATTTGAGTATTTGCGAAAAGTATTACTAGCATGCGAGTCGCATGAACGTTTTAAGGATTTAGGCCGGAGCCCAGTGAATACTCGAACTCGAATTTTGGCCCGGAAAGCGTTCCAGTTCGAGGTTTCCTTATGGGTTGGGCGGTCTCGAAATCAGTTCCAGTTCGAAGCTTGCTTTCGAAGTCAGTCCTCGAAATTCTCGCATTCGAATCCAAAGAACCATTGTCCTGTCCATTTTGGCATTTTTGCATTTTTAATGGAAGATTGTGACGAAAAACATCGAGAATGCAAC
The DNA here is from genome assembly GCA_030407085.1 of Trichopria drosophilae. Taxonomy (NCBI): domain Eukaryota; kingdom Metazoa; phylum Arthropoda; class Insecta; order Hymenoptera; family Diapriidae; genus Trichopria; species Trichopria drosophilae. The sequence goes on from CM059584.1 coordinate 68,761,418, forward strand.
GCACAATTGTTCTGTGGACTCGAATTGTAGAACTTCGAATCTTCGAGGACTGACTTCGAAAGCAAGCTTCGAACTCGAACTGCTTTCGAGACCGCTCAACCAAAAACGAAACCTCGAACTCGAGTTCCAGGACTCATTGTGCTCCGGCCTTTTGCCTCCATATTAAATACGATACTTTACATAATAAAAGCATGTTTACTAGTTTTATGGCAAAAAATGTTACGGGAGAAAGTTGGATAGACGAACGGAATAAAGTCGCATGCGTACGGAAAGTTGGATAGATGATCGGAATGAATCTGAATGTTTACATACGTAGAATGCTCACATATCGTATCCGAATCAACATGTACGAAAAGGTATAAAGGAAAATGTATTGTTCTCTGAACGTATATATTGATTTTACAAAAAAAATGGTTCAGGCAAAAACTGTTCCTCTTATCACAATGGACAACTTTTGTTGGAAACTTTTTTCGATAAAATTGATATCCGAAGATAAAATTTGAAAAACGTTTTTCAAGTACGCATCGTGAAATGTCCCCTGTGAAAATTTTCTTTCAACGACTACTTCAAACATATACTTACTCTTTGTAAGATAATTATTCCAAACAAATTTGTTCATCTTTAATAAGATACATATGTACAACAGACAAGAATTTTTCCTCTTAGCAGAATGGACAACATTTGTAAGAAACTTTTTTTGGTAAAATCTATATTACAAGAACAAAGTTGAAAATAATGTTTTAAGTACGATAAATGAAATATTTGATTTTCTTAACTTTCTCGAATGACTTCCTTAGTATTGTTGAAAATGATAAACATATGTATCTTATTAAAGATGAACAAATTTGTTTGGAATAATTATCTTATAAAGAGTAGGTATATGTTTGAAGTATTCGTTGAAAGAAAATTTTCACAGGGGGCATTTGACGATGCGTACTTGAAAAACATTTTTCAAATTTTATCTTCGGATATTAATTTCATCAAAAAAAGTTTCCAACAAAAGTTGTCCATTGTCATAAGAGGGAACAGTTTTTGCCCGAACCATTTTTTTGTAAAATCAATTTTTGCATTACTAAACCTTAAAATTGTTATTTTTAAAACAATTTTTTCAATTAATTGCTTTAAATATTGATTTTACAAAAAAATGTTATGGACAAGGATTTTTCCTCTTAGCAGAATGGACAACATTTGTAAGAAACTTTTTTTGATAAAATCTATATTACAAGAAAGAAGTTGAAAATAATGTTTTAAGTACGATAAATGAAATATTTCAGGAGGAAATTTCTACCTGGGTTTATTTCATTTAATAATAAAGTTTATTGTTTTGCAGCACAGTAGATAAAAAAGCAGAACAAACTAAAGAAATATAAAAAATTGATTTATTTAGAAAATGCAAATATTGTAGAACATTATGTATGGAACGAAATTTTACTTAATTTTGATTTTGGTAATTGTACCATTTCGAAAATGTAGTACTTGTTAAAATTTAGGAACTCTGACATTATGGCGAATGTGTATTGGCACTAATTTTAGGAACATTAAATTTTAGGTATTTTGACTCTTAGGCAATTTGACTTTCAGACTTTTTGTCCCAAGGTGCCTCAGTATGAATGTAAAATGAACAATAAAGAGGCATAAACATTACTGAATGTGTTCAAGAATATAGCAGCAATAGAGCACGAATAAAAGAATTTTAGCCATCGAACGCAGAACCCACTTGCATAACTTGAAGTGTCAGTGATAGAAATTTGATTCTTATTACAAGTATATGTACACAATCTTTTTACTCTTAACATACATTTGGGAATTGAAAGAAATAGATATAAACGTGTCTGGGATCAAATTCAGAATATCGAATAGCTACGAGTACCAGATTTTTCTTTAAACCGAGCGAAGGATCCATTCACTTCATTTAATTCAATTTAAGTAAATTTAACTTGAATATCAAAATAGTAAATTACGATGCAAAAAAAATATTTGGTACATTTTTGTTTTCATAAAGAATTTTTTCATCGAAAAGTTCTATATCGATGATTTATTTTAGATTTGAAAAGTATTTGTTAGCACCAGTAAATGAATCTGTTAATTATAATGCTTTTTGGACTAAACTGCAATAGTAATAACGATGGTTTGAAATATGTAATTTATTTTTACCACAGGCTGACAATTTTATACCTAAATGTTTCAGTCATCAAGAAAATATTTCAGACCTACATATTTTGTACGGTGTAATTACTACTGTTGAATGTTGGGGCAAGAAGCTTAGTAATTAACATATTTATTACTGATGTTTATGAACAAATGTACAACTTACCACGGAATCATTTTCAGCGAAGAATCCTTCTGTGTCTACGTTCCTTGTAGACTTTCCCGTATTGCCATTGGATTGATCGTTGACAATTTCTGCGAATGGCACTATTGTCGGGATAGGTTGCATCATTTCTGCCACTTCTACCGGTGCTGGCTGAAAAATTGAGCATAGATATTAGTGCATATATACAATAATAAACATGAGTATTAAAAATTTAATTTTATCGACACAAAATCTTACTGTACAAGTGAGTTACTTACCAGAGAATTATTTTCAGTCGTGGAATATTCTTTGTCGACACTCATTGTTGGATATTCCATTATACTGATAGGAGAATGTTCATTCGAAGTTGGCAGTGCGAGCACAATTTGCATTTGTGTTTCGTCTATCGGTATGTCCTCCATAACGAGTTCCTCATTTTTTGTCCATGGAAAAATCATTGGTATAGCACCTGGTTGTAATTTCGGATATTTAAATGGAGCCGACTAAAAAATATATATCAAATTAACACATTTCTAATTATAGAAATCAAATTTACACACTTTTATTCTTTTCCCAAATATATAAGAAAATGATAGTAACTGCAGTAAGTATAGTAAAAATTACTTACAACACCAAGTACATTTCCTGATGAATCTTTTAGCACCTTCTTCCACATTATATCTTCTTCACGAAAATGTTTCTCACAAACAGTGTGACTATTTGTCAATAACAAATCTGGGCGACGAACTGCAGCTTGCCACTTTTTGTAGAGGACATCTTCACGCGGCACTCTGAAAGTGTGCGTTTTCTCGCCGTTTTTTCTTGCTTTTTGCGTCCCGGACGAGCATCCACGTACAATGCACTGCGGCATTTTTTGCCGATTCACCGAACACCACAACCAGTAACAATAGTAACAATAACAACTATAACAATAATGACAATAACGATAACAAAACTTCGCTTCGAACACAAAAATCGCATACAACGCTGCAGGCTGCAATAGCTGTAAACCCACGTGTCGCTTGAACGGCTTGAACCGAGCGGGTAGCAAAATCGGGTGATTTCGTGAGCAGTCGTGAATCTTCGGGACATACCACAACAACGGTGGCGACATTCTGCGGATTAGTTCCTGCGCTTCTTTAAGGGAACACGAGAAATTTGCCAGTACCAGCCCCGTGGGTAGGTTTTACGTGTGTAAGTTACTGTGGGTGTTTATCGTTTCAAAAATGAACAACTCAGAACACAGATGTCGTCCCACTTGGAGATTTTAAGGTCGTAAGTCGTAAGCACGGTGATTCCCCCTGCGAATTAAATTCGCTGGGTCTAGTCTATAAGTTGCATTAGAGAATGCCGTTGCTTATAGTATTACTAGCGCCACCATGCGGATATTTCTACGAGGCGACAAAGGGGAGCTGGTGACTGTCCCTCTTGTTACTGCCCTTGCATTGAACATTCGCATCGGTTTAGTAAGTGTTCTGTGGTCAACATATTGCACTAGTTTCCTAGCATGTGTACCCCATAATTGTAGACCTTCTACTTGTATTTTGTTATAATTAGTGTGATGTTTGTAAAATATACATACATTATTGAAGAATGAAAGTTGTGTATATATGCATTAATTAAAAATTGGCACACGCCACAATGAGTACCTGTAATGAGTACATGTTTAAGAGTTTAAAACGATTTAGCAAACATTTTTAAAATACTCGGAAGATGAAGAGTAACATTTTCAGTTTTCGTTAGTGAGTATTTATGAAATATATTTTTGTTATAAAATAGAGATGTGGTTTTTAAAACATTATTAAATGTATACTAATGCCTATTGTACGAATTTTTATTATCATCTTGATCAAAAAACCAAATGATTGTTCCTATGACCCTGCAGCTAGCAGCCACATCTCGAAATTTATTTTTGTTATTTCATATTGAAAACATTGAACGATATTTTGTATTAAGTAGTAAGTATCAATTCATTTCGGATTTAAAAAAACATTTTTTATTTAAAAGACTCTATTTCTTTCGATATGGCTGCCAACTTCAGTGTCATTTTGTTCCTCATGCTTTTTCTTTTTGGTTTTGTCATCTGTTATTCCAGGAAATTTTTATATGTATAAATACATGGATTACTTCAATTGGGTTTATATTTTATACCGCTGATTCCAGCTTACTTTGTAAAAGTTTGAAATATTTTAATTCACTTGCATATTTTTTATCTACTCAACCTTCCTATACATGTTCTTGTGATTAAAATCAATCATCATATCGACGTAAAACTTAAATATATGCAATTCTTTTTTTTCATGATATCATTTTTTATATCAATCATTTAAGCTTATAATTTTGCTTTTTATTTCAATAAATAACGATGTTAATATTTTGCATTCAGAAACATAGCTATGAAACATTTTATATTCATGTTGTTTAAGAATTTAAAAGAATTAGTTACTATGATTTATTATTTCATTGAAATACAACAAATTTTAGTATGTTTATGTTATTAAATAATTTTGCAATTTCCAATGAGACATGAGCCTGATTGTGAAATTGCAACATATAAATATATAACTATATAATATACAGATATCTATAATTTTTGTTGAAAAGAAATATGTATCATTTCACATAAAGTTTAAAATGCAAAATTGTTCTCTATATTTTTTGCATAATATGGTAAAGTTTGAAACAATTCATAAACACAGATATTTGTTGAAAATGGAAGTCTTATTTTAATACGAGTTGTAAAATCCCATCTATGCTGTTATGAAGGTGAAAGTAACAGCTGATCATAGGAGGCATTTCTAAATGTGAAGGTTATAATAATATTATCACAAAATTTATTCATTTAAATATCTATACAACACAGAATAAGAATGAAAAGCTCTAATTAAACTCGTTAAAATTAGAATTTTTTGTCTTTAATCGGCCCTTAACTTTTCTTGGAAATGGAACTTGTATTGATATCCACATTCTATAAATCTTATTCTATTTTAGTTTTGTTGTATTATTACTTTTTATCATCCTAAACAAATTACAGCAGTAATAGTTGTATTAGATGTAAACAGCAGTCTAAAAATTGATATTTAGATTTCCAACATAGAAAGTATACTTAACAATAAAAATAATTAATAAAAATTGTTCAAGTTGTACATGGAACTTAAATATAAAATGTTAGAAAATAATTCTTTTAATGCAGTATAATCAAAAGAAAACATCGTAGACCTTTCCAATGTCAAAAAGATTTTTAAAAAATGAAAGGAAATAACTCAGGAAATTGAAGTTACTGCCAGGAGAAAATTCATAACCTTTCAAAATTTGAATAGAATTTAAATAATTATGCAGGGAATAGTGTAAGACAAATTTTCCGAGGGTTCAAAAATAGCAAGATTTTCAAAGAAGGAAATTACTTAAAAATATCAAAGTTCCTGCCATGTAAAAATCAAACTTGCACAGAATTTACATAATTCTATGGGAATAGACCATTTCTTAGTCGTTTCCTGTTTTCGAAAAGAGAACATTTAAAACATAAAAGGAAATGACTCAAAAAAGTTTGTCAGATGAAAATTCGTAGCCTTTTTAAAATTGCACAGTATTTCTATAATTACAAGGGAATAATGTAAGACAGTTTATGAGTAATTTCCTGTTTTTGAAAACAACATTCGTGTATAGTCTTCGGGGTTCAGACGGTAACATACTGGACTACGAAGTCGCAGGTCATGAGTTCGATCCCTGTCCAAGAAAACCAATTACCGATTCCCTTTTTAGGCAGCAGCTCGAAAATATTCTCTTTCTGGCGGCTCATGGCCGCTGCTATACTTTACTGTAGGTTTCTGCACTTTACTACATTCTCGACAAACGTGAGGTAAGGCGCCATCGCGTAAAGTGACCTTCAGTCTCTCCAACTGTTCGCGCGGCATCCGCGAAAGTGCCGAAATTGGTATGAGTGGCGACATTTGCGGGCGTCGCTCGACGGTTCATTGCACTCGCGCTAATTAATTACCGATCGTCGCGATCATTAATCTGATTAGTTAAATCACCCGCACAATAAACTGACCAGTAATAACCTTCGCGGTCTCGAAGGATCCAGTGGCGGTACCTGGTTCCGAAGGTGTTCTTCCTGGTCAGTCTAGAACTGCTCGCAAAAGGTCACCCACGTGTGCACCATTGTCGCAACCTTTTGGTTTTTTCCAATTTGCGCTTGCGCCGCAAGAGATTCCTCGCGATCTCCGCATTTATACTTTTAATGTGATGAGAATAATTGCAATTTTAATTAGTGTAAATAAAGTTATATAGTGTCAATTAGCGTTGACTCTGCTGCAAATCTGACCCGCACCCGCACGTCAGAGGTCAGTGATTTTTACTGATAAAATCAGGGCCAGGAGCGAACATTTGGCGATCCTGCCAGGATCCTGCAGTGAGAGTATTATACAAATGTTGACATTCGAATCGCGAATGAACGCTAATTATTATTATATTTTGACAGTCAAGAAAATTCAACGTCAGTTCTTTCAAAAAAGTAACCGTGTGTGTGCAGTGCAGTACTATGAAAATTAACGATCGAATCAAATCTCGATCGTTTCCGTCGTCACTCGGCGATTTTTAAATCGAGTCCACAGCTCCAATCGCTTTGAATCGGTGTGACGTAACTACGTCTCAACTGTCATACTCGGCTCTCCTCGGCCGCGCCGAGAGATCACGACGCTCAGAGTCCTATCATACACTACGGGCGCTACGTCACAGTCGTGACGTCAGCAAGAGTTAGGCTGTCGATCGGCTCCCTTCTTTCGCCTTTGTTGCCACAGCATCCGCTCAAGAGCCAGTCAGCGCTGCTGGCGCTATCGGCCACACCCTTTGTCTACTATCGATTGCAGTCTAGTAGATCATTGCCTTTGATTAATGGTGTCGAAATCTTGACATACCTCCAAACGCACCTTATAGGCGAAATCACGCGCCACTTAGAGGAAATAATTTTCCTTCGCACAATTGCGCGACGAATATTTCCTTGCTTTTTGAACAGCCATTAATACGCGGCTATAGTTCTTGCATTGACAAGTGAGTCGGCGCATTAAAATTGCTTCATATTCAGTTAACGAAATTGTTTGCACTAAAAGCTATTTCGCGAGAAAGCTCGCAAGTTGAGCTGCGAGTTCTACTCGATTCCGTGACAGAAATTATCGATGCACTAATAAAATTAGAAAGACCGGTCTCCAATGACATTTTAGTCTTTGTCATTGGTCAACGAATCGACTGTGCAACGCGTGAGGCTTGGGAACTCTCTCGAGATACCGACGATTTTGCGACATTTGACGAAATGTCAAAATTCTTAAATAAAAAAATTCGTGCTCTTGAAGCGTCACAAAACTTTGCTCGAGCTGCCAGATCGTCTGTCCCACAAGTCCGCGTCAAATTCTCGGCCTTACACTATCAAGCGCATCATCTCGTGCAACATTCCGCAGATGCATGCAAATTTTGCAACGAAACGCACACCCTTTATAAATGTGCACGATTTATTGCGAAATCAGTATCCCAACGGTGGGATTTTGTGAGGCAGATTCAAGCATGCACGAACTGTCTATCGAAATATCACCGCTTGAGCGCATGCACAAGTGAGCGAACTTGCAAAGAATGCAAAAAACGGCATCACTCGCTCTTGCATACACAGTCAACGCGAGATAGTACGCCAACATCGGCAGCTTCTGCGGAAACGAGTGCACAATCCTCTGCAGTAGACATAAGTTTTGTTCAAACGCATTTAAGCACTCCTAAAGTGCCAGCGCATGTGCTCCTCGCAACCGCATGGGTCGTAGTGACCTCGGCGTCGAACCGCACGGTCAAACTACGAGCGTTATTAGATCTCGGATCTACGCACACGTTTATTTCGCGTGAAGTCGCAAACGCGTTATGCACCAAAATGTATGCTACATCGATGATGGCAAGCGAACTTGGGCAATGTGAATCTACTAAAGTGGACAAAATTGTGCCTATTTCCGTAAGTTCTGTGCGTGATCGGGGTTTATGCTTGTCTACAGACGCTCTCGTGATCGATAAAATTACAGATTACGTTCCCAAGTTCCGCTTTCCAATATCGCATTGGCCGCATCTAGATAATCAAGAACTCGCAGATGGCCGCCGACTGACGATACGCCAATACACATGCTCATCGGGTCGGATATTTATCCCTACGCGCTCTGTGACGGTATAAGGCGTGGTAAGAGCGACGAGCCGGTAGCGAACCATTTTTGGTGGGTACTGTCTTGGAACTGCAATACCTCTTGTCCTCCATCAAACTCTGCATCAGTGCGTGCGCTTTACGCTGTTACAGATAACAGCTCTTTATAAGCAGCAATAACGCGTTTCTGGGAGGTAGAGGAAATTTCGACCTCTACGCGTCTCTCAGATGACGACGAGCGCTGTGAGCGCCATTTCAAAGAGACGCACTCACGCTCTCTAGACGGGCGTTACATCATCCGTATTCCTCTCAAGGAGTCTGCATCACGCGCTATGGGCAGCACCTACGCTCGCGCGAGACAATGTTTGCTCTCCACTGAGCGACGAATGGCCTCTCGGCCGCAAGAACGTGAAGCCTACTTAGATTTCATGAACGAATACGCCTCTCTCGGACACATGGGTATCGCTCCTGATTTCCCTACACCGCCGGACGTCATCTATCTACCACACCATCCTGTGGTCAAGGATAGTAGTACGACCACTAAAACTCGCATTGTCTTCAATGCATCCGCGTTGTCAACTTCTCGCAAGCCCTTGAACAACATTCAGTTGACAAGTCCCAAACTGCAATACGAATATTCTGTGTGAATTTCAAGTCCCAAAAAAATGCTAACGTTCAGCAGGAAATAGAATTTTTCGATTTTTCCAGTTTTGCCGTCTTAATTAGTCTGTGGAATTAATTAACTAAAGTGTGCCCTCGATTTCGAACTCGATTATCAGTCGAGATAGTATTACGAATATTCTGTGCAAATTTCGAGTGCCCAAAAAAATGGTAACGACCAACAAGAAATAGAATTTTTCGATTTTAATGCGCTACGTGTCGTAAGTAGTGACAGCTGTCTCGTCAGACGAATCTACTGCACGCGAATATACTGCTAGCTTCAGGGTCATAATCTGATCTACAGCTGCTACATCTGCAATGGCGCATGCATAAATATGTATATGCTGCCGACATTGCCAAGATGTACCGACAGATCTTGATCGATGATCTCGATTTGGATCTGCAGCGCATTCTGTGGCGACGGTCGCCATCTGAACGAATAGTGCAGTACCAACTTCTAACCGTTACATACGGTACTGCAAGCGCTCTTTTCTTAGCGCAACGTGTACTTCGCCAATTGGCGGAGGACGAAGGTCAAGATCTTCCAGCGGATAAAGCGCTCTGACGTCCAATATGTTCGTCGATGACGCTCTTTTCGGAGCCGATTCAATCGAGCAAGCGAAAGTAATTCACGATCAACTGATCACTTTGCTGGGAAGGAGTCAGTTCCAACTCCCCAAATGGTCTAGCAATTTGACCAACCTACTTGCTGACATAGATCCTACAGATCACAACTTAGCCGGCGATAAGGCGCTCCAAGAAGACGAAAGTCTTAAAATCCTCGGAATCGTATGGAGGCCTTCAGATGACTCTTATCGAATCCAGGTCCACACTTCCGAGTCTTCAACCATCACTAAGCGCATGATCTTATCTGAGATCGCTCGCATTTTCGATCCGCTAGACTGGATAGCCCCGGTTGTCGTTGTAGCCAAACAGATTATGCAACGCCTTTGGCTGTGCGAAGCAGGTTGGGATTCTATTCTCCCGAATGATCATAGGGAAACCTGGCTCTCTTTTCGAAGTGCATTACCGCACTTAGAAGCAATCTCTATTCCTCGGTGGCTTGGAACATCACCCACCACGTGGTATGAGTTGCACGGATTCTCTGACGCGTCAGAAAAGGCTTATGGTGCGGCAGTCTATACCAGTGCGGAGTCTTCCATTGGCTCCGTACAAACAACTATTCTCACCGCCAAAACTAGGGTCGCGCCATTAAAACAATGCATGATACCGCGTCTCGAACTGTATGGCGCAGTGCTTCTAGCGCGCCTGTTAAGGGTCCTCGAGCGTGCCGAGGCGGTCCCGCCTGTGACGTTAGAGGCGGTCCGGCCAGTGACTTCAGAGGCGAAAAAACTTTGCGCCGTGAAATTGGCGATTTTCGGGATTTTTTTCGCAGAAATCGGTTTCTCGTGTCGGGGAATAGCGATTAAAGTAGTAGGGAAAAGATTGTTGGCTTATAAATAGGAAAAATATAGCATCAAAGTTTCACAGCGGTCATCTCTTTGTCTAACTTCAGGCGATCAACATAAGACCTTCTCTTTCTAGGTTGCTCCGATCACTCCAGCTTCGAGACTGTCTCACTTGCTCGGAATAGAAAGACACTCGCTTCCTCTCTCTCTCTCTGCTTCCGTACGAGAGTGCAGGCGACTGGCCGTGCATTGTCGTTACGAAAAATGCATGCATTTTGCGAAAGTTTCCGGGGAACAAAGTTCCAAAAATCAACACACCCCCCGACAGGCCAAAATTTGCGCACACATACACACACACACACACACACACACACACACACACACACACACGAACGCATATAAAATAAATAAACACAGGAAATGAATTGACAAATTGGAGGGGGATGCCAAACGTGCAAGAATGATAAGTATACAGTATATATAGGTATACATGCGCCCCCCCCCCCCCCCCGATGGGAGAAGGAAAAATGTATCTTTTTTCTTTTTTTTTGGTAACGTAATGGTACTGGTACAAATTGTAATGGTAAAAATTGGTAATGGTACAACATTCTGGCCATGTCGTCCATGTATTGACGATGTCTCGCCGCTTCCTGCCTCTCCCGCACCCGCTTCCCTCCTCGGACCCTGAGGCCCCTCGGTGACGCTGAAACAATACAAACATATTATAAGTAAAATACACGACAATACGCAGTTATAGAAATAAAATATTTAATCGCACCAAACAATAAACATATTGCATCTAAATTTTATGAGGAAATACGTCATCGCTTTTAAAAATAATAAAATGACGGTTATATAATTAAAAATAGCAATAAATAGGAATGCATAATCTGCAACTATTTGTGCGATGAAATATATAATAAATATATTGTATATATTTTTAATATATTATTTTAATGTAATATATTAATTTTTATGTAATATTTTAAATATATTGTATATATTATTGTATAACAAAAAATAGTAAAATTTATTGTAGATATGTACCATCATATTTTTGTAGTTCAATTTTTAAGAGTAATCTACCCGCTGACAGAACAATATAGTAAAATGTACTAATCCTAAATAACTCTTATTTATTTTATATTTTACTATTTTCCTTCTCTGAGTGTGTAGCTTAATGCTTAATTCAACTACAAACGCGATCCTAAATATCTACCAATCAACTTCTGCCATTTATATCATCGCGCAAATAGTTGCAGACTGTTTATACAAATTATCAAGCGTATAACCGTCATCTTATTATTTTTCTGCGTAATCTATATAGATGCAATATGTTATCATCATGTATTACTCTGCGTAATGAAAAATCATTCTGAAGCTATTTGTGCGATGAAATAAATGGCAGAAGTTGTTTGCAAGATATTTACTATCGTGTTAGCAGTTGAATTTTGAATGGTAAGCAGCACACTGGGAGAAGGAAAATAGTAAAATATACTGATCCTACGTGTAATATCCATGTGACTATGCGATGAAATAAATACCGACTTTCGATGGCTGATCTACCGCTCAGTGCAAAACATCCGGTTTTGCTACCTCACGGGCATATCGCACTGCTACTCACCCGTCATGCGCATCTGCGCTGTCGCGGTATAACGCTGACACTCAGCACTTTGCGGAGCACAGTGTGGATTCTGCAGGCACGCGGAATTGTAAAACAAGTTACGCATCACTGTGTTACCTGTGCCAGGCATGATGCACAGGCTTCCACACAACTGGTGGGCGCACTGCCGCCGGCTCGTGTCGTTGGTCCACCTCGCGCCTTTACCGACTGCGGCGTCGATTATGCTTGGCGGGCTGTCGCGGCTCTCGTCCACAAGCCGCATACGTCGCAATATTTATTTGTATGGCGTTGCGTGCCGTTCACTTGGAGGTCGTGTGCGATTACTCCACACTGGCGTTTCTCGCTGCGTTTCAGCGCTTCTGCGCTCGTCGAAGTCTTCCGCGCACTATGCACAGTGACTGCGGCACATTAAAGTCCGATAGCTTCGTATTCGGATCGCTAAGGAAGGCGTAGAGTGGAATTTTATCTGGCCTGCCTCACCTCACTTCGGGGGGCTGTGGGAGGCTGGGGTACGATCCATGAAGCGCCACCTAAAACGGGTTCTAGGTCAGCACACTCCGACCTATGAAGAGTTATTAATGCTCTTATGCCGCATCTAGGCATGCATGAACTCGCGCCCGGTAGCTCCGCTTCCGACATCGAAGACTTAGAAGTTCTCACTCCAGCGTATTTCCTTATCGGCGGGTCACTTTTATCGATTCCTGCTCCACTAGCCACCGACTAATCGCTAGGTAGAAGTGCGCGCTGGAAATTGATCCAGCAACTCTCCGAAAAGTTCTGGAGCCGTTGGTCACGAGATTATGTGACATCATGCCAACATCGTTCAAAATGGTCACAAGCGTCGCGTTCACTACGGGTAGGACAGATTGTCCTTCTGCGCAATGACAATCTGCCCCCAGCTAAATGGGATCTGGCGCGCATTATTCAATGCCATCCAGGCTCAGACGGATTAGTGCGCGTAGTAACGGTACGTACCGCTACGTCGGAATACAAACATCCAATTGTGAAATTGGCCCTTCTGCCAATCTCTATAGATGAGGATGCAAAGTCAGTACCTAATTAGTACAAGTGCTTACAATTAGCCATATATTAGTCATAAGTGTGTCTTAAGTACTGTTGCGGTAGGTTACCGCAAGGCGGGCGGTAATGTTCGCGCGGCATCCGCGAAAGTGCCGAAATTGGTATGAACGGCGACATCTGCGGGCGTCGCTCGACGGTTCGTCGCATTCGCGCTAATTAATTACGGATCGTCGCGATCATTAATCTGATTATTTAAATCACGCGCGCAATAAACTGACCAGTAATAACTTTCGCGGTCTCGAAGGATGCAGTGGCGGTACCTGGTTCCGGAGGTGTTCTTCCTGGTCAGTCTAGAACCGCTCGCAAAAGGTCACCCACGTGTGCACCATTGTCGCAACCTTTTGGTTTTTCCAATTTGCACTTGCGCCGCGCCCCGCAAGAGATTCCTCGCGATTTCCGCATTTATACTTTTACCGTGAAGAGAATAATTGTAATTTTAATTAGTGTAAATAAAGTTATATAGTGTCAATTAGCATCCACGCCAGAAATCAGTGATTTTTACTGATAAAATCAGGGCCAGGAGCGAACACCAACGTTTGTAAATGGTACATAATGTAAAGAATTCTGTTAAAAAGGGCGATCCCGCCCGTTGAATAATAAATTTTTTTTAAAAATCCTCGTGATAGCGATTTTCTAAAATAGCTGAACGTTTCTTGTTTATGTGTCAGTAAGTTCCTAGAAATAAAGACATGAGTAACACAGTTAGGCATATATACGGTAAATAAACTCGGATTTAAAGAAGAATTCGAATTAGAACCTTAAAAAAAATTATTATTGCGATTTATTTCGAAAGTAAGCTCCTTGAAAGTATCCTGACCAAATTTCACGTCGAAATATGATGTAATTCCGGAGATATAGCCCCTAGTTAAGAGCAATAGGGGAACGCCGAGATCGTAGCTGAAGCGCATGCTGGATGGACCGCGCGGGCAGAAGTAAGTGCCATAAATCGACTTGACCACCTCAGATATGAAATTCCTTGGTTTGAACCTTTTGTTTACGTTACATAGTATATGTGCATATTAGGGTGGTCAAAAAACCAAAAATATTTTTTTTTCTTAGTTTCGAGTGAATTCTTGTAGAATGTCGAAAAAATATATATACTACTTTTTGCGTTTTTTTACGACATTATCCCGGCCCGCAAGTCGCTTGAAGATTGAACTTTTAATGAAAAAGTGGATTTTTTCAGTTTTGATCGTGACAGTTCTCGAAACATTCAAACGTTCGTTATAAACGACAGTACATTTACGTTCCCTACATTTTTAGGGTCGCTGAATACGAATTTGAAGTCTGAATTTCAAAATTGAATATAAAAGTATAAAGGAATTATCCCAGGTCGACTCTCGAGTGGATAGGTCGGACAGACTTTCGAATACATTACAAGACAATACATAGACAATACAAGAGGTATATCAAGCTAGCGCATCTGCATCTCAGAAATGAAACTTAAATACTGACATCATTTAAGGCTCATTTAATGATAATTTAATGCCCCTATCCCGAATTGAATGCTCTTCGCTAAAACGGAAAAACATGTGGACGTGCCAGCTTGACGTCCAGCTGACGCATCGTCATGACAAAACCAGTATCAGAGAGCTTTACGAAAATTCTGTTAGAGCTATTATTTAAGGCTAATTTAATGCTCTCAAAACGTACGAGTCGTAATACGTTTTAGGCACCTGGTATATTTGAAGTCTTCTAAAAATCTTTAAATGCAGTTTGGAAAAGTGGAACGCACGTTTCCTCTTTGCACAGCTGCAAGTTATCAACTTAGGGGAGACCGGGTCGGAATGGGACGCCGGGGTATGATGGGATAATCAATATTCTCGCGTAATGCGGTATTTTTTGAACTTCCTCTTTTTAGAATAAGTTTTTATAGATAAAATAATAGACCTATAGAAAAAAAGAACAGCTGAATGACAAATAATATAGTCGTAAAATGTATTCGAAATTTTGAGGCTAAGATTTTCTTATATTTGGCAATTTTAAAACAACCATTAATTAATTAAAATAGTAGATTATTTATTTTAAAAAACTCCCAATACCAAGCTTAATACATGAACTTTAATTTCGTACAGTTATTTTATTATTATTTGCATGTAGTAAATTGAATTTCTATATTTAACTGAAAAATGTAATTTGGGGCGAAACGGGACGGTTTTTGGGGCGAAACGGTATTTGTTTTATCACAATTATTCTAACCTTATTTTGACAACTGTGTTCAGTTAAATAAAAATCAATAAAATTAATAAACTGGTTTGATCAAAATGTGCTTTATCGTTAAATATAACGTAAACAAACAACGTGGCTCGTCTTACCAACAGCGAGCTGCTGCTTGAAAAAATTATTATTAATTATTATTGTTAAATATATAAAATTGTATTCGTCTTGCCTCGGCAACAGCTCGTTGGTGCCGCCCCTCCCTTTGCCGTTTTTCCGAGGATCTTGCTCCCTTCCACCTCAAGAAAGCTCCCCATTGGCCCTTAGGCACGGGCCCGAGTTCCGCCCCAGACACTACTCGTGCCTCTGTAATAAGAGGCCCCCGCACCCTGCTCAGCAGTCAGTCAACTCTGGAGTCACTATTCCCATCCCCCTACGTAATTAGTGTAATACTCATTAGTGTCGCCAACCAGCCGCCACCGCCAGCCGCCCGTCACCAACCACCCAACATCCAAAGACTCGATTTGGTTTTCACCTTTCGTCAAGCCAACGATCGACAAGGAAGTATAAGTGCACCTTTCCGCTTCGAAAAAGTCATCCCGAAGTCAACTTGTTGTCCCTTTAATCCAAGCCCAAAATACAGGACAACATCCTTAAAAGCCCTTGATGTTATCCCACATAATTTCCCAAGTCCCAAAATACATGTTAACATCACTAGAATAATGTGATGTTGTCCCCATAATCGTCCCAAGTCCCGACGCTTGGAAGCAGTCCACTTATAATCCTAAGGGATTGCCTTCTTTAGCTGACTCCCGCATAATTAGAATAGGTTGCTCATGCTTCCTAGCCCCAACCGTCGAGACCATCGGCTTTTTCCACCCTCAACTTTTTCGTACTGACTCTTAATTCCGTGGCGGAAATGGGAGAGTCGAAGTAAGGGTCGAAAGTGTCTTAAAATATTATGTAATTTTTCTAGGAAAAATTGTATTTTAATTTCTTGGCCGCTTTCTTGAAAATAAAAATTAAAACATAAGTCTTGGTGATGTACGGTTCTTTGACTAATAATCCTCATGTTTGTTTGTTTTTATTTTCATTATTGTACAATAGATGAACCCTTTTCTTAGCCCATATTAGTGGCCGAAACGTAAACTAAAGTGTCTTAATAAAACCTCTACTCCATCCTGAGGATTATTAGTCAAAGGACCGTACATCACCAAGACTTATGTTTTAATTTTTATTGTCTTAAAATATATCTGAGGTGGAGATTCCCTGGGGAAGAAGGTCCCGAGAAGTATGCTTTCCAAGCGTTTTGCGACCCAGGTTCCCCACTTTGGGATTTTTGCTATAAAACCGGCAGGTATTCCAGAAATTAGAAGATCCAGTGTATGGATCCACTGGCCCACTATGATGCCCCGTAGAGGAAAACTCGGGTTGCTTTAAAAAATTACAAAAACTTTCCGCTCCGTCGACTGATTGCAAGAATTTTACTCAAATGCGTTTGTAACCCGTATGTATGTACCCGATTCTAAGGTGAAGTTTTCAGAGTATAAATTTAGCGATAAAAACACTGGGAGGGAGTCGGAACCGCCTAGATCTTTGCTCGTATTAAGATAGGCTATACACGGTACATGCACTACCGAGACCCATACCAAATCAAAGATGCTAAAACCCCTCTGTTCGAGAAAGGTACAATGCGCAGGGGTCCATAATAGGGGTCACCATGTAACTACGAATTCTCTTCTACTTCTACTTATTTTTTTTTTAATTTTTCATTACAGTTTTCTCATTAATTTCCTATTATGATTAATATTTCCTCCGATCTCCCTTTGCTACAGAATCTCATACATGTATTGACTTAGGTTTCGGACCCACTAAAAATTCCTGTAGCTGCAAATGCGGTTACACTACGTACGTTACTTTATTAGTTATAGTTCAAATAACATTTAAGGGACATTGCAGGCCAAAACGACAACTTTTAAAAGCAAAGACCCGTTTTAAAATTCAGAAAAGATTCTTTTAAAATGTTCAATATATTAGTAATAGTAGTTGTACAAAATGGATGGAAATAAAAAGCGTGATTTGTCATTGAATGCAATTATCAATTTTATTTCGTCACACGGGACGTATGCGACAATATCTACAGCAAAAATCGGACCGACGCAGGTTTACCGAAATTGCAACCACTCTCAGAGCTCACGATCAATTTTCGAATGCCAGCTTCGAGGAGGTTTCCAGGGGAACCAAACTAAAATAAGAGACAAACGTTCCCCGGCCAAAGCCAAAGAGCGGCGCTTTCGAGTGATCGTATCGAAACACAAATCGATGAAATTCAAAGACTAATTATTTTCGAATTTGAAACAAAGACTACAGAAATCGAATTTCTAATTCGATTCGTCCACACTCAGTTCTCAAGACTTCTCATTCGCCAGAGGCCTGTATAGTGACTTAGTCATATATATGCTCCTGTCAGGTTACTATCCATCAGGAGATTGAGCATCATGCGGACCAAAATATGTCCCGCTTCGAACCTCTGGACTTCTTGTTCACCAGGAGGCCAGCGCGGTCAAATTTGGAGTCAGACTCCAATCCCCGACCACACAGGTTACTCTCCATGCAGAAGCAAGGCACGTGTGACATCAAAGTTCGATATCGAAAACAATATCTGCTTTCAAAATTTCCCATAACGCAAACCGAGCTAGATAGACTTTCGCCATTTTGAAGCGGGTTTCGCGCACAGGAAATTCGACTCCGAATCTGCGAAATATCTTTATACTATTGAAGCTCACTTTACGTTTAGGATACAATTAAAGGTTTCAAAGAGCTATCTGCAAGGACGGCCCACAAAGACACTTATCAAATTCGAAATCAATCACTCGAATTCAAACAATAATTCGCAATTTACGTGGCTCCTCAAGGCTCGCAAACTATAAATCCATCCAACAATAGTGCATGCTTTGCTGGTATTATCGATATTGTCGCCTTTCAGGATCTTTACAAACATTCGGGTGTAATGGCACAGGGAAAACCCCACTCATGTGGAGGAAAAAACCTGTGCCGGGTACCGCAGATTTCAAACATCGATTCTGTTCGCAACAGTAGTACAATTGAAATGTTGGCTATCGATCACTTTACAATTTTCCATTCAGTCACAATTTTTCAGACTGATGTTTTAATTGCATAGTTTCTGTTGATTATCGAAGGAAAAGAGGAACGATAAGGTTATTGAAGAGAGAGATAACTTTATATGTACGTTTTATTAGTAAGTCAAAAGAACGTGTCGTATGTAACGGTCACTGAGCAACTCACGAAAAATTACGCGATAACGCAAATAGTGCACTCTGGCGCCTTGATATCAGATATTGCTCACGCATGCACAATGAACCTATCGACGTGCGATAACTTTACTTCGCAACAGTTTCAACGAACTGCCATAAAGGTAATGAATTGAAATTTTTTAAGAATTTTAAAACGCGTTCTTCTTTTGAAAACTGTAAGAACAAATGGAGGAATTTTACCACATTCCATATGAGCTCGATTTTGACCAACATACACTGCAAAAAATTCCCTAAGAGTATAAACATCACCAAAATCAACAAAAGTGAAATGTTCCCATGCAGTTATGGAATTTTACAAAAGTAGTAATAAATTGTGAATACTCTCGTAGATATACAATTGAATTATAAAAGTCATGCTGGATTGAGATTTGCAGGTTATGCCAGTAGCCATGCAGGTTAACATTTTTCAAGGTAGGAAATTTCCAAGATACGATAAAATTCATACGGAACGAAAATTTTGCAGGTTGTAGGATATACCTCCAGTACTAGCAGAAAATTTTCAAAAATTAGTAAAAAGTTTTTATTTTCAGTTTTTGGTCCTGTCAGCTAATGGAAAATATTGAAATTAAAAGCCTTTCCTTGCAATAAATGAGTGCAACAAAATTATTAAAATTATTAAAACAAAATAATTAAATTTTGAATTCTTCTTATCCGTTTTGTGGCTTCGTAAGTGAAAAAGATTCTTGTAATTATATAGGTTTCTTGTATGTACGGATATAACAGTAACGTAATAATCAAAATAAAGAAAAAATTGACGTTTCGACCATATTTATTTTTGGTCCTCTTCAGAAATCTGGTACATAAATAAATTTATTTGATATTAGATTGATGATTTAACAACTATTATTTTGAATAAATGAATGACGAAGTCAAGTATTGTTTGTTTTGAGAATAAATGTATTTTTTTCTTACCTTTAAATATTGTAGAACACTGTTTAACTTATTGGATTTTATATTTTCTATTGCGTTTAGTGGTGTGTGAGAAACTGTATCTAAAAGAATAAATTAAGCAAAAAAAATTGATGAGTTTATTGTAAACTCAGTAAGAAAAAAAGAAGCAGAAAAAATTGTACGGAGATTTAAAATTTACGTTATTGTATGTTTGGAGTATAGATTTAAACTGTGTAATACTTGACTTCTTACAATATTTGTATGATTGTAAATATTGATGGAAGGGGGAAACGAGTGTGTTTATATAGTTCGAATTTAAACTTTAAAATTGTTATCCAGTAAAATTAATAAGTGAAAAATAAGTTTCAGGAAGTAAAGATTTTTCAAATCTGATATTAACTGTGTTTTTTTTTTTCATTTAATAAAGTAATTTTCAATGTGACGTCTTTTATGATAATTATGTTCTGCTGCAAAAATTTTAATGTTACTATAATCAAAATCGTGTCCAGTATTAATCCTATGTAAAGTTAATCCTGTATAATTTTCTTCGTTGCCTGTGATATTTCGTTTATGTTCTAGAATGCGATTTTTAAGTAGTCTTTTCGTTTGTCCTATATAACAACCATTACAATGTTTGCAGTTAATTTGATAAACGATGTCATTTAATTGAGAAATATCTAGTTTGTCTTTAAAGGGTTTTATGCCTCCAATATTGTTATTAAATGGTTTGTGTACAATTCTAATTTTTTGATCAGCTAAAATCTTCTTAATTTTTTCAGATATCCCCTTAATGTATGGTATGCTCACGGTTTTAATGAAATCTTGTTCTACATTGGGAGAGACATCAGTGTTGTTATAAAATTTGTAAACTCGTTTTTTAATACAGTGTTTGATAATATAATGGGGAAAACCGTTATCTAGTAAAATTTGTTTTGCGATGTCTAAGTTTTTCTTTCGAAATTTGACAACGCTGAGTTTGATAGCCCTATCTATAATGCCGTAAGCAGTTCCTAATTTATAGCAAATTGGGTGATTAGAAAAAAAGTTTAGATATCGTCCTGAAAAAGTTTTTTTATGAAACCAATCGGTAATCAGTTTTCAATTTTAAATCTCCGTACAATTTTGTCTGCTTCTTTTTTTCTTACTGAGTTTACAATAAACTCATCAATTTTTTTGCTTAATTTATTCTTTTAGATTCAGTTTCTCACACACCACTAAACGCAATAGAAAATATAAAATCCAATAAGTTAAACAGTGTTCTACAATATTTAAAGGTAAAAAAAAAGACATTTATTCTCAAAACAAACAATACTTGACTAAGTCATTCATTTATTCAAAATAATAGTTGTTAAATCATCAATCTAATATCAAATAAATTTATTTATGTACCAGATTTCTGAAGAGGACCAAAAATAAATATGGTCGAAACGTCAATTTTTTCTTTATTTTGATTATTACTTTACTGTTATATCCGTACACACAAGAAACCTATACAATTACAAGAATTATTAAAATTGTTTACGAGATCGATACTATTATTTCAAAAATCGATAATTTTCTATTAATTAAGTACTTCACTGGTTTTTAAATAAAAAGTGCCAAGACTGGTACGAGCACAGGGTGGGGGTGAAGCATAGATTTTTTTTAAAGTATACATTTTTCTTGATCAAATTTGGTTGAGAATATTAAATGTGAAGTTTTCGGGGCCGCTGAATACGAATATGATCTCAGAGTTTAAACATTCAAAATGGTGAACCATCTCTTTTGAAACTTGATGAAACATCTCTTTTCACAAGAAATGTGTTTATCTGAACATAATATCAAATGAATTTTAAGTGTGCATTGGTTTATGGTTTCAAAATAGCGGATCAAAAATGACGAATCAATTTCATAAATCTATGTCAATTTAATTTTGTAATGGCAACGGTCAGTAACGGGCGGTGAGTATGCCGAGTCAACTGTTTGTTCGCATAGTCAATTGCCATTTTGAATTTTGAAAATCTGAGATCATATTCGTAATCAGGGACCCCAAAAACCCCCGAGTAACAAATTTTAGCCGTTTTCCACGCACAGAAAAAAATTTGCTTAAAAACATATAGCTTGTAGCCGCCATGTTGAATTTTGAAACGGTGACCTCAGATTCGTATTCAGCGACCTAAGAAACTATAGGATACCAAATCTCGTTCAAATTCATTGATAATTGTGGAAGTTATTTAAAAATGTACATATATGATACATTACCAGTGAAGTGGTTAATACGTATTCAGTATAACAATTTGCCGGTAGATGATTGGATATGTCGAAAAAAGTGAAGAGGCATTTACTGTTTATTTTAGGGTACAAAATCGGGATTAAGCATACAAATTTTTAAAAATATCCATTTGCCGAATTTCCTTCTTTACGAGCTGAAAATTGCATTTCTGGGCATCGAAACTATCATATTCATTGATATTGTACCTCAACTATATAATCATGGATAACACGGAATTTAATGGCACACAATAGCAAAGGTGTAACGCGACAATCATTTCTATTGCGCGACAGGAGAGAAGGAAATACTTATAAAATCGAAAAGAAAGTACGCGACCGGTATCGGATCTCAACCACCATGCTTAGGAACTAACCTGACTCACTCCTAACTGCAATGCACTCTAATATTCAAATTGGAATAATAAGAACCCGTAATACTAGAGGCCCAAATAAAAGAACTCTCCAAGTCAGCACTTTACTCAACCTAACAGCTATGGATATGCAAATTCTACGTATTTTCAATTCGAATATATTTTGGACAAAATAGTGCAAACACGAACCAACAAAATAATCCATTAAGAAATTATAATCAAAGACCACAAAATCAAATAAATTTTCAACAATTGGGAATACCTCAACAATCAAAATAAAATCCTGAATACACTCGCGAAAAATTACAAGCAATCAAACGCAAGCACAAATATAATGTAGCTATTGTAGAAACATAGGACTTGACGCAAATACCTGCATGAAACTGATAGGAATAAATATGTCCTTAAATACAAGGGAATTTGCAGAACTTAACAAAAAACAAAATCCAGGCCAATATAAAACCAGCGCCAAACTTACATAACTACGCCATTGAACAAAAGCTGAGTATAAAGGTGACAGTAACAATTAAATTAACCCTTTAAGGACGGGCGGGACATATTTTCAACACCGGTTTGAACGTCGATAATTTGCATATAAACGCATTTGAAAGAATGTTATCTCCACGGTTTCTAACGTAAAATTTTCTCCTCTTTTAGAATCCTTTAATACAATTTTGATAAAATGAACCGCAAAAAGGTGTACACATTTTTTTGTAAAAAAGCATGGTTTATTAATTTTATTTTTTATTAAAACATCACTTTCCCCACGAAATGGCGTTAGGCAACATGTCTATGGTGAAAATATCGCGTCCGTGGACCCGCAGGATTAATATGTACCGTGCGCCAATTTGTATTCAAGACGGCGTCTTCCAAAATGGCGCGTGGAAGCTCAGAATTCCTTTTAAAACTTAACAAATTTTTTTCTTGAAAACTATCGACTTAACAGAAAATGTTCTAAGAACAATGTAGTAATGAAACGATGTAACGTGGGTCGGTTTTTAACAAATTAAATACGGCTTATGCCCCGGCAATGAGAAACCTATATTTCCCCCTAGAACGAGCAAAAGTAAAATCAACAATTGAAAAGATTATCGGAAACATCTGTTTATCATCAGACGATAATGTCCCGATCTACCTTGTCGAGTGAGTGATTCTTTGTCATCCACACTTAGTAGATCGTCGACAGATGTCTTGAGCACAGGGTTGGGTTTTCGCATCTAGCGAGGTCCATCGTGAAGAATAGTAAGCGGCGTATAAGGCAGATCTGCAACAAAAAGCCTTGCTGATGATTCCAGTAGGTGCAGATCGGGTTGAAACGCCAGAGGTGGAGTTCTCTCGTTGTTTCAATGAGGGAATTCTGCTTCGTTTCTCTCATGATAAAAAATAACCTTTTCAATTAAAAATCGGTCAATTTTTCATCGTGATTGATATATGTTTCCTCCTCGGGAATGCACGCAAGTCGGCCGAGAGGGAGAAAATATAGATTTCTCGTTGGTGGGGCATAAGTCGTATTTAATTAATTTGTCGAAAAATCGAAATTTTGAAAAAAGTGGTTTAAAAAGTCTGAAAAAATTGTTAAGGTTTACCAAACCATTATAAGACATTTTTTATGGAAATTTTACTACAATCTATAGTTTACGTGAAAACAAATCAGTAGTTTTGAAATCAAGAAAAGTTTGATAATATATTTTCATGAAAACTATAAACTTTAGATAAAATTTCCTTAGCACAAAAATGTCTTAGAATTTGTTGAAGAATCTTCTCAAAATTTTTGTTAGATTTTTTAACTGACTTTCTTCAAAATATCGATTTTTTTATTTTTTGAAAAATCAAAAAGTGTGTCAATTCATTCTGATAAAATTTGAGAGCATTTTTAACTCATTCCACAGCATTATTTTTCTATAGAAAATTTTCTGTTAAGTCGATAGTTTTCAAGAAAAAATTTGTTAAGTTTTAAAAGGAATTCTGAGCTTCCAGGCGCCATTTTGGAAGCTGCCATCTTGAATACAAATTGGCGCACGGTACATATTAATCCTGAGGGTCCACGGACGCGATATTTTCACCATAGACATGTTTCCTAACGCCATTTCGTGGTGAAAGTGATGTTTTAATAAAAAAGAAAATGTAATAAACCATGCTTTTTACAAAAAAACGTCTATAACTTTTTTGCGGTTCATGATAACAAAATTTTATTATAAGATTCTGAAAGAGGATAAAATTTGTAACGTGGCAAAACACGTTACAGTGCTATCTGCCACGAGATTCAACACGGGGATAATTTAAGGGGGGGACTGGTTTTCAAGAACCGCTAATATTTTGAATGGATGCAATTTCCGAAATGATCTTATCACCTTATAGGTGGATCACCTTTTAGGAGACTGCTCCGAAGAAGATAGTGTTTATTTTGGCGATGACGTCATTCGGCTCTTTTTGAATGGTATATGTTATGAATCTGCCGGGAGGCTTTTATCCAATGGGAAATGTTGTCATTATAGAGGGGACCGCTCCGAAGATGCGCTAATTTTTAATATGGCAACAATTTAGAACTAGAATTGGTATTTTAGGAGTGAATAATTGATAATTATAAAAGTACATGTAATTCGGGCTATTATTCATTATTTAATTTTATTTTGATTATTTCCTGAAATAATATATTGCAAGCGATAAATACTTCAGGCACAAACATTGGTATTCGTATTTTCTTTTGTTAAGGAAGTCGGATCAAGGACTGCCTTGTTTTCGACTTCCAGAAGTACAACACGTAAATTTTCATCGTATACCGTCAAGCACGCTGCTTATTAAGGGCGTGCAGGGGGGAACGACGCATGGGGATTCTGGAACGTTCGCGAAGAAGAGGGAAAGCGAAGGCAACATGCCGAAACTTCGGAAACGTTCCAGAACAATTAAGAAAGAAGGACGTCTAGCCGTGTATACCCGGGCGGGCCGCGAGGTCTCTCCCTACTATCGAGATCGCGGTATAGAAAGGGTAAACGACGGTCGGCGCGTCTCGGATAGCCCTGGAACTTGGAGGTACGTCTGATCATCAAAAAGGTACCAACAGCCCAGAGCACTAGTACTTTCCGGCTACGAAGTCCTTCCGTATGCCAATAACTCGATTCTTTGTGCTCACGGCTGTTTAATTAAAATGCGATTTTCCGATTGCCCGCTGCCGTTTTCGTGAGTGAAAGTGAAAGTGAAATCGTGAATCCCCTTCGGTTATCTGAGTCGGGTCCTCGGTTCGTATCGAGTTTCAGTAAATTTCTGCTTTGGCCGCGAATTTCTCTATGGCTATCTTCCGCAAAACTTTCCTTTCACGGAGAATATCTCGAGTAGGTTCTTTGCCACGACAGTGGTTATCTCTTATTATTTTATTCGGAATATTCGGAAAAATGTGGTTCTCTCACGATTTTCTAGTTCTCGTTACTCTCGGAAAGACGAAGCCCAAAGGCCACGCGCGTCGATATGGTTAATAGGGTGTAGGGGAAAAACCATAATTGAGATATTCCAAATCGGGTAGTACGGAAAAGTTGTGATTTGACTTCAATAAGAAAACTGTGAAAGCTGATCGCTCTAAGTCAATATCTTCTGTCTCGGCAAAGCACCTCAAGTTTTGCCTTTTAGATGAAATTATCGTAATTTACGAAGAAGCTCCGGTCTACTTAAAATTACGTCAATTACTCTCAAAAATGTGTCAAAACTATATAATTTTTAAACTTTATTCTTTAAATTTGTTATACAACACTTCGCCCGCCGTATTCGCTTACTGCGTACTAACACAAGTTTGTCAAAGTAAGGTTGTGTTACGTGTACATGCAATGATGCGAACTTTTGGCAGACGCCGCTAGAGCGCTGATGATTTTCATATACACGTACACCCAACCTTACTTTGCTAAATTTGTGTTAGTACGCAGTAAGCGAATAGGCGACTCAGAACTCACCGCGTGAAGGTGGTTGTAATTCGAGTTCCTCCCAAGCCCTTCCCTACCACCCAACCATGAAGAGCAAATATAAATTTTGAATACTATGCCATAATAGTTAGAAATGACTGAAGTCACGCTTTGTTTCGAATTGTGGCATGAGACTTCGAGATGATAATGTAGCTCATATGTAACCGTCTCGCATGTCCTGTCCGAAAACCTTAGCAGATGATTCAGTCACTAATTTGACCGTTCTCTCAACAGCCTGTGTGTGCGCTGGAAAAAGTTCAAAATCCCAATTTTGGGGAACTTTATTTTCAGATAGAAAATTTGATATGTGCTCATCTGAAAAGTTTCGCAGAACAGGAGGACATGTTATTTCAACAGAAGACCAATCAATCATATCAGTGTTGTCTGTGGCCAAAAAATTAATTTGAGGCACAGAGAAAGACCTCACAGATCCGGGATTTGCGGTTTCATTTTCTCTTGCTTTAAGTATTCTGCGAAGGGCGAGTTCTTTTATCTCTGTTCTCACATCTGTAAGCATGCTAAGAAGAAGATTTTCTGGACTTGCGAAATATGCATTTCTTGCAATGACAGAGTCAATTATTTGTAGGTATTTTTTGGACAAATAACGGGATGTGCAAATGAGAAAATGTAGGTTTCTTGATCCATCCTTCAAAGAATGTTGTACTTTAATTCTAAACCATGTCGGTGCATAAACTTTCATTACATAATTAGTGAAAACTTTGAGATTTGTGGATGGTTTCTTAGTTGATACATAAAGTTTTAGAATTCTGTTTCCGGTGGTCAACCAACGACTTAGATTTAGTTTTCCTGGATCTCTGTTTGAAAGATCAGAGGGGACAGCTCCAGATTTAATAGCATTTACTATTTGTAGGAAATATTGCTGATCTTTACTTAACATTGCAATATCAAAATCCGGTACTTCTGTATCGATTTTTGCAAAACGTACGATCGATAGAGTTTCACAAGTTTGAATTTGTTTTCCTATTGGACCAGTATATGAAGTAGGACCTGATGTTAGCCCGTCAATATTTTCAAACAAGTGTCTTAATGGTAGTTCATTTAGGTGTAAGAGACATATGACCCATTGGAGCGGTCTTCCAATTTGTAGCTCAATGCGACGAATAACGCCGTTATTTACCCCTGTATTCACAACGGTCCCATCAGAACCAAGAACCTGGAGATTTTGAATAATTTCAGGATTCTTTGCAGAAATGAAGGAAAATATGGATTCTGAGATATTTAATGCACTTCCTGAATTAGGAGTCGTATGCCCTACATATTTTGAACCGGGTTCCTGTATAAGAGAGTAATAATCTTCTGTTAATGTCTTTTGATAGTATTTAGCTCCACGTTTTTCTTTTACTAAGGTTTTGTCATGACGACCATCGAAATAAATTCCACAAATTTCATATGGTTTATCAGACGTTGAAGCATTTTGCAAGTCTTTCTTGACTTTAGACTTAGCTCGGGAAATTTTAAAATGATCAATAACCATTGTTTTATCATATTCGGTTATAAGGCCCATATCTTGAAGCACGCCACTTGCAATAGCTGCAGTAGCTCGATGAGATACGCCATATCTTTGACTAAGTAATGCTGTATTCTTTAATTGCATTCGCATTTGAGAAGTTTGTTTTTTTCGTACTTGGGTGCAACAGTCGTCATCGTCAGTCAAGTCACTTTCCGTTTCATTATCTGAGATTTGGAATTCCTCGTTAGAATTAACTATCGGAGACAATTTGTTCTTATCATAGAGAGAATCTTGTTCTTTTCTAATTGCTCTCTGTTTAATTTTTTTGGTTTCAGCGGCATCTACAAAACCGATAAACATTTTGCGTTCCGTTCGTTGAAATGCTCTTTCTTTTACAGGAACTTTCTGATCTTTTGGACAATAGCATTTCTGAAGGGTATCGCATTTGCAAGCCGATATATCAAATAATTTTAAACTGTCTTCTTTAAATTGCTGAATTCGATTTTATGTACGTTGGCTATTATCAGCACGTTTATGAATATCTCGGATTGCTCTATATTTTTTGTGATAAGCAAATAACATATCCCTTATGCGTTTGTGTGAAACATGGGGAATAGAAGCTTGCTGGTATATTTTTTCCAGCTTACACGTCACGTTCTCAGCAATTATTGAGAATGTAGGCTCTTTGTTACCTAATGTCGCTTGTCCAAGAGCACGTCGTTCAAACTGACAACATTTCCAAACATCCTCAAAAGGGGGAAGCGTTTTGTCAAAATCTTGAGGCGCACCAAATATAGGACAATCAAAAGTCTTTCGGAAATGAAATTTACTCATCATGGTTATTAAGATTAAGTTATTACGAAAGAAACAATATGTCAGAAAAATCAATACAGATAGAGAAAGTTGTTCAAATAGTAAAATGAGAAAAGATAATCTCAGTAGAATAAGAATTCACGCTTGGTACTAAAGAATCACAAATATCATATAATAAAGAAAACAGATGGCCAGTAATTTTGCAATGCTTTGAAGCAATATTATATGCGTAACGAATAAGTGAGACTATCGAGTAATCAGCTTTACAGCGGATATATCACGTTAAGCAATTTCGGTACTTGCCTACTTGACAGAGGCTGCCTTATGACCAAACGAAAATCCATTTCTACAGCGAGAGCTGTATTTTACTAAACTTGAGGTGCTTTGCCGGGACAGAAGATATTGACTTAGAGCGATCAGCTTTCACAGTTTTCTTATTGAAGTCAAATCACAACTTTTCCGTACTACCTGATTTGGAATATCTCAATTATGGTTTTTTCACTACACCCTAATGGTTAACTATCGGAAACGCGATCGAAGATCTTTCTCTTATAATTCCGGGATGCTTCGTCCTTTCGAGGACTTCAGGAAAAACTCGACTGACGTAGTCACAAGAGATAAAACAAATAACAAAAAAGGGACAAATTAAGCAGTATTTTCGTAAAGCTAGTTAGTTAAGAATCAAAACACAATAATGAGGAATATATAAATCAAAATTTGAAAAATTAAATTAAATATTTAAAACTATATAATAGCATATATCCACTAATGAGTGCACCGATGTATAGACCGCCGAGGCCATCAGGATCTTGGCAGCCTCGAAACGGAAACCATTGGGAGGGAAACTCGAAGGAGCATCCAAGTTGCTGTCGAGATAGGGGAGGGGAAGCTCCTAGAGAGTCAGGACGGCCGCCGAGAAATAACCGGATGCCACCTGGATTGGGATCACCGGGGATTGGTGCCTGTAGGACATCGGGCCACGACGTGCCCTAGCCGTCCCTGCTTTACTTGTCACCAAGTAGGGCACAGATCGGCTGAATCCCTCATCGCGTTTGCTTTTCGTGTTAACAGCCAGGACACTCAGCATATGCCTGCCCGACAAAACCCTGGGGACCCTCTCGCTCACTTGAAAGGTGCCAGGTGTGCGGAACTTCGGGTAACCCCTTTGCATCATGTATACCTTGTACTCCTCTACGTGAGAAATGGGGAAATGAGAAGGCCGGACGGCTATCCAACGCCATACCCTCCACGGCCAATCAACAGGGTTAGAGAAAGAGAAACTTGTGAGCAAAGAGGAAGAAGAGTTAGCGACTAGAGAGAAAGAAGTGATGAAGCCCTCGGAGATAGAACTAGAAACCGAGATAGCGACAATAGAGAGCAGGTGTTTTATAGAGGTAAAAATAGGGGGAAGTACAGTGTTGGCGATGCACGATAGTGGAGCAATGGTCTCCATCATCGGCCCTATCCTGGCCGAAAAATTCAAGGCTCGACTACATCCCGCTAAGACTGTAACGCGAAGTGTTTCTGGCGAGGTGACGCCCTTTCTAGGAATATTGGCGATGCAGGTGGAAATAGATGGGCACGTCAACGAAATCGAAATCAGAGCAACCAACGCAGTATCATGTGACATGATACTAGGAATGGACTTTGGTGAAATTTTCCACTTGGATGTGCGACAGGGTAGAAGGCAGTGGAGAGTACAAGAGGGTCCGTGGCATGCGTTTAGTGACAAACTGACGGGAAATTTGAACGTCCATGTGAGTGTGCAGGTATTTGTGAGCTGAGTAAAACGCAAGAAGAGAGAGTGAAAGAGTTAGTAGACAAGATGATAGGTGGCGACCAGGTAGGATTAGGGAAAACGCCCTTGATAGAGCATCATATTAATGTGGGGGGGGGGGGGCGCGACAACAATCAAGCAGAGGCCTCGCCGCATGTCACCTATTATGCTTGAGAAAGCGCAAGAAGAAGTGAGAGAATTAGCCGAGAAAGGGGTTATAGAAAGATCGGCCAGTAATTGGAGTAGTGCTCCCGTCCTAGTAAAGAAATCAGACGGTAGCATAAGAATGTGCATAGATTATCGAGACCTAAACAGTGTCACCAGGAAAGATGCCTATCCAATACCCAATATGGATTATATATTTGATAAATTATGGCGGGCTCAATATTTATTTAAGATAGACCTAAGACAGGCGTACTATCAAGTTGCGATGGATCCCGAAAGCAAAAAGTATACTGCTTTTGCAGTCCCGGGATAGGGTCTATGGCAATTCACAAGGATGCCTTTTGGAATGACGAATGCCCCAATGACCTTTCAGCGACTAATTGTGCCAATCCGATGGAAAGAAGTAACCGAATACTGAAGACTATGATAGCGGCATACGTGAAGGGAGACCATAGAAATTGGGACAAGCATTTGCATGAATTCAGATACGCAGTGAATACTGCCACCCAATCTTCGACAAAAGTATCCCCGGCCTTCTTAAATTTCGGTCGACACCCCCAACCGGTAAAAAGCATGCGACGCGAAGTAGAGAGGAGAGGACCCAAGATACAGGTGGATCCTGCAATTTGGGCATATCGAATTAGGAGATTAGACGCCTTAAGAGAGTTGGTAGCGACACATGTGGATAAGGCGCGAGAAAGACAAGAGCGAGCGTATAATCGGGAGAAAAAGCAGGCTGTCTTTAATATAGGGGATCAGGTATTGCGGAAGACTTATGTATTATGCAATGCGGCCCAACGGTTTTCAAAAAAGCTTGCCCCGAAATTTGATGGGCCATATAAGATAGCCGCAATCCTATCCTCCTCAGTATATCAATTAGAGATGCCAGATAGCCGAATAAATAGTTAAGTACACGTATCAGAGATAAAACAATACGTGCCTCCCCGGAAAGGGTACGGAAAATAGAATAGGAATAGCGTCTAGTGTTAGGGTAGCGACAGGAGGAATACGAATAGAAGTGAAAGTTAAAACCGTTACGTTTACACGTTGTGTCGTCTGTGCTGTGCGTACCGTCTCAGTGATGTCGGTGATGTCAGTAAGGTTGACCAAAAAAAAAAGAAAAAAATAAATTTTTTTTACATTTTTTCGTTTACCAGAAATGGCGCAGAACTTTAGCTCCTGGGCAGATATGGCGGAAGAAGAGCTGGCCCTGGAGTTGGCCGAGAGGGCATTGGCGAGGGAGGAGGCGGACAGGGAGAACCGCCAAACACGAAGAGCTGCCCTCGAGAGCGCTGCTGCCGTCCAAGAGTTGGAGGAATTCGTGCGGGTCTCTGAAGGAAAAGGGGACCCCGAGGCGGGGGTGGCTGCCGCCGTATATGCCGAGCCTCCTATCCCCCTTGAGTTGGCGGCACAGTTGGAGAGGGAATATCCCGTCCAAACGGATAGCGCGACGAGGAATAACGGAGAGACCCGGGGTATCGGACCGGCAGATATGCCTCGAGAGGGATTGTGGAGGGAGGAGGAGGACGAGCAACCGGTGAGTTCCCGCACGAGACGTCGTCGAAGGGCTCGTTACAACCCTCGGCGACAGTTGGCTGCGGAGGATTATGAGCCGGGACCTACGCCTCCTACTCCAGCTCCAGAAGGCCTAGCACAGGTAGAGCGGTTGAGTCCGGTCATTCAATCGGTCGTTGTGTTGCCGCCAACTCAGAAGGTGGAGTTGATTTCGGGTGCGGCGGTTCCACCTTGTGTTGTGACGGATTAATTCAGGGAATAAACCGGTTTAGGGGAGGGGATTTGTGACGTGGTCACAAGAGATAAAACAAACAACAAAAAAGGGACAAATTAAGCAGTATTTTCGTAAAGCTAGTTAATTAAAAATCAAAACAAAATAATGAGGAATATACAAATCAAAATTTGAAAAATTAAATTAAATATTTAAAACTATACAATAGCAGAAATACAATTTAAATTGCGACAATGGGAGTAAGGGATAGCGAGCGCGTCAGCCACTGCGGTAGAGACAGAGAGAGGCCCGAACGATTAGCGGATCACAGTCCGGCGATCAACAACGTGCCGAAATGTTTACATCGTCGGCCGTCGATTTCTGAATGTGCGAGAGAGAGAGAGAGGTATAAGAGTGCAATACATTAGACAAAGGCACCACGAAGACAACAAAGCAAGCGAAGTAATTATGCGATAGGACTATTAGAGTAATAAAGATAGCACTATCGCATATACTAATATGAAAAATACGCATTAACCAAATTGAAAATTTGAAAGTATAGGCGGATACTGAATGAAGTGGGGAAAATCTAGCGAGGTTACCTGCTTACCTCAGTTCCGCCAAAATTTAAGTGTGCGATCGAATACGGTTTCGAAAAGATGCAGTTTTCCGCGATCTTCCCTCTTCCCTGTTAGGTACTTGCCTCTTGGTTAAATATCGTTAGGGGTGGATTTTTGACTTTAGGGTGCGAGCACCTAATTTTTTATATTGATATTTCAAAAGTACCTAATTAAGTAGACAGAATGCGAAATAGTTTAAATGTTTACTATCAACTTCAGAGGTACTTCCCTCTTGGCTAAATATCGTTGGAGGTGGTTTGGCGACTTGAGGATGCGAGCACCTAATTTTTTAAATAGATATTTTAAAAGCACCTAAAAAGCTTCTAATTCACATCCCTGTTTCGTTACGCTAGGACTCATCCTTCCTGTGTATTGGTGGGGTGCACTGCTAGCTTTACGTCATGCCCGCAGTACATACTTAAAATTTCGATTTCTGTATAATCGGAGGGAGCACCTAATTTTTAATTAGAGCACCTAATTAGCACCTAAAAAGCACTTAATTTTGCCACTATTGACGACCCTGTACTGCTAGCATGACAGACGTTAGTATTGACACTAGTTTCACAAAACACAATGAACGCAGCTTGATTAAATATCGAAATCGCACGTTTTCACGGAATATCAGCTGATGTCTGCAAGGCGCGCTGTTTTGACAGGTTAGTACAGTAATTTTTTATACAAAAATATTTTCAGTTGTCCGGGTATTCGACACATGCGTGAACGGCCGGTAAAGTCGGTCACGCTGGTTTAACCAGATCCAAGCTGTTTTGGCTTGAAAAATTGATGCTTAGCCAGCGTTTTTTATTTCTTTCAGTGTATCAAATAATTAAGAATTTCTGATTTTCCGTAATTTGTTTTTTAAGTTTGGTATTGCAGATTCACCAAATTGACAAAGATTGACAAAACGGCCAGAGAATGGAACTTTCGTAAAAAATAATGTAATTCCTCTTATTTCGAATTTGGCCCATGTATCTGTTTATTGAATTGTTTGCATTCGTATCGTCTTTGCCATTGTATCCAATATTTCCCGATTCTCACTAGGACGAGGTAGACCAGGTCCAGAGAATCTTTTTTTTTTGTACACAAGAAATCCTCTGTTACTCTATTAGCAACAATTAACGTTACCTTGCAGCAACCTAGGTTTGAAAGTCGTGAAACTAAGGATGACAATAAACAATTCAAACGCATTCTTAATCAAGTCAAGTTTTCATCGGTAGTATCGATAATGCACTGTTTCACTTCCTTAAAAAAAAAATATTCAAATAGTTCGACTAGTAAGAGCATGCTAAAATTTCTTTTACGTCGATGATAATTAATTCTCCAAAAAGTCTGAATATAATTTTTCTGCATTTATCTACACTACATTTATGTCCAAGGCCCCAAAAATCCCCGAGTGGACATTTTCAACTGACAGTGGTTAAAAAAAATACGAAAAATTCCACCATATTGAATCCGCCATTTTGAATTTTCCAATGCTGATATCTCATTCTTAATCAGAGACCCCGAAAACACCCCAGTAAATATTTTCAGCCGAAAACGGTAAAAAACGTAAAAAAATTCCGCTATATTGAACCCTCTATATTGAGTTTTTGTAATATAGCATAGTTTTCATAATCAAAATGCTCCGAAGTCCTTGAGTATATGATTTAACAAACTATAGAGGGTCATGGGAATAAAATAAAGTACACCATTACGATAATATGAGTAGAACGCGTAATTTACAGATATTATCGACTTTGAAAGGCTCGTATGCGGAGGAAAAAAATGTTTGAAAGCAAATTACCCTCATATCTTTCAAGTCCAAATAATAATAACACGTTTGTAGCCGTTTATTGGATAAAGAAACCATTTTCCTGGTTAGAATCAGTCGTTTTCTACGAAAAAAACGTGAAAAAATCTCGATTTTTTACGAAAATGTGCCAAAAATAAGTACACCATGACATTATTCGCTTTTTTTAATAGTTGTATTGTTTAGAGCACATCAAAAAACACCAAGAAAATGTAGTGGAGTAAAAAACTATGAGCGATTTGATTAAAATTTGAGAACCTTAAGTTGCGGATCAGTTTTTTGTTATTTAGTTGTTAATGGGTTAAATGCGTTATCGCTGGTAATATTTTAGGATGATTTAAGGCTCATGAAATATCGCAGTTGCGAATTTCGGGCTGGGCCATTCTTAAAAATATTCATCGGTCCTTACATCCTCGATAAAAAAAAATACTAAACGTTAATGTAAATATAAAATGAATGTTCTCAAAATTTCGAATAATTTAGATACCTCGGTGTTGAGATATTATGAAAAGCATGTTGTGCCTTTTAACATATGCGCATGCGCGTTGCACCCGAGAAAATTCGGAATAGGATTGTTTGAGAGCATTAAATGTGTCTTAAATGATGGATGTAAATAGATTGCCTGAAACGTTTCTACGGGTCTCTTTCCTCTGAGCCGGATATACGCGCATACGCGCAGCACTGGTTATACCAGTCGGGAAAATTTGGATTAGCCCACCGGAAATTCTGAATAGGATTGTTCGAGAGCATTAAATGAGCCTTACATTATAGCCGCAACAGAATTTTCGTATGGTTCCCCTGATACTGGTTTTACCATGACGATGTCAGCTGGACGACAAGCTGGCGCATCCACATGTTTTTCAGCTTTAGTGAAAAGTATTAAGTAAAGCTCCCCTCTGTTACTGGTTGTGCGATGTGGATGCGCCAGCTTGACGTTAAGCTTTAGTGAAAGGCAGGGGTACAAAGTTCCGAAAATCAAAAAGCCGTAAGGCTAAAACTTCTATAATGCGTAAGTCCGAGGTATTTTAATTTGCTTTCTTTTTGCCAAATTTTCAAAGACAAAGTGAAGAAAATCACGCTAGAGCCATGCTATATCGAAATTTTGGCCTTTCGGTATGTTGATTTTCGGAACTTTGTTCCTCGGCCTAGTGAAAAGTATTAAATTCAGGATAGGGGTATTATATTAGCATTAAATTAGCCTTAAAATATGCCTATGAAATAAATCGCCTGGATCGCTCCTACACTGAGAGAAAAATTTAATAATATGAACTAAATATTTGGTTGACCCATTCTATCCGGCCGCCTTAGATGAATAAATCAAATATTTTTTTAAACATACACATATCACGTTACCATTATCATGCATAGATATCTTTTCAAATTTTTCTAGCATTCCTCCTCTGCTAGATTAATTTTAAAATATCTCTTATAAATAAAACCGGATATACGTATAAGACAGGTTTTTTCACGGTCTTACTGACGAGTCCACGTGAAAAAACTGGGACGAAACGTATATTTTCTAAAATAGACAATTGTTCCCTGTATCACCGCTAGAGGGACACAGAACCTATTAATAGTCAAGTCATTAAAATTCCTTATATTCCGAACAGTAAAATCAAAAGGTCTTAGCGGTTATACTACAAATCCCGGCAATGCTCACTTAAGTTACTTTACGACATACTTAGTGGTTGAAATCGTCAACCCATGTATTTGATTTATGATTTATGATTTATTATTTGTTTATTTAAGTAAAAGGACCGTAAATACCAAGAAATTAATCTAATTCTTAATATTTAGTTATAAGCAGTCGAGAAAAACATTAAACGTTGCTTTGGCAACGAATATTATATACACATATCTTATATAATCCGCATATGGGCAATTCTACAGAACTTTTCACTTTCGAGTGAACTTAAACGTAAATTTTTTTTTTTCAAGGCAAAGCTTTAAATTTTTTTTCTGATGATAGATATGAGATGCCGAATCTAAGTTCTATGCGCGTAATTCATTTTGGGTGGAGGTTCAGGGGGTGCCTTAGGGATACCATAAAAATACAAAATTGGCATATAGGCCATTCTACACAACTTTTCATTTTCGGGTAAAAAAAACGACAAATTTTTTTTGAAGGCACAACAATTTTTTTCTGGTGATGGAGATGACATACCGAGGTGTGGTTCTATGCGCGTAATTCATTTTGGGTGGAGGTTCGGGGGTTTATAAAGAACATTTGGAGCTATTATAAAAATAGAAAATTGTAGATAATGCATAGGTCAACATTTGATCTGCGCGAGATCGCCAGAAGCGCTTAGGTACTGGTACGCGGTCGCTGATGACGATAAGAAGGTCGGTTAACCTCCATCACATCAGATTCAAGGTCATTTAAAGGTCAAGTGGAGAAAAAACCATCGGAAAAATCTGAAAAAAATCATGCATATGTGTTTGAGGCCAGCAAATCGTAGTCTAAGGTCAGTTAATCTTTATAAGGTCAGGATCAAGGTCATTTGATGGTTAAGTTAAAAAAAGTGTTATTTATTTTGTCAGTCCTTGTTTTGTTTGTCATTTCTTGAGCGACAGATGTAGATTTTACAGCGTATTTTACGGCTTACATATTATTCTTATTCAAAATAAATCTACAGATATAAATAAATTAATAACTGTAATTCATATTATATTTTGTTACGTATATTTGTCAATTCTCAATTATATTGTTTTACGTGTATTGATATTTTACAAATGTTCCTGACATTTAGTATTAATTCAAAATCATATTGGAAAACTTCATAATCTCGAAATGCTCAAAATATTTTTCTTCTGCTAAATATCACATTCCAGAGGGAAAAAAACATTAATGAAATGATCATACATCAATGATAAACTGCTGTTTATGGTCAGCGTCCAAAAAAACACAATACATGGTTATTTGTAATAATTTTAGAACTATTAATTTTAACAATACTAGTTATTTTTGACTGTTTTGTAGTAAGTATTACATATGCTATCCACGTGAACAATCATTTTTGTGATAAGATTAGGTGTCAAAAACCATTTACAATCTGTCTTAAAACATGATAAATAACTGTGGAACTGTGCTGCTAAAAATATAACATTTTTTTTACGAATTACGTGAATTTTCTTCATTTTGCAGATGCTGCCTTTTCAAAATTTGTTAGGGCACACACTTTTCTGACGGCTGATTTTCTTTGTTTTTATAAATACTTTCTAATACTATAGGCGGTTTGACGTTAAGAGAATTGTTCGAGGCCAAAAAAGTGAAAAAAGTAATAAAAGAAGTGTTTGACAACAAATTGGCGATATAACTTCCAGATGGTGGCACACCTTGCAAACCTTTGGTATGGATCTAGAACTTGTAATATCTTATAGAGTATTGTTTTTTGATACTAAAAATATTCGGTTTATTTGTTTTCACGCACTACATAGATCAGGAGAATAAAAAGTCTTTTTCAAAAATAGTCGGCGACACGTAAATTTTAGATGCAGACATTTCAGCAATAAAATATATTTAAATGTGTTGTTCGAGTACGTTTTTATCCGATTGTAGCCTTATACCTAATGAAAAACTGTTTCAGTTCGAGAAAAACGATGGCGACACTAAAATGAAAAGTTCTGTAGAATTGCCCAATATACGCTCGCTGTGGATTTTGCTGGATCATCGCTATGCACGCTTGACGTATGCATACTGAAAATTTGATTCTTATATATCAATCTGTATATTTTCTTAATGACTTGCGTTTAAACAATGAAAATATGTACGCCATCTGTCGGTACGATTATGTAGGTAGTATGCAGAGATGCTAGACAGCTAGACAGATGCTAGACAGCGAAATTGTCTCCCCACCACGTCTCCTGCTCGTCGGCAAGTCGGACCGCGACTTGGCGGTGATTGGCCGTTCGAATCCCCGAGACGCTGCGGAAATTCAAACAGGACGCCGGTATCCGAGGTGCAATGATAAATAAAAGATTTTGATACAAAAATGAATACAAAAAATTCGGGTTTTTTGCAGATTCAGCTTAAAACACATTGCTTTAATACATTATCAAGAAAGAATATTGAAATTATAGAAAATACGTTGTTTATGAGTATGATAATATGAAAATAGTGTTTTCTTGCTACAATTATACGTGAAATATTTTCATACGAATTAAAAATAGCAGGTTTGGGTAATCGAAAAGTTAAAAGTTAAAAAATTAATTAATTTTAACATTACTTAATTACTTTTTAGATCGTTAACTTTTGACTTTTAAGTTTTTAAATTTTAACTTTTTAACTTTTAACTTTATAACTTTTTTACTTCTTAATTTTTTAAAAGTACCCAGCAAACGAAAATGAATTGTAGTGGATTTAAAATTGCAATACATTTAAACCAATATAAATTCAATATCTTAATCCGTGACAATGAATAAAAATGAATAAAAGTGAATTGAAGGTTATAAAAGAATAGAAATGTATTAAAAATTTAAATGCAATTTAATTAATTCTTATTCCAATATAAGACATGTGTTACAACTGAAGAAATTTAAAACAAACAATTAAAATTGAATAGTTTCATTATCAATGATTTTCATTGTAAAAATAATGTCGAAAAAATTGTATTTTACCCAATTTCAAACTTATAAAATTCAATAATGTAGTATTTCTTGGTATACGGTCACTATATGTAAATTAAAATAGAATTAAAAGCATTAACATCTTCATATGTGCTTCCTACACGAAGCCATGAAAAAGGAAGGAAATTTATGCATAGTCGCTATTTGTACTATCACCGAAACTAAATTTAACACAGATCGGAAATTTCAAACTTATACTTTTATTTTATAATTTCTAAGCTCTATCTATTTCTCATTGTTTAGGCAAAATTTTCGTTGTCAGATTTCGCCTAAACACGAGTGTCGGGCTTTCATAATGTGGAACATCTCTCCCAGCACCGCATACGGGCTCAGTTGTTATTACCCGGTCATCCGGTACCGGCTGATACCTGGAAACAACGAAACCGATCCGCCTCAGATAGGCCACATAATCTCTCAGATGTTGTTGAGAAAAGCGATCTGCCAGTTCGGAATGCATTACTGCAAACCGACTATGCATTCGCGCCATCGAACGTACGAATGGTACGTTCGTTCAAGATGTTAGTGAACAATTTGTATAACGTATTGATACAAGTGATCAGTCTATGATTTCTCGGATCGGACAAGTCTCCCGATTTTGGGATCAGGATCGTTCGGCCCTCTACCAGTCACTGCAGAATGGGTTGGCCTCCATTTAGATATTCGGGCTAGGTGTTGATGGACAGAAGTGAACTCCTCCCACCAATAGTTATTAATTCCATCCCAGCCCGGCGAGGAAAAATTCATCGATCTTGTGATGGCATTTTTCACCTGTAATGCACTGACGGGTGGGAAATCTTAACTTTGTTGTGCGAGTTCGACTCACAACACGGTACAGATTTCAATACCTGGTGTGTCTGCATTAAGCCTCGATGTTTTCTCGTAGATGCTCCCCCCCCCCCCCTCCCCCTCCCCCCCCAGAAATCTTCAACCGAGGCCATCGACGAAAACTCGCGTGATGCTGCGATACGATGTTTGAAGAGGTTGGAAGGATTCGACCAAATTGTTTTTCGAATTCCATCCTCCCGTCTTTGCAGCCTCTTTTTGGCATCCACCAAAACCCGAATTTTCTACCATAATAATCTCTCAGTTGTTGAGAAAAGCGATGTACCAGTTCGGGATGCATTACTGCAAACCGACTATGCATTCCCGCCATGTAGCTTTTCTGTTGCGGACAGCTCTCCTCGTAGCAACGCATTCGATCTTGCCTGAGATCCTCCGTCCACTGAAATTGTCCGTGGGCATTCGCGAGTCGTGGTCCCGGGACACCCGTTTCGGCCCCTCCACCTCGGGACTGGGCTTCATTCGAAGCAGCTCGATGGCCAGGAGCTCTGAGCATTACACTATATATAACCGCATGTAAAGGGAGTAGGGTGGTTGGCCCTACTCCCCGTTGTTATGCCTCTTTCGTTTGTCTCTTACCTCGCCATCCACTGGGGTTGGTTACCCAATCTCTGACAAGGTTGCTCAGTGTCCAGGACCCACCGGCTTTAATAAGCCCATGTGGAGGTGAGAGTAGGCCATTTGGGAAGATAGGCTAAGATGCAGCCTTTTGCATAGCCGCATTGTGTTACGCATCATTCCCTTTGTGTCCCTGATTATTGTTATTATTATTATTATTTCAATAATAACTTTAACAACAACATTGGTTTCTTATGTCGCTCAATCTGTACGAAAAGTGAGAATTTTTTGCTCAAATCTCTACCAGATCAGCGTGAAATGTCACTGCAACCACGCCCAAACCATGAGGTAGGTGATTGCAGTGTTGGTACTGAGTTCAATTCAACGCGCAGAAAATTGTCTACACGGGGACTCGAACCCAGAACCTTCGGAGACGTTCAGTTTACGAAACAAGGCGGGCGCCTTAGCCATCGTAACTATCTCGCCCCCTTTTATTATTATTATTATTCATTATTGTAAAATATCTGAAATTGTGTTCGCCTTGCCTCGGCGACAAGCTCACTCGTGCAGTCTCTCCCGTTGACGCTTTCCGTGCGTCTCGCTCCCTTCCACGTCAAAAAACCACTACATTGGCGCTTACTCACGGCGTAAGATATTTACATTACCGGTAATTATGTCCCCTCCTCCCTCCAGTTTACGCTATGATCCAGATTCCAAAACCTTTGGAATCAGGTGTTCCATTACGTCGAACCAGCCGTGGCAAGCAAATTTAGTCTCGTTAATAAAATAAATTTATTAATTTACAAAAAAACATAAAGCCTAATTTATTACCTCCTTTCCTATCTCTCGAGCTTCCTAATATTTAGGGTGATTAATACAAACAGCCCCTTCTTTATGTTACGTCATATCCCGGACGTTACACTATAATCAAAATGAGTAAATGAGTCATTTCACGTCAACCGGGACACTTTTCGGACATGATGTCATGGAATTAAACGCAAATTTTTTTGCGTATTCTTTGGCAAAAATAAATACAGCAATTTTTTATTTTTTATTTCGCGCCATATTTCAAAAGTTACAAGCAGTTGAAAACTCTCAAAAACGTCCGAAAACGGTGAAAACGCTTTGCCTGAAACGCTCATATCTTCTGTTCCTTTTATCGCACAGACTTGGGTCGGTACTCATTTTAAAGCTTAGAATACGTACTTTCATACTACAAAAATGAAATTTAGGAAAATAAAAAATCCTACTTTTTTTCGAAAGTTAAAGTTTGAGAATTACTTTTAGATTTGCCTAGAAAT
Organism: Trichopria drosophilae; assembly: GCA_030407085.1. NCBI lineage: Eukaryota > Metazoa > Arthropoda > Insecta > Hymenoptera > Diapriidae > Trichopria > Trichopria drosophilae. The sequence continues at coordinate 68,803,287 of CM059584.1, forward strand.
GGTATTGTTTTAAATTTACATAAATTATTAGCTTCGTTAGCCTAACTTATATTTTCTGGAAAAAATCTTCGTCATTAGCCGGAGTTAAGGGGGTTAAAAACTGTTTAACATTCTGTTCGAAAACGGCGAGACATTAGGTATAAAATATAAGAAATTTGACACAAGTAACCAATTTAAATTTATCAAAATATATATTTCATTTTATTTCATTTTATTTTACATACAATCCCTTCAATTTCAGTTTTCGAGTTGGAAAATATCTTTGCGGCTACTTTTTCATTGGAAATTGGTTTAATATAATGGAATTTGATGGTACCTTTCAACAATTTCGACTGCTCAACCCGTGTTTTTAAACTTTCCTTTTCTTCATTATATTGCTCCACAGTAAAAAAACCCGAAAGAAATGTTTTTAATGTTTTTATTATTTATGGCCCATAAATATAATTTTTTGGGCGTATTTATCGGCTCTTGTCGAGGATCTAGGCTGCTTTTAGCAGCTAATCTTTTAAAACTTCCTCCGATACCGTCGCATGGTCCCTTTCCATGAGAAGTCGCGAAAATATTCCACTCTGCTGCTATGCCAAAATCTTTTTCATGAAGACACAAGTTAAGGAAAGTTTTTTTATTTTTGTACTGAGCAGCTGCTCCGTCAGAAAAGTAAATTATTTTTTTTATTTGCTGTATTTCTTTCTTTAAAAATTGAATAAAATGCCTTTGAAAAAGATGGAAGGCTATGGTATTATGTTTTAAGGACTCTGCAATTGCACAATAATTTTTATGTTTTATAATTCCGTCTTCTTTGTAGTAAGCAACCAAAGGATGTATAGTCGCTTGGTCGTTATTCCAGTGAACACCCTGAATTGCATCTTGGATCACAAAACCGTAATTTTCAGCAAAGTCACACACTACCAAGCATTCTCCTTTCTTTAGTTGGGCTTTTACATTAGAATAATAACTGGATTGTTGCTTAGCAATGAATGCATGGCTGACCAACGGTTTTAATTTTACTTCAAACTTCTCTAAGAACTCTTCCACAGAAGAAGATATTGTTTCCAGATTTGTTCTGTCGACGGATACCCATTGTTTATACATTACTGTGTCGATGCATTCGTTTTCAAATACATCTTATAGTTGTTTAACTATATTCTCTAAACCTGGGCAACTTGCGCACTGATTCAAATTACAATCAACGGAGGGTGAAGAGCAAAGCATACGGGATAAAATATCTTTATAATCATGAATGGGTTGCGTAGTATCGGCGTTACCTCCCGGCAGTACGCACTCTTTTGGTCTCAAATCACAGAACTTTGAAAACCCGATCTTCAAATCGGAATATTCAGCCATTTCTTTAAACATGCGATAAGTCTCCTTCAAATTACTGAGTATAAGCCTTTTCTGTTTTTGTATTTTCTCTCCATTTTCTTTAACGGTAACATAATTTTTTTTTACCTGGCATTACACGGCTCGTAATATCTGATGCATAGAAATCTTTAACAGATTTCACAGTCATTTCGGATAATTTCTTACCAGTTTTCGAATTAGGTGTCGACAATATTCCAAATTCCTGAGCTGTTTGCTTTGCAATAGAGATCATGCGGTTAGACGCGTGAAAAGTATTTTGGATTTTTAAAAAGGGCCAGTCGTGGGCAAGTGTTAATATAGAAATTTTTTTCTTGCGATCAGTCGTTGCAGAAAACTCTGTTTTTAATATTTCAAGAATTTGATGTTCTTTTACGACCAGCGATTCTTCTTCAAGATGAAATACCTCCGAAGCCAGTTCACGACTCACCTCCAGTAATTTTTTTGTACAATAATTTTTCTCCGCCATTCTTTTTTTCTTGATTGGCGATACATCTAAATGCTGTATAGTGTCATTTAATTTAGAAATAAGAACAGAGTTTTTAATTGAATCACTTGCATCATAATCTGATAAACACGCTTCACTTGTCGAAGGTTTCACATCACTGGTTAAAGAACTGTCACTATTTTCACTAATAATGTCAGAAAGTTTTGATGCTCGCAACCCACAAGTATTACAAATTTTTACGTTGTTGGGCACAGTCCTCGTCATTTTTAACTTTTTCCTTAACGACGGAACGACATTTCTTAAATCTTCAACTTTTTTTCTCCAGTGTTTTTTTATATTAAAGGGATTGCAGCACACGTCATAGTTTTTTCTTTTTCGATTCATTCTTATACTACGTTAACCTCGATATATTTAAATACGTAGATAATATTTAATAGATCTTGATAGAATAAATATCAAGAACGAACTGAGAAATAGTGCAAAACGGCGCAGTTACTCGTCGGCAGGTTTAAACATGTCCATCGACGTGATGCGACGTGATAAGGAGCGCGCCCGCGGAAGCCTCCGGCACAGTCACTGTGGTCGCGCGCCGTGAACTTCAAATTCAATCGCTTTAAATAAATACAATCCATCGTTTCTCCATTTTCAAACTTACCATTTTTATAGAGAATTTGTCAAGGCTTACGTTACGATCTGTCCCAAAATTGTAACTCGTGGTCCTACCGCTTAAAATTAATTCTCAAACTTTAACTTTCGAAAAAAAGTAGGATTTTTAAATTTCATTTTTGTAGTATGAAAGTACGTATTCTAAGCTTTAAAATGAGTACCGACCCAAGTCTGTGCGATAAAAGGAACAGAAGATATGAGCGTTTCAAGCAGAGCGCTTTCACCGTTTTCGGCCGTTTTTGAGAGTTTTCAACTGCTTGTAACTTTTGAAATATGGCGCGAAAAAAAAATAAAAAATTGTTTGCTGTATTTATTTTTACCAAAGAATACGCAAAAAAATTTGCGTTAAATTCCATGACATCATGTCCGAAAAGTGTCCCGGTGGACGTGGAATGAGTCAAATGTCATTTTTTTCAAAACTATATTAGAAACTTTGATTATACATGAAATATCACTGAAATATGCCCAGTGTTCTATTCATAAAAGAGCGTAATAAGGATTGAATATTTATACATGTCCAGTTGAAAATAATTATAAAATTGCAGTAAGATCTCCCTTGAAGGGATGGGTCGGTTCTCGGTTCAACTTCTTAATGGGCCGCGTGAGGGATGGTATCGTTCCCCTTCTACTGCGACGTTTACCGCTGCGCCAGTGTACTACGCACATGTATACCGATCTCCTGTCGGCCCGGTAAAGTAAGTCGGGGGTGGAGGAGGCACGCGTTCACCCAAAAAGAGAAAGGCATCTGGTTGCTCAACAGAATGCTCCGCTGAAAAGAAAGCCCATAAAGGGAGATCTTACTGTACTTGTATAGCCCCCGCAGGGGACTTGTGGAAGAGAGCGGAGCGGGTAACTCCGCCGTAAGGAAGAGGGAGGGGTCGAAGCGCCCGAACTCGAACAAGAGCAATGCTTTTGAAATTCCGCTTCTGTTAGCAAGTTTTGAGAATTGACGACCTCACGGACCCGATCGTTCGGTTGGTCTGTTACCGTCGAATGCCTGACCGTAAAACGACTCGAGATACTCATCGTACTGGGGAGCTAGGGAGCGGTGTCAAGCCCCTGCCGGCGGGTTCCACACGGGGGAGCGTTACGTCGTGCCTTGTCCGTCCGGTAGTAACCGCAAAGAGGGTTGGCCTCTAGCGGGTCGTGGCAACGTTAGAAAGGGTTTCCTGAACCAACAGAAGTCTCGAGGCAGGCAGCTTGTTACTAACAATTTGGTAGCTGAATTGTTGTTTATTTTTCAATGGGCACAACCAGCGGTGTAGTGCATCACTCAAATATGGCCCCATACCCCGTGGGGGTGGGGGGGGGTGTCTTAAATGTTAAATTTTAAATAATATTAATAATTAATTATTAATTATTAATATTAATAATTAATAAATTAAATAATTAATCTTAAATCTTAAATCTTAAATAGGGAAGGCACCTAAAATACTCTAATTTTCAGTGTACTTGTATAGCTTGGAAATTAACGCAAGAAATTCGAAACTCGAAACATCGATTTTCGTCTTTTCTAGAAGTCAAGCCGCTTGTTTTTTATAGTTTTATTTTAATAATATAATTAATTTTATAATTATTATTAAAAAAAAATTTTCAATTTATTTATAGCTCAAACCATTTACATCTAAACATTTTTTTCAGATAACAATTCATGTGAACGTGTATCTGAAGAAGCGTTGCATAACTCTATAATCAATTAGGACAGGTGCTTTCAAAACAATGTCACCAGTTTTAAACCACAAAAACATTCGTTGCGCGCAACGGACCTTTGTTTTTATATTTATATGGTCTGTTATCGTTATAGCAACTGTACGGTTCCGACATGCGGAGTACAATTCATTGACCGACGCTGATGTGATAGAAGCACAGGTTTGTTTTTGATATAAAAATTATTGTAAATAAAGTTTCTGACGCTTGTGCATAATTTAATCTAACATTATTTCAGAATGAACATTCAGTACATGGAACCTATAAATCCTCCCCCTATTTTGAACCTAATACAATAATCAAGAAGAGCGAAATAAATATAATGTTAAATACAATTGTAACTGCAAGATCACAAAAATATAAATATGAAGCCAAACATTTTTTCGAAGATGATTTGCTTATTGATCATAGGCCCCCTAAGACTGAAAGGGAACTTATTCGTGAAATTGAAAACCAGCTTCCAAGTCTACCTTTGTCTTACTGGAGTAAAAATAATAAATTTCTTTCTCAAAGGAAAAACACAAAAAATGCGAAGAGCGGTGACATTTCCTGTATTCCTAAATATCCAGATATTTTTGAATTGGAATTTAACAACATTTATTGGCAAACATTGCGTTCTTCAAATGGAACATTTCAACTGTTCAGTGCTTTTTACGATAATCGGAAACTGTCACGAATTGGACCTTCAGTTAGAATTATAGGCATGATAGACCGAATAGAACCTGTAGTCAAAACATTTTGTCTACTATGGTACAGTGAGGAGAAAGAACCAAAAGTTGTAGAAATTTTGGAGTATAAATATATGTGGTATTCAAAGTGGGGTAATTACAAACAGGGAATTTACCAGCCTTATATTATTGCTTGTAGAATCCCACAGTCACATTTAAAGTATGGGTCACCGGCATCTGTTTCCCTAATAGAGAGAATATGTGATACCGCCACTAATAACATAAATATAATATATAATAAGCCCAAAACGCAAAAAGATTTTGCTGTCTGCGTTAAGGGTCTCGATTTCCTTCACGAAGATTTATCTGTAAGATTAATTGAGTGGATAGAGCTAATAGGAATTTTAGGAGCTGATAAAATATTTTTTTACAAATTGCATGTTCATCCTAATGTCTCGAAAGTCTTAAATCATTACCAAAAACTTAACAAAGTTCACGTGACCCCGCTTACGTTACCAGGTGGCCAGCCTAACATTCCAACCTTTCAACACATGTACTTAGAAAAAAAAACGAACCATAAGAGACAAAACGAATTAATTCCTTACAACGATTGTTTATACAAGCACATGTATGAATATCGATACATTGTTTTATTAGACATTGATGAAGTAATAATGCCTGTTCAGGACTATACGTGGCAAGAACTTATGAAACGTATTTTACCAAAGGCATTAATGTCAAGAAATGAAACAAGAGCATCTTATAACGTTAGAAATGTATATTTTCTTGATGATCTGCTACATCCTCAGAGGACTTTTGACGATATTCCAAGGTTAGTAATAACATGTTACTTTCCTTCACATTTAAATAAAATGATTTACGTTATGAAATATTTGGTTTACTTGTCGAGGCTCAATTAGGTTATTCATTTTAAAATATGGTTCCAAACTTATAACACGTTTTGCCGATCCATGGCCGGCTTGCATGAGCGATTTGTAGCGATGTAAAAGATTGATTGATAGTATTTATTATGCATTGGTTGGTTCGACCGTGTGCAAATCAACGAATACATTATAAATTACATAAAAAATAAAGAAGATACATAATATAGCACTCAGACGCAACTATATTTAACAAAAAATTGTCGAAGAAAAGTAGATAATAATAAGATATAGAAAAAAATAAGACAAGAGTAATCACCTGACAAAGTAAAATAAAACCGAGAAAAACCGAGAAATACAAATATATTTAAACGAGTGGCGATTAAAGAAATAAAACGTTAATAATGACGGTGTCAGAACGTCGTTGGTTTTAAGTAAGCGCGTGCGCGGATGAGTTGGCCATATAATTCCAATTCTATAAAAAAGCAAGATTCCCGGTAATCGTAAACTTTGCGGAGGAATGAGTCGATTTTTTTTTAGGAGTGGGCTGAATTGTAATTTATAGTGGTTTTAAACTAAATAATAAGGAGTCGACAAGTCAGCGGACTCTGACGTAAAATTCCACAGCGAGTACCGGAAACACTCGAAGGTGGGATTAAAAAGAAGTATATGTTCGATGGTCTCCAGCGAACCAGACGCGCAGCATATACAAGCCCTCTCCGGGGGTTTCAAAATTCAACAATTTTTGAAGAAACCCAACTGAATTTTCTCAATTTCATCCTGGTAACAGAGTGGCCAAAATTGTGAGGCAAATAGGAGTATGGAGTTGACCGAGAGATGAAGAGTGTATTCATAGCCGCCCAGGAGTCGACTTTCGCGGATCTCAGAATAGAGAGAACGGCTCTAGTGGCGCTCGCAGCCCTCGACATTGCGCCGTCCACAGCCGAGTGACCTACCGCTGTGTAGGAGATATCAACGCCCAGATACTTCAATCTCTGGACCGTGGCGATTGGAGTGTTTGTGTACGCGAAAAGTAGATCACAAGCACTGACTTTACCGGCTCGTTTAAATACCAAAATCCGCGTTTTCTCAGCATGTACCGTAAAGCCGTTCAGATCCCCATATTCTGCCAGGATGAAAAGTTTACGGTGTAAGTCAAATGGGCTGTTGGCAAAAATCGTCAAGTCATCCACGCATAGCATGAGCAGGTTGTACTCCAGAGTGAGATCCATGCTCTCGCAGCCTTTAGCACGGAAGTAAGTAACAATGTCCGCAACAAATAATATAAAAAGCAGGGGACGAAGGATTTCACCCTGCCGGACACCGTCCGTAACATTAACCTCCGCTGAGGATCCAAGACTAGTTCTGACGTGTAATGTAGCAGAGTCGTAAAGCGATTTTAGTATTCTAATAAGCTTGACTCCCAGTTTGTATAGCTTAAACCAAAGCATTTCGTGCGGGATTGAATTGAAAGCCCTCCTAAAGTCAATGAAGAGAGCGTATAGTTTACTTCCGGGGCGTCTTAGCATTATATGAGCAGTTGCGTATAGAATGTAGATATTATCTAATGTTCCGCGTCCCTTGCGGAAGCCTGACTGCTCTTCTGGTATGATATCATAATAAGTGACCCACGAAGTGAGGCGCTCGCTGATCAACTGCGTGAAAATGTTGGTGCACGCGTTCGCTATGGCTATTCCTCTACATTTAAAAGGGTCATTCAAGGGTCCGTTTTTGTGTATCATAGCCAAAAAGACTGTGGACCAGTCTTTCGGCACTCTCTCAGTGGCTAAGACTTTGTTGAAAAGGCCAACTAAAAGAAGAAGTTGTGTCCCGTAGTTTTTCCCCGAGCGAGACGATGGACCACCATGCGAAGCTCATTCGGAGTGAAGGGAGCGTCCAGTACTTGGTCGAAGACAGCGAAGTCGCGAGGAGGCCGGGGAGGGTATACTTCATGGAGGAAATCGGACCAAATTGTTGGAGAGATCACCTCCGAGACCACCCCCACCCTGTACCTCCCACAGCTCTCCGAAACTCCGCAGAGTTGCCGACCCCTGCAAAGGCGTCCGGCATCTTTGTGCGGAATAAACTCTTCTTCCGCTTCACAAGGCCATGGTAAGCTCGCCTCATATCAAGATATTCCGCAGCATAATCTGGTCGGTAAGCAGAAAAATGAAGTTGATTAAGTGCAGAGCGCATGGCTTTGCGGGATAGGTGGCAGTCCCGGTCGAACCATTCGTGGTACCTGGATCGTGAATTAGCCACTCGAGAATTTGTGGTCCTACCAGAGTTCTCAGATGCTTCGATCACTGCATCGCGAAACCATATAAAAAGCTCGTCGGTAGTGAATAGTTCTGCATACACAGGTAGCCTCGGCGACGAGCTGAGATTTTCAAGGAACATACGTGCTCTTTCCGGGTACCAACGAAGGCGACTGTAAGATGTGAGGTTATGTTCCTCCGTAACCGTGGCGCGACCGTTAGGGGAGTACACATCGAGAGTAAGCGTGATTCATCGAAACATCGACGATCGTAGACGAAACAGTCTTATCTGCAGCCGCAAAAAGGCCACCAGAAGCATGGCCGGCACGGTGAATTTTTATTGCAGGTGTCCAGCTTTGAAGGTAATCCGTGATCCAGCTTGGAAGTCGTGATTGACACGGGTTCAAAATCCAGGTTTCGTTGCAGCAGATCACAGACGGCGGATTGAGAGGCGATAAATTGAGCAAGTTAGTGACCCCATGTAAATTCCAAAAACATATGGAGGTTGGAACAAGCACATGAGTCATGTTAGCTGGACGAAGGTGTCACTATTGGTTGGTTTTCTACAGGGGCCGCCCTGCGTTTTTTGACGGAGCCTCTTGAATATCCATCGGGATAGTGTCGCTCTGAGGATGCAGGTTGGTGGTGCTGCGATAGCTTGGGCGTGGTTGGAAGCTATTGGACGCATCATCCCAGTGAAACCATTTGGAGTCAACTTCGTACTTGTGGTATCCTGATCTGGCCAGCCTGCCATTGCGACGCGCGTCCTGGACTATGGCCCTTACTTTTGACATGATACCTTTTGGGGTGTAGTGCGAATCGATTGAAATCTTTGAGCCCGTAAGATCTTTGGTTTAGCCGCCGTAATAGCATCCCTCTCTTTCACGTCAGCAAGTTTTACCACCTCGTTGGACGAGTTGTGGGCTATGTAATGTGCCTGAGCGATGCGGTACTCTTTTCTAAATTTTTCCTTTAGGAATGATGTGACCTGGGAGCGAGGAGATGTAGCAGCCGGTGGGCGATCCAGGCCTTTAATCATTAGGCTGGCACGGCGGCTTTCCTTACTAAGGCTTTCAAGGCGTTTCTCAAAAGCTACGAGCTGCTTGGTGTGAGCGTCAATTCTTGCAACCTCTCTCGGTTTGATGAAGTAACCTCGTTCTTGAATGCCAAAAGGTCATCTCTAACAGAGTCCAGTTTGTTAGTAAGTGTGTCGAGCTTGTTGATGATGGCGTCAAACTTCTCATCCGACATTTTACTGTTGGGTGACAAAGCGCAGTGAGTTGAAGGTAGCAATGCTATTTTCTTCAGAGGGCTAGAGGCGTCTAGGGTGGTAGCCGAGTGCGTTGCGTCCAGAGATAAGTGCGATGTAGAGCGATATAGTGCTCCTATGCGCGATTCATTAGATGCGTCCTGTGAGGTACGCTTCCGTTTTGCAGTTCAATATGATTGCAACGTTGTACAGGAGTCAGATCTATTTCGAATTCAGGTCGCAGCAGTAGTCGGTCGTCCTCGTAGATTTGAGTTGCCGGAGTGTGGCTTTCGGTCTGATATGCGAAAAGCTAGTAGTAAAATTAAGGTATTTCAACCTTAGTAGCAACGAGAAATTGTAATTTGCGGTCAAAATGTGCGAAAGAAAGTGGTAAGTGTCTGAAATGAGCTGCTAAGGTAGTGTGAGTCTTATCTAGAGGCAGTTACCTTGCCCAGGTAACATGTCGACCAGAGATAAGTAGTGCGAGTCAAATCAGTGTGAGTTACCGTCCGGTGGTCTCAAGTAGTTAAAGTCCGAGCGTTCTTGGAATCAGGGGATAACAATCGATACAGAGATTTGTCGCTCGGCTCACAGATGGCGCCACTTGTCTCTCGGTTAAGCACAGATTGTTTGTCAAATAGTGGCCAACGGAAATTTCAGGCCGGCACTTTTTCCACACAGATTACACTTAACCACAGGCACATTGATGGATGAAAAAACACACCACACGACCGTACCGATGGCTAGTACAAATAGAATAGACCGCGGACGGATGACATACGTTAAACTACGTGAAAACGAGCGAAATTACTCGGCGCGACTTGAGGTACGTCTGACATGCACGAACGCCATGACAGCTCTATAAATGCATACTAAGAGCTATATTTCAATGGCTTGTTGGTATGGGTGATTTTTATTGGATATAGTCTTCTGTGATGTCCGAACCGTTCCACCCGAGAGCCGACCCGTGAATAGACAAATCGTCATTAAAGCGGAGGAAATACCTAGTCCTTTATCCTTTTTTGTTCTATTGCATAGAGCTAGAAAGATTGAGTTTTCTTACCGGACAGTTTTCGCGATTTTTGAATTTCATAAATTTGAATGGAAATATCAAGGAGTCCAAACTGATGATTTGTCCGGGGAACTAGCAGGGAAGCGGGGAAGAGCCCAAAATTTTACGTCCGAGTATGCTATGGTCGTTTTTTTCGGCAAGGTCATTTCAAGGCCAAACTTAAAACTCCTGGAACTGCGAATTAACTCAGCAAGAGGTCATTTTCGGGGAAAATGTTTCAGACAAAAGTTTCAGTATTTTTCCCGGGATATTTAATTGTTCCTGTGAATTTGACCTTGTTGATGACCTTGAAGGTCATTTCAAGGTCAAGTTCAATTTTTTAAATGAGAACCACTATCTTTTTACCGCGAATTTGGAAAGTGGGGAAAATTCGACGTTCAGGACATAACCGTGAATATACCTTGAACTCTGAGTCCAGGTTATTTCAAAGATAATATCTCATAAATTCCTGTATGACAATAATATCCCGACGATGACATGGGAACCATTATTTGTTGAGCGGAAAGCCTGACGTTAGAACTTACCATGACCATACGTACATACATATTACCTTTAATTGATTGGTAAGGTCATTTGAAGGTGAATGTTCGAAAATTTCAAATATAGCAATAGTAACGTAGCGGGTTTTAACTGCAATTACAAACATCCATCCCCAAACGAATTCAGTCTTTTCTAACAATACCATCGGCATTAGCATTACCCGAGATGTACTGTGTGGAGGTTGCATGATCGGGCCTACATCTCATCGGGGTGCTTTGTTCAGGTGGTTCCCCTTGCCGTAACCTGTGCGTGCGTGCGGGCGTGTGTGTGTGTGTGTGTGTGTGTGTGTGCGTGTGCGTGCGTGTGTTTATTTATTTTTTTTCCCAAGCGACGATGGAAAGCGCTACCAGCCAACCCTGCTAGCCGGTGCCAGCAGGAGTGCGGGGTTTGCACTCGCTAAAACCACCGCCGCTTAGACTGAGATTCCCCCTCGGCAGCCGCCGCAAGGCATTACTTCGAGGGGGCAGTCTATGCCTCAGACGGCACTCCGCCGATGTTTTGGCTCCTCAAGTGTGGCTTACGTAGGTGCCTCCTTCTTCCCTCCTAGTGGAATTCAGCCTGTCGATGATGGACGTAGGGATGGTAACCACCGCGTCCCACCCCTTCTGTGAGGCAAGCAGACATTCCCCAATACCCTCAGGTGTTAATGACCTACCTTCCGAATTCCGGAACTGCTCTCGCTCCGCTGCGAATCTTGGGCAGTGGAAGAGAGCATGGGCCACGTGTTCCTCGAAACCGGAGCGTAGTCTGCCCGTCCACTTAGCTATATCTGGGATGACGCAGTGGGTCCATCGCCCCGATTCTGCTGAATCCCATCTTCGTTGCGACTTTTCGATGATCTTCCTGGACCATCTATTGTGGTTCCGCTCCTGGTCGGCGATGTTTGCCTTGTTCTCCTGCCTTCTTGGTGTTCTGCGGCTCTCTCGGTTGCTAAAAGGTCTATGGGAGGAAGTCCCGCGACCACCGACAGAGCGGTATCCGATACACTCCGGTAGGCGCGAGCCACTCTGAGGGTGACTGTCCTGTAGGCCCGCCGGCAAGAGGCTCCGTAGCTCTTATGGGTGTTCATGGCATCAGCATAGATCGGTGCCCCGTAGAGAACTACCGATGAGAGGAGGGACCGTCGCGGTTACTTCGCCCCCCCCCCCCCCATATTGGGCATGATGCTGGAGAGCGTACGGGCCAGTTTGGAAGCCTTTGCATTTGTTTGCATTCGTCAGGTGTTGTTTCAATGACAGCCGCTCATCGAGAGTGACCCCAAGATATTTAATAGCGTCCACCGTCCTGATCTGCGTATCTTCCACCGTGGAGATGGCGTACGACCTTTTCTTCGCTCGAGAGATGAGCACCGCCTCTCTCTTCTCTGCCGCCAGATTTAAACCATGTTTGCTCAACCACCTAGCCAATACCTCGGTAGCATCATCTCCACTAAATTGCACCTCGTCGATGGTCTTCCCGATGACGATTAGTGCAAGGTCGTCTACGAAAGCTATCATGAACATTCCGTCTGGAAGTGATCGCCTAAGCAGTCCGTCATATAAGACGTTCCAGAGCAAGGGTCCCAGAACCGAGCCCTGTGGCACGCCTCCCGTGATGTTGTATCAGTGCCTGCCGTCATCGGTGTCATAATACAGGGTCCGGTCTGTTAGGTAGCTTGAGATGGCTTCTCTTAGGTAGAGCTGCACCTTCAGATCTTCGAGAGCCTGCATGATACAATCCCATCTGGCCGTGTTGAAAGCGTTCCGAATATCCACAGCAATGATGACACATGTACCTTCTGTTTCGGCTGCCACTGATGGCATTCGTGGCTATTGCCTTCACTTGGCCGATTGCGTCGATGTTTGAGCGCCCCTTCCGAAAGCCGAACTGGTTGTCGGAAGGACATCCCGCATCTTCGATGGCTGCTTCTAGTCTGGCACAGATAACCCTCTCATAAAGCTTCTAGGGGATGTCCAGCATGCAGAGAGGTCGGAACGAGGATGGATCGCCCGGGGGTTTGTTTCCCTTGGACAGAAGCACCAATCTCTGTTCCTTCCACTGCGCCGGGAAGCGTCCTTCCTTCAGATGAGCGCTGAATGTGTGTGTGAGTGTGCGTACACACACACACACGCGCGCGCGCGCACGCACACACAAATTTATCTAGAATTCATTGTAAATTTTCGAAATGAATGACCTGGAGTGATGTTTTTCCTTTTCTTGTCCGAAGGAACTGATTATGTGGATACTCTGATTTTCATTCATTCTTGTGAAGATGGATTTAATATTGTGCGCCCAGAAGCAGCCCTGAGCGTAACATAAATTCTTCTTCACAACAAAGACTGAAAATCAGCATATCCTAATACTGAGTTCCATCGGATATGAAAATGCAAAACATCGCTCCAGGTCGTTTCTTGAGAAGCAGCCGAGGTTGGCAGTTACTGGAGGATCACCCTGTATATATGAGTATATATATGGGGCCTTCTTTGTGAAATCAGACACCCCACCTGCCCATTTTTCTTTTGAGAAAATAATACCTTGCCGGGTACCAAAATGTTCGTCTAGGTTTGTATTTTTTAATGCAGAAATGATCAAACGCAACCTCAAAATGGCAGTCACTATCGAGCAACCCCACAAAAAACATTATTTCACAAGAATTGCTCTAAAATTCTTATTAGATTTACTTGGCATTAAGACTGTAGTTACAATATCATCAAACATCACCTTAAACGTTCCTGGACGAATAAGTACGAAATCGAAATTCAAAAGCCAGTGTAGTGATCAAAATGGCGGCTAGTTTTTAAACCCTTTGTATCTCGATTTGTACATACCGCCCAATGCGCTTGAAAATATTTACTCGGGGGTTTTCAAGGGCGCTGATTACGAATCCAAATCAAAATATCTAATTTCAAAATGGCGGATCCAACATGGCTGATAACATTTTTTAATTTGCGTTGAATTAGACAAAACTCTGTATTTTAGGGTTTTTTGAAGTCGCTGATTACGAATCCTAACTCAGAATCTTAAAAAAGTAGAATTTTGAAATTTACTGTCGAAGTCTGAAATATTATAAAATATTTGTTATTAAAAAATTAGAGTTTTGAATTGTCGGGGTGTTGAAAACAATAAAATGCTCTTCCTTAAAAAATCAGATTTAAAAATTTATTGTCAGTATTAAAATGTAGAATAAACCTTTATTCGTAAAAAGTGTGTGACGTGGTGTACCCGCCTCGTCACAAGCAAACCCTGTCTTATCGGCTGGACTCCCAGCGCGACCCCAAAAGAGACGGACAGGGGTAAGTCCAACAATGTGGCATCGTCCCTAGTAACTTCTGAACGCGTATCAGTGAAAAGCCTAGCGGGGCCAAACCGGACTCTCCCATTGGACGGGGGAAAATCCCTCCCACCCTAATGTCTATCTCGATGTTTGTTACCGTGAAATTCTATACTACTGTATATTATTATTGTTACCATTAATTACGGCGTATTCATCTTACGATATCGCCTGCGAAATGTGGTTGGCACACCACCTGGTGGCCACTTTGTAATTACCGGTATAGTTTCGCGCGCATCACATATCATGGCCGAGTCCATATATGTGCATGTTTTCTCAATTGGCAAGAGTACAACCACTGAGTACGAACGTTTATTATGATGGCTTGGGAGAGAGCTGGTGGGGCGCCCGGACGTCGTCTACGAAACTCTAGTTCAAGCAAGAGCCGCGAGACGGTGCGCCACTCACCGTTCCGCTGAATCGGTGGGACGGACTTCGGAACCAGTTCGATTTGGGCCACGATCGGTGTAGTATCGTCCGGGCGAACATAATCGGCTGCTATTCCATTTTGCACCCTGTGGACGCCTCGAATCCTGTGCAACCGACCAACTACCTGGTGGGTCAAGGTGAAGGAGGAAAAAATGGGCAGCTACGGACCGCGGCGAAGTACAGTGCCGTTTTGCGTCCGCTCGCGCCTCTCCTCCCCGCCAATACCGCGGATTCGTGCCACCGGCGTGGCAATTAAGTTCGTTTGGGAACGCCGTGTAAGTTTTAGTTTGCATTATCCTGAAATAAATTTTAGTGGTAAGAAAAACTCGGGTGCGTGCATTTATTTTCGTAATTCCCCGACCAGCCGTTAGGGAAAAGGAACGCAAAGCCAGTGCTCCCGCCCTCACTAGGGACTCAAATTTTCGGCTTCGGGTTTCGTGTTGTGTTTTGTGATTTTAGGAGACCACAGCTAGCCGGGCTGTGCGATCATTTCCGCGTGGGTGCCGCTCCCAACTCGTGGGACCTTTTTGGCCGTTCGGCACTTTTCACTTTCGCTACGAGGTCGGAGGCGGCTAGCGCACGGCGAAACGCCTTAAAGCTCGCTGCGGAAATCAGCGTCGGAAGCGGCGCTAGCATCACAAAATGGCGCCACAATGCGGTTGTGCGTAGCCACATGGCTTTGCGTTTCTGTTTTTATGTTTTTCAGGTTCCCTTCATGTATTAACCACTAACACCTGTACTCGGTCGTTACAGAATAATCACGACTGTCGAAGTGTGGTGGAATAAAGCCAAGTATATCATTTTTTAATGAAAAATCTAAATGAAAAAAGTATCGTGGCACTTTACGCGAAACGGTCAATTTTGCGTAAATGAATTTTAGTCCCTTTCATACATTTCCAATTTTTGCGTTTGAAAACTTGAATGCCACCAAAACTCGAACTCAGCGTCGGAAGCGGCGATAGCGTCACAAGTGTAGTGCCGTATTGTCATTGTTTTAACCATAATCGAACTTTTATTTCTTATGGATCAATAAGTTTTTATTAACTATCTGTTCGGTGGGAATTTTATTTTATTTTTCTGGTTAACCCTTTAAGGAGCACAGTTTTCTGCAGTTGCCATCTCAGATATAATAGTCTCTAAAAGTCTTTGAGGTGAATAATGAGGAATGTAGTAATCTAAAATTCAAAATGGCGGATCCATTATGGGCAATATTTTCAAATATTCAATTTCCGAAGTGATAACAATGGTTTCCTTAAATAAAAGGAGCGTAATTTTGAAAATACATATATATTGAAAAATATGTATGGAAAACAGATAAACCGTTTGGAACATTATCTTTTGATCTGAAACACTGCAGGAAAATCACACTTTCAATTAAAATACGATTTCATGATTTGTAAGTGGCACGTTTGAAAAATGCTGACTCGGTGACAAAAGTATTATAATATTGAAATATATTTGTATTTCATAAAAATATTACAAATAATACACATGTCATGAGCGCTTGAAAATTATACTCGATTTATTTACATATTTTACCATCATAACAGGTCCATGTTTGGGTATATCGTTAATATAGCATATAGTATCAGACGCTTCATTAACCGTTACTTTAAATGCATGGCAATGCTTTTCGAAATAGACTGTATTAAAATTACTAATAACTAAATATATATTATTATTGACTTGAATGATCTGCTTAATTTTTCAAAATTTTGGATCTTCGCCTGTAACATCTGTACATATGACATTTTCAATATCTTGTAGGTTTTTAAAAAAATGTAGCATCTTTCGTATTTCCGACACGTGATAACATTTGCATATTTGAACCTGATTCACTTAACATTGGACTAAGAATAACCTCTTCTTCGATGCCTACTGCACATTCTTTTCAGAAACTTTGGTACAATTGATATTTTATTCACATTGTTAATGCTATATTTGTACGCGATGGTATACTTGACGCAGTATTTTTTAATGATTTGTTCCTACGCTCAAATTTCATCGATATGTATGAGCGGCTATTTAGGCGCATGATTATTGGGTAATGAAACATTAAATGCATTTTTGGTTTGAGGTGTCCATATAATTCTTGATATAAGAATAATCGATTGTGCTTCTCTACCAAATTCTCTAAAATCGATTATTTTTCTGACCACTCTATATAGTTTCCAGCATCTGTTTTTTCTTGGAATTAAATCTCCTATTACAAGACCTATATAATAGGAGATAATATATTAATATAAGCAAGCCATTCGGCAGCTGAAGCTTTTATTCGTATTGTATTTTTATATATTTTTTGTCCATCTTCGATGGATATTCTAATTTTTCCATCAAAACTGGGCATGGTTCGCTTGA
This sequence comes from Trichopria drosophilae, assembly GCA_030407085.1. Classification (NCBI taxonomy): domain Eukaryota; kingdom Metazoa; phylum Arthropoda; class Insecta; order Hymenoptera; family Diapriidae; genus Trichopria; species Trichopria drosophilae. The sequence goes on from CM059584.1 coordinate 68,820,232, forward strand.
ACTTTCATGCGAATAATCGAAGTTTACGATCCTTGAATTTAATGTCTTCGATGACGAATGTTTCTCTTTAAATATTAATGTTGTTAAAACATTTTCAAGAGTATATCTTGCTACATCTTCGAAAATACCACGCATGATGTCGACTGAGACATTTGTAGCAATGTGGAAGTTATCCAATTCATCAAAAATGCATTTTTCCTTAATTCCCGTTAAATTAGGTAACCCTTTAGCAAGGTCGATTTCATAATTTTTCAAAAAGTTTTTACTGCTTTTCAAAATAGAAAGAACTTCCAATTTTACATATTCCTTTGAATTATTTGAAAATGCATTTTCTACCTCTTTCTCTATACAAGGAATAAAAGACTCCGATATAAAATTATCCATTAGCGTGATAAATTCTTGAACTACACTGCGAGGAATCGTGGGGTTATTTTATAATGACAGAGTTAATTTTAAAATTTAGTACTGAATATTATGTGTAGGTAACGACTAATTAGAAGAACTCAGTTTTATGGAAGTATTTAATTACAGTATAAAAATTATATAAATACGTTTTTGAAATTGTGTATCTATTTTGCTCAATTGCGTTAAAAAGGGCATAGGGGGATAAGCATATGATAAGTGCCCCCGCGCCAAATAAGCTCAAACCTGCATTAAAAATCGGCATTTGTGTGTCAAAACAGAAACCGGAAGTGTTATTCCGAAAAATTAATTTTTCAAGGAGTTATGGAGAGGGAAAGAAAAATAAAAAAAGTTGATTTTCTCGAAAACGGTCCAGCCGATCTTGACAAAAAAATATATGATGTCGTTATTAATAGAGGTATTAAATATAATAATTTTCAAAATTTTTTGGCACCTATAAAAACAAACAAAAAATTTTTTTTTAGTCGTTTTTTGAAAGTAGCACCTTCAATTTGTTTTGCAAATACATTCTACATCTATCTAGTTTAATATATTTTTTTTCAGATTTTTAAAAGATATACTTTTCGAGCAAAACGTAAAAACCATAGTTGCATCACCTGGCGGGTACAGTGCGTGTATTGCATCGTCATATTTGTGGGATATGTTATAATGTTTTCTTTCTGTTATTGTATGAACAATTTACATATTGAGTTTATCGTCTTTGTTATATAAAAATCGGTCACTTGTCCGGTGAATATTTTCACCTATCATTGACCGGTTGTTGTACTGATTGATGTATAATTATACATTCTTTAGCCGACAAAAATGTTTTGTCGTTGTCCAGTTCTTACCGCGTGGATATAAATGTATACGAAGAACCTTTTTTTTTCGTTTTTTACTTTTTATTGTTATTCACTTTTTTTTAATTTTTTTGTGTTATCATTGTTTTTTGTTTTTGTTTTCTTGTTTTTTTTTTTAATTTGTTTTCAGTGGTAAAAATAAGTAAGTGAAAACAAGTGGTGAAACGGATTCAGTCTTCTTCGCTATCAGAGTCAATCACCGGTATTATTTTATTCGTTTTAAACAACTCGGTTAAAATCTCAGCTGGTTTGATAATTTTTGACAAATATCGTGCATGTGAAAAATAATAGATGAGTGCGGCAATATGGGAACAACAGCCGACCGTTCTTCTCCCATTAGCGCATTCGCATGTGTTATCGGTAATACCAGAAATGCCGACATTGTTTGGATTATACCTTAAGAAACATCTGTAAGTATTGCGATTAATATGACGAGATGGAATTTTGAATTTTAAAACATTCATATCATCTTTTACATATTCAATTTTCAGTTTGTTATCCTTATTGAGCATTTCCCCCAGATAAGCTATAGTTTGAGCAAGCTGATAGGATCCTGTAAATAAAATGTTCAAGTCTTTCTCTGTTAATTCTGGAAAATCCAAAAGGTCATCTGTTGTAATGCTTGCGAAAGGTAATTTCCGACGTAGCCATCCATTCCTTTCTACTTCATCAGCTAAAGTAGATTGCACATTTTTTTGACTGTGCATTCTGTGAAGAATGTCACTAACTGTATCTACGTCGGAATTCAACCTTTTTCCAAAGGTATTATTAAGGGAAGATGGAATTCTGAAGTAAGATCCAATTTTGGGTAACAGTTTGTTGTCAATTTTTTGGTGAAGCAGGTGATATTTTTGTTTAAGGACACCATGAACAGATTCAACTGCCCATCGAGGTTTTGTGACAAAACGGGAGTCATTAGATTCCTCAGTGGTCAGTTGTTTCCTTTTACCTTTCAAAGCAGGCATTAAAACTTTGAAATTTTTTGTTCGAGTTCATCTTTTATATCGCGAAAACCACGATCAAGAACAAAAATATCACCCTCTTGAAGCAATTTTTGCAAACCGGTAGGATCTTCAAGAATGTTTTGTAAAATCTGGGCGTCATTAACATTAGCAAGATACGGTCCAAGCATGTCGACAATATATCCATCTGTGGTACAAATTGTGAACGGCTTACAAAGAGGAACTTTTTTCTGCCCAGAGAAAGATTTCCTTTAATATTCGTTATTTGTACTTTTCTGGTGTCGAGCATACGTGCCATCGTAAATTAAGAACAATTTATCATGAATATCATATAATTATTTTGATATTTCGGTTGTATGATTTTGAATAAGGTCATGCCTATTCAGGGCGGTTATGCCAAACCGAAACGGCAAAACATCAGTTTCAAAGGATTTCATTACGCTATTTGAAAAATCTGAAACGTCGTGCTCATTTTTCAACTGCAAATGGAAGCTATCATTGCATTTGAATTTACTGCCCGTAATTTAAATAAAAAAAACAACAATACATTGAATGACCGAACGGGTTTGACTATTTCTCAACGAAATAAGCCTGTCTTTCACAACAATAATTTGTTCCCAATTTAAACCTGTGAAAGTTTTTAACTGTTGTTCAGAAAGACTGTATTCACCCACTTTGTCAAACAACGTGGAATCACATTTTAATGAAAGGGTTCCCATTATCTTTGACAATTCTAATGCCGTAAGACTAGTAGTACTAGAGTATGGTTTAATGAGACCGAGATCTTCTTCATATATTCTATTTTGTATTATATGAGAATGACAACACCGGTTACCAGATGGAATAAAAATTTGTCTTTTTAAGATTGCATACGAGCGTTCTCAGGAATAACGCGTAAATCATTTGTAGATCCACAAATGCAACACGATTTATGCGTAGCAACAGTTCTCTGAATAGAAACTTCAATGCGTTGAATATGAGGAATCACTTCTTTTGGTTCTAATTCATTTTAAAATATTTCATCATTATCATTATCGTCTATTACATGAGATACAGAATCTTGTGCGCAATTCAATTCCGAATTTTCCCTATGCATTTTCTGTCTGCAAGTAAATAATTTGCATGCTTGACAGATTATATCATCGACATCTATTGTTCGTTGCAACGATTCTGAAAAAGAATGTGCTTTTTCTTCATTTGCTACTTTTTTCTTTTTTCCTTTAATATTTATTAAATACCTTTCGCAGCCAGCACACTTAAGATTTATCCGCTTAACGAGAATCTTATCCATTTTTTAAAAATTCTAAACGTTAAAGATTTATTTCTATACACCCTGAAGCTGGAAAACAAATATCATTCAAAATTCAATCCTATTTTGTTTCCTCACCCAAACCGAACTAATGTAACATTATGTCCTACTTCATTCTCAGGTTTTCTGCCCTTCTAGCGCTGGCTGGCAGAACCAATATAGTATCAGATAGAGTAGGAATCGAATGAGGTGTCTCCGGTTAGCAGTAGGTAATGTCGAAATTCTCGAACGCAGTCGCATAACATTTCATATAATAATAAACGCTGTCTTGCACGTCGCGTTATTTGTGAAATTTCTTTTCGCAATATTTATTACAAAGGCAGAAAAAGTTATCCAGGGAAAGAGACGTGATAAGGTTTTTTTAGTATTATTTGGCATTTTATGTGGGCCACCGGATTATATTAGCCTATTTTATGCCGTTGTAAATAATACGAAAAACTCCGTTTCGTCTCCTCTGGTTGCATGAAAAGCTTCGTTGCACTAAAAGAAGGTCTACCAAAACCGTGCATACATATTTGGCAGTTTCTGTTACATATATGCAAAATTAAAACTCCTGGCATATATCAGTCAGTGCATAGGGCATAGGGGGATAAGCATGTGATAAGTGCCCCCGCGCCAAATAAGGTCAAACGTGCATTAAAAATCGGCATTTGTGTGCCAAAAAAGAAACCGGAAGTATTATTCCGAAAAATTAATTTTTCAAGGAGTTATGGAGAGGGAAAGAAAAATAAAAAAAAGTAGATTTTCTCGAAAACGGTCCAGCCGATCTTGACCAAAAAAATGTATGATGTGGTTATTAATAGGGGTATTAAATATAATAATTTTCAAAATTGTTTGGCACATATAAAAACAAAAAAAAAATTTTTTAATTTTTCAACAATTTTTTTTTAGTCATTTTTTGAAAGTGTCACCTTCAATTTTTTTTGCAATTCTACATCTATCTAGTTGAATACATATTTTTTCAGATTTTTAAAAGATATACTTTTCGAGCAAAACTAAAAACCATAGTTGCATCACCTGGCGGGTGCGTGTGACAGTGCGTGTATTGCATCGTCATATTTGTGGGATATGAGTAGAGGGGCTATAGGGAGTCTTTATGCACAGTTTAGTGTCTTTTAAGTAAACAGTTAAAGGATGTGACCATGCTGCCATCTTTTGGTATGTTTAAAGAGATTGCAGAATCTGTGTATCGCAGAATTAAATATGCGGGTGCGTCTGAAATGCATGGATTCATCGTAGACTACGATGATATACTTGCTGATATGAGTGGTTATGGAACGATTACAATTGAATATGAGTCAATTCATAAATAAACTAATAATAATAATATCGCCATGCAAAAGAATATGAAAGTGAAATTGTTAAATATTACCGCCCATATACTGCAAAGCGAAATCAATCTCGAGGACCCGAGATTTCTTATTTTTAAAATACCTATATTTCCATTACTATACATCCCTCTTTAAATGACACTTTGCACAGTCTTTAATCATCGGCGGTTGTCTATCTGCGGTATCATCACTCGTTTCAAAATGTTTATCGATGACATTCACGTAAATCTGGATGTATTTACATTGTCAGTGGTAAGCATGACCATACATCTTTAATTTCACGTTCTGCAAACGTTGAGATGAAATCTATAGGTAGACACTCGATGTCTTTTGTTTCCATTAATGCAAGACTTTTCACTTCATAGTAAATTCTCATTGACTTTTGAAGAGATGCAGATTGAAGATTTTTGAAGAAGAGTCTTGACGATTTTCCAGTTGTCGTCCTATGAGCTTCGGTTGAGGTGGACAGGTCAATATGTCTATGTCGGCAACATTGTCAGTATCTAAAATTTCCTGCAACCTATGTCTTTTATTTGTCTGCGCCTTTTATGTATATCTTGTGAGCACATGTAACGGTGACCTCCACCGTTTCGTGCATTGCATCAAAGGGTATATCGCCCGATTCCCATCGTAGACCATGATAATTGTGCATTAACCAATTGTTTTACGTTCAAAACGTACTTTACAACATCACTGTCGGAAATATCCATAATAAACATTTTCTTCGGTATAAACCGATTACCACGTCCGGAGAATACATGCACGTCGGCAATATTCTACATTTCTAGTACCTAATACTGATTTGCTTGCCCCCTTCATTAATTGACGCATCATTCTTTCTGTCACACACTCTTTACCACTTCCACGTATGGCGTGATGCCTCTAATTCATGGATATACGTCGTACCTTTCTCTCTAGATCGTAGTATCTCTTCGTCAATTCCTATGAATCGGAAATCAAATCAGAGTGTAACAAAAACAGATACTTTTCACGGTCACTAGATCTCTCTCGGTATCATCCGACGTTCCTCTCGAGATTAGGATAGATGGTCCCATACGTGTTCATTTTCGATAGTTTGCGAGTTACGACACTCAGATGATGAAGAAGTTAAACGCAATAGTAAATCGTTTGAAGTACTAGCACCAGTATGATGGTCACCGCACTTTCACAATTGAATAAATCTTTTCTACGATATTCGATCTAATTGAAATGTGCATAGACGTATGAATACAAGTTTCGATTGGTTAATAATACAATTGAGCGTTCCAAAGATCTTTCAATTTTAAATAAAAAATGTTCAGTCATTAACTTGACATCGTTTAAACAATTAATTTTTGTATGTATATTAAATCGCGATATACTACAGTCTTAAATCAAATAATTAAAATCATTACATCTTAAAGTCAGTCCATGCATAAATCTTACATGGTCTAAGTCGTCTTATCTACACTACATCTTTCTTTCTGTAAATGCAAAACAAAACGAAAGACAACAAAGTATTGATAATAACAAATTCCTTCACATTAGAACAGTGTACAATAGCCTACATAAGGTCGCCTTACTCGTAGTGAATTGAACTTTCGAACTGTCATCTTTAATTGTCGATCATTCTCTCTCTTTCTCTCTCCCTCTCTCTCTCTCTCTCTCTCTCTCTCTCTCTCTCTCTCTCTCTCTCTCTCTCTCTCTCTCTCTCTCTCTCTCTCTCTCTCTCTCTCTTGGGACTCGTGAGTAATCGCACGCTTATTTTGTTCGCTCCAGTTATCAATTAATTTACTCATCAATTATCACTCTCCTGAGCGAGAACTTATTCCAAAAGGCGCACGGGTCGTAGACCAACACTCTGCTGTGAAATATTTTTCATTACCTAAACTGCTTGGTCCACGGTGTGACTTTTTGGAATTCCAAGAGTGAAAATTCAACACGTTTTTCTTCCACGTCTGTCAACGGCGCATTCACGCCGGCAAGGCTAACCACGCATGCGCGGCTTCCATGTGACCGCACTTCTACTACTCCGCCGTTTACACCTGGTATATGTCTACGTGAGTCACCGCCTAAAGGAAAATCAAAGTCGAGTCGAAACATGCGTAAGTTAAATGCCTAAATTTATGAGGCCAATCTCGAAGAAAACCAACGCAGCCGGATATCCGATCTGTGCAAAGTGCCATAAAGTAGTTGTCAGGGAAAATCTATCGTACGATATTTGCAAATCAGTTTTTCATCCATCGTGTGCACGCTTATACACAGACCGTAAGCCCGACTCCGTTTGCTGTGTGCGTTCGCTTTCGCACACACTCGTACCGATCTCACGTACGTCCAGTGCTATAGCCACGTGCAGTTCGCCCCTCTCTTTGCCCCCTACTCCTAGCACGCAGGGGAACTCGCTGTCTTTACCATTGAACCCGCTAGCAACGTCTCTCGCGACTACGGCAAGCTTCTCTCCGCTGTCTACCCACTGTATTACGATGGGCGAAAACATAGGAAATCGGCAACAGTTTTCGCAATTTGTAGATGCGATGAATGCTCTCAGAGCTGCATTGCAATCAGACATCGCGGCGATAAAAAATGATACTAGTGCCATCCGTAGCGAGCTCGCTAATATAGCGGCTGCGGTGCAGCAAAATACAGCTACCTGACCAAAAGTCAGCTGATATGGCCTATGTCAAACACGCAATGGCATTATCTAGACCGACTGCCGAATTAATTATTAATGGCATTCCTAATCAATGTACGTTAGGTTACCATGACATTTTTATCCGCGTTTTAACCTATTTAAAATTAGCCGGTCTTCATAACGATTATATCACGATAAGTAAAGTTGATTTTCGACGCCCAACAACCTCGAGCCAACCTATCGAATCCGCTAACCGGCAATATTTTGCACTTAAGGTATTATGTAAATCCGTCGCAATACGTAATGCCATAATCGATGTCAAACGCAAAACAGGGACAATTACCGTCTCCCAACTTTTTCCGGAACTCCAGGTTGGAGCGAATAACAGTAAAACTGTCTATGTCAGCGAATTTTTGCCTGCATCTTCTTATGTGCTCTTAAAGAAGACCAAAGAGGCCGCAAAAGCTGCCGGTTATAATCGCGTTTGGGCACGTGATGGCAATATTTTTGCTCGGAAAGATGGCGGCATCAAAGAGCTACTTATCGCTACTGAACGCGATTTGGAAAATATTAAGTGACAATCGTTGCACCCAGCATCTTCTCAGTCAAATGTTTCGTCCTCAAGTCATTCTTCGTCCGTGTTGAAAATTTCGTGTGTAAATATAAATTCACTTCGGGCCCATCTGCACGATGTGGAAATTGAGCTTTCCGATGGTGCAACCCACATCTTAGCATTAACTGAAACATGGCTCACCCCGAATGTTGAGTCATCCTGCGTATCTATTGCAAATTACAATCTTGTTAGAAATGATCGCGCACTTCGTGCAGATGGCCACTCGCGTTATATTCAAGGTGGAGGTGTTGCATGTTACCTCCATAAATCGTTTGTCTATTCAGTCTTAGAATGCTCAAATAATACGTCTATAAACGATCCTGAGTATATTTTTCTTGATGTGAAGGCATCTCCTCATAGCATCTTAATCATTGTTATATACCGACGTCCTGAGGGCCATTTACTTTCCGAATTGTTAGTAAAGCTTAATTTGTATATCTCCGTATTTCAAAATATTATTATTACAGGCGATTTAAACTGTAACCTATTAAATAACTCGTTCGAATCGAAATATTTGCCAAACTTTGTCACTGATTACTCATTGTTTTCAGTACCGTTTGGCCCTACCCATTACTCAGGATCAACCCGCTCGCAGTTAGATGTCATGATTGCTGATTCTAGTGATAAAATCAAAGCCTTTTCAAAATCGTCATCGCCCCTTGCGGCTGGTCATAGTCTAATTTCCATTGAATACGAATTTAATAATTTTTATAGTGCTCCGCAAGCAGTTACTTACCGTAACTTCGCTAATTGCGACTTTAGTTCACTTGCCAATGATCTTATTATGCAGCTTTATCTCAAATTTCTGAACTTAGTTGCACTTGAATCGACCAATCATGAATTTCACATAGATCCGAGCGAATTTGCGCAGAGCCTCACTACATTGTATGACTGTATATCGGATGCTTTAGATACACACGCGCCTTTTGTAACCAAAAGAATTACGCATCGTTCTATCCCTTGGCTTACCACCGAACTGCGAGCCAGAATTCGGGAACGTGATAAACTTATTATATTACTTATTTATTAACTTATAAAGTTAATAAACTGAGCGAAGCGATCGAAAAATTTGTTAATCTTAGAGCAGTATAGGAAGCTGCGCCGCGAAATTAAAAATGCACTCAAAATCGGGAAAAATCGCTACTTAGCTAATTTGGTGCTTCAGCAAACCAATCCGAATAAGCTTTGGTCGTGCCTCAGAAACCTAGGACTTGCCAATCTACGATCGCAATCGGCCCTAAATCATTTTACTCCATCCATACTCAATCAGTATTTTGCTCAAGTCGCATCTCATCACCCACCGTGTAATTCAGTTTCACTCGATGTCATTTTACATCGGCCTTTACCAAGCACCCATCCCTCTTTTACCTTTTCTCCCACAAATTGCCAAGAAGTTCTAAACAGTCTTAATGCCATCTCACAGAAATCACGTGGGTTAAGCCCCGACCATCTCTGTTTAACTCACTTGAAACCACTCTTTCATATTATTTCCCCATACCTAACCCATATCTTTAACCTCTCATTTTCTACCGGTGTCTTCCCATCTCTTTGGAAATTATCCTATATCATACCACTGAAGAAAACCGTAAATCCCCAAAATCCATCTGATACTCGTCCAATCGCGAACCCACCCCATCTTTCTAAGGTCATCGATGCATTAGCTACCCGGCAAATTATTTCCTTCTTGGAGAATAACCAACTGCTTCATCCTATGCAATGTGGATTTCGTAGGTTTCATAGCACACAATCAGCCTTGCTATACCTATTAGATGACATTAGATCGGGTATCGACAGAGGCTGCATCACCATCCTAGTTCTGTTTGATTTTTCGAAGGCCTTCGATTCCCTCAGTCATACAGTCATCCTGGCATGTTTACGTGACCTTGGTTTTGAGGACTCTGCGCTCAAATGGATGCACTCATTTCTGTCGGGTCGATCTCAATCGATCATTGGATTGGATGGACAAGCATCCCAGCAAGAGTACACTACATCCGGAGTTCCGCAAGGCACTAGTCTCGGACCGATTCTCTTCATCACCGTCATCAACACACTTTTTTCCAGTCTCCGTTACTGTCAAGATACCACCATCATCTTCGCTGATGACACCCAGTTCTATCTATCTACCCAGATTCATGCTAATGTTAATGGATCTAAGAAAGAGTATGCGAGAGCTAGAGAGATCCTAGAAATTATGACATTGGAATATTTTAATTAGACTGCTTCCTTTCTCTGACGTCACGGATTGCCGAAATTTGGTGAACAGATAATGTTTTGAAGAAATTGTGCAATGACCTTTTAAACGTGTCTGGACCTGTATACATTTTTGAAAGTTTCGGGAAACAAATGTACGGTGAATAAGTGATCGATGGATAATCGACGGGAAATACAGATGCTAGATGGAACTAACAAAGAGTATGCGAGAGCGAGAGAGATGGTAGTAAGACGTACGAGGAAAAGGTTTTACTTTCACTCTCAATACGGTTCCTAGCTTATGATGTATTTCCATAAGCGACTATAATGTAGCAATATCTGACCTTTAATGAAAGCGACTTTAGAAATTTGATTTTCGACACATGGCAATACTAATGTGTAACGGCCAACACTTTTCAATCTCTCTGATTGCATTTTGTAAGATCAAGCATTGGAAAGACGCCTTTTTCAACGATAATGTAAAAACATTTTATTAATAACAACATCTAATGAAATAATGAATATTGCTTGACCTTTATCTTCTCTTTTCATTCGACAATGTAACGCATTAAATTACCTGTGTTTTTCGACCTTCACAGCTTTCAAAATTTGTAATAACAATACATGAAATTGTTTATAATAACCTCCTTTCACTCCTGACCTTCTGACGGCCCACTTTCGCAATTTTTCCATCACACTATCATCGATGGGAGGTAGGGGGGGGGGGGCAGACTCCCTATAGCCCCTCTCCTCATATCCCACAAATATGACGATGCAATACACGCCCTGTACCCGCCAGGTGATGCAACTATGGTTTTTACGTTTTGCTCGAAAAGTATATCTTTTAAAAATTTGAAAAAAAATGTATTCAACTAGATAGATGTAGAATTGCAAAAAAAATTGAAGGTGACACTTTCAAAAAACGACTAAAAAAAATTGTTGAAAAATTAAAAAATTTTTTTTTTGTTTTTATATGTACCAAACAATTTTGAAAATTATTATATTTAATACCCCTATTAATAACCACATCATACATTTTTTTGTTCAAGATCGGCTGGACCGTTTTCGAGAAAATCTACTTTTTTTTATTTTTCTTTCCCTCTCCATAACTCCTTGAAAAATTAATTTTTCGGAATAATACTTCCGGTTTCTTTTTTGGCACACAAATGCCGATTTTTAATGCCCGTTTGAGCTTATTTGGCGCGGGGGCACTTATCACATGCTTATCCCCCTATGCCCTATGCACTGACTGATATATGCCAGGAGTTTTAATTTTGCATATATGTAACAGAAACTGCCAAATATGTATGCACGGTTTTGGTAGACCTTTTTTTAGTGCAACGAAGCTTTTCATGCAACCAGAGGAGACGAAACGGAGTTTTTCGTATTATTTACAACGGCATAAAATAGGCTAACATAATCCGGTGGCCCACATATGATGACATATCCCTGTAAAGAAGCCGTAGTGTCAAAGCACAATTTTCTTAGTTCGTCTTCTTGAACATGAACTTCGTCTTGGTTCTGTACAGGAATGAAATAAAATTGAGTATTTAAATGATGTAAGTACAAAAGTAAATGACACGTTCTAATTCATTAAAAAAAAAAAAGAATAATATTTCGCAAAAAACGGGTTAATATTGGCTGACTTTACTCTTAAGTAAAAAAAATTAAAAAAATATATATATATAGAGAGAGAAAGAGAGAGAGATTGATTGATTGATTGTTTATTTCCTATGGCTTGAGGAAACATGTCCCCTTAGGCCAACTAAATTTAAGTTACATTAATAGAGATTAAGAAATCACAGTAACAAAGATATATTCATACCGATACTATATATACGACAGATGAGACAGATATAATTTAGTAAATAAGTGCAATACAAGGTAGACATAAGGTATAATAATGTTTATCCGATATGGTTTGCACGCTTTAAAATAAGTAATTGTAAAACAAAGTGTAAAAATGAAATAATTAATAGGCGTCACGCGGGAAAAAGAAGCGAATTTTAATCGTTAGTGATTTTCTTGAAGTCATCGATATGAGAATTGAGGAGAAAGATCCATAATTTAGTTTTAAACAAGTTACTATTATTGCTTACACGAATAGCATAAGGCAGTAAATTCGAAAGACGAGTAGATGTTAAATATGAAAGACTTAGTATACGATTCCAATCGATACATCGGGGTACAAAGTTTACAAGTACTACCCGGCCGAAGTTCGCGACAAGACGATTCTTCACGCCACACGTATAGATCGTACAAATACGCAGGAGTTCGAGATTTTAGAACATTGAAAATAGTAATTCCAATAAAATATAATCGTCGCATCTCAGCGGTGAGCCAACAAAGCTTAACACGGTACGCGACGTGATATGCTCATTCCGTCGCAAATCGAATATGAATCTAATGGCGGCATTCAGCATGCGCACAACTTTTATTTTCTGTATAACATTAATATCATTATAAACCGCAGCGCAATAATCAAAATTAGGCATAATAAGCGACATGGCAAGTCTCTCCCGAAGATCATAGTTCAGCACAGATTTACATTTTCGAAGTTGGCGAAGAGTCGAGTAAATTCGATTAGACATAGTAACTATATGTTCCTTCTAAGACAGAGTCTCTTCAAACGTAAGACCGAGGTTTCTTGCCGATTTTACCCACGTGATGCTATTTCCATCGATTACGATTTGGGTGAGAGAATTAGTGTCGAGGGCATTTATATAGTAGGAACTTCCTACTAATAGAGCTTTCGTTTTTGTCAGGTTTAATGTTAATCCATTCTCGCGTGCCTAATCACAAAAAACAACCAATATCGTGAGTAATTTTACTAACGGCAGTATCAATCTCTTCAGGTTTACATTTTAAAAATATCTGGGTGTCATCAGTAAAAATTGCATGATTCGAGTGACATAGAACAGATGGAAGATCATTAATAAAAATTGAAAAAAGTAAGGGACCCAATACTGAGTCCTGCGGAACTCCAGCTCCTACAGAAAACCAGGTGGACTTTGTACCATTCGTACCGATAACCGCTTGGGAACGACCCGAGAGATAAGAGGCAAACCAACAGATCACCTGATTAGAGAAGTTAGCCGCTTTCAATTTTTTTTAACAAAGTAATGTGGTTAACGGAGTCGAAAGCTTGACAGCATTGCTCGAAGATATATAGAAGCGCTGCCTGTGTACTGTATCCCTTTCGAAATCATGACTGATAGGGATCAAACTACTTTACCTTAGTTAGATAGTTTAGTGTTTGCTTGTAAACTACTTTCTCCAAGTATTTAGAAATGGCAGGTAGGATAGCTATGAGGCGATACTGTTCAGGACTGACTGGATTGGGAACCTTATTGATCGGGATCATAAGGGACCTTTTCCAATCAGTGGGGAATGTGAATGTGCTGAGAGATTCGTTAAAGAGAGATACCAGATGAGGAGCAATAACCGTGAAAGATTTAGCATAGAAGCTATGTGGGATCTCGTCCACACCGAGCGCTTCAGACTTTACTTTGGAAATTACAGATGTAAGGTCATCAACAGTTATATTAGAGAAAAAGAAACGAGATTCATCGAAGTCAGGGTGTAGTATGCCCTGAGACAACTCTAGAGGATTAGTGGAAGGAGGAGTTGATGTGTGGAATAGGTTAAGGTCATTTAATGTGCAGCATATCTGGGGAACATTTTTCTTCAAACCAATAAGACTGGAATTACGTAATTCTTTCCAAAGGGTTTTGAAATCACGAATTGGAGAAAGCCGGTTAAAAAAGTGGTTGTTTTAGGCAGAAATCCATGCTTGTTTGTACGTTTTATTATAAAGATGCAGACGAGTTTTGAGGGTAGGTGTGCGAGTTCTGCGATAAGCTTCAGTAGTTTATTTCGTTCTCGATGAAACACGCGTTCCGGAATGATCCACGGTTTGGGCTTATGCTTCGACATGAATGAGTAGATCGGAGCGTGGATGTTGAATATGCTTAAAAGATTGCTCTTGATAGTATTGGCCTTAAGGTTTATATTAGGCGATGACAGAGAGGGGACAAACAAACTCCAATCAAGCAATTCCAGATCATCAAGTAAGCGATAGTTGCCGAAACACCTGTAATCCCTGCATGTTACCGGCAATAGGACTGGTTTAGTGGCGACAGTATGGATTTGAATTCCAATGAGATCGTGACCGCAAATAAAATCGAGACTTCCCTGGAGCGTGCAAATAACATACTCCAAGTTGTCAACGAAACAATGGTCTATCCAGGTATCCGATATCTTCGTATGGTGAGTAGCTGAATACGGAACTATGTGGATTTCGTTTGAGATGAAAAATTGTTTGAGATATGCTGCTTCAAAGTATCCACGATTCAAATCTATATTTATATCTCCCATAACGATAACTGGGTTGTAATTACTTACAAGAAACTCAAGAAAATTTTCAGGGTTTTTAGAGTAATCAGAAAAATCAAGCTTTTTATACTTGACTGACTCATGGATATACATCGCAACTCCACCTCCAATCTTATTTTTACGATCATTCCGTACTAGATCATAGTTAGCCAACTTGAAGAATCGGTCATTGGTGAATTTGGTCATGTTTCAGAGAGGAGGATCGCTTGATAAAAATAGTCTGCAAAATAAGATCGAAAACTATCAATTTTATTTGACGCACCAAGAGACTGAACATTAATGTGACAAATATTAATGACGTTATTTTTTGATTGATTTTTATCGCTTGTGTTCAGAACGTGAGAGGAGGTACCCTTTGCTGGGTGTGGCGTTTGGCGTCATTTAGCGATTTTCTCTAGATCGGTTTCATTTAAAATGGATATAGCATCCGAGCCACGCGCAGGTCGGTAAAACACTGTGCCTAGGTAAATATATATATAAATTTATTTGAATCGCCTTTTACTAAAGCCCCTGCTTTCTTAAGTAAACAAATTCTCCCAAGTTTAGAGTCATACTTGGGAGAGATTCATTAATGTAAACGCGGGATTTCGGAAGAGAAGAAAATTTCGTTAAAGAATAAAAATTTTCTGGCGCGCATGGCGTGAATAAACGCTGATCGCAAGACCGGATTAGATAGGCGCACACATATAGAAGTCGCCGTAGTTTTCGACTGAAGCGTAGATGAGGCTTGAACAGACGAAGTAGAGCCAAATAAAGAATTTGTAGAGGCATTTGAAGCGGCAGAGCGAGGGATGCGATATGCTGCCAAAACATTTTTCATTGCTATTGTGACGTCAAATAAGAAAGTCAACTTCGTAGCAATTGATTGAAGGTCCTCGTTGGTAGATTCCGGCAAGCCCGATAGAATTAGGTCGCAATTTCGAATTTCGTAGGCCATTTGCGCCTCATCAATTTGGAGCGCATGGACTGAATGTTGTAAGACTTTTATGTTCGAATCTATGCTATTAACCCATTCTTCAAGCTGTAGGATGCGATCAACTTTTTCATGTTGCTCTTAATTGTAACGGTCCAGCGTTTCACTTTTCTCCTTGTTCAATTGTTCCTGCTTATCGAAATAAAGCCGGCTAGGCAAGTCTCCTCCCAGATTAGCACGGAACAAACAATAAGTACGTGTGGATGCGTACACTTGACGATTACGTTGTATGCGACTATGTGTGAGCCCTGTAACTTGCACTAGTCGGACAACACAAAATATGAAAACATAATAATACTTTTCCAAGCTAGCTAATTAATATGCACTTAAAATACTTGTTTGGATGCTTGAGTAGAAGAATTGCGGCTCGATGACAGTTGTGTTAAAAGTGACAAAAACAGCATAGAACACTCTTACGATGACAGATAGACGGTGTAGCAGGCGGCTGACATTTTTCTCCACGTGACTTCAGCAAACATGCGCAATAAAGCTAGATCCAAGCAAAGCTGTTGACACGTGCCCGGCGAATATTGCCAAGAAAATTTTCTGGTTTCGAAAAAGGTACACCGAGGACCTGCCAGTAGATGCAACCAAAACATTTTGCACTGAGATAAAGGTCTTCGATTAGTGCGCCCAACTGGAAATAATTTTTCGCACCAGAGAGTGAAGTTTGGGTAAGAATTTTGTAAAAATGTGTAGAACAATATTAATGCGTATTGTATGAAAACTCACCCGGTCAAGAGAGAGAGAGAGAGAGAGAGAGAGAGCTCGAGAGAGAGAGAGAGAGAAGGAGAGACAAAGATGTAAAACGTTCATTAATAAATCTTTACCATGCAGTGAAGGGCGAATGATTTTACAACTGTTGTTTGAAATACTAAATTTGAATTTGAATTTGAATTTATTTTTGGCTTGAGGGGCCAACTATTACAAAATAGATACATATAAAAAACGTATAAATAACAAAATGCATTCGATAGCAGTGGTATGTCAAACTGGATAGAACATAATTGCTTTGGACATCACATAAAAATGTATATAAAAGTACAAATTCTTAAACTGCATTACTAGCTAGATTCTAATCACCTGTAATTAATGTAAATAGTTTGCTATCAAAGATTAATTCTAAGACAATGAAGTAGTTATCGCAAAATATTCGTGAAATTGGACTTCGACTGCGTTTAGGTAGTAGCAATTAATGAAATTCAGGGTACAAATATGAAAAGTCACATGCTGCCCGTGTCCTGCACATTAACACGTGTACAATTTCATATTGTCATTCATTACATGTGTAGTAGTAATACAAATTGCGAATCAACAATCGTTTTTTAGTTTATTACAGTTATTTAGTTTGAAAGGTAGGGGTACAAAAGGTCCAATCCAAAAGGTCCAAAGAATTGAAAGTCCAAGAGACAAAATGTCCAATTCTATTCATTATTTTGTTTTCTATGAAAAATGATTGTTAATTAATCACAGTTAAGCAAGTTTTTCGAGGGTTAGAACGGTACATAGCCCTCCCATTTGTATATGCTTTGCTCGAGTCAAAACAGGAAGAAACTTACTCCATGGTATTCGATGTCGTAAAATACGAAGCACAACGTTTCGGAATTCCGTTTACTTTACCGCAGACAATTGTGTCAGATTTTGAGCTGGCTATAATAAATGCAGCACAGAACAAGATCGGTAATATCGTACATTTGTGCCTGTTCCATCTATCCCAAAATGTTTTCCGACGAGTATAGTCCGAAGGATTGCAAGATGTGTATAACAGTGAAGACGACAACTAAATTCGAGAAGCGATGAAGACTATGTGTGCTCTTTCATTTATACCACCCGAAGATGTTCCACAGATTTTCGATTTATTTATGGATGAAATAACTAAGAAATTTGTTCCAATCGCTGAATATTTTGAGGTTACGCAAATTAGTTTACATATACATTATTATAGAATATTCTGAAAAGACGAACTAGGTTCCCTAAATGGGTGCCGTTAATGTCTTGAATTTTCAATAACTTGAAACCTTTTGAGTGGAAAGTAAATACATTTATTTGCATTGAAATACTTAAGAGGACAGTGTCCTCATTGCACTACTATTAATAACCTCACTTTATAATTTAATAGTTTTAAGGGTGTTCTCTACAAAAGTCGGAAGTCAGATTTGACTGTGGCGGCACCTACAACTTTTAAGTGTACTGATTGGAATGAAATCTACCGACGATATTACGAAGTTCGACTTTCGTCCTCTCGTCAGTATCGTATCAAAAATTTTCTCGAGGGGTTCTTAGCGGGGCACCAAAATTTTGTTTGCATGTGTATGAATACACATGTATAGAAGCGACGATATTCATACATGTCAGTCGGGGAAGGCCGAAGATGGCCGAGATCGCCAAGAGTCCACCCGAAATTCGGTGCTATAGCATATATATATATATATATATATGCGTAACGTATTTTATCGGGACCTAAGTGTACATAATAATTAAAGTGCATACATTAAGTAAAAAAAACCATTCTTAATCCACGACTGAAAGTAGTTTTTTAATGTACTCCTTAGTTTCGCGGAAAAATTATCGGGACTATTTATACGTAATGTATTTTATCAGGACGTTTTTATCGGGACTACTTATACATGCGGTATTTTATCGGGACCTACATTCTGGGCCAATTATATGCCTAGCGTATTTTATCAGGACCACAGATGTACGCATTTGTTAATATGAAGCAGAGAGTATCGGAACACAGGCGAAACATATACATAATGTATGGATGAATAAAATAATTTACGTTCCATAAATTAAGTACAGTAAAGTAAAATAATCACACCCTACTATAAATTTGCCGCTATTCAACATTATTTGCAATATAATGAGCATCTGTACAGAAAAAGAAAATTGACTACGTGTACCGTATTTTATCGGGTCTTTAACTTACATGACGCGTATCTTATCAGGACTACATTGTATGCGCCCGATCTTTTTCTGACAAGCTAGTATTTATTTTCGAGAAATTTCTCTTTAGGGTAGAAATGCAATCTACACAAACATGATGTTACGAATTGGCCGAATTAGATTCGGTTATTAATGTAATCAACGTCTATGAGGAAAGTGCACATTTTGAATAAGTATCGTATTTTAGTAGGACGTATATTGACACGAAAGGTATTTTATCGGGACCCTTTATTGTACATTATCGAGATTATCCAGGAGATTATCGAGACCCTAGCTAGGATTAGATTATTTATGCTCGTAATTAATAATTATCGTAAATGATGCCGATAGAAAATGGATACGTCATGAATAATTGAGTATATGTACGAGCCCATTTATGACACCATAAAGGCAGGTGCTTGAAGTGATTGCGTTATAAAGTCGTCTAATGTATAATGCATGAATCCAACCTCGCTAAGTGATCTTATTCACATTACATTTTATACTTTCTGTCAATTTCGTACATAATTTCAGAATTCAGTCTTTGCTTCAGCTTTGTCTCGATTTTAAATATTTCTTTGTGGTATGATGGAAGACCTGTACCCTCGGTCTATTGAGTTGTATGTGCGCCCTTTGAGGAGACTTCATGTTGGGTTTATTAATATTGGGTCAGGCTGCGTGTTGTGTCTCGGGCTGCTAGTTGATTAACGTCAGAATAGTTAGAAATTTAAGTGTCCTTAAATTTATGGGGTAGGATGTTGCCAATAGAAAATAGATACGTTATGAACAATTAGAGGTAAGGGGTAAATCGTTGTTGTTTTAGTCGAGTGTTGTTTTTGTAAGGGTTGGCTTTGGAAAACACGACGGCCTGGAAGGCAAGATGGTCGGCATTCAGTCCTGAGATGGCAGCTCATCGATTTTATCTGTGGGTGTGTGAACATTTGCATGTGAAATATTAAGACTTCTTTATAAATATTTCATAATATTGGTGATCATTGTATGGGGGAGAGCCCGCTCGCATAACCCCTCTGATGAGTCCGTGAGTGCGAAACACCACCCAACTTATAAACTTATTAACCCCTTCGCTGCGGCGAGAATTTCACAAAAAGTGCCCAAAATGTGGGAAAAAAAATTTTACTGTAACTTGGTATATAGGGGTTTCTTGGGACGCCGATTACGAATTTGAAGTCCGATTTTGAAAATTTAAAATGGTGGATTCAATATTGCGGGCAAATTTTCTAAATACCAATCATTTCGCCTGACACTTGTTACTCAGAGGTTTTCGGGGTCGTTAATTACGAATCTGAAGTTACATTTTTGAAAAATTCAAAATGGCGGATTCAATATGGCGGACGTCTTAATCAAAATTCGAACTGATTACGAATCTTATATAAGTTTTTGCATGTACAATATTACGGCAGTTTGTTATTCATATGTCAATAATGCTGCTCGTGGTAGGTTGGCAATAGAAACACTCTCGTGATTATTTATAGAATATTTATACCGAATTTTGTATGTTTATCAAAAACTTGTTCGATTCTGCAACTACAAATCTATATTTTTAGTTTTTACAGATATTTTACAGAGTTTATTATCTATCCAGATTGTTCCGTGTAAAATTTTGTTATGTACTCCTGAGTTATCGTGTTACATGTGGGAAAAAACACTGATTTTTTGAGTTCAATATGTTACCGTTTTTATTTTAGAAACAATTTTAAACAAAAATATATAAAAACCGAAAAAATGCACTTTGAAGACCTTTCTCGAACATTCTCGTAGTAAAGTGTGTAAGTACACATTGTATATCGAAGCTAACGGGGGAAGGCTAACATTAACCCGCGGTATTGAATCCGCCATTTTGAATTTTCAAAATATATCATCAGATTTGTAATCGGCGACCTCGAAAACCCCTGAGTAGCAAGTTTCAAACGATATCATTAATTTTTAATGCAGAAATTGACCTAATACGGCGACATAGCTCATGACAAAGATTTTTACAAAATCGTAAAAACAACATATTTTAAGAACTTGTATCTTTTTTTTGACAACATGTTTTTAAAAAAGGACAACGGCATGTTGTTCGGTATACCTTAGGCTGGCTAGAAATGGTCAAGTTTTTAAATTGGATATGTTATTGACTTCATTAGACTAATTTATGTGATGACAAAGATTTTCGTTTTTGCCACAGTCTGAGAAAAGTCCTAAATGACAAAGATCTTTGTCATCCGCAGCGAAGGGGTTAACCAATTATTTCGCATGTAACGCCTCTAGCCCGGTACACGGAGAGACTCTTCGTACAGGTGCCAGACTATTTAGAGTATAGCAGCGCCATGGTAGGTAAGGTACCGGCGCAGACCTATTGTTTTGACGGGAGAAGTCGGAATTTTTCAGGACTGCTGCCAGCCAAAAATGTTGATGCGCGGAAATACGAAAAATCGTACCAGGGCTCGCAGTACTTTGATATATACATACAATTATATTGCGCGGTAACCAAGAATCCGACATACGTGGTTGTGTAACGGTCCGAAATATCGCGTTACGCTATGACTATACGCATGTCCCCAGCACGCCAACTATCGGATAGCCCTGAACCAATTTTCGGCTGGCTGCGGTCCGAAAATTCGGAACGTGCAGTGCCTAACGTTCGAGACTCTCTCGGATAACATCGTACCGCAGCCAAACGAGCAGTCTCTCCGTGTATCTAAGAAAGTGATTAAAATGTATGTTTCATCCCATTTTGGTGGAGTTTTGTATTAAATATCGCTTCCTATCCGAAACACCTAATGATTAGTGAATTGAATAACTGCAATCATTCAGAAAAATATAAAATTCAGTCGTTAAATTATGTCCTTCATAAAAAAGATTCGTCAACAGATAAAATGCACATAATGGTCCTATTTTATAGGGTCTGAAACGTATACGAAGCGTATTCCTGCCAAAAATGTGGTGCAAATTCACCCTTAAGTCACGCTTAAAGAAGCGCAAAGGGTTAATTAAGCGTACCATAAGCGTACCATAAGGAGCAACTTTTGACGCTTGCCTAATGCGTCAGTTTTTGCAGGGGTCTTATCAGGACTAAATTCTTTAGGCAGGAATGACCTGGAACGAAGGGCCAATGATAACGACCAGTTTCCTGTACAGTATCGGAAAGTAATATAAAACATCCTGTTACAAATTGTTCGCCATAAAACATTTTTTAATATAATGACATCTGAATAGAAAATTAAAATTGAGTATGTGTACTGTATTTTATCGGGTCTTTAACTTTTACGAAGCGTATCTTATCAGGACTACATTGTATATACACGATCGTTTTCGAACAAGCTAGCATTTATTTTCGAGAGATTTATCTTTATGGTAGAATTGCAATATACCCAAACGCGATGTTACGAATTGACCGAAATATATGCGGGTATTAATGTAATCTACGTCTCTGAGGAAAATGTACATTTTGAATAAGTATCGTATTTTAGCAGGACGTATATTTTTAAGAAAGGTATTTTATCAGAACCCTATATTTTACATGCAACGGCAAATATCCGGACATTCGCCGGTATTAGATTATTCATGTTCGTATACAGGGTGAATTCCTAACGACGGAACATAGGGCATCCTATGTTATTCCGCTCAGCCAATGGCGATCGAGGATTACTGTGCGATCCGTCTACGTCGGCCAATCAGATACGTCGCTGTGTTGGGGAGTCAAATGTTAAAACAAACGGATTAAGTATTCTTCCAAAAGTTATTTTCATTTCGTAATATTACATTTGCATGTAAAATGACTGTGACAAAATGAGTTATTTGTTAATAGTCAACGGAAATACTTTAATGTATTTCGTAAACTGTTCGCCAGATTTTTCATTCGATTAAAAATTAGTTGTGATGTGTAATCGCAAGCTTTTCCTTTGAATTTTAACAAATAATTCATTTTGTCACAGTAATTTTATATGGAAATGTATACGAAAATATTACGAAAATAAACGAAAATTAAATAACTTCTAGAATTATAGATACTGTATGGATTCTGTTTGTTTTGACATTTTTTAATATAACTCAGCGACGCATCTGATTGGTCGACGCGATCGGATCTCACAGTGATCCTCTTCCGCCATTGGCTGTGCGGAATAACATGGGATGCCCTATGTTCCGCAGTTAGGAATTCACCCTTTATAATAATTATCGTAATGATTATAGTGTATTGAATAACCACAATCATTCGGAAAATATCTAATTCATTCGTTAAATTATGTTCTTAATAAGAAAGATTAGGGAATAGGTAAAATCAATATAATGGACGTATTTTATTGGGCCTGAAACGTATACGCAGCGTATCTTACGAGGACTAAATTGTTTAGGCACAAATGTTCTGGAACGAAGTGTCATTGACAACCATGAGTTTCCTGATCTGTATTGCATTTTTTAATATAATGAACATCTTTATAGAAAAAGAAAATTGAGTATGTGTACCGTATTTTATCGGGTCTTTATGTTACATGACGCGTATCGTATCAGGACTATATTGTATGCGCCCGATCTTTTTCTGACAAGCTAATATTTATTTTCTAGAAATTTCTCTTTAGGGTAGATTTGCGTTTTACACAAACGCGATGTTACGAGCTGACCGAATTAGATTCGTTTATTAATGTAATGAACGTCTCTGAGGAATGTGTAAATTTTGAATAAGTATCGTATTTTAGTTGGACGTGTATTTTCATGAAAGCTATTTTATCGGAACCCTCTGTAACGGGACTAGGGCCGCAGTAAAATTACATCACGTAAGGTTACAAGAGAATTTATTAAATTATAAATGGACACTTACAAATTAACTTATCCTATGCGTATTCCCCTACGGGCACTTTATTTATTCCTAATTGTAAGTTTAGCGAGTCACTCGCGCGCACAACACCAACTCAACCTTGTGGGGCCACGTTGCGCAGAACGCGTCGCCCCCACTCTTTCTCTCTCTCTCTCTCTCTCTCTCTCTCTCTCTCTCTCTCTCTCTCTCTCTCTCTCTCACTCACTCTTTGTAACGGTCCGTTACACCCCCCCCCCCTCTCTTCGGCATGTGTGTGTGTTATTTTCTGTGTAAATTGTTGTTGTGTTGATTTTTTTGTATCTGTGTTTCTTTTGTATTTTGTTAGTATATTTGTTTTTGTGTTTGTTTTGTTGGTGTGTTTTGTGTATAATGTTGCGTTTGGTGGGCCTCTTGGCATGGGCAGTAGGCCTGGTCTTCCAAACTTTGGGTACAAGTTTGGGTTGGGTGGTATTGCTGGGGTTGGTAGTAACCCTTTTTTTTGTGTTTCCATTTTACTCTTTAATGAAAGTTATTTATGTTAGGTATGGTTTGAAGTCTTTTATTGCCCATTTCCCTATGTTTTTCCCCGTTTCTGTTTTTAGTATGTATGTTGTTGGTGATAGTTTTTGTTTTATTATGTATGCTCCTGAGTAAAGTTTGTTTAATTTAACTGATGTGTAGTTTGCTGCTGATGATAGTGTATAGTCTTTCTTTAATACTTTGTCTTCTATATTGAATTATATTTCTCTGTGTCGTAAATTGTAGTTGTGTAGTTGTTTGTTTTGTGCCTGTTGTATGTTTTTATGTATTTCATCTCTGCATGAGTTTATTGTTTTTAATCTGTCTATCCAATCTTGTGGTGCGTTAGGTATTATTCGTGTGGTTTTTTCTATTTAGTTTCTTGTTGAGTGTATTGGTTGTAATTCTCTTCCTAAGTTTAGGAATGCTGGTGTGTATTGTGTTGATGTGTGATAAGATGTATTTAGTGCGAATTGGTAGTCGTGTATGTTTATGTCCCATTCTCTGTGGTTTTGTTCTAGATATGCTTGTATCATTGTTTTTATTGTTCGGTTTGTTCTTTCTGTTGGGTTTGCTTGTGGGTGATACAGTGGTGTTGTATCGTGTTTTATTCCTAGTTGTTGTGTTATGCTTTTTAAGATTTTGTTAATGTATGGTTCCGTTGTCTGATAGTATTGTTTTGGGTGTGCCCCATCTCATTATTATGTGTGTTAATAGCGTGTCTTTTATTGTTTGTGCATTAGCTTTTTTTATTGGTATTAGTTCTGCCCATTTCGTTGTTATATCCTGAAATACCAGTAAGTATTGATTACGTTTTTTTGAGAATGGTTCTGGTCCCATTATATCTGTTGTTATTGTTGTCCATGGTTCTCCTATTTGTCTGTTTGTCATGTGTCCGGCTGGTCGTTGTTGTATTATTTTGACTTTCTGGCATATGTCGCAGTGTTTTATGTATTTTAGTACGTCTTTGTATAGTCCTGGCCGGTAATATGATTTCGCTATTTTTTTGTAAGTTTTTTCTATTCCCATGTGTCCGGCTTGTGTGTCGTCGTGGTTTTCTTGTAGTATTTTTTTCTGTTGTGAGTACGGTATTACTAATTTCCATGGGTTTGGGTCTGGTCTAATGTTCGCTGTCTAGTGGGTCTGGTATGTATCTGTAGAGTTGTTCGTTTTCGAATTTCCATTCTGGATATAAGTCTTCATTGTTTTGTACTGTTGTTTTTTGTTTGTTGTACCAATTGTCTGTTTGTCTTTCTGACAGCGGTGATAAGTGTTCTGTGTTTCATATTTGCGTGAGAGTGCGTCCGGTATGTAGTTTAGTGTTCCTTTCCTGTACTTTATTTCGTAATCGTATTCGAGAAATTCTAGTCCCCACGTTGCTAGTCTGCCTGTTGGATTTTTGTATTAACTAATTTCCTTTACATAATAATTCGGGATGAGTCAGCATAGATATAGTTTTCCTTTCCTAATTATTCATCCCTTCAATCACTTGGGAATCTTTTCTTACCTGGGTTCTCCATAAATAGCATGCATGTTGACCTCCGTGAAGTTAACCGGCCATTGTAACGTAATCGATCGAAAATAGCGCGAATCGTTTGCGAATGATTGCGATTACCGATTTTTCGTTTGCGATTTCGTCGTTTTTGAGTTATTTGCAAAAAACGACATGGCCGGCTAACTTCACGTTTGCATTTTTGAAAACGCAATTACTCGGCAACCAATCGACCAATTTCGCCCAAATTAGGCTTGATCGTTTGCGATTCGTTTGCGAATTATGAATTAAAAGTGCTTTTTCCAATAACTTGAAAAATAAAAAAAAAAATAAATTATCCTATATGTCGCTTATATACAAAATTCATTAAAAGGTTTGCGATTTTTTTGCAATCGGTCTCAAACGTTTGCGATTCGTTTGCGAATTGAGAAAATATAGCAATCTCCCGAATATCACAATAAATAATGCAAAAATAGACGAATTATCGAAAGTTACTAGATCCAGCCCGCCTCGATATACAAAATCCTTTAAAAGGTTTGCGATTTTTTTGCAATCGATCTCAAACGTTTGCGATTCGTTTGCGAATTGAGAAAATATAGCAATCTCCCGAATATCACAATAAATAATGCGAAAATAAACGAATTATCGAAAGTTACTAGATCCAGTCCACCTCGATATACAAAATCCTTTAAAAGGTTTGCGATTTTTTTGCAATCGATCTCAAACGTTTGCGATTCGTTTGCGAATTGAGAAAATATAGCAATCTCCCGAATATCACAATAAATAATGCAAAAATAGACGAATTATCGAAAGTTACTAGATCCAGCCCGCCTCGATATACAAAATCCTTTAAAAGGTTTGCGATTTTTTTGCAATCGATCTCAAACGTTTGCGATTCGTTTGCGAATTGAGAAAATATAGCAATCTCCCGAATATCACAATAAATAATGCGAAAATAAACGAATTATCGAAAGTTACTAGATCCAGCCCGCCTCGATATACAAAATCCTTTAAAAGGTTTGCGATTTTTTTGCAATCGGTCTCAAACGTTTGCGATTCGTTTGCGAATTGAGAAAATATAGCAATCTCCCGAATATCACAATAAATAATGCAAAAATAGACGAATTATCGAAAGTTACTAGATCCAGCCCGCCTCGATATACAAAATCCTTTAAAAGGTTTGCGATTTTTTTGCAATCGATCTCAAACGTTTGCGATTCGTTTGCGAATTGAGAAAATATAGCAATCTCCCGAATATCACAATAAATAATGCGAAAATAAACGAATTATCGAAAGTTACTAGATCCAGTCCACCTCGATATACAAAATCCTTTAAAAGGTTTGCGATTTTTTTGCAATCGATCTCAAACGTTTGCGATTCGTTTGCGAATTGAGAAAATATAGCAATCTCCCGAATATCACAATAAATAATGCAAAAATAGACGAATTATCGAAAGTTACTAGATCCAGCCCGCCTCGATATACAAAATCCTTTAAAAGGTTTGCGATTTTTTTGCAATCGATCTCAAACGTTTGCGATTCGTTTGCGAATTGAGAAAATATAGCAATCTCCCGAATATCACAATAAATAATGCGAAAATAAACGAATTATCGAAAGTTACTAGATCCAGCCCGCCTCGATATACAAAATCCTTTAAAAGGTTTGCGATTTTTTTGCAATCGATCTCAAACGTTTGCGATTCGTTTGCGAATTGAGAAAATATAGCAATCTCCCGAATATCACAATAAATAATGCAAAAATAAACGAATTATCGAAAGTTACTAGATCCAGCCCGCCTCGATATACAAAATCCTTTAAAAGGTTTGCGATTTTTTTGCAATCGATCTCAAACGTTTGCGATTCGTTTGCGAATTGAGAAAATATAGCAATCTCCCGAATATCACAATAAATAATGCGAAAATAAACGAATTATCGAAAGTTACTAGATCCAGCCCACCTCGATATACAAAATTAATTAAAAGGTTTGCGATTTTTTTTGCAATCGGTCTCAATCGTTTGCGAATTGAGAAAATATAGCAATCTCCCGAATATCACAATAAATAATGCAAAAATAGACGAATTATCGAAAGTTACTAGATCCAGCCCGCCTCGATATACAAAATCCTTTAAAAGGTTTGCGATTTTTTTGCAATCGATCTCAAACGTTTGCGATTCGTTTGCGAATTGAGAAAATATAGCAATCTCCCGAATATCACAATAAATAATGCAAAAATAGACGAATTATCGAAAGTTACTAGATCCAGCCCGCCTCGATATACAAAATCCTTTAAAAGGTTTGCGATTTTTTTGCAATCGGTCTCAAACGTTTGCGATTCGTTTGCGAATTGAGAAAATATAGCAATCTCCCGAATATCACAATAAATAATGCAAAAATAGACGAATTATCGAAAGTTACTAGATCCAGCCCGCCTGGATATACAAAATCCTTTAAAAGGTTTGCGATTTTTTTGCAATCGATCTCAAACGTTTGCGATTCGTTTGCGAATTGAGAAAATATAGCAATCTCCCGAATATCACAATAAATAATGCGAAAATAAACGAATTATCGAAAGTTACTAGATCCAGCCCGCCTCGATATACAAAATCCTTTAAAAGGTTTGCGAATTTTTTGCAATCGGTCTCAAACGTTTGCGATTCGTTTGCGAATTGAGAAAATATAGCAATCTCCCGAATATCACAATAAATAATGCAAAAATAGACGAATTATCGAAAGTTACTAGATCCAGCCCGCCTCGATATACAAAATCCTTTAAAAGGTTTGCCATTCTTTTGCAATCGATCTCAAACGTTTGCAATTCGTTTGCGAATTGAGAAAATATAGCAATCTCCCGAATATCACAATAAATAATGCGAAAATAAACGAATTATCGAAAGTTACTAGATCCAGTCTACCTCGATATATAAAATCCTTAAAAGGTTTGCGATTTTTCTGCAATCGGTCTCAAACGTTTGCGATTCGTTTGCGAATTGAGAAAATATAGCAATCTCCCGAATATCACAATAAATAATGCAAAAATAGACGAATTATCGAAAGTTACTAGATCCAGCCCGCCTCGATATACAAAATCCTTTAAAAGGTTTGCGATTTTTCTGCAATCGGTTTCAAACGTTTGCGATTCGTTTGCGAATTGAGAAAATATAGCAATCTCCCGAATATCACAATAAATAATGCGAAAATAAACGAATTATCGAAAGTTACTAGATCCAGCCCACCTCGATATACAAAATTAATTAAAAGGTTTGCGATTTTTTTTGCAATCGGTCTCAATCGTTTGCGAATTGAGAAAATATAGCAATCTCCCGAATATCACAATAAATAATGCAAAAATAGACGAATTATCGAAAGTTACTAGATCCAGCCCGCCTCGATATACAAAATCCTTTAAAAGGTTTGCGATTTTTTTGCAATCGGTCTCAAACGTTTGCGATTCGTTTGCGAATTGAGAAAATATAGCAATCTCCCGAATATCACAATAAATAATGCAAAAATAGACGAATTATCGAAAGTTACTAGATCCAGCCCGCCTCGATATACAAAATCCTTTAAAAGGTTTGCGATTTTTTTGCAATCGGTCTCAAACGTTTGCGATTCGTTTGCGAATTGAGAAAATATAGCAATCTCCCGAATATCACAATAAATAATGCAAAAATAGACGAATTATCGAAAGTTACTAGATCCAGCCCGCCTCGATATACAAAATCCTTTAAAAGGTTTGCGATTTTTCTGCAATCGGTTTCAAACGTTTGCGATTCGTTTGCGAATTGAGAAAATATAGCAATCTCCCGAATATCACAATAAATAATGCGAAAATAAACGAATTATCGAAAGTTACTAGATCCAGTCCGCCTCGATATATCACTTCCTTTAAAAGGTTTGCGATTTTTTTGCAATCGATCTCAAACGTTTGCGATTCGTTTGTGAATTGAGAAAATATAGCAATCTCCCGAATATCACAATAAATAATGCAAAAATAGACGAATTATCGAAAGGTACTAGATCCAGCCCGCCACGATATACAAAATCCTTTAAAAGGTTTGCGATTTTTTGCAATCGATCTCAAACGTTTGCGATTCGTTAGCGAATTGAGAAAATATAGCAATCTCCCGAATATCACAACAAATAATGCGAAAATAAACGAATTATCGAAAGTTACTAGATCCAGTCTACCTCGATATATAAAATCCTTTAAAAGGTTTGCGATATTTTGCAATCGGTCTCAATCGTTTGCGATTCGTTTGCGAATTGAGAAAATATAGCAATCTCCCGAATATCACAATAAATAATGCAAAAATAGACGAATTATCGAAAGTTACTAGATCCAGCCCACCTCGATATACAAAATTAATTAAAAGGTTTGCGATTTTTTTGCAATCGGTCTCAATCGTTTGCGAATTGAGAAAATATAGCAATTTCCCGAATATCACAATAAATAATGCAAAAATAGACGAATTATCGAAAGTTACTAGATCCAGCCCGCCTCGATATACAAAATCCTTTAAAAGGTTTGCGATTTTTTTGCAATCGGTTTCAAACGTTTGCGATTCGTTTGCGAATTGAGAAAATATAGCAATCTCCCGAATATCACAATAAATAATGCGAAAATAAACGAATTATCGAAAGTTACTAGATCCAGTCCACCTCGATATACAAAATCCTTTAAAAGGTTTGCGATTTTTTTGCAATCGATCTCAAACGTTTGCGATTCGTTTGCGAATTGAGAAAATATAGCAATCTCCCGAATATCACAATAAATAATGCAAAAATAGACGAATTATCGAAAGTTACTAGATCCAGCCCGCCACGATATACAAAATCCTTTAAAAGGTTTGCGATTTTTTGCAATCGATCTCAAACGTTTGCGATTCGTTAGCGAATTGAGAAAATATAGCAATCTCCCGAATATCACAATAAATAATGCGAAAATAAACGAATTATCGAAAGTTACTGGATCCAGCCCACCTCGATATACAAAATTAATTAAAAGGTTTGCGATTTTTTTGCAATCGATCTCAAACGTTTGCGATTCGTTTGCGAATTGAGAAAATATAGCAATCTCCCGAATATCACAATAAATAATGCAAAAATAGACGAATTATCGAAAGTTACTAGATCCAGCCCGCCTCGATATACAAAATCCTTTAAAAGGTTTGCGATTTTTTTGCAATCGATCTCAAACGTTTGCGATTCGTTTGCGAATTGAGAAAATATAGCAATCTCCCGAATATTACAACAAATAATGCGAAAATAAACGAATTATCGAAAGTTACTAGATCCAGTCTACCTCGATATATAAAATCCTTTAAAAGGTTTGCGATATTTTGCAATCGGTCTCAATCGTTTGCGATTCGTTTGCGAATTGAGAAAATATAGCAATCTCCCGAATATTACAACAAATAATGCGAAAATAAACGAATTATCGAAAGTTACTAGATCCAGTCTACCTCGATATATAAAATCCTTTAAAAGGTTTGCGATATTTTGCAATCGGTCTCAATCGTTTGCGATTCGTTTGCGAATTGAGAAAATATAGCAATCTCCCGAATATCACAATAAATAATGCAAAAATAGACGAATTATCGAAAGTTACTAGATCCAGCCCACCTCAATATACAAAATTAATTAAAAGGTTTGCGATTTTTTTGCAATCGGTCTCAATCGTTTGCGACTCGTTTGCGAATTGAGAAAATATAGCAATTTCCCGAATATCACAATAAATAATGCAAAAATAGACGAATTATCGAAAGTTACTAGATCCAGCCCGCCTCGATATACAAAATCCTTTAAAAGGTTTGCGATTTTTTTGCAATCGATCTCAAACGTTTGCGATTCGTTTGCGAATTGAGAAAATATAGCAATCTCCCGAATATCACAATAAATAATGCGAAAATAAACGAATTATCGAAAGTTACTAGATCCAGCCCGCCTCGATATACAAAATCCTTTAAAAGGTTTGCGATTTTTTTGCAATCGGTCTCAAACGTTTGCGATTCGTTTGCGAATTGAGAAAATATTGCAATCTCCCGAATATCACAATAAATAATGCAAAAATAGACGAATTATCGAAAGTTACTAGATCCAGCCCGCCTCGATATACAAAATCCTTTAAAAGGTTTGCGATTTTTTTGCAATCGATCTCAAACGTTTGCGATTCGTTTGCGAATTGAGAAAATATAGCAATCTCCCGAATATCACAATAAATAATGCGAAAATAAACGAATTATCGAAAGTTACTAGATCCAGTCCACCTCGATATACAAAATCCTTTAAAAGGTTTGCGATTTTTTTGCAATCGATCTCAAACGTTTGCGATTCGTTTGCGAATTGAGAAAATATAGCAATCTCCCGAATATCACAATAAATAATGCGAAAATAAAAGAATTATCCAAAGTTACTAGATCCAGCCCGCCTCGATATACAAAATTCTATAAAAGGTATGCGATTTTTTTGCAATCGGTCTCATACGTTTGCGAATTGAGAAAATATAGCAGTCTCCCGAATATCATAATAAATAATGCGAAAATAAACGAATTATCGAAATTTACTAGATCCAGCCCGCCTCGATATACAAAATCCTTTAATAGGTTTGCGATTTTTTGCAATCGGTCTAAAACGTTTGCGATTCGTTTGCGAATTGAGAAAATATAGCAATCTCCCGAATATCACAATAAATAATGCGAAAATAAACGAATTATCGAAAGTTACTAGATCCAGCCCGCCTCGATATACAAAATCCTTTAAAAGGTTTGCGATTTTTTTGCAATCGGTCTCAAACGTTTGCGATTCGTTTGCGAATTGAGAAAATATAGCAATCTCCCGAATATCACAATAAATAATGCGAAAATAAACGAATTATCGAAAGTTACTAGATCCAGCCCGCCTCGATATACAAAATCCTTTAAAAGGTTTGCGATTTTTTTGCAATCGGTCTCAAACGTTTGCGATTCGTTTGCGAATTGAGAAAATATAGCAATCTCCCGAATATCACAATAAATAATGCGAAAATAAACGAATTATCGAAAGTTACTAGATCCAGCCCGCCTCGATATACAAAATCCTTTAAAAGGTTTGCGATTTTTTTGGAAACGGTCTCAAACGTTTGCGATTCGTTTGCGAATTGAGAAAATATAGCAATCTCCCGAATATCACAATAAATAATGCGAAAATAAACGAATTATCGAAAGTTACTAGATACAGCCCGCCTCGATATACAAAATCACTTAAAAGGTTTGCGATTTTTTTGAAATCGGTCTCAAACGTTTGCGAATTAAGAAAATATAGCAATCTCCCTAATATCACAATAAATAATGCGAAAATAAACGAATTATCGAAAGTTACTAGATCCAGCCCGCCTCGATATACAAAATCCTTTAAAAGGTTTGCGATTTTTCTGCAGTCGATCTCAAACGTGTGCGATTGGTTTTCAAATTGAGAAAATATAGCAATGTCACGAATATAGTAATAAATAATACGAAAATAAACGAATTATCGAAAGTTACTAGATCCAGCCCGCCTCGATATACAAAATCCTTTAAAAGGTTTGCGATTTTTTTGCAATCGGTCTCAAACGTTTGCGATTCGTTTGCGAATTGAGAAAATATAGCAATCTCCCGAATATCACAATAAATAATGCAAAAATAAACGAATTATCGAAAGTTACTAGATCCAGCCTGCCTCGATATACAAAATCCTTTAAAAGGTTTGCGATTTTTTTGCAATCGGTCTCAAACGTTTGCGATTCGTTTGCGAATTGAGAAAATATAGCAATCTCCCGAATATCAAAATAAATAATGCTAAAATAACCGAATTATCGAAAGTTACTAGATCCAGCCCACCTCGATATACAAAATCTTTTAAAAGGTTTGCGATTTTTTTGCAATCGGTCTCAATCGTTTGCGAATTGAGAAAATATAACAATCTCCCGAATATCATAATAAATAATGCAAAAATAAAGAATTATCATACGTTACTAGATCCAGCCCGCCTCGACATACAAAATCCTTTAAAAGGTTTGCGATTTTTTGCATTCGGTCTCAAACGTTTTCGATTCGTTTGCGAATTGAGAAAATATAGCAATGTCCCGAATATCACAATAAATAATGCGAAAATAAACGAATTATCGTAAGTTACTGTATCCAGTCCACCTCGATATACAAAATCCTTTAAAAGGTTTGCGATTTTTTTGCAACCGGTCTCAAACCTTTGCGATTCGTTTGCGAATTGAGAAAATATAACAATCTCCCGATATCATAATAAATAATGCGAAAATAAACGAATTATCGAAAGTTACTAGATCCAGCCCGCCTCGATATACAAAATCCTTTAAAAGGTTTGCGATTTTTTTGCAATCGGTCTGAAACGTTTGCGATTCGTTTGCGAATTGAGAAAATATAGCAATCTCCCTAATATCACAATAAATAATGCGAAAATAAACGAATTATCGAAAGTTACTCGAAAGAGCGTCAGGTTCGCCACAGAATCCATAAAAAGGTTTGCGATTTTTTTGCTATCGATCTCAAACGTTTGCGATTCGTTTGCGAATTGAGAAAATATAGCAATCTCCCGAATATCACAATAAATAATGAAAAAAAAAACGAATTATCGAAAGATACTAGATACAGCCGACGTCGATATACAAAATAAATAAAAAGGTTTGCGATTTTTTTGCAATCGGTCTCAATCGTTTGCGAATTGAGAAAATATAGCAATTTCCCGAATATCACAATAAATAATGCAAAAATAGACGAATTATCGAAAGTTACTAGATCCAGCCCGCCTCGATATACAAAATCCTTTAAAAGGTTTGCGATTTTTTTGCAATCGGTTTCAAACGTTTGCGATTCGTTTGCGAATTGAGAAAATATAGCACTCTCCCGAATATCACAATAAATAATGCGAAAATAGACGAATTATCGAAAGTTACTAGATCCAGCCCGCCTGGATATACAAAATCCTTTAAAAGGTTTGCGATTTTTTTGCTATCGATCTCAAACGTTTGCGATTCGTTTGCGAATTGAGAAAATATAGCAATCTCCCGAATATCACAATAAATAATGTAAAAATAAACGAATTATCGTAAGTTACTAGATACAGCCCGCCTCGATGTATAAAATCCTTTAAAAGGTTTGCGATTTTTTGCAATCGGTCTGAAACTTTTGCGATTCGTTTGCGAATTGAGAAAACATAACAATCTCCCGAATATCACAATAAATAATGCGAAAATATATGAATTATCGAAAGTTACTAGATCCAGCCCGCCTCGATATACAAAATCCTTTAAAAGGTTTGCGATTTTTTTGTAAACGGTCTCAAACGTTTGCGATTCGTTTGCGAATTGAGAAAATATAGCAATCTCCCGAATATCACAATAAATAATGCGAAAATAAACGAATTATCGAAAGTTACTAGATCCAGTCTTCCTAGATATACAAAATCCTTTAAAAGGTTTGCGATTTTTTTGCAAACGGTCTCAAACGTTTGCGATTCGTTTGCGAATTGAGAAAATATAGCAATCTCCCGAATATCACAATAAATAATGCGAAAATAAACGAATTATCGAAAGTTACTAGATCCAGCCCGCCTCGATATACAAAATCCTTTAAAAGGTTTGCGATTTTTTTGCAATCGGTCTCAAACGTTTGCGATTCGTTTGCGAATTGAGAAAATATAGCAATCTCCCGAATATCACAATAAATAATGCGAAAATAAACGAATTATCGAAAGTTACTAGATCCAGCCCGCCTCGATATACAAAATCCTTTAAAAGGTTTGCGATTTTTTTGAAATCGGTCTCAAACGTTTGCGATTCGTTTGCGAATTGAGAAAATATAGCAATCTCCCGAATATCACAATAAATAATGCGAAAATAAACGAATTATCGAAAGTTACTAGATCCAGCCCGCCTCGATATACAAAATCCTTTAAAAGGTTTGCGATTTTTTTGCAATCGATCTCAAACGTTTGCGATTCGTTTGCGAATTGAGAAAATATAGCAATCTCCCGAATATCACAATAAATAATGCGAAAATAAACGAATTATCGAAAGTTACTAGATCCAGCCCCCCTGGATATACAAAATCCTTTAAAAGGTTTGCGATTTTGTTGCAATCGATCTCAAACGTTTGCGATTCGTTTGCGAATTGAGAAAATATAGCAATCTCCCGAATATCACAATAAATAATGCGAAAATAAACGAATTATCGAAAGTTACTAGATCCAGTCTACCTCGATATACAAAATCCTTTAAAAGGTTTGCATTATTTTTCAATCGGACTCTATAGTTTGCGATTCGTTTGCGCATTGAGAAAATATAGCAATCTCCCGAATATCACAATAAATAATGCAAAAAAAAACGGATTATTGAAAGTTACTAGATCCAGCCCGACTCGATATACAAAATCCTTTAAAAGGGTTGCGATTTTTCTGCAATCGGTTTCAAACGTTTGCGATTCGTTTGCGAATTGAGAAAATATAGCAATCTCCCGAATATCACAATAAATAATGCGAAAATAAACGAATTATCGAAAGTTACTAGATCCAGCCCACCTCGATATACAAACTTAATGAAAAGGAGTGCCTATCTATCTGAAACCTGTGTCATTCGTTTGCGAATTGAGAAAATATAGCAATCTCCCGAATATCACAATAAATAATGCAAAAATAGACGAATTATCGAAAGTTACTAGATCCAGTCCACCTCGATATACAAAATCCTTTAAAAGGTTTGCGATTTTTTTGCAATCGATCTCAAACGTTTGCGATTCGTTTGCGAATTGAGAAAATATAGCAATCTCCCGAATATCACAATAAATAATGCGAAAATAAACGAATTATCGAAAGTTACTAGATCCAGCCCGCCTCGATATACAAAATCCTTTAAAAGGTTTGCGATTTTTTTGCAATCGGTCTCAAACGTTTGCGATTCGTTTGCGAATTGAGAAAATATAGCAATCTCCCGAATATCACAATAAATAATGCGAAAATAAACGAATTATCGAAAGTTACTAGATCCAGCCCGCCTCGATATACAAAATCCTTTAAAAGGTTTGCGATTTTTTTGCTATCGATCTCAAACGTTTGCGATTCGTTTGCGAATTGAGAAAATATAGCAATCTCCCGAATATCACAATAAATAATGCGAAAATAAACGAATTATCGAAAGTTACTAGATCCAGTCTACCTCGATATACAAAATCCTTTAAAAGGTTTGCGATTTTTTTGCAATCGGTCTCAATCGTTTGCGAATTGAGAAAATATAGCAATTTCCCGAATATCACAATAAATAATGCGAAAATAGACGAATTATCGAAAGTTACTAGATCCAGCCCGCCTCGATATACAAAATCCTTTAAAAGGTTTGCGATTTTTTTGCTATCGATCTCAAACGTTTGCGATTCGTTTGCGAATTGAGAAAATATAGCAATCTCCCGAATATCACAATAAATAATGCGAAAATAAACGAATTATCGAAAGTTACTAGATCCAGCCTACCTCGATATACAAAATCATTTAAAAGGTTTGAGATATTTTGCACGCGGTTTCAAACGTTTGCGATTCGTTTGCGAATTGAGAAAATATAGCAATCTCCCGAATATCACAATAAATAATG
Organism: Trichopria drosophilae; assembly: GCA_030407085.1. NCBI lineage: Eukaryota > Metazoa > Arthropoda > Insecta > Hymenoptera > Diapriidae > Trichopria > Trichopria drosophilae. The sequence continues at coordinate 68,857,237 of CM059584.1, forward strand.
CAAAAATAAAAGAATTAACGAAAGTTACTAAGACCAAGCCGCCCCAATATAAAAAATCCTTTAAAAGGGTTGCGATTTTTCTGCAATCGGTTTCAAACGTTTGCGATTCGTTTGCGAATTGAGAAAATATAGCAATCTCCCGAATATCACAATAAATAATGCGAAAATAAACGAATTATCGAAAGTTACTAGATCCAGCCCACCTCGATATACAAAATACATTAAAAGGTTTGCGATTTTTTTGCAATCGGTCTCAATCGTTTGCGAATTGAGAAAATATAGCAATTTCCCGAATATCACAATAAATAATGCAAAAATAGACGAATTATCGAAAGTTACTAGATCCAGCCCGCCTCGATATACAAAATACTTTAAAAGGTTTGCGATTTTTTTGCAATCGGTCTCAAACGTTTGCGATTCGTTTGCGAATTGAGAAAATATAGCAATCTCCCGAATATCACAATAAATAATGCGAAAATAAACGAATTATCGAAAGTTACTAGATCCAGCCCGCCTCGATATACAAAATCCTTTAAAAGGTTTGCGATTTTTTTGCAATCTGTCTCAAACGTTTGCGATTCGTTTGCGAATTGAAAAAATATAGCAATCTCCCGAATATCATAATAAATAATGCGACAATAAACGAATTATTGAAAGTTACTAGATCCAGCCCGCCTCGATATACAAAATCCTTTAAAAGGTTTGCGATTTTTTTGCAATCGATCTCAAACGTTTGCGATTCGTTTGCGAATTGAGAAAATATAGCAAACTCCCGAATATCATAATAAATAATGCGAAAATAAAGGAATTATTGAAAGTTACTAGATCCAGCCCGCCTCGATATACAAAATCCTTTAAAAGGTTTGCGATTTTTTTGCAATCGTTCTCAAACGTTTGCGATTCGTTTGCGAATTGAGAAAATATAGCAAACTCCCGAATATCATAATAAATAATGCGAAAATAAACGGATTATCGAAGGTTTCTCGATCCAGCCCGCCTCGATATACAAAATCCTTTAAAAGGTTTGCGATTTTTTTGCAATCGATCTCAAACGTTTGCGATTCGTTTGCGAATTGAGAAAATATAGCAAACTCCCGAATATCATAATAAATAATGCGAAAATAAAGGAATTATTGAAAGTTACTAGATCCAGCCCGCCTCGATATACAAAATCCTTTAAAAGGTTTGCGATTTTTTTGCAATCGTTCTCAAACGTTTGCGATTCGTTTGCGAATTGAGAAAATATAGCAAACTCCCGAATATCATAATAAATAATGCGAAAATAAACGAATTATTGAAAGTTTCTAGATCCAGTCTACCTCGATATATAAAATCCTTTAAAAGGTTTGCGATATTTTGCAATCGGTCTCAATCGTTTGCGATTCGTTTGCGAATTGAGAAAATATAGCAATCTCCCGAATATTACAACAAATAATGCGAAAATAAACGAATTATCGAAAGTTACTAGATCCAGCCCACCTCGATATACAAAATTAATTAAAAGGTTTGCGATTTTTTTGCCAATCGGCCTCAACCGTTGGGAAATTGGAAAATTATAGCATTCTCCCAAATATAAAAAAAAATAATGCAAAAATAAACGAATTATCGAAATTTACTAGATTCAGCCCGCCTCGATATACAAAAACCCTTTAAAAGGTTTGCGATTTTTTTGCAATCGGTCTCAAACGTTTGCGATTCATTTGCGAATTGAGAAAATATAACAATCTCCCGAATATCACAATAAATAATGCGAAAATAAACGAATTATCGAAAGTTACTAGATCCAGCCCGCCTCGATATACAAAATCCTTTAAAAGGTTTGCGATTTTTTTGAAATCGATCTCAAACGTTTGCGATTCGTTTGCGAATTGAGAAAATATAGCAATCTCCCGAATATCACAATAAATAATGCGAAAATAAACGAATTATCGAAAGTTACTAGATCTAGCCCGCCTCGATATACAAAATCCATTAAAAGGTTTGCGATTTTTTTGAAATCGATCTCAAACGTTTGCGATTCGTTTGCGAATTGAGAAAATATAGCAATCTCCCGAATATCACAATAAATAATGCGAAAATAAACGAATTATCGAAAGTTACTAGATCTAGCCCGCCTCGATATACAAAATCCATTAAAAGGTTTGCGATTTTTTTGAAATCGATCTCAAACGCTTGCGATTCGTTTGCGAATTGAGAAAATATAGCAATCTCCCGAATATCACAATAAATAATGCGAAAATAAACGAATTATCGAAAGTTACTAGATCCAGCCCGCCTCGATATACAAAATCATTTAAAAGGTTTGCGATTTTTTTGAAATCGCTCTCAAACGTTTGCGATTCGTTTGCGAATTGAGAAAATATAGCAATCTCCCGAATATCACAATAAATAATGCGAAAATAAACGAATTATCGAAAGTTACTAGATCTAGCTCGCCTCGATATACAAAATCCTTTAAAAGGTTTGCGATTGTTTGAAATTGGTCTTAAACGTTTGCGATTCGTTTGCGAATTGAGAAAATATAGCAATCTCCCGAATATCATAATAAATAATGCGAAAATAAACGAATTATCGAAAGTTACTAGATCCAGCCCGCCTCGATATACAAAATCCTTTAAAAGGTTTGCGATTTTTTTGCAATCGATCTCAAACGTTTGCGATTCGTTTGCGAAATGAGATAATATAGCAACCTCCCGAATATCATAATAAATAACGCGAACATAAACAAATTATCGAAAGTTACTAGATCCAGCCCGCCTCGATATACAAAATTAATTAAAAGGTTTGCGATTTTTTTGCAATCGGTCTCAAACGTTTGCGATTCGTTTGCGAATTGAGAAAATATAGCAATCTCCCGAATATCACAATAAATAATGCGAAAATAAACGAATTATCGAAAGTTACTAGATCCAGCCCGCCTCGATATACAAAATCCTTTAAAAGGTTTGCGATTTTTTTGCAATCGGTCTCAAACGTTTGCGATTCGTTTGCGAATTGAGAAAATATAGCAATCTCCCGAATATCATAATAAATAATGCGAAAATAAACGAATTATCGAAAGTTACTAGATCCAGCCCGCCTCGATATACAAAATCCTTTAAAAGGTTTGCGATTTTTTTGCAATCGGTCTCAAACGTTTGCGATTCGTTTGCGATTTGAGAAAATATAGCAATCTCCCGAATATCAGAATAAATAATGCGAAAATAAACGAATTATCGAAAGTTACTAGATCCAGCCCGCCTCGGTATACAAAATCCTTTAAAATGTATGCGATTTTTTTGCAATCGGTCTCAAACGTTTGCGATTCGTTTGCGATTTGAGAAAATATAGCAATCTCCCGAATATCAGAATAAATAATGCGAAAATAAACGAAATATGGAGAGTTACTAGATCCAGCCCGCCTCGGTATACAAAATCCTTTAAAATGTTTGCGATTTTTTTGCAATCGGTCTCAAACGTTTGCGATTCGTTTGCGATTTGAGAAAATATAGCAATCTCCCGAATATCAGAATAAATAATGCGAAAATAAACGAATTATCGAAAGTTACTAGATTCAGCCCGCCTCGATATACAAAATCCTTTAAAAGGTTTGCGATTTTTTTGCAATCGGTCTCAAACGTTTGCGATTTGAGAAAATATAGCAATCTCCCGAATATCACAATAAATAATGCAAAAATAGACGAATTATCGAAAGTTACTAGATCCAGCCCGCCTCGATATACAAAATCCTTTAAAAGGTTTGCGATTTTTTTGCAATCGGTTTCAAACGTTTGCGATTCGTTTGCGAATTAAGAAAATATAGCAATTTCCCGAATATCACAATAAATAATGCGAAAATAAACGAATTATCGAAAGTTACTAGATCCAGCCCACCTCGATATACAAAATCCTTTAAAAGGTTTGCGATTTTTTTGCAATCGGTCTCAAACGTTTGCGATTCGTTTGCGAATTGAGAAAATATAGCAATCTCCCGAATATCACAATAAATAATGCAAAAATAAACGAATTATCGAAAGTTACTAGATCCAGCCCGCCTCGATATACAAAATCCTTTAAAAGGTTTGCGATTTTTTTGCAAACGGTCTCAAACGTTTGCGATTCGTTTGCGAATTGAGAAAATATAGCAATCTCCCGAATATCACAATAAATAATGCGAAAATAAACGAATTATCGAAAGTTACTAGATCCAGCCCGCCTCGATATACAAAATCCTTTAAAAGGTTTGCGATTTTTTTGCAATCGGTCTCAAACGTTTGCGATTCGTTTGCGAATTGAGAAAATATAGCAATCTCCCGAATATCACAATAAATAATGCGAAAATAAACGAATTATCGAAAGTTACTAGATCCAGCCCGCCTCGATATACAAAATCCTTTAAAAGGTTTGCGATTTTTTTGCAATCGGTCTCAAACGTTTGCGATTCGTTTGCGAATTGAGAAAATATAGCAATCTCCCGAATATCACAATAAATAATGCGAAAATAAACGAATTATCGAAAGTTACTAGATCCAGCCCGCCTCGATATACAAAATCCTTTAGAAGGTTTGCGATTTTTTTGCAATCGGTCTCAAACGTTTGCGATTCGTTTGCGAATTGAGAAAATATAGCAATATCCCGAATATAATAATAAATAATGCGAAAATAAACGAATTATCGAAAGTTACTAGATCCAGCCCACCTCGATATAGAAAATCCTTTAAAAGGTTTGCGATTTTTTTGCAATCGATCTCAAACGTTTGCGATTCGTTTGCGAATTGAGAAAATATAGCAATCTCCAGAATATCACAATAAATAATGCGAAAATAAACGAATTATCGAAAGTTACTAGATCCAGTCTACCTCGATATACAAAATCCTTTAAAGGGTTGGCGATTTTTTGCAATCGATCTCAAACGTTTGCGATTCGTTAGCGAATTGAGAAAATATAGCAATCTCCCGAATATCACAATAAATAATGCGCAAATAAACGAATTATCGAAAGTTACTAGATCCAGCCCGCCACGATATACAAAAACCATTAAAAGGTTTGCGATTTTTTTGCAATCTGTCTCAAAGGTTGGCGATTAGTTTGCGAATTGAGAAAATATAGCATTCTCCCGAATATCAGAATAAATAATGCGAAAATAAACGAATTATGGCGAGTTACTAGATCCAGCCCGCCTCGATATACAAAATCCTTTAATAGATTTGCGATCATTTTGCAATCGGTATCAAACGTTTGCGATTCGTTTGCGATTTGAGAAAATATAGCAATCTCCCCAATATGATAATAAATAATGCGAAAATAAACGAATTATCGAAAGTTACTAGATCCAGTCCACCTAGGTATACAAAATCCTTTAAAAGGTTTGCGATTTTTTTGCAATCGATCTCAAACGTTTGCGATTCGTTTGCGATTTGAGAAAATATAGCAATCTCCCGAATATCATAATAAATAATGCGAAAATAAACGAATTATCGAAAGTTACTAGATCCAGCCCGCCTCGATATACAAAAACCATTAAAAGATTTGCGATTTTTTTGCAATCTGTCTCAAACGTTTGCGATTCGTTTTCGATTTGAGAAAATATAGCAATCTCCCGAATATCATAAAAGATTATGCCAAAATAAACGAATTATCGAAAGTTACTAGATCCAGCCCGCCTCGGTATACAAAATCCTTTAAAATGTTTGCGATTTTTTTGCAATCGATCTCAAACGTTTGCGATTCGTTTGCGATTTGAGAAAATATAGCAATCTCCCGAATATCAGAATAAATAATGCGAAAATAAACGAATTATGGCGAGTTACTAGATCCAGCCCGCCTCGATATACAAAATCCTTTAATAGATTTGCGATCATTTTGCAATCGGTATCAAACGTTTGCGATTCGTTTGCGATTTGAGAAATTATAGCAATGTCCCGAATATCATAATAAATAATGCGAAAATAAACGAATTATCGAAAGTTACTAGATCCAGCCCGCCTCAATATACAAAATCCTTTAAAAGGTTTGCGATTTTTTTGAAATCGATCTCAAACGCTTGCGATTCGTTTGCGAATTGAGAAAATATAGCAATCTCCCGAATATCACAATAAATAATGCGAAAATAAACGAATTATCGAAAGTTACTAGATCTAGCCCGCCTCGATATACAAAATCCATTAAAAGGTTTGCGATTTTTTTGAAATCGATCTCAAACGCTTGCGATTCGTTTGCGAATTGAGAAAATATAGCAATCTCCCGAATATCACAATAAATAATGCGAAAATAAACGAATTATCGAAAGTTACTAGATCCAGCCCGCCTCGATATACAAAATCCTTTAAAAGGTTTGCGATTTTTTTGAAATCGATCTCAAACGTTTGCGATTCGTTTGCGAATTGAGAAAATATAGCAATCTCCCGAATATCACAATAAATAATGCGAAAATAAACGAATTATCGAAAGTTACTAGATCCAGCCCGCCTCGATATACAAAATCCTTTAAAAGGTTTGCGATTTTTTTGAAATCGGTCTCAAACGTTTGCGATTCGTTTGCGAATTGAGAAAATATAGCAATCTCCCGAATATCACAATAAATAATGCGAAAATAAACGAATTATCGAAAGTTACTAGATCCAGTCTACCTCGATATATAAAATCCTTTAAAAGGTTTGCGATATTTTGCAATCGGTCTCAATCGTTTGCGATTCGTTTGCGAATTGAGAAAATATAGCAATCTCCCGAATATCACAATAAATAATGCAAAAATAGACGAATTATCGAAAGTTACTAGATCCAGCCCGCCTCGATATACAAAATCCTTTAAAAGGTTTGCGATTTTTCTGCAATCGGTTTCAAACGTTTGCGATTCGTTTGCGAATTGAGAAAATATAGCAATCTCCCGAATATCACAATAAATAATGCGAAAATAAACGAATTATCGAAAGTTACTAGATCCAGCCCACCTCGATATACAAAATTAATTAAAAGGTTTGCGATTTTTTTTGCAATCGGTCTCAATCGTTTGCGAATTGAGAAAATATAGCAATCTCCCGAATATCACAATAAATAATGCAAAAATAGACGAATTATCGAAAGTTACTAGATCCAGTCCACCTCGATATACAAAATCCTTTAAAAGGTTTGCGATTTTTTTGCAATCGATCTCAAACGTTTGCGATTCGTTTGCGAATTGAGAAAATATAGCAATCTCCCGAATATCACAATAAATAATGCGAAAATAAACGAATTATCGAAAGTTACTAGATCCAGCCCGCCTCGATATACAAAATCCTTTAAAAGGTTTGCGATTTTTTTGCAATCGGTCTCAAACGTTTGCGATTCGTTTGCGAATTGAGAAAATATAGCAATCTCCCGAATATCACAATAAATAATGCAAAAATAGACGAATTATCGAAAGTTACTAGATCCAGCCCGCCTCGATATACAAAATCCTTTAAAAGGTTTGCGATTTTTTTGCTATCGATCTCAAACGTTTGCGATTCGTTTGCGAATTGAGAAAATATAGCAATCTCCCGAATATCACAATAAATAATGCGAAAATAAACGAATTATCGAAAGTTACTAGATCCAGTCTACCTCGATATACAAAATCCTTTAAAAGGTTTGCGATTTTTTTGCAATCGGTCTCAATCGTTTGCGAATTGAGAAAATATAGCAATCTCCCGAATATCACAATAAATAATGCAAAAATAGACGAATTATCGAAAGTTACTAGATCCAGCCCGCCTCGATATACAAAATCCTTTAAAAGGTTTGCGATTTTTTTGCAATCGATCTCAAACGTTTGCAATTCGTTTGCGAATTGAGAAAATATAGCAATCTCCCGAATATCACAATAAATAATGCGAAAATAAACGAATTATCGAAAGTTACTAGATCCAGTCTACCTCGATATATAAAATCCTTTAAAAGGTTTGCGATATTTTGCAATCGGTCTCAATCGTTTGCGATTCGTTTGCGAATTGAGAAAATATAGCAATCTCCCGAATATCACAATAAATAATGCAAAAATAGACGAATTATCGAAAGTTACTAGATCCAGCCCGCCTCGATATACAAAATCCTTTAAAAGGTTTGCGATTTTTCTGCAATCGGTTTCAAACGTTTGCGATTCGTTTGCGAATTGAGAAAATATAGCAATCTCCCGAATATCACAATAAATAATGCGAAAATAAACGAATTATCGAAAGTTACTAGATCCAGCCCACCTCGATATACAAAATTAATTAAAAGGTTTGCGATTTTTTTTGCAATCGGTCTCAATCGTTTGCGAATTGAGAAAATATAGCAATCTCCCGAATATCACAATAAATAATGCAAAAATAGACGAATTATCGAAAGTTACTAGATCCAGCCCACCTCAATATACAAAATTAATTAAAAGGTTTGCGATTTTTTTGCAATCGGTCTCAATCGTTTGCGAATTGAGAAAATATAGCAATTTCCCGAATATCACAATAAATAATGCAAAAATAGACGAATTATCGAAAGTTAGTAGATCCAGCCCGCCTCGATATACAAAATCCTTTAAAAGGTTTGCGATTTTTTTGCAATCGGTCTCAAACGTTTGCGATTCGTTTGCGAATTGAGAAAATATAGCACTCTCCCGAATATCACAATAAATAATGCGAAAATAAACGAATTATCGAAAGTTACTAGATCCAGCCCACCTCGATATACAAAATCCTTTAAAAGGTTTGCGATTTTTTTGCAATCGATCTCAAACGTTTGCGAATTGAGACCCCCCCCCCCCCCCACCCCCCCCCCCCCCCACCCCCCCCCCCCCCCACCCCCCCCCCCCCCCACCCCCCCCCCCCCCCACCCCCCCCCCCCCCCACCCCCCCCCCCCCCCACCCCCCCCCCCCCCCACCCCCCCCCCCCCCCACCCCCCCCCCCCCCCACCCCCCCCCCCCCCCACCCCCCCCCCCCCCCACCCCCCCCCCCCCCCACCCCCCCCCCCCCCCACCCCCCCCCCCCCCCACCCCCCCCCCCCCCCACCCCCCCCCCCCCCCACCCCCCCCCCCCCCCACCCCCCCCCCCCCCCACCCCCCCCCCCCCCCACCCCCCCCCCCCCCCACCCCCCCCCCCCCCCACCCCCCCCCCCCCCCACCCCCCCCCCCCCCCACCCCCCCCCCCCCCCACCCCCCCCCCCCCCCACCCCCCCCCCCCCCCACCCCCCCCCCCCCCCACCCCCCCCCCCCCCCACCCCCCCCCCCCCCCACCCCCCCCCCCCCCCACCCCATTTCCTCCTTATAAAATTCACCTTATTCAAGAATTAAATGATGATGACACGGATAGACTAGCAGCCTGAATTCTTAAAATTGTCGTTTTTGGACCGATGAGAACCCTGATTGGGCTCTTGACGCACACACGCAAAATCCTCAGAAACTGAACGTGTAGGCCGGGATTTACAATAATACTTTAATTGGGCCATGTTTTATAGATGGCAATTTGAATGCCGTTGTTTATGAAGAAATGCTAAGAATTTAGCAATCAAATAATACCATCTATAACTGAGAAAGCCGGTGACGATTTCGACAATGTTCAGTTTCAACAGGATGGAGCCCCTCCTCATTTCGGTGTAGCAGTACGAAACTATCTCAATGAGATATTTCCAAATCGAAAATCCAGTGGACTTTTGTTTGAAAGATTGTAGCCCAGTCTGCGACTCGTGCAAAAATACCGCAGTTGTGAAATGTGCATGGTGCATAAATTCATTGTGCATAAAGCAATTTTTCATTGATTATCATTATTGTGAAGACTATTATGCGTGAATGGAATAGAGTTTAAATTTAATTTATTGGGATATATATGGTAAATTTATTTCAAACGGCCTTTTTCAAGGCCACTAAATTGTTACAATTTGATGACAATTATAACAATCAGCCTTTTTCAAGGCTACAAAATCCTCACAGTTGATAAATTATAACAATCAGCCTTTTTCAAGGCTACAAAATCCTCACAGTTCGTACATTATAACAATCAGCCTTTTTCAAGGCTACAAAATCCTCACAGTTTGTAAATTATAACAATGCGCCTTTTTCAAGGCTACAAAATAATTATATTGGATCCGCCGTTGTGCGTTTTGAAAATGTGACTTCAGTTTCGTAATCAGCGACTCCAAAAACCCCCGAGTAACCAGTTTCCAGCAAATCCAAGCAATTCAAAGGAAGATATTGAATTTTCATCCCTTAAAGCTGAAGGCGGTAGTTTCTACCCTTAAAAATGAGTTACCGCCGATTCAAAAATATACGTGTATATTATTTTTCATCCCTCTTGACGTATGCGATGTTTGAACAAAATCGGCGTCTGACACTTTGGTATGTTTACTTGTTAGTGAAAATCCTCGCCTGGGAATACAGGATGCGTTGAATTTTGGTATGTTTTCAAGTCGAGAAAATTTTGCTTTAGAAAGTCACTAGATTCCGAATTCCGTGAAAAGGGCCCCTCACGGACTAGCAGTATGGAATTCAGTAGATGCAAGATTGCATGGGACCGAACATATTGGTTGAAGTAAAGTATTTTAATTTTATGCTGAAATTAGGAACGATTGGATGGAATAGCGAAGCGAGAGGCTTTAACGGAATAATTAAGGAATAGTATTTCATAACAATAAAACTAAAAATGATGTACTTCTAAGCATTTCTATTCAATTATAAATTTGTAAATAAATAAATGAAATGTAATATCAAGATTACGTTTACGTACAGAAATATTTGGCGCTTAGTTAAAATGGCTTTATATGAGTAAAATTAAATCAGTAAAATAAAAAACTTCTTACTTCATCCAAAATGTTCAGTCTCATACAATCTCACGTCTACTGAATTCCGCACTGAGAGATCCTGAGGGACACTTTCAATTGGATTCGGGATCTCGTAACTTTCCGAAGTTAAATTTCCCGACCTGAAAACTTACCAAAAAAGAACACGTCTACTGAATGAGAAAGAGAGTTACGGAGCGAGAGAGATACAGCGAGGGTTAAGCATTTAAATTATATACCGGGTGGGTACGGTAGAAGTCGAGAAGGGAAACCGATGTTAATTCTAGCGCGCTTGTCATTGGTCAATTCCGGTGATCAAGATGACTAAGAACGATTGTCAGTGGTTGCACCTAACTGTCAGTAAATGTCAATATCGATGCTTTACGTAGGTGTATTCTCGACTTTTATTTTAATGAATATGACCGTGAAAAAAATTGTATTAATTTTATTTAAAAATAATTGGATGGAAGTGTCTGAACAATTTATTGAATAAAAATTAAGAAAAACATAAGTTGGTTCGGCTGCTCGAATGTTCTGTTTTTTACCGCAGCGGCTACAGTCCAGTATCTCGATTCAGATAAATGTTCTGCGAATCAATAATAAAAGTAAGGACGTAAGTAGATCCGACGACAGCCTAGAAACAGAAGTGACATTTATTTAGTGAAACCAATAAACAGAATAATAAATAATAAATAGTAGAATAGTTGTCTTTCAATTTTTATTAAATAACAAATTAACCAATAAATATTATTTTATGGTGGATTCAAGTGATTTTTTCTAGAAAGCAAGGCAGAAGTGCAAGTCGATGGTTCCGTACTGCCCAGTATGATTTCCGGACTTGGCGGGAATTTTCAAAAGCGTTCCGTCAGTCCTTGTTGGTGAGGTAAACGAAGAGGATCTAGAAGATGAGCTGAAGAGCCGGCCACAGGGTAAGAAGGAAACAATTGTATCTTTCATATCCTGCATCCGGCATAGTATCAGCTACTTTAAAGGACTGCGGCCTGCTACGTACATCTGCGGTGAAAGAAGAATTAACATTGAGAGAGGAGAAAGTAGCGAGTGTCCACCTATCCGAGAGCGCTCCCGGATCAGGACCAAATACTTCTCCAAAGAAGAACAAATCAAGAAAACCCGAGAAGAAGGAAACAGGTAGAGACCAGTTGCCCACAATCCATGTAAATATGGCCGTCGAAGTACCCGACAGTCTGTCAAGAGGAGCGTGGAATGTGGAAAAAAGAGGCACCTCAGTAGAAATTCTTAGGGTCCCTCCACCAATGAGTGCACTGATATATAGACTGCCTAGGCCATCGGGATCTTGACAACCTCGAAACGGAAACAATTGGGAGGGAAACTCGAGGGAACATCCAAGTTGGCGTCGAGATAGGGGAGGGTAAGCCCCTAGAGAGTCAGGACGGCCGCCGAGAGATAGCTGGATTCCACCTGGATTGGGATCACCAGAGATCGGTGCCTGTTATTATTGTCAGGCTGTAGGACATCGGGCCGCGATATGCCCTAGCAGTCCCTGCTTTACTTGTCACCAAGTAGGGCACAGATCGGCGGAGTGCCCTCATCGCGTATGCTTTTCGTGTCGACAGTAGGGACACTCAGCATATGCCTGCTCGACAAAACCCCGGGGACCCTCTCGCCCACTTGAAAGGTGCCAGGTGTGCGGAACTTCGGGTAACCGAAGCGTCATGTATACCTTGTACTTCTATACGTGAAAAATGGGGAAACGGGAAGGCCGGAGGGCTATCCAACCCCATGCTCTTCACGGCCAATCCACAGGGTTAGATAAAGAGAAAATAGTGAGAAAAGAGAAAGAACAGTTAGCGACTACAGAGAGAGAAGTGATGATACCATCGGAGATAGAACTAGAAGCCGAGATAGCGAGAATAGAGAGCAGGTGTTTTAGAGGTGAAAATAGGAAGAAGTACAGTGTTGGCGATGCACGATAGTGGAGCAATGGTCTCCATCATCGGCCCTATTCTGGCCGAAAAATTCAAGGCTCGTCTACGTCCTTCCCAGACTGTAATGCGAAGTGTTTCTGGCGAGGTGACGCCCTTTCTAGGAATATTGGCGGTGCAGGTTGAAATAGATGGGCACGTCAAAGAAATCGAATTCCGAGCAACCAAAGCATTATCATGTGACATGATACTAGGAATGGACTTTGGTGATATTTTCGACTTGGATGTGCGACGGGGTAGAAGGACAGGAGAGTACAAGAGGGTCCATGGAATGCATTAGTGAAAAACTGACTGGAAAATCGGATATCCATGTAGAGTATGCAGGTATTTGTGAGCTGAGTAAGACGCAAGAAGAAAGAGTGAAAGAGTTAGTAGACAAGATGTTAGGTGGCGACCAGGTAGACTTAGGGAAAACGCCCTTAATAGAGCATCATATTAATGTGGAGGGCGCGACACCAATCAAGCATAGGACAAGCATGTCACCTATTATGCTTGAAAAAGCGCAAGAGAATTAGCCGAGAAAGGAGTTATAGAAAGATCGGCCAGTGAATTGGAGTAGTGCTCCCGTCCTAGTGAAGAAACCCGATGGTAGCATAAGAATGTGCACAGACTCCTGAGACCTAAACAGTGTCACCAGGAAAGATGCCTATATAATACCCAATATGGATTCTATATTGGATAAATTAAGGCGGGCTCAATTTTTATCTAAGATAGACCTAAGACAGGCGTAGTATCAAGTTGCGATGGATCCCGAGAGCAAAAAGTATACTGCTTTTGCAGTTCCAGGATCCGGTCTATGGCAATTCACAAGGATGCCCTTTGGATTGACGAATGCCCCAGTGGACTTTCAGCGACTAATTGACGCATTGTTTGGGCCGGAATTTGATCCCCACATATTTGGGTACTTGGATAATATAATTATTGCGACAGAAGGGTATGAGGAACATTTGCGTTGGTTGGAATTAGTCTTAGGGAATCTAGTGCAAGCCGAATTACTAGTAAATAGCGACAAGTGTGAGTTCGGGTGCTCGCGCGTAACATATCTGGGTTTTGTGTTGGATAGAGAGGGACTGCGTCCAGACATCGACAAGGTAAAACCAGCTTTGGAATATCCGGTGCTGCACACCGCGAAGCAACTCCGAAGATTCCTCGGTATGATAGCCTGGTACTCCCGCTTCCTAGACAAGGATGAGGAAGTTAAAGTACCTTTAGTTAAAATACTACGAAAGGGACAACCATGGAAATGGGAGGAGGAGCAGGAAGAAGCCTTTATCGAAGTACTAAGTACTCGGAGAGGAACTATACTACTAACGAACGAGAATGTCTTGCCGTGCTATGGGCAATCCGAAAATTAAGGCCGTACTTGGAAGATTATAAATTTACCGTGATAACGGATCATAGCGCCCTTAAATGGCTTATGACACGGCCGGAACACACGGGTCGGCTAGCACGGTGGGCAATCGAGCTCCGATAATAGAATTTCGAAATTGTGCATCGCAAAGGCGCGTGGCACCATGAGAGGGCATTAGGGACGGAGGAGGCAGAGAGGGAAAACCGCCAAACCCAGCGAGCTACCATCGAGAGCGCTGCTGCAGTCGAAAAGTTGGAGGAACTAGTTAGAGCCTCTTAACCCTTTAAGGACCAAATGTACAAAAATTTGACACGAAGTTTGTCAGTATTTTTTAGTATTTAAATTCAATGAAAAAAATTGTGGTATATACGTTTCCAATTGCTCGAACCCCGCTCTTTCGAATGGTGGATGGTAAAATACTGTCAATTTAAAAATGAACGAATTACAGACCATTTTTTAACAAAAATCATGAGATTTTAAAATTTTTTGTTCATTTATCGTTTTTTTTATCACTTATAGCATTACTATGCCTCAAAAATGTCCAAGCTTCAAAATGGTTATATATGTTTTTATAAAATTCGAAATGGCGGTCCCGAAAATGGCATCCTAAATGAAATTTTCTTGAAAAATTTGAGAACGCTCTGACACAAAAATTATGAACAAAAATTATGGGGCAAATTAAAATTGTCCATTTTATGTCCATTTGAACAGTGCCGTTTTCACGAGATGGAAGCCTCGCGCCAGTCCAATCGCGTTGATACTTAATATAGACGTTCTTTAGAATGCTATAATAATTCATTATATAATAATTCAAATGTAATTCATTTTTACTTGTCATTTATCTTTTTTAAATTAATAACTCATTATTGAGTGTGAATTGTATTTTCAAGATTCCTTGCCACGCGTTAACAATAATAATTTTTTTTTAATTTTGAGGAGCCATGAATTATTTATGATTTCGAAAAAGTTATTTCTAATGGATGATAAGAAAAAATCACGGAAATTTGAAAAGAACTAAATAAAAATACTATCACAAACTTTGTCATCTTCTTGTAAATAGAGTTATGTTCGAATACACAAACCTCGGCTTCAAAATTCTCCACTTTCAAGAAAATCAAGGTATCATAGCGGTAAGTTAATGTATACGCCGAAGGTAAGAAAAATAGTGTGCCTGAAAAAGTAAGTATACCTGACTAATTGATATCAACAAGTACTATACTTGCAACTACGGAAATCTAACAAATAAACAATAGGAACTGTGGTTGAACCTTAAGAATCTGGTTGATTAAATGGTAAATGATACAGTGTGTTTGCTTTTCTTGCTAAACATTATTATGCCGTTTGTAAGAAAGGACTGTATGTAAAATAAAAAATCTGAGTTACTATCACGGTATCTAAAAACGAGTTGACTGATCGTCTTGAAATGTATAGACGTCTATCAAGCTGGCAGAGCAAGGTCGCCCGAAACGAAAAAAATGCTACCATAATTATGTGCTTTTTATGTGCTAATTATGTGCTCTAATTAAAAATGTTGTGCTCCGAACGTTTTTTTTATTTAGTAAACTACGCAAGGGTACGTTTTCTACAATGAAATAATTTTGTGCTACTTTCCCTTCGTAAATAATGATAAACATTCCTTAAGGGTGAAGTTTTTCCAATAAGGGTTAGAGCACCAAATTCGGTATTACCCTTATTGTTCAGTAAACCACGCAAGGGTACGTTTCCTACAATGAAATAATTTTGTGCTACTTTCCCTTCGTAAATAATGACTATTTTCCCTTAAGGGTGGATTTTTTCCAATAAGGGTTCGAGCCCCAAATTCGGTGTTAGTCTTATTGGTTAATAAATGACTCATGGGTACTTTTTCAAACACCAAATCATTTTGTGCTACTTTCCTTTCTTAAATGATCATTATTTTCCCTTAAGGGTTTTTTTTCAATAAGGGTTCGAGCACAAAATTTGGTATTAATCCTATTGGTTTGTAAATAACTCAAGGATAAGTCTTCAGCTATGAAATAATTTTGTGCTATTTTCCGTTCTTAAATATTGTATTTTTTCCGTTTAGGGTGAGTTTTTTCCAATAAGGGTTGAAATAAAAAATTCGTGAATTATCTTATTGGTTAATAAATGACTCAAGGGTACGTTTTCATCTGTAAAGTAATTTTGTACTGCTTTCCCTTCTTAAATAATGCATTTTTTTTCTTAGGGGTGGGCTTTTCAAATGAGGGTTGGATCGCGAAATTGGATATTTGTTGCATCCGTTAGCATAAAGATCGGAATGTCTCTCTGATATATAAAATATTATGTATCTTCTTTGTTGGCACATTTACTTAATTTTTTAAGCATTTTTGTGGGTTTGATTCTTTGTTAAGGGTCGTTTTTGCGATAAGGGGTGGTATATGGATTTTGCGGTTTGCATAGTTCAAAAGCACATACAAAGCACATAATTATGCACCTTTTCCTGATTAGTCCTTCATCGATTTTGTGAGTAAGCTTTGCTAGCTTGTGTCATGCCAGCAGTACATTATAAAATATCTATTCTTAGAAAAACTCTGATTTGAAAAAGTACCCATGAGTCATTTATTAACCAATAAGACTAACACCGAATTTGGGGCTCGAACCCTTATTGGAAAAAATCCACCCTTAAGGGAAAATAGTCATTATTTACGAAGGGAAAGTAGCACAAAATTATTTCATTGTAGGAAACGTACCCTTGCGTGGTTTACTGAACAATAAGGGTAATACCGAATTTGGTGCTCTAACCCTTATTGGAAAAACTTCACCCTTAAGGAATGTTTATCATTATTTACGAAGGGAAAGTAGCACAAAATTATTTCATTGTAGAAAACGTACCCTTGCGTAGTTTACTAAATAAAAAAAACGTTCGGAGCACAACATTTTTAATTAGAGCACATAATTAGCACATAAAAAGCACATAATTATGGTAGCATTTTTTTCGTTTCGGGCGACCTTGCTCTGCCAGCTTGATAGACGTCTATACATTTCAAGACGATCAGTCAACTCGTTTTTAGATACCGTGATAGTAACTCAGATTTTTTATTTTACATACAGTCCTTTCTTACAAACGTCATAATACTGTTTAGCAAGAAAAGCAAACACACTGTATCATTTACCATTTAATCAACCAGATTCTTAAGGTTCAACCACAGTTCCTATTGTTTATTTGTTAGATTTCCGTAGTTGCAAGTATAGTACTTGTTGATATCAATTAGTCAGGTATACTTACTTTTTCAGGCACACTATTTTTCTTACCTTCGGCGTATACATTAACTTACCGCTATGATACCTTGATTTTCTTGAAAGTGGAGAATTTTGAAGCCGAGGTTTGTGTATTCGAACATAACTCTATTTACAAGAAGATGACAGAGTTTGTGCTAGTATTTTTATTTAGTTCTTTTCAAATTTCCGTGATTTTTTCTTATGATCCATTAGAAATAACTTTTTCGAAATCATAAATAATTCATGGCTCCTCAAAATTAAAAAAAAATTATTATTGTTAACGCGTGGCAAGGAATCTTCAAAATACAATTAACAATCAATAATGAGTTATTAATTTAAAAAAGATAAATGACAAGTAAAAATGAATTACGAATTGAAGTGAAAATAGTCATAATTGAAAATGAATTAGGGATTGAACTAAAAATAGTCAAAATAAAAAATGAATTTTGAATTCAAGTAAAAAATAGTAATAATTGAAAATGAATTATGAATTGAAATAGAAATAATCATAAATCGGCTTCGTGGCTCAGGCGGTTAACGCACTGGACTACGAAGTCGTAGTTCGTGAGTTCGAACCCCGTCTGGTGAACAATTTTTCGATTTCGTTTACAAGCAGCAGTTCGCTGTTGGTAAGATGAGCCACGTTGTTTGTGTTTACGTTTCGAAAGTATTGTTTATCTGGCGGAAATCGACTCATGACCGCCGCTGTACTTGGTGTAGGTTTCTGCAGCCCTACATTTCATACACAAATGTGAAGTATGGCGCCATCTTTCTAACAAGGGGAGAGTCAGACCAACGGAATTAAAAAAATTCGAAACTTCCCCTGATGAAAGATTATTAGGTCACATATCTTGTGGTAAAGTACTAAAGCGCAATATGCAGCAAGTTTCGAGAAAAATGAGTTTGAAAAAATTGCGCTTGCCTAATATGCTTAATATGCTTCGTTGGGGAAGTGAAAGTACGAAGCGGCGGTGGCGCAGTGGGTAGAGCGCCAGACTGCTAATATTGACGTCGCGAGTTCGAATCTCGAGGTTACGAGTTCTTTTTTCTATTTTGTTGTGTGTGTGTATATATATACATATATATATATATATATATATATATATATATATATATATATATATATATATATATTTTTTTTTTTTTCAATAGTTGTAAAATTAATAATTTTTAATAACTTCAATTACTTTTAATAAAACTTTTTTTTTAATTATTTTTATTTTTTTTATTTAATTATTAAGAAATTCTATTTAAAATAATATAATGAATAAATATGAATATATTACTTATTCGTATATTGAAAATTATTTTGTTAAAGTAGGAATTGTATATTACGTGATTTTTAATAAATTAACTCACAAGTATAACATATATCGTATGAGAAGTTTGTAATTGCAATAAAAAAAATATAATGTGTTCAAAATAATAGTACAAGGATATGAACATATATTATAAATATAATGTAATATAAACATATATATTATCTGATGTAAAATGTATATTTATTTTGGAAAATTGAAAATATTGTAAATAAGAGCTGTATGCGAAAACTGTTCATTTTCTGCTGAATTTCACAGTTCGAAAATATTGGCAAGAATGCGTTCGCATTGTTCAGTTTTCAGTTGTCCATTATACGGCAAATTAATTCGAAGCACATGTGTGCAAAAAAAAGTTTTTCTAGAATTTTATTTCTTCTGCTTTTCTTCGTTTTTTCCTCAAAAAAAAAAATACAATGGCAGAGGAGATTAGTAGTGAGTCTCATTCCGCGATTGAAGAACAGCTGGATGATTTTGTATATTTCTTCATGAATTCGCTTCGCTTCTTCGGAGATAACTGGAGAACATTTGTTAGCGATAAGATTTTCTTGCAACAGCAAATTTTCAAAATAAGTAATCGCATCTTTTAAGCGTTGCTTCGATGCGTAACTGTAAAGTGAAACTTCATCCAGCTGTTCTTCAATCGCGGAATGAGACCCATGTCGCGTCTAGATAACTCGGAAGACTTATCTCGGGACAGGACCCAAGAAGGCTCAAGAACATTCTTAGACCCTTAATTTAAGTTGCCCAATTTGGTTTTTTTAGAACCAGGAAGGGCGGTCGAAATACGAGAGAAGGATGAATTAAATAAATTTAAAAATTCTTGTTACACAAATTAATATATTTGATAAAAATATAATACGTTGACTTCTAATTAATTTTATATCTACAACCCCTGTCGCAATATTATTTAAGAAATATTATTCTTAAGGTCTCAGTTAATTATCTCTACAGAGAGTACTTCATTAACTGGAAAGGGGGATAAATCTCAGTTAATCAGTTCTCTACAGAACTGAATTAACTGGAAAAGGGATTCAGTTTTTATTTCTCGGTTACGAACCGGGTTTTGTTAATATATTGAAGAAAAGAGATACTCACTTTTCTTGTTCTAATGTTCCTTATTGGCTGATGGAATCGAAAGAGGGTCTGTATGTCTTTTCGCGCTGATTTATATTGGAAACTCCCGCCTTACAATTAAACAGAAATTGAGAAGCTCTTGGTATTTGACCAAGAATCTTTCTGCTGAATTTCACAGTTCGAAAATATTGGCAAGAATGCGTTCGCATTGTTCAGATTTCAGTTGTCTATTATACGGCAAATTAATTCGAAGCGCACGTGTGCAAAAAAAAGTTTTTCTAGAATTTTATTTCTTCTGCTTTTCTTCGTTTTTTCCTCAACAAAAAAATGCAATGGCAGAGGAGATTGGTAGTGGGTGTAACGTGCCGCATACAAACGGACAACGAAAAAATTGTACTCTCGCAAGTTCAATAACCTCATGTCTTGATCTGACATTTCAAACCGACGCAGACACTTTAGCGTCCAATAAAATTGTATCGTCTGTCTCGGCCCGTTGCATTTCTCCTATATGCTAGGAATTTAATAATTAATAATAACGAGATATTCGACACTTCAATGCATCGGTAAAACGACCCCTTTATTTCTTGAGACAAGATTCGGGAGTCCCCAAAGAGGGCTGAGAGCTCTGATTGGTCAAAAACCAAGAGCTTCTCGATTTCTGTTTAATTGTAAGGCGAGAGTTTCCAATATAAATCAGCGCGAAAAGACATACAGACCCTCTTTCGATTCCATCAGCCAACAAGGAACATTAGAACAAGAAAAGTGAGTATCTCTTTTCTTCAATATATTAACAAAACCCGGTTCGTAACCGAGAAATAAAAACTGATTCCCTTTTACAGTTAATTCAGTTCTGTAGAAAACTGATTAACTGAGATTTATCCCCTTTTCCAGTTAATTCAGTTCTGTAGAGAACTGATTAACTGAGATTTATCCTCCTTTCCAGTTAATTCAGTACTCTCTGTAGAGATAATTAGCTGAGACCTTAAGAATTTTATTTCTTAAATAATATTGCGACAGGGGTTGTAGGTATAAAATTAATTAGAAGTTAACGTATTATATTTTTATCAAATATATTAATTTGTGTAAGATTTATCCCCTTTATATTGCGGCAGGGGTTGTAGATATAAAATTAATTAGAAGTTAACGTATTATATTTTTATCAAATATATTAATTTGTGTAACAAGAATTTTTAAATTTATTTAATTGATCCTTCTCTCGCATTTCGACCGCCCTTCCTGGTTATCAAATACCAAATTTGGGTCGTGTCCCTAGATAAGTCTTCCGAGTTATCTAGACGTGACATTAAACTGGCGCAGTCGGTAGGACTCATGGTCGAAGTGCAGGAGAAGATTCTGTTTTAATTTTCATTTATTTACGCTTTTCAGAAATATTTTCTATAATTTCATTCAAAAAAATGCACAACTATAACATTATTCATCTCTAAAATTCTGTTGTAACTTTAGAAATACACATAAGTATATAAGAATATGATTTAACCATTAAACTTCTTTTCCTTGGGTATAATAATAATAATTATAACAGTTAAAATGTAAACAAATTATAAAATTCTCATATAAATTACAAAGCATTTAGAATTCTCACTTTAGAGTACTCAACGTTGAGCTGTCAAAACGAAAATCACGTTAATAATCCATGTGTTTATTGCATTTTCAACTAATAGCCGATGTTCCGTTAGAAGCATTTAGATTTCATTATTATTGTTTTCTGCTAGCGGTCATTGACCTGTGTCAATACAAGACCAGGATACGCCTGTTGCGACGTATGCCAGTCAGTCCCGCTTCGGCAACCGCACCTCGCGTGGCTACGACATTTTGATAATAACAGGTGTCTGTAATCGAGTCGCGTTCAGTTATCTTTGCCTACGAAAACGTCCTTCCACGTTTCTTCAAGACACATTCATGTATGTACTCACGCCGCGCCGTTCGAGCGTAATTTGAGTTGATTAAACTAGCAATCAATAAAAGGATCGATATATTACGCCGCGCCGTTACCATCCTTCATTCTATATCAATTAAAATTTATAATCAGCCGACAGGGGCCCATGGCCGCTCTATATAAAAGAACAAACGACAATTGCGCAACGCGATACGCCATTTCGACCTTCCCGCGAATCGTCCGTACTCGTGTGGAAACGGTCATTGTAAATAAATTCATTAAAAATCAGTTTTTTTTTCTCGCCATATTGGCATTTTCCCCTCGAGCTATAAAGAGTTTATCTCATTCAAATTATCGTGACTCGTCATTATTTTACACCTATATATATATATATATATTGATTCTTAAATTCTAAAATTATTAATGTAAAAGCAGATTTAATGTGGATTCTTGAGAGCGAGATTATATTTATATTGATTCTTAAATTCTAAAATTAATAACGATTATCGATAGTTGAAATTTTCAACAGTGGTTAAAAAAAAAAATTTTTTTGTTGTAATAATAAACCTCGTAAAAAAAACGGGAAGCCTCGAACAAATTCGGGAAGATTATTGTCAAAAGAACAATAATATAAATAAAAGAATTAAACAGTTAACAGTAAAAGAAGAATAAAATTTTTTTTTTATATTATAATTTACCACGTAAAGAAAAACGGGAAGCCTCGAACAAATTCGGGAAGATTATTGACAAAAGAGCAATAATATAAATAAAGATTTCAAAAAAAAAAAATTTTTTTATTAGAAGAAAACGAACTATCGATAATTGACCTTTTATAATTTTTAATGTTACGTATCTTAATTTCGTTCTGATCAGTCTTGCTTAAGTCTGCGAGTTCTTAATTATTTAGACTAATAAACTAAATCTGATCAACTAAAAATTTGAAAGTGATAAGTCTAATTCTTTAACATTGAGATCATTCACCCTATTTTTGTCACTCTTGAATACTTTCTTTCTTCAAAAGAACGATAATATAAACTGAAATAACGAGAATAAGTAAAAATAGTAAACAAATTTATATATAATTGTTGAAATAAACCTCGTACTAAAACGGGAAACCTCGAATAAAGTCGAAAAATTTATTGTCAAAAGAACAATAATATAAATAATAATAAATAATGAACTGGAAAATAAAATGCGTAAAAACAAACGGGAATCCTCGAAAAATATTTATAAAAGATTTTTTTTTAATTAAATAAAAAAATTTGCTTAGAATTCGGTCACGATTGTTAAAAAAAATGATAATACAAATAAGATAATGGATTAATTAAGAGGAAGGACCAATAGAACGAAATCAAACATTTTTGAGAATTAACAACGTTTAATTATACAAATTTACCAATTTTTAATTTAACGTTAAGAAAACATCTTATGTTTCGTTTCGATTATTCTCGCCTTAAATCTGTCCTTCTAGAATGTCAATTTAATCTACGTAAAAATCTTCGATCATTCAGGCTACTAACTATAAAAACAAAATAATTTTACTCCGAACTATACAAACCAATTGCGTATCATGACCCTTTCGTATGTATCTTGAGAAAATAATTAAATATCTGAACATTCGTGGAAATAATTCAAGGACAAATTAAGAAGTCAAGAAAAATAATTTTTAATACGTTGCTTAGCGATGAAAAAAAAAGATATTTCAGATGAAGATAAAATTGATTCTTTCAAATCGTGGAGCCATAATGCACATAGTCCAGTTATACTAAAGCTCGAAAATATTTTAGAAATTACTTACCTCCCTGATCGTGATAGAGCCCAGGCCACAAGCTGCATACAAGGTCTCTTCTTTTCAAGAAAGTTTTATCAAGAGAATTTAACATTTGATGATCACCATGATAAAACTGTTAATAATTCTGACCTGGGAATAACTTTCAGTCAAATATTTCACGATAAAATTTTACCAACTCTTTGCAATCTCTTAATATCATAAAAAACGATGGCGCCGCACATTTAAAATTACGGGATGTCATCGATATCATACCTTTTTACTCCGGTAAAATTGACGACGGTTTTACTTATGTTGATTTTGCAAATGCTTGCCGTACTGCTAAAGACCTGATATCCGAGAACTCTGAAAGAGCATTGACTAAACTAATAGCATTCCGACTTAAAGGCGAGGCCTACAGAACGTTTTTAGACAGTATTCCAGATACGATAAATGATCTCTTGAAAATTCTAAAGCGTATGCATGGTTCATGTCATTCAACTATATCTTTATACTGGGAGTTGAGCAAAATATATCAAACATCAAATAAAAAAGTAGCTACTTATCTTAATAGAGCTCGTATAATAAGGTTGCAATTAATTGAGGCACATAATGGCGTCGAAGGTGAAGACTTATCCGAAGCCAAAATAATTGAAATCTGCTTGCTGTAAGGCTTTCATATTAGGATTAAACACAGAAATTCGCGTGCATATGACGGAAAGATCCGATTTAAATAAAGCAGGACCTGAAGCTGTAGAAATTGAAAACCAATTGCTGCAGAAGCGACGTATAAGTTCATTTAATAATCGCAATTCAGAAAAATGTATGATTTGTGAAGGAAGTGATCATGACGCTACTTCATGTCTATTTATTTCGAAATCAAAAACTAAATGCCAGCTTTGTAAGAGCACCCAATACATTGCCAAAACTTGCAATTATCGGCCCACATGTGAAATTTGCGATGAGACAGGACATACGGCAAGAAATTGTCAAGAAACTTCCACAAAAAAATGTCAAATTTGCTTAAAATTGACGGCGTGATGGTCGTGCGGGCTAAGGCGTCAGTCTTAGTCCGCCCGAACTGAACGTCGCGAAGGGCCCGAGTTCGAATCCCCGTCCTGCAATTTTCTCTGCTTATGTCCAGTGTGGAATAACCGGGGAACTTTGCTGGGCGAAGGTACGAATTTGGGACCGCTGCCGACCCCCGTCGGCAGTTATCGGTACCATCAGCGTCTTATACGCGGTCGGTACGTCGTGGGTCTTATCTCGGATAAAGAGGGGATAAGCCCCGCGTCGTACTCGCTAAGGCACAGACCGCCGAATCTGCTGGTGGTACCGATATTGGGGTAGGGGGGACTGGCTCTGGGTGGGTGTTGTGTTGTATATGCCTAGTTCTGTCATTGTACTATACTGTCTGTCTCTGTCCTGTACCTCGCCACCCGAGAGCCAACCCGCAAATAGACAAATCGTCATTAACGCGGGGGAAATATCCTGTCCTTTGTCCTTTTTTTTTTATTTCGATATCAAAAACTAAATGCCAGCTTTGTAACAGCACCCAATACATTGCCAAAACTTGCGATTATCGGCCCACATGTGAAATTTGCGATGAGACAGGACATACGGCAAGAAATTGTCAAGAAACTTCCACAAAAAAATGTCAAATTTGCTTAAAATTCGGTCACGACACTAGACAGTGTAAACAAGGAAACTATCGACAAAATAATTGTCAAATTTGCAACAAATCGGGACACATTACTCGAGACTGTAGAAGCATACATTTCTGTCATATTTGTAAGAAATCAGGTCATAAAACGAACAATTGCCGATATCTTTCTTCCGTAAAAAACGTTCAATCCTTTCAGTTATGTCAATTATTTAATCAAACATGCCATCATTCCATAGATTGCTGTGCAATAGAAACCTGTCAAATTTGTAATGATTTAGTACATGTAACAGATAAGTTTCCACGTATAGTAAATGAGAAACTCAGCCAACACTGCCATTATTGTCAAAAATTTGGGCACACTGCTGACAAATGTTATCTTATAATTAAACGAAAGCAAGCTCAGGTCATTTGTAATTATTGTATGAAACCGAATCACATGGCAGAAAATTGTTATTTACGAAATAGAACCTTTGATCCTCATTATACAAACGAAGACACACCACAAAACGCCCGTAAAGTCACTGACGATTTAAAAATTAACCAACTCGACGTAATCGATAATTCTTTGTTATTTACTCTAACCAATAATTTAAATGAAGGTGAAACTATCAATCAAATAAAATCTAATGATAATAAAAACGAATGTAATGAATTAAACTATAACGAAAAAGAATCGAACGAAATGAAAAATTGAACAATGAAATTAAAAACAAAGATGCATACGAAAATGAACGTGGCAATACAAATAAAATTGTAAACGAAAATAAATGTGAAAATAAGAATGAAATTAAAAATGTAACTAAAACTGAAAATAAAATTAAAAAAGGATACGAAAATGAAAATGGAAAAAAATATGGAAACGAATATGAATGTAAAAACGAAATTAAACATGAAATTAAAAATATGATTAAAAATAAAAAGAAGTATGAACAGGAATATAAATATGAAAGGAAAATGAAAAATGTAATTAAAAATGCGATTAAAAATAAAAATAAAATTAAAAAGGGAAAGAAATGTGGAAACGAATATGAAAATGAAAATGAATTTATAAAGGGAAATGAACAGAAAAATGAATATGAAAATAAAAATGAAATTAAAAATGCGCGTAAAAATGCGATTAAAAATGAAAATAAAATTAAAAGAAAACATGTCAATGAAAATAAAAATAGAAACGAATATGATGGTGAAAATGAGCTTGGAAAAATAAATGAGCAGGAAAATGAATATGAAAATAAAAATAAATTTAAAAAGGAAAATAAATTTGAAAACGAATACGAAAATGAATATAGAATTGAATATGAAAGTAAACGTGAAAACGAATGTCGTAATGAAATTAAAAATATAAATGAATTTAAAAGGATCAACGAAAATGAAATTGAAATCATAAATCTAAAGCCAGAGCACTGTCCAAAAAAAGTGCCTCTTCATGGATGCCAGCAGATGGAGGTTCGTACACTAAAAATTCTGACAAGTTTCATTATCAGAACAATAAAACTAAAAACCGTAATGAATATATAAATAAATTTGAAGGATTCGAACAATTAATTATGAATGAGAACCAAAAACTTTTCCCATATGACAGAGGAAAAAGATAAAATTAAAAATACTCATAAATAACAAAAGCGTACATAAAAATAAGTTAGAATATTAATAATAATAATAATCTTCGTGTACATAAGTGAAGGTAACAATATAAATCTCGTCTTCCTATGTCATTTTCGAATAAGAAATACTAATGACGAAATTTGAAGTATTTAAAGGCATGTTAAAAAGAAGAAAATTAACTTAAATACGTAATTTACAAACGTGTTTAAAATAATTATAAAATTATAAATATTCATGAATTATATCTAACATAATTCTGAATTTAAAAAAAAAGGTTCAGAAGAAAGGAGAACAAATAGTAGTGAAATGATGACGAAATATGCAATAAAAAGCGTTCATCATACTTTAACATGAAATGAAAGAAAAAATTATTATACTGCTCAGGATGAATCTAAAAATGAAGAAAATAATAAATGAAACCATACAGACTAAAACCTACATTTAAATTAAATAATAAAGTAATTTCTTCGTTAATAAAATGTGTATATATTTCATACAATAATTATATATCTTTTATTAAACAAAGAATTCAAAATTACAGAAAAAAAAGGGAAGATATTCGGGGAGATGTGGATATATAAATAACATGACGAATTACCTATACTTTTATTCATCTAAATAATGTAATTTGTATCAGCAAAAATATTATTATACTAATGATTCTTCACGTATTCATATACGTATATGCATAAAATTTATACGCAAAAAAAAGAAGGAACCCATCCAGATAAAACATTCATATATGTAAATGAACTTTTATCTGTTTCAGATCTCAATCACAGAACAGTTTGCGAATAATGAAATCCAAAACCTATTTAATCACAAAATAAGGACATTATTCCCGATCCATTTAATCCCTATAGCATACCTTCAGTGCAATGTGTACCCAGAAATGGAGAGTTGACCGATACGTAGAGGCAAAACAATTTAAAAGAAATACGTATGAAATACAAAAGGTGCGATACGTTATTAACCTCCGATCTATAACAATAATTGTAACAACTAATCTAATAGTACCGCCCATCGATATTTCGTCCATTTTTGTTGTTAATATAGTTTAGAGTTAAGGGAAGTAATTATCTGTTTGAAAATTGCGATTTTTTATCGCGTCGCGTCACCATATGTAAACGATAAACATCAATAGAATGTTTTATATTGTATATATCTTCCCCGCAGCTTGTACTCGATACGAATCAACTATGAAGATGAACCTGACGAAAAAATTTCTTCCTTTTAACAACTCAATTGGTCGGTGGAATATTGGGATTGATAGGTTAATATTTCGGAACAAGCAACACAAATATCACCACTGTCTTCTTGTATTAAATACGATATTGTTATATACATGAACTCCCGGTGAATATCGCAACTTACATTCAAGAACTGCAAATACTACATCATTACTGGATTATACATTGCGGAACGCATTCGTATTCTTCTACAGTGGCTGGTTGTAACGGATAATAAATTCAAAGGGAACAGTGTAATGTATGAATAGGGGAGGCGTGGGGTGTACCGCTCACCTAAGGAAAGTATCGCTTTTAATAAATGCATAAATAATTTTAGATTTGTTTAACGATTGAAATCGATTCTATAAAGCCCCGACAGTAATATACAAGAAGATCTGAATGTTTACTAACGCTAAACGTATTGAATTATAGAATTTAATAAATATCAAAGATCCAACAGTATCTCCTGTCAATGTGGGTAATACCGCTCACTAAATTTAAGTTGTTAAACTTATTCATATACACTTAGAAACAATGTAATGAAAATGTAATGAAGATGTAATGAAGAAATATCAGTACAGGCAATGAAAATGGTAAAGAAGAATGGATTCAAATTAATGATTCATAAATAATGAATGTACCTAACCTATGAAATTCAATGATATTATAAATCAATTTGTTGTTAACTCACTTGTGTACATTCAATGTATATGATTAATTACAAGAAGTTCCATTTCAAATATCCATTATTTTAGTACTTTCTGTACATTTATTTGATCAACAATATGTGAAATATGCCATAAACTCTGTGAGCGGTGTTACCCACTAACGCGCCGCGTTGAAAAGTAATGAATAATTAAAAGTCAATGTTGTTTTTAGTAGTTTACCAAATACCATTTGGTAATTAACAGTACAACAAGTCTATTTGTTCATATTTTTTCCCATTGGGTACTAGTAAAAAGATGGAAAACCGTATATTGTAAAGACCAATTCTTATCGTATTTATGTCAACTACGTTACAAAACTTTCCAATTTTTTTTTAATCAACTTTTAGCAATAAACTATGTAAATTTTTTGTTGAAATTAGATTTTGACATAAAGTTCTTTAGTAAAAAAATATAAAAAATAATTTTAACTTAACGGAAGGTTGAGAAATATGAGTGAGCGGAATTACCCACTGAGCGGTACAACCCCCGCCTCCCCTACCTGTCGTATGGAAGAAATTGCTTTTATTGAGACAAAGAAACAACCCGATTCAGAATCAAGCAGCAAAAGTAACGAGGAAATCGCAAATCGCAATCGATTTTTCGCAAAACTTAAATTACTTGAACAATATAAAGGATAGTATCACTCAAGGCGTCTCTTTCGCTCTAACAATAGCAAGTGACAAATCATTATGCGATGAACTTCGCTAAAAACCGCACACTCCAAATTATTTATTATTGAAGATGGGAAAAATTCATTCCAGACAGCTTCAAAAGAAACCAGATCAAGAAGCTGCATTAGTGATCGGTGGCATCACAGCTACTTAATCTTTGGCTACCATCAACCCAGAATAACTAGTGTATACCTTCAAATAGGCCAAGTTACACCGATATTGTTATTAGAGAAGTCGTCACACTAATAAGGTGCATTTCTGTTCAAGTGGAAGATCACTCATTCAGAAATTTATATAAAATTGCTGGATTTCTGAGGTCTTTGGTGTATAAGATTTGATGTATAAAACAATATGATACGATATTATCTGCAACATAATTATGCCACAAATATACAAATTTCAAGAACCTCGGCACGGAGCTTTTGTATAAAAGAAATCGTACGAATGGGGACATACGATAAGGATAACCCCCGAAAACTTTCAATAAAAGGTCTCTTGATACAACGCTACCAAATAGATTAACACATAACTAGAATGTACCGATAAATTAAAATGTAACAGTAATTGCGAACGTGAGATGAAATTTCTTCAAAATTTCATCTTAAAAGGGGGAGGTGTAACGTGCCGCAAAGAAACGGACAGCGAAAAAATTATACTCTCGCAAGTTTAATAACCGCATGTCTTGATCTGACATTTCAAACCGACGCAGACACTTTGGCGTCCAATAAAATTGTATCGTCTGTCTCGGCCCGTTGCAATTCTCCTATAAGCTAAGAATTTAATAATTAATAATAACGAGATATTCGACACTTCAATGCATCGGTAAAACGACCCCTTTATTTCTTGAGACAAGATTCCCCAGTTCCCAACGAGGGCTGAGAGCTCTGATTGGTCAAACACCAAGAGCTTCTCAATTTCTGTTTAATTGTAAAGCGGGAGTTTCCAATATAAAACAGCGCGAAAAGACATACAGACCCTCTTTCGACTCCATCAGCCAACAAGGAACATTAGAACAAGAAAAGTGAGTATCTCTTTTCTTCAATATATTAACATAACCCGGTTCGTAAGCGAGAAATAAAAACTGAACCCCTTTTCCAGTTAATTCAGTACTCTCTGTAGAGATAATTAACTGAGACCTTAAGAATAATATTTCTTAAATAATATTGCGACACGGGTTGTAGATATAAAATTAATTAGAAGTCAACATATTATATTTTTATCAAATATATTAATTTGTGTAACAAGAATTTTTAAATTTATTTAATTGATCCTTCTCTCGCATTTCGACCGCCCTTCCTGGTTCTAAAAAAACCAAATTGGGCAACTTAAATTAAGGATCTAAGAAGGTTCTTGAGCCTTCTTGGGTCCTGTCCCTAGATAAGTCTTCCGAGTTATCTAGACGTGACATGGGTCTCATTCCGCGATTGAAAAACAGCTGGATGAAAATTCACTTTACAGTTACGCATCGAAGCATCGCTTAAAAGATGCGATTACTTATTTTGAAAATTTGCTGATGCAAGAATATCTTATCGCTAACAAATGTACTCCAGTTATCTCCGAAGAAGCGAAGCGAATTCATGAAGAAATATACAAAATCATCCAGCTGTTCTTCAATCGCGGAATGAGACTCACTACTAATCTCCTCTGCCATTGTATTTTTTTTTTTGAGGAAAAAACGAAGAAAAGCAGAAGAAATAAAATTCTAGAAAAACTTTTTTTTGCACACATGCGCTTCGAATTAATTTGCCGTATAATGGACAACTGAAAACTGAACAATGCGAACGCATTCTTGCCAATATTTTCGAACTGTGAAATTCAGCAGAAAATGAACAGTTTTCGCATACAGCTCTTATTTACAATATTCTCAATTTTCCAAAATAAATATACATTTTACATCAGATAATATATATGTTTATAATACATTATATTTATAATATATGTTCATATCCTTGTACTATTATTTTGAACACATTATATTTTTTTTATTGCAATTACAAACTTCTCATACGATATATGTTATACTTGTGAGTTAATTTATTAAAAATCACGTAATATACAATTCATACTTTAACAAAATAATTTTCAATATACGAGTAAGTAATATATTCATATTTATTCATTATATTATTTTAAATAGAATTTGTTAATAATTAAATAAAAAAAATAAAAATAATTTAAAAAAAAGTTTTATTTAAAGTAATTGAAGTTGTTAAAAATTAGTAATTTTACAACTATTGAAAAAAAAATATATATATATACACAACAAGATATGTGACCTAACAATCTTTCATCAGGGGAAGTTTCGAATTTTTCTGAATTCCGTTGGTCTGACTCTCCCCTTGTAAGTCGATCTGCAGCTCTCGCAAAAATGTTACAATTCAAAATACGGCAATAATTGAGTAAAAAAAGGTCGATTCCGCCCGTTAATTAATTAATAAATAAATGAAATTGAATTATGAATTGAAATAAAAAAAATCGAATGTCATGAAATGATTATGAATTTAAAATGAATATTCGAGAAATTATCTGTATAACAGCACCCACGACTTTGGTCCTGCAGTCGGCAATCGTGGGGACTAGATGATACACTCCGTAATGTTTCATGATTTCATCTGAAATATTTGTATGTTTTTATCCAGAGATGGTCATAATTTGACGAGTAATACAGAAATTAAAAAATCATTAATGGGCCTTAAATATTACAAACAAATTGTAATTACAAATTTCATTCAGCACGCTTGAAACTTGCGTTAATTCTTATCCATATTGACAAAAATTTATGGTAAACATGTAAGCATAAAAGTGTGGAATTTTCAAGAAAATTTAATTTCTTTATTTTTATAAAATCTACCGCAATTTTGTTAATAATGAAGAATTTTTTAAATTTCAAACGATTTTTAAAGGGTACAAAATTAACTCTAAGATTTAACAAACAACAATTAATAGTATAAAATGGCATGAGAAACAAACATCTTTTAACGTTCTTTTATTTTTTAGTTAAAAATACTTTATTATTATATTTTCTCCTCGCCGTCCTGCTTGATCTGAAATGGATTAGATCTCAATAATATGAACTTCAAAACGATTTGAACATTTTAGTTTGAAGCACAATGCTATACATCCTTTTGTAATTGCGCCAACATTGACAATTGGTATTTTCAATATTTGATACATTTGTATGAAATATACTTAGCAGCGAAGGTGAACTCTAAAATCGAGGTTTTAAAGAGTTGTAAGATGAATGAACTTCTAATTTGAAGAATGTTTACTTCAAGTAAATATTTATTTAAAAACTGTATTTGACTGTATTTATTTACAGTATTTTCAAAGATTAAGAATCTATTACTCATACTCGTACTTTTAAAGTCCATCTATATTTTCTTATTTTTAAAAATCGCAAGTCTCCGAGCAATAATTGATTTCGAAATCTAGGCAAACGAAAACTTCAAAATTTGTAAATTTATTATTGAACCATTCAATCGGTCTTTATTTAGCTATAAATTTTGTGGAACGCGTCTATTATTTCTGTCCGTTTAGCGCAGTATATATTAAGAGCATTTTCGTGGTTTACTTACAAGATTACAAAAGAAAACACATTGACGAGTCAACATTAAAGTCAATACGAATATTACGCAATTGCAAAATTGTTCCTTTACCACGATAAAGATTGCATATTAATTTAAACCAAAGCGAATACTTATTAATTATGAATTCTAGTAAAAAACAGTGTTAATTATAAATGAATTATGAATTCAAGTAAAAATAATCGTAATTGAAAATGAATTATTAATTGAGAATTAAAAAAATCGAAAGTAACGAAATGACCACGAATTTAAAATGAATATTCACGAACTTATCTGTATAACAGTACACACGACGTTGGTCCTGCAGTCGCCAATAATGGGGTCTAGATGACACGCTCCGAAATGTTTCATGATTTTATCTAAAAGATTTTTATCCACAAATAGGTATTCTTAGATTTCACGCCCTTAGAGTCTTAGTATGTGGATTTTGAATAATGCATTTCTTCCAGCAAAAGGGGGTATAATCTCGCGTGCTCAAGGCTTCAAATAATCGTTAGATTTTTTAAATAAATGATCTACTGTAATATTTTCCGATTTCACGTCCCTAGAGGCTCAATACGTGAATTTTTAAGTTTACATTTCTCCTAGCAGATAAGATTTATAATCTTGCATGTTCAAAATCTTTTATGTGAAAAATCTAATGAATACTTGGAGCGATTTCGAACACGCGAGATTATACCATCTTCTGCCAAAAGAAATGCAAAATTCAAAATCCACATACTGTGCATCTAAGCGAAAATACTGGGCGTCAAAGCGAAAAATATTGCCGTAGATCAGTTATTTAAAAATGTAACGAATATTTGAACCATTTTCGAACACTCGAGATTATACCTCTTTCTGCTAGGAGAAATGCAAACTTAATAATTCAAATACTGAGACTCTAGGGGCGTGATATCGAAAAATATCAGAGTTGATAATTTATACATGAAAAATTTAACGAAGACAAGAGGTCGGTTATTAAAAACAAGAAAAATAATATACTTTGTTTTTTTTCAAATTTCCACATTTCAAAGCAATTTTTGACTTTTTTACGTTTTTCAATATTATTATTTTAGTGCAACATTTCGAATTACGCAGCTTCATTCGTCTTACAATTCTTAAAACCTTGATTTCCGAGTTCACCTACATTAATAAGTATATTTCATAGAAATAATGAAATATTGAAAATATTAATTGTCAATTTTCTGTTATTTTAGTTGTCCATCATATTCTAAAACTGAAATGAAAATATTAATTGTCAATGTTTGCGCAATAACAAAAACATGTACATTGGAGCATTCTTCTACAAACGAAAATGGCACAGGTCATTGAATGTTTCTCTTTAAACAAAGTAAAAGAATATGTATTCAGTAATAATTTTGTGAACACTCAAATCAGATGTTCAAAATTATGAATGAATTGAAAATTTAAACAAATAGTAGGCATAAATCTCGCATGATAATGTATTTCTAGTAAGATTTTGACCATTTCTGTTTTTACCAAAATTAGTAATTCAATTTTTTTTAAAATAAAGAAAATATTACATTTTTTCTCGCGTGCCATTTTTTTACCCGATAAAGACAATTAATTTTCGTTTAAAACTTTAAAATTTCTCGAAAATTCCACACATTTTTGCTCAAGTATTTACCATAAATTTATGTCAATATGGGGAATAATTTTCCAAATTCGCAATAACACAAAGCATGCGAGACAGGCCGAAAATGGTTAATTTATTTAATTCTTAATAATTTAAACCCAAGCGCATAAAAAAAATTGTTCGTTTTATACTATTTTGCATTTTTTTAAAACCGACAATGTTTCATTTTTTATGTGCTGCAATTTATTACTTATTAGCGCTTCAGTATTCTGTGCGACAAAAAGAATAAGGTTAGTACATAAATTAAAGAAGTCATATTAGCAATAGCAATCATCGTTCTTTATTTGCCAACTAGAAGCCGTTCCATTCTACGAATGGAAGTAACTAAAGAACGATGGTTGCTGTACGGGGCATTGAGAAGAAATAAAAAAACAGATTTGAAGATTCCGAAAATCAGTTACACACAAGTAGAACAGCAAACAGGCGAAGAAGTAACTATTGAGCATAATACGGAAGAAACAACATTGACAAAATTTGAAATTGTTGAAAATGTGGTTATTGAGAAAGAAAAAGACGCGGAGAAAAAGGAAACATTACAAAAAGGAAAAAAGCCTATAGTAATAATGGAAGAAATAATATTCCCAAAAGTAATTGTTAAAAAATCAAATATACAAAATGATACAGATATAGAGCAATCAGCACACAAAGATATAAAGGATAAAGATGGACAAAAGAGCAATTTTAAAAATGATAAAGAAATTGATGAAATTGAATTTAAAAGAAAAACAGAGTGATGGAATGGAAGTGAAGGTTAATAGCGCAACATCAATATCATAATCTCGACAAGAAGGAGTTCATGGAACAACAAGGATTCAAGGTTGGTATTGTCCTTATAGACCAAGGTTAGAGGAGGAAAGATAGTTGAAGCAAGCCAAGATAGAAAACGAAGAGACGAGTGACAACCACGAAGTTCGAATTCAAGAATATAACAGAAAACGAAAGGACCAAAAATACGAAAAAAGAATGAAGAAATCTAAGGGAAAACGACTAAACAAATCGAAACGCGAAGAAGAATGAAAAAACATAAACACCATCATAAGAAGGAAAGACAACATTAAAATTTAAATATTCCAGTTTCAAGATTATAAATATTAAAAATTTATTGTTGTTCTTTAAAAGTTCTGTAATTAATAATAAATGTAACTTTTCAGGTGATCATTAAATATAGTTCTTCTTGTAACGCTCTGTCGTTATTCATTTGTGCTCATTTACTCATCTTAAATGTTTATTATTTATTCCTGGTTTTATTGAATATTCTTTCAATGATCAGGGTCTCGTTTAGTAGATATTGTATCTATATTCAGTTTAAACATGTACAAGATTTTGTTTTGTACAAGCTATCGGTGAACTACATTAGAGTTGATATTTTTGATTGTCGAACTTTCTGGGAGCTCTCTAAGCGCAATATTCAAGCTTCACCAAAGAATTTTACATATGACATCTATTGATGTAATGTAATATCTTCCCGATACTTCTGAGAGGTTTCGGCGAGGTTTTGGAGAGATTTCTGCGATATTTCTGAGCGCCGTTAGAGTACTCTAGGAGTTCCTGGTAGTTTATCGCATTACTACTTATCGGATTATATTCATGCCTGCCTACGAATAAGGTCAAATAAATAAATTGATGTATTATTTTATTTTAATTACATTGCTAATATGCCACTCGTACATTGTCAACACATTACTAAGAGCACAAACTCCGTCGTGATGATTGCATCTCACTATTGCAAACATCGCAATTGGCCAATTCAGTAAACCATTTTTTCTTCTCTTCTTTGACGAATACGATAGGATATCCATTCAGCGCATGTCCCAGTATATCAGACATATTACTGGATGGGACACTTCCTGAATTCCTGTGTAGACCATTGTGATTTTTGTATAACCTGACGTCGATGCTCAAATTTTAGCAGACTCCATTTAAAAGGGGATGCGAATATGTAATGGGCAACTTGATTGCCATTAATTAACCCATTAACGCCCAAATGCACAGACAATTTACACCAAGTTCAACGCTTATTTCCAATACGAAATAAATATCGAAAAAAATCAAAGTACCAGATTTTACCACTTTCGGGGTCGCTCTTTCGAGCGTTGAAGAGAAATTAGTATAAAATTCAAAATTTATCTATGATTTTAACATATACAATAAAAGAAGAGGGGGTTTTCAGGGCGCATTTCTCACAAATATCGAGTTTTCGATACAATATCGTGCTTTGAATGAGCTAAAATATATTAGAAACGTGCACTCGATAGTTGTACTTAAAAGCTAGACTGGTATATATTTTAAATTTCGCGATGTTAAATCCAAAATGGCCACCGCAGCAACGAATTTCTATTAAAAATTTAACAATTCTGTTCTTCAAAACTATACACTTTAGAGAAAAATTTGTAAGGAGAATTTTGTTCTAGAATGAGTCAAAGAATACCCTCGAATTTTTTCCAAATGTATTGTTACAATTTTTAATTTTTCGAAAATTCGTAAATCCTAAATTTTACAAAATGTTAGTTGAAAAATCTAAAAAAATTTTAGCGCATTCTTCAACTAAGACTTCAATTCTAAGACATTTTTGTTCTTTGCAAATTTTCTCTAAATTGTATACTTTTCTGGGAAAAAAATGACTAAACTTTTCTAGATATCTAGATAAATAATTTTTTTTCTTGATAACTATAGTCTTTAGAGAAAATTTCCACAGAACAAAAATGTCTTAGAATTGGTTGAAGAATGCCCTAAAATTTTTTTAGATTTTTCAACTGACATTTTAACAAAATTTAGGTTTTTTGAATTTTCAAAAAATTAAAAATTGTAACAATGCATTTCGAAAAAATTCGTTAAAGAGTATGGTTTTAAAGAAAAAAATTGTTCAATTTTAAATAGAAATTCGTTGCTGCGGTGGCCATTTTGGATTTAACATCGCAAAATTTAAAATATATATCAGTGTAGATTTTAAGTACAAGTATCGAGTGCACACTTCTAATGTATTTTAGCTCTTTCAAAGTACGATATTGTATCGAAAACTCGATATTTGTAAGAAATGCGCCCTGAAAAAACTTGTTTTTTTATTATATATGCTAAAATCATAGCAAAATTTTGCATTTTTTACAATTTTTAATTTTTTGAAAATTCAAAAAACCTAAATTTTGTTAAAATGTCAGTTGAAAAATCTAAAGTTAAAAAAATTTTAGGGCATTCTTCAACCAATTCTAAGACATTTTTGTTCTGTGGAAATTTTCTCTAAAGACTATAGTTATCAAGAAAAAAAATTATTGATCTAGATATCTAGAAAAGTTTAGTCATTTTTTTCCCAGAAAAGTATACAATTTAGAGAAAATTTGCAAGGAACAAAAATGTCTTAGAATTGAAGTCTTAGTTGAAGAATGCGCTAAAACTTTTTTAGATTTTTCAACTAACATTTTGTAAAATTTAGGATTTACGAATTTTCGAAACATTAAAAATTGTAACAATACATTTGGAAAAAATTCGAGGGTATTCTTTGACTCATTCTAGAACAAAATTCTCCTTACAAATTTATCTCTAAAGTGTATGGTTTTGAAGAAC
Source organism: Trichopria drosophilae (assembly GCA_030407085.1). NCBI lineage: Eukaryota > Metazoa > Arthropoda > Insecta > Hymenoptera > Diapriidae > Trichopria > Trichopria drosophilae. The sequence continues at coordinate 68,895,254 of CM059584.1, forward strand.
AAAATTGTTAAATTTTAAATAGAAATTTATGCTGCGGTGGCCATTTTGGATTTAACATCGCAAAATTTTAAATATATACCAATCTAGCTTTTAAGTACAACTATCGAGTGCACGTTTCTAATATATTTTAGCTCATTCAAAGAACGATATTGTATCGAAAACTCGATATTTGTGAGAAATGCGCCCTGAAAAACCCCTCTTCTTTTATTGTATATATTGGTCAGTCTGCAAAACAGCGTTAGCTGTGGCTCGCCCTTTGGCTCGTTGGTGGCCTATTTTGTACCCCTCGTTCGCCAATAAAGACGTTATTATTATTATTATTATTATTATATGTTAAAATCATAGATAAATTTTGAATTTTATACCAATTTCTCTTCAACGCTCGAAAGAGCGACCCCGAAAATGGTAGAATCTGGTACTTTGATTTTTTTCGAAATTTATTTCGTATTGGAAATAAGCGTTGAACTTGGTGTAAATTGTCAGTGCATTTGGGCGTTAATGGGTTAATATAGCTACTTCTTTCGCTATAAATTTGTTGTCGGCTATTTTGAAGCATTGGCCGTCCACAAATGTTGGGATCATGATGCTTAGTGGTCAGTATTGTCGAATTTCAATTACTTATACCGATATCCTAGTAATAATGGTCGATGGTGAGTATTCAACGATTCTATCGTGAATCAAAAGACAAAAAGCTCTAGTGTTGTCAGGAACATTTTCTCTTAATTCAAAGTTAATCCTTACGTCTATAGGTCCTGATTTGATACTTTCATTTTGTCTAGAAACTACGCAAATTTTCGTAGTTTCGTTCTAATGTTTAACTACCGCATGATGCGGCAGGTAAATGACCCTCGAAGGCGACGCGTTCATTGGGGCAAGACCCATATGCCCCAAAATTGCATATTCGTCCATAAATTCCGTGTATGCGTTTCGTTCCACGGGACAATGCGATAATCTACGCTTCCACGCTTTGGAGGCAAGTGGGACACACCCTTTCACGGAATTCGTACACGATATTGACCGAACGGAGTTCGTGAATGGGTTTCTAAAAATTGCTGATCACATTACTGGTCATCCTTTTACAGGTCGGTCGAACATTTTCGATATCCCAAAAGCGCGTTAGGAGGCGCTTAAGTCGGGCATCTCTTGTACTTGATGCGCGTGATGTATCTGCACTACCGAGGTGTAAATCGATCATCGCGATTACTCGCGCTGCCTCCGGAAAGAATCCACCCGATAACGGTTCGACATGGGCATCACTGATATTGCCAAGTCCCGAGACTTGGACATTCGTTGCGTGTTCTTTCGTACCTAACGCGTTTGCAACTTCTCGCGTAATGAAAGTGCGCCAAGCAGTGGCCAGTGTAATGTGAGAAGTAGTACACGGCGTACTTAAATGCGTCTGAATAAGATCTTACGATTACGTGGTGGCACCTGCTGCGAATTTTTTCGCCACAGGCATACCTGAAATTCTCGACGGGTTATGCAACAGCGAATTATGCCGTTTTAGTTTGCGCAAGTTTTTCGCTTTTGAGTAATTTGTTATTGTACAGCGCTGACACGCAATTGGTGCATATTGAATGTGCTTTTAGTAAATCCCAGTGTTGGGACACTGATATGACCCCAAATTGCGGACATTTAAATGAGAAATGTGGTTTCGAACACAAAATACATTTAAAATTGTTTGATGGCTTAGAACTAATGTGCAAGACTTGAGCGCGAGAAGCGGAGGCAGGTTTTTCACGCCTTAAAGACTTAACGTATTTAGTGGAGTGGCCAAACTCAGAACTAGCTTCTAATTAGCTTATCTTAGCTTTCAAAAATTTAGTCACCTGTTCAAAAGTTGCGTATTCATCTCCCTCTAGGAAGAAATCCCATGCCTCGCGCGTTAGGCGGTCGAGTCGCTAAGTTATCAAAATAATCGAAACATTATCCGACACCGGTCCGTCCGATTTTTTCAAGGCATTGTGCGATTCATTGGCCGAATCTGAATAATTTGCTTAGTTCGACGAGCGAGTTTTCTTTCGTTACTGACTTTAAAGTAAATAAATCGGCTAAATGCAAATTCAATAATCTACGCCTATTTTCGTAGCGATCTTTAAGAGATGCCAGGCTATTTCAAAGTTTTCTGCCGCAATAGAAATATTTTTTAGAACGTTAGAACCATTGAAAACAGTCGAAATTATCATTTACAATTAAAGTAGTAAAATAATGGCGGAATTCGGACCATTCGGTAAAATTTCCCGAAAAACCTGGTAATTTGATCGCTGGCACTTTCGGTCGAGTGCGTTGATCTGCGGGGACTGGAGTGGCGACGACTGGAGCCGTTGGTACAGCTGACGTTGAAGCGGCAACTCCTTTGGCGATAATTGCGATTAAATTGTTAACGGTATCGAGTGAGACTTCTTCTGACGTTCTCATGAAATCGTCAGCATAATAATCCAAGGTCGTACACTTCGGGTTATCCAAGTAGGCGTAGAGTTTTTCACGACAATCTGCGATTCGAAACCATTGTGTCTCGATATGCGCCAAGCGAGTTGGCCGTAGGGTCACGTCTTTTTGAAAGCTCCGCGGCTCATCGTATTGATTTAAAGCCATGCGCTTGAGCTGCGATATTTTGTAAGCATACGTGATAGTCGTCATCACTCTGGTTGCCCATAGTAAAGGGGTATAAGTATATTCGTAAATTGAATGAAAATTCGAAAGCGTGTGACGGGCTTAAAGCGTTCTACAGCTGAGAGCTGCCGTATCAATGCATTCTTCTTGCGTGCGGAAGTGGAATAGAATATGTAACTTATGGCAATAGCGCGCGCTGTCAATGAGACTGGCGTATCAATTGCCTAGCTACGTATAAGACAAGCGAAGGGGTTGCTTGGCACCGCGTGAGTGGGAACATGCCGTTCCCTCTCTGTAGGGTATAGCCCGTACGCTCGTATACTCGTGTGAGTGCGTGCAGAGTGTTAACACATTTGTGTTCTCGCCTGAGAAGCACAGCATATGATGTACGACGGGCAAAGTCGCGATTACGAAGATATCGTGAAATGCGAGTAGACCGAATAAGGTCGAAGGGTCCCGAGAAGATTACCGGGAGAGTTGCCGTATTGAGGCGTCTTCGAATCGCGATGTAACAAGTATTCGCTCCAAGTGATTTTAAATTTCGCGATTGTAAGTTACAAAAACCCCGGAAAATAATAAACAAATTAACAGATAACGATCTTTTACGTTTGAGTTTCATAGCGTTCAGCGCGGAAGCTAGATTAGATTAGATTAGATTAGATTAAATTTATTAATGGCACGGGAGAAAATCTCCCTTCAGCCAACCATTCATGTATACATATGACAGTTAACAAAGTTGCTGACAATGTGTTCAGACGAGAGTTACACGTCTTACGGCAAGGCTTAAAATTAGATAGAAACTAACAATCACATTACCAATCGCGAAAAGTTATGTAGAATAAAGATTAGTTTTAATAGCTAAATAACAGTTATATCTAATGTCTGAGTAACAATTATAGCGAAATTCAAATCGAATACAGTAGTACATTAAACTAATACTAAGACGAATTAACACGATTGAAATTGCCTAAAGCACCTTGCGGTCGGACTTATCAGCTTCCATTAGATATTCGTAAAATCAACTCTTAAATGTCTGCAAGGTAGCACTATCGGAAATATTGCGAGGAAGTAAGTTCCATAATTTGCTAGAAGTAATAATAAAAGAGTGCGCACATACAGCTGTTCGATGGGCAGGTATTCGTAATATTGCTCCCCCAGGCCGAAGCTCACGGGAGATAATATCACGTCGCCAAAGATAGCGTTGGTAAAGGTAGTGAGGTTTTTTATAGTAGACGAGCTGATAAGTCAGGCATCCGATCGTATATAATCTGCGATTTTCCGCGGTTAGCCAACATAGTCTACGCCGATATCTGGTGATGTGTTCGAACTTCCGGATCCCGTAAATGAAGCGAATGGAGGCATTAAGCATTCGTTCAATCTTTAGTTTTAGTTTGGTGTCGATGGCATTATAGACCGCAGCACAATAATCAAAGTAGGGGAGTACCAGCGAAGTAATCAATTGGCGCCGCAGTTTTTCAGATAGAGCAGTCTTGCTGTAATAAAGCTGCCGTATTGTACCATACACCTTACGAGACATCTGTACAACATGTGCGCTCCAAGATAGTGTTTGGTCGATGTGAAGTCCAAGGTTCTTAGCACTTACAGTCCAAGATAAGGGTTGCCCGTGGATAATAATTTGAGGCATACCATTGATATTCATTTGCCTGATATTGCGTGAGCTACCGATAAGCATAGCTTTAGTTTTGTCTAAGTTGATCTTGAGCTTATTCCGATCAGCCCAGTTGGTGAATGACAGCACATCAGATGAGATTTTCTGCACGCCTGAGTCAATGTCTTCAGGGCGACATTTCAAGAATATCTGCGTATCATCCGCGAATATCGCATGGAGTGTATGTTGTAGGCAGGAGGGCAAGTCATTAATAAAGAGCGAGAAAAGAAGGGGCCCTAGGACTGATCCCTGAGGCACTCCAGCCCTCACTGGCAGCCATGATGAGGTATCTCCATTTGGCCCACGAACTGCCTGAAAGCGTCCCCCGAGGTATGATGCAAACCACGTGATGACTGAGTTGGAAAAGCCAGCTGCCCTCATCTTTTGCAGTAATAGGGCGTGGTCGACAAGATCAAAAGCTTTGCTAAAATCAAAAAGTACTAGTACAACGACCATACCCTCATCAATTGCCAGTCGAATTTCCTCCGTAACATACAGCAGGGCAGTCTGAGTGCTGTGAAGTTTTCGGAACCCCGATTGGTGTGGATCGAACCAGCTTCTACTGGTTAAAAATTCGGTGATCTGCTCGTACACAACTCTTTCTAGTATTTTTGAAGGCATGCACAAGATAGATATAAGTCTGTATTCAGAGGGACTCGTCGGTGAATTTACTTTTTTGATTGGCGTCAACAAGGAATGTTTCCATAAAGACGGAAAGGAGGATGTCTGAAAAGATTGATTAAATAAATGCAGCATATAAGGAAAGATAGCCGGTAAGCATTTCAGTAGGAATGTTCTTGAAAGTTCATCCACACCTTTCGCTTCCGATGTTATTCGCATAAAATGTCTACGTAGTATTTCTGGTGTAATGTGTGTAAAGAATAGGCGATCGTCCAAGAAATCAGGATGTAGAATGTCCGAAGAGAGATCAAGGCTTAATGCATCCACGCAACCCAGAGATAAAGATGCTGAGTAAGCATTAATCTCGTCTACAGTGCAGCAGAGAGAGGATTCATCAATTTTGGGTTTGACCAAGCCCATTCCTCGTAGCTCTCTCCATAATCTTTTAGGATCAGATATTTCACTTAGCCTAGAGGCGTAATAATTATCTCTCGTCACTGACAATAGTTGCCTATAGGTCTTCCGGAAGGATGTTAATCGCGATTTGATCCGAGAGTCTCGCGTACGTCTAGCTGCAGAAATCAAAGAATTATATTGAATTCGCATTCTTCTTAATTCCGGAGTGAGCCAAGGGGCAGTTGAGCCTTTAGGTTTAAGAGAATGTAAAGGGGCATGATCATTTAGTGCAGATTTTAATGTATCGCTAAAAAAATTGCATGACTCGTTAATATCCGGTATAGTAAGAAAGTTTGACCAATCTTTACTATCTAGGTTTGCCAACAGATCGTTTACATTGATTCGATTGTAGTTCCTGTACATGATAATACTCCCTGATTCGTCGCCTTGATACCATATTCCATAGATATTAGATCATGGCCTGTAACAAAAGGGGTAGCCATTTGGTCGTGATGAGTCACCTTGGTGGGGTCCAGCACCAAGCAATGGTCGATCCATGTATCAGAAAAGTTGCTATGATGGGTCGAATGATAGGGGATAATGGAAAGACCACTGCCTGAAGCAAACCCACGAAGGTGCGTTGTAGCTGAATTGTTTTTGAGTAGGTCGATATTCAGATCACCAAATATTATAATGTCCTTATACGCGTGACTGTACCTCATTAGCGAGTCTTCGAAGTTATTGAAGTAAGAAGTGGCGGGAGCTCTATAGATGACAGATAGCAACATTTTTGTGCTGTGGTCTAATTTTAGATCAATAAGCATATATTCAGGTTCATTCAAAACAAATTTGGATGCAAATAGCACAGTTGGTCTTAGAGAACTATGTATATACGCAGCAACTCCACCACCACGTTTTCCCTCCCTGTCATTTCTCAGTAGAACATAATTTTTTAAATTAAATTGTGAATCTAAGTGAAAAGAATTGAACCAAGTTTCTGTAAGCAAAATAACATGGAAGAAATTTGTTGCAAAAAATTCGGTAAATAATGAAAACTTGTTGATGGAGCCTAAAGATTGTACATTAATGTGGCATAATTTGACATTATTATTAACAGAAATGACAGGTACAGGTGGATTTATAATGTTATCTCCGGATTTACAGTCACGCACGTCGCCTCACAAGGAAATCTGGGCAAGGTCTTCATCGGTCAGGATTTCAATAGCCGGTTCACCATTCGCTGAACGGTAGTGAACAATCCCGTTATAAACATAACATCTTTTAGCTGGGGCCCCTCGCGCTGCAGCTTTAGCTTTTCTTAGCAGATCTCTAGTTACAGGCGGTAGATGTTCGTTGATATATATCCGTTGTTGCGGTAGGGTATCATCTATCATTGTGGACACAAAATTGCGATGGTTTCTTGCTTCTACAATGAAAGCAGATCTCAAGCGTGTTGACGACAGCTTAACGAAAATAGAAACCGGCCTAGATGGTTGTTGATCCGTTGATATTGAAGCCCGAGGAACTGAATTTTTCAACGGTTTCAGTCTGTACACAGACAGTATGTCTCTAGAATCGAGATCTACTTTGAGCACTTCTGAGATTTTGGTAACAATGCTTCGCAGATCTTCATTGTCACGCTCAGGTAATCCAGAAATTATTAGATCGCAGTTTCTAGCCTTGTAGCCGGCGATGGCTCTAGATTTTTCCAAATCTCGACGTGTGGATGTAATTTCTGTTTTAGTTTCAACTTTAAGTGTTTTCAGATCTTTCTCAATTTCTTCCACCTTAGTTGAAATGCTTAACACCTTGTCCATTTTTGTGTTTAGCATAGATAGGTAGGATTGTATGTCGAGGGTATTGTCGACATTTCCACCCGGTTGTTGAGACGTTTCTGAAACGGCAGAGTCCACTGAGGATGCGCTAGTTGATCGTAGGAATTGTGGCGGTCTAAGTAGATTATCGACTCCTTTACGTTTTCGTCCTCTGTTGGTGAGGCAACAGATATGCATCCCTTCATCAGTTTTGATACCGGTTTCAGGCCAACATTCATTATGGCATTTATTTTTACACACTATGCATTGAATGAACGGGCTGGCTGTGATAGGTTTATCACATGCAAAACAGGTTTCCGGCATGTTTTACTAAAAACATATAACAGACAACCAAAAATTTTGAGTTACCGTATCAGTTTGAACGATTAAATTACCACAAGGTTCCTGTTTTATCGGCAGATGGTAATTTACCCGTCGAGACGTTATCTAAGATAATGGTAGAGTCAATAGATGGCGGTACTTGTCCCAGGCTGCTTCTGCAGCGGTAGTAGACTAGCCACGTGGAATTTGAAGGTTAGGAAATCCGTCACCAACCAAAAGACACTCACGAGTCAGCCACTCAACGATTAAACAGCCCAATGGAGAAGCAGAGCGGCATAAAAAAGAACTTGCCAGTGAGCTGGAAAAAAAGCAACGCCCGGAGGCGAGCGGCAGCAGAAAAAAGCCAAAAGACGGAGCAAAAAATAAGCAATGCTAAGTGAACACTCACCGGAACCGGAAGGAAGAGGTATATTATATACATTTTCCGAGGGATAGTCAGATGTGTCGAAGTGATTTATACTTGATTATCTACACTTACAAATGTCGTTAAATGTAAATTCATATATAAGATTATCCGTGTTCGTATACATTAATTAGGCAATTTCCTTAAAATTAGGTAAAGCACAATAATGGAAACTGTACAGTAAAGTTTTCGAAATAAACATCCCTACGTATAGAGGTTTATCTATTGTTATTTTGGTAACTCTATCGCGACCAAATCTTCACTGAAAACAGCGACTAGGTGGAAATTTGGTTTCTCATTTCGTTTTTGTCTATTCAATTCCGAATATTCTCCATTGTCTTGCCAAACACCGTTATTTAAAAATTGGTATAATTTTTCCGCGAATTCATATAAGATTTTAGCCATGGTGATTGATCAAATTTTAAGACGCTATGGACTTTTTATTATTACACCGTGATTGACTGCTTGTTTTTTGTCGCAGAAAGTGGCAAGAAGTTTCGACTGCCGTGATCCTGGCGGGACTGCACGTTCAGGGCACATGGGCAAATCTTTCTGTCTATCATATGGACGCTTAAACAACGCTTAAAATGCGCATACTCACGCTTCAGAACTCTTCTCAATTAAGCGTCATTTTAATTTATTTTAAGCTTGCGATTCGCTTCATTAAGCGTACAATTTCGTTAAAACGTTTCTTGTACTCGCCGGACGCTTTAATGTATGCTTAATTTTTGGCAGGGTTTTCATGAAAAAACTTTCTTGTAAAAAAAGGCAAAACATTGGAAATTAAACACAGATGAGAGCATAGTCGACATAAGGTTATGCAAAACGATAAAAAATAGAACAGGTCGAAAAAAAAAGTGCATGACGATGTCTAGGATAGTACCGGAGAATGCGGAAAAGCAGTATCGCATCATAGACTTCTTACTAGTTTTTACAACTATTTCATTTTTGGTTATTTACTCAACCTGTGGTGAGAAAGTTGTAACCAAATTCTCAAACTTCATATGTCATTACATCTGCTCACCGCTCTTGATCGCCGTATTATTTGTAGATTCAAGAGCTAGGCACTGCTTGATATTTCTTTTTGCAAACTTGTCCTCAAGTGCATTCCACTAACTACTCCCAGTTGAAGTACTTAACAGTAATCCCAGTTATAAGTTACCAATTTTATGTTATTGCTTTCCATTTTCAAAAATTATAAAATATATTCAGTGTTATTTGCATTATACAATATAGTTATTCCACCGACAGCGTAGTAGATGAGTTCAGTTTTTAACACATGAAAATTAAAATTGTCTAACAAAACTAAGAGTTAAATATTACAATTGTAAATGTGCTCATTTCATTTTTTGATATGTACTGAATGACATTTCGTGAAGATGATAAAAAACAATTGTTTGGTAACGATTTCGAGATATATACAGTAATGTTCAGCAATACAATTTTCAACGTAACTTCAACAATTTAAGAAAACCCTGGTATTTTGACCTTAATTATAACTGAAGAAGCCAAGACTCCATAGTGTCGATTTCACGCGATTGAGTAAATCTTCTTTATACCTCCATATCGTAGTATCCTTTAAGCTATTTTGTCGATATTCTAGACATGATTTTTTTAGAGATTTCACACAATCAGCTCGATAATGTTGTAGTTGAGCGTCTTTAGTCTCAATCGGGTAACTTGAACAGCCAGCACCCAAACAAGCAAGAGGAAAATGGTTATGCAATGTCACAACTCGTTCTGTATTATGAAAGCATTTGATGTACTGATTAGGTTTTGTAAAATTTTGCGACCGATAGACATGTTGCAGCATATGCATATACCTATTAAACAGTAAAATGCAATTTATGAATATGAAATTGTTTTTCTATGTAAATTGAAAATATACAAAATGTATATATAAATAATAACAAACTCTTGAACACAGAAACATGTATGATTTTATTATTTTAATACATAAATGTTGACCTTAATTGTATTTAATAATAACAATTTAAAAACATACGTGCACTGTAAGAAAAGAAGACAAGAAGTAAAATGATAAATATTTTATTGTAATTTAAATATGATTGTACTATATGTAATGTGCTATTTTCTTTATCATTTTGCAAAAATCAGAAAAGGTAATGAGGAAAAGGTGAATAAGTATCGGCGTATTTCTTCTTGTACACGCACAATACTATTCTCATTCATCACCAGAGATGCCACATCATTTAAAATCTCTCAGGTTGATGTGGGCAGGGCCATTCATTGCACTAATAGTCTATGGGGCGTTAATATCTTTGTTAAGAGCTTTTTTGCGGAAGACGATTTTGCATATTTTCACTACTAATCAGTTTTTCACTTGACGTCTTCCTGATATGCTCATTGCAACTCAATTTCGTGGCTGAAAATCATCAGTAAAATCAACAAGTATTCTGCAGATATTTACAATGCAAAATCGTGTCAGAATATCCTAAAGGAATGAAACATAAAATTACATACAATCTTATGAGGTGTTGATTTGTTCAGGCTTTCTCAAATAAGACGAGGAATTCAAAACGTTGACATTTCGAATTCCTCGACCGAAAGTCAGGGTATGGTACCGCAATAATGGAAACTCGTATAACGCAATACATTGAAACATGCATAATTTATTTATACTGACTTGATTATGTACTTATATTATATTTAAGTTTCCTTAAATTTGAGTGAAAAAATGATTGAAAATACTTTAGTGAATGATCATTAAAAATATTCTAAATATCAGTGTTAATGTTATTATCGTACTAACCAATATAATACTAATAAAAATAGAATTAAAAGTATTACCCTTGATCTACTTGTTACGTCCTTACGTAACGGCAAACCCGTATTATAGACAGAACCCATATTACTAAGACCGAACCACCGCGCTAACCAATACTAAACACGATCATCTAACACATAGATATATACTAATAACACATAATTTAAACAACCACATAATTTAAAAATTGCGCTCAAGTATGTTTAACGATTATGTCAAGAGTGAATATATAAAATTTTTTTTTGCGCGCGAATTCGAATTTTAATCGCTATTTTATATTTCGATGGTGGACCACGATCGCTGTGGCTTGGCGCTTATGTCCAGCGTTGAACACAACGGAGTACAAATAATAAAAGAAAGAAGATTTAAAAATTATTATTCGTCCCTCTTACCTTTGGACGACCGGGATGGTGGAGAAAAGGTGAAATAAATGTACAATTATTATTATCATTATTATAATTTATATTTTAGGTAGACATGAAAAAATAGTGGAAGATAGTATAACTTTTGCAAGGATACTAGGAAAAAATTGATTTGGGTTTCAATTAATTAACAAAAAAAAAACGTGGTTAGATTGATACCACCATTATATGGACCATTAAAAGGAATTATCCTGGAAGTTGAAAAATGTGTAAAAATATATAAGTATATAAATGCGATCAAAATAAAATAAAGTCTTACAATTTGCTTAAACGCCGGAAATAGTCTTAGAAATTATTTGGGTCCAATCTAGTTTCGACTCTTCAACTGTGTTCTTCAACTGTCGACTCCCTGACTGTTTTTGAAAATAGGTTTTCCTAAATCGTCACCTCGGTTAGAGATCTAGGACTGCTCCCTCTCTATGCTCATGAGATGAGAGTCACAAAATTGTCTATGTCATGATTGGACGATAGAGAAAAAGGGGCAGGGACAGAAATCTAATTGTCCGCTGACAATGAATTTTATTAGTAGCGCTTCTATAATTAATGGTTAATTGATTATAATAGTTGCAATGGTAATTGTTGGTATTACTAAAAGTAAAACAGCGAGGACGTGACGTCATTCGTGACAAAATTTATTTAGTCTTTTTAGTTTTCCACATGTGTTCGACAACAGGAAGTGTTCTATTGATATAAGATATTTTTATGTTTATTATGAGATAATGTTCTGGCCGTTGGCTACGGCGGCTTGTGTGATCGAAAGCTGATCTCCAATCATAAATTTACACGAACCACGAGAGGGTTCGCGGCATTTCTATGTCGCCGACTACGATGATGCCCAACATGTGTATCTTGGCCACATGTTGCAAGAAGGTTATCTTCTGGTTGTCAAATGTTGGAAAATGGTATATTTCCTTTTTTTTTAATTTTATTAGTAACAGCTGTGCAAGCTAGAGAAAGATGAAACTCTGGGAAAACTAATTTTTGTTAGAACTAAAAACGTCCCACATTACACCTCCCCCCTTTAAGATTGATTTCAGGATGAAAAGATTCTCAAGAATTCAATTCAAATATGCAAAGTTTAAGATATACTTAACAATTACCATTGTTGAAACTTAAGTGCTTAAACGTATATTTTATATATAATCAAAATATTTCACAATTAAAATTTTCTTAGGTCTATTCGGAAAGTATTTGTCTTTTGGTAAAGTTCGGTCATTTTGGTAAATATTCGCTCATAAGAAACAAATTTAAAATCGCACTTAAATTACACTTATTAGTTCTTATTATTATAAAAGTTCATAACTGTCCTATTTCTTAATTTATAGTCACTTTAGCTCACTAAACTCACTTTACGATCGTCCATAGCGTCTTTGTTCTACAGGTGCAGTAGCAGATAATGGTAGTATAGTTACCTCTTGCAATTGTTCATTGGGATACAAAGTTTCTCTTTCTCCTCTTCGGCCCAATTCTGCCGAGTTGAAAGAGGTAGTTGGTGGGGTATCAGACCGTGGGCGCAGATGTAGCAGATCGTTGGTCATGGAATCCATAATGGCGCCTACTAAATATAACGACCAACCAAATACTCTTTGTAGGGCGAAAAAGTGTATGCCCGTGTCGATTAGGAACTTTAGGACCTTCAGTATCATGACGATACCTAATATACCAGCACTGAATGTACTAAAATTGCTGAGTCCTAACCACATCCGACTCCAAGTTGATTCTGCAATTCTTCGAAGAGTTTCAGTATCCAATAATCCTCCTATTGACAGTCCAGCTGAATTATCACCTTCCCCTTTCACGGTGCATACTAAGTGGTTCACAATGGCCGGTTGTTCAAAAGGACTCATTATGTAATCTCTTAATCGTTCTAAATCTTCCGAAGTGTATATTCCTTGGCGAGCGAGATTTCCAGGGCTCTGGTATTTCCACGTGTCTCTAGATTGCGGATATGTGGGGCTCGAGATTCAACTAACGTTGGGAATACCTTGAACCACAGCCCTTCTAGTTGAAACATCTGTGGTAATACATTGTTGCAAGGCACTTCATACCCTACGGATTTTAGAATATGAGTCCGTGGAGTGCGAAACATTAAAGTTTCTCCCTTATACATTGGTAACTCATTACAACACTTTTCTATCGTAGCGCGTCTAACTTCGACCACTACGCATTTAATGAGTCTGATGACATCTCCGGTGGTTATTGCCATGTATCCTGGCCCCCTTTTATATGTGTAGGCAAACTCCTCAGGTTTAATGATTGCAAGTGCTTGAGCGTTCCTTAGAACATCTTGTTCCAGGGCACAACGGTGCAGCAATATGTCTCGGTAAAGATTAGTCACTTGAGTTTTTACGTGTTTTTCTACATATATAAATTTACTATTTACATATGCGAAAAGATCCATGTCATGAGTTCGCGGTGGAGCAGGAGAGTGAAGGAATCGTTCCTTTTGTCCTTCTAAGATGAACAATTTAGGATGCTCCGTTTTTATTATATTATAACCACATAGTGTTTTTGAACCACCCACTGCTAGTGCGAAGGTGAGATCTTGACTGATAACGGTGTATATGGTTTCCGCAAAAGTATTGGACATGTCCACCAATTTAGAGGCGGGACCCTGATATAAAACTCCATATCGGTTGAATTTACAAGAGTCCATGGGAATGTTGTCCCAAAATGCTGTGCTTCCAAAAGAGTCTAAACACATTTCACGATCAATAGGACATCGAGTGCCGGTGTTCAATATCACTTGATTTGACTGCAGATGCGTTTGAGCATCGTAATCAGAGAGGGTGATTTTAACCCGAGCTTGCACGATGACATCGTCCCAAGAACCATATGGTTCCCTCCCTTTTTCTTGGACGATATGACTGGCTTTCGGAGTCCTCATATAAGTCGGCGAGCACGCGGTCTTTTTCCATTATTTGGTAGTTCCGCAGCAGTCCGAGTTTCACGCGGACTCCTTGTTTTCGGGCTGATGGGCCCTTTCCTTTCAAATGGGGAATTCTCCATTTGTGGAGCTGGACATCCAAACGCGAAGCCGCAGGTTCATCTCCTCCCGCATATATTCGTGATTCGTTACTTGACATTTTGCAGATAAATTGTTTACTGTCATTTCCTTTTATAATTGGCCAACCTATATTAACATCGACAAAAATTACATTAGAGAAATTATTAATTATGACGGAGTCTTAAATCTGACTCCTTAACGGTAGTAGGGATAAGACGATCCATCGAGATGATCTTTTCCTTCCTCCCAATTCATATTTTAACATTTTTATCATTAAATACTTTTAAAATACGGTAAGGTCCTTCTTGTAAATCGCCTAGTTTACCAGACTTTAGACCTTTTCTTAAAAATATGTAGTTCCCTGCGAGAAAATCGACAGGGTGAAGTCTTTGATCGTAATAGATCTTGGACTTCTCCTTCGCGGCTTGTAGATTATCGCGTGCGTCATTGTGTAGGGCATCTAATCGAACTAACAATTTTATCAAGTAATTATCATAAGTTTCAATCCGTTCATGTCGAGGAAGTGATCGACTTGAAGGAATTATAGGGTTTTTTCCGTAAACTAACTCGAATGGCGTTCTCTTTGTACCTTCGTGAACATTGGAATTATAAGAGAACATTGCAAATTCTACCCAATTATCCCATTCGCTATCCTTATTTGCAAATTGACGCAGGTACTCTACGAGGGTTGTGTGGGATCTTTCTAACGAACCATTAGTTTGGGGGTGAAACGCAGTGGTTTTTAATTGACGAATACGAAGTCGTTTAGCTAATAATTTGATTAATTTGGACAAGAAATTCGAGCCTTGGTCGGTTAGAACTCTTTTGGGGGGTCCAAATACGCAATTAAACGTTTCAAAAATGCGTCTGCGACGGTAGAAGCTGTTGCATCAGGTAATGGGACTCCGATGAAATATTTTGTCAGTGGTCATTGCATCGTGAGAATCCATCGATTTCCGCCTTCTGTTGGCGGTAGAAGTCCAACCAGATCGAGAGCTACCTTTTCAAAAGCTGTGCCCGGAGTATCCGTTATAGTCATTGGCATTCGTGTTTTGACGCGAATAATTTTTTTCAATTTGCACTGTAGGCATTGTTCAATGTAAGCTTGAACGTCTTCTTTCATGTTTTCCCATTGATAATTAAATCTTAATAAACTATACGTTTTATTCACGCCCTTGTGTCCGCCTACTATCGAATTATGTGCTTCCTTAACGAGATCAAAACGCTCAGACATAGGTGGTTGTTTCACGAATCCTAAACATATATATATCTTAGTGTCGATGGAGCGCAATCGATTTATCAATATTTCTTGCATCTTATTCCAAAGGGTAGGATCTGAGAAATCGATACGCGGAATACTTAAACTTTGAATTTCATATAGGTGTAACAATTCTTTTAGTTGTTTACTTCATGAATTTAATATTGCAAAGACTTTATTTATATTGGTTCCGGTCGAGATTGGCGGTAAATAAATCCCGAAATAGCGCTTACTTCCAATTTTCAATGATTTAACTGTACCAACGGCATTGGGACCTAAATCAGTTAAATTCCGTTTCTTTTCATATTCTTCTGTATCAGTTCCAATAGGTTTTCCATTTTCATCGAAGAAAAATACGCAATTATCCTTTCGCATTATTAAATTGTCACGAGTTTCAAAAATATTTCTTCCCGATAGTAGTTTCTCGATGGGATTTCGTTCATCTTCTTCGTCACTTACTGGCTCAGAATGACATTCAATTTCGTCACTAACATCATCGTCTGGACAATCAACTTGATTGGTGTTATAGTCAGAGAGAATGTTTTCTTCTATAGATGATGTTTCTGAGAGAGCATCATCTTGGATATTGAATGATGCTTCGATAGATTCAGCCTCAAAGGTTTGAATGGATTTCCATTAGTTACTATATTATCTGATGAGGTTGGAGTTTCAGGAGGTAAATCTATTGTTGGTTGTGATGTGTTCCTTTCGAGCTTTTTCGTTTTCTTCTGTTCTTTCCATATTAGTTGCTTCCGATATTGCTGTCCTTCAATGGTAGGTTTTGAAATTCGTTGCGAACGTCTAGTTGGTGGTTCATGGGTTAGCTTGTGAATGACGAAATTCCCATAATAATTGTCTTCTACAACATGGAATTGTTTTGAATCTGTATTGACTTCGATCGGCAAATTGGTGGAATTCTCGAAGGTATTTGTAATCACAGGGTTGCGTGATAGGGCATCAGCATTCGCATTCCTTTTTCCTGCTTTATAAACGATATCAAAATCATATTCTTCCAATTTGAAACGCCATCGTGTAAGTCTCGACGTAGGGTCCTTCGAAGTCCTCATCCATACTATTGGTTGATAATCTGTGACGATAGTTAATTTTTGCCCGTACAAGTATGGTCCAAAGTGTTGGACACAAAATATAATAGCTAACGCTTCCTTCTCATAAGTTGAATAATTCCTTTCGGCTGCATTCAATATTCTTGATACATAGGCACATGGTCGATCTGATCCTATTGGCGCTTGACTTAAAATTCCGCCGATTGCATATCCACTTGCATCTGTAGTGACTACGAAAGGTTTTTCAAAATGTATTACTGGTTCTTCGCATAGTTTTCGATGGAGAGTGTCGAACGCGGATTGTTGCAATGCGGTCCATTCGAATTCTCGATCTTTTTCTAATAATTTAGTCAGTGGTTTTGATATTTTAGCGTATTTATCGATAAATCTACGATAGTACCCAGTTAAACCTAAGAATTCTCGTATTCCCTTGACGTTCTTAGGTTGTGGAAATTTTTCGACTGCTTCGAGTTTTTTAGGATCTGGTTTCAATCCGTCTTGTGTAATGAGATGTCCGAGATAGGTGACTTCGTGCCTCAAAAACTCGCACTTATCAGCTTGTAGTTGAAGGTTTGCTTCACGTAACCGATGTATTAAATTAAGAAATTTCTTGCGATGTTCTGTCAAAGTTTTTGCGAATATTACTACGTCGTCCAAGTATACGAACAGCTCTATTGCTTGTAATCCGGATAATACTACATTCATTAAGTTCATAAAGGTAGCAGGAGCATTCTTGAGCCCGAATGGCATTCTGGCGAATTCCCAGTGTCCATGATCCGTGGAGAATGCGGTTTTGTGTTGGTCCTTTTTACTCATAGGAATTTGATGAAATCCTGAGGCAAGGTCAAAAATGGAGAAGTATTGTGCTCCTCCCAATTGATCCAGTATTTCGGAAACGTTTGGCAATGGGTACACATTTCCAATCGTTTTCTCGTTTAATGCCCTGAAGTCCAGCACCAATCTCCAGCGTTTATTTCCTTGACTGTCTTCTTTCTTAAGGACAATCCAAATAAGCGTGTTATACGGTGATTGTGACGGTTGAATAATATTATTAGTTAATAACTCTCCTACTTGTCGATTTATTTCTCCTCGTAAATTTCTTGGGAAACTATACTGACGTTTATAGATGGGTTCTTCGTCAGTAGTACGGGTATCATGTTGTGTTACGTGTGTGGATTGCAGTTGTTCTCCGGGGATGTAGAATCTGTCTGCACTTTCTTTTAATACCAGATCTACTTCTTCTCGTTCCTCAACATTCAAATGATCTAAACGTAATAACTCCTTGATTTTTTTTATAACTTGAATCTTCTTGAATGCTGTATATCTTAGAGGGGTGTATTTTTAATTGGGACAATTTCCTGCGACGAGTGATACGTCTATGTTCAACCGATTCTGTTTATGTTGGTTGAGTTTCATGAACTTCGTGCAATTCTACTTCGGTAGGTGAATATGGATATGGTTTGTCTGTTGTGTTAACTATCGACACATAAGCTTTGCCATCGCGGTTTTCTGTTAACCCATTTCCCATGAATATTCCTTCGGGTAGTTTTAAAAGTGGCATATATCCACATGTGATTTTAGTATTTTTGACGTGAACATATACAATTTGTCGGGAACGCGGAGATATAACAAAAACTGGGGGGTGTGAATAGAATGGACACTTATTTTCGCCAACTTCTGAAAGTTGTTCTTCCCAATTAATCTTCGCTTTATATTTTGATAAGAATGAAGTTCCAAATAGACCATCTTGATATATGGGAAAATCATCAGGTACTACATGAAAGTCGACGCAATTACCTAAAATATTCATAGTAACTCTTCCCATGGTCGGTACCAATTGTGGAGATATTCCTAATAATTGTAAAATATGGGTTTTGTCGTTTGTTTCTTTATCTATAAATCTTTGTTTAATTATACAAGGTCCAGCTCCGGAATCTATAAGAAACAATGTAGGATCAGGACAACTTAATTGAACGGAAGGCGATTCGCGTTCTATAGTTAATTTGACTGATCGTATGGTTCCTCCCTATGGCATATTGCACCGCTCGTATTGGAGCACGATTTAATGGTTGAAATTGAACTGCCTCCCGATGTGGGAGGCTCTGGAAGTTTCCCGATTTTTGCTGAATATTATTGGAAGCTTGACGATTTTGTGCGAAAGAGAATTCAACAGTATGACCTGCCTTTTTACAGAAACTGCAAATTTCTCTTATCGACTCTTGCTGTTTGGGAATTTGGAAGCATCGGGCTGCAGTATGCCCGGATCGATTGCAATATTGACAGCGTGGGGCCTGTTGTTCTTTTATTCGCGGTCAATCTCTAGCGGTATGACCTCGCTGGGCACAATCTTGACAGGGTGTATTATTTCGACAATCTTGCAGAGTGTGTCCTGTTTTACCGCATCCTTGACAATTCGGTTGGACTCCCCGAAAGGGAGCTCTGTACTGACAATCTCGTGCCACGTGCCCCGTTCTTCGACAAAGATCGCATATTTGAGTTGCCGATCTGTTGCGACATTCCCTAGTTGTATGCCCAGATTTGCTACAATATTGACACCTTTGTCCTTTAGGGCGACAATCTCGTGCGGGGTGTCCGGTTCGATCGCATAATTGGCATCGTTTGGGTTCTTTAGCTAATAAAGGACGCTCTAACGTTGCGTTTACGGGGCTTTTGCAAATACCGCAATTCGTAAGTTGAGAATTCTGTTATATGATTAATCGTTTACGATTCTTCAACTGAATTTCGATTTTAATTGCTTCCGGTCCGGCTAAATTTAAATCTATTCGTTCCGTCAATCGATTATTAATTTCGGGGTGTAATCCTAATACAAAAGCCTTACAACAGGCAACTTCAAGTTCTTTAATTTTCTCGTCTGACAAATCCGTGTTTGACCCTTGTTTATACGCTTCCTTTAGACGGTATCCGATTGCTCGGGCACGGTTAAAGTAACTTGCGGTACCTTCAGAATCCCCTTGACATAACAGGGCTAATTCACCATACACTTCTAGCGTAGAAGTGTGGGAACCATGAATCCCTTTTAAAACAATTAACATCTCGGATATAGTATCGGGGTCCTTGCCAAGCATAGTACGATATGCTTCACCTTTTAACCTGGCAAGAGTCAGTTTAGTAAGTGCGCGTTCTGCTGCGTCGGGAATCTTTTTCAAGGCGTTATTGCAAGCAGTCGCAAATTCCGTATATGTATATCCGTCCCTAGACCCGGAAAATATGGGTATTGTATAAGCTGCATCGCGGACACTTAAATATTGATTACTTGCCATCTCGGAGGCGATGAATTAGTATTTAACAGTAGATGCCGAAAAAAGGGAAAACGAGGACGGGTTTAAATTTTCTAGGTCTTCACTGGAATTATTCGGTTGATTTCCGAATGGAGCTGATTCTATAACAGATTCAAGTACGCAATCCAGGTTATGCTCGGAAAACTGCAGGTTTCGTAGGGGAATATAATAAAGTTTTAGTTGCTTGAAATGGGTCTATAGAGTTTAGGTTCCGCTGATTCACAATAGGTAAACCTTCTAACGCGTTTTTTTTTTCTCTTCTTCGCTAAGAGTTTTCTATTTATTGCGAGTGAGTTTACCGTCTTCACTCATTTATTACGATTAAAAGAAAAACGGCTATACTCGTAGTGGGCATACCGACTTCTCGAAAAAAAAAAACGTAATTAGGCGGTTTCGCGTTTAAAAAAAAAACAAGAAAACAAAAACTTTTTAAAACATTTTGAAACAATTTTTAATATTTTTTCGCTCGTTTTACACGGCGGCTTCGCTCTAATGGCGTCTTCGCTCTCTGCCGGCTTTGCGTTTATTATGTTACGCGGTAAAAAACAAGAAAACAAAAACTTTTTTAAATACTTTAAAACATTTTTTTATTATTTTTTCGCTCGTTTTACACGGCGACTTCGCTCTATTTGCCGGCTTCGCTCTCTGGCGGCTTCGCGTTTATTATTTTACGCGGTAAAAAACAAGAAAACAAAAACTTTTTTTGAATACTTTGAAACATTTTTTTATTATTTTTTCGCTTGTTTTACACGGCGACTTCGCTCTATTTGGCGGCTTCGCTCTCTGGCGGCTTCGCTCTCTGGCGGCTTCGCGTTTATTATTTTACGCGGTAAAAACACATCATTTTAGACGTGAAAATTGATTTCTGCTCAACACTGTCAAATACAAAACTTTAGAAATTAATAGAGAGCATACAGGGACTTTGCTTTCGAGAAAAAAAAACTTGGTCCGCATCGGCTAAAACGGAATTCGAAAGGGACTTATGCCCGCGGTATTCGAAACACGTAAACGATATCAAAATTTACTTCACTTTTATTTTCACTGTTTTTTATTTATTTTAGGTTATTTGCGACTTTTCGTTTTTTTTTGTTAAAACACGAGTAATTTTTATTGAGTAATGTGACTAAAAATAAAATAGTTTACATTTATTAAGAAGGTATTTTACTTTGTTCCTCTGGTTTTTATATTTTACTATTTTTTTGGTTTTTGGTTATAACTACACTATCACATTGTGGGATTTTCAAAACACTTTTTGTTCATTTTTATTCGTTTTGCTGAAAGAAAAATTTCATTAGTACAATAAATATATTATTTCACAATCTCTCTATCCCCGTCCTACCGACTGCGCAAAAAATTATGTCCTCTGTTACGTCCAGCGTTGAACACAACGGAGTACAAATAATAAAAGAAAGAAGATTTAAAAATTATTATTCGTCCCTCTTACCTTCGGACGACCGGGATGGTGGAAAAATGGTGAAATAAATGTACAATTATTATTATTATTATTATAATTTATATTTTAGGTAGACATGAAAAAATAGTGGAAGATAGTATAACTTTTGGAAGGATACTAGGGAAAAATTGATTTGGGTTTCAATTAATTAACAAAAAAAAAACGTGGTTAGATTGATACCGTAAAGTTGGTACCGTAACGAGGAAGCATCCAACTTCAAGTATTTGTTTCTAATCCTGAAAAAAAATAAGAAAAGAAGATCCCTTTGTTTCAATACCTCGAGGTTGGTACCTTGACGACGAAGCGTCCAACCTCAAGCCTTTGAAATAGAATTGGTTTAAAAATCAGATGAATTTAGCAACAAGTCTTTAACTCAATGCCTCGAGGTTGGTACCTTCACGACGAAGCGTCCAACCTCAAGCCTTTGAATTAAGATGAATTAAATTTGTTCATATAATTAATTCAATACCTCGAAGTTGGTACCTTAACAAGAAGCATCCAACCTCAAGTTTTTGAATTAATTGTATTATTTTATGAAATAAGGAAAAGAGGGAAAAAAAGGAATTATCCTGGAAGTTGAAAAATGTGTAAAAATATATAAGTATATAAATGCGATCAAAATAAAATAAAGTCTTACAATTTGCTTATTTGCTTAAATAGTCTTAGAAATTATTTGGGTCCAATCTAGTTTCGACTCTTCAACTGTGTTCTTCAACGGTCGACTCCCTGACTGTTTTTGAAAATAGGTTTTCCTAAATCGTCACCTCGGTTAGAGATCTAGGACTTCTCCCTCTCTATGCTCATGAGATGAGAGTCAAAAATTATCTATGTCATGATTGGACGATAGAGAAAAAGAGGCAGGGACAGAAATCTAATTGTCCACTGACAATGAATTTTATTAGTAGCGCTTCTATAATTAATGGTTAATTGATTATAATAGTTACAATGGTAATTGTTGGTATTACTAAAAGAAAAACAGCGAGGACGTGACGTCATTCGGGACAAAAATTATTTAGTCTTTTTAGTTTTCCACATGTGTTCGACAACAGGAAGTGTTCTATTGATATAAGATATTTTTAAGTTTATTATGAGATTATGCTCTGGCCGTTGGCTACGGCGGCTTGTGTGATCGAAAGCTGATCTACAAACAATCATAAATTTACACGAACCTCGAGAGGGTTCGCGGCATTTCTATGTCGCCGACTACGATGATGCCCAACATGTGTCTCTCGGCCACATATTGCAACAAGCTTATCTTCTGGTTGTCGAATGTTGGAAAATAGTATATTTCCTTTTTTTTAAATTTTATTAGTAACAGCTGTGCAAGCTAGAGAAAGATGAAACTCTGGGAAAACTAATTTTTGTTAGAACTAAAAACGTCCCACGTTACACTTAATTTTTTTCCGTGTAGAGGCCAACTTCGACGAAATCCACTGGTCGCTCTATCACTAAAACAACGAATAGGAAAAAGTGAGTAAATTTTTCACCCGTCACCCATTTCTTCCCCTTTAAGACGAACATCATCAAATTTAATGTTTCATTTTTTTACCTTAACCTGAGAGGAATACGTGGTTCCCTTTGGATATTTCTTTTGTTTTCTCTCGGTTCATGAAAATAAACACACCTTAGGGAAATTATATTCATATTTATTTTGTAATTTTTTTTCTTCTAATTGGTGACACTGTTGACTTGATTGGATGTCGTTCTCCGAACGACGAGCCTGTCGAGCTACAACTATCAGTAGGGACGGTTAGGTGAACCCTCTATATGTATTCGATGTTTCGAGTACATTTAAAAATATATTCGTGAAATATTATAAAAACACAGTCTTAAGTAATGCACGGCAACTTTGTTCCAGCGGAGGTTTACTAAAAACTCAAACAAAATTATTTCACAATTAATTTACTTATTTTCAACGTCAATAAATTAACGACAAACTAGTTTCTTACGTTTGTTACAATCATGTTTATAATACGTATTATACGGACTACTGGGAGTCGCGTATCGAGGCGATCTGCTATGATTTTGCTCATGTACAACGACGACTGGACCTTAAAAAGTACTATGATTCAGATTCTCCGCTAATTCCGCTGTAGAAGCCTTTCCGAGGGCTATAGACTTTTCTATCCTGAGCGCTGTCCCCTTGCGTTTGTGCGAGTAAAGATGCAAATCAGGGCAGCTACGGTGTTTTCGCGATCTATTCATGTATGAAAGAACACTTACAAATATGATCCCGGTGAGCAGTGTTCCCTGTGTAACCAGGGAGCATTAGAAACACTTTCTCACTTACTCTGTGACTGTCCGCATTACGTTTCGTGTAGGAATAGGGTTCTTTGCTCCCATAGGTTGGAACGGTGCTCAGAGAGAAATTTCGTAGCCACTCTGATCTGCGCCGAGGATCAAATCGCAACGAAGCTACTATATTTTTTTGTAACCGACATCTTTAAGCGTAGAGATTTTATGCTTGGTCATTGATCCGGTAGTTTGTAAGCCTTCGCTATGCGTGCGTTGCGACTACTATTATTAATATTTGTTCTATTTGTGCTGTATGATTTTTAGGTTACATATTGTTGTTTATATGACGCCCAAATATGAACTTATTCTTTTTTTTATGGATGTGTACCACCTCCCAAATGAATTTTGTATTCAATTATACGGGAATATTAATAATAATAATAACCGGCTTCGTAGCTCAGGCGGTAGCGTACTGGACTACGAAGTCGCAGGTCGTGAGTTCAATCCTCGATCTGGCAGTTTTTCGGAATTGTTTCCCAGCAGCAGTTCGCGATATGTAAGACGAACCACGCTGTCGGTTTAATATTTTTCGAGGTGCTGTCAGATGGTAATCGACTCATGACTGACACTGCAATCACCTACCTCATGGTTTGTGGCGTGGTTGCAGTGACCTTTCACGCTGATCTGGTAGAGATTTGAGCAAAAATTTATCACGTTTCGTACAGATTGAGCGACATAATAAACCAATGTTGTTGTTAAAGTTGTTATTAAAATAATAATAATAATAACAATAACAACAACAATAACAAAAACGAAACAGGTGTCCCGGGACAACGACAAACGAATGCCCACGGACGATTTCAGTGGACGGAGGATCTCAGGCAAGATCTAATGTGCTGATACGAGGAGAGCTGTCCGCAACAGAGAGGCTACATGGCGCGAATGCACAGTCGGTTTGCAGTAATGCATCCCGATCTGGCAGATCGCTTTTCTCAACAACAACTGAGAGATTATGTGGCCTATCTGAAGCGGACAGGTTTCATTGTTCCCAGCTGTCAACCGGTACCGGATGTGCGGGCAATAACAACTGAGCCCGTACGCGGTGCAGAGAGAGATGCTCCACATTATGAAAGCACGACACTCGTGTTTAGGCGGAATTTGACAACAAAAATTTTGCCTAAACAACGAGAATTAGACAGAGCAAATAGCCTACTTCTGGATGCTCTTCCAGATGACTGCGACCTGTGGCAAGTCAATTGTGCCGTTTACGAGGCTGCAAGTGATCTGGCGACTCCGCGAAATCTGACACAGATATCGGGGAGACGGCAGATTACAAAACGCATGTCTCAATTGAACGGTAAGATTCGACTGACTCGGAAACTCGCTTCCCGAATTCAGTGTGTGATCGACTATTTAACATCTGGCCGTTCATTTACGGCTAAAGTCAAGAAGTTCGCAAAACAACTGCGGACGTACTATCACACACTGAACAAGCTGAAGTTGCTCAACATCAAGCAACGTTTAGCGGATAAAATTCGGGTTTTTGGCCGATGCCAAAAAGAGGCTGCAAAGACGGGAAGAAGGAATTCGACAAAACTCAATATTTTGGACGAGTCCTTCCAACCTCTTCAAACATCGTATCGCAGCCTCAAGCGAGTTTCCGTCGATGGCCGCAGTTGAGGAATTCTGGGGGAGCATCTACGAGAGAACATCTAGGCTTAATGCAGACACTCCAGGTATTGAAATCTTCACCCGCCCACCCGTCAGTGCTTTAGAGGTGAAAAATGCCATCACAGGAGCGAGGAATTTCTCCTCGCCGGGCTGGGATGGAATTAACAACTATTGGTGGAAGAAGTTCACTTCTGTCTATCAACACCTAGCCCGAATATTCACCTCTTACATAAATGGAGACCAACCCATTCCGCACTGGCTGGTGGAGGGCCGAACGACACTGATCCCAAAATCGGGAGACTTGTCCGATCCGAAAAACCATAAACCGATCACGTGTCTCAATACGTTATTCAAATTGTTCACTAACATCTTGAACGAACGTATGGAGAAATCCGTGAAACCGGTGTGGCAATGGATAATAGAACAACGAGGCTGCAAAATGGGTGTATCCGGCTGCAAGGACAACTTGCTTATCGACAGGAGTGTTTGTCAGGACGCAGTCCAGTACAAGCGTAACCTGTCGATAGCCTGGCTGGATTACATGAAGGCGTATGACTCAACATCGCACGAGCTTTTAAGCTTGTTGCTCAAACGCCTCCAAGTCCACCCAAACATAGTGAGAATTGTAGAAGACCTGATGCCTCTTTGGAAAACACGCTTTGTCATGACATCGGACAAGCGTCGAACCATGTCTAGACTGGTTCAATTCCAAAGAGGTGTCTATCAAGGAGATTCTCTGAGTCCTCTGCTCTTCTGCATCTCACTATTGCCTCTATCCGTTGCTCTCCGGAAATCTCAAGGGTACATGTGTGGACCGCCTGGTGAACGTGTACACAAGATCACCCATCTTTTATATATGGACGATCTTAAATTATACGCATCAGGCGAAGATCAATTACATCGATCTCTGAACATCGCCCTCACATACTCGAGAGATATCGGCATGGAATTCGGATTGGACAAGTGTGCAGTCGTTCATTTGCACAGAGGAAAATCAGGCTCCCATAACAACGATATGGAGCTCGTCAACGGAAATGTCATCCACCACCTTAGCGCCAAAGAAGCCTACACATACCTGGGCGTACCTCAAAGGCATGTCCAGGATGTGCAGGCTGCTAAAACCACCATCATTAAGAAATACCGGCGCGTTCTCCGTCAGATCTGGTCATCAGAATTGACCGGGAGAAATAAGGTGGCAGCCACGAATATGTTGGCCGTATCACCAGTGCTCTATTTTTTTGGAGCACTGAAGTGGAACGTTAACGAGCTAAGGGATCTTGACCGAAGCACACGGAAGATGATTTGTATGCAACGCAGTTTGCATCCAAGATCTTCCGTGGAACGACTGTATTTGCCCCGAAATATGGGAGGTCGTGGCCTTTTAAGCCTGGAGTGTATGCATGACCGATTGGTCCTCGAAACAGCTTGCGACGTGATTAATCGAACGGAGGATCCCCTGATGATGATAGTTCATCAGCATGAAATTCAGGGGAAGGGGGCGTTTTTGTACAACGCGGCGCGAAACCTCGGTCTGGTTTTCAACGTGGGACGTAGTGGTGCACAGGAGGCTGAATCAGTCATCAATCTGTGCCCAGTGCGTCTCAGGGCTAACATACGGAAGGAACAACTCCGTATGTTGGAGGGAAGGCATATCGACAAGCCGTTGCATGGACAATTCTTTCGAAATGTCCAACAACTTGGCTTGTCGGCAGAGATGACCTTCTCCTTCTTAAGATCAGCCGGCTTGAAATCCGAGACCGAGGGTTTTATCTTCGCATGCCAGGATGGGGTCATCAATACCTTAGCGTATCGCCAGAACATCTTACACCAGGCGGTACAGAGTACGCTTTGTAGCATGCCCAATATATGCAGTTTCAGCATACATCGAACGTCACAATGCGGCTCTTCGAGTGCTGTATTATCATCTTCGCAGCACTTATGGTATTGATGCAACCCCAGTTTTGCCGTACGTCCCCACTGATATTGAATCCGTTGTCGGGAATGAGTCGTGCCGAATATACTGGAATTACTCATTCCCGACGAGCAGCAAATATCAGCCAATAAGCCTGACATCGTCCTTGTTGACTTCGATGACAAATCCATCTTCGTCATCGAGTTTTCTGCACCAGCAGAAACAAATATAGTCAGCAAAGAGGACGAAAAACGGATGAAATATCAGGAACTCCTGTTCGAGATTCGCAAGCTGTATCGAGGGTTCAAAATCAAGCTTGTCGTGCTGATAATTGGAGTGCTGGGAGGAATGAGACCAACTTTCCTCCAAAACATCAAAAGCATTCCGGCCTGTCGAGAACATGCAAGTTCCATCGCAGGCCGAATGCAGAAAGCAGTGCTGCTGGGATCTCTCCGTCTACTGAGGTCACACGAGATCCTGTAACCACTAACCCAATGGTAGAGGGAGTGGTTACAGTTGCAAACGAAATGGCCCGGTGCAGTCTGCAGCGGAGGAGATGGATATCGGAGCCACTTTTCTGCTGCAGACTGCACACGTGGATTCTGGAGGTCCAAGGGAGGTTAGGGTTTTAGTCGGTAAACCTTGCCGTTAACATCAAAGGTGAGGGAGTCCGACACACGGGGGGTTACACAACATCTTCAACCCCCTATGGTGCCTAACGCATTTCCCCCCCCCGCCAAAAAAAAAAAAAAAAAAAAAATTACGTATTATACAAAACACCTTTTAGAAAAATTTAAAAAATCGTATTATTTCAAAGTACTAACAGACATGGATTGATTCGGAGATTTAAAATTTCATTAAAATGAAGTTTTATTATATGGTTCCATCATAATGATGTTGAAGTTTGAAACGTTGGAGTCCAACGAAATTTTTTTTTGTTTGGACGAATCAAATTTTTTTTTTCAATCATTGTCATATATAAACCCAATTAATGCTAAAAAAAAGTTTTCTAACCCCCAAGGGACGTGTGGGGGGGAGGGGTAAAAGACGTAAAACACACATAACGCTCCATGAAAGTTGCAATTTTAGTTAGCCCACTCGTTTTATTTTTCGAATAGTTAATAATGATGGAAATGAGTAATATTGTCGATTTTGCAAAAAATCGGATGACAGGAAGGCACCGCTGGAGGGGGAAAAATGTCGAAAAGCGCTGAAAATGACAAACATCGGTTAATAACAGTTCCAATTTTAGTTAGCCCACTCGTTTTATTTTTCGAATAGTTAATAATGATGGCAATAAGTAATATTGTCGATTTTGAAAAAAATCGGATGACAGGAAGGCATCGCTGGAGGGGAAAAATGTCGAAAAGCGCTGAAAATGACAAACATCGGTTAATAACAGTTCCAATTTTAGTTAGCCCACTTAAAAAACTGTAGGTCCATTAGACACAAACATTTTGAAATCAAAATTTCCACTCATGTCGGCTTGAGAAGAAATAAACAAGATTAGCAACATAGCAATAGCATAGCAATAACCTCTGGTATGCCGAATGGCGATGAACGGAAGGGTATGTCTTCCTTCTGAAGACATACATTGGAACGTTTATTTTCTTTTAATTGCTCATTAACATCACTCATTATTTATCTTCTCACCCCCACAATCATCAATAAAGTCCATGAAACGCCGCCCATAACTCTACCAGACGAGCGCGTCAATGCTGCGCGTGACGTATCACATCATGCATGCTATATCACTCACCCTCACGAATCTGACTCACCGTGTGCTTCCCTGGGACCGCGGTTACACGTCTGCCACACGATCGTGTCAATACTGCGCGTCTCGCATCACATCATGCATGCCATATCCCTCACCCACACGAATCTGACTCACCGTGCGCGTCTCTGGGGCTGCGGCTACGTCTGCCATACTAGCGCGTCAAAGCTGCGCGTCTCGTATCACATCATGCATGCCATATCAGTGACCCGCACGAATCTTACGCACCGTGCCGCGTCCCTAGGACCGCGGTGGCATCTGCCATACCAGCGCGTCAATGCTGCGCGTCTCACATCACATCATGCATACCTCGTCCACCATTGCGCACGCCACATACTTAAGCCCTCAAGCTTGAAGCCGCTATTGAAATATACACAAACAATCATCCGGTATCATCATGCCTCATTGAGTGTCCCCGTCGGATGACCTTTAATGTGCATTTCAGATTGGGCCGACCGTCAAGTTTCGAGCTGTCTCGGCCCCTTCACCACACCCCTCGCCTAGCAGAGGTCACATCGGTCGCAAGAAAGCCCCTCCTACAACTCCTGTCGTTTGTCCATACGTTTAATACCTTGATCAATAAAGGATATAAGATACGGCTCTCGCGTTTCATTTTGAAGTCCTCTCTCGATCCCATGAGCGAGCTATACTCCCGTACTAGCTGCCATACAGCGTCAAATACGCGAACACAGCGATTTGTTTTCCCGAAAATTTCGAAATTGTATACAGGTCCAGACGCGTTTAAAAAGGTCAGGCCTTCATTAAAGGTCAGATTTTGCTACGAGAAAGGAGACAGTCTAATTCAAATATTCCAATGTCATAATTTCTATGATTTTTTTCTCAATTATCTATTGATTTCGTTTTACTGCGATTTTGGTGGGATTTTTTTTAGTTTAAATACAGGCTGAGTAGATGTCTTTTACATCAGGTACTTATAGTCAATCATTCTATGTACTCGAAAAACGTTCGTGTAAAAGCTCGTAAATTACAAGAAAAAATTAACACATTTTTAAACAAATCAGAAAAATTTAAGTCTGAACTTGAATTCCAATCAGATCTTATATATTTGACAAGTCAGATGCAGTGGAAGCAGCAATTGAAAAAATTGATAATATAGAGGCATTAAACAAAGTTCTGCCTACTGTAAAGATGTCTGACTTACAAGTAGGACAATTATACAAAATAACAAAACTGTGGAAAGTCACAACACGTTATGGATCTCGCATTACCGTTGACCTTAACGGAGAATTATCATGCTTCCTACATGGGAGATAAGCATCAATGTTGGAAATGGATTACAATACATTCAAAAACTTTGAACAAATGGCAGCGGATAATTATTTATACATGGAGTATCTCGGAGGACGTATGAATAATTTAAAATTTTCTAACAATTAATGCGAAGATGACTGCCAAAACGAAGTAGAAGAAGAAATGGGAATGGTATGTATATTACATATCACATAAATATTAAAAAAAAATACTCTTGCTTTATATTTGCCTTCAATTATTAAGTAATCCATATAATGTAATATTTTTATAATTTATTACTCTTATTGCCATAGGTTGGTGATTGACCTGTTTCACGTCATTATACATCTCCAGAAACACGGAGATTACATAAGGATCAATCTTTTATTCACCTGACGAAGCATTCAAACATCAATGGAAATAACAAGGATAACACAATTATATTAAAAATAGAGTACTATTATTATTATTATTATTATTATTATTGTTGTCATTACTATATTATAAAACGATTTAAAAATAGAAAAAATAAAAAATGCTAATAAAAGTTTACTGTTTTATTAACCTTCCATTTTAAAGTGTTTGGGATATTTATATAATAAGTACCCTTGGAATATATTCAATAGACTTTATTTTCATATTTCATAATTAAACATTACTATAGTTAATGAATATATTGAAAATACATATTATTATTCGTAAAATTAACAAGACGTTTCCTCTCATTGAAAGTGACACTTGGCACAACCCTTAATCATAGGAGGTTGTCCATCTAGCACATCGCCGTTAGCCTCAAAATGTGTGTAGCATCTTCGACATTCTCTTATATCAGGCTGCATTTGCATAGCAGGTGGCAAGGAACTCCATGCTTCTTCAATTTGTCGTTCTGCAAACATGCAGATGAAATCGATTGGTAGACATACTATATCTTTAGTTTCCATCAATGCGAGACGTTTCACTTTGTAATAAATCCTTAATGAATGTTGAAGAGATGCAGGCTGTTCAAGTAGATTTTCCAATACCCAATTTTTAAGTATTTGTACATTATCTTTAGCGCAAGTTCCATTAATCGTATGAATTTTACGACTACTAGTTTGCGACGACCAATACACAAATTATGTCCACTTCCAGTCAACGCGTTAAGCGAGCGGCTATTCGATCGATTCTTGATTATAATTATAATTTTATATTTGTATCCTTTGCATATCTGGATTTAAGCAAGGTGGGCGGTGTTCGAGTTCGAGCTTAAATTGTTAATCGCTGATTTCGTACTTGTGTCGGCATCTCGGGGTATACAATGATACCTGTGCTCGACCAGCAACAATTTGTAAATTCCGTGATTTTCCGATTTATGTAACCGTGATGGGGGTGATTCACGTCGCTTTCTGGGGCAGTTTTTGATGGGAAGTCGAATCGAAAAGAGACGCTGAAACATTCGCGACTTGTTCTTTTACGCGATCGCAAGAAATCCTTTATAGTCTTTTCAATAATTAAAACTATCAATCATTAATTATTAATAAATTGTGCTGTATTAATTATAACCAAGGCCTTTTTCCTTCCGACACGCTTCGTGTAGTAGTGATCTGCGTCGTAAATGTCCAGCGATCGGCGAAACCGTGTAAGTGGTGTTAAAGTGCTACAGGTTCAAAAAAACGCGACCTTTGTGCACATCAGCGAATCCATTATGACAGCCGAAAATGCGAATTTTAATTCTTGCGCGTTGAAATTAGCCATGTCTTCTATAGAAGACATCGACAGTGAAGGAGTTAAGGTTCTGACAGTCGTACATAAAACCCATTGTTACGTAGATTTAAGATGGAGTCGTATTGTAATTGTTTCACCACGAAAATTCACTGTAACACGCCGGTTACATACTCCTCTCGAAACCTCGGAGCTCTACGCTAAGACGATAATATACCGACAGAGTGGTCGGTAAGAAGCGACGAGCTTTATAAAAGGCCCACGAGACGACTCGGCGCGACGGTCGCGGTGCGCGATTACGAGACGTCCAGAAGTCAGTCTGGTCTCGGACCTTGAAATCGAGACATCACCAGCGAGAACGAGTGCGGCCGACCGTTAATGAGAGTTTATGATTCGCGAGTTGGAGAATTGTGTTTTTGGAACGAGTACGAGCGGGTCGATTTACAAGACGACCCAAGGGCCTGCAAAACCCGCCCTTCGTTTTTTTGTCAAGACCGTGCGAGGTGTGACGGGCACGAAGACAGCCACTCCTGTTTGGAGAGACAAGTGTAAGTAGCCTCGAGCCGAATCTTAGAAATAATAAGAATTTTTGTGCATTAATAAAGAGATAATTTTTTGCAACCACCCTCCCTTGCATGCACCCTGTCCTCTCGTCGATAAAGAGACGGATTGCAGTGCGTGGCAATCCCCGCGAGTTTTTGAGCCCCCTTTTCAGGAGGAGTTTTTGAGCCCCCTTTGCTCTCGTGAGTGCGCGTGCGTGTCGCGAAAAGACCCCGAGTCAGCCGGGCTCGGGCAAATAATTGTCCCGACGAGCGAACCACGTCGTTGGTCCTCTACCTGGCACAACGTCCACGAGGACGTTAAAGTCTCCACCTGAGACGGTGGCCGGTTCCGAGACGACGGCGGTAAAACGCCGAATAATTAATATCGCGAGAAACGGCATTACATCACCAATTCACCGTTCTGATCAACAATACGCAATTGAATATGATATTTTATTATATTATATATTATGCTATTAATTTGACGGCCACAGATAGGTAAATGACGTGATTCGGCACTTCCATAATCTTATATCCGGGCGCCACAGTAGGGAAATATTCATGAGTCGTGTGCGCTCTACTGCTATTAATATAAGCGCATGTAGTTATATTGTATTCCACGCGAAGTGCATTAACTATAATTATGGTTACTGGCAAATCTGAAATGTGCAACTTGTTTGCTTCCAAAATTCGTCTATTGAAGCCCAATGTTCGCCCAATCGAATCGATTGGTGTAAAATCAATGTCTCGATTAGATCTGATTTCACTACGTAGTGTATTATTATTCGATTTCATATCTAGCGTAATATCACTATACTCCGACAGCTTGTTTCTAATATATTCTGCTATATCCTCAATTTCATAGCTGTCAAAATAAACGACTTTAGAACCACGGTTTCGATATGCTACCCAATGTGTTCCCGGACCGCTTGCATCGTCTAAATTTATGACTGCACATTCATTAACTTGGGGATTCTTTGGTAAATTATTACGCATAAAGACACCTCTAAAATTCTGAATTCCAGCTTCTTTCGAATATCTTAATATATCTGCGTCGGTGATGGCTCGATGTGGTAGCTTTACAAGTTTTTTCGATTTCTTCTACATTTAACTCCTAATCCCGCTTTATATGATTTTAATTTTAAACCCAGACCATTTTTATAGGGTTTAAGATATAACCATTTACCTATAGCTATTGCCTCCATAGCTCGATTATGCCTTTCATTTTTATGAAACTACTTTTGAGCAGCTTTTGCATCATTAACAGCCACCGGCTAATGTATCTACATCACTTAATTCTGCAAATATGGGTGCTAGGAAAGACAAGAATCTTCCAGGTATTAATAGCTGTCGAGTTTTTTTAATGAATCGTTTGCCACCTGCTTCTTTTGCGGTTTTACGTGCCCCTTTCAAAGCACTCGATATAACACTTTGAACATTATTACTTGGTGACATTTACATTTTAGCAGCCGCAATAATGTTGTTCAATGATGTTGTTTTCTTTTTTGACGCTTTCTTCTTCTTTTCCAGTCCCATGCCTAATTTACTTTTTAGTTTCATTGTGTTTGCAACACCCCAAGCTGCCGCCTTTTCTGCAATGCTTGCGTCTTTTGTTAAAAATTCGCTTCAAAGCCCGCTCCGCTAATATTCGATCGGCCTCGCTTTTACCGGTGGGATTTTCACGAGTTTTGGAATAAGCGATGTCATGTTCCTTGCAAGCCTTATCTAACGGATTTATCCCTGAGTCTCCTCTTGCTATTCGTTGCTTTAATTTTGTACCAGGCCCGCAGTACTGATAACCGGGTATATGAAGTTCTACCGGTAAATTATTAATTAAATAATTGACCAATCCTTTCCTACTCTTTATCCGTTTTTGCTTCTTGTATTTACTCGCATATATCATCATTTTAAGATGTGCATCATTCAAATAACAAACAGTTAATGACTGAAATTACATATAAAGGCGCTACTTATACTTTTATGATCAGATATTATCAAAATGCAATTTCATAAACAACCAAAAAAATCCCAATCATCAATTTTGATGATTTAACATCGTCTGTACAAAATAATGCAGCTAATGATAAACGGCATGGGGAGTTGCTGCCAAATAGTATACGTGCACTTTTCTGTAGCCCGTCTAATTGCGGAAAAACAAATACACTGGAAATTTGTTCCCCTGGAAAATCGTTCCCTTGGAAAATAGTTCCCTTGGAAAATCATTCCCGCGGACAATCGTAAAGTCTCCGGTCACGGAAAATTTGGTGTGACCCTAATCTACAATGCCTTCTGGGGGGCTGCCGCCCCCAAACCCCCCGCTGCAACTATCCTACCGTAACCGAACATGCCTCAGTTCGTCGCATTCCTCTCTCTCTCCCTCACTCTCTGGATTACTTGCCATGCCACTTAACATCTCCAGTCGCTTCTGAACGCATGGCATAGACCAAAGTATTAGTACTTTTTATTCAACTCGATGCTATTAATTCTAATCACGTCAAAATACATATAGTTAGATATAATACGGTGGCCGGAGATACGTTCCTTGAAAGTCGTCCGCCTGGTAAAAATTATTTCCAATCGCACAAAAATAGATTTCATCAAAATACATCAAAAACAAATGGAAAATAAAGCACATTACTACTCTTGAAAAATAATAACAAGAAAAAAATGGTGTAGCGAAAGCTGCATGAGTCCGACGAAGAAAGACGAGTGTTGGGGGGCTGCGCAATACAGGCGAGCCAAGGGGAGGGCGAGGGATTCCAGGCTATTTTTATCCGGATACTACAAAATGCAATTTTTCAGGCCCTTCAGGGGAACGGTTTTCCGAGGAACGATTTTCCAGGGAAGGAATTTCCGGGAACATATATCCGGTCACCGAAAAAGGGTGGTAATTTGCCCGAATACATGATTGTTGAACAAAACCGCAAAATTGACTACGTGCATTGGGATGCTCGTTTGCGCCTTCTAATAGCATCGCAAGCTGCTGGTAATTCAAGTCTTTCGAATGAAATTTTATCGATTATTGAAGAGTTGCACGAAGCTAATATAATCTATTAATTGCGTGATAGTTACGCCCGTATCAGAATGAGCATCGATGTATTTGGATGTTCGTCTCAACAAGCACGGAAGCAAGTATTTTAAAGTGTGGTAATTGCTACAGATGGTTCTTATGATTTTAAGAAAAGAAAGTTATGCAATATCGGAATTCCGACAGATTCGGATGATGCCATTACTTTGAGAATGTTCCACACATCTATTCGCGATATTAAACAGCAAATAGATGAACTCTGTAAAGGTGTAATTAAAAATAATGAGAAGATTAAATATTTTGAAAAAAGTATAAATAAAATGCATCAAGATATAAATAAAAACTACAATGAAATACAAAAGAGGCAGATTATACCTTCAGATATCGGAAATTATACTATTGAATTACATCAAGAAATAACTAAACATACCAGTAATTTAAATAAAAATAATTACACTCTTAGCAATCTTACGAATAATATCACTGTCTTAGAGCGGGAAGTAAAGAAAAATAAAGATGATTTGAATAAAAATAATGGTTTGATTGATATTCTTACGGTAGATATTGCTAATATAGAAGGAGACTTGAAAAAACATACCTATGACATAAGGGAGAGTAGTACTGTAGCTCACGATGCTGAGAAATTAATTTTTCTCCTGGAGCAAAATGTTCTTAAAAACAGTGAAGCCTTTAACCAACAGCAATTGCCCTGTGGTCGACGCGACTCGCAGTCGCTCTTTCAGGTAAAGCATCCTGATTGAGCATGTATACTTGGAACGGTGACTGTTAAAATAAAAAAAACTAGCGTTGCGCCCGCTACGGCAAAGATAGCAGGCCGATTGCTGAGTGGGAGGCACAGCTGCTTTACCATCAGAGGGTAACCTGATGATAAAGTAGTTCATCGACTGTATCTGTCTGGGTTTTCCGTAGTTTTCCCAGACCCCGAGCAAATGCGATACAGAGGGGTCAAGACGCTCTACGGGGGCAGTAATGGGGGGGGGGGGGGGCTGGCTCTGGGTGGGTGTTGCCTTGTACTGCGATGTATTGTCTTGTAAATGTCTTCGATTGTCTGTCCGACCTATCCGCCCGAGAGCCGACCCGCGAATAGACAAAATAAATGTCATTAAAGCGGGGGATAATTCCTTTCCTTTATCCTTTATTCTTATCCAGTGAAGCCTTAAAGAAGATTAATGTAATAACGGTTGTTATGAAGAGGGACATTTCACATTTGTACTCCTTACGGAAGAATTAATTAGTTAGTCTGAAAAATGTGAATAAATAAACGATCTGCAACAATCCACCCAACAGTTTTAATCAAGACGTTGCCTTATCTGTTTAACAACAATGACTTCTGAAGAAAAGGTAGAAGTCGTGAAGCAGCTACATAAACCAGCAAGAAAAAATTATACAAGGCGGCTAGTAGATATTTGCGGATTAGATGAAACTTGGCAAGCTGATCTTGTAGAAATGATTCCATATGCAGATATAAGGGTTATAAATACTTGTTAACTGTCTTCGATGTATTCTGTAAGTATGCATGGACCCGCCCAGTAAAAAGAAAGACTGGCGTTGACGTCATAGCTGCCATGTAATCGATATTTGAAATGGGTCGAATTCCAAAGAATCTGCATACCGACCATGGAAAACAATTTTATAATTCAAAATTTTCAAATTTAATGAAAAAACATGACATTAATTTATATTCTACATACGGTAATCTAAAAGCATCAATTTGCGAATGCTGTAATCGTACTTTGAAAAATAAAATGTGGCCACAGTTTAGCCTTCATGGTAATTATCATTGGCTCCATATCATACCAGACTTGGTTAATGATTATAACAATAGCACACATCGTACTATTAAAATGAAAGGTACTAAAATCTGGCCGAGCATCTATGGCCAAACCGACGCAAACTAATGCAAACATTTGTTGCTCAATTGTTGCTCAAAAGTTGCCCTAATCCCGTATTTGTTGCTCCCATATTTAAAAAAAAAAGCAGGTTTGGCCAGCTTGTATAAAAGCTAGCCAAACATAGCTCAAAAAATGAAAAAACCTATCCTATAGAAAAAACAAGTACACAGCTAATTGTTGCTCATTTGTTGCTAAAAGATTACTCAAAGAATATAGGGTTTCGTCAAATGGATTCCCATATTTAAAAAAATAGGTTTATGTAGGGGGGACTAATGAATGACTCGTTCAGAAGCTGGCAACTGTTATCCAGCAATTGTTGCTCGATTCCTACTGTTTTTCGGGACATAAATAAATAATTCTGGCCCGGTCCCGTCCGGTTTGGCTGGTTAAATAAAAAATTATGCGATTTTTAATAACATAGAAATCGTAAAATCAGCTCTCTATACTAAGTGGATTAATGGCTCCATTAGAAGGTGGGAACTATTATCCAGCGATTGTTGCTCGATTCCGACTGTTTTTAGGGACCTAAATAAATAATTCGGTCAAGCTCCCGTCCGGTTTGGCTGGTTAAATAAAAAGTTATGCGATTTTTAATAACATAAAATTCGTCAAATCAGCTCTCTAGGCAGGGTGGACTAATGGCAGGACAGGAATTATTCGGGTGAGAATGATTTATTTATATACGGGTACCTCCCCTTATACCGCTCTCGATAAACATTATCATGTCTATATCTGTAAGTAATTCCAACTCTACTCGAGTATGCCTGAGAGCACAGTCCCAAGTATATCCAGGTAGAGTGTAATAATGTGCAGGATCTAAACCGTGAGATTTCAGCAGAGTTGTGCGAACATTTTCAAAGATATCCGCAAACAGAAACATCTGTTTTCAAATATAAGTCTAAAACTCACCCAGAGTATTACACTTAAATACGTTCCACACATTCATCGCATGTACATAATCATTCTCACTGACATCACACTCGTACAGTTTATTAAAAAAATTGTCTCGAGCAGGAAGACATGATTGATCTAGGACGCTCATTCCGGTTATGTAATCGTAAGGGAAAACCTCTTTACGTATTAATAAATTCAATTTTTCCTCATTTGGAAAGAACAAATTTGTTTTTTTGCATTACTTAAATAAGACGCCAACTTTTCGAGAGAGCAGTTTAAAAATCTCAGGGAATCTAAAAATGTGAGCTTAATTTTGGTCTCTTGTACACACTTTATAATCGATATATATTTTTCCATACTGCAAGGAATGACTTTCACGTCTCCCTCGAAACAATTAGTAACTTCGCGAAATAAAAAATGAGCGTCGTAGCCACTTAAATGGTGGAATATAACAGGAATATGAAAACTAAATTTATAATTAATATTACACCTATTATGCGCAGCACCTCGACATTGACCAATGCGGTGACCGTGATCCCTGACTGCAACATCTTTGTCGTAAACGAGCCCCCGCAGATGTGGCACATCGTCGCCGACCGAAATGCATTCTCTTCTCTCGGTGTCAAGTTCATCGGCTTCGTGTTCAGCAAAATCTAGACGAAAGAAAAATCATCCACTATTAATTAAGATTGAAGAATAATTGAAAGTATAAAATGTATTATATTAGTTTAAGTTTAATTTGTATTAACTATTGAATAAATTATGTATAATCGTTATGATGTTAAAAAAAAAAAAGAATAAATAATCTAATCAATTATATAAAGTGAGTGTTTACCTGATTGACTTCCTCGGACCACTCCTTCAATCCTCAGCAAACCAGGAAGCTGAGTTGGACCCTCGGTGTGAGCGGTATCGGGACAACGATGAGTCATGGTTACAATGCAGGTAGTATCCTACACTATAAATCTTGTGTTGCTCGTAGGCTTTTTTTGGGGCTGTCTCGAATTCAAGTTTCCCGAGGAGATACTCGGTGTCGGAGTATATTATGAAAGGACCTGCATCGCACGACCGAAACTTTTAAATTTTAAAGGGTTTTGTTCCGGTACTTTAACTGCATATTTATTCATTTTACAGCAATTGATTTTATGAGCACACAATTTCTCATAGCTATGAAAATAGTGAAGACATCGATTACAGATATGTTTTTCCACGTTTATTCTGCTGCACTATGCACCCACTAGCCGAGATAAAATCTTAATCCAACAGTAATGATAATTATTGCTGTCATCCTCCTCGACTTCAACCTCATCGGACACCAAAGATGAAGATGGGCATAGTACTTTCTTTTGTTGTTCCGACACGAGAAGCAGGTTCACGTAGTGCTCCTTTTCATCGACGGTTAAGTGTACGCGTAGTACTTCTTTCTTTTTATCGGGTACGATGAAGACATTCACCGAAATGTCATTTTGTTTTTCAAACTTCGGCATATCTTTGAGTGCAACCGGGAAACTGATGTCGTCAAAATTAAGATGTTGTGCATAATCCGGATACGATGCTGGTCTGCCTGAACTTTTAGTATTAAATGGGAATAATGCAGACATTATCGCCCAGGCGAAGCAATCATCCCCAAATACTTTTACATTGATCACGGCCTTTTTATCTTTGACCTACTTTGGCAAATCTATCCATGATCCGGCACGCGTTGGGTTGTACTTTGCTATTTGTATAGCGAGTGAATTTATGGCGGGTAACGTCCAGCCACTGCCACGTTCTTGAAATTATTCAAGTTGAGAAAGGATGACACTGTTCACCTTTTCATCATTCCACTCGTTAAAGTTGGTAGTTGCGCATATTTCAGCGTATTTATTTAAAAAGTGTTTGTTATCCTACTCCTGCATACCGAGTACAAATTGTCCAGAAAACACCGTGCATACCTTGACACACTGGAATTCCTTTACTACCTTACGCACATAGTTAATGATGGTAGTTTTTGCCTATTCGGAAAACATTGCGGGGTCCAAATATTTTAAATTCACAACCAGTCCAGTACGAAGGCGATTGTTGAAGGCGGATTAAACGTTTTCCTCGAGATTTCCTTGAGGTGCTTTACCCATCTTCTGTATTAATCTGTCAGCAGCTGTAACTCTCTGTACCGTGATGCGATGAATACTTGTTTCCAACGATATCTTCACCCCATTTGGAATGTGAGGATTGGTCCTTAAGAATGAATTGATTTTCTCCATCTTTTCGGTGGCTTCTCGAATGAAGTTGGAAAACTGATCCTCAGTAGCGTCTTCTTCAAGAGTTTTGTAAATCCTCTTCAAGGCCTCCTCCCACGAGGAAAAAATTTTCTTGACATATACCATATTAATGTAGAAATACAATATTTGAAATATAGCTGCTTACGTGCTGTCAAACACTGCTTTCCATTTGCCCAAGCACACAGCATTTATACACACTCCATCCTGAAGAGGGAAAAAACGGTATCCACATAGACACAAGAACGCGACATTCCTTTTAAACGATGATTTAGAAATATTTGAATTAGGCTACCTCCTTTCTATTACGTCACGGACTGCCGAAATTTGGGAAAGAGGAAATGTTTTGAAGAAATTGTGCAATGACCTTTTAAACGCGTCTGGACCTGTATACAATTTCGAAATTTTCGGGAAGACAAATCGATGTATTTCCACATAATCATGGAGACGCGAATATAATGTAGCAATATCTGACATTTAATGAAGGCGACTTTTGAAATTTGTTTTTCGACACATGGCAATACTAATGTGTAACGGCCAACACTTTTCAATCTCTCTGAATGAATTTTGTAAGATCAAGCATTAGAAAGATGTCATTTTCAACGCTAATGTAATAACAGGATATTTTATTAATAACAATATCTAATGAAATAATAAGTATTGGTTGACCTTTACCTTCTCTTTTCATTATACAATGTAACGTAATAAATTACCTGTGTTTTTCCACCTTCACAGCTTTCGAAATTTATAATAAGAAAACATGAAATTGTTTATAATCACCTCCTTTCACTCCTGACCTTCTTACGGCCCACTTACGCAATTCTCCCACCACACTATCGAAGGGAGGTAGGGTGGGGGCGGCCGAACCCGCTTAGCCCCGCTACTAAGTATAATGAACGCTTTTTATTGCATATTTCGTCATCATTTCACTACTATTTGTTCTCCTTTCTTCTGAACTTTTTTTAAAATTCAGAATTATGTTAGATATAATTCATGAATATTGATAATTTTTAATAAATGTTGGAAAAAATGTTTAAAAAATTCCTTCCAAGAATTTTTTCTTGATAAAAATATTTATAATTTTATAATTATTTTAAACAC
The DNA here is from genome assembly GCA_030407085.1 of Trichopria drosophilae. Classification (NCBI taxonomy): domain Eukaryota; kingdom Metazoa; phylum Arthropoda; class Insecta; order Hymenoptera; family Diapriidae; genus Trichopria; species Trichopria drosophilae. Next base: position 68,936,683 of record CM059584.1, read on the forward strand.
GTCTTTAAATTATGTATTTAAGTTAATTTTCTTCCTTTTTTTTAACATGCCTTTCGATATTTTTAATTTCGTCATTTGTATTTATTATTCGAAAATGACATAGGAAGATGAGATATATATTGTTACCTTCACGTATATACATGAATATTATTATTATTATTATTAATATTCTAACTTATTTTTATGTAGGTTTTTGTTATTTATGAGTAGTTTTAATGTTATCTTTCTCCTCTGTCATATGTGAAAAGTTTTTGGTTCTCATTCATAATTAATTGTTCGCATCCTTCAACTTTATTTAAATATTCATTTCCGATTTTAGTTTTATGGTTCTGATGATGAAACTTGTCAGAATTTTTAGTGTACAAACCTTCATCTGCTCGCATCCAAGAATAGTCACATTTTTTTGGACAGTGCTTTAGATTTATGATTTCGATTTCAATTTCATTGATCCTTTTAATTTCATTTATATTTTTAATTTCATTACCACATTCGTTTTCATGTTTGCTTTCATATTCATTTTTATATTCATTTTTATATTCATTTTTATATTCATTTTTATATTTATTTTCATATTCATTTTCCTGCTCATTTGCTTTTCTAAGCTCATTTTTATCATGCATATTATCTTTATCAAACATATTAGTTACCATATTCTTTTCCATTTTCATTTTCATTTACATACTTTCATTTAATTTTATTTTTATTTTTAATGGCACTTTTACGCGCATTTTTAATTTCATTTTTATTTTCATATTCATTTTTCTGTTCATTTCCCTTTCTAAGTTCATTTTCACTTTCATATTCGTTTCTATATTCCTTTCCTTTTTTGATTTTATTTTTATTTTTAATCCCATTTTTAATTTCATATTTCATTTTCCTATCATATTCATATTACTGTACATACTTCTTTTCATTTTTAATCACATTTTTAATTTCATGTTTAATTTCGTTTTTACTTTAATATTCGTTTCCATATTTTTTTTCATTTTCCTGTTCGTATACTTTTTACATTTTATTTTCAGTTTTAGTTACATTTTTAATTTCATTCTTATTTTAACATTTATTTTCGTTTACAATTTTATTTGTATTGCCACATTCATTTTCGTGTGCATCTTTGTTTTTAATTTCATTGTTAATACAAATTTTAACATCATTTTCTTTTCTGTTTTTAATTCCGTGTTTAATTTTGTTTGTAATTTCATATTCGTATTCATTTACATAACTTTTGTTTTTATTACATTTATTTTTCATTTCGTTTGATTCTTTTTCGTTATAGTCAAATTCATTACATTCGTTTTTATTATCATTAGATTTTATTTGATTGATAGTTTCACCTTCATTTAAATTATTGGTTAGAGAAAATATCAAAGAATTATCAACTACGTCGAGTTGGTTAATTTTTAAATTGTCAGTTTTTCAAATTGTCAGACTTTACGGGGGTTTTCTGGTGTGTCTTCGTTTGTATAATGAGAGTCTAAGGTTCTATTTTGTAAATAACAATTTTCTGCCTTGTGATTCGGTTTCATACAATAACTACAAATAACCTGAGCTTGCTTTCATTTGATTATTAGATAACATTTATCAGCAGTATGCCCAAATTTTTGACAATACTGACATTGTTGACTGCGTTTCTCATTTACTATACATGGACACTTATCTGCAACATGTCCTAAATCATTACAAATTTTACAGGTTTCTATTGCACAGCAATCTATGGACTTATGGCCGGTTTGATTAAATAATTGACATAACTGAAAGGGTTGAACGTTTCTTACTGAAGAAAAATATCGGCAATTGTTCGTTTCATGACCTGATTTCTGACAAATATGACAGATATTTATGCTACTTCTGCAGTCTCGAGTTGCGTGTCCCGATTTGTTGCAAATTTGACAATTATTTTGTCGATAGTTTCATCTAGTTTACACTGTCTACTGTCATGACCGAATTCTGAGCAAATTTGACATTTTGTTGTGGAAGTTTCTTGAGAATTTCTTGCCGTAGTTTTGGCAATGTGTTGGGTGCTGTTACCCAGCTGGCACTTAGTTTTTGATTCCGAAATAAATGGACATGAAGTAGCGTCGTGATCACTTCCTTCACAAATGATACATTTTCTTGAATCGCGATTGTTAAATGAACTTATGCGTCGCTTCTGAAGCAATTGACTTTCAGTTTCTGCAGCTTCAGGTCCTGCTTTATTTAAAACGAATCTTTCCGTCATAAGTGCGCGTATTTCTGTGTTTAATCCTAATATGAAAGCATTACAGCAAGCAGATTCTATTTCAATTATTTTGGCTCGAGATAAGTTTTACCTCCGTCGCCATTATGTGCTTCAATTAATTGCAACCCTATTATACGAGCTCTATTAAGACAAGTAGTTACTTTTTCATTTGATTATTGATATAGTTTGCCTAACTCACAGTACAAAGATATAGTTAAATGACATGAACCATGCACACGCTTTAGAATTTTCAAGAGATCATTTATCGTATCTGGATACTGTTTAAAAACGTTCTGTAGGCCTCGCCTTTAACTCGGGATGCTATCAGTTCAGTCAATGCTCTTTCAGAGTTTTCGAATATCAGGTCTTTAGCAGTACGACAAGCATTTGCAAATTCAACATAAGTAAGACCGTTATCAATTTTACCGGAGTGAAAAGGTATGATATCGATGACATCCCGTAATTTTAAATGTGCGGCAACCATCGTCTTTTATGTTATTAAGAGATTGCAAAGAGTTGGTAAAATTCTATCGTGAAATATTTGACTGAAAGATTTTCCCAGATCAGAATTATTAACAGTCTTATCATGGTGATCATCAAATGCTAAAGTCTTTAAATAAAATTTTCTTGAAAAGAATATACCTTGTATGCAGCTTGTGGCCTGGGCTCTATTACGATCAGGGAGGTGAGTATTTTCACAAATATTTCCGAGCTTTAGTATAACTGGACTCTGTGCATTATGGCTCCACGATTTGAAAGAATGAATATTATCCTCATCTGAAATATCTTTTTTTTAACGCTAAGCAACTTATTAATAAATACTGAACTGATCTAACTGGAAAAAATGAATAAATTTTTAATCAGTCTCAGTTAATCAGCTCTCTATAGAGAGAACTGATTGAACTGGAAAAGGGGATAAGTCTCAGTTAATTAGCTCTCTACAGAGAGAACTGAATTAACTGGAAAAAGGAATCAATTTTAATTTTCTCGGTTACGAACCGGGTTTCATTAATATATAGAAGAAAAGAGATGGCGAGGTACTCACTTTTTTTTTGTCCTAATGTTAACCCGTGGGCTGATGGATTCGAAAGAGAGTCTGCATTTCTTTTCGCCCTTTTTTTATATCAGAAACCTCCGCCTTAGATTTGAAACTTCTAAACGAAAATTTAGAAGCTCTTGGTTTTTGACCAATCAGAGCTCTCAACATTTAATCTCGCTAGGTTTTCGACATAATCAACATAAGTGCTAGGCCATTATGGAGCTCATTGTGGGACTTCTATATTTCGATTACGTTATTTCATACATTGTAAAAAACAATTAACTATTATTTTTCATTAACATCCTCCTTTTCGTCTATAAATTAAAGAAAAGGTTGTAGAGAGACTATTATTAATTATCAAAGTTCTTAACTTATAGGAGAAATGCTACGAGCCGAGACAAAGACAATTTCAATGGGCGCCAAAGTGTCCGCGTCGGTTTGAAATTTCCGTTGATCGTTTATGATCTTCGTCCGGTATTGAGTACATATTTATTTTTACATAAGATTAAGACATGCAGCTGTCGAACTTGTGAGAATGTATAATTTCTTTGTTGTCCATTTCTGTGTGGCACATTACACATTGCATGATTTGAAATGGAATTGGTCAGAAACAAAAATAAAAGGGTCAAAATAAAGTTAGTGACTTCCCTTTAAACTTCTGAATCGACATTTATGCATTGCATTATTGGATTTGGATTTTAGCTTTGGTTTTGATATATTGACTCTACTTTTCACAATTGAGATGTTTATCAACAGATCTATTTTTGCAATGAGAAAGGACAAATATTTATATATATATATATATAAAATAATGCAATTCTCTAGTTGAGAGAAAGCATTAAAATTGTATTTCTTCTTCGCCGCTTATTTTAAACTATTAATAATAAAATATTTTATTTGTATTTTGCCTGTAAAATGGATATATTTCGTACTTATTTCTGTCAGTAATGCTCGATACAGAACAGATAAAAAAACGCAGGAATATATTGGTTTGGAACTTAATTACTCCAATCCCATGATGTGTGCTACATAATGGAAAATTCGTTAGTAGCGTAGAATCTCAATCTACTTCAGACAAATGCGATATAACTATTAGAACATAACAGATATTCATATCGAGGAAACTCGAAATATGATGCTGTACGTTCTATATTTACGTAGATATGAAAATTTAAAAAACAAATGAACGCACAATCGGAACTTTTGCTTCAATAAAATCAATAATTACTCGAAAATCATTCTTTGTGTACGAAAAGTGCATATAGCGAAAGTTTTAGATAATGGAAGTTTGAATCTATATGTTTAATAAAAAAACATTTTTGATCATAAATCCACGATGGTACAAAAGAAAAATATGAAAAATTTGTATTTTAATGTACTTTTTTTGTAAATAAGTATTTTTACTAGACAGTAGTTGTTTCTGAACTATTTTGACGGGATGAAAATAGCTGTAAAATGAGCACCAGTTGGAGTTTCTGAGATGAATTGTTGAAGAGTTATAGTCGTTCGAAGTTTCATGCAAAAAATTTAAAATTAGTAACTATTACAATTTTTGTGAAAAAACAAGCGTAAACATTTTTTTTAGAAATCGGGGTTCAACTGATATTGTAAGTATGGAAAAAGAATTGAAATGATCATATACGACAAAAACGTAATCTGTTAATATATTGTCCTACATCCACCTTCAAACTTCGTATCTTCGTAGTATCTTTCAAATTCTTTTGAACACTTAGATTTTCTTTTCATTAATTAATTTTTATTGAAGTTTTCAGTATTTCATTTGAGTGCAAACTTAGCAAACGCAGGTCAGAAAATATTCCTTTAGCATGTAAATATTTAGAATATTTTTATTTCTACTGACGACAAAAAAAATTGAAAAATATCTATTGAAAATGATCTAAGACTACACATACTACAATAATTTCGATTACGTCAGCAATAACATTTTTGTTCTTTTTCATTACATTCGATGCAATTAATCGATTTAATAAAAAAATATTATGAACTAAAATTGTTGGGCTGAATCAATGAAAAAGAGAATAATGTATGACAATTTCTGCAACTCGTGTATCAATTGTAATGAAACTGTTACATATAATGGACTTAATATTCACAACCTACTACATCTAATTAATTTTTTGAATGAATGAAAAATATTTTAATTAAACTTTCTTCTTTATTTTTATTTCATGTAATATAGTTTTATATAATTATAAAGTATTTAGATAACTCCTTGGTTTACCTTTTGATTGCAGACACGTGGATTACATTAAAACGTGAAAGAAGAAAATGTCAATATCGATATACAAGAAGTTTGTAATTATTTGTACCAATTGTTTGTAATTATTTGTATCGATTATACAAAAAAAATTTAACGAGGGAAAATTTTTTCAAATTATCATATTATTAGTTTCGTATCTAATTTGTTGTTTATTTATTTATTAACTTCCCGGTCTACAGGGAAGTTATTGAAATGACCTCGAAAATGGAAAATGCTAATTTCATGATATCTCGTGTGTGTGTGTGTGTGTGTGTGTGTGCGCGCGCGTATGTTTCATCCACAATTTCAAATTTAGAAAATCTGACATCGGATTCATATTCAGCGCTATTTTAAACATTGTGACAAATGAGAATCGTTAAATAAATTCAAGTTTTCGGATTTTCGTTAGTCATTTTGAATCCACCATTTTGGATTTTGAAAATCTGGTACCAAATTCGAATTCAGCGACCTCCATAATCCCCCGAGTAATGAGAGTTATTCAAGTAAATTTATATTCCAGATATTTCATCCGCCATTTTGGATTTTGAAAATCTGATGATGGATTCGTAATCAGCGAACCCAGAAACACCGTAAGTGAATGTCTCCTTTGTGATTAAAAATGTTATAAATCGAATTCTACATATTGGCCGCCATATTGGGTCGGCCATTTTGGATAACAAAAATGTGCATACGGCATTTGATAGCCCTTATTTTTTTATGAATTTTAAGCCTTTACTCGATCATTTTTATTGAAACCAATTTTGGGTAGGCGGGTTCACCGGTTGACGGAGAACGACCCTCGAATGATCGATTGGAATCGTATACTAAGTCTTTCATATTTGACATCTACTCGTCTTTCGAATTTACTGCCTTATGATATTCGTGTGAGCAATAATAGTAACTTGATTAAAACTAAATTATGGATCTTTTTCCTCAATTCTCATATCGATGACTTCAAGAAAATCACTAACGTTTAAAATTCGCTTCTTTTTCCCGCGGGACGCCTATTAATTTTTTCATTTTTACACTTTGTTTTACAAGTACCTATTTTAAAGCGTGCAAACCATATCGGATAAGCATTATTATACCTTATGTCTACCTTGTATTGCACTTATTTACTACATTATATCTGTCTCATCTGTCGTATATATAGTATCGGTATGAATATATCTTTGTTACTGTGATTTCTTAATCTTTATTAATGTAACTTAAATTTAGTTGGCCTAAGAGGACATGTTTCTTCAAGCCATAGGAAATAAACAATCAATCAATCTCTCTCTCTCTCTCTCCCTCTCTCTCTCTCTGTATATATATATATATATATATATATGGGTCATTCTCCGTCAACCGGTGAACCCGCCTACCCAAAATTGGTTTCAATAAAAATGATCGAGTAAAGGCTTAAAATTCATAAAAAAATAAGGGCTATCAAATGCTGTATGCACATTTTTATTATCCAAAATGGCCGACCCAATATGGCGGCCAAAATGTAGAATTCGATTTATAACAATTTTTAATCGCAAAGGAGACATTCACTTACGGTGTTTTTGGGTTCGCTGATTACGAATCCATCATCAGATTTTCAAAATCCAAAATGGCGGATGAAATATCAGGAATATAAATTTACTTGAAAAACTCTCATTACTCGGGGTATTATGAAGGTGGCAGAATACGAATTTGGTACCAGATTTTGAAAAAATATATGTTCAAGTTTGTTACACGAATATTACGTTTATTTTTTGTTCCATTATACACTTTCGTATTTTTGATTATAATACAACAAATATCATAAATACTACTACTATTATTACTACTACTACTACCACTACTATTTCTACTATTAATAATAAGGGGCGAGATGGTTACGATGGCTAAGGCGTCCGCCTTGTTTCGTAACCTGAACGTCTCCGAAGGTTCTGGGTTCGAGTCCCCGTGTAGACAATTTTCTGCGCGTTGAATTGAACTCAGTACCAACACTGCAATCACCTACCTCATGGTTTGGGGCATGGTTGCAGTGACATTTCACGCTGATCTGGTAGAGATTTGAGCAAAAAATGTATCACTTTTCGGACAGATTGAGCGAGATCAGTAACAAATGTTGATGTTAAAAGTTATTATTTACATACTAATAATAACAATAACAGTAATTACAATAATTAAAATAATTATAATTTATTACTTTAATTGATAACCATCAAAACTATTCGAAAGAACATTTTTGCATCAAAATATAAATTTTAATGATCAAAAAAATGATGAAAAAGTGAAGAATTTTGTTTCATATTATTGTTGTTATTATTATTAATAATATTATTTATAAATATTAACTATTTATAAACAGTAACTACAAATTTTGTTATGCTAATATTATTACATCATTTTAATTATAAGAAAGAAATGAGAGAAAATCCATTTCTCCTTCAAAACATAATTTAAAAAGGTTACAAATAATTAAAATTCGCAATTTCTACGGTTTATAATAAGTTAGGCTTTAAACAAACAAAAAATACTCTTTCTCTGTGGAGGCTTGAACGCACGAAAGGAAGTTAGGAAATAAGCGTTCTACCGCATGAGCTACCACAACTTCTTTAACAAAATTCGTGATTCGCTTCATATAAGTAGTAAGATTAAAAAGTAGGAAATGCAAATGTGATTTTCTAGAAAACGATTGAGTATTAAATCGATCATTCTGATAATCAAAAGGATGGTAAGTATGTGCGATATTATGGGAAAGTTTCAATAAAATCGGTGGGAATCGCACCCGAGGTTTCCTTGTGAGAGAATGTGATAATAATCTTGTACATCCTTGTCCTCTCTCTCTCTCGCTCTTTCTGCTTCCATATGCCGCGCGCCTCGATCCCATATCCTTCCGGATAATGAAGAGATTACAATAGTTTAAATTATTAGCGCAAGAGGATACTTATTATATTAACTCAAAATCTAAAAGTTAGTGAGTCTAAAATTTAACACATAAGAAGATTTATTACCAAAGCGCCAGACGCATATTGCCATCGCAATTCGTCTGTTACGGTTTTTTCTACTTGTTTACTTTTTTCTACATTTAATATATGGATCGTTCACACCAAGTATACGCACAATATGTTAAAAGTAGAACGTAGAAAATGTAGTATGTCAACGGCATTTTATTAAAGTTCTATATGACCTCGATTCTAAAATTGGTCGTAATTTGATCTTTTGAAAAAATCTATTATGAAAATTTATATAATTTGTAGTGTATATTACAAAATTTCATAATGTTCAATCCGTAATGCTCATTGCTAGGACAGCAGTGGTACTTGGCAATTTTTTTGTTTTTAAAAATTTGTTCGAAATAATTGCATTATACGTGAGCAATAAAGTGGGCCGATATTTTTCGATTTGTATTTAAAAATTAGTAGTTGGCTGAAAATTTGGAAACAGGCTTATCTTGTACTTTTTACTGTCTCAAAAGTACTCATCCGTACAAGCTGCTTGTGTCCAAAAAATAGGTTTTTCTGAAATAACTCGAAAAATATTACTTTTAAAAGTAACAATTTTAATAATCAAATTTGACAGTGTTTGACTCTCCTGAAAAGTTTTGTTATTAATAAATGCTAAATTTCAATAGTTGATATTTGATTTGTACTTCATTGCCTAGAATATGTTCAATTGAAATATTATTTTGGAAGTAATGTTGAAATCTTCTATTATATTAATTGACTTCCTTCTGAAATTTCAGGTCATGTATTTCACGTCATTTTCTACGAATTCATCCCTTCCATAGGATTCCTGTTTTTCAGAACTGTATTGTAATAAATTCCCTTCCCACCCAATAGCAGGCTCAGTCATAGTGGTTGAAGTTTCGTTATTGGTTAAAGTAAGTGTATCTTGAGTAGAATGTTGGTGGGGTAGACTGTAAGATAATTAGTGATATGTAATATTAATCTATTTTTTTCTACGAATCTCTCCCTTCCATATGAAATCCGATAGTCAAACGTCCCTTTCCTTCCGCCGATTTTGGCACTCAGCTACCTCGGAAAAGGCTGGTAGGAGTATATCCTACCCTGAACGAGCTACCTGGGAAAAGGAAAATGAAACCATGCTGTTTTCTTTTTTCTAAAGGCTTCCCCTTCCCTTTCATTGTTCTTGCTTTTCCTTCTATATCGTTTACGGTTCCTATATAAAGTGTTTTCACATTTGATTTCATTCAGTCTCCAACTAGCATTCTAGCTAGCTAGGCAGTCATCCATATAGATCGGGTAAGAAGTACGATATTACGCTGCGAGTATAAAGTACGGTATATATTATATTCCGTGTCCGGGGTCATCGAACATGTAGTCCAGGTAACGCGCCCCGTAGTTTTTAATTTTTAACTTTGAAACCATTTTTGCCTACTTGTGACTTTAAAATCCACGTAAAAGTAGTTTGAAAATATAGTAATTTTACTTTTTTGTCATTTGTTACTTGGTCTACTATATAATAGGCTGTATATTAAAGCATGTTTACTGGCTTAAAAAAAGATAAAAATAATATATAAGCAATGAATGTCATATCGGCAAATCTCCCAAACTGCCGGCATTTTGATTAAAAACATAATTAATTTTCAAAAATATTAGTGGCACAATTTAAAGTAATGTAATTTAAAAAAATTTTCGGTTGGCGCGGAGTTGGGCCGCCTACGGCATCATTGGTCCGACCTTGATAACCATAATTGGCCTAACCAACGAAATGATGACCACAAATTTCATTTGACATACTTTATTTTCTATGGTTGGCACTACATTGGTTGCCACGGTTGGACCAACTTTGGGAAATTTTATAAAATGAAACTGACGGTCGGGTAAGTCTGGGGACAGAACTGGGCCAACAGTCGGTGGTACTCGCATAAAAATAAATTACCATAAAAGGCCCAACGGTAGGGCCAGTTGAGGGGAAACGTAGGGTTAATAATTCTGAATTGTATAATTTAAATCTATTTGTATATATTCACCAACCAACAAGTCGAATATGGACCAAATTGGGACCAATAATCGGCTTTACTGTGTTGCGAACGACTTTTATGAGTTTACCCGATCGTCGGGGTATATACGCTCCAAAGTTGTGCTGACTGCGGCTGCAAGTTGGTGATACTCTGGGAGCCGACTATGGGAAAAGGTAGCTCGGCCAACCTTCAACCAACTGTTTGACTACGGGTGCCATCGTTAATTCGCATATGGGGTCATAGCTCCTTGTAATCCCTGTACATCCTTAATGGGAGGCACAATTCTCAAAATCAGCTCTATGAATTACATCTTTAAAAATTTGAAACATTTGATATTTTGAATTATCACATTTTACTTCCATGTTTATAATCGGATAACTCAAAGAATCAAAATGACATTTTATGATTAAAGTAAATGTAAGTGTCAAGTTCTTTCTTATGTATTTTTTTGACACTCGTCGCGGGAATGTGAAAGCATTCAATTTTTTGCATAAAAACCAATGTTGCACCTATGCATCGAAATATACTATTGTCGAACTCAGTGATCAAGATGCAATTTTGCGCACTCCATTATTTAAAAAAATTTTTCACACTCGTTAGAAAACATATCGTTAGATACTGATGAGCAAAATGCTTCTTCTGCGACTTTCTCACATTTGCAAAAAGATCATATTGCTTGTATAATCTTAGCGTAAAAATTATTATGTGAATGCGCTTGCCACCCTCGGCTTCGACCCGGGCACAATGTCTGACAGGACAATAGTACTTACGAAAGTACTTCTATAAATATGGATGGGATCAAAGGATGAGCAAGCCATATTTGATTGTTGAAAAAGCGAGTATGGAAAAAAAAATTTGGTTTATGCATCTCAACAACGTTATAGATGATATTATACAGAACAGAATATCATACACAGCGTTGACTCCATCCGAGAATACGATGCTACAAAACAGAAGAATTAATAGCTGCGTAACGAACTGAAACGAATATGAAAGTCTAATATCTATACTTATTTTAGACCATACAACAATGGCCCACTTCGAAGTAATGATAACGTGGTTACGAAGTTCGCCCAACGTGGAAAAGGGAGGTGGTTTTTAGTGGGTCGGCATATCATCGCCAATCCCACACTACCTGTCAGTGCGGACCCTGATCGGTGTTTTTTTTTTCAATTTCCCCTACCCTGGAAAAAAAAATTGGTTTCTACTTCAATCATTTACTAATTTTTTAATTTAATTTCTAATAAATTCATTTCAGAGTAGAAGATTTATTGATTTTTAAATTAAGTTTTTGATTTTGTAATTTGCATATTACTTTTCGACTAATGTCCTAAATTTTCAAACAATTCATTGATTTTGGATTAATTAATTTTATTTTTCAAATATTTGTCAAAATTATTATATCGACGGCTCCTATCCATATAATGCAATCTCGGAAAGTTATTCTATAAAAGGCTATTTCAGGATGAATTCAATATACCACTAGAATAAGAACATGTACATGTAGCTGAAGAATTGACGATAAAAAATTAGTCGAAGAAGTACTACACTGCAAAAACAAGTGTCTCATTTTGAGATATTTTGTCCTCATTTTTTAGACACTTAAGGTGTTTTGTGTCCTCACTTTTGAAACACGTTATGTGTCTCAATGTAAGACATTAAACGTCCTAAACTGAGACACAAATGTCTTGCACTGAGGCACAAATGTCTTGCACCGAGACACAAATGTCTTGCACTGAGACACAAATGTCTTGCACTGAGACACAAATGTCTTGCACTGAGACACAAATGTCTTGCACTGAAACACAAATGTCTTGCACTGAAACACAAACGTCTTACATTGAGATACAACAAAAATCATCCATTTTATAGTGAAACATGATTGATGTTTTAACAGACATGAAACACGTAAGTGTCTTATTCTAAAACACGAACTTGCACCAGTTTTTGCAGTGTAAACTCGATATTTCAGCTCGACATTTCAGCTCGACCTGGGTTGCTTTTGAGATAACATTATATTGAATTTTAACCGAGATGGCATTATATTGAACTGAATTATAGAGAAGTCACATATAATATTTTACAACCAATCGGAAATATTTGATATTCATCACTTTGCCCCGTTTCCCCCGCGCGAAGTACTTCGCACACTCAAATCAGTGTGCGAAAAATTTCTCTCACGGAGTAAAAAAAAATAGTATACGATACACGTGCACCGCAGGTGACTTTCGCACTCGTTACACTCGTGCACAAATCACCTACTTCGCGCACTTGTATCGTAATATACTATTCACGAAAAAAATTATGGCTGTATTTTTTATTATTTTGAACAAACTCTCGCATGGATTTTCAAATTCGTCGCATTTTTGCCGAATAAAAATTCGTTAAACCCCATAAATAATAATGTCATACATATTAAAGTCCTAGGTGCCAAAATTTTACCGGTCCCTCCCCTTAAAAATAACTGCAAAAATTACCTCTTCTGCCTGTTGTTGCCCCATATTAATTTTGTTGTTAATTTAACCAGTAATAACCGATAACTACGAAATACAATATTCACTGAATTGATAAATGCGAATTGTAAACAGCTATTGTAATTTAATGCGAAAACATGTCAACAAATATTGCAAACATTACAAATATTATCACTCAATTATTAATTAACAACCAGAGATACACATGCACGTGCACACACGCGAACGCGCATGCTCGCGCACACGCACACGCACGCACGAATACGCCCGCACACAATTTAACCGTGTCTTTGTGTACCTTAGAAACGATGAGGAACTATATGCGTACAAATTTTCTATATAGATGAAAAGGAAATTTTAATTTTCGAAAAATGATATATATGGAACTAATGCACGTCTTGTAATGAATGAAAAACGAATTTTTACAGAATTTTTTGCAATTTATGGAAAAAATCCCTATATTGTACAATTGTATAAAGATCACGTATTCTCATGAAATATTTTTATATTAGCCTCAAATACGTCCAAATATTATGATATAATGAAATTACGAAAAAAAAATGTAAAATTTCCTTGAACACATAATTTGAAGGAAAGCATGTAAAATAGCAAAAAATTAAAAAATTAAAATTTTTCGGTCGAAACAAAATTTTTTTAGATTCTTTGGGTCATTCTGTATAAGGAATGTCTCTTGTGAATTTTTCGTAAAAATTTCCAAAAAAATGTCATTTTTAATAGTTTGGCAATTTTTATCTCCGAAAATACGCATTTCAGGAAAAATTCAAAAGAGACAATGCTTGCAGAGAATAACCCAAAGAATCTAAAAAATTTTGTTTAAACTGAAAAATTTAAATTTTTTAATTTTTTGTAAAAAATGACACTATTTAGCGATTTTTCACGAGCTCCATTAATTTAAAAATAGTACATTACCTAACAAGGGTGTAAAGTATACTTTTACGCACGGGACGGGAACCATACATACGAGGCGCCGAAGGCGCCGAGTGATGTGTAAAGTTCCCGTCCCGTGCGTAAAAGTATACTTTACACCCTTGTTAGGTATCCTATTTTTTTGTATTTGCGCGCGTAAAGTGAGTGCGTAAAGTTTTGATGCCTGCTTGAGTGCGTAAAGTTATACTTTACGCACGACCGGTCATTTTACGAATTTCGTCGTCGGGAGTGCATAAAAGTTTACTTTATGCGCGAAAGATAGGCATCAAAAGTACTTTACGCACGAACTTTACGCCCGCAATTACAAAAAAAAATGTTTCAACGACATTTTATTTAACGCTTTGATCGTTACCATGTGTAATTTCTTGAGTTCCATTTATTCGCAATAGATAAAAAAGTGACCAATAGCAATCCAGTTAAATTATTTCAACTATAAAAATTGGCATTAACTGGCTGCTGAGTCGCCAACATCATGTCATTTATTATACCACAAATACATTTTTACTTCAATGGAATAAAATAATAGCAACAAAATGACTAATAACATGCCATTAATTGGTTATCATTGGCTGAATCACCGCCATCGTCATATGAATTGGCTGACAAATCGCCACCAAAACTATATTATTTTAAAAATATCATTTCAATAGAAATCCTCAATATATAATTGGTATTAGTATCGCCACCATGCAATTCATTTCAACTAAAAATTCAATACTTCCTCCAAACCTGTGATGTATGCTCCTGGTGATATTATCACATAAAAAAAGAATGTGGCATGTCGATACTTACACTGTAAAAAATGGAAATGTAAATTTACAACTTGCAGAGTGGGACCCAATATTGCCCATGCTACAAGTGGGACTTTTACGCAATATTATTGTAAATTTACATAGGTACTGTGAATATAATTTTTAACCTTTGTAAATGTCAACATGTAATTGTAAATTTACAATTGAAAGTGGATTTTACAGGTTACATTAATATTACACCGTAGAGAAGTTTAAATTCTCCAAGAGAATAGTAAATTTACAACAAAATATAGGGAAATTTTTAGGTTATGTACTAAAGCGCAATCTTATAAGGTGATTTGAACTCTACATTATGTGGTAAAATTTATGAACGTAATCCTGAACCAATTATAGTGATTTGTAATAATAATAATTTGTTATTTTAATAATTTATGAATTTAGATTTTATGATTTAATGTTTTCTTTCAACAAAAATATTATAGCTCTAAAAACCTCTAAAATATTAAAATACATCTTATCATGAATTTTACTATATATTCCTCTGTTTTACATTTAAAAACAAAATAAAACTAAAATCAATGGAATTTTAATGTAAAAATTACTTTTATTGCACCAATGGTTTTTCCCCTCATATTGTAAATTTACAATGTACAGCATGGGCTCGATTTTTACCCACTTATAACGTGGGAAAAACACCTTGCATTGTAAATGTACCACCTTCAATGTAGGGAATTTACAAATCGTTCTGAAATTCCTAACCTCCCGTAGGAAATTTACAACTTTTAACGTGGGAATATCACCATATTTTTAGGCGTGAAAATCACAACAAAATTGTGAATTTCATTTACATTTTTTACAGTGTATGCAGTGATATGGGAAATCGACAAATTTATTTTTGAAACATATGCGATATTTTGAATTATGATATTTTACTTCCATGTTTATAATCGGATAGCTCGCCTTCGGCTCGGGCCACAACACGCACATTCGTAGAAAACAATTTTACACCCTTGTATATTTTTTTTTTGTAAAAAAAGAATTTTACTGTAACAAAAACAATGTTAATTTTGAGGTGCTCGGACAGATGCATGTGTTCATTTCACGTAAACAAGGAGCATCTCTGGATGGATCGATAATCTGGAACACTCCATGGTCACGTGCTTCGTAGATTATTATCCATAAGAATTCATAATATAAAAATTCTTGAATTATATTTATCAATTTGAAAATATTCACATCCATTATAATAGAAAAACACCGAACAGGTCACACTCCGAGCGAGCGTTAGCGAGCGAGGACATACAGCTAGTAATCAATAATGTACATTTACATTGTATATAATTTTTTTCTGTAAATGGACTTCTTATAATTCTCTGGCAGGTTTCTGATTGTTCTTTCTTTATTTACCCATCAACATTCATTTAAAAGTTGTTCGTGACTTCATCAATAGAAAGAAAAACTCAAATTTTTCTAAATATTTATCGACAGTTGACAGTGAAAAAAAATAGAAATTGACAATATTACAACAAAATTTTTAATTTCTGTATATTCTTTACCAATAAATATAAAATACTTTAGCCATATGCACAGGTATATTAAACAGTGCATAAGAAGTGTCTTCATTACTTCCACATTTTGAAGAATACGTTTATGATTTTATCTGTCTTCAAAATCCCTTCTTTTACAAATAATAATTATGAATTTACGTTATTTTTCTCGTCAAACTTTCGATTAATAATTAGAAACTGAAGAGCGTCACGATTCAGGGCCCAGAATAAAAAATTTTTAAAAATTGTCTTATCGCAATTTTTTTAAGTTACATCTGGGTATTCGTCATAATTTTGTAAGATTTTTTAATTCTCCACCTTCAATATTCGTTTTCTAAATCGTTATATATTTATGATGTTATGGAATATATTCTCCATATTAATTACATTAGAAAGTGCGTTAATTAAGGCACATCAGATAGCATCAAACTAACTATTGGAAATAGGATATATGATAAAAATAAAATACCCGTTTTTTTTGTGTTTAAAAACACTTGTTTATAACAATTTGTTATCAAGAATTTCATTAAAAATAGTTTCAGGGAAAATCTGACTGCGCGAATCGATTCTACGGGAAAAATTAGATGCAAAACATACATAATGTTTTGTAAATAATCGTCAATTAGTTGCGAAAAATAATAAGTAAACAATACAAACGAAAACCCGCTTCTTCTCATGCCTAGCATATCGCAGTTAGCGCCAAACTAAGCATTGAAAGTACGATATATGTTAAAAATAAAATACCCGTTTTATTTTGTTTATGAACAATAATTGTTTATAACAATTTATTGGTAAAGAATATACAAAAATTCAATAGTTTTCTGTATATTGTGAATTTACATTGTTTTCCATTATGAATTGTCGATAAATATTTAGAAAAATTACAGTCTTTTATTGATAAAGTCACGCAATTTATTAATAAAAAGTCTTTTAAGATGGTTCAAACTCTGTTTAGTGTAAAAAATGTAAAATTGGACTATTATAAATGCATTTTGTATTATAATTTTTAATATTTTTCAGCGATGATTTTTTTTCTATGCATATTTTGTCCTTTTTAATTTCTGACATGAATTTGAAAAAAGTGGTAAAGAATGGAAAATTATGAACTGATAAAAAATTACAATTCCTACATTTGTACCACCCTGTATGTTTTTAGGTGGAAAATGATGAGAAAAGAAATAAAACCATAGTTGAAAATAAAAATATAAAGATGTAGAAATAATGGCGGTAACACCTTTCAATAAGAAAAACGACAACAAATAAATTGAATCTGTGTCAAACATTTTCCTACACAACAAAACATTAAAATTAATATCTTAAAAATATATAAATATAAAACATTTTCAACCCGATTGTCGAGTTTTGAGGATTAAAATCTACAAGAAAAAAATGTGGCGCTGAACGTACAATTAGGATGTAAACTAATGTTATTTTGACAAATTCGTTTTTGCCATCTATTCTATGCGATAACTTCGTACGATTTTCCGACGGGAGACGTATGTACGAAAGACCTGTGCGAATCCGTCGGATTGCTGCCGGGAAAAATTCCACCGCACGACCGAAAATGAGCTTCGCCGTCAACACATTCTGACGATCGCGGTAAATGCATATATATATATATATATATATACGGGAAAATCTAAAAGTATCTTTAGAAAGTGCAGCAAACCGGACTAGCAACCCGTACCCTTGACCAACTCTATCTATTTCTAAAAAAGTAATAAAAATTCCAAAGTACATCCGCTTTCTCATGCACACGCTTACATGACATACTTTTCTTTTCCAAGAAAATTCTTTTCCAAATAACTTTTCATATAATATAAAAATTATAAACCAAAACTAACGAACAATAGAATGATATCATTGGTCGGATTAGTCTCCATATTTTAAAAATTCAATTACAAAATAAAATGCTGGTTTTGCAGAAAACACATTTATAAAATAAAATAAAAACGTTTATTTATAATAACGAACAAATTCCGTTTTTTCCTTTTATTACAATAGATTCAACCACGAAATTTCATTAGTCAAACTTCCAAACTGGTACCGAACAAACGAACAAATAAACATTAGCGTATAAAACATTGTAAACACCATCTCATGAATAAACAATGAAGCTTTCATATATATATATCTATTACAAAATTGAACCTCCTTTAAAATTTAGTATCTCGATAATCATGTTCTCAAATGTTACAATAATACAAAATTTATAAAAACAAACAATTATTTTAAGAATATCTCATTGTTTATTCATCTCTTATACGAAATTCATGCTTTGTATCACTATATGTAAATTGCTCTTACAAGCCTTCAATGAAAATAATGTTAAATTGTACAAAAATCAACAACAGTTGTATTAAAACAATTAATGCAAAATAGTTTATTAAAAATACAAATTTACTATTAAAACAACACAACGACATATAAAAATTGCATGAAATCTATCGGACTATTAAAAAACTAATTTAGTAAATATTAACAAATAAATATCTCCAGTTCTATACAAGATACAACTACCGTTCATTTTTGTACAATCTTAAAATTAACGTAATTATCTAAACGCGCAAAAAGATTCTGTTCAATTCGGACGGAAACTGCAAATCTTGCATTCACATGAATTTTGGATAGAAAACCGTGACACGACACAACGCTTCAAAACGGAACTGGGCACCACGGACGGTATCCAGTATAAATACAGCACCTCCTGGACCAAAAAAGTTAGTTAAGATTCAGCAAGTTAAGATTGAGCAGTTAAGCTCGAGCAGCAGTTGGACCACTGGATATCGTCAGCCCAGCAGCCTAGGTTCCGAGAGTCATCGAACCAGTATCTCATAAGTAAGTATCTTCCCCTAGGTAAGATCAGGCGACTAACCTGGACCCGGACAGAGCACGGGACCAGGGCCAAATCTTTTGGCCCGGCGTTTCGATCCCTCCGGGCACGGGCAAACTCGTCTCCGCGGAAATTCTTTTTTTCATATATTTTTTTTGGGGTAAACTAGTTCCGAAAAGGGACAGAGCTCGGGACCAGGGCCAAATCTTTTGGCCCGGCGTTTCTATCTCTCCTTCGAGGAACTCGTAAACCCTTTCCTCGGTTTATTCCGGAATTGGCACGTGCCAATGCGGAATCGACCCACAGGGGATTAGGTCATAGCCCTTTTTTATATATGTTTTTTTTTAATATTATTTTTTTATAAGTTTCCCGCGTTACTCCTTCCGCGAAACTAAATTTGTCCACATTTGTTACAGTGGCCCGAAATAATAAGGGTGCCCGGCGTCGCAAACGGGAGCGAGCCCGCAAATTGTACAGATTTTTGGTGGAGCAACGCGCCCAACGAGAAGGACAGCCAGCAGCCACCCCCGACCACAACCAGCCTCCTCCCCCGCAGGAAAAAAAGATCACCCTAGAAGAATATCGGCGCCGTAACGCGATCAAGAAAATAAAAAACTTATAAGGAAAACCGACTTTCAATTTATTTTTCACCTTTCTCCTTTCCTTTTTTTTTTTGAACGAATACATTCGGCGGCTCCGTCCACCCTAAAAAGAACCCTCAAATCGACCCGTCTGGTCGATTTGGCCCTTTCACGGCAGAAAGATGGCGTCCCTGTTCGGCCGCCATCCCAGCCATAACACCATAAATAGTAGTTTTCTATCCATGGCCATAATGTGGAATTTTACGGCCTGAGTAGTGATTGAGCATCTGCGGACCGGCGACGCCGATCCCAGAATGTTTAAACGACATTACGTAGAACAATGTATATATATGCAAAACCAATAATGATAATCTTTTCCCTTCAATTGAAGCACCTCACACTAACCGGGCACAATATACACAAATCAAAACGGTTTTCTGAGACCTTCGTAAAAGTAATTCTACTAAATAGAATGCACGGAATTAATATGGCATTAACGAAATGAAAAAAATTTGTGGTCCCAATAAAGGCCGTTATGCATACGCATTTATTTACTTGTATATTTCATCCTTCGAAAATAACTTGAATTTCTTTGTCAAAATAACATATGATTGAAAGCATTTTTGAAAAATAAAAACATATACATCCAATCCTTGCAACTTCATTGAGTTAATCCTGCGAAAAAATTTAGGTAGTTTTCTTATGAAATTCTTATGAGAAAATTTCTCATGAGAATCAAGTGAGAATCATATGAGAAAGAAAATTAAATATTTCATTTAATTTTTATAACAATTTAACTTTATTTCTAGTATTTAAAATTTAATCAATTTTTAGAATTCGCGCATTCCTACGACATTCTCATGAAAATGTAGTGAGCTTCTCATGAGAGTCTCACTTGATTCTCATGAGAATCCTGTTTCAGTTTCTCATGAGACGAGTTCTCATATGATTCTCATGAGAATCCTACCTAAATTTTTCGCACGGAAGTACCGTTAATAATATTTCAAATTATTAATATGGCAAGAATAACAAGTTTATATATATTAAAGATCTGTAAAATGTATACATAGGAATATGAATATTTATATATACCGTATTTTATCGGGACCTCTTCTTGTACATAGTGTATTTTATCGGGACGTTAACAGTATATCGGGACTATTCCTATAAAGTTCTGATAATTGTCGTATTTTATAGGGACCTTCGATGTACCGTCAGATGTAGAAACGGAATTTCCACGGACGGATTTTAGGTAAATATTCGCTAAAATTGTTCGCTTAATGAAGCGACTCGTACGTTTAAAATAAGTTTAAATAACGCTTAATTGAGAAGAGTTCTGCAGCGTGAATATGAACCTTTTAAGTGTTATCTAAGCGTGCAGTTAAGCGTCTTTTAAGAGTGCATGAAGCCTTTTTTTACTTTTGTACGCTACATCAGAAAACTGCAATTGAGGAGTTCAGGACTCTTAATGAGACGTTCGGCAAGAGGGGCTCTGGTAAAATTAAGCGTACATTAAGCATGATTATTAATTTTAAAGGGTACTCCAAGCGAACATATGGAAAAAATTACAGCGGAGTAAAAATAAAAAAAGATCCGCCCCGACCAAGAATCGAACCCCGGACAGGCGCGCAATAAGTTCAGACCGTAACCACTCGACTACACTTGCTGTTTTAAAACGATTCAAAAATAACGAATCGTTCAAACAGAAAGTAGAATTTTTTCTGTGCTATGAAATAATGTATTCGGGCAGGATGAAATACCAAATACCAAAATTCACATTGAAGTTTTATTGTGCTAAATGCCAATATTTTAAAAATAAATGTTATTTTTATACACGCACAGAAAAGAATTAGGAAGTTTTGAAAATCCCGAAATTGAATTTTTTTTGTGAACATTTTTAATGATTGTATATACTTGAATACTTTTGATTCCTTACGAAAGTATTCCGAGTTTATTTTTGAATTTTTTGCAATACTTAAAGATGGATGCCACTCTTTGAATACTTTTCAATTCTTTCAAGAGTATTATTTTCAATACTTCTGAATGCTTCAACGTATATGGTTGACGCTGAATTCTTTCGAATACTTCGACTTACGAGCAGTATATCGGAATCGTCACCGCTTTGAAGGGCCTTTACATAATTACCTATTAGGCTACCTTCAGTGTTCAGAAGTACCCCCATTCGGGCGTACGATGGCGTAGAGAAAACTAGCTTTGTGGAAAAAAGCTACGCCGGGTACCGCAGTTGTTAAAACATCGATTCTGTCCGCAACATTCTCCCCACTGTACGAAGACTCCCCCGCAGGGGGCTTGTGGAAGAGAGCGGAGCGGGTAACTCCGTCCGCAAGGAAGAGGGAGGGGTCGAAGCGCCCGAACTCGAAGAGGAACAATGCTTTTGAAAGATCCGCTTCTCTTAGCAAGTTTTGAGAATGTACGACCTCACGGACCCGATCGTTCGGCCGGTCTCTGCCGTCGAATGCATGATCGTAAAACGACTCGAGACACCCACCGTACTGGGGAGCTGGGGAGGGGTATCAAGCCCCTACTAGGTGGGTTCCACACGGGGGAGCATTTCGGCGTGCCGTGTCCACCTGGTAGTCATCCGCAAATAGGGTTGGATTCTGGCGGGCAGTGGCAACGTTAGAAAGGTTCTCTGAACTAACAGAAGCATCAAGGCAGGCAGCTTGTTGCTAATAATTTGGGAGCCGACTTGTTGTCCCTTTTTCAAGGGGCACAACCGGCGGTGTGGTGCATCATTCAAATATGGCCCCATCCACCGTGGGGGGGGGGGGGTGTCCTAAAGCCGGTCGGCAGGTGGGGCACCTAAAATACGACATCTAGGTGTACGAAGACACAGGCCTCGTACACTTCATTAGAATCCATGTTTTTATAACACATACAAATCGTCATTTAGAATTAAAACCATTCATTTTTATTAAACATTTGGTATTCATGCATCACCATGACACATAACTTAGAAGCAAATGCTCGCTCGAGCCATCACACAATCGGTAACTTAGTTATATACTATGACATATTTCGTTCATATTAGACCGACAATAATTTCAGGTGACATTTTACATCAGGCAAATTCGTCTCTTTCGTCAATTATTCGTCAAGTTCAGCACAATGTTAGTCTAACAGGTCAGAACAAGTCATTCAATAACTACAGTATTATCACAGCAATCCAAGAATTATTGGGAAGCATACACTGTTAAAAATATTGAGATCAAAATTAATATACATGTTTATGATTGGTCACTGAGGAAAGCGAGAACGATATTTTAAACAAAATGTAATTTTCTGACCAATCAGAAACCAACTATTAAAAAACATGAATATTCACATCACAAACATTTCTGTACAAGTCATTTTTGCGATTTTTATTATTTTTTAAAACAATTTATCAGTATACAAAAAAAAAAATTTCAATTTGTTGGAATTCAGTAGGATCTAAATTATTACATATGTTTTTTCTGGATTTTTTCATTTTTGATGCAAATAGACCATTTCTATCAGATAATAAGAATTTGATTTTTTTCGTCCAGTAAACACATTCGGTATCCCCGGCAATCCTTCTTTCCCGACTGATGTCAAACAGCAGTGTGGATTAAAAAATGTGTAAATAACGTTTCAAAATTTCAGACTGGTTACTATGAAATTTATTTTTTGTCGCAGTAGGCAGCAAAATGCGATTTTGCGCCATCGTTTTGTAAGCATAGAAATGAATGCTCAAGGTGAACGACACTCTCATCGTACTATGCACCTTACTGCAACAACAAATGTTCCCACCCACGAGCGCAAAATGAGCGCCCTAGGGACGAAAAATACTAATGCATTACACGTAGTCATAAAATAAATTTTAGAAAGATTGATTGAGAATAGGCAGAGAAATTCATAAAACGAGATGAATCTTTTGGTCTGAAATTTTTGGCCATCAATTGTCAATCGATCTTTCTGAAATTTGGTATTTAACTTTACACAATGCTTTATTTCATAACATGTTCCCAAAATTTTGAGTGTTGTACGGACAGAGATTAGTAGATAGATCGCTCAGTTCCCTGATGTAGGCGCGACACCCCTTACTAAAGTCGATCGATGCGCTGCACCTAGGTTTCTGTGGAACTACGTAGCGTAATGCTATAATTTCGGGTAATGCAGAGATGGGAGTGCGCCGGCGTGGTACTCAATGGGTAAAACAGCGAACCCTATGGAACGTGCTTGCCTGCAATGAGAACAAATCTCTGCGATTAGTTATTAATTTTTAGTATTAATATAGCCACAAAAGAAATGTCATTTAATGATTTAAAGAAAATTTTATCATAATTGCGAATAAAATCAAATTGCTTACTTCTTTTTATTTTTAATAATGAATTAATTTATATTATTTTTTTTTAAGTTCTGGCTAAAAATATCGCTTTGAATCTTTCTTTCCAGTTTTTTTAGTTAGAAATTATTAGTTTATTTTGGCACAACTTGAGCTACTTTATTAGTTATTTTGAAAAAAGTGCAATTACAATTTTTGTAATTTGAGTTGTTATATATAAATATTGTCCCGTAAGGCGATTACAGTTTAGGTCTAAACACTAGCCTTTTGAACAAGATATGAATTTAAATATTAATTCACCTTTGTTACTTCGACCCAGACCATAGGTCTGGCGAAGTATTGAATTTGGTCAGTTCCCGCCAAAAAATTACCCTATAGTTTTTCATCAAATGTCGACGTTTGAAGCCCTAAGGAATCCAAAGCAACAATACAAAAATTGGTGTCCGTTAGGTTGTACGTCCGTCCGTCCGTCCGTGGGAAAAATTTTGTATACGCGATATCTAGCGACTGGAATGACGAATTTAAAAAGTACAAACGGATTTGGGTTTCTCTTGGCCAAACTTAGATCTGATTAGTTTTTGGAGACAATGCATGCTAGATTATGGGGAGGTTTAAAAAAAAATGCTCGAAAAACGCGTGTTTCCATTTTTTAACAAAAAATACAAATCGTACAAAAAAATGTTTCAAACAAAAAAAATATAGAACATCGAATTCTCTACAAAAAAGGTTGTATTCATTTCTTCGTAAAATCAACGATAATGCCGTAAAAAGCAAATTAACATGAAATTAACATAAATTGTACATACACATATACAATGCATATGTATGTATATTATATACATTACATGAAAAACAGAGCCACAGAGGAAGCAGGGGAGTGAGGCGGGTATGCCCCCCCCCCCCGACCTGTCAAAAACTCGACTAAACCGCGTTTTTTTAAGCATCAGTGTGAACAAGACGTGCTCATTTATCAGTGCTTCGGCTGACCTGCGGTCGGGGTCGAAGTTTTGAAAATGCTCATTTTCAATTTTACTATATAGGGTGATTATGCCAATGAATGGACGACTACCAATGAATGGACGATTTTCTACATATTTCTATTTCTTATGAATGTATGATGCACAACATGCAACAAAATACATATTTTTATGTTCTTTGAACATTCAAAACAATATTTACAGTACTATTGATCTTCCAGTGTTTATTATTTTGTAAAATTAAAGCAAAGTTTTAAAGCCATCCAAAACTGGTACTGAAAACGTCCCATTTGATTTAACCCGTCTATTCATTGGGGTTTAGCGGATTTTTTTACAAACGTATGAAGACGAGGTTAATAATTAAATAAAATCAATAGTTGAACTACACGGTCATAAAGAGCAGAGTCTAACAATTCTAATGGTGGTATCATAATTAAATTTTCATAAAAGAATTCAAAAGTTACAATCGATCAAACTGTGAAAAATGCTTAACCGTCCATTCATTGGCATATTCACGCTATTTAAGGAACAAGATATTGAACAATTTGTAATATAATTGTAACATTACAATATATGTATAGAAACTACTCGAACCTAACGATGCTAGAACTACCCTCTGCCGCCTTCTTTCCTGGCAGTGTTAAAATGGAAATATTCCCGGAAGCATCAGCCTTTCGTCAGGGAACTGCAATACGAATTTAGCCAAAATTGTAGGCACCCGGGTCGAAGGCATCTAGTTTTTAATTTCCAATTGATTATGAGGCATAATGTGCTTTTAATGCTTTTATAAACAAATGATACTTGTACAATAAGTGATCCATAAAAAATGGTTTTAATTTATCTCGCAGAAACGATTGGTATTTATAGTTTGAAAACATGTTAGTCTTTTTATTATGATTTTATAATAAATTTAAGAGTATTTGATATTTTCGAATTTATCTGTAAATTTAGTTTTATTTAAAATGCTTTTATTAAAACTTGATTTAAAATTAAGCCTTGAATGAATCAAAATTTCTTTGTTTCTCGAGATCCTTCCTTACAACTTGATTGAATTTCGGCTACAAGAAATTAGGTAAATCAATATGTAGTAACGAAAAGAGTTGAAAATAAAAGATTTCAAATAAAGCAACATTTCTTTTTATATTCCACTCCATATTAATCCTTCATTATTTTATTTTTTCTGCCGAAGAATTCGACATATTTACAGATTTTATACTGTAAATAACTATTATTTGTATTTATAATTGTTATCCATTTTGGTAATTATAATTATGTTGTATTATTACCTTGAAGATCAATTCTCATAAAGTTGCTTTCAACGATTCTCAAATAAGTTACAAAAAAAAATAAGAGGTAACAAATAGCTCTCAAAATTTTCTGGTGCACTGAAGTTGAAAATAAACATATTTTATCTTGCCATTTTAATTTACATTCCATTATTTTTTATTAAGCAGATATTTTCGAAAATTTCAGTAGCCATGCACAAATAGCTGTATAAAGCGACAATGAATAAGGATACATAATTACAATTAAACCAAAAACATTTTCCCTTTATTGTCACTGTTATTATTGAAAACAGTATCGCATGTACCAGATTTAATTAAAAAGATATTTTTACAGCGATTCCATTTTAAAAATTCCATTTCTTTTTTAAATAATTTTTTTGTTTTAAATCCACACGTAAATATTTAGACTATGTGTTTTTAAGTTCACTCTAATTTTTTCGGATTTTTAATTTAAGTCGTCCAACGACTTGCACGGAGCGAATAGAATCGAACGCCAAATGTGTCAAAAGCGCTGTCTGCCGACCTGTCATGACAGCATTCATTTCGTCATACTAGATTTCGACTATCTCCCATCCAGTGTATGTACATATTAAAAAGCATAGAGTAAGGAGTGAAATCACAACTGCATTTTGTCCGTTTGATCACTTGAGTTCTCTGTCAAAATGTGCACACCGTGCATACGTACACACATATGTTGTATGTACATTCTTAGAATCTCAAGAAAAATGAATCGATTAACAATCGATTTTTAAGGGCGCAAGGAATCGATTCTCGATAAATTGATTCAAGAATCGCCATCACTAGTATGTAAGTCACTAAGCACTCAGTTTTGGGTTGGTAGTTTACTGGAGGTAATCTACTTCAGTTTTCTACGTGTCGAATATGGCGTAGACTACATCTTCTGTTTTCTACAAAAATGAAGGTAGTCAACATCAAACTTTAAAATGTATTTGGCGCAATTATATGTATATTTTTTTAGTTAAAAATCAAACTGAAGATTGAAAAATCCAAAAAGATACAAGGTATCCGTAAAATATTAGTTACAAATGATGTAAATATTATCAAAACTACTTTTATAACCTCGCTAATGTCACCATTAAGGAGGTTATCTTGTTTTTGAAAAATGCTTTTGTGATTTTAGAAATTAATAAACTTTATTTCACAAATATTATAAATTATTTTTTACGACAGGAATATAAAATTAATTGGTCAATTAGTTAAGGTAGTTAGACCCCAGAATATCATATGTTGACGAAAAATATTTAATAACATTTCGAAGAATTTAATTTTCATTATTAATGATATTGTTAAAAAGCGAAAGCATTATTCTTCTTGAAAAAAATTGAAATGTGCAAAAGTAATTTGTTAAGCAACTTTTGTTATTTTTTCAAATTTTTTCTTCTCCGCTGTTGAGAATTTTTAAAAAATGAACGGAATTTAACGAATGATGGCTTATTTTTTCGAGAAAAAGATTCTATACAACTTTACCGTAGGTATTTTGAAATTTCCGAAGCCAACGATAAATTATATATATCTATTTTTAAACTGCTACTTTTAACGATTTTTAAGTAATTTTCGTGATCAGCCAAAGAATCTTTAAAAAATTATGCCGTAAAGCTAAAGAAAATCTTTTTCTCGAGAAAATAAGCCGTCATTCGATAAAATCCGTTCATTTTTACAAAATTCTTAACAGCGGAGAAGAAAAAATTTGAATCAATTCTACACTGGCCATTCTACAAAACTAAATAAGAAATTCTTTTTGTATGGAATACATCTTAATTTATTGGATATAATAGTGTATACATATTTTTTGTTTATTACCTTTTAAAACCATAACGAACAAATTGTTCTTTCAAACTAGCATCAATTAGGAAGGGATATGTAACAGCGAACAGAATTTACGAAAAGAATGATACGATTATAAATTTTATAGTCCAACTTTAAACTCCAGGGGGAATTTAGATCCAGACAGCAGACTGGAATCACCTGCAAGAACTGAAATTCAATACCAAATAAATTTGAGAAATCCGTAGATATTTTCAAGCTCAAGATAGTTCAACAACAAAAGTTGTAAGATATTTTACCAGTCGCTGGCATAATTGAAGTTTGAAATTTTTGTAACGTTGCCATTTCATTGGCTTTAAGGTATTTGTACTGAGAAAAGGGTTATACGTAGTTATAAGAATAGTGTTAATACATTTCAGTATCAGTTCACCATTTCAAGCTACAAATTTTGCAACGAAAAGACTTTTCTAGAATTTTAAGAGACGCTGGATTATCTCAGATTAAAAATTTGTGATTAATTATAACTTTAATGACTTGTAGGTATTTTTATTGAAAAAATACGTATATGTGGTCACAATAATAGTGTTTATATGTTTTCAAGACCCGCTAAAGCCTTTTGAGCTGAAAACTTTTCAACGACAAAAGTTGCATGATATTTTACCAGTCGCTAACGTAATTCAAGTTTGAAATGTTGATTACGTTGCAATTTCAATGGCTTTCTGGTATTTGCATTAAAAATAAGGCCGATACGTAGTTAAAATGTGTAGTTCACCGTTTCAAGCTACACATTTTGCAACGAAAAACTTTCCTATTATGTTTTAGTATTAGATTTAGATTTTAAGCGACGATGGTGTATCTTAAAGTCGAATAAAATTTTGGTTTATTATACTACACCTGAGTGCGTAATAAATAAAAAAACTTCTAAACCTGCTGCTCATACACACTTTCCGTAGACCTTTGGGAGCTGTCAACTGGGATCGGTTCAGACAGCGATGTTATTTTGCAGCATCAAACGATAACATTCATTACATTTTACAGCTTCCAGACAAGATGCAAAGAAAAGAACCCACCAAGAATCACTATTCTTTAATTTACGAAAATAACCCTAATTTTGATTACATGCAATAATATTGCATCGTTATATAATTAATTGCAGATAAATAATACATTTCTAAACCTAACCTGAGTGTTGAAAATTGCAGCTGAAAACACCATACGTTGAGAACGCGCTGATCTCATCGTTATCGGGAACGTCATCTTCGTCGTCTTCACACTCCCATCTCCTCCGGACACAGCATAATCACCTCAGGGCGGCTGTTTACATACTCCATCCCTCCACCCTTGCGAGATTGTCACACACGTACACACTCGCGCACCTCAATCTGGTGCTACCCTGTGCCCCAACATTTTCGGACACACGCATATTACATTTCACTGTGTGCGAATAGCGTAAAATGAAAAATTATGAATAAACTCCTCGAACCTAGCACCATCTTGCGTTGGAGGTAACAAATATTTCGAAACTGAATGCTCCATGAACCAAAATGTACTAGAAGGGCTACCGACTTTTGATGTCGTCCTGGCAGGATTACCCGTTCCCTTCGAATGTTCGACAAGTCCGCCTTACATTATGCTCGATTGAGAAACTTTTTGGTCTCTTACCAATTTTCGGTAGGACGCATCGTTAAGACGTATTGGTAACGCATACGGCGCGTAAAGATCTAGCAAACTTTTGAACTTGCAGGATCTCAACGGCTAACGGTCAGAGATACGAAAAAATCGCATGTATTTGTTCGTATTTCATTACATTGCAAGCAAATTGCAAATGTTGTTTTATTGTCACGAACAATTTTAAATCCGTTGTATTTATCTTTATTTGCCATCTAAAATTATTATCTATCTTACCACACTGTAAAAAATCTTCTAATCCAAGGCCAAGCTGAAAAAAGCAGTTTTCATAGTGAATAAGCCGTGAGACGAACGAGAATTTTCAGGAAAATGAACACCAGAAGGAAAAAAATATCCGCAACCGGTATCCTTGTTTTTTCCTTCCTTTTAAACCTATTTATATCCATTATCCTATCCAATCTGTCGTGTTTATTAGATAAATTAAATGTTAATTCCATCGTGAACTCGGCAAAAAGTCTTCCAGCATTGAAAACTTGTCATGGTAAGTTATACCTCAAATTTAGTATAATGTTTATTTCGTATTTTAAACATTAATTACAAAAAGACATTTTTGTATTTATTAATTGGTTTTCTTTTTCAGATACATATGCAGGATATGCATCGGTGTATTTTAATATAGAACATGGATTACCCAAATTGATAATTAAGGATATCCACAAATTCAACGATGATACACGTATGTATAACTTTTAACTATTCGTATTATTTTTCTATAAATAGTTCTGCTTCTATTTGCGGAAACTTATTTTATTATAAATACAGTTTTAGAAAGTTTGCTTAAATGCAAATGGATTATATATAATTATGACCCAATCAGATTTGAACTTTTGTCTGACATATGTAAAAAGCTGAGTCGACGGTGAATTTCTTACAATTTCGTTTTACTATTTAAAATACGATAGTTTCAACTAATCGTTTCGAAACAAATTCCTTCAAGTTTGTGAGGGCAAAATATATCCAGATCCATAGATTTATTACTTTAACGCAAACATTACATTTCTGATGTTAGTGTAGAATGAAATATTTTTTAACGATAAAAGCGACAAGAATATGATACACTTTTATGATTACTGGGTTCCATTCCTGATATTTTACCATAATTTAATTGTAAAAGATGTGCTTAAATGTAAATTGATTGTAGATATTTACTACTCCATCAGCCTAACATAGCAAGAATAAAAATTACATTTGAAACTTCGTACTATTTTGTGATCGAGTACCTCGAAAGAGTTGTATTATACATAGCAGAAATAAAAGACAATTCCGTTAAAGAAATACATACATACAATAGTGAATGAAATATGGCGCATGTTTCTCACTATTTAAAAGCGTGCGTAAATGCAAAATAAGGTTCACAATAAACGTATCTCTTATACATAGCAGTTTTTACAGGGTGAGTCTGGTAAAAGTGCGGGTAGGGAAATCAATGTTAAATACATACGGCTTATCATTGGTCGATTCCAAAGTAACGTCGCTTGCTATTTTGATTATAAATAGTAGCTTTGAATGAATTAAAATAACTGAGATCACAAAATTTATTTTTGTCCTTTTATTTCGATTAGGTTTTAAATGTACTATATCCGGACAAATATAACTGTAAAGATGCACCAATACAAATTGTTTTATTTTTATTTTTAATTCATAATTTTATTTGAATTACAAGCTACTCATGCTATCACGTATAACAGACAACAAATTACGTTATATACAATCGACTAATCACAAGCAGTGTCATTTTAATATAGGTTTTCCTGTCTGCACTTTTATCAGATTCACCCTGTGTATTCGCTCAGCTTTCCGTAGGACCCATGTTAAAATTTGACAATCCGAGTCATGGAAGTTTTGCTTATTTATGCAAAGAAAATTACAAATACAGTGGTCCCCATCCTAAGCTATACAGACCGTTCTTTCAAAATGGCGGAGGTTTGTCCTAAGTTATATCCCCTCACTACCCCCACTTTCGTAATTTCGTTTATGTTCATTCTCTTGCTTTGTCTCAAGCCGAGTCGTTGAAAGTTTCTCAGTTATTTCAATATCATGCTATCTCATTGGATAATTTTTATTTTTAAGTAAGCGGACAAAACTGGCTTTTTACAAAGCATAATTATAATACTATTCATTTTAC
The DNA here is from genome assembly GCA_030407085.1 of Trichopria drosophilae. NCBI lineage: Eukaryota > Metazoa > Arthropoda > Insecta > Hymenoptera > Diapriidae > Trichopria > Trichopria drosophilae. The sequence goes on from CM059584.1 coordinate 68,968,484, forward strand.
TTCTTGTTAATATTGTATTAAGTGACCGAATTACTATTTGTTTTTGCATTGGGCATTATTGCCCGTTTGATTGAATGTAATAAATAATAATTTACTGATGTGTTACTTCTCTTAAGTATATTTCAAGGGATTTACCTGTTCATTATCAAATGAATAAATAAATTTCAATACAATGACACTGTATTTGAAAATTTGTTAGGAATGGAAATTAAAATTTATGTGATTTTTTAAGGAATTCTAGGTTACTTTTATATAAAAGGAATATCTTTTTTTATGTTGTTTTATTTTTCCTAGAAATCGATAACCATATTTTCTTAATAAATCACAATTACATTGTTTTTGGTACGTTATGTCGACTGTATATTTAGCATTTACTAGTAATGAATTTTATATACAATAAAATAAACCTATAAAATGAAATTATTAAACGAAATATTCAGTTGGAATTATATTGAAAGTTTAAAATTAAAATTTTTTTCGCACCACTGTAACAATGCTTGTTATATATATAAACGTATAACATAACCTGTAATTCGAATCACGATTCACGAAGCGCGAAACGATATGGTGGGGATAGAGGGGAAGAGGCTAATATAACTTTGGATGAGATGAAAGTATAACTTAGGACGAACCCATAACTTTGGATAGTATAACTTAGGATGGGGACCACTGTAGTATTTCTCATACTCATGTATTGCCATATTATAAATTTCTACATGTCTATTCAATATGTTTTTTTAACGCAGATGCCTTTAAGAAAATTGACGCGTCACATTTTTGCGATCTACGGGTAGGGGACCCTTTAATTAATCCAATTGCTGAATCACCTGGCATAATAGAAATGACTAAAAGTAGCAAGCCGCAGATTGTGAATGACGTTATACTAGAAGATCTGGAAGTAGTTATAATGCCTGACACAGAGCTATCAGATGGAGGTAGTTTCATTATTTTCTTTATGTAACTCCGCAGAATAAACCACACTTTCGTGCGGTTTTTTCTCCTTCGTTAGGTAAAATATCATATGCCACACATACGAAAGTGTATTTTCTTCGGATGTGATTGCCAAACTTGTCTTCGGCGCGTCCCGGCAAACTTCACATCCTCAGACAAAACAGTTTCGTACTAATAACGTAATGTACTATTATATAAGTGCAAAATTCCTGAAACAGGACACTAAAAAGTTTTTCACTTGACAAAATTCACGTGATCAATCGCATCAATTCATGACGTGATTTAATCACATGATTTTTTACATGGATTTAACATGATATCTTACTTTTGATCCGAATCAGTTTTTTTTTAGAGTTTGAGGATTAGTATCTATTGGGTAAATCTTTGGAAAGACGTCCTCCCTCAAAAAAATCGTAATAAGGTGTTTCTGACGTATTTTTGTCTCATGAATCCGAATATGATGGTAAAGTTTGTCGGTCAAACATATGAAAGCCGATATTTAAAAAAAAAACGCTCTCTTTTGGAGTTTTTTGGATTTATCTTGAAAAGTACAGGTTTGACAAAAAATGTGTCAAAGAAAAAATATAGGGCATGTAATTCTTAACAAAAAAGGTTGGATGTATTTTTTCGAAATCTCAACGGTAAGTCCGCAAATGGAGCAGTCAATGTGCCCATAATGAGTTTCTGCAATATACAGGTAATGGGGAGTTCAAAAAATCCTTTTAGAGTAGGCGGCGTACTGAAAAATGATTTAGACCAAACTTTTACGAAATGACCCTGGATATTCAATGATGACTTTTGCTGTAAAATCGACCTTAATCTTGTAGGTCTTTTGAAGGTCAAATCAAATGAATCTCGAATTAATGTCGCTATCAGCTACGAAAACGTACTCAGAATGCGCCACGAGGAGGTTAGCGACTGTGCATTCCATGTGTAAATGTTTATATGTAGGTATATGTGTATGCGTGCGATCGTATGTGTGTATGTGTGCATGTTTGTGTTTATGTGTGTGTGAGTGTGTGTTCTGTGCACGCGATTCATTTTAATTTTATGTTAATTATTTGCTTGTTCATCGGCAGAGTAGTTTGAAATTCGTTAATTAATTTGAAAAAATCATCGATGCGTTTGATTCGAGAATGTGTTCGTTTGAATAGTGCGCTCAATTTCTTGCGTATGAGCACCGGTGTCTGGATCGATGAAGTGTAGGCTGTGGTTGACGGACAAATGGACGAAACCTTCGCTGAACAAGCAGTTATACGCTTTACGTTTATGCGACATAATGTGCGTTCCAGGGAGGATCCAATTTTTAATACACCGTAAAAGTGTTTCGCTGGATCGCTCTGCAACCGGAACGAGGAACACCTTTTTTGTACCTCGTTCATACCCCCCGAATTCCCATTTGCCTGTTACCAATCGACCTCTGTTATACTTTCGTTTCCCGAATTGTGTTTCATCGATCTCTACAATGACATTGGCCCACCTAGCCTTTGCGACCAATATACGCAAAACTCTCTACAGAAGGAACTCCAATTAATTATTGACTATAATAATAGTATGCAATGCTAATTGCAGAGACACGTAGTACATGTAGGTTCAATTATTATTAACATCTGTTGGTTGTAGGTTAGACTAGTATAAATAAGGGGGTCTGCGGGCGGAGCCCCCCAGCACGCAAGCACCCATTTGACACGCGCATTGTCTTCAGAACTTATAAGTGATTACTGTACCTTCATTTGGGAGTGAACATGAATTGCGTTTTCGTCAAATTACCAATGCATAACCTCCAACCAACATATATTACTAATAATCAAATCACGTGAAGTATGCGTTCCTATAATTAGTAATCCGTGGACCTATCTGGTGCTAGGCTGGTCATTTTATGCTCATCCAATTCCATCGCTGTTGTACCTGCTTCCTTTTGCGATCACGAAAAAAATTCCTAGGACCTTTTTCTTTATAGATAATTACATACCCTATATTTTTTGTTTGACACATTTCTTCATCACATCCGTAGTTTTCAAGATTAATCCAAAAAAACTCCAAAAAATAATACTTTTTAGCGTTTTTTTTTAAATATCGACTTTCATAGGTTCTACCGACAAATTTTACTATCATATTCGGATTCAGGAGGCAAAAATACGTCAGAAACATCTTATTACGATTTTTTTCTAAGGGATGACGTCTTTCCGAAGATTTACCATCTATTGCTTAAACAATATTTATATCAGCAATTTTTTTTTTTTTTTTAATTATTAATTAACGGGCGGAATCGCCCTTTTACTTAATTTTTTGCCATATTTGTATTAATCCTAAGATTTTGCGAGAGCTGCAGATCGACTTAAGAAGATGGCGCCATACTTCACATTTGTGTATGAAATGTAGGACTGCAGAAACCTACACCAGGTACAGCAGCGGTCATGAGTCGATTTCCGCCAGATAAACAATATTTTCGAAACGTAAACAAACAACGTGGCTCGACTTACCAACAGCGAGCTGCTGCTTGAAAACGAAATCGAAAAATTGTTCACCGGACGCGGATCGAACTCACGACCTACGACTTCCTAGTCCAGTGCGTTAACCGCCTGAGCCACGAAGCCGATTAACGCACTTGAATTTTTGTTTAACATTTTAAGGAAAAAATCCATGTCTCTGAAAATTCTTGATCGATTTGGGGAAAATATTTCGGATTATTCCCGGAAGAAAATTTTAATACATTTGTATGTAGAGATTCAAAGTAATTCGGAATATAGAAAGACTGGAGAAGTTTCAGAAATGGAATTCAGACATAAATTATTTAATTAATATCAACACATGTCAATGGATTTTCGTGTGCTGGAAGAGCATTCCATTTGTCCTAAAATAAAGTTTTTCATAAATTAGCCTGTATTTTTGTTAAATAAATTCCAAAGTTAATAAAACACGCCTATGTCAGTACTTTATATTTCAGATATTTCGCAGAGGAATGAATTGAATATTGTTAACAATACACTGTTACAAGCGCCTATAAGTAATCCGGTTGTGGACTCATCGGATATTATAGGTATTTCTGCAATAAGTCAACCTACTCTCGCGAATTGTACGGAAATTGAAGATCAATTGGTAAAGCTAGCTGATGAAATGAAGCTGGTGTTAGGTAGAGGCTTCATTATTAATTTTTCTATACATATATATTTATTTAATTCTAAGATTTTTTGACATCGCGGTTTCCGAAAATAGGTAATTAAAAAATATTGTGTTATGATATGGGCGTACTGTAAAAAGGAAATGCATTAAGTGCATCCACTGAATATAGTGGACAAGGATATTAAGTTTTAATCCCTTAAATTGAATTTAATGTAGCAATGCATGGCGTTTTATTTCGTTTCCCAGAGTATTAAACTTCCTGAGTAGAAACAAATTTAATCTAAATGGTTCATTAATTTATATTTGTTTAAATGATTAAAAAATAGTTATTTTCGTATCAAAGGCGTAAAATGAACTTTAAGCGATCGCCTTACGGATACAAAAATTCGCGCCGTGATACGAACATAATTTTTGTATTCAGTAGGTGTGAAACATTGTCATTTTTACCAATAATGACTCTGAAAATCCTTATCTTATTGACTGTATTGATTCAGTAGGCGTAAAATAACGTTTTTACCTAAATCAAACCGGTTTTTTAATTATTTTTTTTTATTATTGTTGTTGTTATTGTTGTTATTTTTATTTTAATCATAACGTTAACAACAACATTGGTTTCTTATGTCGCTCAATCCGTACGAAAGGTGAGAAATTTTAGCTCAAATCTCTACCAGATCAGCGTGAAATGTCACTGTAACCACGCGCCAAACCATGAGGTAGGTGATTGCAGTGTCGGTACTGAGTTCAATTCAACGCGCAGTAAACTGTCTACACGGGGACTCGAACCCAGAACCTTCGGAGACGTTCAGGTTACGAAACAAGGCGGACGCCTTAACCATCATAACCATCTCGCCCTCCTATTATTATTATTATTATTATTATTTTATATTGTTTATTTCTTACATATTTTATTAATGTTGCACAATGTTTATTTAATTTTTACCTACTCGCAAATTTTTATGTAATAAACGACGATAACGCGTTTTTGCCATCATAATTCTTGGGACTTTCCCCTAATTAATAAAATAATGTTATCTTCGCTATTTTATTAAATATTAGAATATGTTATACATTAATGTTAATATTTTTCAATTCCTTATACAAAAAACAGATGTCACCGCAGAGAACTGTAGTAATGGACAACTTGATGGAGAAGTCGTCGATTGTATCTTTGATGAAGCTGGCAATTTTATAAGAAATACACATGTATCAGAAGAAATAGACTTTGATGAATCTGATTATAATTTAAGCGAATACAGGTTATATTCAAAGCGTGAATTTCCGTACATGAACGAACTGTATTTAATTATCTTTGTGACTAGTATTACTTTTATAGATTGGAAACATATTCTGGTCAACAGTATTTGCAAATATGCCCGGATATGAATAGAACGCCTGAAGAAATACTCGATGACAATACTACCACGGGATGTAATTTGAACAAATCCATCCTGCAATCGCTCTACGAACCTCATGGTAAATTTTTTCAAGTTTTTATACATGATACAGTGAAAATAAAAAATATAGACGCTCTACGAAACAAATAATAGTAACGGATAATTAGTAAATAAATAGGTTAAAGGCTAAAGGATAGGTTAAAGGCTAAAAGACAGGTTTTGTTCTCGAGTGGAAGGTTTCGAAGACAAAGACTTTCAAGATGTAATAGACTAGCAGAAAGACAGACATAAAGCAAACCCGTCCAGAACCATTCCCCCAAACCGCGCCCCGCCCGGTAGGGTAAAAAGCCATTTGAAACACGTTTATAGAATGGATACATCTCGGTTGTTTCATAAGATACACACAAATTCATACGTTGTTTTTATCGCCAAAGGATTAAACATTCCAAATCATTTTACAATTTAATAATATTTATAATATTATAAGTTTTACAGCATGAAAACGCCAAAAGTGGCTTTTTAACCCCGCTCTATTCTACTTATTGTAATTATTAGTATATCTGGGATTCTTGGCTTCCCAAAATGTCAGCGGCGCCATCCCGTAGTGCAATGTCATACAGAATGCTTTTATCGCGGGTTTTTCGAGTAAAAATATTTCTTCATTTTACAATCGTCTTGGATAACTTTTGCTGTTTTGAGGCTTCAATAGTAAAATAGTCTTCCACTTCGATTGTAAAAGCTAAATTCGTTGTTTTATTGCCATTCTTTGTCAATATACACTAGCCACCCTCTTAAGTTATACCCTCTTATGTTATATGCCCCTCTTAAGTAATATATTCTGCCCCGTCTGTGTTGTATTCTCCTTCCCACGGGTTTCCCACCGCGCGCTCTCGTTAAACGACAGTTCGGGTCTTAATGCTGCTCGCGCACGCCCCGACAGGAAGCAGCAGTGGAAATTCGAGCGGTGGGAGGTGAGGAGAAGTATATCGTAAAAGGGTCAGCCATCATCTGGCTTGTCCCGAGCATATAATTTAAGAGGATGGCTACTGTATATGTGACGCGTTCTGAAGAAAGGGACCTAAGCGTCCGAACGATAATTGTGCAGGAGAGGGAAAAGATATGCTACCAACGACTCAATTTTCAATATTTTGAGCTGAAATTTTCAGCATATCTTCCTAACTCGAGTTAGTAGCGTACAGAAAGAGAGTAAGAGAATATCGGAAACACTGCGCCGCAGTCTTGCCTCTTCTTTTCCCTCTCCTCATAATTGCCGTTCGGACGCTTAGGTCCCTTTCTTCAGAACGCGTCACATATGGTAAACAATTTTTTAAAAATGCGACTATATGAATCAGTTTTTCTGAAGAAACAGCATTATGGTATCTTTATAACATATATATGGATGTATAATTATCAAATTTGGTAAATTGGTAATAAAAGATGAAAAAAATTTTTTTAAAATATTATGCCCGTGATCTTGTACGTACGTCCGTCCCTATGTGGATAGTTTTTTTGTATGCGCTGTATCTTTCGGACGACACGATTAAGAGGCGTTCAAAAATTGGTTTCTGCTTCAATAGATTATTTTATATATATGCAAATGTACACCATCGCAATATGGTGAAAAATGTGTTTTCCTTTGATTTCTGGATTCGGTAATCACATGTTCATATTTTTTATATTGGTATAAATAAGATACGAGTACGTTCATAAATGTTATATATTAATACTTCGGCTGTCCGGCGGGCGGGATCGAAGTCTTGAAAAGGCTGATTTTTCATTTCTATTAATTTAACAATCATTACACTATTGTTATAATATATCTATCGGGTAAGAAAGACATGTAAACTAAAAAGCATATTCTTAAAACCACCCTAATATTGAGCCACGCACTACTGTTCAGAACGCGGTCGAAAGCTCTAGTTTCATTATTGAAATGCTCACCAATGTATTCTTATTTGTGGTTTTGGAATATTTAGTTGATGATCACGAGTTTATTTTCCTTATTATACGCTTAGATGAAACTACGATTAGCGATCCCGACTACGAACCAGACGATGATAATAGTCTTGATGAATCAGACGACGATGAACGATTTGCTGTATCATTAAAAAAAAGCGCTGTTCCTCATTCAGAAAGCGGGCAATGTCAAGATAATCATAGACCAACGTTATCAACCGAAAACAAAAATCTTTGTCACCTTTACATGTCAGATCTAATTACCAAACTGCCGATAACATACATATGCGTATCCGAAAAGCGTCAGACGGTCCAAAGCAACATTTCTGTTTATATTGTAAAAAACTATACGGGAAAATTTGGAGGCACCTTAGAACAGTACATGCTTATGAAAAGGAAATTAAAAAACTTAACAATATTCCTAAGAACGAGAAGGAGGCAAAAATCATTTTGCAAACAATTGTGAAAGCTGGTGACAATCAGTTTAACGATGATCCCATGATAAGCAAATCCCATTTAATTGTATGTAGAAGACCAAGAGAAGAAAAGCCAGCACTTGAATTTACAACCTGTTACCGCTGCAAAGGCGAATACTCAAAATGTACTATTCGACAGCATCATAGAAGATGCGGTGGTGAGAACATGGCAAACAATCAACAAATGTCAAAACAACGATTTTTCATCTTTGCTTGTGCCAGAAAAGTTCGACATTTGCATTAAGGCAATCAACGCGGTGGCTGGCATTAACGATAATGGATCGGAATATAAAACTCCGTCACTAGTAACTACACTAGTAACTCATGTTAAACACATCACGAAGTTGTTAATTGTTTTATGTATCAAAACAAGAGATGCGGAAAAAAAAGCAAGCGCAGAAGATTTTTTAAAGATTCATGAAGCAGAAATGCCGGCATATTGTAGAACAGCCATTGAATGCCAAGTTCGTTTGAAACGACTGAAACCCGTTGTTCTCCCCACAACCGAAGATATTGCAACTCTTCATGCTTATCTTAACAGCAACAGGATGTCTGCTTATGCCAGTCTGCAAGAAGATTTCAGCCAAGAATCATGGATGCGACTGAATGAATGCGTCCTATTATCAATTTTACTATTCAATCGACGACGACCTGGAGAGATGGAGAGGACTGAGATAGAAGACTATAATAATTTAGAGGGAATCAATGAGAATTGTAACGCTGAAATTTACCAATCATTGTCAGAAGAATCAAAAAAACATGCGGCGCAGTATGAGAGATTTCACATCCGCGGGAAACTCATAAGGACAGTACCTGTATTGATCCATCGCGTTCACAAAGAATGCATTCAATTTCTTCTAAAGACCCGCAAAGAGGCCGATGTTCATTCTCATAATGTTTACCTTTTTGCTTCACCAGGAAGAAAAGATATGCATTTAAGAGCGTGCGACTTAATGAGAAAATACTCATTTCAATGCGGGGCAAAAGTTCCAGATTCCTTGAGAACAATTAAACTAAGGAAACATATTGCGACAAAATGTGTGACCATGGATTTGTCCGAAACAGATGTGCAAACCTTGTGCAATCACTTAGGCCATCAAGAGAAAATCCACCGAGAACATTATAGGCAGCCCGTCATAAGTAAAGATATCTTGCAAATGAGTCGTCTACTACAATTAGCACAGGGAACCGATGATAATGACCAGAATTCAGAAGATGAAGCAGAAAATGAACAAAATAACTCTACGGAAGTTGCTTATTATAGCAATGAATCATTAACTGATTCTATGGATAACAGTTTGAACGGTAAACATTTTTCAGAAATCCACATGTCAAGCAAAATTCCTTAAATGTCTTGGCCGAAAAATTGACATTTGCAAAACGATTTTTCTCAATTTACCGTACTCTTAAGTAGGTTGAATGAAAATTAACACCTGAGTATTGATTTTTAAGGAAATTCGACGTCAAGATATCTCTATTGCTTTTTGTTTATGCTTTGTTTTTGATGGCGTAGAACGTTTTGTTGCCATTCATTTGTGATATATAACGCTAGGTATGTCAGAGTAATTTTCTGAAATTACATCCAGATTCGTTTTTTTTATACAATCTCGCGGCATGAACTACGTAAAAATATAACGCAGCACGGTTGCTATTTATTTTTTACACTGGAAAAGCAATAACTTTACAAACTGTAATAATTCTAACAATCTCAATAGTTGGCTATCAGCGACTGTCGGCAATGCAGAACGGTATGTCATTAATACTTGAGGTTTATACTCCCATTAATAATAGTAATATTTTAGTAAAGTTTTGACCAAATTGAATGACTTGCATTTATGGCCGGGACATTTAAGGAATTTTACCACATTTTTCCTTTGCCAACAGTACTTTAGGAATATACTCGGCATAAAATCTTCTTTGCTTTTTTCTTCTTATTGTTAAAATATATATTTTTTGTTCTACCCCCTTGATAATTACGTGCAATTGTAACCGCCCGAAAATCACCAATTTCAGCCACCTGAACATTTTTGTTATGAGAGGGCATTGAATGTGGTTTTCTTGTCGGTCAAGTCTTTCTTTCGATCGGAGAAAAGTGTCAAATGACAATAAACCGCAATAAATTCGCTTCGCTCAAGCGACAACTAGACGTTCATTGCAATCGTAGTCGTTTCGCCCTTTATACACAACATACTATATTATATTCTGCAATAAAATTTGCTCAATTATAATTTTACCGAATTTTCTACAAATGTTATTAAAATTAATAATTAATACAGCTCGTATTTCTGAAACAGATGGAGTAGCGCAAAGTGTTGCAATAAAAGAAGGTGAAAGAAAGCGTTCAAGATGTGGCGTTTCAACAGATTTCGGTAATATTTTAAACTATATATTTCCCAAAATATACTCCTTACACTAAAAATACCGCATTGCACGGAGAGAAATTTTTAAGGAATATACTATGGAGATTCCGTAGAACGCGTTACCAGGAAAATACAGTCTCTAGGAAATACAACATGCAGGCGTCTCAATTTCAATGCATCCGTAATAGACGTGACCAGTAAAGGCCTGTTCTAATAAGCAAATTATGTGTACTTGACTTCAATATGGTCTCAAAGATTCATAGCACAGATTTTGTAGCCCCGCTGCTAGCAATGGCGCAACTCATTTACTACAGAGAAGTAGTTATCTTAGTATTTTTAGTCTTGAAGAACTCTTTCCAGAATGAGTATTCAAATTTTCTCCTCAATATAGCAAACGGGCATGATCTGTATCATTTGTGCTTATTGGTGAATAAAAGCATCTTCTTCGGGATGAAAGAGAGCTCTTCGCCCTTGACCCACCTGTCGACAAATGTAATAACCTGACGTTCTAGTCTAACTACGGGGCCTAGGAATGGGACAATATTAATAATGAAGGTGATATTGCGTTCACATTTACATGAAGTCCAGAATCCATTATTCCTAAGAGTTCATTCATCAACACATTCCACATAAGGAAGTAATTTTCCTCTATATTATCGCACCACCCTTCGCCGCCTCGAGACCTAGGTTAGTCAGCATGTTGTCAATCCAGCCCACGTGCTCAGGAGTTTCATGCCTAACATGAGGGTCCTTTTAATCATATTCTTGAGATTCCTGTCAGTTTTCTTCTAAGGCTCGTCTTCAATATTATGATGCCGTTGATTCTCTTGAGCATGTCTTTGACGTACTTGTGCTCAAATTGGCATCCCGATGGAATACAATTGTCATAGTTAGGCAGTGATGGGTTGTTGCTAATTCCCCAATTCTGGATTTTATCAAAACTGTATTCCGAAAGGCTGGAGTATTACCAGTATACTGTATATCCAGATCAGTCAGGACCAGATCTTCTTACCCCTCTCATTCATATCGGTGGCCCCAAAAAGCCGGTGCTGCGAATTGGTGGCATAGTCCATCAATTGTGTGAGCCCATTCTCCTTTCACACCTCCACCAGAGCATTTATTCTACTCACATGTGGAGAATATGCTGAAGAAATTATAACTGACCCCAGCTCCGCCGTGCTCCTGTGTGATAGATCTCTTAAAATGATCAATAGTGGAACCGATTAAAATTTATAATGAGCGGATCAATTGTGATTGGGCTCAGTGTTGTATAACAAGCTTTAGACATTATTGTTTATATGTAGCATGAAATATCTAATGACTACTTTAGAAAAACAAAACCGATTACCTTTGCAATTTAGGCATAGACCTAACGTCAGTTGTGGTACAACAAATATATTATACATCGATTCATGTCCGTGCGAAAATATTAATTCTTTACGTTTTCATACAGGTAAAAAGCGTCAACGTATTTCGGATGAGAACGTAACACCCATAAGACGTTCCGGTAAGTAACGGTTCCAACGTCACAAATCTGTTAAAATGGTTAGATGAATCCATTGTTAAAGATATTTATTCACAATCTATGAAAACGCTTAAATTTTAAACGCAGCTATCCGGATATGCTATTGAATATTGATCCGATTCACTGCAAAAATCAAAAGTACATTTTAGTCCGATTAACTTATTACAAATTTATTCAAATGCTTCTACACATATTTCATTTAACAATTCGTTCCAATTTCATGGCATGAAATTGAATCGATTCTTACGCGATCCTATCCGAGTGTCGAAACTTGTACGTTTTCATCCATTTGTGATAAACCCATTCTACCCGAGATATTCATTCATTAAGCCTGAAATGTACTCTATAATATTTTATTATATTAGTTGAGATATAATACGTAGATGTTCATCATATTAAACTAAAATAAGTGCACTAGATATTCGAATAGTCGATTGTGTGGTCTCGATCGTTTATTAGTTTTAGACACCTACCTAATAATTAAAAATAATAATTAATTACTCTTCACACCGGCAGGACGTGGATTATTATAAATTATGAAAAACTACGCAACACGATACCCGGATAATAATTTTATTATTTTTTTCAGCCACTCGTAGAACATCTGAGAAAACTCGATGGTCCAAGGAGGAACAGAGTCTCGTATTAAATGCATTTGCAGAGAACATAAAAGCTAAAAAACTACCGACACTGCCGGATATACGAATTTTTTTACAGAATCATTCCGATGTAATGAATAGAAAAAGAACGGCATCCACCTTAAAAATGTGGATTTCCAATTATATGAAAGACCATAAATAGTTTAAATTTAAGTACCTAAAGTTTAAATACATAAAGTTACAATATATATATTATATGTAATTAAAATAATTTAAAAAAATGTTCATTAAATACAATATATTACACGATACAGGATAAAGAATATTATATTTTCTCCCGCTTTAATGACTTTTCACTAGGGCGGATAACTGGGAAAGACGAAACTCAAAGACGACACAAGATAAGACAATACCAGGAACATCCACCCAGAGCCAGTCCCATAGTTCACTCCGCAGAATGATTTCAACCCGTCTGTGTCGCATTTAAACAGGGATCTGGGAAACCCCAGACTGATATAGTCGTATACTCGTTTTATTAGCAGGTGTTTCTTTTTGGTAATAAAACAGAAGTCTCCTACTCAGCAGTCGTCCGGATGTCTAGCCGTAGAAAGTGAGTTGTTCTGAAGGGACCACCTATCCAAGGGTTTCAACTAGGACGTTTAACTCGAATGAGCACCGACCAACCGGACCGCTTTTGTCATTATATTGCTCCCACTCGTATTTTATGTTTGAATATCTCTGTTAGTAATTTTATCTCTTTAAGCAATAAAATCATGCGATTCTTTCTGCATTTATAATCATTCCATGCAATTAGATAATTTTTTCAACGCATTTTCATATGGGTCATTCTCCAGAAAAGTGTAATTTTATGTCCCCAGTTAATATTTTATCCAACTAATGGAATTTATTCTCCAAACATTTTTTTTCTTGCGCCTTATACTTTTATGTAAACATTGCACAAGAGATCATTTGTTCAAATCGCATGATAAAATTTTCACATACTGCTAAAGGTCCGAAATGTAAGCCTCCTGGCTGTCCCCAGGTATAAATATCACGTTTTCGATCACTGTCATTCTGTTTCATGTGAATGATTAAATTTGTTTAAAAGTGGTTATGATCTGTTTTACTTATAACAAACAAATAGTGATGTGACCATTTCACTACAACGTTCCTGAAAATTGTTATGGTTTTATTAAAATAAAATAATTAACGGCTTAGACCTACCAATTGCATTAGATGTTAAAATGCTATAGTTTGGAAATTCCACAAACATTTTAAACACCTTCCGTCGTAATCGCTCGGATTCACATACGTTTAGGCCTTATCGAAATATTTGTAATCTCAACTACTAATGGAATTTTTTTTCATATTTAATGCATAGATTTTTTAAATAAATCAGTTTCTTAATCGTAAACGTCAAAAGGTTGATAGATGAAAGCAGAGGGATAGCCGGCCATGTTGTTTTCCGATAATAACTTAAAAACGACTCAAACGTTTGAGAAAGATTGCAAAAAAATCGTAAACCTTTTAAAGGATTTTGTATATCGAGGTGGGCTGGATCTAGTAACTTTCGATAATTCGTTTATTTTCGCATTATTTATTATGATATTCGGGAAATTGCTATATTTTCTCAATTCGCAAATGAATCGCAAACGTTTGAGACCGATTGCAAAAAAATCGCAAACCTTTTAAAGAATTTTGTATATCGAGGCGGGCTGGATCTAGTAACTTTCGATAATTCGTTTATTTTCGCATTATTTATTATGATATTCGGGAGATTGCTATATTTTCTCAATTCGCAAACGAATCGCAAACGTTTGAGACCGATTGCAAAAAAATCGCAAACCTTTTAAGGGATTTTGAAGCGAACGTGAAGTTAGCCGGCCATGTCGTTTTCCGAAAATAACTTAAAAACGACAAAGTCGCAAACGAAAAATTGGTAATCGCCATCATTTGCAAACGAATCGCAAACGTTTGAGACCATTTGCAAAAAAATCGCAAACGTTTTAAAGGATTTTCTATATCGAGGTGGGCTAGATCTAGTAACTTTCGATAATTCGTCTATTTTTGCATTATTTATTGTGATATTCGGGAGATTGCTATATTTTCTCAATTCGCAAACGAATCGCAAACGTTTGAGATCGATTGCAAAAAAATCGCAAACCTTTTAATTAATTTTGTATATCGAGGTGGGCTGGATCTAGTAATTTTCGATAATTCGTTTATTTTCGCATTATTTATTGTGATATTCGGGAGATTGCTATATTTTCTCAGTTCGCAAACGAATCGCAAACGTTTGAAACCGATTGCAGAAAAATCGCAAACCTTTTAAAGGATTTTGTATATCGAGGCGGGCTGGATCTAGTAACTTTCGATAATTCGTCTATTTTTGCATTATTTATTGTGATATTCGGGAGATTGCTATATTTTCTCAATTCGCAAACGAATCGCAAACGTTTGAGATCGATTGCAAAAAAATCGCAAACCTTTTAAAGGATTTTGTATATCGTGGCGGGCTGGATCTAGTAACTTTCGATAATTCGTCTATTTTTGCATTATTTATTGTGATATTCGGGAGATTGCTATATTTTCTCAATTCGCAAACGAATCGCAAACGTTTGAGATCGATTGCAAAAAAATCGCAAACCTTTTAATTAATTTTGTATATCGAGGTGGGCTGGATCTAGTAACTTTCGATAATTCGTTTATTTTCGCATTATTTATTGTGATATTCGGGGGATTGCTATATTTTCTCAATTCGCAAACGAATCGCAAACGTTTGAGATCGATTGCAAAAAATCGCAAACCTTTTAAAGGATTTTGTATATCGTGGCGGGCTGGATCTAGTAACTTTCGATAATTCGTCTATTTTTGCATTATTTATTGTGATATTCGGGAGATTGCTATATTTTCTCAATTCGCAAACGAATCGCAAACGTTTGAGATCGATTGCAAAAAAATCGCAAACCTTTTAAAGGATTTTGTATATCGAGGCGGGCTGGATCTAGTAACTTTCGATAATTCGTCTATTTTTGCATTATTTATTGTGATATTCGGGAAATTGCTATATTTTCTCAATTCGCAAACGATTGAGACCGATTGCAAAAAAATCGCAAACCTTTTAATTAATTTTGTATATTGAGGTGGGCTGGATCTAGTAACTTTCGATAATTCGTCTATTTTTGCATTATTTATTGTGATATTCGGGAGATTGCTATATTTTCTCAATTCGCAAACGAATCGCAAACGATTGAGACCGATTGCAAAATATCGCAAACCTTTTAAAGGATTTTATATATCGAGGTAGACTGGATCTAGTAACTTTCGATAATTCGTTTATTTTCGCATTATTTGTTGTAATATTCGGGAGATTGCTATATTTTCTCAATTCGCAAACGAATCGCAAACGTTTGAGATCGATTGCAAAAAAATCGCAAACCTTTTAAAGGATTTTGTATATCGAGGCGGGCTGGATCTAGTAACTTTCGATAATTCGTCTATTTTTGCATTATTTATTGTGATATTCGGGAGATTGCTATATTTTCTCAATTCGCAAACGATTGAGACCGATTGCAAAAAAAATCGCAAACCTTTTAATTAATTTTGTATATCGAGGTGGGCTGGATCTAGTAACTTTCGATAATTCGTTTATTTTCGCATTATTTATTGTGATATTCGGGAGATTGCTATATTTTCTCAATTCGCAAACGAATCGCAAACGTTTGAAACCGATTGCAGAAAAATCGCAAACCTTTTAAAGGATTTTGTATATCGAGGCGGGCTGGATCTAGTAACTTTCGATAATTCGTCTATTTTTGCATTATTTATTGTGATATTCGGGAGATTGCTATATTTTCTCAATTCGCAAACGATTGAGACCGATTGCAAAATATCGCAAACCTTTTAAAGGATTTTATATATCGAGGTAGACTGGATCTAGTAACTTTCGATAATTCGTTTATTTTCGCATTATTTATTGTGATATTCGGGAGATTGCTATATTTTCTCAATTCGCAAACGAATTGCAAACGTTTGAGATCGATTGCAAAAAAATCGCAAACCTTTTAAAGGATTTTGTATATCGAGGCGGGCTGGATCTAGTAACTTTCGATAATTCGTCTATTTTTGCATTATTTATTGTGATATTCGGGAGATTGCTATATTTTCTCAATTCGCAAACGATTGAGACCGATTGCAAAAAAATCGCAAACCTTTTAAAGGATTTTGTATATCGAGGTAGACTGGATCTAGTAACTTTCGATAATTCGTTTATTTTCGCATTATTTATTGTGATATTCGGGAGATTGCTATATTTTCTCAATTCGCAAACGAATCGCAAACGTTTGAGATCGATAGCAAAAAAATCGCAAACCTTTTAAAGGATTTTGTATATCCAGGCGGGCTGGATCTAGTAACTTTCGATAATTCGTCTATTTTCGCATTATTTATTATGATATTCGGGAGATTGCTATATTTTCTCAATTCGCAAACGAATCGCAAACGTTTGAGACCGATGGCAAAAAAATCGCAAACCCTTTAAAGGATTTTGTACATCGAGGCGGGCTGGATCTAGTAACTTTCGATCATTCGTTTATTTTCACATTATTTATTGTGATATTCGGGAGATTGCTATATTTTGTCAATTCGCAAACGAATCGCAAACGTTTGAGATCGATTGCAAAAAATCGCAAACCTTTTAAAGGATTTTGTATATCGAGGTGGACTGGATCTAGTAACTTTCGATAATTCGTCTATTTTTGCATTATTTATTGTGATATTCGGGAGATTGCTATATTTTCTCAATTCGCAAACGATTGAGACCGATTGCAAAAAAAATCGCAAACCTTTTAATTAATTTTGTATATCGAGGTGGGCTGGATCTAGTAACTTTCGATAATTCGTTTATTTTCGCATTATTTATTGTGATATTCGGGAGATTGCTATATTTTCTCAATTCGCAAACGAATCGCAAACGTTTGAAACCGATTGCAGAAAAATCGCAAACCTTTTAAAGGATTTTGTATATCGAGGCGGGCTGGATCTAGTAACTTTCAATAATTCGTCTATTTTTGCATTATTTATTGTGATATTCGGGAGATTGCTATATTTTCTCAATTCGCAAACGATTGAGACCGATTGCAAAATATCGCAAACCTTTTAAAGGATTTTATATATCGAGGTAGACTGGATCTAGTAACTTTCGATAATTCGTTTATTTTCGCATTATTTATTGTGATATTCGGGAGATTGCTATATTTTCTCAATTCGCAAACGATTGAGACCGATTGCAAAAAAATCGCAAACCTTTTAAAGGATTTTGTATATCGAGGTAGACTGGATCTAGTAACTTTCGATAATTCGTTTATTTTCGCATTATTTATTGTGATATTCGGGAGATTGCTATATTTTCTCAATTCGCAAACGAATCGCAAACGTTTGAGATCGATAGCAAAAAAATCGCAAACCTTTTAAAGGATTTTGTATATCCAGGCGGGCTGGATCTAGTAACTTTCGATAATTCGTCTATTTTCGCATTATTTATTGTGATATTCGGGAGAGTGCTATATTTTCTCAATTCGCAAACGAATCGCAAACGTTTGAAACCGATTGCAAAAAAATCGCAAACCTTTTAAAGGATTTTGTATATCGAGGCGGGCTGGATCTAGTAACTTTCGATAATTCGTTTATTTTTGCATTATTTATTATGATATTCGGGAGATTGCTATATTTTCTCAATTTGCAAACGAATCGCAAACGTTTGAGACCGATTGCAAAAAAATCGCAAACCTTTTATAGGATTTTGTATATCGAGGCGGGCTGGATCTAGTAACTTTCGATAATTCGTCTATTTTTGCATTATTTATTGTGATATTCGGGAGATTGCTATATTTTCTCAATTCGCAAACGAATCGCAAACGATTGAGACCGATTGCAAAATATCGCAAAACCTTTAAAGGGTTTTGTTTAATGAGGGAGGCTGGATCTAGTAACTTTCGATAATTCGTTTATTTTCGCATTATTTATTGTGATATTCGGGAGATTGCTATATTTTCTCAATTCGCAAACGAATCGCAAACGTTTGAGATCGATTGCAAAAAATCGCAAACCTTTTAAAGGATTTTGTATATCGAGGCGGGCTGGATCTAGTAACTTTCGATAATTCGTCTATTTTTGCATTATTTATTGTGATATTCGGGAGATTGCTATATTTTCTCAATTCGCAAACGAATCGCAAACGTTTGAGACCGATTGCAAAAAAATCGCAAACCTTTTAAAGGATTTTGTATATCGAGGCGGGCTGGATCTAGTAACTTTCGATAATTCGTTTATTTTCGCATTATTTATTGTGATATTCGGGAGATTGCTATATTTTCTCAATTCGCAAACGAATCGCAAACGTTTGAGATCGATTGCAAAAAAATCGCAAACCTTTTAAAGGATTTTGTATATCGAGGCGGGCTGGATCTAGTAACTTTCGATAATTCGTCTATTTTTGCATTATTTATTGTGATATTCGGGAGATTGCTATATTTTCTCAATTCGCAAACGAATCGCAAACGTTTGAGATCGATTGCAAAAAAATCGCAATCCTTTTACGGGATTTTGTATATCGTGGTGGCTTGGATCTAGTGACTTTCGATAATTCTTTTCTTTTCGCATTATTTATTGTGATATTCGGGAGATTGCTATATTTTCTCAATTCGCAAACGAATCGCAAACGTTTGAGACCGATTGCAAAAAAATCGCAAACCTTTTAAAGGATTTTGTATATCGAGGCGGGCTGGATCTAGTAACTTTCGATAATTCGTCTATTTTTGCATTATTTATTGTGATATTCGGGAGATTGCTATATTTTCTTAATTCGCAAACGAATCGCAAACGTTTTAGACCGATTTCAAAAAAATCGCAAACCTTTTAAAGGATTTTGTATATCGAGGCGGGCTGGATCTAGTAACTTTCGATCATTCGTTTATTTTCACATTATTTATTGTGATATTCGGGAGATTGCTATATTTTGTCAATTCGCAAACGAATCGCAAACGTTTGAGATCGATGGCAAAAAATCGCAAACCTTTTAAGGGATTTTGTATATCGAGGCGGGCTGGATCTAGTAACTTTCGATAATTCATATATTTTCGCATTATTTATTGTGATATTCGTGAGATTGCTATATTTTCTCAATTCGCAAACGAATCGCAAACGTTTGATACCGTTTTCAAGAAAATCGCAAACCTTTTAAAGGATTCTGTATATCGAGGTAGGATGGATATAGTAACTTTCGATAATTCGTTTATTTTCGCATTATTTATTATGATATTCGGGAGATTGCTATATTTTCTCAATTCGCAAACGAATCGCAAACGTTTGAGACCGATAGCAAAAAAATCGCAAACCTTTTAAAGGATTTTGTATATCCAGGCGGGCTGGATCTAGTAACTTTCGATAATTCGTCTATTTTTGCATTATTTATTGTGATATTCGGGAGATTGCTATATTTTCTCAATTCGCAAACGAATCGCAAACGTTTGAAACCGATTGCAGAAAAATCGCAAACCTTTTAAAGGATTTTGTATATCGAGGTTGGCGGGATCTAGTAAGTTTGGATAATTCGTTTATTTTCGCATTATTTATTGTGATATTCGGGAGATTGCTATATTTTCTCAATTCGCAAACGAATTGCAAACGTTTGAGATCGATTGCAAAAAAATCGCAAACCTTTTAAAGGATTTTGTATATCGAGGCGGGCTGGATCTAGTAACTTTCGATAATTCGTTTATTTTTGCATTATTTATTGTGATATTCGGGAGATTGCTATATTTTCTCAATTCGCAAACGAATCGCAAACGTTTGAGACCGATTGCAAAAAAATCGCAAACCTTTTATAAGATTTTGTATATCGAGGTGGGCTGGATCTAGTAACTTTCGATAATTCGTTTATTTTCGCATTATTTATTGTGATATTCGGGAGAGTGCTATATTTTCTCAATTCGCAAACGAATCGCAAACGTTTGAAACCGATTGCAAAAAAATCGCAAACCTTTTAAAGGATTTTGTATATCGAGGCGGGCTGGATCTACTAACTTTCGATAATTCGTCTATTTTTGCATTATTTATTATGATATTCGGGAAATTGCTATATTTTCTCAATTCGCAAACGATTGAGACCGATTGCAAAAAAATCGCAAACCTTTTAATTAATTTTGTATATCGAGGTGGGCTGGATCTAGTAACTTTCGATAATTCGTCTATTTTTGCATTATTTATTGTGATATTCGGGAGATTGCTATATTTTCTCAATTCGCAAACGAATCGCAAACGATTGAGACCGATTGTTAAAAAATCGCAAACCTTTTAAAGGATTTTGTATATCGAGGTGGGCTGGATCTAGTAACTTTCGATAATTCGTTTATTTTCGCATTATTTATTGTGATATTCGGGAGATTGCTATATTTTCTCAATTCGCAAACGAATCGCAAACGTTTGAGATCGATTGCAAAAAAATCGCAAACCTTTTAAAGGATTTTGTATATCGAGGCGGGCTGGATCTAGTAACTTTCGATAATTCGTCTATTTTTGCATTATTTATTGTGATATTCGGGAGATTGCTATATTTTCTCAATTCGCAAACGAATCGCAAACGTTTGAGATCGATTGCAAAAAAATCGCAAACCTTTTAAAGGATTTTGTATATCGAGGCGGGCTGGATCTAGTAACTTTCGATAATTCGTTTATTTTCGCATTATTTATTGTGATATTCGGGAGATTGCTATATTTTCTCAATTCGCAAACGAATCGCAAACGTTTGAGATCGATTGCAAAAAAATCGCAAACCTTTTAAAGGATTTTGTATATCGAGGCGGGCTGGATCTAGTAACTTTCGATAATTCGTCTATTTTTGCATTATTTATTGTGATATTCGGGAAATTGCTATATTTTCTCAATTCGCAAACGATTGAGACCGATTGCAAAAAAATCGCAAACCTTTTAATTAATTTTGTATATTGAGGTGGGCTGGATCTAGTAACTTTCGATAATTCGTTTATTTTCGCATTATTTGTTGTGATATTCGGGAGATTGCTATATTTTCTCAATTCGCTAACGAATCGCAAACGTTTGAGATCGATTGCAAAAAATCGCAAACCTTTTAAAGGATTTTGTATATCGTGGCGGGCTGGATCTAGTACCTTTCGATAATTCGTCTATTTTTGCATTATTTATTGTGATATTCGGGAGATTGCTATATTTTCTCAATTCGCAAACGAATCGCAAACGATTGAGACCGATTGCAAAATATCGCAAACCTTTTAAAGGATTTTATATATCGAGGTAGACTGGATCTAGTAACTTTCGATAATTCGTCTATTTTTGCATTATTTATTGTGATATTCGGGAGATTGCTATATTTTCTCAATTCGCAAACGAATCGCAAACGTTTGAGATCGATTGCAAAAAAATCGCAAACCTTTTAAAGGATTTTGTATATCGAGGCGGGCTGGATCTAGTAACTTTCGATAATTCGTCTATTTTTGCATTATTTATTGTGATATTCGGGAGATTGCTATATTTTCTCAATTCGCAAACGATTGAGACCGATTGCAAAAAAATCGCAAACCTTTTAAAGGATTTTGTATATCGAGGTAGACTGGATCTAGTAACTTTCGATAATTCGTTTATTTTCGCATTATTTATTGTGATATTCGGGAGATTGCTATATTTTCTCAATTCGCAAACGAATCGCAAACGTTTGAGATCGATTGCAAAAAAATCGCAAACCTTTTAAAGGATTTTGTATATCGAGGCGGGCTGGATCTAGTAACTTTCGATAATTCGTCTATTTTTGCATTATTTATTGTGATATTCGGGAGATTGCTATATTTTCTCAATTCGCAAACGAATCGCAAACGTTTGAGATCGATTGCAAAAAAATCGCAAACCTTTTAATTAATTTTGTATATCGAGGTGGGCTGGATCCAGTAACTTTCGATAATTCGTTTATTTTCGCATTATTTATTGTGATATTCGGGAGATTGCTATATTTTCTCAATTCGCTAACGAATCGCAAACGTTTGAGATCGATTGCAAAAAATCGCAAACCTTTTAAAGGATTTTGTATATCGTGGCGGGCTGGATCTAGTACCTTTCGATAATTCGTCTATTTTTGCATTATTTATTGTGATATTCGGGAGATTGCTATATTTTCTCAATTCGCAAACGAATCGCAAACGTTTGAGATCGATTGCAAAAAAATCGCAAACCTTTTAAAGGATTTTGTATATCGAGGTGGACTGGATCTAGTAACTTTCGATAATTCGTTTATTTTCGCATTATTTATTGTGATATTCGGGAGAGTGCTATATTTTCTCAATTCGCAAACGAATCGCAAACGTTTGAAACCGATTGCAAAAAAATCGCAAACCTTTTAAAGGATTTTGTATATCGAGGCGGGCTGGATCTAGTAACTTTCGATAATTCGTCTATTTTTGCATTATTTATTGTGATATTCGGGAAATTGCTATATTTTCTCAATTCGCAAACGATTGAGACCGATTGCAAAAAAATCGCAAACCTTTTAATTAATTTTGTATATCGAGGTGGGCTGGATCTAGTAACTTTCGATAATTCGTCTATTTTTGCATTATTTATTGTGATATTCGGGAGATTGCTATATTTTCTCAATTCGCAAACGAATCGCAAACGATTGAGACCGATTGCAAAAAAAATCGCAAACCTTTTAAAGGATTTTATATATCGAGGTAGACTGGATCTAGTAACTTTCGATAATTCGTTTATTTTCGCATTATTTGTTGTGATATTCGGGAGATTGCTATATTTTCTCAATTCGCTAACGAATCGCAAACGTTTGAGATCGATTGCAAAAAATCGCAAAACCTTTAAAGGAATTTGTATATCGGAGCGGGCTGGATCTAGTAACTTTCGATAATTCGTTTATTTTTGCATTATTTATTGTGATATTCGGGAGATTGCTATATTTTCTCAATTCGCAAACGAATCGCAAACGTTTGAGATCGATTGCAAAAAAATCGCAAACCTTTTAAAGGATTTTGTATATCGAGGTGGACTGGATCTAGTAACTTTCGATAATTCGTTTATTTTCGCATTATTTATTGTGATATTCGGGAGAGTGCTATATTTTCTCAATTCGCAAACGAATCGCAAACGATTGAGACCGATTGCAAAAAAATCGCAAACCTTTTAAAGGATTTTGTATGTCGAGGCGGGCTGGATCTAGTAACGTATGATAATTCTTTATTTTGCATTATTTATTGTGATATTCGGGAAATTGCTATATTTTCTCAATTCGCAAACGATTGAGACCGATTGCAAAAAAATCGCAAACCTTTTAATTAATTTTGTATATTGAGGTGGGCTGGATCTAGTAACTTTCGATAATTCGTCTATTTTTGCATTATTTATTGTGATATTCGGGAGATTGCTATATTTTCTCAATTCGCAAACGAATCGCAAACGATTGAGACCGATTGCAAAATATCGCAAACCTTTTAAAGGATTTTGTATATCGAGGTAGACTGGATCTAGTAACTTTCGATAATTCGTTTATTTTCGCATTATTTATTGTGATATTCGGGAGATTGCTATATTTTCTCAATTCGCAAACGAATCGCAAACGTTTGAGATCGATAGCAAAAAAATCGCAAACCTTTTAAAGGATTTTGTATATCCAGGCGGGCTGGATCTAGTAACTTTCGATAATTCGTCTATTTTTGCATTATTTATTGTGATATTCGGGAGATTGCTATATTTTCTCAATTCGCAAACGAATCGCAAACGTTTGAGACCGATTGCAAAAAAATCGCAAACCTTTTAAAGGATTTTGTATATCGAGGCGGGCTGGATCTAGTAACTTTCGATAATTCGTTTATTTTCGCATTATTTATTGTGATATTCGGGAGATTGCTATATTTTCTCAATTCGCAAACGAATCGCAAACGTTTGAGACCGATTGCAAAAAAATCGCAAACCTTTTAAAGGATTTTGTCTATCGAGGCGGGCTGGATCTATTAACTTTCGATAATTCGTCTATTTTTGCATTATTTATTGTGATATTCGGGAAATTGCTATATTTTCTCAATTCGCAAACGATTGAGACCGATTGCAAAAAAATCGCAAACCTTTTAATTAATTTTGTATATCGAGGTGGGCTGGATCTAGTAACTTTCGATAATTCGTTTATTTTCGCATTATTTATTGTGATATTCGGGAGATTGCTATATTTTCTCAATTCGCAAACGAATTGCAAACGTTTGAGACCGATTGCAGAAAAATCGCAAACCTTTTAAAGGATTTTGTAAGTCCGGGTGAGCTGGATCTAGTAACTTTCGATAATTCGTTTATTTTTGCATTATTTATTATGATATTCGGGAGATTGCTATATTTTCTCAATTCGCAAACGAATCGCAAACGATTGAGACCGATTGCAAAATATCGCAAACCTTTTAAAGGATTTTATATATCGAGGTAGACTGGATCTAGTAACTTTCGATAATTCGTTTATTTTCGCATTATTTATTGTGATATTCGGGAGATTGCTATATTTTCTCAATTCGCAAACGAATTGCAAACGTTTGAGATCGATTGCAAAAAAATCGCAAACCTTTTAAAGGATTTTGTATATCGAGGCGGGCTGGATCTAGTAACTTTCGATAATTCGTCTATTTTTGCATTATTTATTGTGATATTCGGGAGATTGCTATATTTTCTCAATTCGCAAACGATTGAGACCGATTGCAAAAAAATCGCAAACCTTTTAAAGGATTTTGTATATCGAGGTAGACTGGATCTAGTAACTTTCGATAATTCGTTTATTTTCGCATTATTTATTGTGATATTCGGGAGATTGCTATATTTTCTCAATTCGCAAACGAATCGCAAACGTTTGAGATCGATAGCAAAAAAATCGCAAACCTTTTAAAGGATTTTGTATATCCAGGCGGGCTGGATCTAGTAACTTTCGATAATTCGTCTATTTTTGCATTATTTATTGTGATATTCGGGAGATTGCTATATTTTCTCAATTCGCAAACGAATCGCAAACGTTTGAGACCGATTGCAAAAAAATCGCAAACCTTTTAAAGGATTTTGTATATCGAGGCGGGCTGGATCTAGTAACTTTCGATAATTCGTTTATTTTCGCATTATTTATTGTGATATTCGGGAGATTGCTATATTTTCTCAATTCGCAAACGAATCGCAAACGTTTGAGATCGATTGCAAAAAAATCGCAAACCTTTTAAAGGATTTTGTATATCGAGGTGGACTGGATCTAGTAACTTTCGATAATTCGTCTATTTTTGCATTATTTATTGTGATATTCGGGAGATTGCTATATTTTCTCAATTCGCAAACGATTGAGACCGATTGCAAAAAAATCGCAAACCTTTTAATTAATTTTGTATATCGAGGTGGGCTGGATCTAGTAACTTTCGATAATTCGTCTATTTTTGCATTATTTATTGTGATATTCGGGGGATTGCTATGTTTTCTCAATTCGCAAACGAACCGTAAACGTTGGAGCCGGATTGCAAGAAATCGCATACTTTTAAAGGATTTTGTATATCGAGGCTGGCTGGATCTAGTAACTTTCCATAGTTCGTTCATTTTCGCATTATTTATTGTGATATTCGGGAGATTGCTATATTTTCTCAATTCGCAAACGAATCGCAAACGATTGAGACCGATTGCAAAATATCGCAAACCTTTTAAAGGATTTTATATATCGAGGTAGACTGGATCTAGTAACTTTCGATAATTCGTTTATTTTCGCATTATTTATTGTGATATTCGGGAGATTGCTATATTTTCTCAATTCGCAAACGAATCGCAAACGTTTGAAACCGATTGCAGAAAAATCGCAAACCTTTTAAAGGATTTTATATATCGAGGTGGGCTGGATCTAGTAACTTTCGATAATTCGTTTATTTTCGCATTATTTATTGTGATATTCGGGGAATTGCTATATTTTCTCAATTCGCAAACGAATCGCAAACGTTTGAGATCGATTGCAAAAAATCGCAAACCTTTTAAAGGATTTTGTATATCGTGGCGGGCTGGATCTAGTAACTTTCGATAATTCGTCTATTTTTGCATTATTTATTGTGATATTCGGGAGATTGCTATATTTTCTCAATTCGCAAACGAATCGCAAACGTTTGAGATCGATTGCAAAAAAATCGCAAACCTTTTAAAGGATTTTGTATATCGAGGTGGACTGGATCTAGTAACTTTCGATAATTCGTTTATTTTCGCATTATTTATTGTGATATTCGGGAGAGTGCTATATTTTCTCAATTCGCAAACGAATCGCAAACGTTTGAAACCGATTGCAAAAAAATCGCAAACCTTTTAAAGGATTTTGTATATCGAGGCGGGCTGGATCTAGTAACTTTCGATAATTCGTCTATTTTTGCATTATTTATTGTGATATTCGGGAAATTGCTATATTTTCTCAATTCGCAAACGATTGAGACCGATTGCAAAAAAATCGCAAACCTTTTAATTAATTTTGTATATTGAGGTGGGCTGGATCTAGTAACTTTCGATAATTCGTCTATTTTTGCATTATTTATTGTGATATTCGGGAGATTGCTATATTTTCTCAATTCGCAAACGAATCGCAAACGATTGAGACCGATTGCAAAATATCGCAAACCTTTTAAAGGATTTTATATATCGAGGTAGACTGGATCTAGTAACTTTCGATAATTCGTTTATTTTCGCATTATTTGTTGTGATATTCGGGAGATTGCTATATTTTCTCAATTCGCTAACGAATCGCAAACGTTTGAGATCGATTGCAAAAAATCGCAAACCTTTTAAAGGATTTTGTATATCGTGGCGGGCTGGATCTAGTACCTTTCGATAATTCGTCTATTTTTGCATTATTTATTGTGATATTCGGGAGATTGCTATATTTTCTCAATTCGCAAACGAATCGCAAACGTTTGAGATCGATTGCAAAAAAATCGCAAACCTTTTAAAGGATTTTGTATATCGAGGTGGACTGGATCTAGTAACTTTCGATAATTCGTTTATTTTCGCATTATTTATTGTGATATTCGGGAGATTGCTATATTTTCTCAATTCGCAAACGAATCGCAAACGTTTGAGATCGATTGCAAAAAAATCGTAAACCTTTTAAAGGATTTTGTATTTCGAGGTGGGCTGGATCTAGTAACTTTCGATAATTCGTTTATTTTCGTATTATTTAT
Source organism: Trichopria drosophilae (assembly GCA_030407085.1). Taxonomy (NCBI): domain Eukaryota; kingdom Metazoa; phylum Arthropoda; class Insecta; order Hymenoptera; family Diapriidae; genus Trichopria; species Trichopria drosophilae. The sequence continues at coordinate 68,996,116 of CM059584.1, forward strand.
TATGATATTCGGGAAATTGCTATATTTTCTCAATTCGCAAACGATTGAGACCGATTGCAAAAAAATCGCAAACCTTTTAATTAATTTTGTATATCGAGGTGGGCTGGATCTAGTAACTTTCGATAATTCGTTTATTTTCGCATTATTTATTGTGATATTCGGGAGATTGCTATATTTTCTCAATTCGCAAACGAATCGCAAACGTTTGAGATCGATTGCAAAAAATCGCAAACCTTTTAAAGGATTTTGTATATCGTGGCGGGCTGGATCTAGTAACTTTCGATAATTCGTCTATTTTTGCATTATTTATTGTGATATTCGGGAGATTGCTATATTTTCTCAATTCGCAAACGAATCGCAAACGTTTGAGATCGATTGCAAAAAAATCGCAAACCTTTTAAAGGATTTTGTATATCGAGGTGGGCTGGATCTAGTAACTTTCGATAATTCGTTTATTTTTGCATTATTTATTGTGATATTCGGGAGATTGCTATATTTTCTCAATTCGCAAACGAATCGCAAACGTTTGAAACCGATTGCAAAAAAATCGCAAACCTTTTAAAGGATTTTGTATATCGAGGCGGGCTGGATCTAGTAACTTTCGATAATTCGTCTATTTTTGCATTATTTATTGTGATATTCGGGAGATTGCTATATTTTCTCAATTCGCAAACGAATTGCAAACGTTTGAGATCGATTGCAAAAAAATCGCAAACCTTTTAAAGGATTTTGTATATCGAGGCGGGCTGGATCTAGTAACTTTCGATAATTCGTCTATTTTTGCATTATTTATTGTGATATTCGGGAAATTGCTATATTTTCTCAATTCGCAAACGATTGAGACCGATTGCAAAAAAATCGCAAACCTTTTAATTAATTTTGTATATCGAGGTGGGCTGGATCTAGTAACTTTCGATAATTCGTCTATTTTTGCATTATTTATTGTGATATTCGGGAGATTGCTATATTTTCTCAATTCGCAAACGAATCGCAAACGTTTGAGATCGATAGCAAAAAAATCGCAAACCTTTTAAAGGATTTTGTATATCCAGGCGGGCTGGATCTAGTAACTTTCGATAATTCGTCTATTTTTGCATTATTTATTGTGATATTCGGGAGATTGCTATATTTTCTCAATTCGCAAACGAATCGCAAACGTTTGAGACCGATTGCAAAAAAATCGCAAACCTTTTAAAGGATTTTGTATATCGAGGCGGGCTGGATCTAGTAACTTTCGATAATTCGTTTATTTTCGCATTATTTATTGTGATATTCGGGAGATTGCTATATTTTCTCAATTCGCAAACGAATCGCAAACGTTTGAGATCGATTGCAAAAAAATCGCAAACCTTTTAAAGGATTTTGTATATCGAGGCGGGCTGGATCTAGTAACTTTCGATAATTCGTCTATTTTTGCATTATTTATTGTGATATTCGGGAGATTGCTATATTTTCTCAATTCGCAAACGATTGAGACCGATTGCAAAAAAATCGCAAACCTTTTAATTAATTTTGTATATCGAGGTGGGCTGGATCTAGTAACTTTCGATAATTCGTTTATTTTCGCATTATTTATTGTGATATTCGGGAGATTGCTATATTTTCTCAATTCGCAAACGAATCGCAAACGTTTGAGATCGATTGCAAAAAAATCGCAAACCTTTTAAAGGATTTTGTATATCGAGGCGGGCTGGATCTAGTAACTTTCGATAATTCTTCTATTTTTGCATTATTTATTGTGATATTCGGGAGATTGCTATATTTTCTCAATTCGCAAACGAATCGCAAACGTTTGAGATCGATTGCAAAAAAATCGCAAACCTTTTACCCCCCCCCCACCCCCCCCCCCCCCCACCCCCCCCCCCCCCCACCCCCCCCCCCCCCCACCCCCCCCCCCCCCCACCCCCCCCCCCCCCCACCCCCCCCCCCCCCCACCCCCCCCCCCCCCCACCCCCCCCCCCCCCCACCCCCCCCCCCCCCCACCCCCCCCCCCCCCCACCCCCCCCCCCCCCCACCCCCCCCCCCCCCCACCCCCCCCCCCCCCCACCCCCCCCCCCCCCCACCCCCCCCCCCCCCCACCCCCCCCCCCCCCCACCCCCCCCCCCCCCCACCCCCCCCCCCCCCCACCCCCCCCCCCCCCCACCCCCCCCCCCCCCCACCCCCCCCCCCCCCCACCCCCCCCCCCCCCCACCCCCCCCCCCCCCCACCCCCCCCCCCCCCCACCCCCCCCCCCCCCCACCCCCCCCCCCCCCCACCCCCCCCCCCCCCCACCCCCCCCCCCCCCCACCCCCCCCCCCCCCCACCCCCCCCCCCCCCCACCCCCCCCCAAAAATGACCCATTATTATTGATATTGTTTAAACAATTCCCAAAATATATTTTTTTAGAGGCAGAACAAACCGATATTTTCAAGTTCGGAATTACTTTACGGAATATCTTCTTTGATCATAAAATAAAAGAGCCTTAGTGGAACCATTTAAAAATAACTCACTATTATTGATATTATTTAAACAATCACCGGAAGCAGATTTACATTGATACAGATTGAAACGATAATTTCCAGATGATTTTTTTGCGGAACTTCTTTACTGCTCTTAAAAATCATCCACATTTGGAACAATTTAAAAATGACCCATTATTATTGATATTGTTTAAACAATTCCCAAAATAGATTTTTTTAGAGGCAGAACAAAATGATAATGTTATGCTGCATTTTTTTTCATAGAATTTGTTCAATTCTCATACAATAAAACTAGCTTACCTGAAAAAATGTCTAATTTATTATTGTTGATATTATTTAAACAATAACCGGAAGCAGATTCACATTGGCACAGATTGAAACGCTCATTTCCAGCTGATTTTTCCTGCGGAACTTCTTTACTGCTCTTAAAAAATGTCCACAATGGGAACAATTTAAAAATGACCCATTATTATTGATATTGTTTAAACAATTACCAAAATAGATTCTTTTAGAGGCAGAACAAAATGATACTTTTATGCTGCATTGTTTTCATAGAATTTGTTCAATTCTAATACAATAAAACTAGCTTACCTGAAAAAATGTCTAATTTATTATTGTTGATATTATTTAAACAATAACCGGAAGCAGATTCACATTGGCACAGATTGAAACGATCATTTCCAGCTGATTTTAGTTGCGGAACTTCTTTACTGCTCTTAAAAATCATCCACATTTGGAACAATTTAAAAATGACCCATTATTATTGATATTGTTTAAACAATTACCAAAATAGATTCTTTTAGAGGCAGAACAAAATGATAATGTTATGCTGCATTGTTTTCATAGAATTTGTTCAAATTCTCATACAATAAAACTAGCTTACCTGAAAAAATGTCTAATTTAATATTGTTGATATTATTTAAACAATATCCGGAAGCAGATTCACATTGCCACAGATTGAAACGCTCATTTCCAGCTGATTTTTCCTGCGGAACTTCTTTACTGCTCTTAAAAAATGTCCACAATGGGAACAATTTAAAAATGACGCATTATTTTTGATATTATTTAAACAATCACCGGAAGCAAATTCACATTGATACGAATAAATTTTATTCCGAATTTTATTAAATAAAAGAGCCCTAGAGGGAATCATTTAAAAATAACCCACTATTATTGATATTATTTTAATAATCACCGGAAGCAGATTCACATTGGCACAGATTGAAACGATGATTTCCAGCTGATTATTGTTGCGGAACTTCTTTACTGTTCTTAAAAATCATCCACATTTGGAACAATTTAAAAATGACCCATTATTATTGATATTGTTTAAACAATTCCCAAAATAGATTTTTTTAGAGGCAGAACAAAATGATAATGTTATGCTGCATTGTTTTCATAGAATTTGTTCAATTCTCATACAATAAAACTAGCTTACCTGAAAAAATGTCTAATTTAATATTGTTGATATTGTTTAAACAAAGACCGGAAGCAGCTTAACATTGGGACAGATTGAAACGATGATTTCCAGCTGATTATTGTTGCGGAACTTCTTTACTGTTCTTAAAAATCATCCACATTTGGAACAATTTAAAAATGACCCATTATTATTGATATTGTTTAAACAATTACCAAAATAGATTCTTTTAGAGGCAGAACAAAATGATACTTTTATGCTGCATTGTTTTCATAGAATTTGTTCAATTCTAATACAATAAAACTAGCTTACCTGAAAAAATGTCTAATTTATTATTGTTGATATTATTTAAACAATCACCGGAAGCAGATTCACATTGGCACAGATTGAAACGCTCATTTCCAGCTAATTTTTGCTGCGGAACTTCTTTACTGCTCTTAAAAAATGTCCAGAATGGGAACAATTTAAAAATGACGCATTATTTTTGGTATTATTTAAACAATCACCGGAAGCAAATTCACATTGATACGACTAAATTTTATTCCGAATTTTATTAAATAAAAGAGCCCTAGAGGCAATAATTTAAAAATAACCCACTATTATTGATATTATTTTAATAATCACCGGAAGCAGATTCACATTGGCACAGATTGACACGCTCATTTCCAGATGATTTTTTTTGCGGAACTTCGTTACTGCTCTTAAAAAATATCCACCATTGGAACAATTAAAAAATAACTCATTATTATTGATACTGTTTAAACAATAACCAAAACAGATTATTTTAGAGGAAGAACAAAACGATATTTTCAAGTTCGGAATTATTTTACGGAATATCTTCTTTGATCATAAAATAAATGAGCCCTAGTGGGAACCATTTGAAAATATCTCACTATTATTGATATTATTTAAACAGTCACCGGAAGCAGATTCACATTGATACAGATCGAAACGATCATTTCCAGCTGATTTTTGTTGCGGAACTTCTTTGCTGCTCTTACAAAACATCTCCAATGGGAACAATTTCAAAATGACCCATTATTATTGATATCGTTTAAACAATTACCAAAATAGATTCTTTTAGAGGCAGAACAAAATGATAATTTTATGCTGCATTCTTTCATAGAATTTGTTCAATTCTCATACAATAAAACTAGCTTACCTGAAAAAATGTCTCATTTAATATTGTTGATATTGTTTAAACAAACACCAGAAGCAGCTTAACATTGGGACAGATTGAAATGATCATTTCCAGCTGATTTTTGTAGCGGAACTTCTTTACTGCTCTTAACAAACATCCACGATGGAAACAATTTAAAAATGACCCATTATTATTGATATTGTTTAAACAAAGACCGGAAGCAGCTTAACATTGGGACAGATTGAAACGATCATTTTCAGCTGATTTTTGCTGCGGAAGTTCTTTACTGCTCTTAAAAATCATGCACAATTGGAACAATTTAAAAATGACCCATTATTATTGATATTGTTGGAACAATTACCAAAATAGATTCTTTTAGAGTCAGAACAAAACGATATTTTCAAGTTCGGAATTACTTTACGGAATATCTTCTTTGATCATAAAATAAAAGAGCCTTAGTGGAAACCATTAAAAAATAACTCACTATTATTGATATTACTTAAACAATCACCGGAAGCAGATTCACATTGATAAGGATTGAAACGATCATTTCCAGATGATTTTTGTTGCGGAACTTCTTTACTGCTCTTAAAAATCATCCACATTTGGAACAATTTAAAAATGACCCATTATTATTGATATTGTTTAAACAATTACCAAAATAGATTCTTTTAGAGGCAGAACAAAATGATAATGTTATGCTGCATTGTTTTCATAGAATTTGTTCAAATTCTCATACAATAAAACTAGCTTACCTGAAAAAATGTCTAATTTATTATTGTTGATATTGTTTAAACAAAGACCGGAAGCAGCTTAACATTGGGACAGATTGAAACGATCAATTTCAGCTGATTTTTGCTGCGGAACTTCTTTACTTCTCTTAAAAAATGTCCACAATGGGAACAATTTTAAAATGACGCATTATTATTGATATTATTTAAACAATCACCGGAAGCAGATTCACATTAGCACAGATTGAAACGCTCATTTCCAGATGATTTTTTTTGCGGAACTTCTTTACTGCTCTTAAAAATCATGCACAATCGGAGCAATTTAAAAATGACTCATTATTATTGATATTGTTGGAACAATTACCAAAATACATTCTTTTAGAGTCAGAACAAAACGATATTTTCAAGTTCGGAATTACTTTACGGAATATCTTCTTTGATCATAAAATAAAAGAGCCTTAGTGGAAACCATTAAAAAATAACTCACTATTATTGATATTACTTAAACAATCACCGGAAGCAGATTCACATTGATAAGGATTGAAACGATCATTTCCAGATGATTTTTGTTGCGGAACTTCTTTACTGCTCTTAAAAATCATCCACATTTGGAACAATTTAAAAATGACCCATTATTATTGATATTGTTTAAACAATTACCAAAATAGATTCTTTTAGAGGCAGAACAAAATGATAATGTTATGCTGCATTGTTTTCATAGAATTTGTTCAAATTCTCATACAATAAAACTAGCTTACCTGAAAAAATGTCTAATTTAATATTGTTGATATTATTTAAACAATATCCGGAAGCAGATTCACATTGCCACAGATTGAAACGCTCATTTCCAGCTGATTTTTCCTGCGGAACTTCTTTACTGCTCTTAAAAAATGTCCACAATGGGAACAATTTAAAAATGACGCATTATTTTTGATATTATTTAAACAATCACCGGAAGCAAATTCACATTGATACGAATAAATTTTATTCCGAATTTTATTAAATAAAAGAGCCCTAGAGGGAATCATTTAAAAATAACCCACTATTATTGATATTATTTTAATAATCACCGGAAGCAGATTCACATTGGCACAGATTGACACGCTCATTTCCAGATGATTTTTTTTGCGGAACTTCTTTACTGCTCTTAAAAATCATGCACAATTGGAACAATTTAAAAATGACCCATTATTATTGATATTGTTTAAACAATTACCAAAATAGATTCTTTTAGAGGCAGAACAAAATGATACTTTTATGCTGCATTGTTTTCATAGAATTTGTTCAATTCTAATACAATAAAACTAGCTTACCTGAAAAAATGTGTAATTTAATATTGTTGATATTATTGAAACAAAGACCGGAAGCAGCTTAACATTGGGACACATTGAAACGATCATTTCCAGCTAATTTTAGTTGCGGAACTTCTTTACTGCTCTTAAAAATCATCCACATTTGGAACAATTTAAAAATGACCCATTATTATTGATATTGTTTAAACAATTACCAAAATAGATTCTTTTAGAGGCAGAACAAAATGATACTTTTATGCTGCATTGTTTTCATAGAATTTGTTCAATTCTAATACAATAAAACTAGCTTACCTGAAAAAATGTCTAATTTATTATTGTTGATATTATTTAAACAATAACCGGAAGCAGATTCACATTGGCACAGATTGAAACGCTCATTTCCAGCTGATTTTTCCTGCGGAACTTCTTTACTGCTCTTAAAAAATGTCCACAATGGGAACAATTTAAAAATGACCCATTATTTTTGATATTATTTAAACAATCACCGGAAGCAAATTCACATTGATACGAATAAATTTTATTCCGAATTTTATTAAATAAAAGAGCCCTAGTGGGAATCATTTAAAAATAACCCACTATTATTGATATTATTTTAATAATCACCGGAAGCAGATTCACATTGGCACAGATTGACACGCTCATTTCCAGATGATTTTTTTGCGGAACTTCTTTACTGCTCTTAAAAAATATCGACCATTGGAACAATTAAAAAAAACTCATTATTATTGATACTGTTTAAACAATTACCAAAACAGATTATTTTAGAGGCAGAACAAAACGATATTTTCAAGTTCGGAATTATTTTACGGAATATCGTCTTTGATCATAAAATTAAAGAGCTCTAGTGGGAACCATTTGAAAATAACTCACTATTATTGATATTATTTAGACGATCACCGGAAGCAGATTCACATTCAGACAGATCAAAACGCTCATTTCCAGCTGACTTTTGTTGCGGAACTTCTTTACTGCTCTTAAAAATCATGCACAATCGGAACAATTTAAAAATGACTCATTATTATTGATATTGTTGGAACAATTACCAAAATAGATTCATTTAGAGGCAGAACAAAACAATAATGTTATGCTGCATTGTTTTCATAGAATTTGTTCAATTCTCATACAATAAAACTAGCTTACCTGAAAAAATGTCTCATTTAATATTGTTGATATTGTTTAAACAAACACCAGAAGCAGCTTAACATTGGGACAGATTGAAATGATCATTTCCAGCTGATTTTTGTAGCGGAACTTCTTTACTGCTCTTAACAAACATCCACGATGGAAACAATTTAAAAATGACCCATTATTATTGATATTGTTTAAACAATTACCAAAATAGATTCTTTAGAGGCAGAACAAAATGATAATGTTATGCTGCATTGTTTTCATAGAATTTGTTCAGTTCTCATACAATAAAACTAGCTTACCTGAAAAATGTCTAATTTATTATTGTTGATATTGTTTAAACAAAGACCGGAAGCAGCTCAAAATTGGGACAGATTGATACGATCATTTCAAGCTGATTTTTGTTGCGGAATTTCTTTACTGCTCTTAAAAATCATGCACAATTGGAACAATTTAAAAATGACCCATTATTATTGATATTGTTGGAACAATTACCAAAATAGATTCTTTTAGAGGCAGAACAAAATGATAATGTTATGCTGCATTGTTTTCATAGAATTTGTTCAGTTCTCATACAATAAAACTAGCTTACCTGAAAAATGTCTAATTTATTATTGTTGATATTGTTTAAACAAAGACCGGAAGCAGCTTAACATTGGGACAGATTGAAACGATCATTTTCAGCTGATTTTTGCTGCGGAAGTTCTTTACTGCTCTTAAAAAATGTCCACAATGGGAACAATTTAAAAATGACGCATTATTATTGATATTATTTAAACAATCACCGGAAGCAGATTCACATTGGCACAGATTGAAACGCTCATTTCCAGATGATTTTTTTTGCGGAACTTCTTTACTGCTCTTAAAAATCATGCACAATCGGAGCAATTTAAAAATGACTCATTATTATTGATATTGTTGGAACAATTACCAAAATACATTCTTTTAGAGTCAGAACAAAACGATATTTTCAAGTTCGGAATTACTTTACGGAATATCTTCTTTGATCATAAAATAAAAGAGCCTTAGTGGAAACCATTAAAAAATAACTCACTATTATTGATATTACTTAAACAATCACCGGAAGCAGATTCACATTGATAAGGATTGAAACGATCATTTCCAGATGATTTTTGTTGCGGAACTTCTTTACTGCTCTTAAAAATCATCCACATTTGGAACAATTTAAAAATGACCCATTATTATTGATATTGTTTAAACAATTACCAAAATAGATTCTTTAGAGGCAGAACAAAATGATAATGTTATGCTGCATTGTTTTCATAGAATTTGTTCAGTTCTCATACAATAAAACTAGCTTACCTGAAAAATGTCTAATTTATTATTGTTGATATTGTTTAAACAAAGACCGGAAGCAGCTCAAAATTGGGACAGATTGATACGATCATTTCCAGCTGATTTTAGTTGCGGAACTTCTTTACTGCTCTTAATATATGTCCACAATGGGAACAATTTAAAAATGACGCATTGTTATTGATATTATTTAAACAATCACCGGAAGCAGATTCACATTGGCACAGATTGAAACGCTCATTTCCAGCTAATTTTTGCTGCGGAACTTCTTTACTGCTCTTAAAAAATGTCCAGAATGGGAACAATTTAAAAATGACGCATTATTTTTGGTATTATTTAAACAATTACCAAAATAGATTCTTTTAGAGGCAGAACAAAATGATAATGTTATGCTGCATTGTTTTCATAGAATTTGTTCAAATTCTCATACAATAAAACTAGCTTACCTGAAAAAATGTCTAATTTATTATTGTTGATATTATTTAAACAATATCCGGAAGCAGATTCACATTGCCACAGATTGAAACGCTCATTTCCAGCTGATTTTTCCTGCGGAACTTCTTTACTGCTCTTAAAAAATGTCCACAATGGGAACAATTTAAAAATGACGCATTATTTTTGATATTATTTAAACAATCACCGGAAGCAAATTCACATTGATACGAATAAATTTTATTCCGAATTTTATTAAATAAAAGAGCCCTAGAGGGAATCATTTAAAAATAACCCACTATTATTGATATTATTTTAATAATCACCGGAAGCAGATTCACATTGGCACAGATTGACACGCTCATTTCCAGATGATTTTTTTTTGCGGAACTTCTTTACTGCTCTTAAAAATCATGCACAATTGGAACAATTTAAAAATGACCCATTATTATTGATATTGTTTAAACAATTACCAAAATAGATTCTTTTAGAGGCAGAACAAAATGATACTTTTATGCTGCATTGTTTTCATAGAATTTGTTCAATTCTAATACAATAAAACTAGCTTACCTGAAAAAATGTGTAATTTAATATTGTTGATATTATTTAAACAAAGACCGGAAGCAGCTTAACATTGGGACACATTGAAACGATCATTTCCAGCTAATTTTAGTTGCGGAACTTCTTTACTGCTCTTAAAAATCATCCACATTTGGAACAATTTAAAAATGACCCATTATTATTGATATTGTTTAAACAATTACCAAAATAGATTCTTTTAGAGGCAGAACAAAATGATACTTTTATGCTGCATTGTTTTCATAGAATTTGTTCAATTCTAATACAATAAAACTAGCTTACCTGAAAAAATGTCTAATTTATTATTGTTGATATTATTTAAACAATAACCGGAAGCAGATTCACATTGGCACAGATTGAAACGCTCATTTCCAGCTGATTTTTCCTGCGGAACTTCTTTACTGCTCTTAAAAAATGTCCACAATGGGAACAATTTAAAAATGACCCATTATTTTTGATATTATTTAAACAATCACCGGAAGCAAATTCACATTGATACGAATAAATTTTATTCCGAATTTTATTAAATAAAAGAGCCCTAGAGGGAATCATTTAAAAATAACCCACTATTATTGATATTATTTTAATAATCACCGGAAGCAGATTCACATTGGCACAGATTGACACGCTCATTTCCAGATGATTTTTTTGCGGAACTTCTTTACTGCTCTTAAAAAATATCGACCATTGGAACAATTAAAAAAAAACTCATTATTATTGATACTGTTTAAACAATTACCAAAACAGATTATTTTAGAGGCAGAACAAAACGATATTTTCAAGTTCGGAATTATTTTACGGAATATCGCCTTTGATCATAAAATAAAAGAGCTCTAGTGGGAACCATTTGAAAATAACTCACTATTATTGATATTATTTAGACGATCACCGGAAGCAGATTCACATTCAGACAGATCAAAACGCTCATTTCCAGCTGACTTTTGTTGCGGAACTTCTTTACTGCTCTTAAAAATCATGCACAATCGGAACAATTTAAAAATGACTCATTATTATTGATATTGTTGGAACAATTACCAAAATAGATTCATTTAGAGGCAGAACAAAACAATAATGTTATGCTGCATTTTTTCATAGAATTTGTTCAATTCTCATACAATAAAACTAGCTTACCTGAAAAAATGTCTAATTTAATATTGTTGATATTGTTTAAACAAAGACCGGAAGCAGCCCAACATTGGGACAGATTTAAACGATCATTTCCAGCTGATTTTAGTTGCGGAACTTCTTTACTGCTCTTAAAAATCATCCACAATGAGAACAATATTAAAATGACCCATTATTATTGATATTGTTTAAACAATTACCAAAATAGATTCTTTTAGAGGCAGAACAAAATGATAATGTTATGCTGCATTGTTTTCATAGAATTTGTTCAGTTCTCATACAATAAAACTAGCTTACCTGAAAAATGTCTAATTTATTATTGTTGATATTGTTTAAACAAAGACCGGAAGCAGCTTAACATTGGGACAGATTGAAACGATCATTTTCAGCTGATTTTTGCTGCGGAAGTTCTTTACTGCTCTTAAAAAATGTCCACAATGGGAACAATTTAAAAATGACGCATTATTATTGATATTATTTAAACAATCACCGGAAGCAGATTCACATTGGCACAGATTGAAACGCTCATTTCCAGATGATTTTTTTTGCGGAACTTCTTTACTGCTCTTAAAAATCATGCACAATCGGAGCAATTTAAAAATGACTCATTATTATTGATATTGTTGGAACAATTACCAAAATACATTCTTTTAGAGTCAGAACAAAACGATATTTTCAAGTTCGGAATTACTTTACGGAATATCTTCTTTGATCATAAAATAAAAGAGCCTTAGTGGAAACCATTAAAAAATAACTCACTATTATTGATATTACTTAAACAATCACCGGAAGCAGATTCACATTGATAAGGATTGAAACGATCATTTCCAGATGATTTTTGTTGCGGAACTTCTTTACTGCTCTTAAAAATCATCCACATTTGGAACAATTTAAAAATGACCCATTATTATTGATATTGTTTAAACAATTACCAAAATAGATTCTTTTAGAGGCAGAACAAAATGATAATGTTATGCTGCATTGTTTTCATAGAATTTGTTCAAATTCTCATACAATAAAACTAGCTTACCTGAAAAAATGTCTAATTTATTATTGTTGATATTGTTTAAACAAAGACCGGAAGCAGCTTAACATTGGGACAGATTGAAACGATCATTTTCAGCTGATTTTTGCTGCGGAAGTTCTTTACTGCTCTTAAAAAATGTCCACAATGGGAACAATTTAAAAATGACGCATTATTATTGATATTATTTAAACAATCACCGGAAGCAGATTCACATTGGCACAGATTGAAACGCTCATTTCCGGATGATTTTTTTTGCGGAACTTCTTTACTGCTCTTAAAAATCATGCACAATCGGAGCAATTTAAAAATGACTCATTATTATTGATATTTTTGGAACAATTACCAAAATACATTCTTTTAGAGTCAGAACAAAACGATATTTTCAAGTTCGGAATTACTTTACGGAATACCTTCTTTGATCATAAAATAAAAGAGCCTTAGTGGAAACCATTAAAAAATAACTCACTATTATTGACATTACTTAAACAATCACCGGAAGCAGATTCACATTGATAAGGATTGAAACGATCATTTCCAGATGATTTTTGTTGCGGAACTTCTTTACTGCTCTTAAAAATCATCCACATTTGGAACAATTTAAAAATGACCCATTATTATTGATATTGTTTAAACAATTACCAAAATAGATTCTTTTAGAGGCAGAACAAAATGATAATGTTATGCTGCATTGTTTTCATAGAATTTGTTCAAATTCTCATACAATAAAACTAGCTTACCTGAAAAAATGTCTAATTTAATATTGTTGATATTATTTAAACAATATCCGGAAGCAGATTCACATTGCCACAGATTGAAACGCTCATTTCCAGCTGATTTTTCCTGCGGAACTTCTTTACTGCTCTTAAAAAATGTCCACAATGGGAACAATTTAAAAATGACGCATTATTTTTGATATTATTTAAACAATCACCGGAAGCAAATTCACATTGATACGAATAAATTTTATTCCGAATTTTATTAAATAAAAGAGCCCTAGAGGGAATCATTTAAAAATAACCCACTATTATTGATATTATTTTAATAATCACCGGAAGCAGATTCACATTGGCACAGATTGACACGCTCATTTCCAGATGATTTTTTTTGCGGAACTTCTTTACTGCTCTTAAAAATCATGCACAATTGGAACAATTTAAAAATGACCCATTATTATTGATATTGTTTAAACAATTACCAAAATAGATTCTTTTAGAGGCAGAACAAAATGATACTTTTATGCTGCATTGTTTTCATAGAATTTGTTCAATTCTAATACAATAAAACTAGCTTACCTGAAAAAATGTGTAATTTAATATTGTTGATATTATTTAAACAAAGACCGGAAGCAGCTTAACATTGGGACACATTGAAACGATCATTTCCAGCTGATTTTAGTTGCGGAACTTCTTTACTGCTCTTAAAAATCATGCACAATCGGAGCAATTTAAAAATGACTCATTATTATTGATATTGTTGGAACACTTACCAAAATACATTCTTTTAGAGGCAGAACAAAATGATACTTTTATGCTGCATTGTTTTCATAGAATTTGTTCAATTCTAATACAATAAAACTAGCTTACCTGAAAAAATGTCTAATTTATTATTGTTGATATTATTTAAACAATAACCGGAAGCAGATTCACATTGGCACAGATTGAAACGCTCATTTCCAGCTGATTTTTCCTGCGGAACTTCTTTACTGCTCTTAAAAAATGTCCACAATGGGAACAATTTAAAAATGACGCATTATTTTTGATATTATTTAAACAATCACCGGAAGCAAATTCACATTGATACGAATAAATTTTATTCCGAATTTTATTAAATAAAAGAGCCATAGAGGGAATCATTTAAAAATAACCCACAATTATTGATATTATTTTAATAATCACCGGAAGCAGATTCACATTGGCACAGATTGACACACTCATTTCCAGATGATTTTTTTTGCGGAACTTCGTTACTGCTCTTAAAAAATATCCACCATTGGAACAATTAAAAAATAACTCATTATTATTGATACTGTTTAAACAATAACCAAAACAGATTATTTTAGAGGCAGAACAAAACGATATTTTCAAGTTCGGAATTATTTTACGGAATATCGTCTTTGATCATAAAATTAAAGAGCTCTAGTGGGAACCATTTGAAAATAACTCACTATTATTGATATTATTTAGACGATCACCGGAAGCAGATTCACATTCAGACAGATCAAAACGCTCATTTCCAGCTGACTTTTGTTGCGGAACTTCTTTACTGCTCTTAAAAATCATGCACAATCGGAACAATTTAAAAATGACTCATTATTATTGATATTGTTGGAACAATTACCAAAATAGATTCATTTAGAGGCAGAACAAAACAATAATGTTATGCTGCATTTTTTCATAGAATTTGTTCAATTTTCATACAATAAAACTAGCTTACCTGAAAAAATGTCTAATTTAATATTGTTGATATTATTTAAACAAAGACCGGAAGCAGCTTAACATTGGGACACATTGAAACGATCATTTCCAGCTGATTTTAGTTGCGGAACTTCTTTACTGCTCTTAAAAATCATCCACATTTGGAACAATTTAAAAATGACCCATTAATATTGATATTGTTTAAACAATTACCAAAATAGATTCTTTTAGAGGCAGAACAAAATGATAATGTTATGCTGCATTGTTTTCATAGAATTTGTTCAGTTCTCATACAATAAAACTAGCTTACCTGAAAAATGTCTAATTTATTATTGTTGATATTGTTTAAACAAAGACCGGAAGCAGCTTAACATTGGGACAGATTGAAACGATCATTTTCAGCTGATTTTTGCTGCGGAAGTTCTTTACTGCTCTTAAAAAATGTCCACAATGGGAACAATTTAAAAATGACGCATTATTATTGATATTATTTAAACAATCACCGGAAGCAGATTCACATTGGCACAGATTGAAACGCTCATTTCCAGATGATTTTTTTTGCGGAACTTCTTTACTGCTCTTAAAAATCATGCACAATCGGAGCAATTTAAAAATGACTCATTATTATTGATATTGTTGGAACAATTACCAAAATACATTCTTTTAGAGTCAGAACAAAACGATATTTTCAAGTTCGGAATTACTTTACGGAATATCTTCTTTGATCATAAAATAAAAGAGCCTTAGTGGAAACCATTAAAAAATAACTCACTATTATTGATATTACTTAAACAATCACCGGAAGCAGATTCACATTGATAAGGATTGAAACGATCATTTCCAGATGATTTTTGTTGCGGAACTTCTTTACTGCTCTTAAAAATCATCCACATTTGGAACAATTTAAAAATGACCCATTATTATTGATATTGTTTAAACAATTACCAAAATAGATTCTTTTAGAGGCAGAACAAAATGATAATGTTATGCTGCATTGTTTTCATAGAATTTGTTCAAATTCTCATACAATAAAACTAGCTTACCTGAAAAAATGTCTAATTTAATATTGTTGATATTATTTAAACAATATCCGGAAGCAGATTCACATTGCCACAGATTGAAACGCTCATTTCCAGCTGATTTTTCCTGCGGAACTTCTTTACTGCTCTTAAAAAATGTCCACAATGGGAACAATTTAAAAATGACGCATTATTTTTGATATTATTTAAACAATCACCGGAAGCAAATTCACATTGATACGAATAAATTTTATTCCGAATTTTATTAAATAAAAGAGCCCTAGAGGGAATCATTTAAAAATAACCCACTATTATTGATATTATTTTAATAATCACCGGAAGCAGATTCACATTGGCACAGATTGACACGCTCATTTCCAGATGATTTTTTTTGCGGAACTTCTTTACTGCTCTTAAAAATCATGCACAATTGGAACAATTTAAAAATGACCCATTATTATTGATATTGTTTAAACAATTACCAAAATAGATTCTTTTAGAGGCAGAACAAAATGATACTTTTATGCTGCATTGTTTTCATAGAATTTGTTCAATTCTAATACAATAAAACTAGCTTACCTGAAAAAATGTGTAATTTAATATTGTTGATATTATTGAAACAAAGACCGGAAGCAGCTTAACATTGGGACACATTGAAACGATCATTTCCAGCTAATTTTAGTTGCGGAACTTCTTTACTGCTCTTAAAAATCATCCACATTTGGAACAATTTAAAAATGACCCATTATTATTGATATTGTTTAAACAATTACCAAAATAGATTCTTTTAGAGGCAGAACAAAATGATACTTTTATGCTGCATTGTTTTCATAGAATTTGTTCAATTCTAATACAATAAAACTAGCTTACCTGAAAAAATGTCTAATTTATTATTGTTGATATTATTTAAACAATAACCGGAAGCAGATTCACATTGGCACAGATTGAAACGCTCATTTCCAGCTGATTTTTCCTGCGGAACTTCTTTACTGCTCTTAAAAAATGTCCACAATGGGAACAATTTAAAAATGACCCATTATTTTTGATATTATTTAAACAATCACCGGAAGCAAATTCACATTGATACGAATAAATTTTATTCCGAATTTTATTAAATAAAAGAGCCCTAGTGGGAATCATTTAAAAATAACCCACTATTATTGATATTATTTTAATAATCACCGGAAGCAGATTCACATTGGCACAGATTGACACGCTCATTTCCAGATGATTTTTTTGCGGAACTTCTTTACTGCTCTTAAAAAATATCGACCATTGGAACAATTAAAAAAAAACTCATTATTATTGATACTGTTTAAACAATTACCAAAACAGATTATTTTAGAGGCAGAACAAAACGATATTTTCAAGTTCGGAATTATTTTACGGAATATCGTCTTTGATCATAAAATTAAAGAGCTCTAGTGGGAACCATTTGAAAATAACTCACTATTATTGATATTATTTAGACGATCACCGGAAGCAGATTCACATTCAGACAGATCAAAACGCTCATTTCCAGCTGACTTTTGTTGCGGAACTTCTTTACTGCTCTTAAAAATCATGCACAATCGGAACAATTTAAAAATGACTCATTATTATTGATATTGTTGGAACAATTACCAAAATAGATTCATTTAGAGGCAGAACAAAACAATAATGTTATGCTGCATTTTTTCATAGAATTTGTTCAATTTTCATACAATAAAACTAGCTTACCTGAAAAAATGTCTAATTTAATATTGTTGATATTATTTAAACAAAGACCGGAAGCAGCTTAACATTGGGACACATTGAAACGATCATTTCCAGCTGATTTTAGTTGCGGAACTTCTTTACTGCTCTTAAAAATCATCCACATTTGGAACAATTTAAAAATGACCCATTAATATTGATATTGTTTAAACAATTACCAAAATAGATTCTTTTAGAGGCAGAACAAAATGATAATGTTATGCTGCATTGTTTTCATAGAATTTGTTCAGTTCTCATACAATAAAACTAGCTTACCTGAAAAATGTCTAATTTATTATTGTTGATATTGTTTAAACAAAGACCGGAAGCAGCTTAACATTGGGACAGATTGAAACGATCATTTTCAGCTGATTTTTGCTGCGGAAGTTCTTTACTGCTCTTAAAAAATGTCCACAATGGGAACAATTTAAAAATGACGCATTATTATTGATATTATTTAAACAATCACCGGAAGCAGATTCACATTGGCACAGATTGAAACGCTCATTTCCAGATGATTTTTTTTGCGGAACTTCTTTACTGCTCTTAAAAATCATGCACAATCGGAGCAATTTAAAAATGACTCATTATTATTGATATTGTTGGAACAATTACCAAAATACATTCTTTTAGAGTCAGAACAAAACGATATTTTCAAGTTCGGAATTACTTTACGGAATATCTTCTTTGATCATAAAATAAAAGAGCCTTAGTGGAAACCATTAAAAAATAACTCACTATTATTGATATTACTTAAACAATCACCGGAAGCAGATTCACATTGATAAGGATTGAAACGATCATTTCCAGATGATTTTTGTTGCGGAACTTCTTTACTGCTCTTAAAAATCATCCACATTTGGAACAATTTAAAAATGACCCATTATTATTGATATTGTTTAAACAATTACCAAAATAGATTCTTTTAGAGGCAGAACAAAATGATAATGTTATGCTGCATTGTTTTCATAGAATTTGTTCAAATTCTCATACAATAAAACTAGCTTACCTGAAAAAATGTCTAATTTAATATTGTTGATATTATTTAAACAATATCCGGAAGCAGATTCACATTGCCACAGATTGAAACGCTCATTTCCAGCTGATTTTTCCTGCGGAACTTCTTTACTGCTCTTAAAAAATGTCCACAATGGGAACAATTTAAAAATGACGCATTATTTTTGATATTATTTAAACAATCACCGGAAGCAAATTCACATTGATACGAATAAATTTTATTCCGAATTTTATTAAATAAAAGAGCCCTAGAGGGAATCATTTAAAAATAACCCACTATTATTGATATTATTTTAATAATCACCGGAAGCAGATTCACATTGGCACAGATTGACACGCTCATTTGCAGATGATTTTTGTTGCGGAACTTCTTTACTGCTCTTAAAAATCATCCACATTTGGAACAATTTAAAAATGACCCATTATTATTGATATTGTTTAAACAATTCCCAAAATATATTTTTTTAGAGGCAGAACAAACCGATATTTTCAAGTTCGGAATTACTTTACGGAATATCTTCTTTGATCATAAAATAAAAGAGCCTTAGTGGAACCATTTAAAAATAACTCACTATTATTGATATTATTTTAATAATCACCGGAAGCAGATTCACATTGGCACAGATTGACACGCTCATTTGCAGATGATTTTTGTTGCGGAACTTCTTTACTGCTCTTAAAAATCATCCACATTTGGAACAATTTAAAAATGACCCATTATTATTGATATTGTTAAAACAATTCCCAAAATAGATTTTTTTAGAGACAGAACAAAATGATAATGTTATGCTGCATTGTTTTCATAGAATTTGTTCAATTCTCATACAATAAAACTAGCTTACCTGAAAAAATGTCTAATTTATTATTGTTGATATTGTTTAAACAAAGACCGGAAGCAGCTTAACATTGGCACAGATTGAAACGCTCATTTCCAGCTGATTTTTCCTGCGGAACTTCTTTACTGCTCTTAAAAAATGTCCACAATGGGAACAATTTTAAAATGACGCATTATTATTGATATTATTTAAACAATCACCGGAAGCAGATTCACATTGGCACAGATTGAAACGCTCATTTCCAGATGATTTTTTTGCGGAACTTCTTTACTGCTCTTAAAAATCATGCACAATCGGAGCAATTTAAAAATGACTCATTATTATTGATATTGTTGGAACACTTACCAAAATACATTCTTTTAGAGGCAGAACAAAATGATATTTTCAAGTTCGGAATTACTTTACGGAATACCTTCTTTGATCATAAAATAAAAGAGCCTTAGTGGAAACCATTAAAAAATAACTCACTATTATTGACATTACTTAAACAATCACCGGAAGCAGATTCACATTGATAAGGATTGAAACGATCATTTCCAGATGATTTTTGTTGCGGAACTTCTTTACTGCTCTTAAAAATCATCCACATTTGGAACAATTTAAAAATGACCCATTATTATTGATATTGTTTAAACAATTACCAAAATAGATTCTTTTAGAGGCAGAACAAAATGATAATGTTATGCTGCATTGTTTTCATAGAATTTGTTCAAATTCTCATACAATAAAACTAGCTTACCTGAAAAAATGTCTAATTTAATATTGTTGATATTATTTAAACAATATCCGGAAGCAGATTCACATTGCCACAGATTGAAACGCTCATTTCCAGCTGATTTTTCCTGCGGAACTTCTTTACTGCTCTTAAAAAATGTCCACAATGGGAACAATTTAAAAATGACGCATTATTTTTGATATTATTTAAACAATCACCGGAAGCAAATTCACATTGATACGAATAAATTTTATTCCGAATTTTATTAAATAAAAGAGCCCTAGAGGGAATCATTTAAAAATAACCCACTATTATTGATATTATTTTAATAATCACCGGAAGCAGATTCACATTCAGACAGATCAAAACGCTCATTTCCAGCTGACTTTTGTTGCGGAACTTCTTTACTGCTCTTAAAAATCATGCACAATCGGAACAAATTAAAAATGACTCATTATTATTGATATTGTTGGAACAATTACCAAAATAGATTCATTTAGAGGCAGAACAAAACAATAATGTTATGCTGCATTTTTTCATAGAATTTGTTCAATTTTCATACAATAAAACTAGCTTACCTGAAAAAATGTCTAATTTAATATTGTTGATATTATTTAAACAAAGACCGGAAGCAGCTTAACATTGGGACACATTGAAACGATCATTTCCAGCTGATTTTAGTTGCGGAACTTCTTTACTGCTCTTAAAAATCATCCACATTTGGAACAATTTAAAAATGACCCATTATTATTGATATTGTTAAAACAATTCCCAAAATAGATTTTTTTAGAGGCAGAACAAAATGATAATGTTATGCTGCATTGTTTTCATAGAATTTGTTCAATTCTCATACAATAAAACTAGCTTACCTGAAAAAATGTCTAATTTATTATTGTTGATATTGTTTAAACAAAGACCGGAAGCAGCTTAACATTGGGACAGATTGAAACGATCAATTTCAGCTGATTTTTGCTGCGGAACTTCTTTACTTCTCTTAAAAAATGTCCACAATGGGAACAATTTTAAAATGACGCATTATTATTGATATTATTTAAACAATCACCGGAAGCAGATTCACATTAGCACAGATTGAAACGCTCATTTCCAGATGATTTTTTTTGCGGAACTTCTTTACTGCTCTTAAAAATCATGCACAATCGGAGCAATTTAAAAATGACTCATTATTATTGATATTGTTGGAACAATTACCAAAATACATTCTTTTAGAGTCAGAACAAAACGATATTTTCAAGTTCGGAATTACTTTACGGAATATCTTCTTTGATCATAAAATAAAAGAGCCTTAGTGGAAACCATTAAAAAATAACTCACTATTATTGATATTACTTAAACAATCACCGGAAGCAGATTCACATTGATAAGGATTGAAACGATCATTTCCAGATGATTTTTGTTGCGGAACTTCTTTACTGCTCTTAAAAATCATCCACATTTGGAATAATTTAAAAATGACCCATTATTATTGATATTGTTAAAACAATTCCCAAAATAGATTTTTTTAGAGGCAGAACAAAATGATAATGTTATGCTGCATTGTTTTCATAGAATTTGTTCAATTCTCATACAATAAAACTAGCTTACCTGAAAAAATGTCTAATTTATTATTGTTGATATTGTTTAAACAAAGACCGGAAGCAGGTTAACATTGGGACAGATTGAAACGATCAATTTCAGCTGATTTTTGCTGCGGAACTTCTTTACGGCTCTTAAAAAATGTCCACAATGGGAACAATTTTAAAATGACGCATTATTATTGATATTATTTAAACAATCACCGGAAGCAGATTCACATTGGCACAGATTGAAACGCTCATTTCCAGATGATTTTTTTTGCGGAACTTCTTTACTGCTCTTAAAAATCATCCACATTTGGAACAATTTAAAAATGACCCATTATTATTGATATTGTTTAAACAATTACCAAAATAGATTCTTTTAGAGGCAGAACAAAATGATAATGTTATGCTGCATTGTTTTCATAGAATTTGTTCAAATTCTCATACAATAAAACTAGCTTACCTGAAAAAATGTCTAATTTAATATTGTTGATATTATTTAAACAATATCCGGAAGCAGATTCACATTGCCACAGATTGAAACGCTCATTTCCAGCTGATTTTTCCTGCGGAACTTCTTTACTGCTCTTAAAAAATGTCCACAATGGGAACAATTTAAAAATGACGCATTATTTTTGATATTATTTAAACAATCACCGGAAGCAAATTCACATTGATACGAATAAATTTTATTCCGAATTTTATTAAATAAAAGAGCCCTAGAGGGAATCATTTAAAAATAACCCACTATTATTGATATTATTTTAATAATCACCGGAAGCAGATTCACATTGGCACAGATTGACACGCTCATTTCCAGATGATTTTTTTTGCGGAACTTCTTTACTGCTCTTAAAAATCATGCACAATTGGAACAATTTAAAAATGACCCATTATTATTGATATTGTTTAAACAATTACCAAAATAGATTCTTTTAGAGGCAGAACAAAATGATACTTTTATGCTGCATTGTTTTCATAGAATTTGTTCAATTCTAATACAATAAAACTAGCTTACCTGAAAAAATGTGTAATTTAATATTGTTGATATTATTGAAACAAAGACCGGAAGCAGCTTAACATTGGGACACATTGAAACGATCATTTCCAGCTAATTTTAGTTGCGGAACTTCTTTACTGCTCTTAAAAATCATCCACATTTGGAACAATTTAAAAATGACCCATTATTATTGATATTGTTTAAACAATTACCAAAATAGATTCTTTTAGAGGCAGAACAAAATGATACTTTTATGCTGCATTGTTTTCATAGAATTTGTTCAATTCTAATACAATAAAACTAGCTTACCTGAAAAAATGTCTAATTTATTATTGTTGATATTATTTAAACAATAACCGGAAGCAGATTCACATTGGCACAGATTGAAACGCTCATTTCCAGCTGATTTTTCCTGCGGAACTTCTTTACTGCTCTTAAAAAATGTCCACAATGGGAACAATTTAAAAATGACCCATTATTTTTGATATTATTTAAACAATCACCGGAAGCAAATTCACATTGATACGAATAAATTTTATTCCGAATTTTATTAAATAAAAGAGCCCTAGTGGGAATCATTTAAAAATAACCCACTATTATTGATATTATTTTAATAATCACCGGAAGCAGATTCACATTGGCACAGATTGACACGCTCATTTCCAGATGATTTTTTTGCGGAACTTCTTTACTGCTCTTAAAAAATATCGACCATTGGAACAATTAAAAAAAAACTCATTATTATTGATACTGTTTAAACAATTACCAAAACAGATTATTTTAGAGGCAGAACAAAACGATATTTTCAAGTTCGGAATTATTTTACGGAATATCGTCTTTGATCATAAAATTAAAGAGCTCTAGTGGGAACCATTTGAAAATAACTCACTATTATTGATATTATTTAGACGATCACCGGAAGCAGATTCACATTCAGACAGATCAAAACGCTCATTTCCAGCTGACTTTTGTTGCGGAACTTCTTTACTGCTCTTAAAAATCATGCACAATCGGAACAATTTAAAAATGACTCATTATTATTGATATTGTTGGAACAATTACCAAAATAGATTCATTTAGAGGCAGAACAAAACAATAATGTTATGCTGCATTGTTTTCATAGAATTTGTTCAGTTCTCATACAAAAAACTAGCTTACCTGAAAAATGTCTAATTTATTATTGTTGATATTGTTTAAACAAAGACCGGAAGCAGCTTAACATTGGGACAGATTGAAACGATCATTTTCAGCTGATTTTTGCTGCGGAAGTTCTTTACTGCTCTTAAAAAATGTCCACAATGGGAACAATTTAAAAATGACGCATTATTATTGATATTATTTAAACAATCACCGGAAGCAGATTCACATTGGCACAGATTGAAACGCTCATTTCCAGATGATTTTTTTTGCGGAACTTCTTTACTGCTCTTAAAAATCATGCACAATCGGAGCAATTTAAAAATGACTCATTATTATTGATATTTTTGGAACAATTACCAAAATACATTCTTTTAGAGTCAGAACAAAACGATATTTTCAAGTTCGGAATTACTTTACGGAATACCTTCTTTGATCATAAAATAAAAGAGCCTTAGTGGAAACCATTAAAAAATAACTCACTATTATTGACATTACTTAAACAATCACCGGAAGCCGATTCACATTGATAAGGATTGAAACGATCATTTCCAGATGATTTTTGTTGCGGAACTTCTTTACTGCTCTTAAAAATCATCCACATTTGGAACCATTTAAAAATGACCCATTATTATTGATATTGTTTAAACAATTACCAAAATAGATTCTTTTAGAGGCAGAACAAAATGATAATGTTATGCTGCATTGTTTTCATAGAATTTGTTCAAATTCTCATACAATAAAACTAGCTTACCTGAAAAAATGTCTAATTTAATATTGTTGATATTATTTAAACAATATCCGGAAGCAGATTCACATTGCCACAGATTGAAACGCTCATTTCCAGCTGATTTTTCCTGCGGAACTTCTTTACTGCTCTTAAAAAATGTCCACAATGGGAACAATTTAAAAATGACGCATTATTTTTGATATTATTTAAACAATCACCGGAAGCAAATTCACATTGATACGAATAAATTTTATTCCGAATTTTATTAAATAAAAGAGCCCTAGAGGGAATCATTTAAAAATAACCCACTATTATTGATATTATTTTAATAATCACCGGAAGCAGATTCACATTGGCACAGATTGACACGCTCATTTGCAGATGATTTTTGTTGCGGAACTTCTTTACTGCTCTTAAAAATCATGCACAATCGGAACAATTTAAAAATGACTCATTATTATTGATATTGTTGGAACAATTACCAAAATAGATTCATTTAGAGGCAGAACAAAACAATAATGTTATGCTGCATTTTTTCATAGAATTTGTTCAATTTTCATACAATAAAACTAGCTTACCTGAAAAAATGTGTAATTTAATATTGTTGATATTATTGAAACAAAGACCGGAAGCAGCTTAACATTGGGACACATTGAAACGATCATTTCCAGCTAATTTTAGTTGCGGAACTTCTTTACTGCTCTTAAAAATCATCCACATTTGGAACAATTTAAAAATGACCCATTATTATTGATATTGTTTAAACAATTACCAAAATAGATTCTTTTAGAGGCAGAACAAAATGATACTTTTATGCTGCATTGTTTTCATAGAATTTGTTCAATTCTAATACAATAAAACTAGCTTACCTGAAAAAATGTCTAATTTATTATTGTTGATATTATTTAAACAATAACCGGAAGCAGATTCACATTGGCACAGATTGAAACGCTCATTTCCAGCTGATTTTTCCTGCGGAACTTCTTTACTGCTCTTAAAAAATGTCCACAATGGGAACAATTTAAAAATGACCCATTATTTTTATATTATTTAAACAATCACCGGAAGCAGATTCACATTGGCACAGATTGAAACGCTCATTTCCAGATGATTTTTTTTGCGGAACTTCTTTACTGCTCTTAAAAATCATGCACAATTGGAACAATTTAAAAATGACCCATTATTATTGATATTGTTGGAACAATTACCAAAATAGATTCTTTTAGAGGCAGAACAAAACGATATTTTCAAGTTCGGAATTACTTTACGGAATATCTTCTTTGATCATAAAATATAAGAGCCTTAGTGGAAACCGTTAAAAAATAACTCACTATTATTGATATTATTTAAACAATCACCGGAAGCAGATTCACATTGATACAGATCGAAACGATCATTTCCAGATGATTTTTGTTGCGGAACTTCTTTACTGCTCTTAAAAATCATCCACATTTGGAACAATTTAAAAATGACCCATTATTATTGATATTGTTAAAACAATTCCCAAAATAGATTTTTTTAGAGGCAGAACAAAATGATAATGTTATGCTGCATTGTTTTCATAGAATTTGTTCAATTCTCATACAATAAAACTAGCTTACCTGAAAAAATGTCTAATTTATTATTGTTGATATTGTTTAAACAAAGACCGGAAGCAGCTTAACATTGGGACAGATTGAAACGATCAATTTCAGCTGATTTTTGCTGCGGAACTTCTTTACTGCTCTTAAAAAATGTCCACAATGGGAACAATTTTAAAATGACGCATTATTATTGATATTATTTAAACAATCACCGGAAGCAGATTCACATTGGCACAGATTGAAACGCTCATTTCCAGATGATTTTTTTTGCGGAACTTCTTTACTGCTCTTAAAAATCATCCACATTTGGAACAATTTAAAAATGACCCATTATTATTGATATTGTTTAAACAATTACCAAAATAGATTCTTTTAGAGGCAGAACAAAATGATAATGTTATGCTGCATTGTTTTCATAGAATTTGTTCAAATTCTCATACAATAAAACTAGCTTACCTGAAAAAATGTCTAATTTAATATTGTTGATATTATTTAAACAATATCCGGAAGCAGATTCACATTGCCACAGATTGAAACGCTCATTTCCAGCTGATTTTTCCTGCGGAACTTCTTTACTGCTCTTAAAAAATGTCCACAATGGGAACAATTTAAAAATGACGCATTATTTTTGATATTATTTAAACAATCACCGGAAGCAAATTCACATTGATACGAATAAATTTTATTCCGAATTTTATTAAATAAAAGAGCCCTAGAGGGAATCATTTAAAAATAACCCACTATTATTGATATTATTTAAACAATCACCGGAAGCAGATTCACATTGGCACAGATTGAAACGCTCATTTCCAGATGATTTTTTTGCGGAACTTCTTTACTGCTCTTAAAAATCATGCACAATCGGAGCAATTTAAAAATGACTCATTATTATTGATATTGTTGGAACACTTACCAAAATACATTCTTTTAGAGGCAGAACAAAATGATACTTTTATGCTGCATTGTTTTCATAGAATTTGTTCAATTCTAATACAATAAAACTAGCTTACCTGAAAAAATGTCTAATTTATTATTGTTGATATTATTTAAACAATAACCGGAAGCAGCTTAACATTGGGACACATTGAAACGATCATTTCCAGCTAATTTTAGTTGCGGAACTTCTTTACTGCTCTTAAAAATCATCCACATTTGGAACAATTTAAAAATGACCCATTATTATTGATATTGTTTAAACAATTACCAAAATAGATTCTTTTAGAGGCAGAACAAAATGATACTTTTATGCTGCATTGTTTTCATAGAATTTGTTCAATTCTAATACAATAAAACTAGCTTACCTGAAAAAATGTCTAATTTATTATTGTTGATATTATTTAAACAATAACCGGAAGCAGATTCACATTGGCACAGATTGAAACGCTCATTTCCAGCTGATTTTTCCTGCGGAACTTCTTTACTGCTCTTAAAAAATGTCCACAATGGGAACAATTTAAAAATGACGCATTATTTTTGATATTATTTAAACAATCACCGGAAGCAAATTCACATTGATACGAATAAATTTTATTCCGAATTTTATTAAATAAAAGAGCCCTAGTGGGAATCATTTAAAAATAACCCACTATTATTGATATTATTTTAATAATCACCGGAAGCAGATTCACATTGGCACAGATTGACACGCTCATTTCCAGATGATTTTTTTGCGGAACTTCTTTACTGCTCTTAAAAAATATCGACCATTGGAACAATTAAAAAAAAACTCATTATTATTGATACTGTTTAAACAATTACCAAAACAGATTATTTTAGAGGCAGAACAAAACGATATTTTCAAGTTCGGAATTATTTTACGGAATATCGTCTTTGATCATAAAATTAAAGAGCTCTAGTGGGAACCATTTGAAAATAACTCACTATTAT
Source organism: Trichopria drosophilae (assembly GCA_030407085.1). Taxonomy (NCBI): domain Eukaryota; kingdom Metazoa; phylum Arthropoda; class Insecta; order Hymenoptera; family Diapriidae; genus Trichopria; species Trichopria drosophilae. The sequence continues at coordinate 69,024,431 of CM059584.1, forward strand.
TGATATTATTTAGACGATCACCGGAAGCAGATTCACATTCAGACAGATCAAAACGCTCATTTCCAGCTGACTTTTGTTGCGGAACTTCTTTACTGCTCTTAAAAATCATGCACAATCGGAACAATTTAAAAATGACTCATTATTATTGATATTGTTGGAACAATTACCAAAATAGATTCATTTAGAGGCAGAACAAAACAATAATGTTATGCTGCATTTTTTCATAGAATTTGTTCAATTTTCATACAATAAAACTAGCTTACCTGAAAAAATGTCTAATTTATTATTGTTGATATTATTTAAACAATAACCGGAAGCAGATTCACATTGGCACAGATTGAAACGATCATTTCCAGCTGATTTTAGTTGCGGAACTTCTTTACTGCTCTTAAAAATCATCCACATTTGGAACAATTTAAAAATGACCCATTAATATTGATATTGTTTAAACAATTACCAAAATAGATTCTTTTAGAGGCAGAACAAAATGATAATGTTATGCTGCATTGTTTTCATAGAATTTGTTCAGTTCTCATACAATAAAACTAGCTTACCTGAAAAATGTCTAATTTATTATTGTTGATATTGTTTAAACAAAGACCGGAAGCAGCTTAACATTGGGACAGATTGAAACGATCATTTTCAGCTGATTTTTGCTGCGGAAGTTCTTTACTGCTCTTAAAAAATGTCCACAATGGGAACAATTTAAAAATGACGCATTATTATTGATATTATTTAAACAATCACCGGAAGCAGATTCACATTGGCACAGATTGAAACGCTCATTTCCAGATGATTTTTTTTGCGGAACTTCTTTACTGCTCTTAAAAATCATGCACAATCGGAGCAATTTAAAAATGACTCATTATTATTGATATTGTTGGAACAATTACCAAAATACATTCTTTTAGAGTCAGAACAAAACGATATTTTCAAGTTCGGAATTACTTTACGGAATATCTTCTTTGATCATAAAATAAAAGAGCCTTAGTGGAAACCATTAAAAAATAACTCACTATTATTGATATTACTTAAACAATCACCGGAAGCAGATTCACATTGATAAGGATTGAAACGATCATTTCCAGATGATTTTTGTTGCGGAACTTCTTTACTGCTCTTAAAAATCATCCACATTTGGAACAATTTAAAAATGACCCATTATTATTGATATTGTTTAAACAATTACCAAAATAGATTCTTTTAGAGGCAGAACAAAATGATAATGTTATGCTGCATTGTTTTCATAGAATTTGTTCAAATTCTCATACAATAAAACTAGCTTACCTGAAAAAATGTCTAATTTAATATTGTTGATATTATTTAAACAATATCCGGAAGCAGATTCACATTGCCACAGATTGAAACGCTCATTTCCAGCTGATTTTTCCTGCGGAACTTCTTTACTGCTCTTAAAAAATGTCCACAATGGGAACAATTTAAAAATGACGCATTATTTTTGATATTATTTAAACAATCACCGGAAGCAAATTCACATTGATACGAATAAATTTTATTCCGAATTTTATTAAATAAAAGAGCCCTAGAGGGAATCATTTAAAAATAACCCACTATTATTGATATTATTTTAATAATCACCGGAAGCAGATTCACATTGGCACAGATTGACACGCTCATTTCCAGATGATTTTTTTTGCGGAACTTCTTTACTGCTCTTAAAAATCATGCACAATTGGAACAATTTAAAAATGACCCATTATTATTGATATTGTTTAAACAATTACCAAAATAGATTCTTTTAGAGGCAGAACAAAATGATACTTTTATGCTGCATTGTTTTCATAGAATTTGTTCAATTCTAATACAATAAAACTAGCTTACCTGAAAAAATGTGTAATTTAATATTGTTGATATTATTGAAACAAAGACCGGAAGCAGCTTAACATTGGGACACATTGAAACGATCATTTCCAGCTAATTTTAGTTGCGGAACTTCTTTACTGCTCTTAAAAATCATCCACATTTGGAACAATTTAAAAATGACCCATTATTATTGATATTGTTTAAACAATTACCAAAATAGATTCTTTTAGAGGCAGAACAAAATGATACTTTTATGCTGCATTGTTTTCATAGAATTTGTTCAATTCTAATACAATAAAACTAGCTTACCTGAAAAAATGTCTAATTTATTATTGTTGATATTATTTAAACAATAACCGGAAGCAGATTCACATTGGCACAGATTGAAACGCTCATTTCCAGCTGATTTTTCCTGCGGAACTTCTTTACTGCTCTTAAAAAATGTCCACAATGGGAACAATTTAAAAATGACCCATTATTTTTGATATTATTTAAACAATCACCGGAAGCAAATTCACATTGATACGAATAAATTTTATTCCGAATTTTATTAAATAAAAGAGCCCTAGTGGGAATCATTTAAAAATAACCCACTATTATTGATATTATTTTAATAATCACCGGAAGCAGATTCACATTGGCACAGATTGACACGCTCATTTCCAGATGATTTTTTTGCGGAACTTCTTTACTGCTCTTAAAAAATATCGACCATTGGAACAATTAAAAAAAAACTCATTATTATTGATACTGTTTAAACAATTACCAAAACAGATTATTTTAGAGGCAGAACAAAACGATATTTTCAAGTTCGGAATTATTTTACGGAATATCGTCTTTGATCATAAAATTAAAGAGCTCTAGTGGGAACCATTTGAAAATAACTCACTATTATTGATATTATTTAGACGATCACCGGAAGCAGATTCACATTCAGACAGATCAAAACGCTCATTTCCAGCTGACTTTTGTTGCGGAACTTCTTTACTGCTCTTAAAAATCATGCACAATCGGAACAATTTAAAAATGACTCATTATTATTGATATTGTTGGAACAATTACCAAAATAGATTCATTTAGAGGCAGAACAAAACAATAATGTTATGCTGCATTTTTTCATAGAATTTGTTCAATTTTCATACAATAAAACTAGCTTACCTGAAAAAATGTCTAATTTAATATTGTTGATATTATTTAAACAAAGACCGGAAGCAGCTTAACATTGGGACATTGAAACGATCATTTCCAGCTGATTTTAGTTGCGGAACTTCTTTACTGCTCTTAAAAATCATCCACATTTGGAACAATTTAAAAATGACCCATTAATATTGATATTGTTTAAACAATTACCAAAATAGATTCTTTTAGAGGCAGAACAAAATGATAATGTTATGCTGCATTGTTTTCATAGAATTTGTTCAGTTCTCATACAATAAAACTAGCTTACCTGAAAAATGTCTAATTTATTATTGTTGATATTGTTTAAACAAAGACCGGAAGCAGCTTAACATTGGGACAGATTGAAACGATCATTTTCAGCTGATTTTTGCTGCGGAAGTTCTTTACTGCTCTTAAAAAATGTCCACAATGGGAACAATTTAAAAATGACGCATTATTATTGATATTATTTAAACAATCACCGGAAGCAGATTCACATTGGCACAGATTGAAACGCTCATTTCCAGATGATTTTTTTTGCGGAACTTCTTTACTGCTCTTAAAAATCATGCACAATCGGAGCAATTTAAAAATGACTCATTATTATTGATATTGTTGGAACAATTACCAAAATACATTCTTTTAGAGTCAGAACAAAACGATATTTTCAAGTTCGGAATTACTTTACGGAATATCTTCTTTGATCATAAAATAAAAGAGCCTTAGTGGAAACCATTAAAAAATAACTCACTATTATTGATATTACTTAAACAATCACCGGAAGCAGATTCACATTGATAAGGATTGAAACGATCATTTCCAGATGATTTTTGTTGCGGAACTTCTTTACTGCTCTTAAAAATCATCCACATTTGGAACAATTTAAAAATGACCCATTATTATTGATATTGTTTAAACAATTACCAAAATAGATTCTTTTAGAGGCAGAACAAAATGATAATGTTATGCTGCATTGTTTTCATAGAATTTGTTCAAATTCTCATACAATAAAACTAGCTTACCTGAAAAAATGTCTAATTTAATATTGTTGATATTATTTAAACAATATCCGGAAGCAGATTCACATTGCCACAGATTGAAACGCTCATTTCCAGCTGATTTTTCCTGCGGAACTTCTTTACTGCTCTTAAAAAATGTCCACAATGGGAACAATTTAAAAATGACGCATTATTTTTGATATTATTTAAACAATCACCGGAAGCAAATTCACATTGATACGAATAAATTTTATTCCGAATTTTATTAAATAAAAGAGCCCTAGAGGCAATAATTTAAAAATAACCCACTATTATTGATATTATTTTAATAATCACCGGAAGCAGATTCACATTGGCACAGATTGACACGCTCATTTCCAGATGATTTTTTTTGCGGAACTTCTTTACTGCTCTTAAAAAATATCCACCATTGGAACAATTAAAAAATAACTCATTATTATTGATACTGTTTAAACAATTACCAAAACAGATTATTTTAGAGGCAGAACAAAACGATATTTTCAAGTTCGGAATTATTTTACGGAATATCTTCTTTGATCATAAAATAAAAGAGCTCTAGTGGGAACCATTTGAAAATAACTCACTATTATTGATATTATTTAGACGATCACCGGAAGCAGATTCACATTCAGACAGATCGAAACGCTCATTTCCAGCTGGTTTTTGTTGCGGAACTTCTTTACTGCTCTTAAAAATCATCCACAATGAGAACAATATTAAAATGACCCATTATTATTGATATTGTTTAAACAAACACCGGAAGCAGATTCACATTGATACAGATCGAAACGATCATTTCCAGATGATTTTTGTTGCGGAACTTCTTTACTGCTCTTAAAAATCATCCACATTTGGAACAATTTAAAAATGACCCATTATTATTGATATTGTTAAAACAATTCCCAAAATAGATTTTTTTAGAGGCAGAACAAAATGATAATGTTATGCTGCATTGTTTTCATAGAATTTGTTCAATTCTCATACAATAAAACTAGCTTACCTGAAAAAATGTCTAATTTATTATTGTTGATATTATTTAAACAATAACCGGAAGCAGATTCACATTGGCACAGATTGAAACGCTCATTTCCAGCTGATTTTTCCTGCGGAACTTCTTTACTGCTCTTAAAAAATGTCAACAATGGGAACAATTTAAAAATGACGCATTATTTTTGATATTATTTAAACAATCACCGGAAGCAAATTCACATTGATACGAATAACTTTTATTCCGAATTTTATTAAATAAAAGAGCCCTAGAGGGAATCATTTAAAAATAACCCACTATTATTGATATTATTTTAATAATCACCGGAAGGAGATTCACATTGGCACAGATTGACACGCTCATTTCCAGATGATTTTTTTTTTGCGGAACTTCTTTACTGCTCTTAAAAAATATCCACCATTGGAACAATTAAAAAATAACTCATTGTTATTGATACTGTTTAAACAATTACCAAAACAGATTATTTTAGAGGCAGAACAAAACGATATTTTCAAGTTCGGAATTATTTTACGGAATATCTTCTTTGATCATAAAATAAAAGAGAGTGGTAGAAGTATGACCGTCCGAAATTCGTTTCCACCGCCGCCAGCAGGCGTCGCCACAGTCGCGACGCTGTCGCAGCATGCGAGGTGGTAGATTCGTGAACTAATTTGCAGACTGACTCGTGGACTAATTCATGGACTGAGCCTCGGACTGACTCGCGGGCCGATTCGCATTTTTGATTTGATGTTTAGTTCGCGGGCTTATAATTCAAGACTCTCTCATTGGGAAATCTGACCGTCACTAATGAAGTCATTAAGATGACGCAAGGACTTCGTGGACGGTCCCATTGAGTTTTCGAAGATTAATGCTGTAGCGTTATGCATATATCTTTCGATCTTTTAAATGTGCCCTGTTGGGAAATCTTTCTTTCAATATGGCACACCGTTACCGACCTAATTCTGATGTTACATATCTTTTTTGATGAATTGAAAGCGTAGATTTCCATTAGTCTAAATACCAGCTTGAAGGTGTCTGGCTCAATCTCGTATATCGACGACCTACTTTTTAAGTCTCACACAAATTTTAAAACCCTGTTACTCGTTATTGACGCAATAAGGGCTTTGACCTCTCCCTTGTCATGTTGTAAGTTTGAATTCACCTTTTAGAATTTTCTCTCGTCGGGGAAATCTATCCCTCAATATGACAGTCGTCTTGACAAGCCGTTAGCGTAACTCAATGATCTCCAATAGTGACAAAACCGCTGAGTCCCTTCATACAAAACCGCTAAGACCATTTTAAAATTAATTTAGAAAAGCTTGTAAGCAAGTCTCAACGCGTTTGAAAGACCTGGCGTCGACCCCCTGATGCGCGGGACCCGGCAGGTCTTTTTTTCCTACATCTCCTCTTCGAAAGCGCTCGCTCTAGATTCCAATCATTGGGAAAACACATGAAAATTCTAAGCATATTAGATAATATGTTGGGACCTATGTCTTTCAAAGATGCTATATGAGTTGAGACGCGTGTAAAACCCATTAGTGATTTTCTGGACTGAGTGAATAGACATTTTTCCTGATATTCTAAATACTAGTATAAAGTAAATGTGTCTAATTCTCAGAACATTTATCGCACCCTCCTTGATCGATTTTTCTATGCTATGAAAATTAGTGTTGTCAGACTTTAATGATTCGTGTTATAAATTAAGCATACTCGGACTACCGGGGAATTGTCTCCTACACTCCACACGTTCTTCTACTTGTAAAATTTTTTTAAGATGGTCGATATCAAGAAAACTCATCGTGGGAGGAATCCTTGAAGGGGGTTTACGAAACCCTTGGCGAAGATGCTACTCCGGGTCAATTCCAGAACTTCATCGAGAAGTGTACCGGGAATATTCGAAAAATTAATTCATATATTTTATCAAATCCCCATATTCTGAATGGGGTGAAAGCATCGGTGGAGGCGATTATGCATCGCATAACGAGTTTAAGGGCTAAAGCTGTCGAGCGATTGGCTCAAAGAGAAGAAGATAATAGGCCTGAAGAAAATTTTATCGTGCAGAAGAACGTCGAATCGGCATTCAAAAATCGGTTAAGAACGGCACTGGTGGTTAATTTAAAACATTTGGAACCCGTAAAATTCATGTTTGAGTTAAAACCTAGCGTCGTTGAATATGTGCTTGGTGTAATAAATGAGTACAACTGTGTCAAGGTATGTACTGGGTTTTCGGGAGAGTTTACCGCGAGGCAGCTGCAGGATACAAAATATTTTGCTAACAAATATGAGCAATTATGTGTGACCATGGACTTAAACGAGTGGTTCGACGCAAAAGTTAAAGTGCCTATTTTTACTTCTCTCGAAGAATTTCAGGAGAATGTGTGACCAATTATGTGTGACCACGGACTTAAACGAGTGGTTCGACGCAAAAGTTAAAGTGCCTATTCTTACTTCTCTTTAAGAATTTCAGGAGAATGGCTCGGGCTGGGCTTTATCCTGCATAAATTCGCTGACTATACAGACAGCGAAATATAATCCAATGCGTGCTGGACGATGGATCGACTTGCCCAAGTGGATTAAAAATAAAACAGCCGTAATTAACGTAAAAATTCCTGGTGATAACTGTTTTGAGTGGGAAATTATGGCAGCATTATTCCCTGTAAATACCAATTCATATCAACAGTGATCATATCCACATTACCAAAGGCATCTTAATTTCGAAGGCATTGCTTTCCCCGTCGCATTAAAGGATATTCCGAGGTTCGAAAATTTGAACGACATTTCAGTCAATGTATTTGTAGTAGCCGAGAAAAAAGAAGAAATGCTACCTGTACATTTGACTGCAAATGAGAAGGATCGACATATCAACCTTCTCCTAGTGTCTGAAGAACAGAGGAAACCCCCACGCCCCTCCTCATCTTTTGTTTTGGACGATGTCGAAGTCGGAGAAGATGACAGGATCAATCATCATTACTGCTGGATTATAAATTTATCACGACTAGTGCATAAACAATGCAGTAAACATGACGGAAAAAAGCATATTTGTAACAGGTGTCTTCACTATTTCTATAGTGAACAAAATCTTGTCATGCACAAGATAGAATGTGGAAAGAAAAATGATTTAAGAAGGTTTGGTGTGGAAGCTTTAATATCGAAACCAAATTTTCATCGAAGGAAGATATTTGATGAAGACTTGGTCGCGCTAGAATTAAAAAAATTAGAAGTTACCATAGATAAGCCAATATACGTCGGTTCCGTTACGATTATGTTTTAGAAAAATTTAAAGAAAAGGCGAAATTGTTATATACCGATACCGATGGTTTAATTTATGAATTTAAGTGTGATGATGTATATGATTGTATGAAACGCGATATTAATATGTACGATACGAGTGATTACGAGAAAAATAATAAGTACGGTATGCCGCTATCAATAAAAAAGTATTAGGGTTAATGAAGGATGATTGTAGTGGAAAGTTAATGACCGAGTTTGTCGGACTCAGGTCAAAAATGTATGCGTTGCGTGTGTTAGGCGAAGGTGAGAAGAAGAGAGCGAAAGGTGTGAAAGAAGTCGTCGTCCGAAAAACAATCACTTTCGTCGACTATTTGGACTGTCTTATGACTGGGTGTGATAAGGTACGAGAGCAGCGGTGTATACGCTCAAAGCTACATAATGTATTTACGGTGTGTGAGCCCAAAGTTGCATTAAATCCCCACGATGATAAGCGATACTTAATGGCTGGTAGTACAGACACTCTACCGTGGGAACATAAGGATATTATGGACATAGTTGAATAATGTGTGTATTAGATGTAATTATATACAACATCAAATAAATTTTAAAATATATGAATATATGTGAATGTTATAATTGTGAAATTACTATTTAAATTTATGGAATGTATAAAAATATCATGTACATGCAGACAGTTTTTAATAAAGTTATATTATATTATATTTCAAGTTTATTTATTTAGATAGATATTAAGCGTTTCTATAATTGACATGCATTTCGAAATTTACCTTGACATTGATGCATTTTGAGAGACCCACGTTTCATATTGACCTGCTTTCACTTTCCCCCAAATTTAAACGATTCAAGTTCAAACGCGTTTGGAGGTAAATTAAGCATTCTCTTTACATTACGAAACTTTGAAACTGTACTTTTCTATTCGTCTAATATTTTCTTTCCCAATTTCTAATTCGTAAAAGGTGGGGTTTCTACTATAAATGCCGATGCAGTCGAGTATTTTTCATCAGTAACGTGGCTCGATATATGTCTTCAAGAGATCTAAAAGTTAAAACTCGTGAATTAAAAAATAGAGTCGAAACTTTTTTAAAAAACATACAAATATTAAAACGCGATTTAAAACTTCAGTCGGAAATTAAAGGTCCAGAACTGGACCCAGCAAAAGCATACGTCGTTTCAAAAATTAGGAGAGTATCAACAAAATTTGGAGAACGAATAAGCGTAGAGTTGAACAACGAAATCTCCTGTTTTCTTCCACTTCGGTACACACCACTTTTCCGAGATGCGATGGAGAGTTACCGAAGCATCGTCGAAAATAATCAGCTATATGTACATGAAGTACATCGGAACAAAATTCAACAACATCGAATTTTTAATCAGGTGTTCAGGCAATGAAGTGAAAATTAACTAAATTATAGTGGTAATTTTATTATATTCAAAATACTTATAATATATTATATCTACATATTATTAAACATATTTGTAGTGTCACAGGTTGCCGATGCGGATTGTCATCAATTATGACAAAGTTGGATGTTGCAAGTCGATGATGTAGTCAGATACCGCATTAACCGATGCAGCTCTCCAACAGACATCTGCAGGAACTTGCCATTATCTGCGAACGGAATCTGCAACAAGAAAATGAAATACATTTTAAATGAAGGTTTATAATTAATATTAATGTTAATTATTATAGCTAAAAATATATTTAATATTAAAAATTAAAAGTGTTTTTATATACCTTCCTCAACAAGAATTTGTATGTGTTCCGAGATGCGGTTTAGCAGCTCCCGATCAAGATCCACAGCTGCCAGGACAGAGTTACGCTCCTCGGCCACTGCAGCAATATAGTTCTCCGCAAGGTGGAGAGAATTTTTAATTTCTTCCGCCCACATCCGCAAATTGTTAGAGCGATTGTAAAAATACCGCTCTTCGCAATCATGCCGTTCTTCATGTAGCTCCATGAGGGCAGCTGCTCCATCTTCGCAATATTTCAGCCGATCTCTCAGCTTTGAAATATTCTCCCGCAGCTCTTGCATTTTTTGAAATGCATTTAAAACGGTGTATTCTTGGAGGATAATTTTATCCTCCAGCCACTGATATAACATGCCCAATACACCTATAAATTGGCTGATCATGTTGGCTTTTGACGAATCTCTGAAAATATCCCTCTATTTATACGTAAAACTAGCCATGTGTCCATTACGATTAATGCCTGTTGGCAATTTTAACCAATCACGATGTAGAACACTCCCATTATTCAACCATCATTTGTTCCACCATATTAGTCTTAAAGTAATAAATATCCCTTGTCGACCCAGCTGTTATGCTTGTCTTCAAAGCCCAACCATTTAACAAACGCTTTAGAACCTTTTTGACGTAGAATTTTTTCAATCAGGTAAACATCAGGATTTTTAGTCCGTTGCAGGTCAAATTCGTAGAATCCACTTGATATTCGGTTTCCAGCATTGTCTTTCAGTAAATATGTTACTGGACTCGTTTTCTTAACTTTTGCGATTGAAAATATTTCAGTCGTCCAATTTGGTGTATATCCCGTTTCAAATATATGTTTGAATTTACTAATACGAACTTGTTGACCTACTTTAAACTTTGGGTGAATCTTTTCGTTCACAGTTACATTATACACGCGTTCCAATAATTCTTTTTCATTGTCTTTATTAACATCTTGCGGCTTCATTTTAATAGTACGTTGTGTTCTATTGTTATAATCATTAACCAAGTTTGGTAAGATATGGAGCCATTGATAATTACCATGAAGGCTAAACTGTGGCCACATTTTATTTTTCAAAGTACGATTAAAGCGTTCGCAAATTGATGCTGTTACATTACTGTATGTAAAATATAAATTGATATCATGTTTTTTCATTAAATTTGAAAATTTCGAATTATAAAATTCTTTTCCATGGTCATTATGTAGATTCTTTGGAATTCGACCCATTTCAAATATCGATTTCATGGCAGCTGTGACGTCATCGCCAGTCTTTATTTTTACTGGGCGGGCCCATGCATACTTAGAGAATACATCGATGACAGTTAACTAGTATTTTAACCCTTATTTTCGTCTGCATATGGAATCATTTGTACAAGATCTGCTTGCCAAGTTTCATCTAATCCGCGAATATCTACTCGCCGTCTTGTATAATTTTTTCTTGCTGGTTTATGAAGCTCCTTCACGACTTCTCTCTTCTCTTTAGTAGTCATTGTTGTTAAACAGATAAGGCAACGTCTTGATTAAAACTGTTGGGTGGATTGTTGCAGATAGTCTATTTATTCACATTTTTCAGACCAACTCATTGATTCTTTCGTAAATTACATCAGTTATTTCATTAATCTTCTTTATGGCTTCACTGTTTTTATTGACATTTTGTTCCAGGAGAAAAATTAATTTCTCAGAATCATTGGCTACAGTACTACTCTCCCGTATGTCATAGGTATGTTTTTTCAAACCTCCTTCTATATTAGCAATATCTACCGTAAGACTATCAATCAAACCATTATTTTTATTCAAATCATCTTTATTTTTCTTTACTTCCCGCTCTAAGACAGTGATATTATTCGTAAGATTGCTAAGAGTATAATTATTTTTATTTAAATTACTGATATGTTTAGTTATTTCCTGATGTAATTCAATAGTATAATTTCCGATATCTGAAGATATAATCCGCCTCTTTTCTATTTCATTGTAATTTTTATTTATATCGTGATGCATTTTATTTATACTTTTTTCAAAATATTCAATCTTCTCATTATTTTTAATTACACCTTTACACAGTTCATCTATTTGCTGTTTAATATCGCGAATAAATGTGTGGAACATTCTCAAAGTAATGGCATCATCCGAATCTGTCGGAATTCCGATATTACATAACTTTCTTTTCTTAAAATCATAACCCTGCAAAAAATGGAAGCGAACGCGTACGCTTAAATGTCTAAATTCACGCTTCTTTTTGACATTTAAGAGTACCTGAAGAGTACTACAAGCGTGAATTTAGACTTTAAGCGTACGTGTACACTTACATTTTTGCTAGGGAAGAACCATCTGTAGTAATTTCGACACTTTGAAATACTTGCTTCCGTGCTCGTTGAGACGAACGTCCAAATACATCGATGCTCATTATGATACTGACGTAATTATCACGCAATTAATAGATTATATTAGCTTCACGCAACTCTTCAATAATCGATAAAATTTCATTCGAAAGACTTGAATTACCAGCAGCTTGCGATGCTATTAGAAGGCGCAAACGATCGACAAGTTCATTTGGATCATCCCAGTACACGTAGTCAATTTTATGGTTTTGTTCAACAATCATGTATTCAGCCAAATTACCACCCTTTTTCGGAACATCTTTGAACATTTCCTTGATATAGTTTCGATACTTGTGGGAAGCATTATACCGAATAGGTTTTTCCTGATTCCAATCTTTTCCTATGTGCAGTGGTTAAGGTTAGTATACTTCTGTAATTGTTTAAATCAGACTGTTGGATTATAGCTATATCAGCTTTTTTCTTAAATAATAACTCTAGCAAACCTTCAGTAATAGCAAATTTATTCTCCTTAACAATAACATTTTTATTCCTAAATTCTATTGCCGAATCACCGATTCTTGTAGTACCACTTTCTATGCGAACACCATAAATTGTATCAATGATATCACTTTTCTCATGAATATTTCTCACCAGTAAAGTTAGAAACTTATTTGATAACCTTTCTTCAGTATGATATGTAGGTGTTTTAATATCACTGCTAAATGTCTGTTCTAAAGGGGTATTATATCCATCAAGCATATCATCATCATCATCAAAATCGTTAACATCATTAATTTCCATACTATCTGTTACTTTATCCTGTACGTTTATATCAATCGCATTTTCGTTGATTGACATTGTTGTATTGTAGCATCTGCTATTTTTTCCAATGGACTTATCAGAGGTTTGAGCGTTTCACTTATCGCAAGGTCATGCGTTTTTTGCATGTTAATGCATGCAAGTCGCACTCTACACTAACTTGTTACATCAATTTTTGCTTCTTCTTAAAATCATTTATGCGTATAAAACAATCAAAACCTTTTATGTATTAAAACAACCAAAACAATCGATACCTTCCCTCTTCTAATTCACTATCTTTATCGATTACAATAAATCCATGCTTTTCTGTCCAACATTGTGTACATAAATCTTTAAAAGTGTTGTATGGCATATCTGTATTTACATGATCATTATACACGTGCTTAAGATTCATTTCATCCTGTCTAAAGAGAATCAAAAAGTTTACGTTATCTCGAATAAGATGCTTGGGAACACGAGCGTACGTTTGACTGAGATGAAAGCAATCAACGTAATTATGTCTACCCATACAAAAGAAGGATCTAATGTTATCTTGCTTCTCGCATGCAACATCATCAAATATAATAATAGAGCTTGGCCTGGCCTCGGCGGGTGGTACTACCTGTTCATTATCGTGAAAAGGAAAGTATTCTATACCCTCCACAGAGTCGAGTAAGTTTTGTAAAAATTGATATTTCGGCTGATTTAACGATTTCGAATATACATATCTATTTTCAAACTTTAATCCATTCTGATCGACGATTAGACTGAGTAGTGTATTTGTTTTTCCGCAATTAGTCGGACCACAGAAAAGTGCACGTATACTATTTGGCAGCAACTCCCCATGCCGTTTATGATTAGTTGCATTATTTTGTACGGACGATGTTAAATCATCAAAATTGATGATTGGGATTTTTGTTGGTTGTTTATGAAATCGCATTTTGATAATAACTGATCATAAAAGTATAAGTAGCGCCTTTATATATAATGTCAGTCATTAACTATTTATTACTTGAATGATGCACATCTTAAAATGATTACATATGTGGGTAAAAACAAGAAGCAAAAACGGATAAAGAGTGGGAAAGTTGGTCAATTCTTTAATTAATAAATTACGGTAGAACTTCATATACCCGGTTATCAGTACTGCGGACCTGGTACAAAATTACAGCAACGATTAGCAAGAGGGGACTCGGGGACAAATCCCTTAGATAAGGCTTGCAAGGAACACGACATTGCTTATTCCAAAACTCGTGAAATTCTCACCGGTAGAAGCGAGGCCGATCAAATATTAGCGGAGCAGGCTTGGAAGCGAGTTTTAGCAAAAGACGCAAGCATTGCAGAAAAGGCGGCAGCTTGGGATGTTGCAAACACAATGAAACTAAAAAGTAAATTAGGCATGGGACTGAAAAAGAAGAAATAAGCGTCAAAAAAGAAAACAACATCATTGAACAACATTATTGCGGCTGCTAAAATGTCAATGTCACCAAGTAATAACGTTCAAAGTGTTATATCGAGCGCTTTGAAAGGGGCACGTAAAGCCGTAAAAGAAGCAGGTGGTAAGCGATTCATTAAAAAAACTCGACAGCTATCGATACCCGCAAAGGTTGGAGGATTCTTGCCATTCCTAGCACCCATATTTGCTGGATTAAGTGCTGTAGGTGCATTAGCCGGTGGCGCAGCGGCTATAACTAAGGCTGTTAATGATGCAAAAGCTGCTCAAAAACAGTTACATGAAAGTGAAAGACATAATAGGGCTATGGAGACAATAGCTATAGGTAAAGGATTATGTCTTAAATCTTATAAAAATGGTCTAGGGTTGAAATTAAAACCATATAAAACGGGTTTAGGTGTTAAATGTAGAAAAAATCGAAAAAACTGGTAAAGCTACCGCATCGAGCACTCACCGATGTAGATATATTGAGATATTCGAAAGAAGCTGGAATTCCGAATTTTAGAGGTGTCTTTATGCGTAATAATTTACCAAAGAATCCCCAAGTTAATGAATGTGCAGTCATAAATTTAGACGATGCAAGCGGTCCGGGGACACATTGGGTAGCATATCGAAAAAGTGGTTCTAAAGTCGTTTATTTTGACAGCTTTGGAAACATTAGCCCACCTGCTGAGTTGGGAAAATATCTCGGTGTAGGTAGCATGAAATTATTGTGCCGATCGGTAGCTATGAAATTGAGGATATAGCAGAATATATTGGAAACAAGCTGTCGGAATATAGTGATATTACGCTAGATATAAAACCGAATAATAATACACTACGTAGTAAAATCAGATCTAATCGAGACATTGATTTTACACCAATCGATTCGATTGGACGAACATTGGGCTTTAATAGACGAATTTTGGATGCAAACAAGTTGCACATTTCAGATTTGCCAGTAACCATAATTAAAGTTAATGCACTTCGCGTGGAATGCAATATAACTACGGGCGCTTATATTAATAGCAGTAGAGCACACACGATTCATGAATTTTTTCCTACTGTGGCGCCCGGATATAAGATTGTGGAAGTGCCGAATCACGTAGTTTACCTACCTGTTGCTGTCAGATTAATAGATCATATTCAATTGCGTAATGTTGATCAGAACGGTGAATTGGTAAATTTTCGTGGTGAAACAATTACAATACGACTCCATCTTAAATCTACGTAACAATGGGTATTATGTACAATAGTCAGAACCTTAATAGTTACTATAATAATAAACCATCACGGAGAAAACATATCAGTCGTCCTCAAATTCGCAAGACGTTAACACGTCGGAACGCTTTATCTCTGAAAAGCTTGGGACTCAAGTTACATTATCATCACACTATCAAACAGTGAATAATAAAAATTGTTATTGCCGTTGTTGTATTTGCATACTTATCGCACGTTATCATAATAGCAATAATGGAGGATCCAATACTCAGCATTCAAAACCCAGTCGTTTTCGACGAATCTGTCGCTCATTACGAGCTGCATTCACATCAATCTCACAATACAAGTTCTTTTGGTAAAAATGATGAAATTCGCATTGCTGTGCGAAATCATGATTTATGTATTTTACCGTGTAAAAGTTTGATACATGTTAGTGGAAGGTTGACGAAAACCGACGGAACTAAAGCAAATAATACTAATTTAACGTCTAACGCATTCTGTCATTTATTTCATGAGGTCAAATTGATCGAAATAGAAATGTTGGTATTACTAGCTTGATGAAGCAGGTTGGATATCTAGTTCAAATCTAAAGATAACAAATGATAATGGTTATTTTGATGTGATCATGCCTCTGAGTAAGATTCTCGGATATGCTGAAGATTATCGCAAGATAATTGTAAACGCGAAGCATGAACTTATTTTAACAAGATCTAAACATGATGATAATGCAATTATACAAAATACAGAAGAACATTACAAAATTGAGATGAATAAAATAGAATGTTTAGTTCCATATGTGACGTTGGCTGATAGGGAAAGGATACAGCTATTACGTTTCATTGAAAAAGATCCTTGCATATCTTTAAGTTTCCGTACATTCTCTTTCACGCGAATATTCGAGACGACGCGACGCGACAGTATTACAACTTTCAATTGTTACTTGAAAACTACAAGTCAGATTAGTCTATAACTTTAAAAAAAAACTTCTTTGAACCTTCCTCGAATTTTTGGTGGGAAGGAAATTTTGATTTCGATTTGCGGTTTCGTCACTATTGGAAATCATTGAGTTACGCTAACGGCTTGTCAAGACGACTGTCATATTGAGGGATAGATTTCCCCGACGAGAGAAAATTCTAAAAGGTGAATTCAAACTTACAACATGACAAGGGAGAGGTCAAAGCCCTTATTGCGTCACTAACGAGTAACAGAGTTTTAAAATTTGTGTGAGACTTAAAAAGTAGGTCGTCGATATACGAGATTGAGCCAGACACCTTCAAGCTGGTATTTAGACTAATGGAAATCTACGCTTTCAATTCATCAAAAAAGATATGTAACATCCGAATTAGGTCGGTAACGGTGTGTCATATTGAAAGAAAGATTTCCCAACAGGGCACATTTAAAAGATCGAAAGATATATGCATAACGCTACAGCATTAATCTTCGAAAACTCAATGGGACCGTCCATGAAGTCCTTGCGTCATCTTAATGACCTCATTAGTGACGGTCAGATTTCCCAATGAGAGAGTCTTGAATTATAAGCCCGAGTACTAAAAAGCAAATAAAAAATGCGAATTAATCCGCGAATCGGCCCGCGACTCAGTACGCGAATTAGTCCACGAATCAGTCTGCGAATTAGTTCACGAATCTACCACCTTGCATGCTGCGACAGCGCCGCGACTGTGGCGATGCCTGGTGGCGGCGGCGGGAACTTCGTGGGGACCGTTCTAGCTACACTACTAAAGAGCCCTAGTGGGAACCATTTGAAAATAACTCACTATTATTGATATTATTTAAACAATCACCGGAAGCAGATTCACATTGATACAGATCGAAACGATCATTGCCAGATGATTTTTGTTGCGGAACTTCTTTACTGCTCTTAAAAATCATCCACAATGGGAACAATATAAAAATGACCCATTATAATTGATATTGTTTAAACAATTACCAAAATAGATTCTTTTAGAGGCTTTTTTCAAAACGATAATTTTATGCAGCATTTTTTTCGTGGAATTTGTTCAATTATCGTACAATGAAACTACGTTACCTGAAAAAATGTCTAATTCAATATTGCTGATATTGTTTAAACAATCACCCGAAGCAGATTCACATTGAGACAGATTGAAACGATCTGTTCCACCTGATTTTTGTTGCGGAACTTCTTTACTGCTCATTATTATTGACATTGTTTAATAATATTTATAATAATAATATTTTATAATGTGTAAATATAACGCTGCAGAATATTCATGTACAATTTTATATTTACAGTAAAAAAACAATCCCCGATTTTGTAGTTTAATCATCGATGTCTTCGTCATCACGCTCCTCTTCCATCATTTCCCTAAAAAAATGGCAAAATGGTCATATTCTTCTATGTAATGCCTATGTTCATTGAGTATGTATGAGTGTGTATGTGGGGGGGGGGGGGGGGGGGGGGGGCTTGTTTTAAATTTTCATGACCGTTCGGTTTTGTCACGTGACATATTGATATGTATTATGTTTTATGTAATAATGTATTTAATAACTATGTGACTCAAGTTAATGCTTTTCATCAGTACATAAAATAAATATTTTGCCCCGGATGCATAACAATTGTGTATAAATACTGTAAAAATTATATGAGAAGTGATAAAAAAGCACATAGAGCAAATAGTCACGTTATATAACAAATGCAAGTTTTGTAGAATACTACGATACAAGGGCGGTAAGGAACTAACAGTTTAACATGCTGTGCTCGCTCGGGGGACAATACTTCACCCTCGTGCGTATGACCCATCCTCCCCGTACGTGTATTGTACGATATTTTTTCAAACATAGTGCGGAATGCTCGAGTTTGCCATGAGGTATTATGCATTATCACACAGTTTTGTAATCCAATGGTAATCAATCATTTCCCGTGTGTTTTTTTCGGACGGCAAACAAGAACTTTCCACACAATGTTTAGAAAAATGCTTTAACCCCTTGTGCCATGATGGGTCGTTGAACGACCTTTTATGCGTGCTTTTTGTGCCTTAAAAATCAGTTTCTCATAATTTTGCGTTCCTTATTGGTTTTCTACATAATTAAGGCATATTGTACGTATTAGCTTACTACAGTTAATTGATTATAAGGATAAGGATAAAGGATAAAGGATAGGAATTATCCCCCGCTTTAATTACATTTTTGCCTGTCCGCGGGTCGGCTCTCGGGTGGATAGGTCGGACATACAATCGAAAACATTTAGAAGACAATACATAACAGCACATAGCAACACCCACCCAGAGCCAGTACCCCCATTACTGCGCCCCGTAGAACGTCTTGAGACCCCTCTGTATCGCATTTGCACGGGGTCTGGGAAAACTACGGAAAACCCAGACAGATACAGTCGACAAACTACTTTATCATCAGGGGTTACCCTCTGATGGTAAAGCAGCCGTGTCTCCCACTCAGCAATCGGCCTGCTATCTTTGCCGTAGTGGGCGCAACGCTCGTTTTTATTTATTTTTCACAGTCACCCTTCCAAGTATGGATCCCTATCAGGAACCTTTCACCTGAAATAGTGACTGCGCGTCGCACCGACCACAGGGCAATTGCTGTTGGTGTTAATTGATTATAAATAAGAATATACCAAAACTTGACCATTTTTTTAAGAAATCATTTTGTGGAGAATAATCCCATATAAACGTATATGGAAAATTTTTCGCTTATACGTTTTTCGAGTCGTTGATTACGAATTTTAAATCAAAATTTATAAAATCAAGATGTCGAATTGAATATGGCGGACGAATAATTTAAAATCAACTGAATTTATTCAAAACATCTTACTGCGGGGTTTTCGGGGTCGCTAATGCGAATCTGGCATTGACTTTTCAAAATTCAAAATAAAAAAAAATTAGTTTCGTGTTTTTTTTTTTTGTAAATTAGTAAAGAATTCGGATTCTGGATTCCGTCATATTAGATCTGCCATCTTGAATTTCGAAAATCTGAAAACGGATTCATAATCACCGACCCCGAAAATTCTCGAGAAATAAATTTCAAGGCAATTGAAGGAAAAGTATCTTTTGTTGAACAAAGGATTGCAATACCTATAACTTATACATTCAAGACTATTATCAATATATTAATCGCTCCCACCTTTGCTGCAGGAATTGGCTGATGTCAGGGGAGTTAGCAGAATTCTTGTGGAATTTTATTCGATTCTTAATTAATATCAATGATATTTTGGGATCCGATAAATATAACCCTCTGTTGAATACGTCCTGCAGTCTGTTGGTTATACTATTTTGACGAGCATGTGCCACCATATTTTTACGGTGTAATTTATGCCAAGCGCCCCCGGCATTTTCGGCAAAATAAGCCATTGGCAGTGGGAAATTTTTCGCAATGTCACACCCATGCATCAGGAGTTTATGTAGGGTAGGATTCATCCTTGCCCAAGGATATAATTTGTAATGGCTCCAATATGTGTTCAAGCAGAATATATTTCTTCCAAATTCAGGTAATTTTTGCACTTAAATGCCGCCAAAATTGTTGCCACATTATTAATAAAATTGTAATCTACATTTGTACATTTTGAAAATAACCTCGGATTTTCTAAGCATTTTCTAGCCACATTGCCAGTATTTGTTGTCCCGTGACCTTGTAAAACCATGTCCACTTTAACTCCAAAATTTTTAAATAATAATTTTTTTATTTCATTCTTTCGTTGTTCATAGATTGCTGGAAAGTGTGTATATAAATTATAAATAAGTATTTTAAATTGGTAAATTAATTTTGTTTTGCATATTTGTAATTATGGTGCGGATGTAAGTTTTTTGTGTTATTTAATACCTTATTTATTATGTAAGTGTCGCAATTATATTGTCTATATCCCCGTTAGTGATTTGTTCCCTGTGGCTATAAGCAAAATAGATTCCTTAGATCCTACACATTGATCGCCAACGACCCATGTGTAGGATCTGTGGAACTGTAGGGAACTTTTAACATTCAGGATAATCGTATGAAAATGATATAAATGGAGGTCATATCGACTTTTCAGGTCCCAAAAGCTACAATGCTAATATCATCTAAACCGAAGTAGGTGCAAAATTTTTTGCTTTTTTGTTGCTAATTTGTTGCCCTATTACCGATTTTGTTGCTCTCTTATTTAAAAAAAAGAGCTTAAGAAAAAGCTGTCAAACCCAGGGTTTAAAAACATGCAAAGGCACATAGAAATGTAAAAGTAAATGTATAGAATTTGTTGCTGATTTCTGGGTGCAAAAAATAAAAGAAATAAAGGTCCCTATATCAATTACTGACCATGTACTAATTACCGATCAGTTCTTCGAAAGCTTATAGGCGAGTTTAAAAATCAACTGAGTCAAGGTAATGTTTGGTCTAAATCGTGAAGTAGGGACTACGGCAGCAAATTATTTTATAAGACGCAAACGTGTTTAACGCGTTTTATGGAGGTAGATTCCCGTACGCAAAGTATTCGTTTATCGAATGCGAATAAAAACAGTACAAATATAAGCCTGAAAATATACTAGTACATATATGTGTTCGTATACAAACAGGGAACAATACAATTGCCTTTATACCTATTCATCCACGTTGATTCGCATACGATATGTGAGCATTGCACGTACGTAAACGTTCAGAATTTATTCCGTTCGTCTATCCAACTTTTTGCCATAAAACTTATAAACATGTTTTCGTTATATAAAATATCGTATTTAAAATGAAGGCAAAGCCTTCCCCTGCTTAAAAAATTGAACAGGAATGCCTCATATACGAATTAATTTTAAAGATGAGTAAATAACGTACGCTTCAGTTCTTGGCGCACAACCCACGTTTTAATTGACAACCTATAGGAAATGTGCAATATATATGCTCCACAGTTTTAATCGTGCAGTGGAGCAGTCCTAGTCCTAATTTTAACGTGGCTAGATCGGGTTTGAATGGATCTTTCTTATTCGCAAATGAATGCGATGTTTTCAGGCCCATGGGGCATCTTGTTGTTGCAGAATTCCCTGCAATGGTATTAAAGCACTTTCCATCAAATAGTGTATTGAAAACTTTAAATTTTACATAAACAGCTTTTGTATTGTCTAAATTAAATTCATGATCTTGTAATTGATCAATTTTTTCATTAATTCGATTAAACTCCTTTGTTATTGCGGCATCGTCTTCCTTCTCTACAGAAATTCTTAGACATCTACAGAATCGCGTGCTTTGGGGTGTTGGGTTTTTCCATACATGCTCAATGCTATTGTCTTTAATTTCCATAATTAAAACATTTGTAATGAGTAACGAATCTGTCGAGTTTACATTTTCTACGCCTTCTTCATCGTACCGCTGATGAGGATTCAAATGTCCTGACGAACTATCAAATCCTAATGTCACTGATAATTCAACACTTCGCAACGAATCTTCATTCCAACTTGTTGCGACAGCTTCGCATAATCGTTCCGCTGTTTTTTTGAGCAGGTTTTGTAAAGGAACATTAATTTCTTTTTCAGTGATATGAATATTTTCTGGAAGATACTCTTGTTTTGCTTTTTTTATGAAGAAATAATCCGGATATATACGGTTACCTCTGCTTTTAGCATCACGCATTAGTTCAATATACTGGTTTTTAGTATAATCGAACTCCAGAAAGAAGGCAAGTGCAGATTCGTTTGAATGCCTGCTGGATTGAAGCGTTCTTTGCTGCTCGTTTACCTCTTCATTATCTTGGTTTTCGCGTCTAGTCTCTTAGTTCTGGCTATTAAGATTTTCATTTTCGTCATTGCACTCGTTTTCGTCGTTGTGGTTGTCTTTGCTGTCACTCAATTCATTTTGAGTTTCGTCAATCGCATTTTGTGCGTTTCTTTTGCGTGCTCGTTTTAACGCAAGATCCAAAATTGAAATGTCACAATTTACCAAATTTAAAACTTCGTCCGCTCTTCTATATTTTGACCTTAAGGGCCCTCGAGCGTGCCGATTGTGAAATTGGCGATTTTCGAGGGATTTTCGGGATTTTTTTGCAGAAATCGCATTTTTAGTTTTTGTTTTCGGAACTTTGTTTCCCGGCCGCGCAAATTGCACGATTTTAAAAAATGTGGATGCTTTTTAGAAAATAACATATCGAGAACTGCAGATGGTGAGATACGGTAAGACATGCAATATAATGTTGAAGGGTTACTTTTTGATTGTCGGAAGATAAAAAGCGAGAAAACTTATAGTCAATTCATCGCAGATCGAATAACTTTTGTGCACGACTTTTCAGTGCGCAAAGTAAAATAATTGGCAAAGTAATGCGCACAAGCGACGAAAACCTTTTTTCTTTTTTTTAATAAATTAAAATTGATGTTTTTTTTTCTGACATTGGACACTCGGTCCGTACAATTCAGAGAATTTTCGACAAATTTTTTAAAATATCGCATTTCACGACAGATGGCAAAGCGAAGATTTTTCGCAAAAATTGAGGATCAAGCTGTTTTTGTTTTTTTCCACTTGATATTATGGCGTATGTCAACAAATAATTTTTATTTGTCCAAATTATTTTTTCCGACTATTTTCGAATTTACCGGGAAGGGGGGGGGGGGATGCCAAACGTGCAAGAATGATAAGTATACAGTATATATAGCCCCCCACCCCCTACCACCCTCTGATGGGAGAAGGAAAAATGTATTTTTTTGTTTTTTTTTTTTTTTTTTTGTAACATAATAGTACTGGTACAATAATCTGGCCATGTCGTCCACGTATTGATGATGTCTCGCCGCCTCCTGCCTCTCCCGCACCCACTTCGCTCCTCGAACCCTGGGGCCCTTCGGATGACGCTGAAACGATACAAACATATTATAAGTAAAATACACGACAATAGGCAGTTGTAGAAATAAAATATTTAATCGCACCAAACAATAAACATATTGCATCTAAATTTTATGAGGAAATGAGTCATCGCTTTTAAAAATAATAAAATGACGGTTATATAATTAAAAATCTGCGATGAAATATATAATAAATATATCGTACCTATATATTTTTAATATATTATTTTAATGTAATATATTAATTTTTATATAATATAATATTTTAAATATATTGTATATATTATTGTATAAAAAAAAATAGTAAAATTTATTGTAGATATGTACCATCGTATTTTTGTAGTTCAATTTTTAACAGTAATCTACCCACTGACAGAACAATATAGTAAAATGTACTAATCCTAAATAACAATTATTTATTTTATATTTTACTATTTTCCTTTTCCCAGTGTGTATCTTACCATTCAAAATTCCACTACAAACGCGATCCTAAATATCCACCAATCAACGTCTACCATTAAATCATCGCGCAAATAGTTGCAGACTGTTATACAAAGTTTCAAGCGTATAACCGTCATCTTGTTATTTTTCTGCATAATCTGTATAGATGCAATATGTTATCATCATGCATTACTCTGCGTAATGAAAAATCATTCTTAAGCTATTTGTGCGATTAAATAAATGGCAGAAATTGTTTGCTAGATATTTACTATCGTGTTTACTGGGAGAAGGAAATTAGTAAAATATACTGATCCTATACGTGTACTACCTGTAAGTAGATACGTTGTAAAATGTTATAGTTTATACGAAGTTATCAAAGTTACTTGGTCCACGCGTATACTACAAGCAAAAGGAATTTCGACTAGTGGAATAGTTATGGTAGTATAGTATATATGGTAGATATTTACTATCATGTTTGTGGTTTAATTTTGAATGGTACGCAAAACACAGGGAGAAGGAAAATAGTAAAATATACTGATCCTATACGTGTACTACCTGCAAGTATAATACATTGTGAAATGTTACAGTTTATACGAAGCTGTCAAAGTTACTTGGCCTACGCGTATACTACAAGCTAAAGTAATTTCGACTAGTGGAATAGTTATCCTATCTAGGGTTAGTATATTTTACTATTTTGTTCTCTACGTGGGTAGATTACTGTTAAAAATTGAACTACAAAAATACAATAGTACTGGTCCACAATAAATGTATGCTATTTAATTCATCGCACAAATAGTTGCAGACTATTTGTACAAATTTTCAAGCGTATAACCATCATCTTATTATTTTTCTGCGTAATCTATACAGATGCAATATGTTATCACCATGCATTACTCTGCGTAATGAAAAATCATTCTGAAGCTATTTGTGCGATGAAATAAATGGCAGAAGTTGTTTGCAAAATATTTATTATCATCTTTGTAGTTGAATTTTGAATGGTAAGCAACACACTGGGAGAAGGCAAATAGTAAAATATACTGATCCTACGTGTGACTATTTATGCGATGAAATAAATACCTTGTATTTCATGTTGCTGTTGGGGTGGCTCCTCCATGCGTTCGTCTGCCTTTGTCGCCCCGGCGCCGGCATCGACAATTTTCGCCTCGTTTTTTATTCCTCCGGCAATTGAACAGCCTTGTCGCTGAAAGAAAGAATAAACAATTACATATAAGATTATAAAACATTCTAGGGATCTGCAATCGTGTAATTCTCATTTCTTACCAATTATTTTCTTTTTCTGCCATGCTGCTGCCGCTGCTGTTGCTGCGTATGCCGCGCGCCGGCCGCACCGTCGAATTTACCTCACGAACCGAGTGTTGCCGAACGCTTAGCATTGTTGCCAAGTCGTTGGCTCTCCGGACTCCGCGCCGCGCAGTAACCAGGAAGAAACTTGGCAACACCGCTAGGAGTTCGGCAACACTCGGTTCATGCGGTAAATTCGAAAATAGTCATAAAAAAATAATTTGGACAAATAAAAATTATTTGTTGACATACGCCATAATATAAAGTGGAAAAAAACAAAAACAGCTTGATCCTCAATTTTTGCAAATTGTACGGACCGAGTGTCCAATGTCAGAAAAAAAAACATCAATTTTAATTTATTGAAAAAAAAAGAACAGTTTTCGACGCTTGTGCGCTTTACTTTGCCAATTATTTTACTTTGCGCACTGAAAAGTTGTGCACAAAAGTTATTCGATCTGCGATGAATTGACTATAAGTTTTCTCGCTTTTTATGCTCCGACAATGGAAAAGTAACCCTTCAAAATTATATTGTATGACCTATACCGTATCTCACCATCTGCAGTTCTCGATGTGTTACGTTCTAAAAAGCATCCATATTTTTTTTAAAATCGTGTAATTTGCGCGGCCGGGAAACAAAGTTCCGAAAACGAAAACTAAAATTTCGATATTGCCGGATTCTAGCGTTTTTTAATTCGCTTTCTTTTTGCCAAATTTTCAAAGACAAAGGGAAGAAAATCACGCTTGAGCCACGTTATATGCAAATCTTGGCCTGTCGGGAGGTGTGTTAATTTTCGGAACTTTGTTCCCCGGCCACATTCCCAAAAATGCATGAATTTTTCGTAACGACAACGCACGGCCAGTCGCGCCTGGACTCTTGTTCGGAAGCAGAGAGAGAGGGAGGGAGCGAGTGTCTTTCTATTCCGAGCAAGTGAGACAGTCTCGAAGCGCGAGTGAGCGGAGCAACCTAGAAAGAGAAAGTCTTATGTCGATCGCCTGAATTTAGACAAAGAGACGCCCGCTGTCAAACTTTGATGCTTTATTTTTTCTATTTATAAGCTAACAATCTTTTCCATAATACTTTAATCGCTATTCCTCGTCACGAGAAACCGATTTCTGCAAAAAAAATCCCGAAAATCCCTCGAAAATCGCCAATTTCACGGCGCAAAGTTTTCTCGCCTCTAACGTCACAGGAGGTTCGATAGGGACAGGTTTCCCACCTACATTTACAGAAATGTTGGGTTTTTTGCGAGGCCTCCCACGGGAACGGCTGGTGTTACCCCTTTCTTCGCTCATCGCAGTAATTCCACTAAGCCACATATATTCAGTTAAAAAATAAATGGATTTTAAATTTAATAGAACAGTGGAAAATAAGAAAAATTTCTCCAATAAGAAAAACACTCATAGTTATATGGGCACATCTCCAGAATTTTTAACCTTTAGGTGACTCGTATTTATGAAAAAGTTATACGATATACGTCAAGAAGTTGACGAAAGTTGCTATTGTAACATCTAAAGCATATATTCAAGTAACGAATTCTATTAGTTTCAAAAATATTAACATGCACTATGTGGTCAAATTTATCGCTGAAACTCTGGAAGGTTAGGAAACCATTGAAGTCCCTTTAGATACTTTCTACATATAAACTGATTTTATAAGTTGCCTCATTATAGTTGGATCGAATGATGAATCCGTAGGTTGAAGAAAATATCCAAGAATGATTTTCAAAGTAATTAGAGACTAATACGCTTTCGTGAAACGAAGATTTCTAGAACCCGTCCTCAAATACTGAGTTAGGACCGTAACGGAAGATGTACTTCGAAATATTTCGAGAGTACTAAATTATAATGACACAAATTTTACATGGTTTGAAATCTATGAATTTACCGAAACTGTGGCCAGTTTAAAACAAAACATGCTGTAATCCACATTCAACTTATTTAAGAATATTGTTTGCGAATTTGACAAGGAACCAGGGTAACTCAGGACCGAAACATGCTCGACAAAGCAAAATGAAGCTTTTAAAAATGATAAAACTCGTCACATTTAAATAATCATTTTCTTAAGCCGCGCATGTTACCCCGTAACTTAACAAGTCCTTAAAGCTGCAAAGCCAAAGTCATCAAAACCAAACCAATCGAAATTATCATCTTAATCTATCCTGTAGTGAATCCGCTTCCGGTGATTGTTTAAATAGTATCAATAATAGTGAGTTATTTTTAAATGGTTCCCAGAAGGTCTCTTTTATTTTACAATCAGAGAAGAGGTTCCGTAAAGAAATTGCGAGCTTGAAAATATCGTTTTGTTCTGCCTCTAAAAGAATGTATTTTGGTAATTGTTTAAACAATATCAATAATAATGGGTCATTTTTAAATTGTTCCCATTGTGGATGGTTTTTAAGAGCAGTAAAGAAGTTCCGCAACAAAAATCAGTTGGAAATGATCGTTTCAATCTGTCTCAATGTGAATCTGCTTCCGGTGATAGTTTAAATATGGCTCCATAGTTTGGTCTCTACACTTTAGCACGGATTGGAACCTCCTCGATTCAGTGCATCATAGATTTCTAAGGTATCTTGCCTGGAAATCTGGTACTCCCATGGCCTTTACTGATCACAACTTTCTGCCACTCATTCGTCAATTCCAGCTTCCTCGGCTACCTTCCCTATATACGTATCATGATCTTACCTTCGTTTACAAAATTAAATCTAACCAACTAAATTCTGTATCTATTTTTTCTTTATTTTCTTATCGGGATCTTAGCCATAACCTCAGGAATCCTAGAGCAATTATTGAGGAGTCCTCCAGGTCCTCCTTTCATTTTCATTCCCCTCTTCCTCGCCTTCGCCGTCTGTGGAACTCCATTCCGCGAGATATCATAAACTCGAGATTTAGTATATTTAAGTCTTATATTCAACGTACGCTATTTGTCCAGTGTTAATTTGTAATACATTATATATTTTGTAAAGGGCTCGTTCCCGTATATGTTTGTAAAAAAAAAAAAAAAATATTAATAATAGTGAGTTATTTTCAAATGATTTCCTGTACAGAAAAATGATACATGGAAATATGTTAACGGCACAGCGGTGAAACCCGAAATCGTAGACGGTGATGAGGCATAAGCTGCGGCGGCGACGTGGGTAACTGCAGATGAAAAGGCTCATTCCGATTTAATTTTAGCCATTAGCCCTTCAGAATTGAAACAGGTCAAAAATTGCGCCACCGCAAATGCAGTTTGGAGAAGGTTCCACGAAATTTATCAATCGCAAGGTCCCGCGAGAAAGGCCACCCTGCTAAAACGCCTCACGCTCCACAAAATGTCGGAAGATGGCGACTTGCGAGAGCACACTCGAGAATTTTTCAATACCGTCGACAAGTTACAGGAAATGGAGATCAAAATCAATCCGGATCTGTTAGCCATGATGTTCCTTATCAGCTTCCCACCAAGCTTCGAAAATGTTAGGTGTGCGATCGAGTCTCGCGGTGAACTTCCCACACCTGAAATCCTAAAAACAAAAATTATGGAGGAATATGACGCACGTCGAGCGACTTCGAGCACCCAAGGTGCCATGTTTACTCGGAGACCTCATGGACAAATGAAGAATCGTCCCTAACAGGGAGAGACAATAAAGAAAAGCCAACATCATTCCAAGCGCCATTGCTTTAAATGCAAGAAACCCGGACTTAAGGCGTTCGAGTGTCGCAGCAAATGGTCGCCGGTGGAACAAAAGGCCGGAAAAGCGCGGGAAGCCGAATTCATTTCGGTAGAGTCGGTCGACAAGAGATGGCGCTCAGCGATCGACAAGAAAGGGTCAAGACAAGCGAGGAGTTATATGAAGACGGCAAATCTATCGAAACCTGTAAGATATCAGCTGACTTGAAGAAGACACGAGAAGCAGCACATGCGACGAATTCCACTGGATCAAGACAATGGTGCCTCGACAGCGGATCAACATCCCACATGTGCGATGATCCGCAGATATTCGAGAATATATTGGAATCAACTCAGCAGCGACTAAACTTGGGAAGCAATGCGAGTACAGCGATTGACGGTACAGGATCAATTAAATTATCGTTCGGAAATGGAGCAGATCATGTAGATGTAAGTTTGAACGATGCTTTGTATGTACCAGATTTGAGAACCGGCTTACTTTCAGTGAGCAAAATTACCGAGAACGGATATACTGTGCATTTTCACCACGACCGCAATAATTCGCGACCGCGATAACAATGTTGTTCTAATCGGCGACGGAAAAGACGGTGTTTACTTCATAAATGGAAGCGTGGAAGAAGTCGCGGCCGGAGCCAACGCGCGTGCGCACGGTGATACCTTGAAATTATGGCACAACAGACTCGGTCATTTGAATGAAAAATATTTGCGATCTATGGTTATGCGCGGAATTATTCATAATAACGCGAAGGATAGCGAGCATATAAATCCATGCGATACGTGCATTAAGGGAAAAATGACTCAAACTCCGTTTCAGAAAGCTTCGGACCGGTCCTCGAAACTCTTGGAAATTATCGACACCGACGTTTGCGGGCCAATGCGCGTCAATTCCTTAGGGGACGCACGATTTTTCGTCACATTTACAGACGATTTCAGCCGATGGTGTGAAATTAGATTCTTAAAGTCCAAGTGCGAATTGTTTAAAACGTTTAGAGAATACAAGAATTTAGTCGAAAAACAAACGGGGGCAAAAATTAAAATCCTTCAATCTGACAAAGGGGACAAAAATTAAAATCCTTCAATCTGACAATGGGGGCGAATACCTTAATCACGAATTCGATTCGTTTTTATTGGAACACGGCATCAAGCGTCAGCTGACCGTTCCTAACACGCCCGAGCAAAATGGCGTGGCTGAAAGGAAAAACCGAACTCCCTGTGAATCCGCGAGATGCTTAATGATCGAATCAAAAATGTCGCAAGGTTTTTGGGCCGAGGCCATTTCGACTGCAAATTACGTACGATACCGTAGTCCATCCAGTGCGATTGATCAGAAGACCCCTTTTGAGTTAAGGAACTGTCGGCCGCCAAAAATCGATCACCTTCGAAAGTTCGATTGCAAGGCATTTATTTTAAATAAAAATCCTTCGAAAGGGAAATTCGATGCGCGTTGTCGCGAATGCGTGTTCGTCGGCTATTCAGACGTAGCAAAAGCGTATCGAGTTTGGCATCCAAGCGAGCGAAAAATTGAGGTAACTCGGGACATTGTATTTATCGAAAGTTGCCCGGCTGGCGTAAAATACGACGACTTTGTCGACGACACAGTGTTGTATCGGAAAATCACGAGCGATTCCAACAAAATTATCGGCGATCAAGAAAACGATTGGACTTTAATAGAAATAATTCCTTGTCAAGAACAAGAAATTATCAATGAAAAGATCGAATCCGACGATAACGGTTGGGAAACAGTGGTTCGCAAATGTCCCGGGAGACGTCGGGTCAGTAATACTGGTCATCCTGGAAGACCGCGCAAAGTTCCGCCCGTACCGAGACAACAGCTCGACGATGCTGATAGAGCAAACGGCAACCTGGCCGTGATATTCTGGAATTTGCGGGGATGGTTGAAACTCCGATCATTGAGGCATTGCAGGGTCCCGATGCTACTATGTGGAAGGAGGCGATCAAGGAGGAGCTTCGCAGTCTTCTGACCAACGACACTTGGAGTATTGTAGAACGGCCTATAAACGTGAACATTATTAGAGTCAGAATGGTATTGCGATGCAAGTTTACGCCAAACGGTGATGTCGAGAGACGAAAGACCCGATTGGTAGCAAGGGGGTTCAGCCAAAAGCCCGGATTGGATTTTCGCGAAACCTTTGCTCCGGATGCACGCAAGAATTCTATCAGAATGGTAGTCGCTACTGCTGTGCAACACAAGATGCAAGTACACCAACTTTACCGCCGCCTACTTAAATGGAAACGTGGACAAAGAACTGTTTATGCAGATCCCCGAATTTCTTGAGGAAATGCTTCCGGATTTGATTGAGGAGTGTAACGATCCAGTATCTCGAACAAAAAGACACAAGATACTACGGGAAATACGACTCGGGAATAAGGTGTGTGCCCTCAACAAAGCACTGTACGGACTTAAGCAAGCCTGTCGTTAGTGGCACAAGAAACTTAGTCAAGAATTACGCAACCTTGGGTTAAGGTCATCAAGCGGAGACGTAAGCGTTTACACCTCGAAGCGAAACGGAAAACTAATGATTATCGCGACTTATGTTGATGATTTTATTCTTGCATCCAACGATGATAATTGGCTCTTAGAAGTCAAGGGAAAATTGAAAGAAAAATTTGTGCTAAGAGACTTGGGCAATATTAATCACTGCCTCGATCTTGAGTTTCATCAGTCTCCATATGGGATGTTTATCGGACAAGAAGGATACACAAAAAACTTGCTGCGGCGATTCGACATGGAAGACTGTAATCCAATCTCGACACCGGTGAACACTGCCTTGAAACTCAGCGATACAGACGACCCGCTGAACGAAAGTGATTACCCATTTCGCGAACTGATAGGGTGTCTCATGTACTTGGCTGTTTGTACCAGGCCAGACATTTCATATGCCGTTAACTCTCTTAGCCAATTCAACAGTAGATTCGGAAAGGAGCACTGGATTGCGGCTAAACGGATTTTACGCTATTTAAAAGGGACGTTGGGTATCGGATTAATGTATTCGCCTGGTGAAGATCAAGTTTGTGGAATTACCGATGACGATTGGGGCAGCTGTATAAAGGACAGAAAATCTTATACCGGCTACGCATTTAAATTGGCCAATGCTGTCACAATCTGGGAATCCAGGAAGCAGCAGACCGTGGCCCTATCATCTACAGAGGCGGAATATATGGCTCTCGCCGACAGCGCCAAAGAAGCGATGCATGTTCAACGATTTATCAATGAAATCTCTGGAATGCCCATAAAAACTATTATTCTCTACAATGACAATCAAGGAGCCCAAGAGCTGGCGAGGAATCCGGTGCATAATTCTCGCACCAAACATATTGACTTGAGACATCATTTCATTAGAGATGTTGAGGAAAGGAGTTCCATAAGCTTGAAATACATATCTTCGGAAAACATGATTGCCGACATCTTAACCAAGGGACTTCCCGCCTCGTCTCATAAAAGATGTGTCAAAGAATTAGGATTAGTTAACGGAACTTTCAGTCTTCGAAAGTGAATATCAAAGACTTGAGGGAGAGTGTTTGAATAAGTTTCTTTTGCATATATATATTAACAAGTCTTTGTATGTGCGAATCACTAAACTGCGCGCGCACCACGAAACGCGATTTTATTTCTTCGCCTATGACTGGCCCAGTTCAGTTCCCTGTAAACGGTCATGCGAGCGATACCGCGTGCGACAAATAGTTGTTTAATTAGTCCGCTTACATAACGCGGCGTCCTTCTGTAACGATTTTACTTCTCATTAATATTTCGCTCAATATAGCATTTTGGTTCGCTTTACGTTGTGTTGCTCCTACATTTATTCTAACAGATTTCCACTACAGCTCTTTTATTTTATGACCAGAGAAGAAATTCCGTAAAGAAATCGCGAGCTTGAAAATATCGTTTTGTTCTGCCTCTAAAAGAATGTATTTTGGTAATTGTTTAAATAATATCAATAATAATGCGTGATTTTTAAATTGTTCCCATTGTGGAGGTTTTTTAAGAGCAGTAAAGAAGTCCCGCAACAAAAATCATCTGGAAATGAGCGTTTCAGTCTGTTTCAATATGAATCTGTTTGCGGTGATCGTTTAAACAATATCAACAATATTAAATTAGACATTTTTTCAGATAAGGTAGTTTTATTGTATGAGCATTGAACAAATTCTGTGAAAAAAATGCAGCATAAAATTATCGTTTGTTCTGCCTCTAAAAGAATCTATTTTGGTAATTGTTTAAACAATATCAATAATAATGGGTCATTTTTAAATTGTTCCCATTGTGGATGGTTTTTAAGAGCAGTAAAGAAGTTCTGAAACAAGAATCAATTGAAAATGAGCGCTTCAGTCTGTGTCAATATGAATCTGCTTCCGGTGATTGTTTAAACAATATCAACAATATTAAATTAGACATTTTTTCAGGTAAGGTAGTTTTATTGTATGAGTATTGGACTAATCCTATGAAAATAATGCAGCATAAAATTATCATTTCGTTCTGCCTCTAAAAGAATTTATTTTGGTAATTGTTTAACCCTTTGCGGGGCAGACGCCACTTTAGTGGCGCCCTAATTGTCCTCAGTTTTTTCGGTACAGTATGATCTTTTTAGGCTCTAAATCGTTCATTTTTTTTAATGGGACACTGGATGTTTGCCGAGCAAGTTTCTCAGTCCAAAATTTCAAGTAGCACTATATATAATTAGTTATAAACAATTAATAACGAAACAATGTAGAATTTTTTAAATTAATTCGGCTGTGAGCTCATTTTGCACACAAATTAACTGACGTTTGGTACAGAGGGGTTCTCTACGTCGCTGATTACGAATCCAGTCTCAGATTTTAAAAATTCAAAATGGCGGATCCAATATAGCGACCTGACGATACAAAAATTTGCAAAATTCAATGATTCCGTCTTTCATTATTTGTATGGGGGTTTTTTGGGGTCGCGGATTACGAATCCAGTCTCAGATTTTGAAAATTCAAAATGGCAGATCCAATATGGCGACCTGACGATACAAAAATTTACAAAATTCAATGATTCCGTCTTTCATTATCTGTATGGGGGTTTTGGGGTCGCTGATTACGAATCCAGTATCAGATTTTGAAAATTCAAAATGGCGGATAAAATATGGGGAGGGTAGTAAAAATTTCTCAAATTTTAAACACTTTTTTTTGTATTCCCAGGAAAAATGAAAGTTATCCATTCTCTTTTCCTGGAAACACCTTATAGTTCCGGGTCAGGCTGAGAGGGAGAATCTGATAAAATCGGTTCAGTATAATAATGTGCCCTGAAAGGGTTAAACAATATCAATAATAATGGGTCATTTTTAAATTGTTCCCATTGTGGATGTTTTTTAAGAGCTGTAAAGAAGTTCCGAAACAAGAATCGGTTGAAAATGATCGTTTCAATCCGTCTCAATGTGAATCTGCTTCCGGTGATTGTTTAAACAATATCAACAATATTAAATTAGACATTTTTTCAGGTAAGGTAGTTTTATTGTATGAGTATTGAACTAATTCTATGAAAATAATGCAGCATAAAATTATCCTTTTGTTCTGCCTCTAAAAGAATCTATTTTGGTAATTGTTTAAACAATATCAATAATAATGGGTCATTTTTAAATTGTTCCCATTGTGTAAAGAATGTAAAGAAGTTCCGCAACAAAAATCATCTGGAAACGGGCGTTTCAATCTATCTCAATGTGAATCGGCTTCCGGTAATTGTTAAAATAATATCAATAATAGTGAGTTATATTTAAAGGGTACCCTCTAAGGCTCTTTTATTTTATGATCAGATTAAAAAGGTAATTAAAATTTATTAAATTAATTAATTAAAATTATTTAATTAATTAATTAATTAATTAAAATTTATTAAATTAATTCATTAAAAAAAATTAATTAAAATAAATAAATTAATTAATTAAAATAAATAAATTAATCAATTAAAATAAAAAAAATAAATAAATAAAACAAATTAATTAAAATAAATAAATAAATAATTAAAATTCGGAATAAAATTTCAAACTTGAAATTACTTTTTTAATCTTCCCCAAAGCGAGTCTGCTCCCGTTAATTGTTTAAACAATAACAACAATAACGTAATAATTTTAAAATTGTTTCTACTAAAGGAAACTCCTGTTATAAGCAGTGAGAACATATTTAAAGAATATTCACCTTCAATTGAATGTTTACTGTGTCCAAAAATGAATCTCCAGAAATTAGTTGTTTAAACAGTATAATTATTAGTCGAAAAATTACTTTCATTCTTTTCAATTATTTTTTTTTATTCTACATAGTTTTGCCTAGAATTTCGGTTTTACAGAAATCCGTTATCTTGTTCATGTCACAAGTTATCAATTTCGCAAAAATTTTGTAAAATAAAATGGAATCACTCACTGTGCGCCGTATCGCTCCCCCGTGTGGAACCCGCCATGCCGTTGCGTCCACTTGTCGCGGAAGTTTTCGTCGTTTGAAATTTTTAATCTCAGAAACCAATATTCGGATCCAACATAGCACAGGAAATTCTTAGCACCCTCCTCTTTAACACGTGTTTGGGACTATCAATGGCAGATTTCTGTTACTTTTTTTTACATTTTGTCCTTTCCATGGTTTCACGTGTTTCAACGATTTTTGAAAATGTTTTCTTTCTACAGGACCGCTTTGTGAAAAGTGTGTAAACTGTCGGATATTGCGCGAAATTCAGGTCGAATACAAAAATTATACAATTAATATTATGCTAAAGTGTTAAACTGGTTCAAATATTAAAAATTTAGTACGAGTTTTTCACAGTAAGTTATGTACGAGTTATGGCGTTAATCTTTTCCGGAGGAAGTCTCTAATCGATGCTATTAGGCAAGTAGCTCCGCACTGATTTGTATCGATTCGGGTATAATTGTAATGATACGGATCACCTGTTATTCCCGAAGATGATGATGATCGTGGAGGCAACTTACAGCATACCAGTGGATGAACCGTGTCCTTGAACCCTTTGTGAAGGACACGTGGTTGGAAAGACTTGCCGTTGTACGAGTGAGGTTAGGTTCTTCAATCTGTCAATTTTTCCTCCCAATGGAGCCAATTTCTCGTTGAACATTGATTTTTGGAACAACAAAATCAATGCCAACAATTTATTTGCCACGTGGACTTCCTTGGAATCCGTTTCACCACGTTTAAAGTTACCCAAACGGAGAAAGGATTTTCGACGCTGATCTTGAGTCGTCGATTGACGTTATTAATTTTGGAAGATGGGCACTCTTCCCCTTCGACACAGCAGCTAGATCGGCGTATCGTTGTTTGAACCAACTGGTACAAGCGTTGCCACCGTCCTTGCCCTGCGGCAGTCACACCGGAAAAGAGAGCGAGGTATCCCACTTTTCCCCTTTTATTACCTCGTCACCGTTTTGCCATTTTTCGCACTTTTCAATCCGGCGGAAATACAAAATTTCGGAGCGCACTTTACCTCGCCGGTAAACGGATTTGCCATGACGTCACAAAACGAGACAACCACGCTGTATTCTCGGACGCGTTACACCTTTCGACCCACGCGCTCTCCGCCAACGCAAAGTAGTCTCACCAGGCGCTAGTGTCGCAGATCGGACATTAGTCGTTCTCGCGCGAAATTCAAATACCAATAAACGCCTTATAGACAACTTACAATATTCCTACAACATTGATGAGTTAAAGGAAAGAATAATTCAATATTCTAATTCGATATATCAAGAAGCGCTGCAAAAATTAAATGATAACTTCTATGCACGATTGAGATATTGTCAAGTTGCTGAAGGACATCAATTTGAACATCTCATTCAGTAATTGGAAACTTAACCAATTAAGGCCTAAACGGACATATTTCGACAGTTTAAACGTCGATAATTTACATATAAAAGGATTTGGAAAAATTTTCCTCCCACTATTTCTGACGTAAAATTATATGCTCTTTCAGAATCTTTCAATAAAATTTCGATAAAATGAAAAGCAAAAAAGTTATACACGATTGTTTGTAAAAAAAACATGGTTTTTAAACATTTATTTTTCATTCTAACATCACTTTCACCTCGAAATTGGTTTAGAAAACACGTCTAAGGTGAAAATATCGCGTCCATGGACCTTTCTCATTAAAATGTACCGTGTTCTAATTTAAATTTCAATATGGCAACTTCCAAAGTGGCGCCTAGAAGCTCAAAAATCTTTGTGAAACTTAACAAATTTTTTCCTTGAAAACTATAGACTTTAGAGAAAATTTGCTAAGAACAAAAATGTCTTACAATTAGTTAAAGAACCTTCTCAAATTTTATCACAATGTATTGATACACTTTTTGGTTTTTTGAAAATTAAAAAATCGAAATTGTAACGGAAAGGCTGTTTACAATCTCAAGTACTAGTTACATGGCCTTCCGTTATTTCCCCAGGCTCCGGC
Organism: Trichopria drosophilae; assembly: GCA_030407085.1. NCBI lineage: Eukaryota > Metazoa > Arthropoda > Insecta > Hymenoptera > Diapriidae > Trichopria > Trichopria drosophilae. Next base: position 69,061,762 of record CM059584.1, read on the forward strand.
GATTGGTTAACTGTATTTCAATTCTAGGGAGTTACAGGACGCGGCTACTGCCGGCGTGAACGAAGTTCGGCAACACCGCGCGCTCCGGCACATGTAGGTACCATGCGGTAGTCGGGAAGTCAGACCTCTGCGCGCCGCTTGAAAATTCGGTCGTGTTTTTGCGCTGCGAAACGATACGCTTACGTTTGCGATTCGACAATACGCGTGTTGTCTGTTTCTTTTTGGAATTCGGTGTTGTGAGGACAGTCGTCCATTTTTGTATCTTTTGGGGTGGCGATTGAAGGACTGACATCCATCTTTGTTAAAGAACATCCGTCCCGGAGTTATTGTTGAACAGCCGTCCATTTTCCGGAATAGGCGTCCTGGTACCAGGTTGGGGCGAAAAGCGAGAGAGAGAGAGAGCGAGTGACCAATCGGTGGTCCCCATTTTGTAAGTACCGGCTTTCTTTTACCGGCTCCAAAAATTGCTTCAGGCTTCTATTCTCTTTCAATAAATGTAATATAACTTAATGTCTCTTTTGGATTCACTTACTTTTCTTTTCTTATTAAAAATTACCCCCTTCACCGATCCTTGTAATAAGTCAGTGGTCCTCCATTAGTTGACCGCTGACACAGACTTATTTGTGGTTGATATTGTTTCTCTATGGGAGATATCTTGCAAAAGAATCTCAATTTTGTAACTGTTTTGGAGTCAACCATGAATAAAGGGGCTCAGCCAAATCTCCAATAATATTTTGAAAAATAATAAAACGGTTACAAAATTGGCGCCCGAACAAAATTAACCCATAAGGTTAATTTGGAAAAATAAGATATGAAAAGTGTTAATTGGGTGTATGGGTTATACAGGTCGTTGACTCATATACAATTTAACGTTGATATTGGATTCAAAATCTGAATAACCTTGTGTTTATGAGATTGAATATGTGGTTAGAAACACAAAGGTAAACAAAGTGTTGTTTCTCAATAAAATTTTGAATTTAAATTTCAATGTGTATGTGTATTTGTATGTATTATATGTGTAGTGTATAAATGTTAAATAAAGGAAAAACGACTGGAAATGGTTAACGAGTCGACAAATAAAGTATATTCTGGTGTGATCGACTGCATTAAATAAACTAAAAACTATGTATATTCATAATAAAGAAAAGAATTTTGGTCGTTTAAGTAACAGGTAAATTTTGAAAGTCGATCTTGCTAATCGAAGTAAACAATAACAAGCTTTACTTTTAGAATTCAATAATAACATTGAAACTATTACAGGAAATAATTTGATATTAAGATATGGTATTTGGCTATTATGTGAATAACGTCAAGTTAAAAAGAAATAGTGACAGTTTTTTTTTTGGTTTCTGGTCGACAATTTATTTATGAACGTCGATTATATGGAATATTTTGGTATATCCTACTTAAGTTTAATTGGTATATGAGGTGACCTGATCGACTTAGTGTAGTATTGGTATTAGCATAGTCGACTATGGGAAACTTTATGATAGCATGGTCGACTTTATTTGGATGTATGTGGTTTTTCGACTCGTTGGTTAATTTCAATGGTCTAATTTGAAATAATTATTTATCAGTCGACTTATTTATATTGAATGTGTTGAATTTGGATTGAATTGTAATGTATATGTATATGTCATACTTTCATATTAGAAAACGGTAATAAAAGTAAGGAAATTTTGGTCAAGCAACAATTTTAATGGTAGTAGTAAATTGTTGAAATTTTATTTTATATGGAAAAATTTATTAAAGTAGATAAGAGTAAACGGATAAATTTAAAATATAAATTTGATTGGGCTGAATAGCATAACGTAGAATTACTGATAGGGCGACTATAATTATAGGAGACACAAAAGCGAAAAGTTAAGTCGATCAAGTAGAGTAGTGTAAAATTATATTATTTTTGATTTGGTAAATTGATGTCAGGGTTATCTCCATGGTATAGGTAGATCCCTACTATACCTACTAAATAAAATTAACTTCTTAAAGAACATTTGTTTGAATAATTTAAAATAATTGGAATTAAGGAGTGCCATCCATTTATTAAATAATTAATTAAATACATTTGAAAACGATTGGGCGTATAATATGTTTGTTTTTGAAATTGGGACGTCTAAATTTGATTTTTAATTTTTAATTGTTTTTTTTTTATGAATGGACGCATTCGTTGGAGTCACCATAGTAGTAGGTTTCGGGATATTGGCAATTCATGTGATTTCGGAATATATTAGTATTCAAAACAAAATTAAAAAAATGAGCCAAAACGACTATCGGGACTTGGATGAATGGATGTTTCGGTTGTCGACCACGGAATTGGACGAGGCTTCAGAACGCCTCGAATTAAATAAATCTGGTCGACCACGAATACGCGTCAATCGTCTGTTAGATCGACTAGAAGGAAACTATACGGCGGCGGATTTTGAACAAACTAGAGTTGATGAAAATGAATCAGAGTCAAAATCGCGTCGCGATGCCCTTTTAGAAGCCTTTGTATAGTCCATGGAAGAGACTCAAGATAGAAATAGAGTTAGGGTTCAGGCTCAAGTGCATCGAGAACAAAGTTCGTCGTCTACTAATAGTAATATGGAAGGAATTAGGATCGATAGCCCATTGGCAGAACAAGAAACCCGTAATCTGGATCAAAAACCGATCCGGGAAGGCGATTTAAATCAAGAAAATGCCGATTTAGAGGAATGGGCGCACCATGTCAGTCAATTAGTCGTCCGACAACTACAAAATGGATGGACGGCTAGAGCAAACAGTACCACGTTGGGTCAACCAACCAGAACGGAAAAGGTGACATTTCGTGACACGTTCGATGTTAATTATCCGACAGAAGTGAACCGGATTCAGGAAGCGGAAGATGGAGAAGGAGTACGGCAGCCAACTCAACCTTACCCAGGGGGTCGGGCGACGAGTTCACCCACTCACGTTGACCCTAGGGAGGGGGGAGGTCGTTCGACTCAGGTGAACGAAACGGGCAGCCGACAATTAGACTCAAGTCAGAGTTATATACGGCTGAATCCGCCCCTTCGAGTAAGAGACCTGGGGGAAGTGGTACGACGGTGGAACGTCACATATGCAGGCGATGAACAACATAGCATCGAGGATTTTTTTACGCGTGTCCAAGAATGTAGCCTAATAGCAGGAATATCGGATCAAGAACTGTTACACGCATTGCCCTATTTATTGACAGGGGTAGCCCTCCAGTGGTACCGATTTTCGGTCAGAAAATGGCATACATGGGCTGACTTCTGTAGGGAGGCGAGATCGTGCTATGGAGGCGATCGAAATGTACAGCGCCGGTTAGAAAGAGAGGTCCACATGCGGACTCAGGGTCCTGATGAGTCAGTCCGGGACTATATGATTTGCCTGAAGTCGATTTTAAATCGATGGGTTCCGGAGCCGTCTATGGAGACGAACTCGATTGGCTACACCAGAATTTAAGGCCAGAGTTGCAGATGGCAGTGCAGCGGGACAAAGTCTACTCCTTCCAGGATTTATTATATCACGCAAGGGAAGCTGAACGGATTTTGAAATGTAGTCAGGCCTACCGTCCCCCACCAGCACCAGAGCAGTCGTTCTGCCCGGAAGTGGCGTATCGCGGGAAGTCCGCAGGGAAGAAGAAAGTGGAGTTCGCCGCAATACAGATGGTACCACAGATCGAGCAGGGGGTGACACCCACGTCAGCAGTGGCCGCAGTTTCCGAAGCTGAGGTTAAGAAAATAGTGGAGGGGACTTGTGCAAAACTGATGCAGTCCATGGAAAAGAAACTGACCTCCACGGTTGAATCGACGATCAACTGTGCAGTCGCTCTACTACAGAAAGAGATGTCCGCAACCGTGTTGGCTGAGGATAGACGTCCTGAGGGTAACCCGCCAGATCGACAAAGGTCTCCATTCACGCCGAAATTCAGGCAGGGTAAGAAGAAACCCTGGTCGAGGCCAAAGAGTCAACCCAATGGGGACTCTGGGGACAACCAAGGCAATTCGTCGGTGGATGCGGGGCAGACTACGTCCCCGTCGGGAGTCGCAGATCAGACGAAAGGTCAACGTGGCGACCTGAGATGTTATGGATGTGGACTCCCGGGATATAAAAGATATAATTGTCCTCTCTGCCGGGGAAACGAGAGCAGGGATGCGTAAATGAGGTCACACCTGTCCCTGATTTTCAGACCCAGACCTCAACTCAACAAGTACGATCGACCATCCAAATCCCGTCAGAAGTTCACATGACGACGGAAGAGGGTTGTACTCGATGGTGGGTGACAGTATCGGTGGAAGGTCGCCCTTTACGAGCTCTTTTCGACCCTGGTGCGGCTCGTACGGTGGTCGGTGGAGTCGCTTCTCGACTAATTGAGGATCTTGGTCTCCATGTGGAATCCTATGAAGGAAGTGGCGCTAGAGTCGCCGATGGAAGAACGGTACCCATCGTTGGAAAAATTAGGCTACCATTTAAACTTGGGAGGATGGTCAAATGGGTGACAGCTTTAATTATGCCCAGTTTGGAGCCCGACTGTCTGCTAGGCGCCGACTTTATACGTGCGTTTAACGCGATATTACATCCTCGTGATAACTTCATAACGATTAATGGAAATGTTCGCGGCATACCAATGGAAGTCGCAATGGTTTCTCTTCCACCTGAAGTGAACCAAACGACGTCAGGTCTACGGGCGTTGACAAGTGAACAACAGAGACGTCTGCAATCAGCTGTTCAAGCCATTTTCCCCGTCGACAACACACACCTTGGTTGCACTTCTTTAGTCGAACACAGTATTGATGTTGGGAACGTTCGTCCTATTAAGCAACGGTATTATCCCGTCTCGAAGAAACTCGAAGAGGAGATGCATCAGCAGGTCCAGCATATGTTGGATGAAGGCATAATCGAGCCGTCTTCAAGTCCATGGTCGAGTCCTGTCGTCATGGTGAAGAAGTCGGACGGTAGTTGGCGATTCTGCGTTGACTATCGTAAGGTAAATGCCGTCTCGAGGCCAGACGCCTATCCGTTACCCTATATGGACTCCATTTTGAGGAAATTGCAGCGCGCCCAATATATCACGACTTTGGACTTAGGGAGCGCCTATCATCAAATTAAAATGGAGGAGCAGTCAAAACCGATTACGGCGTTCACAGTTCCGGGAAAAGGACTATTTCAATTCTGTAGGATGCCATTCGGCCTAAGTGGAGCCCCTGCTACTTTCCAACGGCTAATAGATTCTTTAATTGGCCCAGACTTGGAGCCCCACGCTTTTTGCTATTTGGACGACATTATAATAGCTACGGAGTCGTTTGAGGAGCATCTGAAATGGGTGGAACATGTGCTCCATGAAATCCGAGACGCGGGCTTGACGCTGAATTTAAAGAAGAGTGTCTTTGGCAAGGAAGAGGTGCGATACTTAGGTGTCTTAGTTAACAAGGACGGATTTAGGCCTGATCCTGAGAAGATACGAGCAATTGTGGAGTACCCGGCGCCGAAGAATTTAAAACAGCTGAGGAGATTTCTCGGCATGGCGTCGTGGTATAGGAAGTTTATAGACGACTTTGCTACCATTGCGGAGCCACTGACCCAATTAACCCGGAAAGATCAGCCTTATATTTGGGGGAAGTACAGCAGGCGTCCTTTGAACGACTCAAAGATTTGTTGAGTACTGCGCCTATTTTACACAGGCCAGACTTCTCCAAGGAGTATACATTAGAGATGGATGCCAGTGACACAGGTCTTGGGGTCGTACTGAGTCAGGAGGTCGACGGAGACAAGCGTGTCTTAGCGTTTGCAAGTCGGACCTTAACTCCTGCCGAACGAAACTATTCAGTTTCGGAACGGGAATGTTTGGCCGTTCTTTGGGCCATACGCAAGTTCCGTGAATATATTACAGTGATCACCGACCATAAAAGTCTTGAATGGCTCTGTGATCTAAGAAGTCCCAATGGTAGGCTAGCTCGATGGTCGCTAGAGCTACAGGGTTACCAATACTCGGTGAAACATCGTAAAGGTTCTCTGCACCATGTACCCGACGCGCTGTCGCGCATGTATGAAACGGATGGGGGTATTCCGATTAGTACGGTGCAGGGGACGCCACAGATCCTGGACAAGTAGTATCTGGAGAAGCGGCAACAAGTGGAAGAGTATCCGTATAAGTACCCCTATTGGAAGGTGGTCGGAGGACGAGTCTATGTTTATAGACCAGATCCAGTCTTAGACTCTATGATGGACGACGAGAATGCATGGAAGCTAGTCGCTCCTGAAGAGAATCGACAGGCGATTCTTAATGAATGTCACGACGTTCCTACGGCTGGACATCTCGGCAACCGCAAGACATATGATAGGGTTGCTCGTTACTATTTCTGGCCTACCATGAGGAAGGACGTGGTCAAATACGTACGAAAATGCTCTGTGTGTCAACGAATGAAAATCCCACCTGTCGCTCCAGCTGGATTAATGGGTCGACGAGAAATTCCAGGACCATGGAAGATTGTCACGGCTGACGCCATGGGTCCCTTTCCGAGAAGTTCTCAAAGTCGAGAATTCCTTCTGGTGTTTCAAGATGTTTTCACCCGTTGGGTAGAATGTTTTCCAGTTCGACAGGCCACCGGTCCAGCGGTGATAAAAGCATTCAACGAGAGAATCATACTTAGATTTGGAACGCCGGAAGTCGTCCATTCCGATAATGGAAAAGCCTTTCGGAATAAAGGTATCGACAAATTTCTAAGGGAACGAGGAATTGAACCGTCGACGATCCCACCGTACCATCCCCAGGCTAATCCTGTGGAACGGACAAATAAAACCGTAAAGGGGATGATTATTTCTTTTGTGGCGGAGAATCATCGTACGTGGGATAAATACATCGCAGAGTTCGCTTTTGCGTATAATATGGCGATTCATAATTCCCTGGGTGTGAGTCCGGCCATGATGAATTATGGACGGCAACCAGTTCCGCCCGACAATTGTCGTCGACAGGAAGATGTTGCAGCTGAACAAGCACAAGAGAAACGCGTGGTTCATGATTGGATAGAGCGTCTGAAAGCTATACGTTTATTACATCAAGAAGCGACGCAGAATATAGAAGCTGCTCAGGAACGTCAGGCTAACTATTACAGTAAGAAAAGACGCGACGTTCAATTTGAAAAAGGGGATGCCGTTCTTAAAAGAAATTATGTATTGTCATCGGCAGCCCCAGGTTTTGCCGCAAAATTGGCTTCAAAATTTATAGGACCCTATACTATTTCTGCTAGACTGGGATCCAATGTATATGAATTAGAAGATGGATCCGGAAAAAGAATAGGGAAATGCCATATCAATCAGTTGAAGCCATACCATGAAGAGGTTGATCTAGATCGGGAGGATCCAGACAGGATCGACGAAGATGACATCGAGCAGCCTCCATCGTCGAGTGAACCTGAACCGGAAGTGGTAGAAAGGTCTCCAATTATTGTACACGCGGACGTGCATAGGGAAAATGAGGTCGAACGTCGACCACGGGGTCGGCCTAGAAAGATAAAGGTAGGCGACACGTTTGGCGACGGTGTCGATAGGTTAGTTAGTCTACCGGCGCATTCAGATACGGTTAGCAGAGCGAACGTAGAGGTCTCTGTTAGTCCGCCCAGTCGGGTCGATATGGCCAAACCCGCGGAAAAGCGCCCTCCTGGGCGCCCGAGAAAGAATGCTCGACCAAGAGTTCCTACTCGCGTTCCCCATAGATATGGTACTCGTAGTCGGACCCAATCTTAAAGCATGTGTGTCTTGGGGTTGAAATAGGGTATCAGAATAATCATAGGTCTAATATTCATACTACGCATGCGGACGGGATCATCACTCATCTTCATACTTATTCTATTCGTATAGGTCATGGCTGATAACTTGGAAGTTTTGGAGGCGGAGCTGCGAGGAATGAGGCGGGCTATTCTGATCTGTTTCTGGTTTGGTCGTCTTTCTGTAATGGATAGTAAATATCATGATTTGACTCATTGGTTCGGTTCATTTCATCCCACATTGTTGCATGATTTCTGTATGACCTATCCTATTGGTTGCACGGTCTCTTTTCCTTTTCAGATCATTTAATAAGAATAATTTCTGAGATTGTGCCTGAGACTGGGGAGCTGGTGATCGAGCTGGTATCCGGATCGGATAGTCAGCGTCTTGGCAGGGGGTGTAACGGAAAGGCTGTTTACAATCTCAAGTACTAGTTACATGGCCTTCCGTTATTTCCCCAGGCTCCGGCGATTGGTTAACTGTGTTTCAATTCTAGGGAGTTACAGGACGCGGCTACTGCGGGCGTGAACGAAGTTCGGCAACACCGCGAGCTCCGGCACATGTAGGTACCATGCGGTAGTCGGGAAGTCAGACCTCTGCGCGTCGCTTGAAAATTCGGTTGTGTTTTTGCGCTGCGAAACGATACGCTTACGTTTGCGATTCGACAATACGCGTGTTGTCTGTTTCTTTTTGGAATTCGGTGTTGTGAGGACAGTCGTCCATTTTTGTATCTTTTGGGGTGGCGATTGAAGGACTGACATCCATCTTTGTTAAAGAACATCCGTCCCGGAGTTATTGTTGAACAGCCGTCCATTTTCCGGAGTAGGCGTCCTGGTACCAGGTTGCGGCGAAAAGCGCGAGAGAGAGAGAGAGAGAGCGAGTGACCAATCGGTGGTCTCCATTTTGTAAGTACCGGCTCCAAAAATTGCTTCAGGCTTCTATTCTCTTTCAATAAATGAACATATAACTTAATGTCTCTTTTGGATTCACCTACTTTTCTTTTCTTATTAAAAATTACCCCCTTCACCGATCCTTGTAATAAGTCAGTGGTCCTCCATTAGTTGACCGCTGACACAGACTTATTTGTGGTTGACTTTGTTTCTCTGTGGGAGATATCTTGCAAAAGAATCTCAATTTTGTAACTGTTTTGGAGTCAACCGTGAATAAAGGGGTTCAGCCAAATCTCCAATAATATTTTGAAAAATAATAAAACGGTTACAAAATTTTTAAAAAAGTCATTTAAAAAATCTGAAAAAATTCATGGAAATAAACTTATGAGTCTTAAAATCTAGAAAAGTTTAATAATTATATGTTTATAATACTTTTTATGCTATTAGATGTATTTTGACCTCCCAAACACGAATCCACACATCACCTTACATTTTTCTAACCTCAAAAACAGGTAAAAATAGATATTTTTACAAAATGGTTTCGCTTAATTCGGCAATTGGAAAAACCTTCATTTGTTCAAAAGTTACTGGATTAAAAGTTATAAAAGTCGATTATGACCGCTAAAAATTGATCGCAGTGCCATCTGGTCGTGCGATGCCTAGTGTTTTGAATTCGTCTCGAAAAGACCTTTCACATGAGCCCCCACTCGACCCATGTTGCCATTTAAGATATTCATCCCCCCCCCTCCCCCGCAGAAAAAATAGATTTTTTGAAAAATCGTTTCACATGTTTCAGCGATTTTCGAAATATCTTTTCTTTCAAAAATACAGGACTGTTTCCATACTTTTCGTACACCCTATATACGAATTAGAAGAGGATTCCGTACATTCGAAAGAGAAAGTGTGTGCTCCTGCTGAAGCCATTGGGTTTCTTCAGGATCAGTTGATTCCAATTTCGTTGCGAAGCCTTTTCGAAACCCGAATTTGGTCGAAATGGTTGGACAGATCGACAATTGCAGACATTCAACATCGTGACCAAGATCGAGTTTACCCTCTTTGAAGATAAAAAGAGCGTTGTAGAGCACAGCGATTCTTGGTGGTCGTCGAAAAAATCCCCAAAGGAATTTGGTTCTTTTTTATCAAGAAAAGGTAACCATAATTCGCAGGATACGAGTCAGTTGTCTGTCCAGGTTGAGTGTCAAGAGATCGTTCAACGTTGGGTAAAATAAATTTAAATTGACTGTAGATCTACCAGATACTGATGATTCGTGACATAAAAGAGAGGAATCGTCTCTTTAATTTTTCATCGGTAATAAAAGAAATCGACGTCATCGTATTTTATATGAAAGTGATTAAGCCGGTTGGACTGTGTTTGACAATATTAACGTTTTGTTTTGATAATCAGTTTATTTCTAACGCGGTATTCTTTTCTATCTTGTTTGATATAAAAAGAAAACAAACTACGAGATGAGTTTCAAATTTTCATTTAACGAACTGATTATTGCGTATTTGATTGACGATTTGGTATTGGTATTGGTATTTTCTTCATCAGGCTCGGGTGAACCCCAGAAATCAGCACACTTAGCTGTTTGCCTTTGTATGCTATTCCTGATGCTACTCAGGGTTCCGTTGGATAACCAGCTGCTTTGCAGAATCTCAGAAGTTGCCCGAGATTCCGCTCCCTGACTTCCTCCATGCTTACAAGTGGAGAGTCCAGGTATCTCCTTCGACTCTCCATCAGTGCAGGGCACTCGCATAGGAAGTGAATTGATGATTCCTCCTTGTTTTCATCACATCTAGTGCACATCGGTGAAGGTTTCCTTCCTACGATGTGACTGTGCTTGTTTAAATTTCCATGTCCAGTTAGGATTTCGATGGAGATTCTTATTTCTGTTCTGTTTAATTCGAGCAGTTTTTCAGCCCATCGGTCCGCCTGCAGCTCTCCTGCAAGGCTTTTGGTTGTGCTGCATTTTTTGTTTTTGATCCACTCTCTAACCTGTTGGGATTTCATTTGTCTCTCCAGTAGGTTGAGTCCTTCTTGAAATAGCAGTGCCACCCTCCCAGTCAAGTCAGTTCCATTTACTATTCCCGACTTGGCAAGGGTGTCCGCTCTTTCATTCCCTTTCCAGCCCATATGGCCAGGTATCCAGGTCAGGCTGAGCTTGTTTCTTTCGGCCAGGTTACGTAGGCAGGTCTTTGTATCTCTGACTAAAGCTGATTTGACGGCTGGATTGTCTATCGCTCTCAATGCAGCTTGGCTATCCGAGCATATCCATATCGTTTTATTTGTCACTTCTTTCTCCATGAGGGTCTCGGCACACATGAGGATTGCCGCCACCTCTCCTTGGAAAACAGTGTTAAATTTGTTGAGCTTGAGGTAAAAGTTCTCCCGCAGCTTCGGTCCGCAGTATCCTGCGCCTACACCCTGGTTGGTTTTGGACCCATCTGTGAACCAGATGATGCCATTCCTGGGTATTGCTGATTTATTTTTCCAGTCCTCCCTGTTGGGGAAACAAACCTTAAAGTTGTTTTCCCCCGTGTGGTGTGTCTGGATCTTGTCTTGTGGTTGGTACCACATGTCTCTCAGGTTTCCTTGAAAAAGATTGTTGAACCAATCTTGCTTACCTGTCAAGCTTCCCAAGCACTTGAGTCTATACACGGTTCTCATGGCTTCGCATTTTACTGCCTGAGCCATGGACGGTACGCCCAAAAGAGCCCTCATTGCGGCTATGGGTGTACTCTTCCTTACCGAGCAAATGCCCCTAAGGAACATAGCCTGTACCCTGTTCAATTTTTGTTGAACTTGGGTCTTTTCTGTCCTCTGCCACCAAATTGGCGAGGCATAGGTAATCCTTGGTAACACAATCTGTTGGTAGATCCAGAGCAGCTGTTTCGGTCCTAAACCCCAACTGTTGCCAAGAGCTCTCCTACAATGCCAGAAAGTGGCAATTGCTTTGTGACATTTGTTATCCAGGTGACCATTCCAGTTTAATTTTTTATCCAGGGTTACTCCAAGATATTTGGTTTCGCTGGCATATGGCACCTGCTTCCCGCCAATCACCATTTCTCTTAGTTTTTTGATCTTATATTTTCTAGAGAAAATGATGACGGCAATTTTTTCCGGTTGTATCGATAGCGCTTTTTCTTTGCTCCATTTTTCCACAACCCTCAGGGCTTCTTGTACCAGCTCCTGCAAAACTTCCTCGTAGTTGCCTCTAGCGAGGATAGCAATATCGTCCGCATATCCAATCGCATAGATTCCGCTATCGTTGAGTTTCCTGATCAAGCTATCAGCTACCAGGTTCCAAAGAAGTGGGGACAACACTCCACCTTGAGGACAACACTCAGAGATCGTCCCCTCCACTAGGATACCCTGCCATTCCGTATAAATATACCTATTTCTAAGGGTGCTCACAATCCAACTTATGAGTTCCTTGGGCACCCCATGTTCTTCCGCTCCTTTCCGTATTACTTCCACGGAGGTGCGGTTAAAAGCACCCTCAATATCTAGGAAAGCACCGATGCACGTTCCCTTCGTACTGAGTTGCTTTTCTATAAAGCCCGCGGCTGACATAAGTGCCAACTCAGCAGATTTGCCAGCCTGGTAGGCATACTGTTCCCCATGAAGAGGTAAGCGTACCAAAGGACCTTCTATAAGATACCTCTCAACCAATCTTTCCAACAATTTTAATAGGAAGGATGTTAGGCTGATCGGTCTATAGTCCTTTGCCTCCACGTAGTTCCTGTTTCCAACTTTGGGTATAAACGAAACTCGTGATTTCTTCCATTCTGTAGGTGTGTAACCAAGCGCAATGCACCCCCGAAGAAGTCCAGTCAATGGTCTCAGGATAGCCCCCAGGCCTTCCTGAAGGAGGGCCGGGTATATGCCATCCGGTCCCGGTGACTTGAACGCCTCAAAGGCCATTAGTGCCCTTACAACCTTGTTTGGATTTACAACTTGGGCAGCGATCCCCCAGTGCCTCCCTTTACTCGTAGTAGGCTCCTCGGGGGCACCGTTCGATACCAGTTTAATGCTTGGAAAGTTGCTTGTCAGCAACCTTTCCAGTGTTTCCTTCGGAGATTTGGCAAACTCGCCATTTTCTCCTTTGATAAATCGTAGTTTACCATCATTTCCTTTTGATAGTATTCTCGCTAATTTTGGAGTAGAGGGTATACTCTCCGTTTCCGAACAGAACTCCCTCCATGCATTTATCTGAGACTCTCTAATCTGCCTTTTGTAGGCTTTCAACCTATCCTTGTAAGCCGTCCAGACTTCTGCTGTGTCAGTTTTCTTTGCTCGATTAAATAATCTCCTCGTCTCCTTTCGGCTACGCTCCAAAGCTGATCCCCAATTAAGCCTTCCCCTTTTGGGGTTTACTTTCTTGAGTGGGCAATTGGCTTCGAACGATCTCATCACAGCTCCCCTAAGAAAGACCTCTGTGTACTCAAGATCGTTTTTCGCTCCATACTTGCGTTTGAAGCCCTTCATCCTGGCTTGCAGACTTTCTCTGAACCCTTGCCAGTTCGTGCTTCTTGGATTTCTGGACCATTTCTCTGCAGGGTTCAACTGTTCCAGTTTGGCCCGAATCAGTTTGTGATCCGAGAGCGAGGGTTCATCAATAACCCTCCACTCCTGGACAGCCTCACGCATGCCTCGGCTGCATAGAGTGAGATCAAGGACCTCTCTTCTGTTTGCCGTTACAAACGTTGGCTCAACTCCCTCGTTCAAAATTTCGAGGTTAGTGGATATCAGGTATTCCATGAGGGCCTCCCCTCTCTCATTTGTGTCGGTGCTCCCCCACAGAGTACTGTGAGCATTTGCATCACAACCAATGAGGAGATCAAGACCCGCATTTGCGCAGTACCTGACTAACCTAGTTAGCTCCTCCGGGGGAGTTTCCCTATCGTGCGCAAATTAGGCTGATGCAATCACCAAGCTCCTTTCCCCTATTCCCTGAGAGACTTTAACCGAAGCTAGGTCCCTAGTAGAGAATTCCTGTAGCAGGGCAGCGTCCATGTTTTTAAGAACTACGCATGCCCTCTGCATTTCATGAAGTCCACTGGCGTAGACTGATTGACGATTTAGTTTGTTTTAAAAAAATAACAATTGCGCCTCTTATTTGGTGATAGTTTGTGACAAAGTCACGATATTATCTAACGAGAAAATTGCTAGAATAATAATTATAATTAGGCAATAATAATACGCGTCATAAGAACGGCAAGTTCTCTCTCGGCAGTGGGAGCGAGAGGCATGCGAGTTGCGCCGGCCCGAGTAGTAGTAAGAGAAGGACGCTCGATCTCTCCCGTCGATCGCCGCTTTGTTATGTTGACAACGGTGCGTCCCATGAGATGACGAAGACACGATGTCTTTCGTCAATTAATAACAAACCTCGGCGAACCGTATTTAGGTGTACGTTTGTAAATATCGCACACATAAATGTAATCATATATGAATGTACGATTTCGCCCAATTTATTAATTTTTCTTATGAAAAGGTAGGTTCGGGGTGGGGAACATTTGCATTAGCCGTTTTCGATGGAAACTTGAAATCGGCAGTATTATTTCAAAAGCCGTAACGAGAGGAAAAATAGTCGAGAAATTTGGAAGTGTTGCGAGTGAGTGGAGAGTGACGAGTTTTGAGTGGGAGAGAGAGAGAAAGAAAGTGAGTAGTGTCGTAGAGGAGCGAAGGCAGAGGATTATCTGTGGGGATTAATTTCGACGAGATAGACGGTAAGTCGGCATAGCCGCTGAAAAGAAAGATAGATGTTGAAAGAAATAGAGAGATTTATGAGGAAATAATTGAGTAGTAGCGAGAGAGAGAGCGAGAGAGGGATATGTCAGTAGTGAGAGGGAGAGAGAAAGATATAGATGATGCTAGGTTGCGAGAGAGAGAGCGGGAGATGTCAGTAGTGAGGGTGAGAGAGAAAGAGATATGAATGAGGTTAGGTTGCAAGAGAAAGAGCGGGAGATGTCAGTAGTGAGGGGAGAGAGACAGAGATATGAATGATGTTAGGTTGCGAGAGAGAGAGAGGGAGAGGTCAGTAATGAGAGTATGAGCGAAAGAGATATTGAGAATGATAGATAGAGAGATAACCATAGAGAGAGATTGGTTCTGGAACTCTAGAGAAGAATTCTAGTACAATTCAATAACGGTAATTTTAAAATTATTCAGTTGCAATAATTTCAAAATGGAATGCTACCGTTACTAATTGATTAGTTGGGAAATAGTAAGGGAGGGGAGAGAGAGAACATTGATAGTGCTGAGTTAGTACCATGTCGTGATCGGACGAAAGCTAAAAGGATTAATTAGTACACCCACACGAGTCTGGGGAAAGCTCAAAGTACTATCATTCTGTTTATCTCTAATATTGTAGAAGATGAAAGAAAGAGAGAGCGAGAGAGAGAGAGACCGAGATATCGAAGATGAAAGAGGCTGACAGAGAGAGTAAGAGAGAGAGAGAGAGAGAGAGAGAGAGAGAAAGAGAGAGGAATCCATGTAAAGAGATAGAGAGAGAGATCACTGTAGAAAGAAGAATGATAGAGAGAGAGAGAGAGAGAGGAAGCGGGAGAGAGTGAGTAAGCGATAGACCCATGTGGAGAGATAGAGAGAGCGAGATGTTGATGGGGAGAGACAGAAAGCACGAAAATTAATTCGTAATAGGATATATTAACTAGATACCTAATTAACATTCAATTAATAATTAACGTAAATTCGGAGTTGGTGTCATAACTTCCGGTTTGACAGATGGTAACATTTAGTTTTTTGAATTTGAGCGGGTGGCGAGAGAAGTGAGTAGAGTTAGCGAGAAAGTGAGCAGGAGCGATGAGGAAGGCGGGAACGCGAAGTTCCACTTCCGGTCAGGCCGGATTGTATTGAATCCTAGGAAGAATTAGCCCAGCGGAAATCGCGCTTTGGATCGCGTCCGATTGAGTTCATTAAGTGTGGAAATTAAATTAAATTAATTGTAAGTGTATTTTATTTCAGAGTTTAAAAATAAAGTTATTTGTTAAAATTGCGATTAAAAATACAACGTTACAAGTTTTAATGTATGAATCAAGTGTGATATTCGTAGTTTATTGCGTATTGTAAGTTAAAAAAAAATTGTGTATTAACTATTTCGAAGAAATAGCAATCGACGACATCCAATTATCAGTGTGAGAGTTGTCGATGTGGATCCATTATGAATTAAATAAATAACCATATATTTCTAATATATGGGTCTATGGGTTTGTGGCATAATTTCCTAGATTCCCTCAGATTCTGTTTGAATATAAAAAATAAGTAAAAAGAAATAACCACAACATTATTAAAATCATAATGATAATAAAAAAAATCAGGTATCCATTCGATATCGGCGAAAACAATACGCGTCGTAAGAACTGCAAGTTCTCTCTCGGCAGTGGGAGCGAGAGGCATGCGAGTTGCACCGGCCCGGGTAGTGGTAAGAGAAGGACGCTCGATCTCTCCCGTCGATCGCCGGTTTGTTGTGTCGGCGACGGCGTCTCCCATCGTGCGACGGAGATGCGACGATCGTCTAGCGGACCACGCGTGTGTGCATGTATACAGGCGCTACACACATTAGCGCGTTGTATTACGCACCAATTAACCATTCAAAATTTAAAGGAAATTAGCGAGAGAGGTGGAAAATCGTCATCGGTCAGTACCGATTGCGATTTTCAAAATTTAGTATGGTCGTGATAGCGAGATTCGGAGGAATACAGAGATTAGTCGCGTCGGTGGAAAAAGTTCACGGTTAAAATTTAATTGTGTGGTAGTGGTGTGGAGTGAGGTGAGGGTGCGAGAGAGGTAGACAGATAAAAAAAAGTAGCGAGAACGAGAGAGAGGAAGATAGGATAAGAAAGGAAAATATAGAGACAGGGAAAAGAGAAGAAAAGAAAAGGTAAGGCGGCATAGCCCAAAGAGTAAGCGAATAATTATGCAATATTAAAGATTTAATAATTCGGACCGGAAGTGGCGAGATAGAGAGGGGAGATACGTGTGAGATTTTTTTTTGGTTGTCTGTGGATGAGTGGGATGACGTATGATCGGATCGGAAGTGGCGAAAATTAGTGAAAAAAAAAAACATTTTTTAAATAGACCGGAAGTGGCGAGTGGCGAGTTAAAGTTGAAAGATCGTTTTTTTAATTCGTGAGTGGATTGGGAGAAATGAGAAACCGGAAGTGAGCGTGAGTGGCTGACTTGGGTCGCGAGGAAGATAGCGAGAAAGTTTAGGAGAATAAAGATCATACCAGTCCAGCGGAAACCGCATTTTTGGGTCGCGTCCAAAGATTGAAAATTGTCTGCAATTATAATAATTATGTATATGTATTTTCAAAATAAATAAAGAAAAATGCAACGTTACAATTTTCAATGGATTTATACAGTTAGTTATTTAGAATTGAACTTTATCATTATTATAGGTTATAATTTTCCGGAAATACTACGATGAAAATAAATTTAAGACATACAAATATCGCTGGAGAAATAAATATCTTATTACATAAAACCATGTGATGTAACGAAATCACAAATATATATAACAGTTACTTATTTTCTTTTATGCTATAACTGATGAATCACCGAAAAAGTATTTTGGGAAAATAGTTTACAATTAATAGTAGTTTATTTGAATGGGTGTCGTACACATTTTTTTGCAGGGCATAAGCCGATGTACATTTAGATCTAATCATTTGAGATTTCGACTTGCACAAAATATTTAATCTTTAGATATAGTCCACGATCGTTCTACATTTAAAAGAATATACGATATATTTGACCCTCAATAATTCCTACAAAACGTATTCGAATAATATATAATTGAAAAATGTATTCTTGCTCTATCAACACCATACTTTTCATGAGCGGGTCATGCAGTAATTATTTTGTGTAAATATCCAACAGGATCAGCGCGTACAAATATTATGATTTTCAGTACTTTACATCTATTTAACATTGAATTTCCGCATTGTTAAGAACGCAGCGGGGGAATAAGCAATACAAAATATTAGTAATTAGTTGCAAAACCGAACAATATGTCGCAATTCATGAAGTATACAAAAATAGTCGTTAACGCTTTAATGTAAATCAGGAGTGGTTCCAATTTATATCATTTAATTGAAAACATAATGCAAAAGAATCAAATATTTGGTCGTTATTTGAAAGAATGTGTATTTTAAAAACAATCATAATCATAAGGCTGTTGCATCATATAATATTAAGATTCAAGTTTAGCCAAAATCTCCGATTCTCGGAATAAATGAAATTCCTTTTCATCTTCAAGCTGCACTTTTGTACCACCATACTCTGGTAAAAGAACTACGTCTCCGACTTTAACGCTTAAAGGAATGACTGCCCCATTCTATAACATTCAAATGATAAAACTGTTACTTTACGGTATATTAAAATACACTATTTCATTCTCAAATACGTACGTCATTTCTCGATCCAGGACCAACAGCCATAACAATACCTTTAAGTACTTTAGCCTGCGCTTTTTCTGGGATTACAATGCCCCCTTTCGTTTTTGTTACAGCTTCGGCCCGTTTTATTAGAACTCTGTCAAACAATGGAACTAATTTCTTAATCGCTGATGTAGCCACCTAAAATAGAAACAAGGCAGCGTGAAATTAACAGAGAAAAGAGATGTGTACAAATGGTCTATGTTATATTACTATATTTAGAACATAGTAAAAATAATAAATATTATAAAATTTATACAATACGTGACAATGCACATAAATTAATGTCATATGCAATGCACTGTCAGTTGCTTAATTTACGTAAAAGCTCATTACCAATTAGAACTCAATTAGAACACCAGCTTATATATCGAGCTATTGGACACAGTTATGATGTACCAACATAAAGCTAGTCTCTATTATGACATTTATAATTTAATCCATGGATGGTAATAATTACATTATACAGAAATGTTCTAATGTTATCAATTATATCTGATGATATTATTTCTGATATCGTTAGACAGAAGTAAAAGACAAATTATTGTCATATTTTGAAATTTTTAAATGTCGTGGAACACTCCCATATGACCTACATATCAAAAAATCACATCTCAAGTTACTAACTTTTTTGACCTCGGGGGTAAATTTTCAAATTTTTTAAAATATGACCACAATTTCTATTTTACTTCTGTACGATATCATCAATAAAACAAATACTCTAACAAAAGTTACTGAACATAAGCGGTGATTTACTACTCTTTTTACGTTATGGAGCCATATACTCCATGACTTGAAAAATGTCCAAATATGACAATCGTATTTCCTTTACTTCTATCTAACGATATCGACCAGCAATAAAAACGAGCCTAGTTGGACATCTGGTCTTCTGCGTGTTATCTATATTAAAGTATAGGTCAAATCATCGTAGATATTTGACTACAGTTGATTTACTTGGATTCTACAAAAACGGATAATTACTTAAGGGGTCAAACACAAGAAAGCTGTTAGAGATAAGACAATTAAAATTTTCAAGCATCCTCCTGCTCTTGCTCAAGATGTTCAAAAACTTCTAAAACCAGTCTACGAAGATTTAACAAAGCAAGAGTTACTTGGAAGATGCCTTGGTGGAAACACGCATAACTACAATGAATAATTCAACAACTGCGTTTGGGCAATGGCTCCTAAACACGTATTCAGCGGAAAAATTATTGTTCAAATAGCCTGTCAAACTGCTGCTTACATCGTTAATGAAGGTTTTAAACCAGTTTTGACAAGCATGTCAGTAATGGAAGTCAAAATCGTTCCGACAGCAATACACTATGCTACTCAACGCGAGAGAGAACGTGTACGTGTAGCAAACCCTCGCAGCACTGATGCCTCTAAACAAGACAGGACACAACGCAGAAACGCTATTTTGGATGAAAATAAACGTTATTAAGAAGAGGGAGAAATAATGTATAGTGCAGGCATCGCTGATTAAGAACAGGTAAAATTTTTTCACGATTGATCTTTAAAAAAAATTTAAACGCGTTTTTGTCAAAACGTTTTCCCGTGACTTGTTGATAAAATCTCCTAAACTACTAGACCAATCCTTATGAAATTTTGACCACATATTCTGTACTACTGCAGCGACAGCGCATATCGAGTATTTTTCGAAAAATGTCCGCCGTTTTGTCAATATTCAAACAAGAAAAAATCACTCGATAAGCGCTATAGCTATTAACATACTGTATCTAACGCCGTTTAATTTTTTTTATTTCAGACCATCCATCCCAGAGATTTCATCAACATAATTCCATCAAAAGAGCGAGGAATTTCTCCTCGCCGGGCTGGGATGGAATTAACAACAATTGGTGGAAGAAGTTCACTTCTGTACATCAACACCTAGCCGAATATTCACCTCTTATATAAATGGATACCAAACCATTCCGCACTTGATGATGGAGGGCCGTACGGCACTAATCCCAAAGTCGGGAGACTTGTCTAATCAGAGAAACCATAGACCAATCAGGGGTCTCAATACGTTATACAAATGATTCACTAACATCTTGAATGGACGTATTGAGAAAGCCGTGAAACCGGTGTGGCAACGGATAGTAGAACGAGGCTGCAAAATGGGTGTATCAGGCTGCAAGGACAACTTGCTTATCGACAGGTGTGTTTATCAGGACTCAATCCAGTATAAGCGTAACCTGTCGGTAGCTTGGCTGGATTACATGAAGGCGTATGACTCAATATCGCACGAGCTTTTAAGCTTGTTGCTCAAAAGCCTCCATGTACACCCAAACATAGTGAGAAGCGTAAAAGACCTAATGCCTCTTTGGAAAACGCGCTTTGTCATGTCATCGGGCAAGCGTAGAACTATATCTAGACTGGTTCAATTCCAAAAAGGTGTCTATCAGAGAGATTCTCTGATACTCTTTTGCATCTCACTATAGCCTCTATCCGTTGCTCTCCGACAATCTCAAGGGTACATGTGTGGGCCGCCTATGAACGTATACATAAGATCACCCATTTATTCTATATGGACGATCTTAAATTATACGCATCAGGCGAGGATCAATTACATCGATCTCTGAACATCGTCCTCACATACTCGAGAGATATAGGCATGGAATTCGGATTCGACAAGTGTGCAGTCGTTCATTTGCACGGAGGAAGGTCAGACTCCGTTAACAATGATATGGAGTTCGTCAACGGAAACGTCATCCGCCACCTTAGCGCCGAGGAAACCTACGCATACCTTGGTGTACCGCAAATGCATGTCCAGGATTTGCAGGCTGCTAAAATAAACATCGTTAAGAAATACCGGCGCCATCTCCGTCAGATCTGGTCATCAGAATTGACCAGGAGAAATAAGGTGGCAACCACGAATATGTCCACGAACATTTCACCAGTTCTATCCATTTGGAGCGCTTACGTGGAAGATGATTTGTGTGCAACGTAGTTTGCATCCAATATCTTCCGTGAAACGACTGTATTTTCCCCGAAAATTGAGAGGTCATGGCCTTTTGAACCTGGAGTGTATGCATGACAGATTAGTCCTCGACACACCTAGTGACGTGATTAATCGAACGGAGAATCCCCTGATGGTGCTAATTCATCAACATGAAATTCAGGGGAAGGAGGCGTATTTGTACAACGCGGCGGGAAGGGCTACACGAAACCTTGGTCTGGTTTTCAACGTGAGACGTAGTGACGCATAAGAGGCTTAATCAGTCATCAACCCGTGCCTGGTGCATATCATGGCCAACATACAGAGTGAACAACTTCGTATTTTAGACGGAAGGCATGTTGACAAGCCATTGCATCGGCAATTATTTCGAAATGTGCAACAACTTGGCTTGTCGGTAGAGATGACCTTCACGTTCTTAAGATCAGCCGGCTTGAAATCCGAGACCGAGAGTTTTATCTTCGCATGCCAGGGGTCGTTAATACTGTAGCGTACCGCCACACTATCTTACACCATGCGGTGCAGAGTACGCTTTGTAGATCGTGTAGATGTCATGTTGAGACACTAATGCATCTTTTGGCAGCATGCCCAAATACATACGGTATTGATGCTACCCCAGTTTTGCCAAACGTCCCCACTGATATTGAATCCTTAGTCAGAAATGAGTCGTGCCGAATGTACTGGAATTACTCATTTCCGACGAGCAAGAAAATATCAGCTGATAATCCTGACATCGTCCTTGTTGACTTCGATGAAAATTTCATTTTCCTCGAAGTATTCCTGTCGTATTCCTTGTAGTGTGAGTGGTCTTAAATAATGGGACCGACGCATGGCGTTTTTTGTCAACAGTTGCTTGATGGTGATGCAACAAATTAGTTTGGTGGACACCCTGAACTTGAGCAAGTGCTCATGCAAAGCTTTGCACGACTCCGCCCTTTCCTTGCTGAGGACACTTGAGTCAGCCAAACCCAGAATAATCCACCAAATAGAGTTTTATTGGATTGTAGCGACATTGTCGGGTCGCCACAAAAAGTTGTTTGATTGTTAAAGTTGAAAATCATAAAATTAGAATAAAAGCGAGTCGTTAAAAATACTGATTATGATGTCGCTAATAAAAGTACACACATACGTAAGCAGACTTCTGTAGCATAAAAAATTGTAAACGGTACTCAAACGTTTCTGAGAAAATAAGCACGTACCATGGAGACAGACCGCCGTGAAAAGTTACTGTTGAATAGCATAGAAAGAACTTCATAGTATTCTTTTCATTTTTGCCAAATTAACGCGTTTGATTCTGAATTAAATTGCAAGCTTTTTTTAATTCTTTTTAAAAAAAGAAGTTTCTCGACAACTCAACTTCACTCAAATCGGTAAAGCGCAATAGAAAGCGAATTTTTTCCGCTTTAAAACAAATATTGAGTTTAAACAGAGACTTTAATTAGAGAATGTAATCGCCCGATGGTTTACGATTAATTAAAATTAAGAATAGAATTAGTTTTAGTAATTAAAATGTTAAATTGATTTTTATTTCTGTTCTTGCAAATGGCCATTACAGTTCAATAAAAATAATAGAAACGGAGGGTAAAATTCAAATTGTTGGTCCTCCTCAGGGGCTTCTATTAAAAAACAAATTTATATTCCTAATAAATAGTTTTCACATCATACAAAAATACTACTTAACAACTAATTAAATAAACTTTTTAACACCAGGCAAATAATTTAAACAAATTGTACAAAATTAAAATTTAACACGTTAACCTTCGAATTAAATTGATTTACACACCTCTGTTTAAGCGAGAACTACTTGACTGACAACTAAGTGTATAAGGTGTGTTTTTAATAAATACAATTCAACGTGCAATGAAACATTTACCAAAATTTAAAATACCCCTTTATGTTGGATAGTAGCATTAAAGGGTTACATATAGTCAGTAAGTTGAAAAATATCGATGTTGAGTTTTTTGCATTTTCTTATTGTATATGTATTTAAGAATATTCCCCGAAAAATTCAAGTCGATACGACAAATATTTTCGAAGTTATAGGCATATTTCTCGGGCAACTCGGTATGTAGCAGAATTGGTGAGACGGGGCTCCCGTGATAGCTGCTCGCCTCGCACGCCGGACCGTTTGTTTACGATGTATTGTATTTGTATGCCTAGAATATCTGTAGTAGTGCTACTTTTATACCTGTGAGCTAAATATAACGGTTTAGAATTTCCAAACTAGAATTTCAGTCAGTCTGAAAGTCTGAGCCCAAGTTATGTTGTACGCTACAACGTGTATAACGTGCTCGTTCTGTGTGTAAAATATATTTTATCCGTAAAAATGAAATGTAGTAGAGAAGATAGAGCGTCTTCCCATATACAAAATCAAGATCAAAGAAGGGAAAAAATGTATTCAATCAAAAAAATAGCCGAAACGGACAGTAGCAGTTTTAGTGCATCTGCGAAAAAATTGAAAAAGGAGGAGGAAGAAAATATTCCGCAGGATCCGACAGTTGCATATAGAATTTTGAACTTTATAACAGTGTTTTCCACACTTTCCGAACTTGCGAAGTGCAAGACGTGCAAGGAAGAATTGAAGTTTCAAACTACCTGTGAACGTGGACTTGATTGTAAAATTGTTGTTTTGTGCAAGTGTAAAAATCGTATGATAAATTCAAGTCCTTTCATTAGACACTCTTATGCGATAAATCGACGTTTTTTATTTGTCATGAGAGTCCTCGGATTAGGCTTAGCAGGTGCATCAACATCTGTGGCTTGATGGATATGTCCTGCTTTGTAACGCATATTTTAACGAGATAATAACCAAAAAATGTGAAAAATTGAAAAAAAAGTTGTATTTTTTATATGTGGTAGTTTAAAAGCTAGGAATGTGAAATTTTCTGAAAAGGTGATGTGACGTAGAAAAAAGTGGTATTTTTTTAGTTCGATTACGTTTGTATTTTTCAAGAAATTTGCATTTTCTTTTTTTTTCATTTTTTTTTTTATGCTAATTATTACAGTTTCTACAAGTCGTACAGTAATTTATAAAAATGAATTTTTTTATTGAAACCTGTACTAAAACACGTATATCACGGAATTTTTTTTTAACGCTTGGAACGTTGTCAAAAACGCCTTACGAAAAAATACCACTTTTTTCTACGTCATATAGGCTACCTATTCAAAAAATTTCATATTCCTAGCTATAAAACTACCGAAGATAAAAAATAAAACTTTTTTTTCCAATTTTTAACGTTCTTTGGTTATTATCGCGTTAAAATAGTAATTTTTCGAAAATATTATACCAACCATTTTTGTGGAGAATTTCGAGAGAGATTTCTGTTCATACTTTTCAGAAGAACTGAACAAATTTCGTTTTTTGCGGTTTTTTGGTGATTTAAAAATGATCGTCACCAAACTTTTGGTTATTCCAATTTTTTAAATAATCTACACACCCAAATACGTACTTCAGTGAAGGGTCCGGCCTGTTTACAATTTTTTCTAAAATAAATTATATTTCGGACTAATTTGCCTGGACTATTGTATGTAACCCCTTAATCACCAAAAAATAAAATGTTATAAAAGGAACTCATTTTCATCAATCATATTTTGATGTTTTTTATATGTATCATTTCTTTTATGTTCCGTCTTCTGCACGGAGAACAGAACGTATGACAAATTGTTGCGCACTATGAACTAGCGCACCCTACCATCGTTCTTTCGTTCACGCAACACTAGAGCCGGTGAGGCGGCGATCTAGGTATTGATGTGTTCTATGCATTACGAAAGATTCAGCACGCATCACAATCCGTTGTCCAGTGTTCACTTTTATTGTACGCACTAATATATACGGTGCATTTTGCTACAGTGTACTGTACACTGTAAAAATGTCGATGATTTTTTACAAAGAGCGAGGTTGGAAATAATTGCTTCATGTTTAAACTTTAAAGTTGTAAAAATACATGTCATACTTGTAAAACCTTCCATAACATGTTAATTTACAACCGATACATAAGTTTTATATAAACAAATCAAAATGATTTTACAAAATAAACTTAAAAACCATACAAAAATATTAAAATTTCGTTTTTACTCATGTTGATTGTAATTGTACATATCATGGGAGGTTTTACAGATATAGTTTGTATTTTTGCAACTTCAAACGTGAAGCAAACTATTCCCACTCTAAGACGTTGCAAAAATATACGTAAATTTTTTGCAATGTAAAATTCAAGGAAAAAAAGAAAGGTTAACTTATGTATCTATACTCAAGTTTTATATATCTACACTTTCGAAATAAAATGTCATTTAATAAAAACATTTAAAATGTTCAATTCACATTCCTGGACGTGAACTTGAAAAGATGATGCATGCATTACAAACCGCAAGGCATAGAACAAAACGTATTATAGAGCCATTTGCACTTCATTTGTTTTGGCATGAATCATAGAAGAGTGAGAAATACACATATGTATGTTGTGCTAGCGGTCAACGAATGTACAATGCACGGTGGCACTTTTTTTCATAATGCGTTCCGTTCTCCGTGTGTTTCTTTGTCTAAAACTTTTAATTCTTCGAATTTAAAGCTATGTCTATTTGAAATCTTATACACTTAGTTGTCAGTCAAGTAGTGCTCGCATAAACAGAGGTGTGTAAATCAATTTAATTCTAACGTTAACGTGTTAAATTTTAATTTTGTTCAATTTGTTTAAATCATTTGTGTGATGTTAATATGTTTATTTATTTAGTTAATATTTTTGGGTGATGTGAAAACTATTTATTAGGAATATGAATTTGTTTTTTAATAGAAGCCCCTGAAGAGGACCCACAGTTGCGGTCGAAACGTGGGGCAGGAACAAATGTGAAAATTTCACACTCCGTTTCTATTATTTTTATTCAACTGTAAAGGCCATTCGCAAGAACAGAAATAAAGTTCATTCAATTTATCACAGCTCATTCACTATCAAGATTTATTAATAAAATTAAAATGTTAAAAATGGATAAAGTTCACAAAATTGCTTATAAGAAATTTATTATCGAAGATGATTTCGTTCACTTCGGCTCTATCGCGGCGTAAGTTTCGCGAGTCGCGCTTATTGGCTTGGTGTTATTACGCATAATCTCGTAAGTGTGGTCCCTGATTGGTCGACCCCTACAAGGCCTTAAGAAGATTGTTTGTTAGACGTGCCCAGCTGCCAAGCCGACGCCGGAAGTTCCCGGTCTATAGGAGATCAAACTTTGATGTGAGTGTGGCTTCTGCTATAACGCCCGTTGCACAGCCCAAAATTTTGTTTAAAAAAGGCCGTCTGTTGTACTGGTCGTGCAAAAGCGTTCGGGCACGCAATAATCCGTATAGTTTTTTTACAAGGTTTAAAGTAAGCTTGATTCTGATTGGTCCGCTATTTTTCATAAAGCTCGTTTCTGATTGGTCGGGTTGTTTTTTATCTACGGCTTCTTGATTAAGTTTAATGCCCATGGATCCGTACATTCTGCTCAGTTATGATTGGACTGTGAATCACTGTTTATTATAATTTTTTCAAGTTTCGGATCATGGGCCGGATTAGTTTTAAAGATTTCTCAAAGTTATTTCGATTCGTTGGTATCGTTATGAGACGTGTAAAAAGAATCGGATTTTATTGAGAATGGTTTTTTTACGAATCTATTTCGGGTTGAAGTTAATTTAGTCGTATTTGCGCACTTGCGATTGGTCACCTGAAACCGTGCTCAGATAAGTAGCACTAGAACTTTAATTTGATTTGTTCGCGAGTAATCCTTCAAAACATATAAAAATGAGTAATTACACGGTGTTATTAATATTTTTATTATATAAAAATGAGGGTTCCCCGAGGAGGACTCATTTCGATTGAAGAGCTCAACCATGATGAAACCTCTGAGGATGTGGCCAGTTCCTGCGACAAATCTCATTCGTTCAGCCTTTTAGACAGAGGTCTGTTCACCTAATTCAGGAAAGGGTTCTGGAGAGTCAGCGCCTCAAAATCTTTTTGACGTTGAAGCAATCATTCCATCTGGCCAGCGGAAAAACCGACCCCGCACTGCGGATTATTCTAAAGATTTGGAGGAAGTATCAAGTAAGCCAGCCTTTAGTCCCTGTGCTGCTGAGTGTGGGATCTGCAAGAATATTAGCTGGAGTTTGACCAATGACGACGTGCAAGAAGATACGACTCCGACGAGTGTCCAGTCCCAAGATCTCGCTTCGTTTTCCTCTGCTAGGGAAGAAGCGACGGCTTCCACATCTTCGTTTTCGATAGATGTCTCAGTTGAGCGGTCTCAAGCTCCAATCAGGGAGGCACATTCGACGGCTTCCACGTCCTCAGCTCAATTAGTTACACCAGTTCCTTGCGCTCAACCTCCTCCTAGGAAGGTCCAGATTCCTAAGAATGCACCTGCCTGGGTGCTTCATCTGTGGAAGCCTGGAAAAAGAAAATTCAACTCAAGAAAGCAACTCCAGAGAACTGGTATAACTCTTGAAGACCCTCGTTTAGTTTCCTCGATCTCGCTGTACAACGCCGCTAAATCGAAGCTCCAGAAAAAGTACCCGTTAGTGAGATTTAAGCTTTCTCCTAATACAAAGACCGTTTTTTGAGATTTTGAAAAACTGGATGAGTGGGTCCGCGAATACCGTAGTTTGAAACATGTAGAAAGACGAAGAATCGTATGAAGGAACCGACGTGAAAGAAGAAGTACAGCGCAGAAGTTGATCGAACGAGCGAAAAATTAATTTTGTATCCGATTATTATAATAATTATAGTTTTGTACTTTTAAGTTTAGAAATAACTAACACTTCTCTTTAATGTATTTTTGTTCAATAAATCTTGACGACAGAGTTCATGTTGGAAGAAAAAGAGTAAAAAAAAGAATTTATTGTCTTGTTTATTTAAACAACATCCCTTGGTGACAATCCTTTACGTGCACTAAAGAACGATAGGATTCGTCGAATCTATTTTTTTTAAACCGGCCAATCTGGCTGCGTGATCCACTCGGAGGACACGTTCGTTCAATGATTTCCCAAAGGTGACGATAATGGGTCTAAAAAAATAATTAACAATTGTCGCTCACAAAAAAGTCTCCACCCTCACGCTATTTATCCGACAAGGCACTTGAATAAGCGTACAGTTTCGTTGGAAAGTGGTCTTCGACACCTATAGCGAATTTGGGAGTCCTCCTGAACTGAGTGGCGAGACGCTTGAAGGAAAAGGGAAAGTAGGAGAAGCAGTCCCGCGGCTTAAATTTTCATAGTCTCGGCGAGTTCGCCCCTCTGCTTTTGTTTGTTTGTCTAAACTCCCGCTCTCTGACATGGTCTGCCCCCCCCCCCCCCACAGCGAAATCCACACATACACTGTGACCTATTTCGAACAATAGACGTCTATTTATGACTCTCACACTTAAAATTATGGTGCACTATTCAAATCGCTGATATTGTCAATTTGATTGGTTACAAATTGTTTCCACTATCATCATAAATTGATAGAACGTCGACCGTGCTTTCAATCAATGTATATATTATTATATCATATAGAGAGAATAAGTCCATCTTAGTAGGAAATCAATATTTCTTTATACTTTTTTTGTTAATATGAATAACACAGGCCTACAAACAGTTGAACTGGGGACAAGGCCACATAGATACGATGTATTTTGACTCGCTGAACTCGAATCTGTAATAAAAGATATGGTACAAACAGAATAGTTTTTGACCGACTCATCTCCAAATTGCTTCCTAATGTTCTAGTCATCAAATAAGTATAACATATAAACGATACCTTTTCGTGAAATTATTTCCCGTGAGTTAAGTTCAAACATTGTCATTGTTTATAAAAAATCAATGTTTAAAACGCCATTTACATAGTGGCTCCCAAAAAATAAAAGTTTTTAAAAACTACCGTCGAAACGTTGGGCGTGTATTGTCTTGAATGACAAGTGGAGAATTGTAATGACCATGAATAAATCACATATTGAATTTAAATATTACAATTCATTCAAATATTCCTGCAAGAATTATATATTTTGGCCTTAAACGTTTAACATCAAGAATGACATCCACGATGAAAACTGTGTTTTATCCACGAATGGAAATAAATGGGTTTTCTCGTCGAAAAAGAATAAACCAACAACCATCCTCATTCTCGTCATCACCGAGGATTAAAAATTTTTATCAGTTTATTAGCATCAACTTTGGACAACACATTAAACGTGCTCTTCAAAAATTGAAAAATATCGTGAATCGATTTAGTGAGTATGGCGAACGTCTCAGATTTCTAAAAAAATGTTTACATCAAGATTTTCTACCTAAACATCTACTGAGGACCAACAAGAACATCGCATTCTTTTTTATGATGAAGACACAAGACAAATTTATTAATTTAAAACCACGGTTTTTGTCAAAAACGTTGAAATTAGAGATAAACGGTTTATATTTGCTTATTAGACGACTCAAAAGTGAGAAAGTTGAATTAGTGAACTTTTTAAATTTAAATTTACCTGATGATGTTTTAGAGCAGTTTTTAATTAGACAACAAATGAACAACAATAAAATTAGGACTAAAACTAAAAAAATACTCATAAATAAATGTCAGAAACTCATTCACAACGATAATAATTCAAATCTAAGGAAAAATATCGACAACACAATGAGTGATAATGTAATGAACAACAATACTGGAAAATTGGCAATAAATCTAACAGATATAATACCTCCTGAATTTCAAATATAATTGAATTGACACATCCGAATCCAAATTAGTCGAAAACGTGCAAAAATTTATTAAACCTAATGACCTGTATTTAAGAAAAGCTGACAAAGGTAATATCGCCGTTGTTATGACAAGAAAAGATTATATAAAGTGAGTCGAAACATTATTATTAGATACCAATACAGACACAAAAATAAATAAAGATTTAATTACTAAAACACAAAATAAAATTAATATGACAGTCAAAGAGTGGTTTAACAAGGAATATATTGATAGAAATACATTACAATATTTAAGTTGTAATAACGGAGTTACATCTCGTTTTGTATGCCTTACCAAAGATACACAAAGTGAACTGTCCTATGAGACTCATTGTTTCAGCTTTGGGCAGCCCTATTTACAACATCAGTAAATTCTTACATAAAATAATTCATCAAACGATATGTAATGATAAAAATAGAGCTAAAAATTCTTGGACATTGAGTAAAGAAGTTAAAGATCTGAATATTCTAAACGACCACATTTTGATGTCTTTAGACGTGATAAATTTATTTACCAACATACCACATGACTTAATTATCGATAGCTTAAACAGAAGGACAGATGATATTAAAAAATATACGAAAATATCGGTTACTGAGATCATAAACATGGTTTCTGTTATTTTAAATTCAACAACCAACAGCAATTGCCCTGTGGTCGGCGCGTCGCACAGTCGCTCTTTCAAGTAAAGCATCCTGATTGGGAATGCATACTTGGAAGGGTGATTATTAAGATAAAAAAAACGCGCGTTGCGCCCGCTACGGCAAAGATAGCAGGCTGATTGCTGAGTGGGAGACATAGCTGCTTTACCATCAGAGGGTAACCCCTGATGATAAAGTAGTTCGTCGACTGTATCTGTCTGGATTTTTCCGTAGTTTTCCCAGACCATGTGCAAATGCGATACAGAGGGGTCAAGACGCTCTACGGAGCGCAGTAATGGAGGGACTGGCTCTGGGTGGGTGTTGCCATGTATTGTCTCATGTATTGTCTTGTAAACGTCTTCGATTGACTGTCCGACCTATCCACGCGAGAGCCGACCCGCAAAACATTATTATTAGATACCAATACAGACACAAAAATAAATAAAGATTTAATTACTAAAACACAAAATAAAATTAATATGACAGTCAAAGAGTGGTTTAACAAGGAATATATTGATAGAAATACATTACAATATTTAAGTTGTAATAACGGAGTTACATCTCGTTTGTATGCCTTACCAAAGATACACAAAGTGAACTGTCCTATGAGACTCATTGTTTCAGCTTTGGGCAGCCCTATTTACAACATCAGTAAATTCTTACATAAAATAATTCATCAAACGATATGTAATGATAAAAATAGAGCTAAAAATTCTTGGACATTGAGTAAAGAAGTTAAAGATCTGAATATTCTAAACGACCACATTTTGATGTCTTTAGACGTGATAAATTTATTTACCAACATACCACATGACTTAATTATCGATAGCTTAAACAGAAGGACAGATGATATTAAAAAATATACGAAAATATCGGTTACTGAGATCATAAACATGGTTATATATATATATATATATATGCGTGCGTGCGTGTGGGAGTGCGCGCGCGCGCGTGTGTGTGTGTGTGTATAAATGCATACATATTTATATAACTCGTGCATCTGAACATAATGAAACCAATTTTGCGAAGTCAGGCAATTGCATTTCGTAAAAAAATATCCTAAAATCTTGAAATGTTTTACTTGATATAACTTTCTAAATCTTAATTAGTGAAAAAACTACTCATTCAATTGCGAAAAACCGGTCGCTTATTCAATTAGTAACAATGTTTACTAATGTTACGGATGCTGGCTACGCACATAATAGCACTCGTAACATAGACAATACTTGTCTTTGTAAGATCGACAAGACACACACACCGAAGGGCCCGATTCGGCGTCGCACATATATTGCGCACGTGCTGTAACTTACACTGGGAACCACGGGTTCCTCTAGCTACAAGCCCAA
Organism: Trichopria drosophilae; assembly: GCA_030407085.1. Lineage (NCBI taxonomy): Eukaryota > Metazoa > Arthropoda > Insecta > Hymenoptera > Diapriidae > Trichopria > Trichopria drosophilae. Next base: position 69,093,538 of record CM059584.1, read on the forward strand.
ACGGTCAAGAAAAGAATGTGCCACGCCGAAGCTCGAAGTAACACAATCCTTAAGATTGTGACTCACACACGCACACAATAGCACACGTTCCTCGAATCGCCAAGGTTACCGATAAGTCAAAAGGGGTGTGCGATTCGTGGAAGATGGCACGTGGCAAACAAGTGCAGGTGTCCATCAAAAAGGACGATGATCTCATCGACATCTACCATATAAAAAGGGCAATCGCATTGCCCGAAATCAGAGTCGCCCCGTTAATGATCGAGTGAACATCTCCGTTAGAGTCGCCCCGCGATTGACGCCGTGAAGGTCTCGGTGCAGAGTCGCAACGTGTACGATCCAGAGAAGATCTCGGTACAGAGTCGCACTCGAACTTAGAAGCTTCGCGACACATTAATCCGCGACTCTGCGCGAATCATTACCGGACTTGGTACTTATATACCCGGACGATCTGTACGACCTGAAGTTAGAATTTCCATAAGTTAAAATAAAGTTATCATTACTAAATTCGCCAGTATTTCGTCACTTGGGGTTTCGATCCCCTTTATGCGGAAGATCCCTAAAACGATTCTCAGCTACCGAGAATCATCCCTTACAACTCCTGATCCTGATAAAAATTGCATTACAAAAAACATAAAAATCGTAACACTAATAAATAGTGAAAATCTACTAATTCATTACTAATTCTACAAACTACTAAACTGTAAAAGTAATTTTCCACTTTTAGAACAGTAGAATTTTATTGATAAATTAGTAGTTTTTCACTGTTTTGTAGCAAAAAAATAACTAATTGATAGTGACCGGTTTTTCGCTTTACATTAGTAGTTTTGACTAATTCAGATTTAGAGAGAAGACAATAATTTGAATCTTGCCATGTAAATTAATATGTGAAAATAAAAGAAATAATTTTTGTTTCATTGTATTATATTACTGTATTGATAATTTAAATTGGTATTTCGAACTTTTATATATATGCTCACATAATCACCCACCGAACGTTAATTTGAAATTCGTAGAGTGCACGCGCGTGTGTGTGTACACGGGCATAAAATATTAGTTAAAAATAGAGTCAAAATTAAAGTTCAGAAATATATAAATAATAACATTTAAATTGGAAATTCATTAAATCGATGTATATTTTATTATTAATGATATTTTATCATAATTTCTTTTCAGATTTTAAGTATACAATATTCTCTTAAAAAAAAAATTTAAATTAAGACCGAATATAGGCTTAATTTAAGACTGTTTAAAATGTAATAATTTTAAGACTATTTTTTTCTGTGTAGGTTTTAACATCCATATGTACTTATTGTTCAGTTTTCTGAAATACGCTTTCTAAAACTGAGATAATGGAATTTTACATTTTATTTACATACACGATATTTTACTAATTTTTTAGTAGTAAGAAACTGGTGATATTTGTGAATTTGATTAAAAAATATGCTTACGTTTTGTGCTTATGGTATTGTCCTAAATCCTAGTGTGTTATATTTGAAATATATTCATATCTTTTTTTTTAATATTTTCAAGTAAATCGTTTTATTCGAATAGAGGGAACCATTTCTTTTAGCAAGTAAGTAAGGATTATAATTTATAAAATACATTCATATATTTGTAAAATAAGTAATGATAATATGTATTTAGGAATATTATATTGATAAATATTGACGTTATGTGGTCTAAAAAGTAATGATGCTGAAGCGCATACTGGTAAAATTCTGCCACTAATATTTTTTTAAATTTCAATACGTACAATGCCGAACGCTTATTATTTTACGTCTGCGGGTGAGAACTACACTGAAAATTAGAAAAAGGATATAATTCGTCCCATCAAACACAAAAAACAGGGATAAAATATGGTAAATTATCGGCTTCGTGGCTCAGGCGGTTAACGCACTGGACTACGAAGTCGTAGGTCGTGAGTTCGATCCCCGTCTGGTAAACAAATTTTCGATTTCGTTTCCAAGCAGCAGCTCGCTGTTGGTAAGACGAGCCACGTTGTTTGTGTTTACGTTTCGAAAGTATTGTTTATCTGGCGGAAATCGACTCAAGACCGCTGCTGTACTCGGTGTAGGTTTCTGCAGTCCTACATTTCATACACAAATGTATACTTCAGTATGGCGCCATCTTTCTAAGTCGATCTGCAGCTCTCGCAAAAATCTTACGATTCATAATTCGCAAAAACAATTAAGTAAAAAGGGCGATTCCGCCCGTTAATTAAATAAATAAAAAAATAAATAAATAAATAAATTATTTTCTTGAACTGAAAAATAACTCGGAATTTCCAGACTTTTTATTTTAGATAATGAAAAATCTATCCAAAAGGAAGCCCCTATAATGTATAAAAAATAATTTGTATTCGAGAAATTTGTTTTATAGAGGTCCAAACGAATCAATATTTAAATAAGCTTTTTATTTATTATTTCTCACAAGTACAGTTTAGTTACTCCTGCCACCGTTAGTCGCTCATCATTACTGCAGCCTTGTGTTTCACGCGCCCGTTAGAGAAATGGATTTCCGTTTAGTAGATAAGTAAACGATATAACAGTATGAATATTGACATGGATTTTAATTGGGAGTTTTCCCTCGGTGTTGAAATTTGAATGCTACCCATATAAATTTTATAATTTCTTATTTTTACTTCGAATCAAAATCGGTTTGATTATAATTGTTTTTACCCTGTTCCATTCCTGTATGTTTTCGGACATGGACGAAACATCAACCGTGACTTTTAAAAATATTGACCTTTGTAAAACATTAATTCATTCTAATGTTAAAACACCCGAGACCTTGTTGGAATACATTAAAAATAAACGGGTCTTACATGAAAGGCAAGAAGCTATAAAAGAGAAATTAACCAGATTTTTCATACCAACGTTTTTGAAAAGATGGAGAGCTTCCTATATATGGAACATCAATTTTATAAAAAGCATTGTTTATGGCTTGACAGTGATTTCATTATTCCGGAATCTTGTCCGGATAAATTGAAAACAAGAAAACGCTTCGATGACTGTTCTTCCACAACAAAAAGACAAAGAATAAATAAAGTTCTTGCTGATAATTTTCCGACAACAAATATTACCTTCGACATTCCAGAGAACTCCGATGAATCCATAGGATGTGAAGCTGAATTAACGGCTTCTTCTTCTACTCCATCTTCATTATTCAAGGAACTCGTGCCTGTGTGTGCTGATGAGGCTTTAGGTAGATCTGTTAGTAGCCGATTGTCCAAATCGCAGTATATGCAAATTCGGAAATTGATGAAGGAGCATAACGCAGACATTATGCCCCCGTACAATGAAATACTTTTGGCGAAAAGTGCATGTTATCCGGACGAGTCCGGTATCATCATTACTGAAAGTTTAGCATGCATTTCATTGCAAAACTTATTAGACCACACAGTACGGCGAATTCTGCTACGAAAAGACGTTAATCTTCAAGAGGTTACAAACAACAGCACATTGGAAATGATTACGAAATGGGGTTGTGATGGTACTTCCGGTTTTTTGGCCTATAAACAGAAGTTTGCTGCAGACAGTACTGTTAATGATGAGAGTATTTTCGTTGCATCTTTAGTGCCACTTCGTGTTTCAGTTGCATCAAATGATTCCACAGTAATCTGGCTAAACAAGAAACCGTCTTCACCAACATTATGTAGACCGATAAGTTTTGAGTATACGAAGGAATCGCCTTCAAAAACTTTAAGCATTGAAATGGAAATAAAACAACAGATTGACAATCTGACACCGACAGAAGTGTCACTTGATAATGGAATGAAATTGCATGTTACTCATTCGCTTTATTTCACAATGTTAGACGGTAAAGTGTGTCAGGTTATTAGTGGTACATCATCTGCGGCTGTATGCCCTATTTGCAAGGCGAAACCAAGTGAGATGAACAATCTGGAACTTTTGAAAGGAAAAACGGAGGACATTTCTATTCTGCAGAGTGGTCTGTCACTCCTACATTCGTGGATACGATTTTTTGAATGCATATTGCATATAGGTTATAAATTAAACATAAAGAAATGACAAGCGAAAGGAGACGAAGACAAAGCTGCTGTTCAACAGAGTAAAAAACGCATTCAAAATGATTTCAAAGAAAGAATGGGTTTACTAGTGGATGTTCCAAAACAAGAATCAGGCACGTCCAATGATGGGAACACAGCAAAACGTTTCTTTTCTGATGTAGAGGTAAGATCAAGAAAAATACAAAAAAAAATTTAAAAAGATCAAGAAAAATAAAAAAAAATTAAAAAAGATCAAGGAAACTAAAAAAAAAAAAATAAAAAAAGATCAAGAAAAATAAAAAAAAAAAACCTCTATGTGGATCACAACCTTGACGTGGTATAGAGGCTTGAACTGTTTAGCGACCAATAGTGATCTTTTTTCATGTATAAAGAGCATTTTCTAGCACATGTGTACTATTTGTTTTACAGGGGTGCAAAGAGGATAATATTGAGTTTCATAATGATCTTAGAATATTTACACATTCTTATTTTGGGTCATGAAAAATCTATCCAAAATAAAGTCACCTTAATTTTCACAAAAAAAATTGTATGCATAGAATTGTTTTATAGGGGTCCACAGAAGACAATATTCTGATCTATAATAATTGTAAGGGATTTTCAAATTTTTTTATTTTAAATAACGAAAAATCTATCCAAAACACACACACACACACACACACACACACACACACACACACACACACACACACACACACACACACACACGCACGCACTCACACACGCACGGACGCATATATATATAACTTATGAAAAGTTCCAAATATGAATTTAAGTTAACATAAGTGCAAGAGATGTACGCTTTGAGCGTTAACGATAAGCGGTGGAAACGCGCGCGCTGCTTTACATGATTTCGTGCTCAAGAATAATTTTTTTTCAAATTCGACGACCTTACGTTTGTTCCAAATTTTATACTGAACAATTTAAAAAAAAAATTATTAAGATCGGTCGAAAATTGAAGGCTCTGGCTTAGAATTTATGGCGACATTGCGCGCCGGACCACCGTGCGCCGCGCCGTGGTGCCGCTGGCCACTCTCTTACATCAGCCTCGACAGATTTAACGTCTTTGAAGACATTACGAACTTATTAATGTATCTCATTTACTTTTTTAATCGCTGGAAGGTAAAACAGCATGCAGAGACGAAATGTAAGTTTTTTCATTTATTATGATACATTTAGCGAATAAATGTCAGTCCAATGGTAGTACAATATATTCATTTGAATTTCGTAAATTACTTAAATAACCGTCATATAAAGTGTAGAAATTGTTATGAAAAGTGTTACGAATAGTGAAGCGTATAAATTTGAAATGACAAATCAGGTCAATTAATAATAATTACATTTTTTCAGAAGTCGCATTTTTAATTTATTTCCTGATTTTTACAGCAGTTGCTTTCTGGAATAATGAAAAATTCCCCAAGAACAAGTATCACTCACTACCGTATAAGAGATAAATCATTTAGGAAATTTTTTTGTTCAGAAATTTCGGTAGTATATTATAATGATGTTGATGGGCTAATTTATGAATTTGGCAGTACTACTTATAAAGCTGAAGATTGGAGGCTTTTTACAGACGCATCGAAAAGTAGTTTAAAAGTTTGATTGCTCATTCTGTCATATTAAAAGAAGAGTACATAAATCTTGAGTTTGTCCTTAAAAAACTTAATTACACCTTACACAATTGGTTACTATGCGGAGATTCCCGTGTTTTCTGTGCGAACGGGATAGTCGGGATCATACGCAACATTGGGATAAAAAAGATTGGCCTACAAGGGAAAAATTAGAACCTAGATATAAGAACTTTATACGTAATAGTTTAATCGATCCTTCAAAAGTTTTACTCCCGACCCTACATATTAAATTGGGCTTGATGAAACAGTTCACGAAAGCAATGAAAAAAAAAACGACAATGCGGCTTTCCAGTATTTGAGAGTAAAATTTCCAAAGCTGTCAGAGGCGAAAATTAAAGAAGGAGTTTTTCATGGCCCCCAAATCAGAACTCTCTTGCGTGATAAAGAATTTCAAGGGAAAATGACTGAGACAGAAGCTGCTGCTTGGAATAGTTTCAGGGAAGTGGTGAATAAGTTTCTAGGCAATAATAAGGACGAAAATTATAAAATCATTGACAATGAATTGCTTCAAAACTTTAAAAATTTAGAATGTTTAATGAATCTTAAACTTCACTTTCTGCATTTTCATCTAGACTACTTCCCTGAAAATCTGGGTCACTTCAGCGAAGAGCATGGGGAACGTTTCTATCAGAATCTCAAAGAAATGGAGAAGAGGTATCAAGGTGTATGGAATGAGAATATACTGGCCGATTACTGTTGGTGCCTAAAGAGAGATGACAAAAAAATCACACAGACGAAAATCAATAAAAAGGTCGTTTGAAGACCAAAAAGCGCGAACTCACAAAATTAAAAAAATATGATGACATTTATAGGCCAGCTTATATCCAAACAGATTAGTGGGACCCGAACACAATGAGATTGTCCTGTTCATGCTGATCGTAAGGAGGGTTTGGAGTAAAAAAATACTGAGGAACTAACGAACCTCGGGGTCCTTATCCTTACACCACACCCGTGTCGATCATACGGAGGGTTTAAAGACCAAATAAAGCAATTTATATAAATAAAACCGAGAATATAAAAAAACCCTTACGTATAGGACAAATTCTGTCCACTGATTCGAATTCAGGAGCCCAAAATCTATAAGAATCGTTTAGCCCGGCTTCATTCTGTAGTTGAATCGTTGTTTTATACAGTTATGTAGCAAATATGCATAAAAAAGCATTTTTTTACACTTAAAACCTAGAATATAGAAAAACCCTGACGTGTAGGACAAATTCTGTCCACTGATTCGAATTCAGGAGCCCAAAATCTATAAGAATCGTCTAGTCCGGCTTCCTTCTGTGGCCGAATCGTTGTTTTATACAGTTATTTAGCAAATATGCATAAAAAAGCATCTTTTTTTACACTTAAAACCTAGAATATAAAAAAACCCTGACGTATAGGAAAAATTCTGTCACGGATTCGAATTCAGAAGCCCAAAATCTATAAGAATCGCCTAGTCGCGTTTCAATGACAAACCGAACAAATTTTTTTATGGTCCTGTGTAATCTTTATTGCATCTGATGTTTTACTCCAGATATTTTTACTGACACGTAATCCCTTTTCCAAGCCATAAGTCGGCTAAACTCATCTAATTTAATTGATAAAAGGCTAACACCGCGTTCACCAAATCTTCGCGCAGTGAAGGGTGACCTTTCTAATTCGGCCCTTCTAGAATGCCTTTCTGTACTGCAATATTTTACTGCAATCATACGATTTATTGCAGATGGAATTTTTAAAAAAATTTTTCCCTAACACCATTGATGCACGATCATTAAGATTCTTATCTTAATGGTTCGATCTTTTAGAATATTAGAATTTTTCTTCGATTATATTCAACATCGATTTTTTTTATCTTCTTCATTAAGTGATTTATCATAGACAATTGAGGACATGGATCTTAAAAGGGGTCGCGCTCTCAAACGGTCGGAAAAGTATTATCCACGCGTAACAATGAAATCTAAGGGAGACTTGAACTTCAATAAATGTTGTTGACTTGAACTCGTCATATCTCCTCAAAAACTGCATGAAAAATTCTGAAATTTTCAGGGTACATGCACAAGATAGTGGCGAAAGAGATAGGTGAAGTTAAGTTAACAAAATACCTACCGAATTATTAATAATAATTAACAAAAGTAGAAGTAAATTTAATGAGCTCGAAAATTCGCTGTTTGCGAGCTATATCGAGAAAAAGTGTGTTACAAAATTTACGTTAAAGAAAACTTCCAGTGGGAAAGTTGTTCGTCAATGTATGACGAAGATTTCTGCAAAGTTTCAAATTTTTTGAAACTAAAATGCGTTAATTATACGTTATTGTCTAAAAAACGCGTGGGGCGTTGATGCAGACGATTCTGCACGCTCCATTTCATACACCACATACAAGGAACATGCGAAGAACAAAACATTCTGTATAAATTTATGACTGATATTGATTATAAATTAATACTTATTAGTTAATTAACAATTTATATTAGATTAATATTAGATGTAATATTTTTAAACTTTCCCCCTCTTCTATTATACGACAACAAGTTCATGCACGTCGAGTCCCGTAAGGGAAGGGAAGTTGTTTTGTCTTGTGAAATATTGTATTTAATATTATATTATATTCTTATTCTACAAAAAGCATTGAATCATATATTAAGATCAAGTTCTTTCTAATGAATGAAATTATCCATTAATGCAATATACAATAATTAGGAAAGAAAATTTTGCGTACATTCAGAACACCACAAAATGTTTCAAGAAACTTCTTTGAAATCTAAGTAATTCTAATCATTTGTTTAATGAAATTACTATTTAATAAAAAATGTTATTAATGTATTTAATGAACTTTAAAAATTGATGCAATATCATCAATAATATACACATTGGCCTTTATTCCAAGTAATCTGTTTATGGTGTTAAGTAATAAAACTATAATGCTATCCCAAATTACAAAACTATTTTTCTCAAACTGAAGTCCTTGCAATTTTCAATATGGTATCATGTTTCTAGATGCTAAATGGATGAAATTTCAGAAATGTACAGGAAATAAAACAGCAATTATTATATGGTATTGCATTGACAAGCAATACCTTGAATGGTAAACAAAGAACGGTTGATCTTACAAAGTTATGACATATGCCCCTCCGTTGACGGTCGGGTGCTACCATTATAGCGTCCAAGTCAAATGTTTTTACTTAATTTATTATGCATTTCCCCCTCATCTCATTATGCAATAATAAGTACTCCATTTTTAATATTAGTTTTGTTTACTAATGGAGTTATATAATACTAGAATACTTTTTTGTCGTATGAAATATTCTAAAGATGAATACTTTGTTCTGCAAATGAATGTAAATGCTGTTATGATAAATTAACGATCGAAATATGAGCGTAACGAACTGTAAGAAATTTCAAATAATACAATAATATATTGACTGACAAACTAATGCATGTATTCTGAAAATTGCACGATACTTCGAAATGGGGATCATTCTTCGGGGACCAAGATTCTTCGAAAAACCTGACTAAAAGGGCAGCCGAGTTTTTGACAAGCCAGTTTTGGAATGCTTGGAATAAGGGCCAATGTGTTTATTATTGATGATATTGCATCGATTTTTAGAGTTCATTAAATACATTAATAACATTTTTTTATTAAATGGTAATTTAATTAAACAAATGATTAGAATTACTTAGATTTCAAAGAAGTTTCTTGAAAAATGTTGTGGTGTTCTGAATGTACGCAAAATTTTCTATCCAAATTATTGTCTATTGCATTAATAGATAGTTTCATTCATTAGAAAGAACTTGGTCTTATTACATGATTTCATTGTTTTTTGTAGAATAAGAATATAGCCTTATAATGTACATAATTTATTTCTGACAACTTTTTTGTGGTAATTATTTTTTACTAATAAGAACTTGGCGAGTTTTTTTACAAGAAGTGTTTTTTTTTTGGGATTTCACTCATTTTTGCTAATATACAATAGTTGATAAAAAATACCATCTGTAATATCGTATTTTTGAAAATGTAAACTTCATGTAAATTAAGAACGTATAAATCCTTAGAATTTCTTGGACATGTTTTGTTTGTTATAATGCTACCGTTTACGTTAATCTAAGACTTTCTATTGCATAACATACTCGTGTAGTGTCCTTGTTTACAGTTATCTCCAATACATATACAAATCCGAGTAGATTATTTGACTTTGAAATTACCTCCAAGTACGACCCTAAGGACGGAGACCTTAAATACCTTCTGGAGATCTTGGGCTAATGAGATAAACTATGGAGCGGAAGACCTGGACCTCGACATCGGTGATCTTTTTCACGAGGTGCTCTGAACATAGAATTCGCGATTACCCTTTTAAGACCAGGCACAAATATTTTATCTAATAAAATGAAAAATTACAGAGCGCGATACCTGGACCCCGTAATCGGCGAACGTTAACAACTGGTAAACCTATTTTAGCTCATCATTTAATGAAGAAAATAATTTTCAATCCTTGAAATGGTGATGCTAAAACTGACATATGTAATTGTTTTGGATCCAGTTTTAAATTAAATAAAAAAAGTTGTAAAATTGTTAAATGTTTATAATAAAAAATGAAGACTATTTAGATAAGAATATATATTCATTTCATATATTTCAAATTAGTGTACAAATTTGAAATAAAATATACAAATTTATTTACTTATTTATTATGACAACATACATTGTAAGCATTCAACTTCTCCACAATTTTGGAAACACCTTCCTAGAAATAAAAAGTGAAGTCCAACATTGCTGCCTATGTTGAAAATTTGTAGCTTTTCTGAAATTCTACGAAACTGTAAACAATCTTTTCTCAAATGTGATGTTGAAAAGATCTTGAAAATGCATTTTTTAATTTACAAAAGATTCTGCACACTAGATTTATGCATGAAAAGAAATCGAAAATGATTAAAAACAAGTGTGAACAACCGTATTAAGAATTTGAATCAATTCGCGTAATGTCATAATATGTTATTATTTTCAGCTCAAAAGTTCATCCAGCTTCGTGCATGTTTAAAATATTTTAAGCATTTCCTGGCATTTTGTCCAATTTATCTGAAAATTATTACTCGGGTTTTTTGGGGTCGCTGGTTATGAATCCGAGGTTAGTTTTCGAAATCCAAAATGGCGCACCTAATATAGCGGAAAAAATTTAAAATATAATTCTATTTGGACAATATTTGTTACTCGAGGTTTTCGGAGTCGCTGATTATGAATCCGAAGTTATTTTTTCGAAATTCAAGATGGCAGATTCAATATGACATACGTTTTCCTGGCTATGTTCAAGTACTCATATCACGGACCAGGGGAATTTCGCCCACTTTCTTTTTTCAGGAGTTGTTTATGTATCCCTAAGGAAGAGATCGACACTCTTACGTAGACCCCTGAATCGTCGGAAAAAATTCTGGACGGTTTTCAATACACGCAAAAATCGATCTACGGCATACGCTTTCCCGGCTAAGATCAAGTCCCCATATCTGGGACCAGGGGAATTTCGCCCACTTTCTTTTTTCAGGAATAGTTTATATATCTCTAAAGAAGAGTTCGAGACTCTTACCTAGACCCCTGAATCGTCGGAAAAAATTCTGGACCTTTTTTCATACACGCAAAAATCCATCTACGGCATACGTTTTTCCGCCTAAGATCAAGTCCCCATATCTCGGACCAGGGGAATTTCGCCCACTTTCTTTTTTCAGGAGTTGTTTGTATATCCCTAAAGAAGAGTTCGACACTCTTCCCTAGACCCGTGAATCGTCTTTTTCAAAAGTTTTTTATGGAAATTTTCAGAGGAATTCAATGGTAGTTTTTAAAAACTTTTATTCTTTGGGAGCAACTATGTAAATGGCGTTTTAAACATTGATTTTTTATAAACAGTGACAATTTTTCAACTTAGCTAACGCAAAATAATTTTACGAAAAAGTTCAAGTTTTCATCTTTGAAATGAAAAAAAATAACATATTTTTCTAGTTTTGTTTTACCGGAGATATGGCTATTTGAAAATGACCATTAAGCGAATAATGTGAAAATTAAAAATATTCATATCTTTTAAACAAAGGTTTAAAAATAAAAGTATCATTTATAAGTTATACTTATTTGATGCTTAGAACATGTAAACAAAATTATGAAGCAATTTGGAGAAGGGTGGGTCAAAGACTGTTCCGTTTGTAAATGAATGTACCATATAGGTTGTCGAGAAAGCCGCAGAAAGCGGTAAAAACTCGAGTTTTTATATTGAAAGAGGATTGAAAAATAAAATATGACTGATCTCACATTGAGATCAAATTACTCCTATATATTTTGACCCGCTGGGCACAAATCTGCAGTAAAAAATAGAAAACGCCCAATAAATGTCAGAGGTAATTTCAGAAAACTGTTGAAAAAACCATGTTCATAGCGATAAATGTTTTAAAAAAATAGAATGTGATTTCTCTCAGGGTAATATCAAACATAAAGTTAGTAGCAGAAGAAGTCTCCACATACACCAGTTTGGAGTCAACGAGCGAAAACTCTAGTGAGAATAGTGATAGAGAGGTTATGTCCGAGAACGAAGAAAGAACTTTTCAGATGCTCTTAAGAATTAAAATTGGAAAAAGGCTATGGTTGACGAATTCAAGGCTTTGACGAAAAGGAAACGTGGACACTGACTGAAAACCCAGAAGATGTGAAACCTTTAACTGGTCGTTGGGTTTTTTGTAAAAAGGAAACCGGGAAATTCAAAGCTCGTTTTGTTGTTCGAGAATTTGAGCAGAAGGAAGGCTGGGATTATTTTGAAGTTTTCAGTCCGGTAGCACGACATATGTCAATTCGGCTTATCCTCAGCATAGCTACATCTGAAAACAAGAAACTAATGACATTTGAAGATAAAACCGCCTTTCTACACGGAGAGTTGAAAGAAAAGATATTTATGTATCAACCTGAAGGTTTCAACGACAAGTGTGGGCGGATCTGTAAGTTGCAGAAGATTCTCTACGGTTTAAAACCGGCACCAAAAAACTGGAATCAAATGTTTTCTGAATACTTGTTTTCATTATCTTTTCAGTCATCAGATGATGGTCCTTGGGTATACTACAATAATGATCGAAGCATAATAATTGTGCTACATGTTGATGATGGCTGGATGTGATGAAAGAAGTATGATTGATATTCTGAGCAAATTGCATAAAAGGTTTGAAATTACGGCCTATCTAGCTAGGGATGCAAATTAAACTTGAACCGAATGGTATTTTTATAAGTTAAAGTAATTAAGCAAAGAGAATTCTGGAGCGATTCAATTTTGAACATTGTTGTTCAGTTTTCACACATGTTGACAGAGGAATGATAACAGATCCCGTAAACCTGATGAACGATGTACCGTTGGATGAATCCGAACCGTATCGCGAGGCCATTGGGAGTCTGCCCTATTTAGCGACCATAACTCGTCCGGATATAAGATTTACGGTTAATTATCTTAGCAGGTCGAACAGCATCTACAGTGGTGCACTTTCGTTGGTACATCGTGCTTACTTATTGTATTACACATATTAGTAGTGTACGGTCGATTATCTAATCTAGTGCGCATGACGCCACAATTCAAAATTTATTACATTCTCAACACGCCTCCTTAATAAATTTGAATTGTTCATTTGACTGTAATACTTTCTCTAAATTTCATAAATTTTATCTTACCCAAAGCCTTCGTAAATTTATCGGCCTCATTATCATCAGAATTTACTTTTACTACATCGATTATCCCTTTCTTAAAATTCTCATTTACAAAATGGTAGTGAGTTTCGATATATTTAGAATTCTTTGTGTAGTTGCCATAATTTGCAATACTTATTGCACCCGTGTTGTTTTCATACATTGTTATTGGTTTTACAATGTTTATATTGAAATCGTTTAGTAATTCTATTGTCCACAAAACCTCACTAACAGCTTCAGACAATGCTACGTATTCGGCTGCTGTTGATGATTTTGTGACACTTCTTTGTTTTTTTGATTTCCAAAAAATAACATTATCAAATACTTGAATTACATACCCAGTATTTGATTTTCTATCTATTACATCACCAGCCCAGTCTGCATCCACATAAACTTCCAAAGTATCAGCTTTCATATTTCTTTCATATGTTAATTTTTTTCTTTTTGTTAAATATAAATATTTAAGTATTGTCAAAGCATACTTAAATAATGTTTGATTTGAGCAGTTCTGGAAACGACTTAAATAGTTTACGCTAAAGCTTATGTCTGGTCTCGTTCCAGAGATAATGTACAGAAGTGCTCCAATCAAATTTCTGTAATCTTTGTATTCAGATTCAGACCGTGCTGGTTCACATTTCAAATTTTGTTCCATCGGAGTTTCATACATTTTTGAATTTATTGTGTTGTACTTATTCGCTATTGATTCAATATAATTTTCCTGATCTAATTGCATTATACCTTTAGTTTTTTCGTACATTATATTTATACCTAAATATGTCTTTACTGTGCCCATATCTTTCATGTTGAATTCTTTCTTTAATGATTCTACTGTTTTATCGATTTCATTTTAATCTTTGTTACATATGAGTAAATCATCCACAAAAATAATAAGATATAATGGGTTGGTTTTAACATATTTTATATACAAGCAATAGTCGTTATCACTACGTTTGAATCCTAACTTTTCCAAATGTTCATCTAAACAGTTATACCATACACGTGGGCTTTCCCTTAAACCATACAAAGCTTTTTTTTTAACTTCCATACTTCACCCGAATTATCATAAAAGCCTTCTGGCTGTTTAACATAGACTTCTGATTTTAAATGACCACTGAGAAAAGCCGATTCGATGTCCATTTGATTTATCGCATAGTTATTCTGTAAACATACATTTAATAGTATTTTCAAGGTTTGTGATTTTGCCACGAGAATATATATTCTCAATCCTTTCTTTCTGCTCAAAGCCTCTGACCACCAATCACGCTTTAAATTTATTTTCACTTTTCTTAGCGTAAACCCACTTAACATTTAGAATCTTTTTATTTTTGGGCTTTTCTACTAATTCATAAGAGCTATTCTTCTTTATACATGTTAATTCATTTGACATCGCGTCCTGCCAATTAATACTTTCGCTGCTATTAATTGCCTCACTAAAATTTTGGGGGGTATCTGCGCTCGCAAAGTTAACATAAATGAATGTGCTATAATTCTCCGATTTATATCTATCTGGTTCTTTACGATTTCTGTCTGACCTCCTAAGTGTTCTAACCTTTTCTTTTTCTTCCTCCTTTTCAACGGTAAATTTTTTTTCATTTTCATCTTCCGAAATTGAATCATATTCGCTATCATCGTTACTTTCTATTTCCCTATCAGTACTTGACTCATTTTCACTAAACCCCACTAATTTTACATTTGTATCTATGAATTCTACGTGTTTAGCTACTATAACTTTTCCATTAACTAAAATTCGATAACCAACATTCTCGTAACCAACTAACACACCTTCTGCTTTTTTTATTCAATTTACTACTACGCTTCGCTTCTGGTATTCTTACATAGACTTTGCTCCTATAAACTCTTAAATTTTTTATATCCGGTTTTTCTTTTAACAAAATCTCATAAGGAGTCCTTTTTTCTATAGTATTCGCTAATGTTCTGTTTTTTAAACAAGCCGCTGCTTTTACTGCCTCTACACGGAGAGAAGACCGGTTGTGCTCATGTACGGTCTATCGCGCAACAGCAGTCCGATAGTTTACGACATATGCTGCGCCAAATTTTGGGCAACTGCTACCCTAAGAGATTTGACATCTGCTGCCCGATAAATGCCGCATCGAGAACTCGTTGTTTATTTACATTATTTGTTCATAATTACATTTCCTGTACAGGATATGTAAATAAAGAACGCAGAGTAGACAAGAATGTAAATACATGTTGTTTTTATATTATTTTTATGTATCAAAACCGGTAATGAAATTAAGGGATTCTCGCGCACCTTGCCGTTCGGACACGGGTTACACTAAGCTTAGGGCAACTGTTGCACTCAATTCGGAAAGCGTCTGCCCGAAGGCTACGGGCGACATGTTTCCCTTGGTTAGTGCAGCTGATGTTCCCGATAGTGTAGCTGCTACACCAAAGTTCTCTCAGTATAGCCAATATTTCCTATCTAACTTAGCATCTGCTAACAAACATCTGGCCATGTCCATTATTATTCTTATGTATCTTTCAGCGGTACCATTTAACTCACGTACATATGGAGGGCAAGTGTCTATTATAATTCACTTTTGATTTGCAAAATCTCGAACATCAGACTTAATAAACTCTAAACCATTATCGCATCTCAATTTTTTTACTTTCTTACTAGTAACGTTTTCAAATAAATTTACATAAGTACTTACAATTTTAACTGTTTCTGATTTTGACTTTAATGTATATACTTTAACAAATTTACTGTAATCATCTACTATTACTAAAAAATATTTCTCTCCGCCTAAACCATCCGTGTGCGGACCACTCAAATCTGCATGTACAATATCAAGTAAATCTTTAGCTCTTTTCCTATTATTATGAAATTTCATATTATGCATCTTATTTTCAATACATACTTTACATTTTAAATACTTATTTTCAAGGTTTACTGGTATATTCTCTAATCATTGACTAATAACTGACTTTTGCTTAATACCTCAAGATATTTAAAATTTACATGACCTAGCATTTTATGATATTTCTCTTTCATAGTCATATTACATGAAATTTCATAATCATTTTGTAAAGTAGTGTGAACTATATAAATATCTTTATATATTTATAACTTTATAATATCATTCCTTTTGTATGCGATCGTTACTAATTCATTATTTTTATTATAAATTTTTGCATCATTTCCACCCGCTACAATTGTATAATTTTTAGTAATTTTTCCAAAACTTAGTAAATTACTATTCATTCGTTCTATATAGAAAACATTATTTACTTCAGCTTTCTTATGAAATTTATCAAAATTCACATTTACTTTACCTACTTGAGTAGCTGTTAGAATTTTTCCATCTCCGATTTTAACTTTAAACGGATTTTTCAAATCAATATAAGTCGAAAAGTAATTAACGTTGTTTACAATACGATCGGAGCAACCACTGTCTAAAATCCACTCTATTTCATTAGTATTTAACATTTACCTCGCTACTATTTACATTATTGTCTACATCATTCTTTCCAGTCGAACAAAATGCTTCACCGTTTGGATTTACGCTTTCGTCGTAGCTTGCTCCTGTATTATTTCCTTGATTTTGTTGATGCCAAGGCTGCTGAAACTGCCCGTTTGATCTGCCTCGATAGCCTCTGCCACGTCCTCTATTATTGCTGTTGTAATATTGTTTCTGACTCTCTGGTCTATAACTCACAACTGCTTGCTGTGTGTAGCCTCTTCCTCTGCTTACATTTAAATTTCCTCTTGACTGAACTGGGTAAGACATAGGGTTTCAACATTGGCTTTGTAGATGACCTGGCTTTCCGCACTTGTAACAACTTTTCACGTTCTTCTTATGTTCCACGTTGAATGCGCTGGAATCACTTGAATTCTTTCTTCTTTTATATTGACTGTGTTGTCTTTCATGTACTATAATTTTATTTTTTACATAATCAGTAGTCTGGTCATCCTCCTTAACTGAGTCCATCAAATTTCCTATATAACTCATTGACATAGGTAATGTTCTCAACATATAGTCCATTTTCTACCTTTCAGTTACTGCTGCTCCCGCACTCTTAAGTTCATTAATTAGTTTTTCAAATTCGCTGAAGAATTCACTCGTATCTGTATAATCACTAAATTTCAAAGTATCTAGTTTTCTTCTTACACATATCTTTCTAAGTACAATTTATGTAGTTTTTTTAGTATATTGTATGAAGTCTCCTCTTCATTTATAATTTCAAACTGCTTAGGTGATAGTACACTGTATATATAATTCATGGCTTTCAAGTCCTTCTTTGTCCAAGTCGGTTCTGTTATAGTCTCGACTCTTGTTTCATGGAGTATTGCTTCTTCACATTCTTTGTATCGTAAAAACACTTTTAATCTTTTTTTCCACATCTTATAATCTTTACCATCAAAAATGGGTAAAATATTTTTCATATCATCAGCCATGTTTTCCGATCGTATTTTATCAAACTCAATTTATTTTTCTAATATAAGTACCTTCTTTAGGTTTTTCAAAAATACTTTTCTCAAATAATTTCTATGTTCTATTTTTAACTCGAAGCTTTCACTGTTTATTTGCTCTACAAGTTCTCTTTCTTGTATTCCGCCATTTTAAGTATATCAAAATGTTCACCTTATTGGGCCCTGTGTTTCACAGTTTCATCGATCAATATCTTTTCAATCACTAGTTTAATTTCAATAATTTTCACTTTTTATCGTTCGTATTCACTTTAGGCTTCCAATCTTCAATTTATTTTATTCACAGCACCATCTAACCCCGAAACGGTAACTGAAACCGGCAACCACGCTCTGCTACCATGTTGGAAAAAATGTGAATCGGGTTAACTTGTTTTGTGAATAATAAACTTTACTTTTATCTTTATACACTTAGTATTTCTTTTATTATAGATTTATTATACACACGTGCTCTCGGTATTAATCTAAGTACATTGCGACGTGTACGCTTTGCAGGTCGAACAGCATCTACAGTGGTGCACTTTCGTTGGTACATCGTGATTACTTACTAACACATATTAGTAGTGTACGGTCGATTATATAATCTAGTGCGCATGACGCCACAATTCAAAATTTTCAACACAGCTATCTGTCAGATGAGTATACCTTGTCAAATTTATTACAATATTTATAATTAAATTAAAATATGAATGTATATTATTCAGGTTTGTCGAGCGCAGGGTTCAATATTTTGTACTTTTTTGTAAAAACGGTCACTATAGAATGGATTGTAACGTTGTATTTTCTTTTATTTAATTTCCAAAAAAAGTATACATGTACATATAAATTCTCAGTTGCACAAAAATTTTTATTTATAGGACGCGACCCAAAAAAAATGCGGTTTCCGCTAAACTGGTCCGACTGTTATCTTTCTAGGCCCACGTTGCCGGAAGTGGAAATTCCCGGTCCTACCTTCCACACCACCTCCCCAAACTTCCTCTCTACCTTCCTCGCAACCCACGTCAACTACTCGCATTCACTTCCGGTTTCTTAATCTCCCCAAAACACAATTTATGATTTAAAAAAAAAAAAGATTTTCCAACTCTAACTCGCCACTCGCCACTTCCGGTCTATTCGTTAGTTGATAAAACGGTCTTTTGATTTTTCCGTTGATTTTCGCCACTTCCGGTCTATTCATTAATTACAAAAAAAAACGGTTTTTCGATTTTCCCCTGATTTTCACCACGTCCGGTACAATACTCAACCACCTCACTCATCCAACAGATAACCAAAAAAACAATCACATGTGTATCCCGTCTCTATCTCGCCACTTCCGGTCCGAATCGTTAAATTTTTGGTATTAAATGATTACTCGTTTAATCCTTCGGCTATGCCGCCTTACCTTTTCTTTTCTTCTTCTCGTCCTGTCTCTCTCTGTTTCTCGCCCTATCTTCCTCTCTCTCTCTCTCTCTCTCTCGCTACCTTCTTCTCTCTCTCACTCTCTCTCACCAATTGCTGCTGGCACCCTCACTTCACTCCCCACCACAACCACCACAAAAAAAAAAATACGACCGTTCACTCTACCACCGACGCGACGATTTTCTTTACTCCTTATTGTCTCGCTATCACGACCGTACTAAATTTGAAAATCGTCATCGGTACTGACCGATGACGATTTTCCACCTCTCTCGCTAATTTTCTTTCAATTTTGAATCGTGCCTTGGTGCGTAATATACCGCGCTAGTGTGTGTAGCGCCTGGACACATACACATACGCGTGTTCAGCTCGCCGATCGTCGCCTCTTCGTCGCACGATGGGAGACGCCGTCGCCGACACAACAAACCGGCGATCGACGGGGGAGATCGAGCGTCCTTCTCTTACTACTACTCGGGCCGGCGCAACTCGCATGCCTCTCGCTCCCACTGCCGAGAGAGAACTTGCCGTTCTTACGACGCGTATTATTATTGCCTAATTATAATTAGTATTCTAACAATTTTATATCGTTAGATAATATAGTGACTTTGTCACAGGATACATTCAAACATCATACATATATTACAGTTTGAACGTATAGAACATAATAAATTAATTAACAAATAAATAACATTAACATCTAAATAAAAAGCATTATGAAAATTATGTTTTTTAAAATCTCAATTTTTTATTCTGAAGAGGACCTATGAGAAGGTCGAAATATGCTTTTTGTTTAAATATTAATGTTAATAATTTATTAATTAATTTATTTGTTATTTATTTGTGAAAAAATCTTTTTTCGGTGGTAAAACTTTGGTCGCAAGAAAGATTTGAACCTAAAATCTTCTATCTATGGTAAATCATTTGTCAAAAGAATATTTTTACTCTAAAAACTTGCTGTAAAACTGTTGCTGAAAGAAGGGTATCAGATTTTTTAATTTCAACCGATGAAAAAAATGTTGTCCAAAGGAGGTTGTATATAAAAAATCTTTTATCGGTGGTAAAACTTTAATCTAATCAATATTGTAGGTCTGAAATCTTGTAGCGATGGTGAAAATCTTGTCGGAAGAAGAGGTTACATATCTAAAATCTTTTATCGGTGGTAAAACTTTAGCAGAAAGAAGGTTTTAAATTTTTTACTTTCTATCAATGAAAAAAGTCTTGTATAATAAAGCTTTTAGATCAAAAAACTTTTATTGATGTTAAAACTTTGATCTAAAGAATATTGTAGGTTTGAAATCTTGTACCAATGGTGAAAATCTTATCGTAAGAAGGTTTCAAATGTACAATCTTCTATCGGTGATAAAACTTTAGTCTAAAGAATATTGTAGGTCTGAAAGCTTGTACCGATAGTGAAAATCTTATTGGATGAAGGTTTCAGGTCTAAAATCTGTTATCGATGGTAAAACTGTAATTGAAAGGACATTTGAAATCTAATATCAACTGTCGATGATAAAACTCTTACTGAACAAAGATTTGGTCAATCAGTCTTGCTCACCTTTATCGAAAGAGATTCGTAGAGACGATAAATATTTCTCACATATACTTAAACATTTTTAAATATTTTTAAAATTTCCTATTGCTGGTAGTGAGTCGAATGTATTATTAATATACTTTCAACAGGATTTTTGAAAACATTTTAACTGTGAAAATGATGTACCTCAAATAAAGTTTTTCATTGCACTTGTTTTTACATTATGCCATAATTTATGTCTTCATTGTTTGTTCCAAAAAATATTTATTATTTTCTACATATTGTTCCACTATTAATAAACCTACTGCCACTCTCTGCTGCATTAAAATAAATCTGTTTACATTTAGAATGTAAATGTATTAGAATGTGTTAGAATATGTCTTATAATTGATCTGGTTTTTAAACTGTGACCCCTCCTTCGAAGGGTGAACGCAAATGAAATTCTTGACACAGATAAATTGAAATAATCGATAAATTTTCCGAATATTCTATTTTACAATATGGTATCTTAAATGACGCCTACGGCGCGGGCCCTAATCTCGCGAATGGGATTGTTACCAAAAAAAATGACCGGAGGAACGTATCGCGGAGGCGCGAGAATGGCCAAACGGGCGAAGCGGAACACCAAAATAAGGGGGGGGGGGGCGGCGGAATTACAATTCCCGGAGCACTGGTACTCACGGTGGTTGGTTAACTCGCCAGACGATGACCAGTAAAATGGGTCCAGAAACGGGTCCAGCAACGGGTCCAGTAACGGGTCCAGCAACGGGTCCAGAACGGGTCCAGCAACGGGTCCAGAACGGGTCCTGAATGGGTCCTCCTGGAGACGCTGCGGCGGCACTTCACACAAAAGGTCGGACCACAAACGATGCACTCACGGGTTCACTACTTGCGTGTGCGCGGTGTATCTCCTCGAAAAATTTATCCTCGACTCAGCAAAGGGCTGTACTCCACTCCATAAAGGGCTTCACTGGACTGTTCGAAGGGCTTTTCTCAACTGACTACTGTACTATTTCGCGGTCCGCGACAGAATGGCTTCTTTTTCGTCGTTCTCGTCGTCCGTGAAGGTGCCACCTCGGGGCCCGATGCTGGGGGGTGATCCGTGGAAGGGGGGAGCAGCGTGACGGTCGCGCGGCCCGCGCGTACCGGCTTCTCCTTCGAAGAGAGAGAGAGATACATAGCTGCGCAAATCGGCTCTCGGCTTCTATCGTTGGAAGGAAAGTGAGAGACGCCCCGGCTCCACTCGCCTCCGTCTGTGGGGAAGGAACTCCCGACGGCGACTCACTAGAGGAGCGACGGCGGGGAGGTCTGAGCCTCCATAGCGCGTATCCCCGGTAAGGCAGGCGAGAACAGCGGCGAATAGGGGGAAGGATTCCCCCGAAACGCTCTCCCCGGTTAGAGTTAACTTCTCGATTAGTGACTACGTCACAAAACAAAATCGAAAGTATAACTTTTATTTCATTTCATTATTTCAGAGCACTTTCTATTCGTTTTACAATAAATTTCAGTGTGTTTTTGTGAATAGCGTTACGATCCCAGGCTCAAAATTTAAAATAGAATTTATTTATTATTTTTCCGTGTTACAAAATTTATTTTTAATACTTATATTTCTATGTCAATTTTCATTTTATTCGTGAAATATGTCCAGTTACATACTTTGATATTAATATTTTGTACCTTTGTTTAAAAACGGTCACTATAGAACCGATATATTTAAAAATTATATTTTAAATACATACAACATAATAAATTAATTAAGAAATAAATAACATTAGCATTTAAGTAAAAAGAATTGTATTTCGACCTTTGTATAGGTCCTTTTCAGAATACAAAATTGAGATTTTAAAAAACAAAAATAAGAAATATATCTCTAAAAGGTGAAAAACACGCACAACGGTTGATAAAAGTTGCAATTTCAGTTTTGCCCCTCGTTTTTTTCATCGAATATTTTTTAATGATGGTAATGAATAATCTGCCTCATTTTAAAAAAGCTCGGATTACAGGAAGATACCGTCGGAGGGGGGAAAGTGTCGAAAAACGGTGAAAATCACAAACAACGATTGATAAAAGTCGCAATGAACGTCTTAAATTCTTGAGACGTAAAACAACTTCCCCGATCGAAAACAATAAGATTAGGTCTTTTATAATTTCTATAATATTCTTTCAGATAATTTATTGTTCCCTTGAATACGTCTTCTTCACGGCGAACAATCAAAAAAGCGTTTTAAAGAATTTGCGATACATGTTTATACCCCACCATTTATCCGAGGAAACCAATGGTTCCTGATTATGCGGTAACATACGTTTTCGACACCAAAGTGGCTCGTTTCGTTTTGATATTTGATTATTAAACCGTGATAAAAATTTGATTTTTGTCGAGTAGCTTAATAGTTCTATATTCGTTGATAGTGGATTGTGTATCTTGGGCGGAAACGAAGTCATTGCAGCGAGGGCAAAGGAGCGGTCAAGAGAGTAGTAACCTCTCCTTACCGGAGGGGTGCAGCAGGTTTTTTCAACTCCAAGAGTTCCTAACGGCGTCCCAGTATATGCAATGCGTTTCCGTCCGTGATACGTACAATACTTTTTGTCATAACTGTATTGAAAATTTGTGGTCGTGCAAAGAAAAAGATCGGCGAGTGGCAAAAAATGCTCGATTGACCTTCGCACATGCAGAAGCTTTACCCAGCGGCAATCGATGCTTTTCCGAATACTTGATCGGCGCATAAAGACGGGAATTTGTGCAGGTGTGCCGAAAAATACTTAAAAACGCGTCGCTCATGAAATGTGTCCTGCAGTTTAGGGCGCCGCGTAAACGAGAATGTAAAAAAAAACTATATTTTTTATCATTACAGATATATTGGTGGATAAAAAATTCGGTTCGTCAAAAAAAACTTCACAAAGCTATTCTCAGTATGTCATTAATAAATCTTACACACCTTTCATGCCCAAATTTGCGGGACTTCCCGAATCTTAACATTTGTAGCTCGCGTGGAACTATTTCATAAAAAGCATCCATATTTCCAAATTTTCGAAAGAAATTTATATAACCATCGGACATGCACGAATTTTTTGTCTCTACGACGTGCACGTTACGAGGTTATTCGAGCATCGAAACGAATGAGATCGTGGATGCTTTCCCATGACGGCGCACGCGCGTGAGCTTTACTATCGGCTGGCCTAAATGAACGGCCTAAAGTTTGCTCGCCTTTTTGCGTCGCCTCTGACGTCACAGGCAGTGGCAATCGGGACCTCTTGGCATGCTCGCGGGTCCTTAATTCTTTCGGTTTACTATAATTTTCAATGTAAATTTTTTAATGTGCAATCATAATGTTTCTTACTTTTAATGAGACCGAAAAAGTATCGATGTAATCATATATGTATCCTCTCCAACGATTTGTCTCCTTTATGGAGTTTTTGAACCAAACCCTCGACTTCCCCCGACGTCGGGTTGAATGTGATGCACTTACAATAATTTTTCACACGGTCCGTTATTCTTTCCTCCAATTTTGGAAACTATTTCGTCTTATCGATTGATATACTTTTAAGATACCTTGATGACCAAAGTCGATATATTTATATATAGGCGACAGATTGTCGCAATTATCTATCTTACGAGAAACGACTCCATCCCGCAGTTCAAAGAGTCCGATTTCTCACGATGGTTAATTAGTTTTAACATTTTCTCACCATTGTACGACACTGCAAGTAGCCGCATTTTCTAGGCGCATAGGTCGCCCGAGCAGGGGTTCTCAACTTATTACTATGTCACGGCAAACAAATGTCGAAATGATCCCAGGGATCCGAATCATGTAGTCAGCACACAGAGTAAAATAGATTACTGAAAGCGTTGCTGAATCGAGATCAATCCCCCTTCCCCGCTCATAAAAAAATTCGCAAATATAAAATGACACTGACAAGGTATGGCTGTAAAATAAAATGCACGAAAAAATGTAAAAATGATTGTTAATAACAACCGAATAAGGCTGACCGGATAATGTCGACGTACAGGAATAAATAAATAGCTTAACCCTGTGAGTGGAGGTGTTTACCACCTCGAAACTTCAATAAGCCATACTTTTACGTTTTTTTTTTGTGACGAAACCGTTCGAAATGTTTTTTTCTCTGTTGGCCGGTATTACCTCGTTATTAAATTGCTTAGAATATTTTCTTCGCAAAATGTTTATTATATCAATATATATATATATATACAACTGTTTTTGTTTAAATATTATTATTTTGGGTTTCTTTAGGATATGAAACTTTTTTACGATATGAAATAATTTTATATAAAAATGCTAACAGTTGAAAACTGGGCAGCTTGTATCACGTGACATCGACTGATGCATTTTATATTGGCTTATAATTGCAATCATATTTCAGTTTTAAATCAAATCTACTGATCTAGAGAAAGGGCAAGAAAGTTCGGATCCAATTACATAGCTGCAAGCCGTGTAGTTAGTTTTACCTTCGCTAGAATTCTGTGACTTTCTCTCGATTTCGCTAGAGAAGTGGATTTCTAATTAATGCTAATGAAAACCTGACATGATGTCTGAGGTTCAGAAAGGGAAGAACCGAATAACATTAAGAAAAGAAATGGAAAATGAGTATCCTAGTGTAAAAAGATTTTAAATGTTACCACAGGTTTCGTACCAATGAAGAATGATCCTCATTACGCCCTTGTTATTGATGTTACATAACAAAATTAGTTCTTCATATACCTCTGTTTTTTGGACATCCCGATTCCAAAATATGCAGTCATAGACATCCATTAAATTTCACATCCATCATGTACTCACATGGGTTTATATAATTTACTCTATTTATTATGCCGTTTACACAGATGCTCAACCTACTACACACAAACACACACACACACACACACACACACACACACACACACACACACACCCGCCGGAGTCTTGCTGATTCCTTCTAACATGCGCGTCCCCAGGTGGGGCATCGGGGAATGCTGGTAATAAGTATCGGAGAAATAAAATATCACACGCGGACCAAAGAACTAGCTAGGAGAACGAACCCCGAATAATAAACCAAAGATGGCAGAACAGCGGCAGAACGATGTTTACGATACAGGAGTCGTATCCCCAGTACCAGCGTCGGGAATGAGTACGCAAGCGAGCTCTCCGGCGTCGTTATCCGGCAACCGCAGTGTTGTAGAGGTTGGTCACTCGGCCTCCACAGCATTAAAGGCTACAAGTGACATCTTCTCAGGAGAGGTGGACGAAGCGGCAGGCTTCCAATGCCGCGAAGAGAAAATGACGACCCTTGTGGAGTTCATCATAGAAAAGAAGAATCTTCGCAAGGAGTTCAAGACTATGGCTAGAGGCACACTCCACGCCTTTAGTCACTGCGCCAAAGCTTGGCATAGATCAGGGATGTCGTAGGGTTCCATCATCTGCAAGGATAGGGCGAGCCAAACCTCGCCGCTTTTCCGTAAAGCCCTAGAGCTTCCCGAGCGCCCAGGACCGTCGGCGCTGAAAATGCCAGCGAAGAAGAAGGCGAAGAGGGACCAAACTGAGGAGGAGTGCTTGATCCTTCCGATTGACCTGGAAAAGACCTGGACTGGGCTACGGTTTTCAAGAAGGGAAGTAGGCTAAAGCAGCAGCGACAATAACAGCAGCAGCAACAGCGACCAAACAAACCTGAAAAGGAGAATGTCAGTATGCGGCCCAAGGGGAAGCTGGAACTTAAAGGTGGTCTGCGCCCCGCCCTGATGCTATTAAGATCAAAGCATCAGAAGGTATTATTATTATTATTATTATTATTCTGTATTTGTTTACAGTGCCCTCCCTCCCTTTCGGGTTTAGGGCACTCCCTAGTGGGCAGCCCAATACAGGGACTGGGAAATTGTGAGGGCTTACCAAACCCCATCATTCCCGCGAAGCAAGCTTGCGCGACAATGACTACCAGTATTTCCCGGCGCTGCACGTGCACCGGTCCCCACTGGTCAGGGGCGAGTTATCTTTCCTAGTGAAACCACTGCCCCCGCGAGTCCAACTCCAATTGCTCGGGCGAGGCCTCGTCGTGAAAACGACGCGACCCCGGGGCCCCCGAGCTCCCGCGGTACCTTTACCCCGGGTAGGGGTCCAGCTTTTTTGGCGCGTGCCCGCCAAAGGGTGCTAGACGACCCACATCAGAAGGTATGTCGTATGTTGTTATCAGGCGGACAAAAGCAGGTGAACTGCTCCTCGAGCTTGTAAAGCCTGGCGTGTGCACCCCATCCTAGCGGCCATGTCTATCCTAACAGGGATAGCTGTCGTACAGACACTGTCCCATAAGGAAATCATAACCATCAAAGACGAGGCCACAACCAGAGAGGAGGTGGCGCGGACCACCATGGAGGTGACCGTACAGGGAGCAGTGACCTCCGAAAACATCAAGCTCAGGGGATCATATAGTGGAACCCAGTCGGCCAATATCTTACTTCACGTGGCAGAGGCGAACATGCTGTTACAAAAGGGGAAGCTGAAAATTGGCTGGGTTAATTGCCGGATTCGAGTACGCGAGGGTCCCCCGCGATGTTACAGGTCCCATTAGAAGGGACACCTCGCGAGGGACTGTAAAAGCGTGATCAACCGCTCGGTGCAGTGCTTCCGGTGTGGTAAGGAGGGCCAGAAATTAAAGGACTGCGTGGCCAAACATCAGGCAACGCAGGAGGCTGGAGCATCGACCAACTGTGGTTAAGGTGCTCCAGATAAACCTCAATCATTATGTTGTGGCACAAGACCTGCTGTTCCAAGTGGTCAGAAAAAAGAACGTCGATGTCGCCATCATCAGCCAGGCTTACCGGCACCTTAGTGAACTGAGCTGGGTAAACGATTCCACCAGCAAGGCTACCATCTGGGTGTGTGGGAATGTCCACATATCCACTAAGATGGCCGACCCTCTGGCCAGTTTCACGTTAGTGGAGGTGGCTGGTATAAGGCTACCTCCAACCCAGTCTTACCATCGACGAGTTCTAAGGATCCTTGGAGAACATCTTCATCGCAAGAACCTCCCGACTCATATTAGTGATCGGAGGAGACTTCAATGCATGGGCGACCATCGCGGATGTGCCATCATTGAGGCATTTTCGATATTAGAGTTGGAGATCGCTAACACGGGGGAAAGCCGACCTACTCCAAGGATGCAAGTCCTCCATAGTAGACCTGACCGTCGATCGAAAATTGATGGAGGAAGGGTTGGGCTGGAAAGTTAGCGATCATTACACGGCCTGTGACCATCAAGGCTTGGTGTACCAGCTCCAACTGGCCAGTGGTGCAGTAGGATCAATGCAAAGTTAGGAAAAGAGAGATGGGCACCGTCCACATTCGACCGAGAGATGTTCCTGTACAGCTTGGAGCAGACGGAGGTGACGAGAGAGCCCGATGCCTCTCCCGAGCCATAACAGCGGACTGCGATGCCTCTATGGCCGTGAAATCAAATCCTCGCGGCCGGCCACCAGTTTACTGGTGGAGCGAGGACATCGCAGCTATCCGTCGAGAATGTCTTCGGGATCGAAGGCTGCACCATAGAGCAATTCATAAGCCCAGGTATTACCAACTAGCCGCGGACTATGAAAGGAAGAGAAAGAGGCTCAAGATTGCCATTGAGGCCGCAAAAAGAAAGGGCTGGCAGGACTTTTGTGAGGAGGTGGACCGGGATCCCTGGGGGCGACCGTATAAAACGGTCATGAACAAGATCAAGCCCAGGGGACCCAACGCACCATCTTGTCCATCCTTCCTTGACAAAGTCGTCGGCCACCTATTCCCAGAACAACAGAAACGGCCGATCGGCACTGGTCTGCTGGCAATTGCTGGTGCAGCCGAGCCGCGAGATGTTATCGAAACCGAACTAAAGATGGCTGCTGAGAAGATTTCCATCCGTAAGGCCCCAGGAATGGATGGGGTACCTGGTATGGCAGTGAAGATCGCAGCGGATGTCCCGACCATCTTCACATCGACATTCAGCGCTTGTTCGAAGGAAGGACGCTTCCCGGCGCAGTGCTCGCTCGTTCCGACCTCTCTGCACGCTGGACATCTCCGGGAAGCTTTATGAGAGGGTTATCTGTGCCAGACTAGAAGCAGCCATCGAAGGCAATGGCCACGAATGCCATCAGTGACAGCCGAAACACCAGGTGCATGTGTGCCATCATTGCTCTGGATATTCGAAACACTTTCAACACGGCCAGATGGGATTGCATCATGCAGGCACTCGAAGATCTGAAGGTGCCGCTCTATCTAAGAGAAGCCACCTCAAGCTACCTAACAGACTGGACTCTGTATTATTACACCGATGACGGCATGTACTCATACAACATCACGGGAGGCGTACCAGAGGGCTCGGTTCTGGGACCATTGCTCTGGAACGTCTTGTATAACGGACTGCCCAGGCAATCACTTCCAGACGGGGTGCCCATGCTAGCTTTGGAAGACGACCTTGCACTAATCGTCGTCGCGAAGACCATCGACCAGGTGCAATTTAGCGGAGATGAAGCTATCGAGGTAGTAGCCAGGTAGTTGAGCAAACATGGTCGTACGCCACCTTCGCGGTGGAAGATACGCAGATCGTGACGGTGGACGCAATTAAATATCTTGGGGTCACTCAAGATGCGCGGCTGTCGTTCAAACAACACCTGACGAATGCAAACGCAAAGGCTTCCAAAGTGTCCCGTACGCTCTCCAGCATCATGCCCAATATGGGGGGGACCGAAGCAACCTCTCATCGGTAGACATTTTAGTCACGTGACAAGTCCTGGTGCGGTACCAGGGCCCCATGAAATGAATTAATTTATAGTTTATATGATTAGAAAGGGGCCTATATACATTTCAATACGGCACACGACTGATTTCCCTTCAAGAAAGTCATACAATTCGAAAAAATGACGATTTTTCAGGAAAAAGTGATATTTTAGTCGTATGACGAGTCCTGGTACGGTACCAGGGTCCCATGAAATACCTTTACTTGCAGTATATATGTTTGGGAAGAGAGCAACATACGTATCAATTCGGCACACGTCTGATTTCTAATGTGAAAGATCATAAAGCCTATAAAATCGAAGGTGGGGCTAGTTTCAGCTTCATCCGATATTGGGGTAGGAGGGAATGGCTCTGGGTGGGTGTTGTGTGTGTGTCTGATGCCCAATTCTGTCTTGTAGTCCTCTCTTTATTCTTTACCTCTCCACCCGAGAGCAGACCCGCGATTAGACATATCTTCATAAAAATCAAATACCTTATTAAATTACTATATCTATTATAACCTTACGGAGTACAAAAGGGATAATTACGGTAAGTTTTAAAATTAATAAATAAGGGCTATTCCTTTGTGTAAAAACGGTTCGATTTTTGGGTTCCACGTTAGGGACTTCAGGCAGCAGCGGTTTCCGCAAGGAGGCAGCAGACCACGAAAACAGCTAATTGGGAATTTAAGTATTTTAATTACATTTCTTCTCTATACCTCAGGAACCTTTCCTTTTCCTTGGACAACACGGACATGAAACTACTTTATGACAATGGCAGATTCCTTATTTGTGACATAATAATTGATAATCTCTGTGTTTACAGGTATTTCGGCTTCCTGAACGGCGCAACAAGGTGGGACGATGACACCAACAACGTAGATATTAGGACGAACATCATCGTTGGAAAAGGTTCCTGGAACAACACTAATGGATCTTGAGTGGATGGTTAACCGATCTCCAATCTTCATTCTTGAGGGATTTGTAGGTATGTAAGTAGGGAACACAAATAGGCGGACGGTCTACGTTGTGTTAATATTCACCCTCACCCGAAATATTATGTACCTGAAGTTCCGAACGTTCAATCAACGGTATCTCAGGGGCGTCGCGGAGCAGCCGAACAATAGAAATGGAGCGCCGGAGCCCTGCGAGTTTCGGCAAATATTATCAAAGAAATTTCGAATTTTTATAATACGCAAAGTAATATTATTATTCAACTAATAAAATACAATGTTCATAAATAAGAGTCATAATGCCATTGATAATCCCATAAATCCCTAAAAATATTAAAAATCGAACTCCATAAGAATAAATTAAGCATTTTTCGCATTTTGACAAACTTCGCCGGTAAAATGTTTTTTTCAAATATACCTAAAATAAACTTTATACAAAAATACACAAACTACGACCAGTAAGAGATTTCGGAAAAACCTCCTTCTGTCATCCCAACCCCTTATAAACGGAAAATATCGATTTTCTCGCATTTTGACAAACTACGCCGGAAAAATGTTTATTTCAAATGTAACTAAAATAAACTTTATACAAAAATACACAAACTACACCCAGTAAGAGATTTCGGAAAAACCTCCTCCTGTCATCCCCACCCCTTATAAAATGAAAATATCGATTTTTTCGCAGTTTGACAAACTTCGCCAACAAATTGTTTTTTTTTTAGTTTACACAAATTGTCATTAACGCGGGGAAAAATTACCTGTCCTTTGTATCGGTGTGAAGTTGGCCCCCCACTTGACTAAAAAAAAAAAAAATAACAACAGTTCTATATGCCCCCCACATAGTTCTGAAGTTCTTTATACATTTTGAAAATAGTTCTGTTGATTTTACCAAAAAAATTACATTTGGTAATATCGGGGGGCCAACTTCACAAATTACAAAATTTAAAGACCCGTAACTCTCCCATTTGTCATCAGATCAAAACTCTTTGGGGGGCAAAAGGAACTCC
The DNA here is from genome assembly GCA_030407085.1 of Trichopria drosophilae. Taxonomy (NCBI): domain Eukaryota; kingdom Metazoa; phylum Arthropoda; class Insecta; order Hymenoptera; family Diapriidae; genus Trichopria; species Trichopria drosophilae. The sequence continues at coordinate 69,124,944 of CM059584.1, forward strand.
AGAGAAAAAAATCGATTTTTTTAAATTCTTGGAAAAAAACAGACTACCTGTAATTCTCCCATTTGTCATCGGATCAAAAACTTTCATAATGAAAACTTGTAGAACTCTTTGGGGGGCAAAGGGAACTCCAGAGAAAAATTTGATTTTTTGACATTTTTTTTTTTTTTGAAAAAACAGACTGCCTGTAATTCTCTCATTTGTCATCAGATCAACAACTTTCATAAGGCAAAGTCGTAGAACTCTTTGGGGGGCAAAAGGAACTCCAGAGAAAAAATCGATTTTTTTAAATTTTTGGATTTTTGGAAAAAACAGACTACCTGTAATTCTCCCATTTTCATCAGATCAAAAACTTTCATAAGGCAAAGTTGTGGAACTCTTTGGGGGGCAAAAGGAAATCTAGAGAAAAAAATCGATTTTTTGAAATTTTTTTGTTTTTGGAAAAAAACAGACTACTTGTAATTCTCCCCTTTGTCATCGGAGCAAAAACTTTCATAATGAAAAGTTGTAGAAACTCTTTGGGGGGGGGGGGGGGGGGCAAAGGGAAATCCAGAGAAAATTTTGATTTTTTGAAATTTTTGGATTTTTGGAAAAATTGACTGCCTGTAATTCTACAATTTTTCATCAGATCAAAAACTTCCATAAGGCAAAGTTGTAGAACTCTTTAAGGGGCAAAGGGATCTCCAGAGAAAAATTTGATTTTTTGAAATTTTTGGATTTTAGGAAAAAACAGACTACCTGTAATTCTCCCATTTGTCATCGGATCAAAAACTTTCATAATGAAAAGTTGTAGAACTCTTTGGGGGGCAAAGGGAAATCCAGAGAAAATTTTGATTTTTTGAAATTTTTTTGTTTTTGGAAAAAACAGACTGCCTGTAATTCTCTCATTTTTCATCAGATCAACAACTTTCATAAGGCAAAGTTGTAGAACTCTTTGGGGGGCAAAAGGAAATCTAGAGAAAAAAATCGATTTTTTGAAATTTTTTTGTTTTTGGAAAAAAACAGACTACCTGTAATTCTCCCCTTTGTCATCGGAGCAAAAACTTTCATAATGAAAAGTTGTAGAGCTCTTTGGGGGGGGGGGGCAAAGGGAAATCCAGAGAAAATTTTGATTTTTTGAAATTTTTTTATTTTTGGAGAAACAGACTGCCTGTAATTCTCCTATTTTCATCAGATCAAAAACTTTCATAAAGCAAAGTTGTAGAACTCTTTGGGGGGCAAAAGGAAATCCAGAGAAAAAATCGATTTTTTGAAATTTTTGGATTTTTGGAAAAAACAGACTACCTGTAATTCTCCCATTTTCATCAGATCAAAAACTTTCATAATGAAAAGTTGTAGAACTCTTTGGGGGGCAAAGGGAAATCCAGAGAAAATTTTGATTTTTTGAAATTTTTTTGTTTTTGGAAAAAACAGACTGCCTGTAATTCTCTCATTTTTCATCAGATCAACAACTTTCATAATGAAAAGTTGTAGAACTCTTTGGGGGGCAAAAGGAAATCTAGAGAAAAAAATCGATTTTTTGAAATTTTTTTTGTTTTTGGAAAAAAACAGACTACCTGTAATTCTCCCCTTTGTCATCGGAGCAAAAACTTTCATAATGAAAAGTTGTAGAACTCTTTGGGGGGGGGGGGGGGCAAAGGGAAATCCAGAGAAAATTTTGATTTTTTGAAATTTTTTTATTTTTGGAGAAACAGACTGCCTGTAATTCTCCCATTTGTCATCAGATCAAAAACTTTCATAAGGCAAAGTTGTAGAACTCTTTGGGGGGCAAAAGGAACTCCAGAGAAAAAATCGATTTTTTGAAAGTTTTTTGGTTTTGGGAAAAAACAGACTGCCCGTAATTCTCCCATTTGTCATCAGATCATCAACTTTCATAAGGCAAAGTCGTAGAACTCTTTGGGGGGCAAATGGAACTCCAGAGAAAAAATCGATTTTTTGAAATTTTTGGATTTTTGGAAAAACAGACTGCCTGTAATTCTCCTATTTTCATCAGATCAAAAACTTTCATAAGGCAAAGTTGTAGAACTCTTTGGGGGGCAAAAGGAACTCCAGAGAAAAAATCGATTTTTTTAAATTTTTGGATTTTTGGAAAAAACAGACTACCTGTAATTCTCCCATTTGTCATCGGATCAAAAACTTTCATAATGAAAAGTTGTAGAACTCTTTGGGGGCAAAGGGAAATCCAGAGAAAAATTTGATTTTTTGAAATTTTTTTATTTTTGGAGAAACAGACTGCCTGTAATTCTCCTATTTTCATCAGGCAAAGTTGTAGAACTCATTGGGGGCAAAGGGAAATCCAAAGAAAAAATCGATTTTTTTAAATTTTTTTATTTTTTGAAAAAACAGACTGCCTGTAATTCTCTCATTTTTCATCAGATCAACAACTTTCATAAGGCAAAGTTGTAGAACTCTTTGGGGGGCAAAAGGAAATCTAGAGAAAAAAATCGATTTTTTGAAATTTTTTTGTTTTTGGAAAAAAACAGACTACCTGTAATTCTCCCCTTTGTCATCGGAGCAAAAACTTTCATAATGAAAAGTTGTAGAAGCTCTTTGGGGGGGGGGGGGGCAAAGGGAAATCCAGAGAAAATTTTGATTTTTTTTGAAATTTTTTATTTTTTGGAGAAACAGACTGCCTGTTAATTCTCCTATTTTCATCAGATCAAAAACTTTCATAAGGCAAAGTTGTAGAACTCTTTGGGGGGCAAAAGGAATCCAGAGAAAAAATCGATTTTTTGAAATTTTTGGATTTTTGGAAAAAACAGACTACCTGTAATTCTCCCATTTTCATCAGATCAAAAAACTTTCATAATGAAAAGTTGTAGAACTCTTTGGGGGGCAAAGGGAAATCCAGAGAAAATTTTGAATTTTTTGAAATTTTTTTGTTTTTGGAAAAAACAGACTGCCTGTAATTCTCTCATTTTTCATCAGATCAACAACTTTCATAATGAAAGTTGTAGAACTCTTTGGGGGGCAAAAGGAAATCTAGAGAAAAAAATCGATTTTTTGAAATTTTTTTTTTTTTTGGAAAAAAACAGACTACCTGTAATTCTCCCCTTTGTCATCGGAGCAAAAACTTTCATAATGAAAAGTTGTAGAACTCTTTGGGGGGGGGGGGGGCAAAGGGAAATCCAGAGAAAATTTTGATTTTTTTGAAATTTTTTTATTTTTGGAGAAACAGACTGCCTGTAATTCTCCCTTTTGTCATCAGATCAAAAACTTTCATAAGGCAAAGTTGTAGAACTCTTTGGGGGGCAAAAGGAACTCCAGAGAAAAAAATCGATTTTTTTGAAAGTTTTTTGGTTTTGGGAAAAAACAGACTGCCCGTAATTCTCCCATTTGTCATCAGATCATCAACTTTCATAAGGCAAAGTCGTAGAACTCTTTGGGGGGCAAATGGAACTCCAGAGAAAAAATCGATTTTTTGAAATTTTTGGATTTTTGGAAAAACAGACTGCCTGTAATTCTCCTATTTTCATCAGATCAAAAACTTTCATAAGGCAAAGTTGTAGAACTCTTTGGGGGGCAAAAGGAACTCCAGAGAAAAAATCGATTTTTTTAAATTTTTGGATTTTTGGAAAAAACAGACTACCTGTAATTCTCCCATTTGTCATCGGATCAAAAACTTTCATAATGAAAAGTTGTAGAACTCTTTGGGGGCAAAGGGAAATCCAGAGAAAAATTTGATTTTTTGAAATTTTTTTATTTTTGGAGAAACAGACTGCCTGTAATTCTCCTATTTTCATCAGGCAAAGTTGTAGAACTCATTGGGGGCAAAGGGAAATCCAGAGAAAAAATCGATTTTTTGAAATTTTTTTATTTTTGGAAAAAACAGACTGCCCGTAATTCTCCCATTTGTCATCAGGTAAAAAACTTTCATAAGGCAAAGTTGTAGAACTCTTTGGGGGGCAAAAGGAACTCCAGAGATAAAATCGATTTTTTGAAACTTTTGGATTTTTGGAAAAAAACAGACCACCTGTAATTCTCCCATTTGTCATCGGAGCAAAAACTTTCATAATGAAAAGTTGTAGAACTCTTTGGGGGGCAAAAGGAACTTCTTATTTAAAATCTTGGTTTAAGCCGGCAGTGAAACGAAATAATTTTTTAAGAAAATTGGAGCCAAGTGATGTTCCCCGGCAATTTTCAGATTACAGAAATATGGCACACCATAACAAAGTTATCGGAACAGGCGATTAACAGAATTTTGTCGAGAACGTAGTTTTTTAAGTTTCATAATTGTTGTTGTGTGCCTGCTAAAATATCACTTAGTGCAGGTGTAACATAAGTATCCCTATGGATCCCCTGCCAAAAATGTAAGTGTACACGTACGCTTAAAGTCTAAGTTCACGCTTGTAGTACTCTTCAGGTACTCTTAAATGTCAAAAAGAAGCGTGAATTTAGACATTTAAGCGTACGCGTACGCTTCCATTTTTTGCAGGGTCATCATAACGAGAAAACGCAACTAAGATATTGACGTTCAACATAAATGACCGTTATGTCTAAAAGAAAGCAGTCGCCCATGTGTTTTGAGTTCGTCGTTTTTTCTTCAAAGCACAGACAAAAAATTATTTTTTTTGTAGTTATTTACGACATAATAAATACTAAAAAATGTGTCGGAATCTTGAATTCCGGACAGATGAGATACGTACCCGTGAGACGCATTTTTTATGTCAAGGCGAATAGTTTTTCATATGGAAAAAGTGCTGAGAGCAATCAACATTAGTTTCACTGCTAAGGACAGGCTATTTTTTGAAATATGGAGCTCCATTTTATTTACGTAGTCTCAGGCAGGCAGCACTGCATTCACCCTTCATTGCGACCTTTAGCCAATCAGAGGGCATCACACTTTTCGTCCACCTATAAATAGTGGGCGAAGTCAACCATATTTAGATATTACCTCAACTATGGACAAAATCGACAATTAGAACTTCGTTCCTCGACGTCGTGTATCAAAAGCAGCATCAAGTGAAAAAAATTGTACTTAGCATTAAGAGGACATCAAAAGTTCCAATAAATTGTACTCGGGAGAAATACATCTATACATACGAAGGATTGACTAAAGGAACAGCCCTTTCCAGTGCTACTCTGAAACTAGCCCTCCTTGTAGTTAGATGCTGACTCAATGGTAACAATTTTTTTTTACAGCATCCGAGCAACTCTAAATTCACCTCCACTTAGCTTTCCGACGGATTCCCGTACAAATTGGGTCAGGATCAACACCAACGAGGAGTTCGTCATCGAGCACAGTACAGCCACCAGTGAGGTAGGCAACCGTCACTGCTTCCTAGTGTTGCGTTCCAGTCTTTAGGAATACCAGAAGGTATATTGTCAGTTCAGATTGCCGCCCGTGAGGCAGGCGACTATAACTTATGCAAGAGCTACCTCCTGTTCCGCCTGCTAGGCCGAATCGAACAACTATTTTTTTTAGGAGCTGTTGCGCTGTATAAGTTTTTTTTTGTTACTAAGGACCACCTTAGATTAGATGTCCTCTCGCGATAAGTGAGTACTACTTGACTCGAACGTCATATGCTAAAACGCTAAGCGCTTCCGGTCGGATAAAAAGATGAAACACTTTTAATATATACAATTTTTTATAGATAAAAGTGTTTTGAGTTATGTTAATTTTTATGAATCTTAGTTGAGCGCAGCGCAACAGAGTGGTTTTCACCCTTGAAAAAAGCGTCTTTACGTTTTGCTCGAAATTTCCACTTTGCGATAATTTCGACTGGCGCTTCATCGTTGGATATTCTGTATTGGATAAGAAGTAAAGTTAGTCCATAAACTAAATAGTTCTTTAGGTGTGGATTTTTAATACGTTACAAAAAACTTCAAACGTAAATTTAGGTAAACTAATGTTATTTTGAAAAATTCGATTTTTGTGGCTTCAGTTTTTGGTTTATTAACGAAGAAAAGTGCAAAAGAAACAGCATTGCTATTGCAATGTGGGGAAATCGAAAGGAATGACATATTTTGCTTCTATATTCAATTAAATGCAATTTTCAATGACCTGTCAAAAATGGTCCATTTGAATGTTGTTTTTTATCACTTTACGTACACTTTTCAGCTTAGGTTGCTGCTTTCCCATGTGCGGACATCCCTTAGCTTGATTAACAAAAAATAATAATTGCATTTCATGCACGCATATTTGCATAAATTGGTGACCAAATTACTTTCGGTTTGCAGATTCCAAACTAGTCATTAGGTGAAGGCACCTCCGATGTACAGAGCACTCTTAAAGATTAGACGATTAAACATACAAACCAATGGGTGGTGTTAAATATTTTATTTTTTTTATACCATTTACTTATTGTCATAATGACAGATTGCAAATTTTCTGGAAAAATAAACTGAAAAAAAAAAGAAGAAAACCTTAAGATGGAATTGTTTATTGAAATACAGTATTATAACCCAGTAAACGGAAATGGATTGATGATGGATTCAAATGGATTCATTTTAACGATTTTGAATTCGGGATTTCAGGTTTTTAAATCCCTGGGAATCCATTCCACCCATTGAATACAGTTCAATCCATACAGAGAAATATGATTCGAAGATACAAAGTAATGGATTCGAAGTAAGATTATGAATCCATGTATATCCAAAAATAATGCCACAAAAGTGAAACCATTCTGAATTCCTGCAAATACACAATAATGGATTCAAAGTCAGACTTTAAATCCATGTTTATAAAAAAATAATGTGACTGAAAGTGAAACCATTCCGAATTCCTGCAAATACAAAATATTGGATTCAAAGTGAGATTATGAATTCATGTGTATCTAAAAGTAATGTCACAAAAATATATTAATTCTGAATTTCTACAAATATAAAATAATGGATTCGAAGTCAGACTTTGAATCAATGTGTATAGAAAAATAATGTGACTAAAAGTGAAACCATTACGAATTCCTGCAAATACAAAATGACGGATTAAAAATCAGACTTTGCAGCAGAATATTGCATTTGCAGAAATTCGACGTGAGATTAGGAACTTACAATTGCAAATTCGCAACATTCAGTTCAAATAGTAGACTATATTAACCATTTAAATTTTCTCACACGGAGACATTGCATAAAAGACATTCTCAAGTTTCATTCACTTTGTCTGTCCTCCCATCCTCCCTTTATTTCCTTAATTCATTTGTGTTTTTCTTCAGAAAAAAATGTTTTTTCTAACTTTTAACGTTGACACAGCTATATGTGTTAATTTTCGGAGGAAGTAATTTTACACTCAGAGAAACCATATTTGATTCAGACAAAAATTTGTTACGTACGAACGTATGCTCGTACGAACAACCAGGATTTTTTTATAAATTCCTTTTTGGATCGTTAGTAAACGATTCGGGATAGGAAATGTTTCACAGGAAATCGATCCTATACAGGCTTCGATCTACCGTTTTAAATGCGGATATTTGATTCACTGAAATGAATAGTCGGTGATTAACGTATATATGTATATATTTGAAATGTTACAAATAATCAGGATGAGCAACTGGAAGAAAAAAAAAGATGGATTTAAACCTACAGAACAATGTTCTAGTATTAGTCCGAAGACTAATTAGGTTTAATAGGGCAAAGGCGTTTGGAAGAAATGTTGATTAAGGAAAGATTTAGGGTTAATTTTGATAGTGAAAATGATTATAAAATAAGCTGGAAATAATAGTACTATAATTTAAATATAATGTTGCCCTTACAACTACCGGCCTGGTTAGCCGGGCGAGTCCGAAATAAAACGATGAACCGCTACTGAGCCCTTAGCTCTCGTATCACGCGAACTCCAGATTTTGCTCAACTATGTAGTCGATGACTGTGGTACACGACTATTGTCTTGATCCTCCTCTTTTGAACGACCTGTTCACTTGAAGGGTGCACCACGAGTGACGACACTAACTTCAAGACCGAACGACATCAGCTTCGTTGGTTATCAACGGGGAATATCCCACGCTAAAAACCGTCAGCGCTGCATTTTCGGAAATAACGACAATGTCCACATTCTAAGACGTCGCAACTGTGCGATCGTCAATGCATCCTTGTTCAATTAAGATGCATCGTGTCAAATGTCCAGCCTCAGACCCGGCGTTCCCAGCACCGTCAGCAAGAGCTGACGCGACCGAATGCGACCGTTTAAGAATAACGTTTACGTTTCACTTTCTGAACGATGGGAAAATAATTATGTAAAATATTGAAGGTGCGTCTGCACGTAACAAATTAGCAATTCCTTTGATTCCGTGAATTCAAACCGAATGAATGGTGTGTTAGTCCCAAAATGCATTTAATCCTTTTTATTCCGTTATAATAAATAGTGTTATGTAAAATAATATATTTTCCAAAATTTTTGAATTCTGCCTAGCGGCTTCGAATTATCATGTGAGGTATCTCGGCTTTAGGAATTATGTCAACATTTCGTCGGATTTCGCGTTTCTTACAACGTTTTCGAGATATTTCAAAATTTTGAAAATTGTAAATTTTCAGTATTTTGGGACTGTGTATAGTTGTTTCGAATCATCGTCTGAGATACTCCGGCCCTCTAAATTATGTCAAAATTTGAAAGATGAATAAAAACTAGAACGACGTTAAAACAATAAATTGCGGGTATACAAATAGGGGAAGGCGGGACGAAGTGGCGAGGATTTTTTTCGTGCATCATATCTCTTCTTGAATTTTGTATATAGGATGATGTAAAGTCATCCTATATACGAAATGCAATCATTTGATAGGTAATTTCATAGTCAATATTCACATGCATGTTACTTACGGTATGTTTGATAGACGGCCAGCTATGCCCAATTTAAAAAACATCGAAAACACGGGGCAAAGTTGTGATACCAGGGTGAAGTGACGAATCCTTATTTTTGGAGGTCTCTGAGACGACTCTCATAAAATTAAAAGCAAGTCATAATCTATTAAGTTATTATTGTTTGTTGTAATAAAAATAAAATTTCCACGTTGGTGGAATGAACCTCTTCAGATATATCAAAGTTTCCAACAAAAGTAAAGAAGGAAATTGCATCTTCGGAAGCTTTGAATACTCGTATTATATCAGGATCACATATTTTAACTTTGTCTTTAGTTACTCAATGCATTCATCAAAAGAGAATTCTAAATTAAAAAATAATCATGGAATAGGGACATCCAGGAAAAAATGTTGCCGCTTCACCTCAAAGTATCATTTGGACTTCCAGGAATGACATCTCATTATAAACACATAAAAAAGGAACAATTCATGCTTCATAAATAAGTCCAAAAAATATACTTTCAGAATAAATATATAAATAGCGATTATTAAACTGCCAAAATGAAAATATTGACCAATCCTAGAACAAAGTACAGAAAATGACTTGAAAATTTTGATTAAAAATTACATTTCTCGCTCCCAAAGGTAGGTAAGAAAAAAAAAATGAAATATAAAGATAGGGAGGTCGGGGTATTCTTGGACACATTTTTCTTTTGTCCAGAAACTCTAACAAAAATGGCTTTTTCTCAAAATTTCAAAGCTTGATTTTGTGGTACGATAAATAACCTTTCATTTGGTGCTAACAATTTGACCTAATTGTTTAAAATTGTACACTCTGTATCAGTTGGCGCAAAAATCTGGTTTTTGAGATTTTAAAAAATCTCAGGGTATTATTGGACAGTCTTGTAAATGGATAAAAAAAAATGAAAATTATTGCTGGAAAACGTTTATTTGTTAATGAAAACGAAAGAATATCTATATTATAATGAATATAATAAGGTAAGGCACGTGAAAGTGTTCCGGTTTGCTCCGACACAACTCAAATAAACACCTAGATCACAAGCGATACAATGGGCTATGTTTCGGTGATTTTCTTTCTCGGGCATATTTTTCATGCAAATTATGCAGAAATCAGTATTTTCCTTCGCATTAGTGGCCAAATCACTGAAGTGTCCAATAATACCCCGAACGCTCATTTTTACAAAATGTCGGCGTATAAATAACACAATGCAAACTTCATCAAAGATTATTATATGCGTCAAAAGCTTATAGATCCAAGAATATTATAAATATATTTACCTGACTTGGTTCTTCGAAAAATGTTGTAAAAATGACCAAAACACTAAATGAAAAAACACATTACAAATATCAAAATTTTGTTTTATATGATAGCGAGGTAACAATGCGTCAAAATAAGTCAAGTGGTTAATAGAAAATGAGATTATGATTAGACGAGTCGATTCTAGTTGATGGAGACTCCAACCGTTACAAACAGGAAAAATATCGCGCTGTCCAACAATACCCCAACCACCCCTATATAAATAAAGATACCTCAAAATGCGAAAGTGTGTAAACAAAGAAACCACAGGGTATTTTACAATCAGTATCATCATAGTGGAAATATTTGACATTCGTCATTTAGCCCCATCTTCCCCTATCATATATCGACTTCAACACTGATCAACAGCAGTAAACCAGTGGTTGGTACTGCATGTGGTCGATACTCAACGTAAGCGTACTAGTTAGGGACAATTACTTGGATAGGTGACCGCCTGAGGGACCAGCTTTTTCAGATAATAAAATTATAGAAAAAATGAAAAAAACAGTAAAATTAAATGAATAAAATATTTTTTTAATTTTATTTTGCTAATCTTTTATATTAAAAATTAAAAAATTAAAAATAAAAAATAGTAAAATCGATTTCATGAATGAGTTGCTACTACTCCAAAGTGGTCTTCAAGTGCCTAAACCGTTATTTCATGCGGAGCCTCAATCATCAGTTATTAATATTTTATGTAACACTGAAATCATTATATAGAAGAAAATATTCTTATTCCAGTTATCAAAAACCAAGGAGATGATTATTAATTCAATTTACTGGACTTCCATGGCATATCCTACATTGCACGATGCTACGTTATGATGTGGTAATCAATGGATTTGTATGGATTTGATTTAATGTTATTGGCCAAAATAACTTTAAATACTTCTTACATTGTAAAATATATCAATGAAAAAAAAAATAAAGCAATAAAGAATAAGTAAAAGCATATTTCATATTAACATTCCCAGATATAATTCCTGATTCTTTGTACCCTGCACAAAATTATTATCAATTTTAACAAAATTTTGGCAAATGCATATCACGCACTAAAATTCCTAGGTATAATTAATGATTCTTGAATATCAAATACTAATTTGTCACATACATAAATTATGTGTTTTCAAAATGAAAAGTGGTATATTGTATAATATAAATATGGCCTTGAATTATCAACAATATTTTCTATTTCATGGTATATTCAACGATTAATACAAATTTTACTTTTTTAAGTTAGTAATGTTACCTTGTTCTGAGGTAATTTCTCATATTATGCATTTATAAATATATTTTAAATTTGTATTCTGTCTTTATATTTACATTTGAAACCCTTACTGACAATCATATCATTAAAAAACATTCATTTCTTTTAATGTATTTTAATAAAAATATCTATATCAGGTAAGATTAATTACTAGTATTTCACGTAATAAATTCATATAAGAAGACTGCTTCAAAATCAAAGGTTGATTTAAAATTTTTTGATCATTAGCTTAACAATAACTAAGCATAAACCCTGTATAATAACGATTAAATCTATATTTGACAAACTTGACATAATAAAAAACAAGTTTTTAAATTTTAACAAAAATCTGTATAAACAGCATGTTTGAGTATATTCACTTATAAAAATACGTACAACCTCAGAAGAGGTATCAATTATTATGATTTGTTTAATACAAGTTCTACAAGCATTTATGTTATTTTCACTCATAATGATCATTCCCGTTTAAAGTTCGATTTCTTATATAAGAACCGTGCTTTTAAACCTTAAACAAAACTTAAGTAACAATAATATGTAACACGATATTGTCGATTATAATGTATGAGTAATGTAAAGATAATTATAATTTACCATTATTTATGTTCGAATTAAACGACCAAATCGTCTTATATCTGGGAAACGCCTTCCCGCAATAAACGTGACTTTCAAAAGAAGCTTTTTTGCAATCTGAAACCGTAGAATCGTGTCCCGGAAGTGGTCATGTAAAATGTAATACAGACTGCACTGTGCAGGGTTGCCAGATGCCAAGAACTCGAAGTAGCCAACAGATGGACCTAAAGTAGCCCAAAGTCACAGAAACATTTGCGCACTGTAAAAAGTCTCTACTGAATCTCACTAGCAACTGTAGACTTCGAATCAAGACACATATACCTATAGATAACGTAATGAATGAGACGCGATAATTCTTATTATTATTATGACGAGATAATTATTATGTCTTTTTGTGTACGTATTATTATTTATTTATTAAAATAAAAATTTTCCACATTCATAAAAATCTTATCGGTGCTGCACCAATGTGTGTTATCTACCTTATCCTGGAGTAATATTGCAATACGAGATCAGATATATTATGCTAGCTTGTAAAATACCATACTGTATTTTGGTAATTTTTAATTTAAATTTTTTAGATAAATTACTACTTTACCGACTGACCACTACAGCCACAAATCAGACAAATAATAATTTATAATGCTGACAAATTTTAATTAAATATTATTGAAACTGTATTAAAATTAAGCGCTGAAACAGGAATTCTAACAGAATAATGCCACTATCAATAATATGAAAACTGTAAGTAATTTTCAATATGTTGAAAAGTGAAGGATACCTTTCGCAAATAATGAAAAAGAATCTGTTTTTAATAATTCTCGGTCAATTCTCAGCTAATTTCATTGGTATATTTTGAAAAATAGTAGACTGAACCTGAAAATTCTTAAGAAGTATTTAATCCGATGTTATTTGTTAAAGTTGTATATTAAGGGAGTTGGCTGAATTCAGCGTGCCGATTTTGAAAACGCCGTAAAGTGGCGCCCCGAGGGAATCTCATCGTTAACTAAATGGGGAAAAAGGAGAGAAATATATTATCACCGCGGAAAAGCATAGGACAGAGTTTGATCGAAATTAAACATAATACTATCGGTACGATAGGAGCATCAGGGGACCGCGGGGCATAGCGGGGTTGGTTACGAAACTTGACATCGGAGAGCCAAAAAGAAATCGAGAAAACGGCAGGGACGAATCGCACAATATGCGTACGAGGCCCTGCGCTAAGGCAGATTGAAAATTTTATTATTTTTCTAAGAAATAAAAATGCCTTATCATACAAAATTATTCAATAATTATATTTCAATTTATATTTTTAATAAATCATTAAATAAAATTATTATAGTTTTGTGAACAGTAATTATCTAAATTTATCAAACTTGTGTAATTTTTAATATTACACATTCATTTTTTAGTCGCAATTTTGGATTAATAATTTTTTCTTTTTTATTTCATTATTTATATAAATAACAAGTAAGCAGGTCCTCAATTCTTATTTGTTTAATTGTTATCATATTAATAGCACTTAATTATTAACTTTTATAAAATTAAATTACGCGTTCAATTCATTATATTTTTCAATAAAAAAAATATTGAAAATTACGAAAATTATGCGTAATTAACAATTGTAAAACACAACTTAATACATGCGTACAATGTCATTTGCGAATTTAACTAACAACATAAATATATGCTTGAAATTATTAATATCTTAATTATTACCAGATTGATGTTATGAAAGTGATGTAAATTCGTGAGTAACATTTTAATTTTATTTACCTTGTATATTTACACTTTTCGTAATTAAATATTTTCATAGTGATTATTGTAAATATCCCAACTACTGAACTTATTTCAATTATTTTATATATTTTTATCAGTTACACCTAAAAGTAAAGTGCAAAAGTCTTTAAATTAACTTTATTTTCGATTGTATTAATTATTCAATGAATGCTTATTAACGGATGTAAAATCGGATAATCTAGATATGCAAACGTTTTCATTCTGCAAAAAGTAATTTTATTTTCTCTTTTTGTCGTTTTTTTAGTACTAATATCCAATAAATGATGTTCTAGCACAACTTTATTAGTGGTTAATTCGATTTTGGCACTATAATTGTACCACGGTTGAGTGGTTACATCGTCGGACTTGTTCAATCCCCTGTAACTTACCAGGTAAGTAAAGAATTGTCTCGAGAGGTAGATAGGTATAAAACAATCTTTATTTATTATTCAATTAAAATGATACAGATATTTAGTCACTTCTATCGTGGAAGTGACTTTAACTTACGTAAATATACTTTATCGATGTACATATAATTTGGCAGAGGCCGAATGCGCCTGTACTTATGCAATTTGCGTGCTTATGCTACGTGCTCGCTGCGCCTGAATACTACTATTTTATTTACTTTGTGAACGGTAATAATAATTATTGATTTGTAATTTAATTTTGCACACAAAAACCTCAGTCCAGAAGTCTGAGTCTTTGGTGTTCTTTTTGACTACAATGACACCACAGATTCCCAGTTGAACCTGTGGGCATTAGAAATTAATTCGTTACGGACGCTTCGTGTAAAAACACAAGCCGCCGAACAACCGTCGATCGTAGCGGTGCTTATTAGAGAAGCGCGCTGCGACGACTGAATACCGGATCGTCGGTGAGGCATAGGGGTGATGCTAGGATACTGGGTATCCGCAGCACATGCCACCAAAAGAGGGGATAAAATACAGCCAATCAGAATGACCGTGACATTAGAAAACATGGAGACATCTAGGCATCTAGAGAATTCCGTGACGGAACTTTTCCAACCAATCAGAGGACGTGTATGGCAAATCTGGGGAACTACCCGGCCGCTATCCTAGAAAACATTCGAAGAAAGGATAAGGTAAGCTAATGTATCTTTATTTATTAATTTGCTTAATTTATTTGATTCTCGTTAAGAAATTGATAATATTGTCAGAAGTGGGTTATTATTGTGATTCTTATTATATTACTTATTGAAATATGTATATACATATGTATAATAGCTTATAAATTTTGTTTGCAGTCATCTGAGAAGACGAATTTCAAAGAAGAATTTCAAAGAGGAAGAGAGGAAAATCCGAAGATTCAGCGAAAGAAGATCCAGGAGTCATCAGCTGCAGTCACTGGAGGACTATACGGTGACAAAAGGTAAGTAAAATTTATATTTATCAAATAGAAGTTTTAAGTAATTGTCAGTGACTTTGTACAACGAATAGGGACTACATTTACAACAGTTTCTTAAATTTATTAAGTCTTAAATGTATTACCGGTTACTAGTTTTACATAGATTACATGCGAGTCTCTGACTCGATGAAACAGTTGTAAATATAGTCTCTATTCGTTGTACAAAGTTACCGACAATTGTTTAAAACTTCTAATTATTTTATCATTATTTGATATTTATTTGAAATACACTATTCCCGCTAAACAATATTCCGTTACAGCAACATCTTTGAAACGTCGCATTATAGCCATGCGACCAAACTTGTTTCATTGCAAAAACATTTTTGGGACGTCCTTAGTAGATGAATAGGAGCGGTTTGAAATCAGTTCCCGCCGCCGCCACCAGGCGTCGCCACAGTCGCGGCGCTGTCGCAGCATGCGAGGTGGTAGATTCGTGAACTAATTCGTGGTTTGAGTCTCGGACTGACTCGTGGTTTGAGTCGCGGACTGACTCGCGGGCTGATTCGCGGATTGATTCGCATTTTTGATTTACTGTTTAGTACGCGGTTTCAAGACTCTCTCATTGGGAAATCTGACCATCACTAATGAGGTCATTAAGATGACGCAAGACTTCGTGGACGGTCCCATTAAGTTTTCGAAGATTAATGCTGTAGCGTTATGCATATATCTTTCGATCATTTAAATGTGCCCTGTTGGGAAATCACTCTTTCAATATGCCGTTACCGATCTAATTCGGATGTTACATATCTTTTTTATGATGAATTGAAAGCGTAGATTTCCATTAGTCTAAATACCAGCTTGAAGCGCAATCTCGTATATCGACGACCTACTTTTTAAATCTCACACAAATTTTAAAAACCTACAATCAGGGCGTTGACCTCTCCCTTGTCATGATGTAAGTTCGAATTCACCTTTCAGAGTTTTCTCTCGTCGGGGAAATCTATCCATATACCAGCTTGAAGCGTAATCTCGTATATCGACGACCTTTGCCATGTGTCGAAAATCAAATTTCAAAAGTCGTCTTCATTAAAGGTCAGATATTGCTACATTATAGTCGCTTATGGAAATACATCGTATTCGGTAGGAACCGTATTGAGAGTGAAAGTAAAATGACATTTTCCTCGTGCGTAAACCGTTACCGACCTAATTCGGATGTTACATATCTTTTTTGATGAATTGACAGCGTAGATTTCCATTAGTCTGAATACCAGTTTGAAGGTGTCTAGCTCAATCTCGTATATCGACGACCTACTTTTTAAATCTCACACAAATTTTAAAAACCCACAATCAGAGCTTTGACCTCTCCCTTGTCATGTTGTAAGTTCGAATTCACCTTTCAGAATTTTCTCTCGTCGGGAAAATCGCTCCACCAATATGACAGTCGCACAACCGGTTTGCGGACCTTTCCCTTGACAAGCCGTTAGCGTAACTCAATGATCTCCAATAGTGACGAAACCGCTGAGATCCTTCACACAAAACCGCTAAGACCATTTTAAAATTAATTTAGAAAAGCCTCTAAGCAAGTCTCAACGCGTTCAAAAGACCTGGTGTCGACCCCCTGATGCGCGGAAACCTTTTCCTCGTGCGTTCTATTATCATCTCTCTCGCTCTCGCATACTCTTATTTAGATCCATTAACATTAGCAGTATACCATTTTTATGGTCGTCGATTATCCGTGGATCACTTATTCATCGTACATTTGTTTTCCTGAAACTTTCGAAAATGTATACAGGTCCAGACACGTTTAAAAGGTCATTGCACAATTTCTTCAAAACATTATCTCTTTACCAAATTTCGGCAATCCGTGACGTAAGAGAAAGGAGGCAGTCGAATTCAAATATTCCAATGTCATAATTTCTACGATCTCTCTAGCTCTCGCATACTCTTTCTTAGATTCATTAACATTAGCAGTATACCGTTTTCACGGTCGTCGATTATCCGTCGATCACTTATTCACCGTACATTTGTTTTCCCGAAACTCTCGAAATTGTATACAGGTCCAGACATCGTTTCAAAGGAATGTCGCGTTACTGTGTCTATGTTTGACAGCGCGTAAGCACCTCTATTTCAAATATTATATTTCTACATCAATATGGTAGATGTCTAAAAGATTTTTGAGGCCTTGAACAGAGTTTACAGCACTCTTGAAGAAGACGCTGCTGAGGATCAATTTTCCAACTTCATTCGAGAATCCATCAAAAAGATTGAGAAAATCAATTAATTCTTAAGGACCAATCGTCACATTCCAAATGGGGTGAAGTTATCATTGGAGACAATTATTCATTGCATCACGGTACAGAGGGTTACAGCCGCTCACAGATTAATTAGCGTATCTCAATGATCTCCAATAGAGACAAAACCATCGAGTCCCTTCACCCAAGACCATTTTGAAATTAACGTAGAAAAGCCGCTAAGCAAATCTCAACGCGTTCAAAAGACCTTGCGCCGACCCCCTAATATTGTTATAAAAATGTCCGGCTCTTAGATGGTCATTGCAAACGACCTCTTTCTAATGCGTGATCTTAAGAAATTAGTTCATAAATATTGAAAAGTACTGGCTGTTACACATTAGTATTGTCATGTGAGGAATGTCGAAAAAAAAAACGCAAAAGCAATTCATTAAAGGTCAGCTATTGCTACATCATATTCGCTTCTCGATGCCTATGTGGAAATACAGCGTAGGCTAGGAACCGTATTTTGAATGTGAACATAAAATTCTAATAATGACCTTTTCCTCCTGCGTGCTACTACCATCTCTCTCGCTCTCTCGTACTCTTCGTTAGATTATACCGTTATCACGGTCATCGAAATCGTCGATTACCCGCCGATCATTTTCACCATATATTTTTCCATGTATACAGGTTCAGACGCGTTTAAAGTCATTGCGCAATTTCATCAAAAGATATACCAAGTAACACATTTTCTCTTTCCCAAATTTTTAGGCAACCTCCGCCATAATAGAAAGGAGATGACCTCAGTTCCGTATTTTATCTATAGAAATGACCTGGTGGGTCACCCGTAGGCCAACACACACCTTCGTTAACAAAGGTAGCACTAATAAATAAATAAATAAATAATTTATAATAATAATATTTAAATAGTAATAAATTTCACATAATCCGAATAGCGTGTATTAAAATGTATAATATAGAAATGATGGAAGAAGCTAGCAGTAATTAGAAAGAGAGGATGACACGCTTATTCTCTATGCATTTATCTATTAACGGTATTTACGTGTTTTCATGACGTTCGAGCCATAGCTATACGAGTTTGGACACGTGGGTAATGTAATTAATCAGGTTCCTGACCGTTTTTTAATATGTGTACAATTTACGACATCTTAAACATCGCCATACAAGTTTCGACCTGTTAATTACCCGTAGACTTTACTATACGGTAACAATGAATCTGACTTCTCACAAGTGACGAACACATACGAGTATCGACTTGCTTCTAATATAATTAATTAACCTTCATTTAATATTTCCCACTTTTAAAATTTCTGAGAATAAGAAGATCGAAATGACGACGTAAAAATCTAAGAGAAGCGTGTAAAATTCAACAGTTTCTTTCTATCTTTACGCACAGTTTTGTGTCTTTTAAGTAAAAAGTTAAAGGAAATGATAATGCTGCCATCTTTTGGTATGTTTAAAGAGATTGCAGAATCTGCGTGTTGCAGAATGAAATATGTGGGTGCATCTAAAATGCATAGATTCATCGTAGGCTGCCATCATACACTTGCTGATATGAGTGGCTATGGAGCGATTACAACTGAATATGAGGTTCTTGAAACTGAATCTAGTTGACAATTAACCTTATTATAGCCATACAAAAGAATATGAAAGTGAAATTGTTAAATATTACCGCGCATCTACTGCAAAGCGAAAGCAATCTCGCTATTTTTAAAATACCTATACTACCATTACTAGACATCCCTTTGAAATTAACACTTTGCATAGTCTTTAATCATAGGCGGTTGTCTATCTGCGGTATCATCACTCGTTTCAAAACGTTTATTGACGACATTCACGTAAATCTGGATGCATTTGCATTGTGAGTGGTAAGCATGACCATACTTCTTCAATTTCACGTTCTGCAAACGTTGACATGAAATCTATAGGTAGACTCGATGTCTGTTGTTTCCATTAATGCAAGACGTTTCACTTCATAGTAAATTCTCATTGACCTTTGAAGAGATGCAGGCTAGTCTTGAAGATTTTACAGTATACAATTTTAAAGCATTTTAACATTTTCTTTAGCACACTTTCCGTTAAATGTATGATTTTCGCAATTTATTGAAAATCGACGTTGTTGTTGTCCTATGAGTTTCGGTAGAGATGGACAGGCTAATATGTCTATATCGACAATATTGTCAGCATCTAAAATTTCCTGCAACCTTTGTCTTTTTTTTTGGTCTGCGCCTTTTATGTATATCTTGTGAGCACATGTAACGATGTCTTCCAACGTTTCGTTGATTCCATCAAAGGGTATATCGCCCGATTCCAATCGTAGACCATGATAATTGTACATTTTACGTTCAAAACGTACTTTACTACTACACAGATCCGGGGAATCCTTGCATGTCGACAATGTTCTACATTTCTAGTATCTAATACTGATTTGCTTGTCCCCTTCATTAATTGACGCATCATTCTCTCTCACACACACTCTTTGCCACTTCCACATATGGCGTGGTACCTCTAACTTATGGGTATACGTCGTACCTTTCTCTCTCTAGATCGTAGTATCTCTTCGTAAAATCCTATGAATCGGAAATCAAATCAGAGTGTAACAAAAACGTCGATTCTTCAGCGCGCCAACACTTGAGATTTTCGATAGTTTGTGAGTTACGATACTCAGATGATGATGAAGAAGTTAAACGTAATATTAAATCGTTTCAAGTACTAGCACCAGTATGATGGTCCCCGCACTTTCACAATTGAATAAATCTTTTCTACGATATTCGATCTAATTGAAATGTGCATAGACTTATGAATACAAGTTTCGATTGGTTTATAATACAATTGAGCGTGCCAAAGAGCTCTAAATTTTAAATAAAAAATGATCAGTCATTAACTTGACATCTTTTAAACAATTAATTTTTGTATGTATATTAAATAGCGATACACTGCAGTCTTAAATCAAATAATTAAAATCATTACATCTTAAAGTCAGTCCATGCATAAATCTTACATGGTCTAAGTCATCTTATCTACACTACATCTTTCTTTCTGTAAATGCAAAACAAAACGAAAGACAACAAAGTATTTATCATTATGATAATAACAAATTCTTTCACATTAGAACCGCGTCTAATAGCCCACATAAGGTCGCCTTATTCGTAGTGAATTTAACTTTCGAACTGTCATCTTTAATTGTCGTAATCATTATCTCTCTCTCTCTCTTATTAGCTACCGATTTGTTGCATCTATACGAATACTCTTACATCAAATCGAGTCGTATGCACATTCTTGTGTTGTAACATTCACACGACTATGGAATGAAATTTATTCTGAAAACCCAACAAGTACAAGCGTAAATATATTTTAATACTAACGAATGGTACACCTCTTGATTCGAAATTGTATGTAGCGTAACCGACATGACTATTTAATTCCGTTTACAATAATGATTTGGAGATTCACACCGCACGAAACGTTGTTATATTTGACAGATTTTTGCTACTTCCACATTGTAATCTTAATTAGTTAACTAAGTTATTCACGTACCAATACTATTGTTATATGTAGGTATTTTGTTAAATATATTGTCATAAGGAGAATGTCCTCCTATCCATCACACCTAGTGTAATACCAAAAGACACAAGTCATTATATCAATAAATAATTTTCATAGTAATAAATTAACCTTTAAAAACTTCTCATGTTTTCACATCATGCACTAAAATTTCAGATTATTATTATTATTATTAATATTGAATCGTTTATAGAACTGATGTTTTCATACATAATCACTTAAAAAGACTGCTACCGTATATGAAATATAAGACTAAACAACAATTCAACATGAAGACATGCAAAGATTAATTCTATTTAAAACATTAGTCATTTTGAAAGGAAAAGTGAAAAATTCTCAATGACCTATCTGTAAAGCTTCTATCTTACTTCTATCTTACTTCATGTTTCTTTTCGACAGTCCAAACACATCGGTACATAAACACACTTTCAATAATTATTGAATAATTTCTTATATAAGGGAGTAAATATTCAACGATTTTTTCGTAAATAATGAAACAATTTAATATATATATACGATCATTATACAATTTTACTAAAACAAGCTTAATTGCGGTGTTTTGGAAATGTTGGTGACAAAAGTATGAATATGCAATTAAATAAATCATTTAACACACGTATCTCTATCATTACGTTCAATTATATAATTTTTTAATACATATAACACGTACATATTTACAATATTTGCAGACTGTACGTCAGTCTTTTCATTTTCACGTTTAGACTAAAATGTGCGTCAAAACTGACTCTTGCTCGTCATTAATTATAGGCATCTAGTACATCGGAGCTTTGAAACACCTTTACAATATGTTGTATATGTTCTTAAATCTGAATGCATTCACGTTACTGATGACAATAATGATTCTTTAGTTTTATCTTGACCAAAGGTGCAAACGCAACATATTGAGATGAGTACTATTGCCAGTGTCTGAAATTTCTTACCCACACCGATGAAGGAAATGTCGTATATTATAGGCAAAAGCATTCACAGTTATTAATATGATTCTTTATAAGTCATAAGTATATACTGTCGACTAGATTCATAATAAACATATTGTTTAATGTAGATCGGTAAGTATCTGATTCCTTATCTTACATTTAATTCCTCACAATATTCAATATGTACCCTTCAAAGCGTCGTGTTTTATTTTTGATTATTGTATTTTGTAATATATCTGCTCGCACTCTCTATATTGAATTCATATTTTAAAGATAAATTGTAGCCACTCCAGATATTAACGAACACCTTACTAAGAACTAATACCTACACTAATATTCTACCTATACCAAAAACATCTAGCAAATAATCGAGATAATATTTTCACTTCAAATTTATTATTATACTTGAAATATTTCTCCGAGTCTAAACTTCTCTTACAAGTTTACTGTGTTCTGCATCTTACTTATCTTATATTGAAAACGTTAGTTAACTAATATTTTATGCGTGAAATTTGCATATTTTCCAATCCATATGTTTGAACACATTTATTCTCTAAAGATTACTCTAAGTGTTTTCTTTCGACTCTGAGAGTACAGCAATCTACCGTCTTATTTCATACTGTGCACACTTAAACGTGTAGAATATACGAATAATATTTATTTTTTAAAGATACTTTCTGCTCAAGGCATTAATTAAACCCTTACTCATAATTAATAATAATTTTATATACATTATTACTTTCCCAGTATTACATTATACTCTCACTGATATTCTTCTTTGATGATTGAGGGAGGAAAGGGAAGGGGAAGGGGGGGGGGGGATCATCAATTGAGCAACCGACAAAAATCATAATATTTAAGTATAATTTCACAATCGTGTCAGCAAACGCGCAGAAATTTATGATACCTTTTGTGTGTGAGAGAGCAATAATGTAAGTGTCAAATAAATGATGTATGTATTACACAGAAACTGACCAACTCACACACTGTCGTAAACACTTAAAAGAACCAAATCTTCGACGGCCGAAATAACGGAAATTATGTCCTTTGATTGTCAGTCATAATTAGTAGTAAGCTGCTCGTTAATATCTGGAGTAGCTGCAATTTTTATATATATATATTATAATACAGTGTATTTCATATTTTAAAAATAAAAATTGCAGCTACTCCAGATATTAACGAGCAGCTTACTACTAATTATGACTGACAATCAAAGGACATAATTTCCGTTATTTCGGCCGTCGAAGATTTGGTTCTTTTAAGTGTTTACGACAGTGTGTGAGTTGGTCAGTTTCTGTGTAATACATACATCATTTATTTGACACTTACATTATTGCTCTCTCACACACAAAAGGTATCATAAATTTCTGCGCGTTTGCTGACACGATTGTGAAATTATACTTAAATATTATGATTTTTGTCGGTTGCTCAATTGATGATCCCCTCCCCTCCCCCTTCCCTTTCCTCCCTCAATCATCAATTGGGAAAGTAATAATGTATATAAAATTATTATTAATTATGAGTAAGGGTTTAATTAATGCCTTGAGCAGAAAGTATCTTTAAAAAATAAATATTATTCGTATATTCTACACGTTTAAGTGTGCACAGTATGAAATAAGACGGTAGATTGCTGTACTCTCAGAGTCGAAAGAAAACACTTAGAGTAATCTTTAGAGAATAAATGTGTTCAAACATATGGATTGGAAAATATGCAAATTTCACGCATAAAATATTAGTTAACTAACGTTTTCAATATAAGATAAGTAAGATGCAGAACACAGTAAACTTGTAAGAGAAGTTTAGACTCGGAGAAATATTTCAAGTATAATAATAAATTTGAAGTGAAAATATTATCTCGATTATTTGCTAGATGTTTTTGGTATAGGTAGAATATTAGTGTAGGTATTAGTTCTTAGTAAGGTGTTCGTTAATATCTGGAGTGGCTACAATTTATCTTTAAAATATGAATTCAATATAGAGAGTGCGAGCAGATATATTACAAAATACAATAATCAAAAATAAAACACGACGCTTTGAAGGGTACATATTGAATATTGTGAGGAATTAAATGTAAGATAAGGAATCAGATACTTACCGATCTACATTAACCCGTTTCGTCCTGAAATGCCGTAAATTTTGACTTCTTTTCATCAGGTGCTTTCTTATGGAAAAAATCACTCAATCGTTTTGATATAACCATACCTATTGTATTTTTTCTCGAACTTTCTAAATCCGGTTTCAGATTGAGCATATCTGCCGCTATTTTTTGACTATGGCGGTTTAAACGTTAAAAAATTGTGAATTTTGAAAAAATTTCTTCAAATAATCGTATTTTTGAACAGGAAACCGTGTTCGGAACAAGCTAAGTCTCTGTATCTGGTGGAGTAATTAGTTACACTAAAAGATAGGATGGTTATTAATTCTCCATTCAAATAGGCGGCATAAAAATGGCGGTTCTCAGTCAAAATTTTGTTGAAAAATTTCTGGACGATCTAACTGAAAAGCTACGAGCTTTTTAAAAAAAAATGTTGAGAATGAAAAGTTCTTAGAATTCATTGAGAAATATAGTGGAATTTTTTCAGATTTTTTAAACGGAGTTTTGAGAAATTTTTTTTCAAAATTTTTTTCAAAATTGTAATTTATTTACGAAAAATTCTGAATAAAATTTAGTGCATTCTCTGATAAATTCTAAGAGTTTTTTTGTTCTTTGCAATTCTTTCCAAAAGTTGATAGTTTTCGAGGAAACGAATTGATAGGCTTTTTATCAAACTTTCCAAAAATGGTAATATCCGAAATTAAAAAAAAAATCATTACTAAAAAATGAGTGTAAATGTAAAAAAATACATTTTTCTTATTTTTTGTTTGAATTGGATTTCATATCAACTATCCGTTATGGAGTCGTCTTGAAACCAATTTAGATAGTGGAGGGCTGGAGGGAATATCTGAACTTCAGAAAACTGTATTTGGACCGTTAATTTTGTCACTTGAATTATCCAAAATAGTGTCCTGCAAAAGTTATAAACTTTCCGAAGAAAGTTATAATTACAAAGAGGGTAAAAAATTCATCAAAGGTGCAACAAAACTGTTGCAGATTTCTTTTAGATAATTTTGAAAATTTTGATTGCATTTTTCTGAAAGTTGATAGTTTTTGAGGAAAATAATTGTTCACCCGTTAACTACCAAAAGGACATTTTGTTTTTAAACTTTGATAAAAAATATTCTAGTCAATCAATTTTGAGTCAAAAGTTGAGAAACCAAAGAATAAGGTTTATAAAGAAATGGGATATTTAGATCATTATAAAGAATAAATGCTAATACGTTTGAGTATGAAAAACTAGTGCACTTTGTTGGTAATCGATAAAAAATGAAAAGTGTGCATTTTTCAAATTATTTTCCAAATGCGACAAGTATAAAGACTTATCTGAGTCTTATCTATTACATGTGTAAAATACTACATTTCAAGTACTGATGATCTTATTGTGAATAAAGTATACCTGTAATCTGAAAAATGATAACATAATTTTCGTTTAATTTTTTTTTATGATTATTTTCCTCAAAAAATATCAATTTTCAGAAAAAACTGCAAGCGATAAAAAGTGCTTAGAATTCATCAAAAAGTGCATTACAAATTCGAGAATTACAATTTTGAAAATTATCTTTCTAAATTTCTGCGAAAATTCTATTATATTCTTTGATGAATTCTAAGCCCTTTTTGTAAGTGTAATTTTCTTCGAAACGCTTATAGTTTTTTAGTTAAAGCGTCATAAGCATAACGAGCGAATATTCTCGTTTCGGAGGTCATTTTGGATCATTCAGGTGACAAAATTAACTCTTCAAAGTTTTCTGCAGTTCAGACATTTCCTCCTTCATCTCAATTGGTTTCAAGATGATTTCATAACGGGCAGTTCATACGAAATCCAATTTTAAAAAATTCGAAATTTTTTACACTTAAACACATTTTTTAGTAATAATTATTTTTTTCTAATTTTGGATATCACAGCCGCAATTTATCTCTTCTAGAGAGCTCTGAAACACTCTTAGCCTTTTTAAATATTTCCATTTAAAATATTTTAGATATCCGCCATCCGAAGTAATCTGTTGAATTAAAATCTTTTAGTTCTAGCTCTTTTTTCATATAAATTTATTGCAGTGGAAATAACATGTATATGAGTTTATTTTAAAACTGGAATAAAATTATATCTATCAAATTATTATTATAAATGTCTTATACTTTAAATTAAAAAATCAAATATTCGGGTTTGAAGATAAAAAAATATCTTTGGTAAACATTTGGTATTTTTAAATAAAGTGCTTTTTGAAAAGATCGGGAATGTAGCCTTTTCATATCAGAAGAAATTTTTGAAAGGTCGCGTATCTTCAAATTGCACTTGGAAAATATACGGTTTTCTAGGAATTTTAAAACATTCAAAATTTGTCAAATAATTTCTTAATTATAAGGCAATGCACATTCCAAAGGGAAGTAATATCTTTTCTTTTAGCTATGTCACTATTCAACCACACTTTTTATTTTAAGAGTTGATTATTACATAAAATAAATGTAGTGAAGGAAATAAAAGAAAATATACGTGATCTTGTAATACCTGTTGATATACGAGTTTATACTGAAATTATTATATAAATACTTTGTACGATTTTATAAAGTCATTTTGTTTATATGCAAATTATATAAAATGTCGATAAAAAACATTTTCTTCAACTTCCCTGGTAGAAATGAAAACATTTTTTGTACAATTCTGGTATAACATTCTTATTTACCATGTTAAATGTATAGGGGGAAATGGCCAATCTAAGAAAAAATGGACAAATTTCTACCAGGGTTAATGCACAAAAAAAAACACAAACGAAAAATTTGAAAAAATTTCAGCCAATAGTTAATTAAAAAATGAAACTTTTTCTTCCTTAAACGTTTTTTATATCGCGTTTATTTTAGATTGAGCAGATTGAAAAAAACACATTATTTTGTTCAAAATTAAATAAGTATTTGTAAAGAATTGTTAGAAACAAAAAATGGGAGCGGTTTCAAAAAAAAATAATACCCAAAAATGACTGAAAAATCGAGCATAGTTCAAAGTTTTATTGGATTATTGTTAAAATTATAAACAAAATTCCAACAGCTTTCAGTGAGACAAAAAAATTCGTTTGGTTTACGCTAACCCTGTACCTACCCTGAGGGTTAATATTACATATTGCATTATTGTTTTTACTTTTTAATGCTTTTAAAATATCTGGCTTAAGATTAAGTTTATTATTTGTGTTGTTATTTTTAAATATATACATAAGTACAATACAGTTATACATTTTATCTCTCATAAAAAAAAAACAAAGGAGTTTTAAAGTACAGCTCTAAATTTCTTCGAGATTGCCAGCAAATTCATAACTTATTAAAACAGATAATTTGATGTGCTTTTACACTTACATTTAAATTGAATTCGCGTACACCACGAAAAGTAAAATGTGAAAATCCTTCACATAATTGTGCGGTCTTAAGTGGAGTCTATACCTTTGTTTTATTTCATTATAAACGTTAATATAATGTTTTAAATTATCCGTCATTTAAAAAATAAACACAGTATAATAAAATACATATAAAGAGAAGAAAACAATAATAATTTAATGTCATGTTCAAATTAGTACTTTAAATACGGTAACCCCTACAATTTCCGGCCATAAGTTTCTTGTTTTTCTTCTCTGGCATTTATATTGCTGTTACATGTTTAAATATTGTATAAAGGCAAATTAGATGTCTTTGTTCCATATAATGCAACTAAAGAAATAAATAAATAATATGGAAGCAAGGACAATCAATGTATTTTTTTTATATCTATATTACGTTAACAAATTCTACAAACATTTGTCACAAGAGATTTAATAAATGTATATACAAAACACATTCGAAAAGAGTCTTATATTTTATAGCTGGGTGAGACCCGCGTATCTTTGTCATTATTTGGTATATTTTGCGTGCGTCGACTATACGCGGAGAGATAAAGAGGATCCGAGTCAGATCCCCATACTAGAGCGACGGAGAACGACGACTTTGAAGGAGAAATGGGTAAGAGAGACCGTCCGAGTCTCTGCCGGCTGCACTCAGAGAAATTTTCGAACCCAGCGCTAGGCCACTCTATAAAGTCATCGTCAAAGTGGTACTGTAAACGTGACGCCCGAACTGTCGAATCGGGCTGTTTCGGAATTCCGAACAGTGAGTTCAGTGTCATGTTCCTAACCCGGCGTCTCGCTCACCACAACGCTACGTTAAGATGGTTTTAACGCCGCGCTTCTATTAAGGTCTGAAGATGTCGTTGTATGTTCCACCACACCGTGCGTTTCGAAATTCTGAACGTCGGAAACGGATCACAGTTGACAGTTCACCGCTCGAACCGGCAAGCACCGAATGTGAAATATAAAAAAATATTGTTCGGCACATGGGTATAAATTTTTTTTATGCGAATGTGAGTTTGCATAAGAAAACTTTTACGCCCTTGTATCGAAAACTACTATTTCAGCTAATGTGAAGTTTGCACATATTCTAAATAACGTAAAATATCGTAATATTTATTTTATTATGATTACATTATAATTTGTCGAAAAATCACATTTTATTCTGTTTTTTTTTAAATTTTTTTGCATTCGATTTTGTAAGGCTTTTAGAAATAGTAAAGTAATTTTTAAAAAACGCATTTTTGCTGTGTATACGTAATGACTAGGAAGCATGTACTGGTTCGAAACAAAATTTGTTTGGAAAGAAATTATAATTTATTTAATTTCATGTAAAATATTAACCCTTAGAGCCTTGACTAGAGTCGAAAACGACCCTGCAGAATTCATAAACTTTTAAAAACTAGTTCCAGTTTTTTAATAAAATACTCTGTAAACCTAAATTAGTCAAAAACTATTAATGAAAGAGTGAACATTCGGTTACCAATTAAATTAGTAATGAGTTTTAATAACAAATAGTAACAAAACTACTGATTATTAGACTAATATTACTAATTCACATTAGTAAAAAGACGTAAACAAACAAACTTACGCATTTAACGTTAGATGAATTTGACTAATGAAATAGTAGATTTTCACTAACAATTACTAGTTTTTTTTTTACTATTGGTTAGTAAATATTTTTACTTCAGTGACCCAATTTTGACTCTTTCATTAGTAGTTTTTGACTAATTCAGATTTGGAGAACATATAATAAAATTAAATTTGGTTTCCTTAATATCATTTTTTTTTCTTCAAATTGTAGGTTAACAGTAAATCCCTGAATTGTTCAGACTTTTTAAAGAATTATTACATGTTTAAAAAGTACGAAATCAGTCCTGGTCATGGCTCTAAAGGGTCCGAAAAGACGTCATTATTCTAAGGGTTAATGCTGAATTAAGGCGTTTGGAAACGAATGGCCGAAAAAGTAACCTCAGAAAAAAATGGAGCAGAAAAATGACCGATGAAACTATCAAATGGAAAAATGACCTATGGAAAAAATAACCGGGAAAGAGTGATCGAATGACCTTTCTGTGTGGAATTTTATTTCGCGTGATTTAAAATAATTACAAAAAGGAATAAAAAAAAAATTAGAAAAATAAATAAAATGCTAATTGTTGATAAAACTGAGCAAGAAAAAAAAATTTATTTACGTTTTTAATTTTTCGTGTTATGTCATTATTTAATTAATAAATTAATTTATCGAAAACATTCAAAGAGCTATTTTGTAGATAATTTCAAGAGCTACAACTTTTTCCTGACCCGTTTTTCCGTAGAAAATCAAGTTTTTTTAATCTACAATCGAAAAACTGAGAACAAAACGTGCATCATAACACTCTTTTATTTTGCATTAAAACATAATTGGTTACATTTTTAAAAATGTAAACACACTCATACGCATAAAATCTGTCACTGAAATCGATGTAATATTCGATTTGTCGAGCAATACGTTTACAGCTCATCGTCCGCGTCCCGTTAAGACCACGTAAATGCCACGTTAAGATGATCGAAACGACGCGTTCGTACACGAACCCCAATCTTGTATTCGTATTTCCTAGGCGGTACGCTTAGAACACGACCGAGGCTATGCGCCAGATGCCTCTTCTAAACGCCAGCTTCGGAAATTTCTCTGAGTGTGTATGCAGACGAAGAACGAGAAGGGATGTGACCTAAACAGAGTAACTGAGAGGTCCGAGCCGGTTCCTCGCAGGCGAGCGGTAAAGACAGAGGATACATATTGGTGGGGAACCATCTAAACAGAGAGCGCACAGTGATCATCCCAATTAGAAAGAAAGGGATAGATAATTGCGATGAGCGCGCCGCAGGTGACTGATGTGCCCAACTACGATTTCGGGTTCCCCGGCAACTTGCCATATTCTTTAACACGGCTCAGTGCTTCTATATGCGTCTATATTCGTTGGTTTAGCATATTGTGTATAGCATACTTCTTAAGGGTGTTCTTCCAAAAAGTCGGAAGTCAGATTTGACTGTAGCGACGCCTACAACTTTTAAGTGCACTGATTGGAATGATATCTGCCGACGATATTACGCAGTTCGACTTTCGTTCTCTCGTCAGGACCGTATCAAAGATTTTCTCGAAAGGTTCTTAGCGGGGCTCCACAATTTTGTTTACATGTGTACGTATACATATGCATAGGACAAACGATATTCATACATGTAGCGGGGACGGCCGAAGTTGGCCGAGATCGCCAAAGAGCATCCCGAAAATCGGTGCTATAGCATATATATATATATATTTACAGCGATCGTCCGATATTTTCGACGGCGAAGCTCATTTTGCGATAGAAGTTCTCCCGGCTATCCGACGGATTCGGTCGAGGTAACTCGTGCGTCTTCTTCGGAAAATCGTTTCTACATGAAGTTACCGCACAGAATAGATGGCTAAAACTGTTTTTGCAAATATGTAACATTAGTATATGTATAGTTATATTTTAATTTTCTGCTAAGGTTTTATATTTTTTCTTCATCATTTTCGATCTAAAAACATGATGGTACACAGAGTCCCAATTGTAATTTTTTATCAGTTCATAATTTTCCATTCTTTACCACTTTTTTCAAATCCACAGGAGAAGTTTAAAATTGCAAAATATGCATAGAAAAAAAAATCATCGCTGAAAAATATTAAAAATTGTAAGACAAAATACATTTGTAATAGTCAAATTTTACATTTTTTTTCGCTAAACCGAGTTTGAGCCTTTATTAATAAATACTAAATTTTAATATGTAATATTAGACTTTTGCATAGAAAATTAAAAAACATTTACCATTAGTAGTACACTTCTTAGACATACCTAAAAAAACATATGGGTACATACATGTATGCATATACAGGGTGATCCAAAAGTCCCGGAACAGCAAAATATCTCAGCGGGAGTGCATTTTCGAGGAAAATGTTTCAGACAAAAGTTTCAGGATTTTTCCCTGGCTATTTAATGGCGATATTGAATTTGACCTTGCACATGACCTTGAAGGTTATTTCAAGGTCAAGTTAATTTTTTTAAATGGGAACCCCTATTTTTTTTCATGGATTCTGAAAGAGCGGGGAATTCTACGTCCGAGTATGATATGATCGATTTTTCCGGCAAGGTCATTTCAAGGTGAAACTTAAAACTCCCGTAACGGCGAAATATCTCAGAGGGTGTGCATTTCTTTGGAAATTGTTTCAGACAAAAGTTTAAGGATTTTTCCTGGGATATTTAATGGTAGCACAGAATTTGACCTTGAACATGACCTTGAAGGTTATTTCAAGGTCAAGTTTGTTTTTTTTTAATGGAAACTGCTATTTTTTTTCACGGATTCGGAGAGAGCACAAAATTTTACGTCCAAATATGCTATGGCCGTTTTTTTCGGCAATGTCATTTCAAGGCCAAACTTAAAACTCCCGGAACAGCGAATTAACTCAGCAAGAGGCACCATTGAATTTAACCATGAAAATTACCTTGAGGCTTATTCTAAGCTCAAGACTATTTTTTTTTTAATTGGAACCCCGTTTCATTTTCGTAATGTTTCCAGAGTTTCCAGAGTGCAATGCATTATCATTGTTCCCGGATAAAAATATACATTTTTTTTTTACATCCGATACGTTTATAAATACCGTATGTATGGGTAACATTTTTACATTGTTTCCAATGCTACCGCCGGCTTTAGCATTACCCAAGATGTACCGCGTGGAGGTAGCACGGTCGGGTTTACACCTCTTCGGGGTGCTTTGTTCAGGTGGTTCCCCTCGCCGTCACCTGTGCGTGTGCGTGTGCGTGTGCGTGTGCGTGTGCGTGTGCGTGTGCGTGTGCGTGTGTGTGTGTGTGGGTGTCCCCAGACAGTTAAGGCAAGATGGGTATACTAAGATTTTGATGAAATTATGTATCTTACTAAAGCTTATGCTCAAAGTGATTGCCATGAACTTCTTGGCAATATCCCAAGCGATTATAAAAAGTCGATACGACTTTTTTAATCATATCTGGTTCTATAGCCGCGATCTCATCCCGTATTCGTTGTTTTACTTCCTCAATATTCACCGGTTTCGGTCGATACACTCTATCTTTGAGATAACCCCATAGAAAATAGTCAAGGGGCGTAAGATCCGGAGATCTTGGTGGCCATTCTATTACACCCCTTCGACCTATCCACCGTTCTGCGAAAACATCACTCAAATAATTGCGAACATCTGTTGCATAATGGGGTGCTGCACCATCTTGCTGAAACCAAGTCTGATCGAAATCCTCGCCTACAATAACCTGAATAGCAGGGATGATGTCGTCCCTCAACATATCGTGGTATTTTTGACCAGTAAGGGTACCCTCGATGAAGAAGGGCCCAACTACCGCATTGTTTATAATACCTGCCCTTACGTTTACTTTTTCAGGATATTGAGTAGAACGACTATCGACCATCCAATTAGGATTGGTTTCACTCCAATAAGACGTGTTATGTCTATTGATTGCCCCATTTAAGAAGAATGTAGCTTCATCAGAAAATACGATGCGATTCAAGAAACCGGCATCAGCATCTATTCGATTCATCATTAATTCCGCAAACTGTCTAACTTTGTATGGGTGAAATTTTAAGTTTTTAGTTAAGATCCGTTGTACTGTACCGTAACATAAGTCGTGCTGCTGTTTAACTTTCCTGATGGAAGTATGAGGATCTTCCGTTATTGACAGCGCGACATTCAACTCATTTTCTTCAGTTGATGCTGTTACTGGACGACCTGCTCTTGGGAGATCCTTCACAGTACCGTGAACTTCAAAACGATTTATTGTTCTGCTAACAGTAGATTTAGAAATCGGTTCTCGTCCCTCTCTAAATGATGCGTTAAATAAGGTTCGCACATTCTCTAAAGATCGCTGGTTATCACCCCAGCCTCTCATCATGAGAATGGTTATTCTTTCTCGTTCACTTAGCGCAACCATTGCTCTTTATACGAAATATACGTATGTATTTTGTTACTGAAATGATGCTTAATACGTTTAGATAGGAAAGGCGTTTAGATAGGAAATCCATGTATCTCACAAAACGATAAAGTTAAGACCAAAATGTAACCTTATAAGACTGTACACGTATGTATAAATTCAATGTGAATGTATGTTGTTTATTTACTTCGCTGGTGACTCGTGCTCTCTGTCGCTGTTCGCGCGCCCAAGTTCACTTTGCACAAGTGTTGCGTAAGATGTATGTATACACTTTTTTTAAACAGTTTATTATTCTATTTACAAAATTAGAGGACAAGCGAGGGACAGGAACTGATTCCTAAATCGACTTTTGGCAGAACAATAAATTGTTTCGAAGTTTACGGCACTGTAAAGGATCTCTCTAGAGCAGATCGTCCAGTAATAGCATCGACTGAACAAAATGAATTTAACCACTCTCAATACCGGAAGATCCTCATAACTTCGTTAAGAAAATGAAACGGGGTTCCAATTAAAAAAAAAAAATAATCTTGACCTGAGAATAATCTTCAAGGTAATTTTCAAGGTCAAATTTTATTTTTTAAAAAAAAATAGCAGTTTCCATTAAAAAAAAAACAAACTTGACCTTGAAATAACCTTGAAGGTTATGTTCAAGGTCAAATTCTGTGCTACCATTAAATAGCCCGGGAAAAATCCTTAAACTTTTGTCTGAAACAATTTCCAAAGAAATGCACACCCTCTGAGATATTTCGCCGTCACGGGAGTTTTAAGTTTCACCTTGAAATGACCTTGCCGAAAAAAACGGCCATAGCATATTCGGACGTAAAATTTTGTGCTCTTTCCGAATCCGTGAGAAAAAATATGGGTTCCCATTTAAAAAAATTAACTTGACCTTGAAATAACCTTCAAGGTCATGTTCAAGGTCAAATTCAATATCGCCATTAAATAGCCAGGGAAAAATCCTGAAACTTTTGTCTGAAACATTTTCCACGAAAATGCACTCCCGCTGAGATATTTTGCTGTTCCGGGACTTTTGGATCACCCTGTATATGAATAACACACATTATATATATATTAGGTTGTGGATCTGCGTCGAAACGACATAGTAAATAGAGGGAATGATTGAATCTCTCCTTGGATATAAAATGTTTAATTGAAATGCATATTTCCATTATTT
The DNA here is from genome assembly GCA_030407085.1 of Trichopria drosophilae. Taxonomy (NCBI): domain Eukaryota; kingdom Metazoa; phylum Arthropoda; class Insecta; order Hymenoptera; family Diapriidae; genus Trichopria; species Trichopria drosophilae. The sequence goes on from CM059584.1 coordinate 69,159,325, forward strand.
TGGAAGTAATGTTGAAATAATTATGAAATAATAATCAATAATATGCATATTTATATGGATATCATTTTTTTTTGTAAATGGACTTCTTATAATTCTCTGTTCTTTATAATTTCCGATTGTTCTTTGCTGTATTTAGTCATAAACAATCATCTAAAAGTTGTTGCGGGCTTTATCAACAAAAAACTGTAATTTTTCTACATATTTATCGACAGTTGACAATGGAAAACAATGTAAATCCCCATTACTACGGAAAAGTATAGAATTTCCGTATATTCTTTACCAATAAATTGTTATAAACAATAATTTTTTATAAACAAAAAAAAACGGGTATTTTATTTTTGACGTATCGTACTTCCAATTTTCTTAATTTATATAGTTTATAGTTTATAGTTTCGTTCATTTATGGCACGGGATATTTTCTCCCTTAAGCCAACCAGATTATGTGTACATAAAGATAAAATTTACATTGTGATAGTAGTGTTCATAAATAAAAGTAATTATTTAGAGATAACATGAATAAAAGTACCTTATAAATAATAATCAAATTTCACACTCAGTAACTAAGATATAATTTTACAATGTCTATAACTTATTAATATCTAGTAACACAATACATTTGTAATTAGCAACTTAGCACATAGTCAGTATTGCTGCATTTAATATGTCCGTATCACATTACGGCCGGACTTATCAGCTTCCAACAAATATTCGAAAAGTCAGCTCTTAAAGGACTGTATTAAAGCGCTATTTGAAATATTGAGAGGAAGAGAGTTCCACAATTTGCTAGAAGTAATTATGAAAGAATTAGCAAATACACCTGTGTGATGATTTGGGATTCGTAGTACCGCCCCCTGGCCTAAGCTCATGGGAGGCGATATCACGACGCCAAATGTAGCGCTGATAGAGGTATTGTGGCTGATTATTGTTGAGAAGCTGGTAAGTCAGGCAACCGATAACATAAATTCTGCGGTTTGCAGCGGTCAACCATCCTAGTCGACGTCTACACGGAGAAAAATTGTCTCGTTATAACTCCGTGCAGCACATGGTTCGAGTCGGTGGTGCTTGATTTGTCCGAGGGATGGGGCGGCACAACACCGGAGAAAGCTTTACAGAAAGTGTCGCAACTTTGTAAGAACACCTGTCACGTGAAAATCCGTGCAGCGGTAGTGGGGAATAGGTGGTTCTTGATTTGCCCACGAAATGGCGTGCGAATCGCCGGTAAACCGTTTACATCGTGTGTTGAAACTCTGGGCATACATTTGCACACTTGTTTGCTTGGGGCTGCACGGCAAAAGTCTGTGCACTGACGACCTGCATAGATTTTTTCTCTGCAGATCCAGCAGCGAAAAAGTTTACACATGTATATGCCGAGAGTTTCGACTCGCGCTGTAAAACTTCTTTCGACGCTTCGCACGCCATTACGCGGGGAAGTAGGGTACCACCGATTCAGCATATCGATGCACGAAATTCCATGGGGGCAGTAGTGATCGCAGAGTTTCGACTCTCTCTGTAAACTTTTCGTCGATGCTCCTACGCGCTATTCCACGTTCAAGTCAAGTAGCACCGATTCGCCAGCGCTGCCCAGTGTAACACCGAGGCAATTTTTCTCCGTGTATAGCAAGTAGTATGTTCAAACTTCCGAACCCGGTAAATGAAACGTATTGATGCATTCAGCATGCGTTCTATTTTGAGTTTTTGGGTGGTGTCAATCGATTTATAGACCGCAGCACAATAATCAAAGTAGGTAAGTATCAATGAAATGATCAACTGGCGCCGCAGGTTTTCCGATAGAGCCTTCATACTAGAGTATAACTGCCGTAGGGTACCGTACACTTTTCGGGACATCTGTACAATATGTTCACGCCACGACAATGTTTGGTCGATGTACAGTCCAAGGTTTTTGGCAGTGACAGTCCATGCTAAGTAGGGTGCATCGAAAAAAACAAAAATTGTGAGTTCGGACAAGGGGGATTGCGGAAAAGTTGTGGAACCTCAATATGAAAACGTGTGCGAAAGATGAATTCAATCGGATATTTTTTGCTATCCCCAACCGAACCTTAAAATTCTGAGATTTTACGTAAAATTGACATATGCAAAGATGTGTGCAGAGTTGTCTCACTGAGTGTAAATTTTGATAAATTAGTATGTTTTAGTCACACAAATGGAGATTAATGTTATTTTGAAACGTGCTACAGAATTTTGACCTTACTGAGGGATCCTTTACGATGTCCAAAAATGTCTAGAATCTCCGATTTTTCAGTAAAATTATACACTTTCGTACGCAGTTCATCATTCGCTTCATTAAGATTGACTACAGGAAGATGGTTGCAATTATATGGAGACGTTGGGTGTTAAGTGCATTGCGAACGAAAAAGGACTAGATATTGCAAATGAAAACTGTCCATTTTTAAAAGTAAAAATCTCAAATTCTTGGATAAATAAACATTTCCGACATATACTTCCTCTCAGACTTTCAATCCCAATAAACACTGGAAACATTTTATGCAATAAAAAAAGTAGTACCCAAGTTGCCGCTAGGCGGTGACGTTTCCCGATAGTAAAATGAGATTTCTGATAATTATATGCAAGCAAGCTGAATGCAATTTTACTTGGTCTTTTGTACCTATGACTTGTTGTCTTGCTTGCGGCTTATGTTTTATAGTAAGATTATTCTACAGAATATATATTGTCTGCCAGATATAAAGCTTATTATATATACCGTTTGTTAGTTTTAAAACAAGCGAACATATTTCGCTTTGATAAACCAAATATGGCATTGAATACTCGAAGTTCAATTTGCTGTCCGCCATTTGGAAATCCTCGAAGTTTACCTGACAGTCAACTTCCAACCTACGCGGATGTAATGCGAAGTTGTTCTCAGGAAAGACTTCTGCTACGAATGGAAGGAAAACCGAAAGCGCCGTTTTCAGAAATTGCACATACTGTTGCCTCAGTCGTTACGGAATTGTATGCCAAAGCTTCAATACCAACTATCTCGCACAAAAGTGTGTTTGACCGGATAGTAGCTTATCATAAAAAATATGAAAATGTTATGAAATCATATCAAGACAAAAGAGCGTGTGAATTCGAGGGTTGTAAACAAAAGTTCAAAGCATTTATAGAAGAAGCTGAAAACCGAATAATAGAAGAAACTGAAAAAGAACGGGAGTTCCTGTCTGACCAAAGAACTACTCGTCAAATGTACATTGGTCAAATTGACGCTAAGATGACGGAAGTTCTCTCGAATAGAGAAAAAAGAAAACGCCATTCTCATGAGCTGCTGAAAATTCGCGACTCAACTGCTCCATCCACTTCTGTTTCATCGTTCCGTGTACAAGACAACGAATATTCCGATAGTGATGTAGACTGTCTTAACGAAAATGATGAAGAAGAGTACAGGCCACCGCGCTCAATGCAGTCGATCTCGACCTCATCTCAGATGCGCATTCAACTGCCAAATACTGCAGCAATCAGTTGCCGTTATGGTATGTCACTTCGGGCAGCCGCTGCCTTGTCATCTGCAGTTTTGACCGATATTGGTGTAATCACTCCGGAAAATACATCATGCCTCATTGATCAGTCTAAGTTACGCAGGCAAAGAGAAAAACTTGCCTCGAAATTAACAAGCGCAAAAGACAACACGAACTTAGAAGGTTTGTATTTCGACGGGCGTAAAGACAAAACACTTTTACAGGTAAAAGAAGGAGCTAAATTTTACAGGAGGTTACAAACAGAAGAACATATATCTCTTGTTAGAGAACCTGGAGGTCTGTATTACGGCCACGTATCGCCTCCCTCTGGCACCGCCGTTGACATCCTTCAGGCCATTTTTCAATATCTGGAACAGAATGAAATCGATACAAATAACCTGAAAGCAATTGGGTGCCATGGTACAGTAACTAATACGGGTAACAAGGGTGGCGTTATTCACTTATTAGAGCGAAAATTGAACCGACCACTTCAGTGGATTATATGCGCATTGCATTTCAATGAACTGTCGCTCAGACATCTGTTCCAATTCATCGATGGTTCGACAAGTGGCCCCACATCATATTCGGGTTTAATAGGAAGCCAGTTAAAGACCTGTGAGACTTTATCCGTTAAAAAATTTCAACCCATCGATGTTAATTTACCTGTGTTAGATACCAAAGAACTTAGTAAAGACCAGCAGTATCTGTATGAGCTCTGCCAAGCAATTAAATCTGGAAATTGCTCTATAGACCTCTCCAAGCGAGATCCTGGTCCCATTTCTCATGCTAGGTGGCTTACAACTGCAAACAGGATTCTAAGGTTATACATAGGTACTACACCATCTACTAATCTGCAAAATGTGCGTCATGTTTATCCTGAAGGTCTATGCTCCCACCTGGTTTGCTATTAAAATCAGACAATCGTGTATAGATGGAAGCAAAATACTTTGGGAATATGTAGTAAAATCTCGATTCTTACCCAAAAAGTATCGAACCGTTGTTGACTCAGTCATTGCTCATAATGCATATTATGCGCATCCTGAAAATTTGTTGATTGCCATGTTGGGGGACGAGAAACAATGCATACGGACAATTTCTGTAACGCGCATTCTTCAAGCAAGGGAAGAAGCTGTAAGAACAAATGCTCCTCTTCGAAAATTTAAAATTCCCACAATCAACTTTCAGGCGAAGAATTATTATGAGATGATTGATTGGCAAAAAGAATCGATCTATGAGCCACCAGTTCTTCACAACCTCTCAACGGAACAGATCCGCTCTTTTGTTCACGACCAGTCTCAGGCATCATTATTTAGTGTGTTCCCTTGTCATACGCAATCTGTTGAACGGACTGTTAAGCTTGTCACGGAAGCTTCCCAAAACGTATGTGGTCCTGAGGCTCGAGATGGGTTCATTCGTGCAACGCTAAAGGCAAGGGAAGTCATGCCATCCTTCAACACGAAAAGACAATTTCGAGGAATTGACACATTAGATATCAACACTCCGGACAGTACTGTTCCCGTGGTAAAAACTAGTAAATAGTTTCTATGGTAAGAACTAGTTACGTTTAAACTAACCCTATCATTGGTTGGGTGGTTGGGATGGGTTAGGGTGGAACTCGAAATGCAGCCACCTTCTCGCGGTGAGTTCTGAGTCGCTTCAGTGTTAACTTATTAACGAAGCGGGCGAAGAGCTGCATATAAAAATGTCTAATTTTAGTGAAAAATAGTGGATTTTGAATATTTTTGGCGGGTTAAACGGCGGGTGAGCGGTAAGGTAAAAATTTTTTAGCCACTTTCGACGTAGTTTTATCCTCGTTTTTGTACCAAGAAGATGTTAATTTGTTCGAATTTACACCCAGTGAGACAATCCTATGCACTTCGTTGCATATGCAAATTTTATTTAAAATTGCTAAACTTCAAGGCTCGGTTGGGGATAGCAAAAAATATCCGATCGAATTCATCTTTCGCACACGTTTTCATATTGAGGATCCACAACTTTTCCGCAATCCCCCTTGTCCGAACTCACAATTTTTGTTTTTTCGATGCACCCTAATGTTAAGGGTTGTCCCTGAATAACAATTTGAGGGATAACACTGACATTCATTTTACTAATATTCCTCGAACCACCAATGATCATAGCTTTGGTTTTAGTGGCATTGATCACGAGTTTGTTCCTGACAACCCAGTCAGCAAGCCGCTGCACATCAGACGTCATTCTCTGCATCCCCGAGTCAATACTTTCAGGACGACATTTCAAGAATATCTGCGTATCATCAGCAAATATTGCATGATGAGAATGTTGAAAAATTAAAGGCAGATCATTGATAAACAGCGAGTAAAGGAGAGGCCCGAGAACAGACCCTTGGGGTACTCCAGCTCTCACTGATAACCATGGTAAGATACTTCCGTCAGGCCCACGAACTGCTTGCCGTCGTCCCCCAAGATAGGATGCAAACCATGCAATCGCCGAATTGGAGAAACTAGCATCCCTCATCTTTAGGAGTAGCAGAGCATGGTCTACTAAGTCAAACGCTTTGCTAAAGTCAAAAAGCACTAGAACAACAATCATGCCCTCCTCAATTGCAGTACGAATTTCCTCTGTGACGTACAGTAGGGCGGTTTGAGTGCTGTGTTGCTTTCGGAACCCCGATTGAAATGGGTCAAACCAGCCTCTGCCATTTAGAAATTCAATCACCTGTTCATAAACAATTCGTTCTAGTATTTTAGATGGCATACACAGGATGGAAACGAGTCTGTAGTCAGAGGGATCAGTAGGTTCATTAACATTTTTGATCGGTGTTAGCAGGGCCTGTTTCCATAATGCTGGAAAAGATGATGTCTGTATAGACTGATTAAATGAGTGCAGCAAATAGGGGAAAATAGCCGGTAAGCACTTCAGTAATAACGAGCGGGAAAGTTCATCAACTCCTTTGGCTTCCGATGATATCAGCATAATGTTTCTATGTAATACCTCGGATGTAATATAAGCCAAGAATAAACGTTCTTCAGAGAAATCAGAGTGCCAAGTATATGAGGAGAGATCTACGGTTGATACTTCAGTAAAGTTTTGTGATAGAGAAGCAGAATATTGATTAATTTCGTCAACATGCTTATATTCGTTGATATATATTGTCTGCTTTGTCAGGGTGTCGTCGATCATTGTTGATACCAGGTTGCGATGGTTTCTAGCCTCAACAATAAAAGCAGATCTCAAGCGCGAGGAAGTTAGTTTTACGAGAATAGAGATCGGCCTAGAGGGTTGCTGGTCCATAGAGGTTGCTGCGTTGGTAGCTAAGTTTCTTAGCGGTTTAAGTCTATATGCCGATAGTATGTCCCTGGCTTCCATAGTAACATGTAATATTTCAGAGATTTTTATAATAATGCTACGCAGATCTTCGTTGTCACGTTCAGGTAGTCCAGAAACTACTATTTCACAGTTTCGAGCCTCATATCCTGCAATAGCACGAGATTTTTCGATGTCTCGACGTGTGGATTTCATTTCGGCCTTCGCTTCAACTGTGTGTGCATCTAGTTTCGTCTCGATTTCATCAACCCTCGTTGATAAATTAAGAACCTTATCCATTTTGGTGCTTAACATGGCGCAGGTATTTTTAAACTCGTTGTAAAAAGTTTGCAGGTCGACAGCATTGTCATACGTTGTACCGGACTGTTGGGACGTCTCCGATACGCCAGATTCAGCTGATGATGCACTGGTTGACCGTAGGAGGCGTGGAGGACGTAGTAGATTTTCGGCTCCCCTTCGTTTTCGTCCTCTATTAGTGAGGCAGCAAATATGATGCCCTTCATTAGTTTTGATGCCAGACTCAGGCCAACAATCAGTAGGGTAGCGACTTTTGCATACGATGCATATGATGGATGAACTGTCTGTGATGGATTTATCACACTAAAAACACAAAAAATCAGCCATTGTTGTTTAAAATGTAGAAGTGACCGAAGAAAAACTTTAAGTTAAAATCAGCGTAAGTAATTTACGTTAAGTCTAGATCCCTGTATTATCAGCAGATGGTAAACAACAGCGGTTCGTCCGATCTAATGTTACGGGTCGATGTTACCTCAAGAGCAGGAGTCCTTAGTTGATTTGCAGTAATAGGTGTTTAGAGCCGATAGATGGCGGTATTTGTCCTAGACAACTTGTTCGTAAGTAGGAGACTGGCCACGTGGAATTTGGAGGTTAGAAATCCTGTCACCAAATGAAATGCCAACAACGAGAGAGCCGCTGAAAAAGGCCAGCAACAGAATTGATGAGGCGGAGCGACAGAATCAAGCGTGTCGGTGAGCTGCAAAAAATCAACGCCCGCAGGCATAATACAGCAGACAAATGCCGAAAAGATAGAACAAGAGAAAGACAGCGCTGTTAAGTTACTCACCGCAATCGGAATTTAGTAGTGTTTAAAATGTTCTTTCATGGCCATTTTGAAATTTTATAAAGTTTGAAAATTAACAAAATGGTGGCCATATTTTGAAAAATAAAAAAAACTCGTTTTTCTCAAAAACATCATTTTTCAAAATTCTATTTTTTTAAATGATTAGACAATATAAAAAGAATGTTTTCCAATAGGTTTGGTCTGCGCTAAAATGGCGTGGAAGCGTCAAGATTTTTTTTTAATCGGCATTTATCAGGTTGCAGCAACGTCATCTTTCAGTTAGTAAAATAAAAGAGAAATTTGGATCATATCTATTAGCCATTGAAACTTTCAAATATTATTATTAATAAACAATTTGATTATATTTTAAGAATAAATGCTTGCTATTTTTAACGACCGGTGGAAGACATTCGTTGAAAAATGTTCATCCGTCTGTATATACAAATGAACGTGTCGTTCAGATTTCATGTTACAGATGAAGCACACATCTACTTATGTAATCGTGAAACAATTACAATTCAAAAAGCACCCCAATTCATGAGAGGTAATGGGACTCACTTCAAGAAGTATCCCAATGGGATGAGAATCCTATCACGTCCATGTCGTTCATTCTGGGTAGCGCTAAGTAGGGTTGTAAAATTCATTGTAAGATTCTTAATATATGAAAGAAAAATTTCTCCTGAAAATTCTGCACTTTTCTTATCTTTTCTTGTTCTATTTACGCATTATTATTAGACATCAACAATGGCGATACGCTCAATTTTATGAACGGACCTAACTGTGTTTGAACATATTTTCCTTGGGCCGATAACGGAGTAAGCGGAAGCACGTTTTTATTCTTAAAATATAAAAAATTGTTTGTTAATGTTAATGTGTAAAAGTTTCTATTTGTAATATATATACAGGGTCATTCTCCATTGAATGACTTCCGGTTGACAGTAGATTCTGTGATAAATTCTAAGAACATTTTTCCTTTGAAAAAAATTTGTGCGATGTATATTTTTCAAATTATTTAGCATTAAAGTCAGCCAATAGGAACAGGAGTTGCTTGATTGTAGCGACGATTTCGATGTTCGCTGACAATGCAATCGTCGCGACGATCAAGCAACTCCTGTTCCTATTGGCTGACTTTAATGCTAAATAATTTGAAAACTATACATCGCACAAATTTTTTTCAAAGGAAAAATGTTCTTAGAATTTATCACAGAATCTACTGTTAACCGGAAGTCATTCAATGGAGAATCACCCTGTATACTAAACATTTTCCTGTTGTTTTACTAACTGAAAAATGACACCGCTGAAACCTGATAAATAACGATTTCTTTTTTTCAGAATAAAAATTGTTGACGCTTTCACACCGTTTTAGGGCAGACCAAACTTATTGGAAAACTTTCCTTTTTATAGTGTCAAATTATGATAAAAAAATTAAAATTTTGAAAATCAAGATTTTCTTGTTTTTCAACAAATGACCGCCATTTTGTTAATTTTTAAAATTTGTAAAATTTAAAAATGGCCATCAAAGAACATTTAAAACACTACTGAATTAAGAAAACAGAATGTTAAAATATCGATTTTTACCGGAAATAGAGAGATTTAAAAATAATTTCCTACCTGTTTCGGACAAAAATGAAATCCCCAGCGAGAGATTTTGTGCAAAACAAAAAAATACGTATCTCTTAATTTACCTAAAAGAACAATAAAAATAGTATAAAACATGATTTTAAATTTGAAACTTTTTTCGTTGCAGGATTTATTTTATTTATTATTATTATTAATATTCCCGTATAATTGAATACAAAATTCATTTGGGAAGTGGTACACATCCATAAAAAAAATAATAGGTTCATATTTGGGCGTCATATATACAACAATATATAACCTAAAGATCATACAGCACAAATAGGACAAATATAAATAATAGCAGTCGCAACGCACGCATAGCGAAGGCTTACAAACTACCGGATCAATGACCAAGCAAAAAATCACTACGCTTAAAGATGTCGGTTACAAAAAAATAAAGTAGCTTCGTTGCGATTTGATCCTCGGCGCAGATCCGAGTGGCTACGAAATTTCCCTCTGAGCACCGTTCCAACCTATGGGAGCAAAGAACCCTATTCCTACACGAAGCGTAATGCGGACAGTCACAGAGTAAGTGAGAAAGTGTTCCTAATGCTCCCTGGTTACACAGGGAACACTGCTCACTGGGATCATATTTGCAAGTGTTCTTTCCTACATAAATAGATCGCGAAAACACCGTAGCTGTCCTGATTTGCATCTTTACTCGCACAAACGCAAGGGGACAGCGCTCAGGATAGAAAAGTCTATAGCCCTCGGAAAGGCTTCTATACAGCGGAATTTGCGGAGAATCTGAATCATAGTACTTTTTAAGGTCCAGTCGTCGTTGTACATGAGCAAAATCATAGCAGATCGCCTCGATACGCGACTCCCAGTAGTCCGCCGATAAGTCCACCCACAGGTCTTCATAAGAGGGCGAGCTCATCACAAGTCTTAGATGCCGAAACGAATTAGGCGCTGAGGGATCCGAATTACGCTCACTGAGTTCCCACAGCCTAATCAGTCCCATCCTTGGTAGACTAGTCGGCGGCTGTCTGAGAAGTCTGACCACAAATAACATCGTCCGACGAATTATTTCAACTGATATTGAATACAAACCCAGTTCTAAGCGCAGTAAGTAGCCCGGCACCAATCGAGAAAGACAAAATAGCTTTTTAAAAAATTCTAATTGAATCGATTTTAGCTGTTCTAGGTAACAGAGCGACCAGCAGGGGGCAGCATAAAGTAACGTAGAAACTATCGAGGCTTGATACAATTTAAGAGCCCCACCCCACGAGTCTGCTTTAATGGAAGCCATGATAGCCAAGATAGAGGCAGTGGCCTGTCTAGTCCTGGCCGTCATGTTTTTCACAGCCTTTAACCATTTCGCCGAAGAAGAGACAACAATGCCCAAATACGAGTAGGAGAACACATCTTCAACCTGTCGACTGTCAAAGGTAAAGGTTTTAGAGGAAGAGTCCAACGGACCCCCTCTTCTGAAAACAACAATCTTGGTTTTAGCAATATTAACTTCAAGGCCATTTATATGACAGTACATTTTAAGAACCTGAAGCTTTGACCTCAGGTCGGCAGGTGAATATGCAAATATTGCCAAGTCATCAGCGTATAGGAGCATCATCAGGTCGCAAGACAAAGTGTAATCGATACCCCTCAGACCCTTATCACGAAAGAATTTTACAATATCCGATAAATAAACAAGAAACAAAAGTGGGCTCAAAATCTCCCCCTGCAGGACTCCTTCTGTTACCGTGTGCAGCTCCGTCGCTCCTGCATCGGTTTGCATATAGACTTTCGCTGAGTCATATAACGCTATTAACATCCTTACCAACTTCGCGCTCATACCCAGACTAAAAAGCTTTTGCCATAGTTTTTCGTGCGGAATTGAATCGAACGCTCTGCGGAAATCCACAAAAAGCACATAGCATTTACTGGCCTTTTTTCTCAACATGATTTGCACGGCTGTGTTGAGCGCGAAGATATTGTCCTCCGCAGAGCGTCCCCTTCTAAACCCCGCTTGTTCTTCTGGTAGAATAGAGTGAGTTAATAACCACTTCTCTAATCTCATAGCAAAAATCTGCGAGAACAGCTTAGTGATAGCATTTGAAATGGCTATGGATCTATAGTTGGAAGGATCCGCACGGTTACCTGTCTTATGGAGCACGAATAGACTAGCAATCATCCAACCTTCAGGGAACTTTTCTTTTGTCATAATGTCGTTAAACAAGGTTAAGATAAAATCAAACCAATCACCAAACAGATGCTTTAACAATTCCGCCGGAATACCATCCGATCCTATTGCTTTTCCCGTTTTTAGTTTATTCATGCTCGTACAGAGCTCTTGTCGTGAAATCGGAGCATCAAGCTCTTCGACGTGAGTACCGGAAAAAGAGATGGCAGGAGACGGTAACCTGGAATAGAGCGAGGCCAAATGTCTGTCCCACGTATCAAGTGAAACAGACGAACTACTGAAAGACGCTCGTCTGTAACCCCGGATCGCGGACCAAAACCTACCAGCATCACTAATACCCGCGAAATCGTCCGCCACCATTTGTAGATATTTTTTCTTAGCAAGAGCAACCGTATTCTTGTAACATTTTTGGCTTTAAAAAAATCTGCTTCAAAGAACGGGGCATAATTATTTGTTCGCATGCGGGTTAGAGCACCATTCATATTTTTTTTTGCTTTCTTACATTTTATATCGAACCATCTAAGAGCCGTTACAAAACCACGAGCCGGCACTGACTTACTCGACGATACCTTTAAGATGCCCGCGTCTTTAGCCAAATTTAGCAAACCCGTACAGAAAGTCGGAAACAGCTGGTCTGTCGTCATTTGTTTGGAACTGTCCGAGTATAACCGAGTATTTAACATCAACTCTTTAAAAGAAGCACAACCTTCAGATGACCAGCTGATTCTACGGCTTTCCTTTCGCTGAATAAATAAACGCCTAGCAGTCGAGGATGCCCAGGTCATAGAAAGAACGATCGTAGCAGGAAAATGATCCGAGCCACTGCTATCGGTTCCAATAAAAAGTCTTTGACAAGATGCAAATAACTGCCAGAGTTCCAAACCAAATCGACCACGCTTCGTCCTCTGTTATCGAAGTAACTATACTGGGCAGCGAATCGCTAACCGAACGACCATTTATTAGGACAAGATTGTTGACATGCATGAATTCATGCAGAGCAGTACCACGCGCATTTGATCTATGATCAACAGAAGACCTAATCATGTCCAGCTGCGTAACAACAAAAATATCCGGACAGTTGTTTTCTAAATCTAGGTCACCCAGCCATGCGTTGAAATCGCCGCCAAGAATAAAAATACTGAAGGGGAATTGGGCATAGAAATTATCAAGAGTCAATTGAAGTGACAGAAGTTCTGCAGAAAGATCGTTGGACGGTGAAAAATAAAAAGAGCCTAAAATAATGGAGACTGGAGAAGTACTTAACTTAATGAAAATCCAGTTGGCGGCGATTTCAAGCACTACCGGATGGCCCACCGAAGGAGTTACTGTCAGAAGCCTCCCACTATACCTGCCTCTAGGGCCAGAGCGGCTAGCAGGGGCGCAAAAAAAGTCGAAGCCGTCTCGTTGAATTGAAGTTTCTTGTTCCGGTCGCCAGGTTTCAGTAAAGTTGAATATTCCATTTAGGGGCGAGGATAACACATGAGCAAAATTCGTTGGTCCATAGATCTTCCAAAAAACGCAGCGTATTTCTTGGGTATTTGTTAGTACTTCTCGATCCATTTGACTTTCAAAAAGTGTGGTCGGGGAACTGGTTGAGCCTCGTGAGCATAAGTGACGTATATGTGCACAATATCCAGCACGATTTCCCATGCTAACGGAAATCGGCGCTGCTCCTAGCAGTTTTTTGGGACTGATGATGTTTCCAGTGATTCTGCAGTGTCCATGAGTGTTACTTCGGTTGGTGACGTTTTTGCTGTGTTTGGCCTAGTAGGGCCAGTCGCAGCTTCGAATTTTCCAATGTCGTCGGACCAGCTAAACCAAACTCCGTTTATTTGCACATTTAGTGCTTTTTTAACCACAGATTTGTTTTCTGACCTAGCTTTCCTGACCATGCTCCCTCGCATGGTAATCAATTTTCCGCTCGCGTTCCGTTTGATCGTTGTCAAGATATATTTGATGTCCAGCTAGCTTCGCCCTTGTTTCTAACATAATTTGGGTTTAAACACTGGATGAAACTAGTTCCGCAAGTAAAATCGGCGGATTCTTTCTTATCATATAAGCTGTATCTACTGCGTTATGTATATTAAAAAAATCCTTAAAAAATTTTTTAGTGGTATCTGTGGCATTATCTACTATGGACAATCCCCTAATTTTCACATTTTTTCTTCTTAACATTTTCTCTTGTTGCTCCAATCTGCTATTTAAAATTTTTATTTCTGCATCTTTTTCCAAGAGTTTATTTTTCAGATCGCCAATCCCCGATAAGACTTTTGATGCATCATCAGATCAGAGTTTTTCTTCCTCTCCGAGTTTGCAACATCAACTTTATGCGAGAGCGCATTTATAGTCTCTTGTAGTTGTTTTAAAATTTCTTCCATTTCGTCTTTTCCAGCGTTCAGTTTTAAGGACGATTCTCGAAGAACTGAGAGTTCATAATAATCCGTGAGCGAAGTGCTGGTGGCATCTCTGTACGAAAGCCAACGTGATACCGTGGGGGTACGTCCCACCGAAGGAGCAAGTTGCTTAGGTGTCAAAAGGCACGTTTCCTTCTTCGGCCAATCTTCACAAGTAGGCGTGTTTTTCAAAGGTGTCGATAAGGGCCTAGACTCCTCCCCAGACATCGGTAAAATCAAGTACTCGGTAGGTGCTGCCTCACTTGGAAACGGTCTAGTAATTGCAAATTAAAGTTGAGTGATGAAAACAAAATCGCCTCATGGGCGGAAGTTGCGTGGCAGAATTGCGCTCTAAATCTGCGCATTAACACATAGAAACCACGTGTATCGTAAATACGACGAAAAAATAAATAACACAGACAGTTTCTATAAAAACAAGTGCAGAAGTACCACACAATATAACAGTTATTTACAATACAGCAAACTTGATAGACACATTTGATAAATTAAAAACACTGTCTCGACACTAACTTGACACTAATTGTTCACATATTATGCATACCGTCCGTATATTTGCAGCTAGTATTTTAGCAAATAAAGCTTAAACAAAAAATTCGTGAAAATATTCGTACACATCATAGAGCGAGCACCTTCACTTTTTACAAGGTGATCGAGCGCAATGTCACGAAAAAACTCACTAAAACTGCTATAAAATATCAGACACGTTTAACAAGCGTGTAACTCGGAGCGTTACCGGATGTGTCCCAGTTGTAGGATTTGCAGGATTTGAAATGGGATTGGTCAGGTGGAGAATTGCAAAACCTTACAAAATTATGTCGAATACCCAGATATAACTTAAAAATTGTGATAAGAATTTTTTATTTTGGGCCCTGAATCGCGATGCTCTTCAGTTTCTAAATATTAATCGAGAAAAATAATGTAAATTCATGATTATTATTCGTAAAAGAACAGACTTTGAAGATAGATAAAATTATAAACGTATTCTTCAAAACGTGCATGTAATGAAGACACTTCTAATGCACTGTTTGACATTATTTATTACAAGTATTTTTATTTGTTGGTAAAGAATAATTTAAAATTTTTTTATAATATGTGAATTTACATTTTCACTGACAACTGTCGATAAATATTTAAAAATAAAGTCACGCAACAACTTTTAAATGAATATTGATGGGCAAATAAAGAAAGAACAATCGAATACCCTGCCAGAGAATTATAAGAAGTCTATTTACAGAAAAAAATGATATCCATGTAAATATGCATATTATTGATTATTATTTCAACATTACTTCCAAAGAAATATTTCAGTTGAACATATTCTAGGCAATGTTGAAATTTAGTATTTATTAATAACAAGACTTTTCAGAAGAGTCAAAGACTGTCAAATTTGATTATTAAAATTGTCACTTTTCTTACAATTTTTAATAATTTTCAACGCCGACATTTTTATGCATATTTTGTAACCAATCGATTTCTAGCATGCATTCTAAAAAAAGAATATGCGGAATCCATCTAATTGTAAAATGATGCAGGCAGACCGATGGTATGTTAACCCTGGTAAAAACGAAGCGTACACTTTAAATGTACGGGAAACGTATACGAAGGGTACGTACTCTTCAACAAAGCGTCCGTACCCTTCGTGTACTTTTAAGTTACCTTTCGCTTGCTGAGAGTACGAGAGTGAATTTGGACATTTTAAGAGTATTCGCGTACTCCTTATGGAAAAGTACTTCGAGAGTGAACGAAAGGTACACGTAGATTTTTAAGAGTACACTTTTGATATTCATATTTAAGTATACCATATTCTTATTAGGAATGAAACAATACGGGAATGTACTTAATGAAGCGTTCTTCGAGATGAAATAAAGCGTGTAATAGAGTGTCGTTTGTCAATTTGTATACAAGTACAAGTTTGAATTAAATATTTTATTCAACAATATTTAAAAACAATTACGTTATATACATATATTTTGTGACCCCCCCAAAAACATAACCCCAAAATTTCTCCACCGTCGTCACCGCTCGCAACCGCCCGCAACCGAAAAACAAAACCAACCGAATTCCTGGGGTCACAAAACCCTACGACGCGCAAGATGTTAATAAGGACGCCAGGCATGCCGAAGCATACCGAATTTATAGGCGCGCCGCAAGGTGATGGTGTGCCCGCTATGCTCAGCCCCGAGATCCCCTCGGCACGGGAGAGGGCGGTATTCGCAGGCGCAGTCAAAACTGGAAACCGAAACTCGACGATAGAAACTAGCGGTCACGAACAGCGAGGACGGGTTAACCTCAAGACCGAACCCCACACGATCGTCACGATACCGAAACGCGAATTCAATATTATTTACCTGACGTCAGAACGAAGCGAAACCGAATTTTTCCTGACCAAAAAATTTTTGGGTTGCCCCGTAGGGGCCGGGAGCCATTCGGACAAAATTCAATACAAAAAATCGCGCTACACCTCCACAGCGGGTGTCCGTAGCCATCATTGTTATGAAAATATCGGTGCCAAAGAAATCAATTAATCTCGCGGTTGCACACAGTGCCGGTAACCAAGATTTCCACATTATCCGCGATCGACACTAGCTTCGACTATGCAGGCCAGCGCCGCTTGATCCGAACACTCCCGAACGCGGGTACGGCTATTTCCGCGAAACGAAATACGCCACGGGGCCAGGACTTGCACCACGATGTCATTTATCGTTTGAATAAATTCCAAGGTAAGACGTATCGTATTTTAATAAACGCGTGAAAGATTGCAAGATTAAGAGTGCTCTCCTTGAATATTTTCAAGAACGATAGCCGCGAAGAAATCTCTTTTGAATTTTAGGTTAAACCCTTCGAAATCTCTTCGAAGGCGGTATCCGCGGGACGAGTTATTTAAGCTCTACAACATTTTAATTATCTCCTTGATCCCTGTCAAGGACGATAGCCGTAAAAGGTTTTCTTTAAGGTTAATGAAACCCTTTGAATAAGATTCAAAGGCTATATCCAGTTTAATAATGATTTAAACATTAAGAAAAGTTTATTGTCTCCATGACCAATGTCAAGGACTGTAATTATTTAAAGCGGTAGTTTATTTCCGGGAGCCAAAACTACTCCTAAAAATTAGTGCCACGATCGGCTGTCCCCCCTCTTATGGTGTAGTATCATCTCCACGGTTTGGAGCCACATCCTCAAAATTAGCGCCATCACGACAGTCCCCCCATTTACCCAGCGGATATGACCCCCGCGACTGCAGTACTAGAAAAATATTAGCGCCTCTATCGGCAGTCCCCTCTATTATTAGCACTGCATCCCAACGAGTTGGTTCTCGCTCATAACTGCAGCTGTAACGTGTTGCCACGTTACAATTTATATGTGTATAGGCGCAGTGTGGCATACTTATATTTACAACCATATTTATATTTTACTCAGAACTCATACCATTAATCTCTAGAACATCCGTACGGAACAATACAAACACTAAAATTAAGAATTGTCTTAAATTTTAACACAAATATCATATGTCGTTATAAATGTAGTGATAGACAGTGATAGACCAGTGGTCCGTATCGCACGCGGTCGTTGATCGCGTAAAGCATCTGTGTTGAGGAACAATACTTGGATCGGTGATCTGCTTGAGATCTCAGCTTTTTTAAGATACTTTATTTATCTTAAAAAAAATTTTTTTAATTATTAAAATTAAATAATAAACTAAAAATAAGAAAAAAGTGAAAAATACAATTTTTTATTAAAATCTCTTATTCTACATTTTGGGAAGCGGTATTTAAGTGTACGTACGTCGCTCTTAATGTCCAAAATCACTCTTGTTGTACGCTTATTGTACTCTTATTGTACACTTCGGGAAGCGGCATTTAAGTATACGTACTTTTCGTGTACATATATAAAACGCAGGGATGTATTGGTTTGGAACTTTAATCCCATGATTCGTGCATAAAGGAAAATTCGTTATTAGCGTAGAATCCGAATCTACTTCAGACAAACGTTATATAACTATTAGAAAATAATGGATGTACATATCGAGGAAACTTAGTCATATAACAAATTTTCAACATTATTACCAATTTCAGTGAATCTATAAAAAAGAATCTATACATATTTATGTATAGATTCTTTTTTAAACTAGTTAGTCGAGGTATGGTGATGCAAAACTTCACGCTAGCAAACTACAAGGGTTAACTAGGAAAAATGTGTCCAAAAAATAGGTTTTTCTGAAATAACTCTAAAAATATCACATTAAACAAAAAAAGAAATTCAAGAAAATTGTATTTGGGGAAATTCTACACAATTTCGAGTTTTAAAACAGCTTCTACAACTAATAGAAGCCGATATAGTTTTTATCAAATATTGGCATTTTTTCGGAGTAACTGTAACGCGCGTTTTTCGATTTTAAGTAAAAAATAACCATTCGCATCGCAAAATACTTCAAATAAAAGTTGTAGAGGATGAAATTACGATCATTTCATTTTTTTTATGTAATGTTGTACGTTCAATATTTACGAAGATTTGAACGTTTAAAAAACAAATTAACGCACAATCGGAACGATGAAATCAATAATTACTCGAAAACCGTGCTTCAGGTGGGAAAAGTGCATATAATGAAAGTTGCAAATAATGAAAGTTGAAAATAATGAAATTTTGAATCTTTATATTTATGAAAAAAATCATTTTGATCATAAATCCACGATGGTACAAAAGAAAAATATGAAAAATTGTTATCTTCATGTAAATTAAAAGTTTTTTTGTAAATAAGTATTTTTTGGCTACAATTAGACAGTAGTAGTATCCGAACTATTTTGAAGAGGATGAAATTATCTGCGTAAAGTGAGCATCTGTTGAAGTTTCTACGATGAATAATCGTTGAAGAGTTATAGCCGTCTGAAGTTTCATGCAGGGGGGGTGAGCTTTATCAGATACTTCCATAATTAAAGTTTCGTATACTCGTCGTAGTCGAGTGGTACAAGCGCTAGAGTTGAGCGCAGCGCGTTAATTTTTTAGTTCGATTTCGACGTCGGGGATTTTTTTTTTTTTTTTTATTGTTCATTTACTCAACATTTGTAACGAAAACAATTTTTTACTTGTTTACTATTAGTTATTTTATTTACAAAAATGAATTGAGAAAATAAATTTTAAAAACATTAAACAATATGTTTTTGCAGAATGACGTTTGTAAGAATCGAATTCTCTGTAATATTAAAAAAATAAATGTACAATATTTTATTGTAATTTCCGAAATAATGTACAAAAATTACAAGTCGTACATTATTTCTAAAAAAGTTATTGTAGTTAATATAAGCTTGTAATTGATTTTTTTTTATATGTTTCAAATATAATGTAGACCTTCCATCTAATTCCTAATATCGGGCGGTATCTTTATTTATATATACGGCTACAGTTTATATTGCATTTACGGTAAATGGAAACATCTTTTACAGAATACAGAGAAAACGAAAGTATCGTGGAAACAAATTTAGGAAACAAATATTTGGAATACTCGATTAATGTCATATTAAAATAAAAAGATGTTTTTTTACTTCTCCAATAAAATTGTACTAAATTACTAACTGCTTTTTTGAAATATTTCAATACTACTAGACAATAATATTTTTATCCCGTTAGAAAATTATATGATTATACTAACAGCATTCTGTAAATCAGTATATCTATATAGTATAAAATATTATTTAAATTAGTTATACATTTTCACCAATATTTTTTTAAACATTTAAACCCTTTCACGACAATTTTACTTACTTTTAATTAAATTGATTTCAAGAATGTATCATTCAGCAAGATGGTTATTCGTCATTCATTATTTACTTTGTTTTGTCTACATTATGCTATTATTTCTAGCTATGGGTTTTCTTTTACGTATTAATTAATTAAATAAATATATTATACTAATAATATTGTAATACACTGATTAAGATATCGAAAATTAGTACATTAAGTTTCAGATACTGATTTTCATTGACCTATTTAAAAACCACATGTTTGGCACAAGACTGGGTATATGGTCTTTTATTTATCAACAAATTGTCCAATTTCATTCCCGACTAGAAAAGGTGATAATTAATTCGTAATAATCATTTCGTTAAAAAATGGTTTAAATCTGATTTTTCCTTTTATAACAATATACAATAAATTTAGTTTACTATATTTAGAACAAAATAGTAAAGAAACGTTCGCAAAATCCAAAGGTTTATTAATAAATAGGTTGTATTAACAAATTTCTGAATTAATAAAATATTTGTTGCAATTGAAAATTTTAAGAATAAGTTATATACCGATTTTTTAATGACATTTAAGTAAATGCAAATTTGGAATTGAGAAATTGGCAAAAACAAATATTCATGTTAGGAAAGAAATTATACGCTTATATATATTGCCACTTTTAGAGGTATGAATGCCATTACCCATAATAAAATTCGATAAATTAAAAATAAAAACAAAAATTTCACGCTTAAAAAGAACGTGTATAACTTTTTGATTTCAATATTTGTAAAGAGCTAATTTTGGGCAATAAGAAATTATTTGATAATTTTACTTCGTGGGGTTTAAATAAATAAATTAAATGTAATATCATACTCCATGAAACAACTTTGTATATTTGAGCGTTAAAGGGTTCATGTAAGTAGGTTTTCTCTCTCTATGTATAAAATAACATTGAAATTGACTTGAAATATAATAATAATTGGAGTTACTGACTACTCAGCTTTCTTTCATCTTATACAGTGACATCTTAGATAATATATATATATATATATATATATATATATATATATATAGGGGAGAACGGGGTAATTCCGACCTACCTAAGCAAAATTGATTTTTGAGGTAGAGAATGTGATTTAATGAATTTGAACGTTATGCTTTTTTAAAGTGTATTGCATGGGTAAACATTTATCGATATTATTAATACCTTGTTCTGGTCTATTATAAGATTATACCTCCATTAGTAAAAAATGGCAACTCTTTAGATTCTGTCGAAGTATGGGTAATTCCGACCCCAAAAGGTGCAATTCCGACCGCGTTTATTTTCAGCACTATTTCGTAGTGATTTATAGGTTTAATTTACATTTATTAATAATAAGTAAAGAAGATAATATTTTGCTATCACAATAACTTGTTTATGTACAACACTACGTACATAGATCACATACCTACTCTACATTGTTGGTCAAAAATGAAAACGCAAATAGTCACTTCTAATATCGCACGAGAAAACAAGCGAAGCAAATTCAAATGTTGTGGTCGAAATGTAGAAAGAAAAAAAAATCAACACATTTTTGATACATTATATATAATGTATACATAATATTGCTTAATATGGTTGTGATAAAAAGCAAACGAAAATAAACTCGAAAAGGACGGTCGCAATTACCCCGTACATTAGGGGTCGGAATTACCCTGCACGTTCGTTATTTAAAAAAATACACGCACTTAAAAACACACTCTCATCTCACTAAAAACCAAATTAATTTCATTAAATATAATGTTAAGGCTTTCTAAATTACTTACGTTTGATTCGTTTGCACAATAATTTCAAACTATATTTACTTATTCATAATACTACAATTTCTAAATTAGCGCAGTAAGAAACAATAACATCACTGCCACATGGTTCAATGCAAAGTAAATAAACAACTACCGCAATCAAAATAGTTGTACTCATCAGTGTTTTCACAAAATTTCAGTAACATTACGGGATGTCATATTGTAAGCGAGATATTACGGGGGGTCGGAATTATCCGACCTGTCGTAATTACCCCGTTCTCCCCTATATATCTTAGATAATATATATATATATATATCGCTTACAATATGACATCCCGTAATGTTACTGAAATATATATGTTACTGAAATAAATATACAGGGTGGCCGATTTATCTGAAGACATTGAAATACCTCGAGAACTATGCACAGAATCAAAAAAGTTGTCGGATGAAAGTTGTTCGACACGAAGGGGGGCATCCAGTAATAATGAAATTTACCCCCTCCCCCATCCCCTGGGGGGTGGAGTGGGGGCAAAAACAATAAAACTTAAATAGGAACCCCCAGTTTTTATTGCAGATTTGGATTCTCCAATATTGACAATTTTCGCCCGCGTAGCGGATATGGAATACGGTCATTCTAACAAAGCCGGGAAAAAATACATTTAGCGTTACCCAGGAACAACGACGTGGACGTAGTATTTTTCTGTTCCCTTTGGGGTGCTTGTTTTACGTGAGTCCCCTTACCTCTCACTGTCTCACTGTTCACTTACTTGAGTAAGTGTTCGAAATGTTGACCTTCCACTTCAATGCATTTATTTATTCTTTCTTCAAATGACTTTATACATGATAGAATCATATCTGCAGAAATTTCTGCGCAAGCAGTTCTTATGCGTTCCACCATGTTTTCACGAGTCGTTGGTACTTGTTCATAAACCTTACCTTTTAGGTAACCCCATAGGAAGAAATACAGAGATGTTAGATCAGGTGACCTCGCAGGCCAATTAATGGGGCCATCTCTACCAATCCACCTACCATTGTAATCACGGTCTAGTATTTCCCTTGCTACTCTTGAAAAATGTGCTGGGCAACCATCATGCTGAAACCACATTGTCCGTCGGACGTCCATAGCAACATCCTCAAGTAGTAATGGTACTTCTTGTTCTAGGAAATCTCGATATTTTGTTCCATTCAAATTACCTTCAATGAAATAAGGACCAATGAGTTTATTTCCTATGATTCCACACCAAACGTTCACCGACCAAGGACGTTGATGATTAACTTGTCGTAACCAATGGGGATTTTCTACGCTCCAATAATGCATATTATGCCTATTGACGCCACCATGGTTCGTGAATGTAGATTCATCTGAAAATAATACATTAGGAAAGAAATTGTGGTTCGTTTGCATTTTTTGAAATGCCCATTCACAAAACACCACGCGGTTGTGAAAATCATCGCCATCTAGTTCCTGGTGCAGTGAAATGTGATATGGGTGAAACTTATGACGATGCAATATTCTTTGAATACTGTCTCTGGAAATGCCGGAATCGCCGTGTAATTGTCGTGTGCTTACATGTGGATTTTGGTGAATAGCTGCTAGTACAGCTACTTCGTTAGCTTCTCCTGTAACTGTTAATCTTCGCTTCCTTTTTTTCATTTGTACGCTGCCATCAGAGTGAAAGGCATTCACAACTTTGTAAAAAAAAGAACGCGAGCGAGCATTATCTGGAAAACGCTCAGCATACAACGCAACAGCATCGTCAATATTCCTCTTACATTCACCATAAATAAGAATCATTTCGATTTTTTCGGGAACTGTAGCAGGATTCATTTTTAACTTGCAATTCGATTTAAGCAATGAAGGGTAGACAAAAAATAGTCACGTAAACGGAAAGTTGTTATTCTAAAAGCAAAGTGACCTCCGACCGAATTACTACCAATACAATGGAGTCTTACACTGAGAGACCGTGAATACTACATTTTAATATGGGGATTAGAAAGTCGCGATATCCATTTACTTCCCTTCAGGAAAGTAGAGAAAAATGTAGGTGAACTGGTTACGTGTGACTCAACTTATGTATAAAATGATATGCTACTTTATTTTCGAGTTATGTCGCCCTCTAGCGTTATGTAACAGAACCGGCGCCGGCGATGGCCGAAATGCAAGCGATGTACATGTATGAAACCACGTGAGTTCTCTCGAGGTCCGGTAGATGGCGACGAAATCCCCAAATGAAGTAAGAGTTTCGTTTTGTTTAATAGAAGCTGGTTTGACCGTCCATGCTCAGCTTATTTATTCTCATTTCGGAAAAAACATACAGAGAGAGAATGAATGAGCTGAGTGAAGGGACATGACGCGTTTTTTAGTGGATTGCGTGATGTCCTCTTTTTGTTTATTAAATAATAAATTTAAAACCTAAAATGTAATTTTATTGAAGGTAG
Source organism: Trichopria drosophilae (assembly GCA_030407085.1). NCBI lineage: Eukaryota > Metazoa > Arthropoda > Insecta > Hymenoptera > Diapriidae > Trichopria > Trichopria drosophilae. The sequence continues at coordinate 69,183,298 of CM059584.1, forward strand.
AAAACTTATTTATAAAATTGCTTCCATATTGTATGCACAATTTTTATGTAATCAGTTTTAATTTTTAATATGAAGAATATCAATTATTCATAATCTTAATTTTTCGAATGGACATTATTAAAATTTCATATTCAGAATAACAATTTTCGCAATTGATATTACTAAATTCTAATATTAAAAATTCTAATATTAGAATTTTTAATATTAAATTTTCATAAAGGGATCAAATTGTCCCTATTTGCCCCCTGGATGCCCCCCTTCGTGTCGAACAACTTTCATCCGACAACTTTTTTGATTCTGTGCATAGTTCTCGAGGTATTTCAATGTCTTCAGATAAATTTGGATTTTTATCGATTACAGCGCCACCTGTGAACCAAAATGCAATAGCTCCTACGTCAAATTGGTGTACTTTTTTTCCGGAGAATCCAAATCTGCAATAAAAACTGGGGGTTCCTATTTAAGTTTTATTGTTTTTGCCCCCACTCCACCCCCAGGGGATGGGGAGAGGGTAAATTTCATTATCACTGGATGCCCCCCTTCGTGTCGAACAACTTTCATCCGACAACTTTTTTGATTCTGTGCATAGTTCTCGAGATATTTCCATGTCTTCAGATAAATCGGCCACCCTGTATAACAGCCGCAATGTGGGAACAACAGCCAACAGTTCTATTTCCATTGGCACATTCACATGTGTATTCTGTAATTCCAGAATGTCCAATAGTGTCAGGTTCGTATTTAATAAAACACCTACACTGAGAGCACGTTGGGAGAACTACTGCCCTCTGCCCGGTAATGCTGCGCACCGTCCTCGTCGGCTCGCCAGCCCGCTCAAGTTTGGCTCACCCAAAATGTCGGGCGAAAGGCGAACCCAAAGCGCGGGAAAACTGTTGACCCAAAGGATGGTTAGGTATAGCCGGTATAGCGCTTATGAGCCAGTGTTTACACATGTTCATTCTTATATTGAATGACGTAAACTATTGCAAAATATATTTACTAGTATTCACTTAAAATGAATTACATTGATATAAATGAATATTAGTAACAGCTTTTTTCCAGGATTGTCAAGATCGTATCTACAATATATACATCTATCGTAAAACTTAAATACGGAAACACGATCGTCCACATAAAATTTTACCCTTAATATTCTTTTTGTTACAGTGTGCGTAAAGTGCGATTTTACGCATTGGTCTACATTTTCAAACGCACTTTTCTCACACTGTAACATAAAATATTGTTCGATACATGGGCATAAACTATTTTCTGGACGAATCCAGACTTCTTCCTTCTTCTCGCCTTCGGCTCAGTCCACAACCCGCACATTCGCAGAAAATACTTTTACACCCTTGTATCGAAAACTACTATTAGTAAATAATAAGCTTGAATGGAGTATAACATTATAAAGTAAAAAAATTAATGAATTACCTGTTTCTCTTTTGTAGATTATTCCTACTCCAACAAAATACACATAAATGTGCAAACTTATGTGTATATTTGCTTAATATATTTAATAATTATATTACTTTTATTTTACAATATGTACATTTAATATAGATAAGAAATGTATTCAGAAGTATACATTCAACCAACCAAAACTGCCATTATAACAAACTTTCTGTATAATCATTTGTAGAGTGTAATAACTTTGAACATATTTTTCAAAATCTTCGATCAGGCATTTACAATTTATTGTATAAAAAGGTATTTTTGTGAATTAAATGCAATTTGTCAATTTAATGAGTTAGATATAAATAGATGATGCAATGTAGTTATATTCCAAGGACAAAATGAAAAATTAAGGTTTAGTGCACACACAAAAACGAAATCTTGGCATACTGATGTTAACGGGAAGTTAGGAAGTGACGTTACAATTGAGTAACGGGATTTTAGGGACTGGAATATCTTTCTATAAGCTAGATTTGGACAGGGAAGGACTAATATTTTGTTTACAACTTCTAGAATAATGGGATTAATCATTCATATAGGGATGGGCATAAGGTAATAATAATTAATATACCTCAGGGTATGTGTAAAAATAATGAAATGGGAAATTTGATTTTTAGGGATCATCATAATCTTTTAATGAATGTTAGTTTAGCAACTTCAACATTACATTCCGGCAACTCGTCAGCTGCGGAAGGTACTGAAAAGTCCTGTTTCTAGGCATTGTCATTATGGAGAATATGGTAACACATATCATTGGATAATATCTTCGAGGAGGGTATGCACATCTTATGAACAATAGAAGGCAAAAAGGGATTAAATAACCATTTGAATAGTTAATGTTTATTCAAAATACAAAGTGAATAACAAGGATGTGGATTTCGGGCTAGTCAACTTCAAATTGATTGAAGTTGTTATTTGTTCCTCTTCTATTTTATGGGATAGGAATTAAAACATATATTTCGTGCTCAGTTTTATTTTGCAATGACTGACACACTTATCTAGAGAAGTACTGGAAGTTTCACTAGTGCAATTTTACGAACTTCTGACAAACTTGCATAATTTCTCATACACTGGGAATCGGTTATATCGGGATCCAGGGGTTAATGCATATCGGGTTGTTTTATGAGCAGGTTATCTCATATTTCAATGTCGATATGTGGGACGGGCCATAACTTGTTTAATTACAATTATGTGAATAAAACAACATTTAAATAAAGCGTACCGAGAACAACTTTGTCTTCCGGGAGTTTGGCACATTTGTAAAAAAATTGCAATGGACATTAAGAATTATGACTGTATCATTAAAAATATGTATAGAAATGTTCTATTTTAACGAGCCAATTTTCTGCAAGTATGGATTTTACTTAAGTCCACTTTTTCTTTGCATGAACTGAATGTTGTTACTTTTAGCAACAGAGAAGGTAGTTTCAAAAAATATAATATTATGTCAAGTTTGATATTTATGTTTTGACTTTATCTCGAGTTAATTGGTAAAATGGTGGATTTTGGGTATCTTAGAATATTAGTTTATTCCAAAACGATGTGATCATTAATATGATTGAAAAACGAATGATTTTTACTAGTTATATGGCAGTTGGAATAGTGAGATAGTAATTCAAATGAAGTTTTCATTTCTGGTTGGAGTCTTATTAGTAACATGCGTACAAAGTTTAGTGACGGATTTAGAGAGATCTTTCTTGTTTATTGTTTCAATGTTTCTTGAATTGAAGGGTTTTATATTTTAGGCGATACATTTCTACAAATTTACAAATGGAAGGGGGGTAAGGAACTTGGGATGTAACTCGTACAGTTCTTTTATAAGATATCTGCTCATATTGAAGGCAGAGTTTCTTAGACTTATGCTTGAGTACACTTGGTGGAGAATTCGGGTTGGAGTATAACCGATTTTTCGGGGATGCCATAAAAAAATGGGATTAGTTCACACGCATCGCGGGGTTTCAAGTATTGCGTCGTGATGAACTTTTTTTTATTTTTTCAATTGCAGAAGGAAAGTGAGGGAGGCGAGGAGGAGTAAAACAGGGGGTTTCTGATCAGAATGGGGGGGTTTTCTTTGACGATGTCGTCTGTAGATTTGACGGGCGAATGGGTTAATCGAGTCGACCCTTGGAAGGTGTTAAGCGGATGTCTTTTATATGGTAGCCCGGGATTTAAATCACGCGAGGTCTTGCCTAGGTTTTCACGGGTGAGTATGAGGTCATACGACATCTAGACTTGCATAATCTCTGGGATTTTAATTACGTCGAGAATATCTCTGAACCAATCAAAAGATTTAGATTAGGTTCCAAGTCTTCTCGAGGGGACTGGAAGGGAAGGAACAATAGCACAGAGGTATCTAGTGCCTTTAGTGGGTTTATCGGCTTGACCAGTATTGGGCGATAGAGAAGATGAGAGGACTTATGTGTACCAATCTCTTGGATATCTTCTTGGGGTGCGCATTCGGCTTAACATTAGGATCTCGATTATATGGGTCCCAAGTGTTCCGGTACACTGGGCCAACAAAAAAGTTCTAGTGTCCTCTTTTGGGTACACTGAAAAAGTCCTAATGTCCATTTTTGGGTACATTGGAAAAAAGTCCTAGTGTCCTCTTTTGGGTACACTGGAGAAAAAAAGTCCTAATGTCCTCTTTTGGGTACATTGGAAAAAGTCCTAGTGTCCTCTTTTGGGTACACTGGAGAAAAAAAAAGTCCTAATGTCCTCTTTTGGGTACATTGGAGAAAAAAGTCCTAATGTCCTCTTTTGGGTACATTGGAAAAAGTCCTAGTGTCCTCTTTTGGGTACACTGGAGAAAAAAAGTCCTAATGTCCTCTTTTGGGTACATTGGAAAAAAATGTCCTAATGTCCTCTTTTTGGTACATTGGAAAAAGTCCTAGTGTCCTCTTTTGGGTACACTGGAGAAAAAAAAGTCCTAATGTCCTCTTTTGGGTACTCTGGAGAAAAAAAGTCCTAATGTCCTCTTTTGGGTACATTGGAAAAAGGTAGCCTCCATGGGCAATTTCAAAAAGTCCTTGCATGGTATTGCTAGGAAAAAAAACATGTGCAACTAGTTGATTCCAATTTTTTTGTTTGGAGCCCGGGCTTATATTTAAATATAATGTTACATACAAAAAAAATGTTAAATTATAAAAAAAAAGAATAATTATTTCGGCTGATGCAAGCTGAGTTTGATTAAAAATGTAAAACTAACCGTTATCGCGGAAAGAATAGATGATGAATGCGAAAGAACATTTTATTCGGCCGATATTCTAATGCTACAACAAGTATTTCTAACCAGTGATACTGACATTTTTATTTTTACTGCATGAATTTAAGGGTTGCTCAAAAGTATACATAGTGAAAAATGTGAATTTGAGTCTAAATCACGAGCGTATACTATATATTTAAATGAAAATTTTAAGATTGATCGAAAACAATGCTTTATAACTTAACAAACACTAAAAATGGTGGAATTGCAAGTGAATTCACTGCAATATAGGAGAATAAAACAATTATTTTGTAATTCTACGTAACATTTAGAAGTTTATGTTTGTAATTTTCAATATAATGGTTATTATTAAAAAAATAATAATGTCTGATTTTTAAAAGATAATTATTCATTTTTACCGTGTATATGTATATTTTTCTAATTTAAACATCCCTTTATTTGAAATGCAGAAATTGACGCAAATGTAACTAATTTAATATTCAATTTTACAATAATAACGAACTAGAATCATACAAAATATATTATTATTAATCTAATTTGAAAAGGAAAATACTAAAAGCATACTTGCAATTTTTATTTTGGAATAATAACAAAAGAAAAGTTAAAAAGAGAAAATTGAACAACAATACACATAAATTTGGTTAAAATATATAAGTTTGATTTTTAGTAAAAAAAATATCATCAGTATTATTTTAATAATGTGTATTTTAATGGTAACAAAATATATTATTATTAATCAAATTTGAAAAGGAAAATATTATTCATTACTTTGAAAAAAAACCAAAAGAATAAATTAAACAAGGTTCACATAAGTTTTCTTGATTTTTTTGAAAAAATATAATAATGTGTATTTTAATGGTAATAAAATATATTAGTATTAATCAAATTTGGAAAGAAAAATACTATTCATTACTTTGGAAAAAATCAAAAGAATAAATTAAACAAGGTTCACATAAGTTTTCTTGAATTTTTTGAAAAAATATAATAATGTGTATTTTAATGGTAACAAAATATATTATTATTAATCAAATTTGGAAAGAAAAAATACTATTCATTATTTTGGAAAAAATCAAAAGACTAAATTAAACAAGGTTCACATTAGTTTTCTTGAATTTTTTTGAAAAAATATGATAATGTGTATTTTAATGGTAACAAAATATATTATTATTAATCAAATTTGGAAAGAAAAATACTATTCATTATTTTGGAAAATTAAACAAGGTTCACATAAAAAAATCTCATCAGTTGTATATACGCTAAAAATAAGAAAAATTATATTAGTGAATAATATAGTGCTTATGAATTTTAAGAGCGTTAGTTAATTTACGCAATGTCACATTACAATATTATAATCTGAAATAAAAGATGTAATTAGAAAATTCATTCGAAAGTCTGTAATACGTCAATTATAACTAAACAAACTTATTTAATATTAATATTCGCCTATGGTAATTGATATTTTGAAATGTAATTGAAGACGGTTTATGTAATAGTTATTAATGACGAAGAAGATATTATTGTAATAGTGAAGAGAAAGATGTGTTTTGATTTAACAGTTAAAATATAGTTCGGATATTAAAAAGGCGAGGTTACATATATATGGCTTAAATTTAATTAATAATAAAAGTATTACAAGAGAAGCATCCATTATTATCAATATTTTTATATTAACTATAATTTTTTAGTCTTTGAATAAAGCAATTTTTGACAATATGTACATTTAACAATTTAGTTTAAATGAATAAGGATGATTCTTTTGTAACTTAATAAAATATATAATTTTAAAATATTTTCAAGAAGAAACTTTTGGATTAAGAGGGTTTCCTTGGTGTTTAAATTTAGAGAAATTTAATGACGGTTTTTCCGCCAGTTTGCATGTATGAGAATGAGAACAAGGATGCGGTCCCAAAGCGTTCTCACACATGGGCCAGCTTATCGAATATGATATCATTTTTATGATAGTTTTCCGGGAGAAACCTACAGTCTCCAAGTTCTCATTCTCACATTTTCGTTAGCTATTTTTAAATAAGTTATGATTTGCAGCTGTGTTAAAAGGAAACATATGTTTCTCTTTTCCAAACTGTATTTTGAGATTTTAGAAGACTTCCAAAAAATATTCTAATTATACCGGGTGTTTAAAACGTACGTATTACGGCTCGTACGTTACAACTGATACACATATACTTGTGAGAAATAGGTTCAAGAAAGGTACAGTCGATAAGTGATTGTTCATGAATTTTGTTATAATGGCTGTTTTCGCTAGTTGAAATTGTGTTCCTGCATATATTTCTTATCCAAAGAGATATATTTTCATCTTTTTTAATTTATATAAAATATAAAACAAAAGGAACTGATATACACGTATCTGTGTGCAAAATGTTTAAGCCACTTATCATCGAACAGCCTCCATAAATTAACTTTTTTATAACAAAGGGTTCTAGGAATAAACAGCCGGGGAAAAAAAAGACCCGGAAAAAAAGGCCAGGAAAAAAGAGCCATGGAAAAAAAACCAATGGAAAAAAAGTCTTGGAAAAAACCCAATAAACTGACTTTTGTCCATGTTCATGTTTACAATAGATTGTCTTTAGTACCAACGAGCGGGAGAGCTTCAAACTTTTGTAATGGGGGCGCAGTGGTCCGCGCATGTGGTCATGCAGCCGATTTGTTTTGGGTGAGCAGCTCACCCAAATTCGAATATCAGCTAGCTCAAGAGAAGTCACGGAGTTTTCCTTTGATTAGTAGCGCTGCTGACGCTGTTGGGATAACTGTTCCCCCAACGTGCTCTCAGTGTATAGGTTTGACGAGAAATGTGACGGGACGTAACTCTAATTTTTAAAGTCGTTGAATCATCTTTAACAAATTCCATTTTTAGATTGCCATCTTTGTCAAGCATTTCTGCTAAATAGGAAACAGCCTGAGCAAGTTGATAGGTACCAGTGAATAAAATTTTCAAATCATTTGTTGTTAATTCCGGAAAATCATTGAGATCATCTGAGCAGATAGTTCCAAACGGAAGTTTACGACGTAGCCATCCTGCTTCTTCTACTTTATCAGCCAAAGACAACTTCACATTTTTATGAGTTTGCATCTTTTGAAGAATATCACCGAAGTTATCCACATCAGAATGTAATCTTTTTCCGAAAATATTATTAAGAAAACATGCAATTCTGAAGTATGATCCAACTTTTGGTAATAACTTATTATCGATTTTATGATTAAGAAGAAGATATTTTTGCTTGATGACACCGTGAACGGATTCTACAGCCCTTCTTACTTTCTTAATTGTTTCCTTTTTCCTTTTAAGGCAGGCATCAAAACTCGAAATTTTTTTTCTTCCAACTTTTCTCTTACGTCACGAAATCCACGGTCAAGAACAAAAATATCACCTTCATTAACCAGCTTAGATAAACCTTCAGGATTTTCGAGAATTGTTTCCAAAATCTGGGCATCATTTTGATTCGCAAGCAAAGGTCCAACAATGTCTACAACATACCCGTCAGTTGTGCAGATGGTAAACGGTTTACAAAGGGGAACTTTCTTTTGGCCAGAGTACGATTTCCTTTGGTAATCATTATTAGAACTTTTTTGATGTCTAGCGTATGTGCCGTCGCATATCAAAAAAAGTTTATCGTTAGAATCGAATAAATGTTTTGCTATTTTAGTGGTATGGTTTAGAATGAGTTCATTCCGACTACAAGCATTCACTCCAAAACGAAGTGGCAAAACATCATCTTCAAATGATTTCATTACACTGGCCGAATAGTCCGAGACATCGTGTTCATTTTGCAATTGCAAAATTGACGCGATCATTGCATTCGAATTACCCGACCGTAATTTGAACAAAAAGACAACAATAGCTTAAATGACGGAACGGGAATGACTATTTCGCAATGAAGTTAACATGTCTTTCAGTTCATTTAATTGTTCCGAATTTAAGCCTGTAAAAATTTTGAGTTGTTTCTCAGAAATATTGTATTCCCCTATTTTATCAATCAATGTCGAGTCACATCTAATAGAAAGATTTCCATTAGTTTTGATAACTCAGATGCCGTACGGCTTGTAGTATTAGAATAGGCTTTCAGTTGGATAAGATCTTCTTCGTATATTCTATCGTTTATCAAGTGCATACGACAACATCGATTCCCAGATGGAATGTAGATTTGAGTTTTGATATAAGTTTTTATTCGTGTTTCCTCAGGAATGACACGTAAATGTTTTGTGCTGCCACAAAAGCAACATGATTTATGCGTTGCAATAGTTCTCCGAATAAAAACTTCCATACGTTCAACCTCAGAAACCGATGCTTTTGATTCAACTATTTCAAACGTGGGATCATTATATACCGAATCAGGCACAACATCATTTACGACATTTACTTCAGATTTCTCTGCAGATATATTTTTTCTATAAACAGACATTCTACATTTTTGACAAATAATGTCATTTACATTTATTGCTTGCTGCAAAGAAGTGGAGTAAATATTCGCTTCCTGTTGATTTGTTACTATTTTTTTTCGGCCTGTAGTATTTATTAAAAAAGTATTGCAACCAGGGCACTTTTGTCTTAGCAATACGGTCTTATTCATCTTGAAAATTATGAAGAAATAAGAATGTCAGATGTAAACAAAAGAATGTAAAAAGTAAAATTCTCCAGAATCACAGAGATATAACTCCGAAAAAAATACTAAATATAAACCTGCACTCAGCTATACCGATTTACATAGACTATATGAATCAAAGCACAATATCATATACAAGTGTCAGGTCGCACCGCCCGGATTCCTAATCTACTAAAAAAAGGATGGATTTCGATAACGAGAATGAAATGGCTATCGAATAAAAGGAACGATGCCTACCGGAGAAGAAGTCACCTATTGCCTCGCAGTTCTTCTATATAGGAGTCTCGTGTCAACAATCACGCCGACATCACACCGGATAATAAAATATCTCATTGACATCGGTTAAGGTCGACCTATACTATATACACTCAGCACCGGTTTTTGTTTCGGTCCAATTTAACTTCGTACATTTCAACACTGTGCATTAAACACGAAAAAACATTTGAATATTTATATTGGCTACACATGAGTCTCAACTGTATATAACATAGTATTTTTAGTCAGTGCGTGCGTGCGTGAGTGCACGGGTGTGTGCGAATGCGCAAGTCAAGCAGGACGACCATGGTTTATAATTTTTTATTCAAAAACTATATTTTTTAAAAATTTGAGAAAAATATATATATATATATATGAAAGGGGACATTGTAAGGTACCTCAAGAAAAAAGATGAAGGTGGTCACATAAAAAATTATGCCAAAAAAAAATTTTGAAAATTTCAAATCAGTTTTTTACTTATTAAAAAAAAAAAAAAAAAAATATTTTTTCTCTCAAATTGTCTTACCTACGTTTCTAACATATTTCAAGTTCATTAAAATCGATCCAGTAGTTTTCGAGAAAAATTAGTTTTTTTATTTTTCTTTCCCCCTCCATAACTTTTTCGAAAAAGCGAATTTTGAGTTCATACTTTCAGAAATTTGTACTCATCGGGGTAGCAATATATGGACCCAGTTCGGGTGACAGAGCTGTGGGGGCATTTTTTGTATAGTTAACACCCTATGCCCTTTGTATTTTTTGACGTAAAAATGTTCTTTCGAATAGATTGGATGGGTATAAATGAATGTAATAAATTATAATCATTTTAATTATTCAAATTATGGTTATTGTTGTTGTTATTGTTATTATTATTACGTAAATAGCAACTTTTAACAGCAACATTTGTTTTTGATCTCGCTCAATCTGCTGAAAATTGATAAATTTTTGGATAAAATCCCTACCAGATCAGCCACAGTGTGAAATTTGGCCCCCTTTATTTTTTTTGTTATTATTATTACTATTATTATGAATAATTCAATTTCAATACCAGTAGATAACTGATTTTTAACCTAAATTTGTACGCTTGTTTTTACACAAAAATTGTAATTGTTACTAATTTTTACTTTTTTGCATGAAACTTCAGACGGCTATAGCTCTTCAACAATTATTCATCGTAGAAACTTCAACAGATGCTCACTTTACGCAGACAATTTCATGCTCTTCAAAATAGTTCGGATACTACCACTGTCTAAATGGAGCCAAAAAATACTTATTTACAAAAAAAGTACTTGAAAATGACAATTTTTCATATTTTTCGTTTGTACCATCGTGGATTTATGATCAAAATGATTTTTTTCTTAAACATAAAGATTCAAAATTTCATTATTTGCAACTTTTATTATATGCACTTTTCCCACACGAAGCACGGTTTTCGAGTAATTATTGATTTCATCGCAAAAAACGTTCCAATTATGCGTTAATTTGTTTTTTAAACGTTCATATCTCAAAATAAATATTAGTACATATTGAACGCACAACATTACATAAAAAAATGAAAATTGTTCTTAATTTCATCCTCTACAACTTTTATTTGAAGTATTTTGCGATGCGAATGGTTATTTTTTACTTCTAATCGAAAAACGCGCGTTACAGTTACTCTAAAAAACTGCCAATATTTGATAAAAACTATATCGGCTTCTATTGGTTGTAGAAGCTGTTTTAAAAGTCAAAATTGTGTAGAATTTCCCCAAATACAATTTTCTTGAATTTCTTTTTTTGTTTAATGTGATATTTTTAGAGTTATTTCAGAAAAACCCATTTTTTGGACACATTTTTCCTAGTTAACCCTTGTAGTCTGATAGCGTGAAGTTTTGCATCACCATACCTGGACTAACCTGGAAAAGTGTGGTGATGCAAATATTTATGTATAGATTCTTTTTTATAGATTCACTGAAATCGGCAATAATGTTGAAAATTTGTTTCCTCGATATGTACATCCATTATTTTCTAATAGTTATATCGCATTTGTCTGAAGTAGATTGAGATTCTACACTGAAAAAAGTTGTCTACTAAATTTTGATTGATAAGTGTACCACTTTCAGACGGGACCAACATCTTCCAAAATCTGTAGAACAAATCATACATTAAATAGAAGATGGTCTACTCATAATTAGTACTTAAGCAACAAATTTTAGTGAACAGTTTACCAATTTTCAGAACACGGAGTATGTTGAAATTTGTAGCACTATTATATCGAAATTTGGAGGACCGAAATAAAAATATATATTGGTTTCGCACACGTATATCAGAGAAAAAAAAAATATATATATATATTTCTTATATAGTAACTGCCCTAGTTTTCATGTAATCCATGCGCTTGCGAGAAACAGCTAGTCCCGCTTCGCCACGTCGCGCATCGTCGGTAACTCAATGATTGCGTGATATATAATATATCAACGGACGGTAACTCTACTGGTAGCGATGCCGGTTGAAGTATGTACATGCACGTGAGAAACTAAATTTTGGTAAACCACTCCTGGTATACCCCGCATTGAAAATTGGAAGACAGTTTACCATTCATTGGTTGAAGTTATCCACTCTTTGTTAGAAAGTTTACCATTTTTTCGTAAATGAGGGTCGTATCCAAAAGTGGTAGACGAGTCAACCAAAATTTAGTACACAGCTTTTTTTAGTGTACGCTACTAACGAATTTTCCATTATGTAGCACGAATCATGGGATTAAAAGTAATTAAGTTCCAAACCAATACATCCCTGCGTTGGGAATAACATACAAGCATGACTGGCAGAAATAAGTAAGAAATATCACCATTTTACATGCAAAATACAAATAAAATATTCTTTCTTTCTCATTGCTAAAATAAATCTGTTGATAAATGTCGTAGTTTTGAAAAGTAGAGTAAAGATGTCAAAACCAAAGTTAAACCCCAAAATCAATAGTGCAATGTATAAATCCATTCAGAAGTTTAAAGGGAATCACCAAATTTATTTTGATCTCTTTATTTTTGTTTCTTTATCATTTTCGACCTACAAAATTATAGCGTGTCGAACAATTAAACATTCATATTGTTTATCACTTTAGACATTTTCTTTTTTCACCACTTGTAAGTCGAATCCATTTAAAATTCATATTTCGTGATATTTTTAAAAAGTATGAAAAATGCAAGAAAAAAATCCAGGGTACGAGTGAAAGGTTAAAAAGTAAGTAAATTCAGAGCATCTGAATAAGAAACTTACAAAAATTTGTGTTATTGACAACATTTGGAGTAATAAATTTTGGTAAACAATAAAAAAAAATTGTTTATAAAAATGTAAACAAACACGTATTCCTTTATTTTTCAAGTAGAATATTGCATCTTGAAGTTAATTATTAACGTACCATCGGTTTGCCTGCATCATTTTACAATTAGATGGATTCCGCATATTCGTAGTGTAATGATTATTTATCTGGGATTAAAAATGTGGGAGAAAGAGTGAGATCAATTGAGAAAGGGAGCAAAAGATAAATGTGAAACATTCGATGTGCGGGTCGATAACGTGGATTCCTATTTGCGGCCGGGATTTTCTAACATGCGTCGGTAACGCAAGTTCCTTCTCCATGGTCGGTGATCTAAATTAGACGGGGAAGTGATAAAGAAGGGAGAGTATTACGTTTTCCTCGTCGATGCCAGAAAGAAAGGAGGGGGCAATGGAGCATTTGTGGGGAGAAGACGACTTTTGGCGAAGGAATTTTCATTATCTGGTCATCGGGCAGAGGAGATAGTAACGAAAATCAAAAGTCTTCCGTTTTTTCGTTCTACTGAAACGAATGGTCGTCGGGCGTCATTCCAGTTCTGGGCTGCAAATAAAGATATACAACGCGCTGTGAAATTGTGGACTTCGATCGATCAAGCGATCGAAGTCACTGGTGAGTGTAACCGCCATTACCTTTTTTCTTACCCGGAATTTTTGGGACTGGTTATCTGCTGGCTTTACTTTTTCATAGCAGCTGCCGATTTAAGGCGAAGTACAATTGGAGGAAATTGGCCCCCAGTTTTCTGGAAATCAAGTGCTGCAGTGGTGCAGAAATCTCCTTGGATAACCGAAGACAACCTGGTTTTATCTCTCAATTATTTCGAGCGTAAGGACGCCATCTTTTCGGTTTTTTCATGGGCCATTCTTTTGCCACGAAGTTCAGGGCGATTTTCCTCACGGACATCGGGATCCACGACTTCTACTCCAACACACCAATTAAGGTTCACGAAGTGTTGAACGCTCAACTTTCTCACGGACAAAAATAAGTGTGTGGTTAAAGTGCGGTATTTTCGGAAATTTGCACGTTATATATTAATTTGACATAATCATTATTTAGCTTTTAGTTCGTCCCGCGAATCAAATGATCGAAATTAGATTGCACCGACCTTTCGGGAAATCGGTCCGATAGAATTTGAATGACGATTGATCGTGAAACGTTGTCCTTTGTTGACCTTTTTATATTTTCGAGGGTTTACTCCAATTCCGTATCGAAATTGGAAATAAGCGAAAACTCACTATATTCCTGATTAGTAATTCACCCGTCTTCTCGTTGAAAGACTTGGGGGTTGAGTTCAAGGGCGCGTCAAGGTCATACGGTGCAACGGTCACGATTAAGCGTAGTTCGGGATACCACGTATTTGTAGGTTACCAGCGGGTGAACGGCGTGCGAGTTAACAGCGAACCAGTTGAGACTTTAATAGGAAATACTCGTGTTTATATATTTTTTTTATTATGATTTTGAGACTCATCAGTAAATGAAAGCATCTATTCTTATTTTACGAGTTCGTTCCATTGGGTACCCGTAATTATTTCCCTCAAATCTACAAGTATCGATTTCCGTAGCCAAAAAATAAGACGCGGAGCCGAGCATAAAAGGCGTATTAGTAAAGTAATGGCAATATATGGGAAATTAGAGTACCTCAAATAAAAAATCCCATTACAGTAGTTTAAAATGCATGCTAGAAATCGATTGGTTACAAAATAAGCATAAAAAAGTCGGCGTTGAAAATTATTAAAAATTGTGTGTTTTTAATGTTTTTTATGTTATTAAAAAATGTAAGAAAAGTGACAATTTTAATAATCAAATTTGTCAGTCTTTGACTCTTCTAAAAAGTCTTGTTATTAATAAATACTAAATTTCAACAGATAATATTGGATTTGTACTTCATTGCCTAGAATATGCTCAACTGAAATATTTTTTTGGAAGTAATATTGAAATAATTATGAAATAATAATGAAAATTAATAATCAATAATATGCATATTTACAGGGATATCATTTTTACCCATCAACATTCACTTAAAAGTTGTTGTGTGACTTTTTTTTTAAATATCTATCGACAGTTGTCAGTGAAAATACAATGTAAATTCACAATATTATAAAAAAAAATTCTATTATAAAAGAATTATTCTTTACCAACAAATAAAAATACTTGTAATAAATAATTTCAAACAGTGCATAAGACGCGTCTTTATTACTTGCACGTTTTGAAGAATACGTTTATAATTTTATCTATCTTCAAAGTCTGTTCTTTTACAAATAATAATTATGAATTTACATTATTTTTCTCGATTAATATTTAGAAACTGAAGAGCATCGCGATTCAGGGCCCAAAATAAAAAAATTCTTTAAAAAAAATTGTCTTATCACAATTTTTAAGTTATATCTGGGTATTCGACATAATTTTATAAGGTTTTACAATTCTCCACCTGACCAATCCCATTTCAAATCCCGTGGTGAAAAACGTATCAAATTTAAAATGGTAAATGCAGGGAACTTCTGGTTTTGATTCCAGAAGTATTTTTAGCCAACTTTTTCGAAATTTATGAAATTTCCGTCTTCGATGCTATTTTAATATTTATTTTTAAAATTAATTTCAAAAATACAGATTGATGGTGATAAATATTTTCGGATTTGTCATATTTTTCTAATATTTATCACCATCAATCTGTATTTTTAAAATTAATTTTAAAAATAAATATTAAAATAGCCACGAAGACGGAAATTTCATGAATTTCGAAAAAGTAGGCTAAAAATACTTCTGGAATCAAAACCAGAAGTTCTCTGCATTTACCATCTTTACGAACTGTAATAGTCATAGGAATTTTAATTAATTAATGTTAACGGTTCATTTGCAGACAAAAATAATGTTTAAAATCATGTTTTATACTATTTTTATTGTTCCTTTAGGTAAATTAAGAGATACGTATTTTTTTGTTTTGCACAAAATCTCTCGCTGGCGATTTCATTTTTGTCCGAAACAGGTAGGAAATTATTTTTAAATCTGTCTATTTCCGTTAAAAATCGATATTTTAACATTCTGTTTTCTTAATTCAGTAGTGTTTTAAATGTTCTTTCATGACCATTTTGAAATTTTACAAAATTTTGAAAATTAATAAAATGGCGGTCACATAAAGAAAAAGATAAACTTAATTTTCAAAATTCTATTTTTTTTTTTATCATAATTAGACAGTATAAAAAGAAAAGTTTTCCAATAAGTTTGGTCTGCGCTAAAACGGTGTGAAAGCGTCAAGATTTTTTCTCTAAAAAAAAGAAATCGTTATTTATCAGGTTAATCAGGACATTTTTCTTTCATATATTAAGAATATTACAATAAATATTACAACCCTACTTAGCGCCACCCATGATGAACGACATGCTAGGATTCTCATCTCATCCCATTGGAGCACTTTTTGAAGTGAGTCTCATTGCCTTTCATGAATTGGGGTGCTTTTTGAATTGTAATTGTTTCACGATTAGATAAGTAGATGTATGCTTCATCTGTAACATGAAACCTGAACGACGCGTTCATTTTTATATACTGACGGATGAATATTTTTCAACGAATGTCTTCCACCGGTCGTTAACAATAGCACGCATTTATTCTTAAAATATAATCAAATTGTTTATTAACCAACAGCAATTGCCCTGTGGTCGGTGCGACGCACAGTCGCTCTTTCAGGTGAAAGGTTCCTGATAGGGATCCATACTTGGAAGGGTGACTATGAAAAATAATAAATAAAAATGAGCGTTGCGCCCGCTACGGCAAAGATAGCAGGCCGATTGCTGAGTGGGAGACACGGCTGCTTTACTATCAGAGGGTAACCCCTGATGATAAAGTAGTTTGTCGACTGTATCTGTCTGGGGTTTCCGTAGTTTTCCCAGACCCCGTGCAAATGCGATACAGAGGGGACTCAAGACGTTCTACGGGGCGCAGTAATGGGGGGACTGGCTCTGGGTGGGTGTTGCCATGTATTGTCTCATGTATTGTCTTGTAAATGTCTTCGATTGTATGTCCGACCTATTTATCCGAGAGCCGACCTGCGAACAGGCAAAATAAATGTCATTAAAGCGGGGGATAATTCCTATCCTTTATCCTTTTATCCTTTAAATTGTTTATTAATAATAATATTTGAAAATTTCTATGGCTAATAGATATGATCCAAATTTCTCTTTTATTTTACTAACTGAATGATGACGTTGCTGTAACCTGATAAATGCCGATTAAGAAAAAAAAAAACTTGACGCTTCCACACCATTTTAGCGCAGACCAAACCTATTGGAAAACATTCCTTTTTATATTGTCTAATCATAAAAAAAATTAGAATTTTGAAAAATGATGTTTTTGAGAAATATGGCCGCCATTTTGTTAATTTTCAAACTTTATAAAATTTCAAAATGGCCATGAAAGAACATTTTAAACACTACTAAATTAAGAAAACAGAATGCTAAAATATCCAATAGGTTTGGTCTGCGCTAAAATGGTGTGGAAGCGTCAAGTTTTTTTTTTTCTTAATCGGCATTTATCAGGTTACAGCAACGTCATCATTCAGTTAGTAAAATAAAAGAGAAATTTGGATCATATCTATTAGCCATAGAAATTTTCAAATATTATTATTAATAAACAATTTAAAGGATAAAAGGATAAAGGATAGGAATTATCCCCCGCTTTAATGACATTTATTTTGCCTGTTCGCAGGTCGGCTCTCGGATAAATAGGTCGGACATACAATCGAAGACATTTACAAGACAATACATGAGACAATACATGGCAACACCCACCCAGAGCCAGTCCCCCCATTACTGCGCCCCGTAGAACGTCTTGAGTCCCCTCTGTATCGCATTTGCACGGGGTCTGGGAAAACTACGGAAACCCCAGACAGATACAGTCGACAAACTACTTTATCATCAGGGGTTACCCTCTGATAGTAAAGCAGCCGTGTCTCCCACTCAGCAATCGGCCTGCTATCTTTGCCGTAGCGGGCGCAACGCTCATTTTTATTTATTATTTTTCATAGTCACCCTTCCAAGTATGGATCCCTATCAGGAACCTTTCACCTGAAAGAGCGACTGTGCGTCGCACCGACCACAGGGCAATTGCTGTTGGTTAATAAACAATTTGATTATATTTTAAGAATAAATGCGTGCTATTTTTAACGACCGGTGGAAGACATTCGTTGAAAAATATTCATCCGTCAGTATATAAAAATGAACGCGTCGTTCAGGTTTCATGTTACAGATGAAGCATACATCTACTTATCTAATCGTGAAACAATTACAATTCAAAAAGCACCCCAATTCATGAAAGGCAATGAGACTCACTTCAAAAAGTGCTCCAATGGGATGAGAATCCTAGCATGTCGTTCATCATGGGTGGCGCTAAGTAGGGTTGTAATATTTATTGTAATATTCTTAATATATGAAAGAAAAATGTCCTGATTAACCTGATAAATAACGATTTCTTTTTTTTAGAGAAAAAATCTTGACGCTTTCACACCGTTTTAGCGCAGACCAAACTTATTGGAAAACTTTTCTTTTTATACTGTCTAATTATGATAAAAAAAAAAATAGAATTTTGAAAATTAAGTTTATCTTTTTCTTTATGTGACCGCCATTTTATTAATTTTCAAAATTTTGTAAAATTTCAAAATGGTCATGAAAGAACATTTAAAACACTACTGAATTAAGAAAACAGAATGTTAAAATATCGATTTTTAACGGAAATAGACAGATTTAAAAATAATTTCCTACCTGTTTCGGACAAAAATGAAATCGCCAGCGAGAGATTTTGTGCAAAACAAAAAAATACGTATCTCTTAATTTACCTAAAGGAACAATAAAAATAGTATAAAACATGATTTTAAACATTATTTTTGTCTGCAAATGAACCGTTAACATTAATTAATTAAAATTCCTATGACTATTACAGTTCGTAAAGATGGTAAATGCAGAGAACTTCTGGTTTTGATTCCAGAAGTATTTTTAGCCTACTTTTTCGAAATTCATGAAATTTCCGTCTTCGTGGCTATTTTAATATTTATTTTTAAAATTAATTTTAAAAATACAGATTGATGGTGATAAATATTAGAAAAATATGACAAATCCGAAAATATTTATCACCATCAATCTGTATTTTTGAAATTAATTTTAAAAATAAATATTAAAATAGCATCGAAGACGGAAATTTCATAAATTTCGAAAAAGTTGGCTAAAAATACTTCTGGAATCAAAACCAGAAGTTCCCTGCATTTACCATTTTAAATTTGATACGTTTTTCACCACGGGATTTGAAATGGGATTGGTCAGGTGGAGAATTGTAAAACCTTATAAAATTATGTCGAATACCCAGATATAACTTAAAAATTGTGATAAGACAATTTTTTTTAAAGAATTTTTTTATTTTGGGCCCTGAATCGCGATGCTCTTCAGTTTCTAAATATTAATCGAGAAAAATAATGTAAATTCATAATTATTATTTGTAAAAGAACAGACTTTAAAGATAGATAAAATTATAAACGTATTCTTCAAAACGTGCAAGTAATAAAGACGCTTCTTATGCACTGTTTGAAATTATTTATTACAAGTATTTTTATTTGTTGGTAAAGAATAATTCTTTTATAATAGAATTTTTTTTTATAATATTGTGAATTTACATTGTATTTTCACTGACAACTGTCGATAGATATTTAAAAAAAAAGTCACACAACAACTTTTAAGTGAATGTTGATGGGTAAAAATGATATCCCTGTAAATATGCATATTATTGATTATTAATTTTCATTATTATTTCATAATTATTTCAATATTACTTCCAAAAAAATATTTCAGTTGAGCATATTCTAGGCAATGAAGTACAAATCCAATATTATCTGTTGAAATTTAGTATTTATTAATAACAAGACTTTTTAGAAGAGTCAAAGACTGACAAATTTGATTATTAAAATTGTCACTTTTCTTACATTTTTTAATAACATAAAAAACATTAAAAACACACAATTTTTAATAATTTTCAACGCCGACTTTTTTATGCTTATTTTGTAACCAATCGATTTCTAGCATGCATTTTAAACTACTGTAATGGGATTTTTTATTTGAGGTACTCTAATTTCCCATATATTGCCATTACTTTACTAATACGCCTTTTATGCTCGGCTCCGCGTCTTATTTTTTGGCTACGGAAATCGATACTTGTAGATTTGAGGGAAATAATTACGGGTACCCAATGGAACGAACTCGTAAAATAAGAATAGATGCTTTCATTTACTGATGAGTCTCAAAATCATAATAAAAAAAATATATAAACACGAGTATTTCCTATTAAAGTCTCAACTGGTTCGCTGTTAACTCGCACGCCGTTCACCCGCTGGTAACCTACAAATACGTGGTATCCCGAACTACGCTTAATCGTGACCGTTGCACCGTATGACCTTGACGCGCCCTTGAACTCAACCCCCAAGTCTTTCAACGAGAAGACGGGTGAATTACTAATCAGGAATATAGTGAGTTTTCGCTTATTTCCAATTTCGATACGGAATTGGAGTAAACCCTCGAAAATATAAAAAGGTCAACAAAGGACAACGTTTCACGATCAATCGTCATTCAAATTCTATCGGACCGATTTCCCGAAAGGTCGGTGCAATCTAATTTCGATCATTTGATTCGCGGGACGAACTAAAAGCTAAATAATGATTATGTCAAATTAATATATAACGTGCAAATTTCCGAAAATACCGCACTTTAACCACACACTTATTTTTGTCCGTGAGAAAGTTGAGCGTTCAACACTTCGCGAACCTTAATTGGTGTGTTGGAGTAGAAGTCGTGGATCCCGATGTCCGTGAGGAAAATCGCCCTGAACTTCGTGGTAAAAATCGAAAAATAGGCGAAAACCAAATCCATTTATCGCCTGTTTTCTGATTATTAACGTCTCCCCGCGGACTCAATTTTTATCAAAACGAAACGTATGAGGGAGCGAATTCTTCGCCTTTTCAAACTCTCCAACGTTGTTTATATGACCTTTCGCGAGCATTTTACGGAAATGAGTTAGACGCAAAAAAAGTCATTTTTACCCTTTTTAGGTCGATAACTGGCGAAACATACATTGCAGGTGATATGCTCTACAAGGTAAGTTGTAGCGCTATAAAAAACCTTCAAAATCAGTCATCATTCATTAAAGTAACATTAAAACGAGCGGAGTTATTGCGAAAAAACTATTATTGTTTTTTAAACTGCAATGGCTCGAATTCTGAGCTTCAGATCCGATTTTGGTATGAAACTTTCTTACTCAAAATTATGTTAGGATTCACCCCCTGCAATATTATTCGGGAGTTCTGGGACGCCCTGATGTCCTTAATTTTCAGCTAAGGTTTTATTTCTTTTCTTCATCATTTTCGACCAAAAAACATATAGAGTGGTACAAATGTCCAAATTGTAATTTTTTATCAGTTCATAATTTTCCATTCTTTACCACTTTTTTCAAATCCACGTGAGAAGTTTAAAATTACAAAATATGCATAGAAAAAAAAAATCATCACCAAGTGAAGGTTAAAAAGGTCATCGAGACCGCGCGGATTTCGATGAAGAAAAAAATAATTAACAACTTTTCTATTTGGCACATTTCGATTAAATGACATTTAGAGGTGGAGGTTTTGAGTTGAAGTTTCCCATTTAAATAACATGGGTGGAATTTTGTCTGTTTTAATTTTTTTTTCGTAGAAGCGACTAAGTGAAAAAATTCGAACGCCTAAAATTTTGAAAAAATATACATCTCGGAATATATCTAATTTTTTTTAGATTTTTTCAGCTAGCCCTTTAAATTGTGTGGGCTACGCAATCTCACAAACGTATCAAATACAGTTTAAAGGTAGGCATCAAATTAGTTTTATGCTTAGAGAAAACTAGTTAAAACATGTTATTTAAATGGGAAACTTCAACTCAAAACCTCCACCTCTAAATGTCATTTAACCCCTTCGCTGCAGCAAGAATTTCACAAAAAGTGCCCAAAATGCGGGACAAAAAATCTGGTTAGATTTTACTGTAACTTGGTGTATAGGAGTTTCTTGGAACGCCGATTACGAATTTGAAGTCAGATTTCGAAAATTTAAAATGGCAGATTCAATATTGCGGGCAAATTGTCTAAATAACAATCATTTCGCCTGACACTTGTTACTCAGGGTTTCGGGGTCGCTGATTACGAATCTGAAGTTACATTTTTGAACATTCAAAATGGCCGATTCAATATGGCGGACGTCTTAATCAAAATTCGAACTAATTACGAATATTATATCAGTTTTTGCATGTACAATATTACGGCAATTTGTTATTCATATGTCAATAATGCTGCTCGTAGCAGGTTGGCAATAGAAACGCTCTGGTTATTATTTATAGAATATTCATACGGAATTTTGTATTTTTTTCAAAAAATTCTTCGATTTTGCATCTACAAATCTATATTTTTAGTTTTTATAGATATTTTACAGAGTTTATTATCTATCCAGATTATTCCGTGTAAATTTCAACATTTTGTTATGTACTCCTGAGTTATCGTGTTACATATCGAAAAACAAAATTGATCTCGGAATATGTCTAATTTTTTTCAGATTTTTTCAGCTAGCCCTTTAAATTGTGTGGGCTACGCAATCTCACAAACGTATCAAATACAGTTTAAAGGTAGGCATCAAATTAGTTTTATGCTTAGAGAAAACTAGTTAAAACTTGCTGAATTTACTTGAAACTTGTTACTCCGGAGTTTTTGGGATCGCTGATTACGAATCCGACGTCACATTTACAAAATTCAAAATGGCGGAACAAAAGTAAAAAATTAAATCGAGAATGATTTGTTATTACTGACTCAGAATGTAACGTCAAAATTGAAAAACGGCGGATGTAACACGGCGCTTAAGAAGGTCAAATATATTGATATGCTTTAAAAAAGTGTCGAAGTCATAGAAAGAAGTTTTAGAAAATAAATTATACGCATATTTCACGCCACGAAACAAACAAGTATTTTCTACTTCGTTAATTTAAAATACAATTTACTGCTCTGAGGATTAACGCGGTTTGTATCAACGCAACATGAAGGTTCATATGGTGTTTACACTTGCTTATAATTTTTGTAAAGGTATAACTTGTATAAAACAAAAGAAATTTACCAAAATTAAAAAATAAGCTTAGCCAAATGATGTTTTTCCCCCAAAAAATCTCTCATAATAAATTTCCTTTTAAAAGCGCACGTTTCTCTCTAAATTGTTTAGAGTAAAAATTTAGCCATTCCTGCTAATTCACTCCACATGGTGTGCCTGAATCAGTTTCAAACTCAAGGTGATATAACTTGAAATATTCCTTCTGAAATTAAAAGTGTGTAATGTGTACAAATTTTTCCCGCAAAAAAGAAAATCATCAAATAAGTCGTTTTTAAGAACTGCTCATTACAAATATTAATTCATTAACACATTATTTAAAAATAAATGTACATGGGTTTTTGAGATCACTCATTACGAATTTAAACTCAGAATTTCGAAATTTAAAATGGCGGATCCAATATGGCGGACAAAAATCTAAAATATTAATAAAAATAAACGAAACTTTGTATTCGCATGTTTTTAAGGTCGCTGATTACGAATCTGAACCCAAAATTTCTAATTTCAAAATAGCGGATCCAATATGGCGGTCCAAAATCTAAAATATTACTAAAAATAAACGAAAGTTTGTATTCGTACTTATTTAAGGTCGCTGATTACGAATCTAAACTCAGAATTTCGAAATTCAAAATGGCGGATCCAATATAGCGGATAAAACTCTAAAATATTAATAAAAATAAACGAAACTTTGTATTCACATGTTTTTAAGGTCGTTGATTACGAATCTGAATTCAGAATTTCGAATTTCAAAATGGCGGACAAAACAAACAATTTAACTAAATATAGTAAGGCTTTTTATTCAAGAAAATGCTTGTTTTAAATATTAAATTATCAAAATACATGAACGTGCAAATGACTTCCTATTTTTTTTATATCGGCTGCAATTTTTTCCTTGATTTATTTACAAAAAAGGTGATACGTAATCTTTTGAATTTTGGCTGAAATATTCTTTTTACCGCTCAGTTATAAACAAAGTAATTTTGGCTATAAATAATGTAGTTGTTATTATTTTTAATAAAAAATTCCATAATTTTCGGTTGTTTGTAAGTTTAATAACTTTCGACAAGGTATAGTAATCGTATAGTTTGTTTAATGCAGTTTAACTTTTTATATTTCGATCCGTCATCTTCCCAGCAATCGAAAATGGATTGGTGCGTATAAAAAGGGATTAGTTTCATAATGTTTGATTCCCGATTTTGTCCAATTTCAAAACCAATATATTGTCCAATAAACTTGAATTCATAAATAGGGTTGCTAATATTATGAATACATTTAAATCCAAATATACTAAATTCGAAATATCGCGTTGAATAGTTTTGAATTAAAAAATAATAGAAACCGAAAATGCATCAAGAATCGAATACATTTGAATTCATAAACAGTGTATCCTTTGTTGTGAATAAATTTCAATCCAAATATACGAAATATGAAATTTCTCAGTTGAATACATTTGAATCCAAAAATGATAAAATCTGAAAATGCATCAAGCAACCAATACATTTGAATCCATAAAAAGTATTGCAAATGAAAATTTTAATCCTTTTCTATACATTTAAATCCCGATTCTGCTTCTTTTTCAATCCCTTTTAATACATTTTCGATTGCTGGGTTGGATCCGCCATTTTGAATTTGGCAAATCTGAGGCCAGAATCGTAATCAGCGACCCCAAAAACACCGGAGTAACAAATTGCATCTGTGTTCCTTGGAAAGAAAAATGTATGCTTCAAAGGGTGAAATTTTGTAACGCATTTTTCACGGCTAACATCAACAAAGTGAACTTTGGACTTCGACACTTTTTTAAAGCATATATTTGACATTCTTAAGCGCCGTGTTACATCCGCCGTTTTTCAGTTTTGACGTTACATTCTGAGTCAGTAATAACAAATCATTCTCGATTTAATTTTTTACTTTTGTTCCGCCATTTTGAATTTTGTTAATGTGACGTCGGATTCGTAATCAGCGATCCCAAAAACTTCGAAGTAACAAGTTTCAAGTAAATTCAGCAAGTTTTAACTAGTTTTCTCTAAGCATAAAACTAATTTGATGCCCACCTTTGAACTGTATTTGATATGATTGTGAGATTGCGTAGCCCACACAATTTAAAGGGCTAGCTGAAAAAATCTAAAAAAAATTAGATATATTCCGAGATGTATATTTTTTCAAAATTTTAGGCGTTCGAATTTTTTCACTTAGTCGTAGCAGGTCCCCCCACCCCCCCCCCCCCCCACCCCCCCCCCCCCCCACCCCCCCCCCCCCCCACCCCCCCCCCCCCCCACCCCCCCCCCCCCCCACCCCCCCCCCCCCCCACCCCCCCCCCCCCCCACCCCCCCCCCCCCCCACCCCCCCCCCCCCCCACCCCCCCCCCCCCCCACCCCCCCCCCCCCCCACCCCCCCCCCCCCCCACCCCCCCCCCCCCCCACCCCCCCCCCCCCCCACCCCCCCCCCCCCCCACCCCCCCCCCCCCCCACCCCCCCCCCCCCCCACCCCCCCCCCCCCCCACCCCCCCCCCCCCCCACCCCCCCCCCCCCCCACCCCCCCCCCCCCCCACCCCCCCCCCCCCCCACCCCCCCCCCCCCCCACCCCCCCCCCCCCCCACCCCCCCCCCCCCCCACCCCCCCCCCCCCCCACCCCCCCCCCCCCCCACCCCCCCCCCCCCCCACCCCCCCCCCCCCCCACCCCCCCCCCCCCCCACCCCCCCCCCCCATCTTTTACGTGAATTGATGTTCAAGTGTTATCTCCTCGTTATTATGTATCATCTCTTATGTATCAAACTCGATCATTAATTACTCTGAGTGATCAAATTCAATACTTCAGTCTGTGGTGTAGTCTGAGGGGTTTTATATAATATATAACATTACAGCACCGTCTCGAAGTAGGTGTAAGACATATTTTAGTACAAGGCTAAAATTGTATGGAAATAAATGTACAAGATTGTGGTAATAAAAATCACTTGTACATTATTTATTAATCTGTTTTAGTCACTTATATTTTATTTAATAAAAAAATTCATTTTATACATTATATGGAAAAGTACAGTGCTTTGACTCTGCGTGTGAATTATACTAAAAAATGTCGATTGAGACACGAGACTGAGCAAAGGTTTTTATTATTTATATATACTGCCTTTGCTCTTTTTAGTATAATTCACACACAGAGTCAAAGCTCTGTACTTTTCCATACAATGTATAAAATGAATTTTTTCATGAAATAAAATATAAGTGACTAAAACAGATTAATAAATAATGCACAAGTGATTTTTATTACCAGAATCTTGTACATTTATTTCCATACAATTTTAGCCTTGTACTAAAATATGTCTTACACATACTTCGAGATGAATGTGCTGTTATGTCTATCAAATATAATTCATAATTTTACGTGAGAGAATTGGTCCGAATAAATTCATTATTGATCAACAATTTAGCGATCTTGCTTTTTGAAAAATACGTCGTTTTCTTGGTCTCGAGTAAGGTTTTCAAATTGTCCTCAACTGCTTCATAATTATATGCTGCAAGCATAAATTGTCCCTCGTAGATTTTCATCAATACTTCATAGACGTAGTTATATGTTTCGGAGTCACCACTTTCTATACGGAACAGTTATCGAACGCATAAAAACAACGACATCTATTATGCACAAATTGCAAATGTATATGTCAATGTAGTAAGTGTAACAGTCAATTATACGTGAAAAATGCGACGAAATATATACGTAATACCCATGTGATTACGTGATGTAACTTTCAGCCCCCTAAAATCGAATATTACACTCGCTGCATTACAAAAATAAATGTACCTTCACGGAAAAAAATTAATGATTACAATTATTACTTCACATATAGAAAGAGTAGAAAATGTTAGTTTAAAGAACTAATTTATAAATATATGTATATTAATGAGGATAACATATAATATACATAAATAACAAACATGCACTTATTTTGACAACCTTGTTAAATACTATATGCCTCAGATGTTTGCTATATACATTTTTTATAAATATGAGATATATTATTAATTGCAAATAAATATAATAAAATTGTCATTCCACGATAGCTGCAATTTTCTGTTCTTGTATATGTGATGCATTGTTGAATAATGTTCGAGTATCTCTAATATTTTACAATTTAACTACATCTGACTGATTTTGTTATCGAACCAGGCAACTATTTTTTTCCGTGTACTATAAGAATAAATAATGATTTACTACTGTATTTTATTACCATACAATATGTATATTGTATAATAATAAAATTAATTCTACCTTTACTGAGGATATGGTTACATAAAAATTATGTACACTTTGAATGGTTGTAATATTTTGTCATCCTTACAGATTTCAAAATTAATCATTACTGATCAAGCAGTCATTTCAAAAAGAAAGACAGTTTATCCTATGAGAATTACCCAAAATTGTTTTCATGCATGTACATATGAAACAATGCACTGGTGATATTTTTTATTACAGATGTAATTGTTTTTACACATGACGAAGACTGATACTGATATATGATTGAACATTTTACAAAACCATATCCCTACATTTCAATTGTACAAAATATTTAGTGTGTTTCTATAACAATGATTACCTGCTGAAGCACGAGGACAACTTTCTGAAGTATTATCTATAAAATTCGATTCTACATCAATCAGTACACACTCATTTACTTCGGTAACACATATGGGTTCTGAAGTCGATGACCATTTACGTGCAGATAAATCTAGCAAGGTAGTCGAGCATGCAGTCGATGAAGGTGTTATTGAATGGAAATGGTTTCCTGACATTCTGACGATTAATTACTTATGGACATAAAAATTGCTAGTGCCACTGTATAACTGAAAGTCGGAAAATACAAAATATAAAAATGCATAGATATTAGGTGAAAATAAAACTGTTAAAAAGATTGAACTGCTAATAAGTTATTCAAGAAAACATCAATATTCATATATGGATATGGTCAGGTAATTGAGAGTACTTGTGAATGCATGCATGATTATTTCTCAAATAGACATCCTTTATGTATCCAAATGCCACACATTTTTTATATAGTATTTTATATCTTTTATCATCTATTTTTAAGTTCTATTTCGATCATTCCTAACTTTGCTCATGATTCTCATCAGGATTGAAATAAATAGTATTTGTAATATAATAGTAATAAAGTAAAACAAAGTAACAGCCCAGGAAAAACCCAAAACCATGACAAAATTAAACATTACAATTTTTATGTTAACTTTCATGCATCTGAAAATTAAAGAAGTCTCTGTTACAAACTACATATATGCACATGTGTATGTGTATTTGCATATGCATCTATGTATTTATAAGGAATATGTTTAATGAACAAGCAGTTAAATAAATGAAGACTCATTTGACCCAACAAAATTCATTTATACATAGAGAAAATAATTGATTAGAATTAATTGACACAGTCGAATTTCGGACCAAAACGTCTCAAACGTACTTTTCAATTTCAATATCTTTTACACTCTAAATTTGTTCAACTGGAATTTCAGTTCGATGGGATAAAACAGTTAATCTTGGCCGGACTGAAAATGCCATGAGTCCTGTTGGACTAAATTGCCAGTTCAATGAAGGACTGAACATTTTTTATCCTAACTTGGACTGAAATTTATAGTTAGGACCCATGCATCAGCTGATTCAAACGGTTTGGTTGATTAACTATTAAAAATACTTACAGTTTTCATGTTCTGTACAAATAAGACATAAAATGATGAAATTCACATATATATATATATTAGGGTGGCCCTTAGAACATATTAAAAATTTTTTTTTTCGTGCCACCCCTCCATTCGGTTCCAAATACAAAAAAAAAAAAGTACTGCGAAGGCTGAGCGTCCTATCTCAAAGGGAACAGGTGCCGGCAGGGTCGGACTTTTTCCCATTTAAATAACACAGTTTTTTTCGCTTTTTTAGTTATTTTTAAATCAAGTATTCAAAATAAAAAATTTTGGGTAGCACAAGTGTTAATATCTTTTCTTGATACCCTTCTGCGTGTAATGAATCAAGATACAAATTTTTGAAAAATTTTCCGACCGAGATTTTGCGTTTTTAAACTTGGTTATTATTAACTGCAAAAGCTGAACTAGTTACAATTATCTCTTTATTCTCCCGTAATTCGTTCTAAAAGTCTTCCTAAAAATCTGAATCACAGATTTTTCCATTCTCTGGCATTATCTGAAAAGAATGCAGCGTGATTGAGTCGAAAATTGTGGGTAAAAGATAAGGTAGATCATTTTGAACAGGTAAGTTTTATTTCATAAAAATCAGGTAAAGGAAATTCATAGTTACATTCTTCTTTGTAACTCGTGAAAAAATATTCTGATGCTATCGTCATATAAATAATCTTATTCTTTACTTTTTTCTGCATCGATTCATATATTTATTTATGAAAAAAAAATTCGCTCGCTAAGATATCGTCTTGTGATTGTTATCTATCGAAAATTGCATGAAATCTAGAATTGGTAGCTTATAGAATATTTCATAAAAAATCGATTTTTCGGCAGTATCCCCACAATTTACAGTATTATATATTTATATAATCTATTTGTACACGGACCAGGTGGTTCTTAAAACACCTTCAAAGAAATTTTGACCCTACCACCTCTTCATTCCAAAACACGATTAAAAATCAGTGGAAAAATTGAAATTTCCGACTTACAAAGAAGGGTCACTCTTTTTGCATTCAAGTTAAATCCAAGTTTCACTCAAATTCTTGTGTATGTTTGTATGTGCTGCCAAGCCCTTTTGCAAACATTGCATATGGCGTTTATTATCATAAAAAATGGAAATACTTTCGAAAAGAATTTTATTAATATGTCGTATGTAAATGCGTTGGTTTTCAGTTGAAATTTAGGTGTATTCGATATCTCCACTAATCCTCTCTAATTTTGAGTACGATGTGTTCGAAACACTATTAATATATAATTATATTGTAACGGGACGTTACGTTTGTCTAGGAGTCGTGCCGCGGTCGCGAGAGCGCGGAGTGATACAATCATTCGCATCGATCGATAGTAGGATCGTCGCAGATACGAACGGCCCCGAAAATGCCCGAGCGCCGCCGGATACGGCGCACGGAGAAGCGCGGCCGCGGAGAGTGCCGCCGAGAGAGTCGCGTTTGAGCCTTCGAGAAGGAAGGATCGCGTTAAGGAGAGTCGCTTTACAACCTTCAAGCAGGAAGGATCGCGAGTCAGTTGGGAGCACACCTTCAGGAGAGAAGTTTCGAAAGTCCGAACCTGAGAGCGTCGCGTGAACGGTAGAAAAGCGAAACCAAGTGTCGAGCGCGTCATCGCGAGTAGAGGGAACGGGCCGGATCACCCGGACATCTGGAGCGAGTCGAGCCCGAAACTTGCCGTCAATATCGAGGACGAGACCTGCCGTCAAGCCGAGGACGAGACGGCCGTCGAACCGAGGACGAAACGCCATTTTGCCGGAAGCGAGCAGGCGAACCGCAAACTTTGTGAACAACTAATTGTAAGTCGGCCGTGGGCCACCTGAAAATTTATACAATAAAATTGAGAGGGCAAGAAGGCCCAATATCCTTTTAATTAAAAATAAAAATAATTAGTATTATTATTGTTTTCCTGCTACACCCCTTCCGTAGCTTGTGCGGGCGGAGTGCGGTGCCGCCGTAGGGTATTTCGCGGTCCCCGTTTTCAGGCGCGGAAGGAGGCAGGAGCCGACCTCCTCTGGGCGAGCTCGTGCCCTACCGGAGATTGCCAGCTAGCCGGGCTGATTAAAAGCGAGTCGTCCACCTGGCGCGGGGTTTTCCCGAGAAAACCCCAAAGCCCGCTTCACGGGCGGTGGACGATAAGCCAATAAATTTTGGCCGTAAAAAGAAGCCGTTATAATATCTAATTGTATCCAATTATATATAATAATATAATTGAAAACATACGATTCAACTTACCTGTCATTATTCCTTTTGTATTATTTTGACATGGCTTCAGGATCGTTAATAAATAAATAATCATATATAATTGTATCTAAAATTATATATAATTATATATGTAATCAATTTTTTCCCGGGAATTTTGGTATTCTGAAATGAAGGAAGTGCAAGTAATACTTTATAATTGCAAACATATCGACTTGATTAAAAGAATACGGGTAAATAGTAAAGTCAGTGTAATCAAATTTTCTACAGTGAGAAACAATTTATTTTTATTTAAATCTCTGTCGAATGTATAAATATGGTTAACAAATAATGTAAATAATAATGAGAATAAGATAAAACATAGTAGGTTAAACTAGATATTCTTCATAACTTCTTGCTTAGTAGAATTCTTTATTTTTTTGCTGTATTCTGTCAATATCTGGAGAATGTATTGCTTCTGAACTTCGCTTTTTGTTAAAATGTCATTATAAGCAGTCATTAAATGAACGGCTCTCTCTGCAGCGTCATTGACAACTGCTAAACATTTGACCAATTTCAATCCTGCAATGTAATTAAGATCATCACTCCACTTTGACGGATCCATATCTAAAAAGTTCGGATTGATCTCAAATCTTTCAAAAAACTTGAACGTTTGTGCCGTCACGAAGTTATCCATTTCTTTGAAATACCACGTCTCAGGTCGTTTTATATCGATGTCTATGCGATTAGGATAATTATCATCGAAATCCTCATTTCTTTTCATCTCTGACACCATTTTTTTCTTTACATCAAACGACAGCTGTTCATCGAAAAGGGCCATGGCCGACGTCTCCGGACTGATATACCATAAGTGGTTCTTAAATTTTTTAAGCGTAACTTGAGAAACTTTCTCATCAATCCATCTATAGTCGTAAAGTTTCTTTAAAAATTGGAGGTCGTGATTAGGAGCTTGAGGTGCGAGTGGCGAAGTGAACCAGGCTTCTACGTAAATCAGAATAATAAAAGTGCATATTTCGGAGAGCGACCTCTCTTCTATCTCAGTCAAGTCGAATTCTTCACGAAATACGTAAATTTTTAAACAATAGATGGCTTTCGACATCCAACGGGCATGATGGAAGGCCCCGGGAAAACAAAATTTCACCTCATCAGCTGGTACTACTCCAAGAAATATTTTAGTGAGGTTAAGCAATTCCTTGTAGTCATCCCTAGGCTGAGTGGCTTCTAACATTTTCTGTACAAAATTGTTAATTCTTATCACCTCACCTGCCAACACCGTTCGTAATTTTTCATTCTCTAATCCAGGTTTATATTTTGTTTGATCCAAGCTCTTCCAGGAATATTGAAACTTCTTAAAGAGAGGTACATTTGGACTAGAAGTAGCAGCCATTTTCTCATCGAAAACACTCCTGAAAACGAGTTCATATATGTGACGTCGACATGGTAAATAGAGCAGCTTTTTCTCTAACATTCGTTCTATCAGTACAGCGGCACCATTGACATGACCCAAATTGGACGCAGTTGTATCACAGCACAATGCCTTGATATTTCCAAGAAGTCCCCAATCATCAACTACTTCGTATATTCCT
The DNA here is from genome assembly GCA_030407085.1 of Trichopria drosophilae. NCBI lineage: Eukaryota > Metazoa > Arthropoda > Insecta > Hymenoptera > Diapriidae > Trichopria > Trichopria drosophilae. Next base: position 69,215,775 of record CM059584.1, read on the forward strand.
TGCGCTTGACTCTTACCTCGTCCATCTTCGAGTTCTGGAATGCCTAATAATTGTTCAATCTCGCCATCTGTAATTAAAACTGGCAGTCGATCGTGTACCTCGCGATTCAGTATATTAGGAAGTATTTTGCCATCCCAGTGTAAGACAGTCGCTTTGAGGTCAGAATTTTCGAATCTTTCTTTTATATTCTTAGCTCTTTTTTCACGTAATTTCGCTCTGCAGCGTTGAATGGATGTTCGGTTTACAATTAGTGCGTTAACATCATGATTTAATGACTGAGCTATGGCAATGATTAGGTGGACAGCATTTCTGTCAGAAACTTTACACTTGTCCAGGACTGCAACGATTTTTTCATTAATGACAGAGGAATATCCTTTTGATCTTTTTGCTTGGGGTTGATCAGCTTCCAACTCAAATTCTTCAATACATGAGATATTCGAGTATGACTCAACAATACTCTCAGTCGCAAGGCTCACAGAAGATACACTCGATATCAGTTCAACAGTGGAATCTGAAATCAGCCATGGAAATTCTTTATCAAGTGAAATGTCAATGTTTGTTTAACCCATTAACGCTCGAAAATGAAAAGAATGTTCGGGATCTTCTTGAAACCCTTCGATGTGTAAACACACAATTTCAGTCTCTTATTGCATACTTTTTTTTAAATAAATATTTATTATAAGTAATAAAAATTAATATTTTTCATTTTTCTAAATCATTGCATCGAGTATAGCGCACCCAAAAATATCTAGAAAAATTAGTTTAAAGTTAGTTAGCTAGTTAGCTACGAGCGACTTTTTAAAATTTTTGGTCTCGAAATTATTGTAATATTTTGTGATTCTCAGAGGTTAGTGGGTTAGTGAGGTTATGTTATCAATATTTGAAATAAAAAATATTATTCACCTTGAATCGCAAGCTGTTGTTGATTTCTCACTGATCTCCCTGACATTTTCTCTTCCACCAGGCATAGTTGAGCTTCCTCCTGAATGTCGTACACCGTTTCAATATCACTAATGTACCCTATTCGACCGTCTTTCCTCTGATTAGCTAAAAAAGTTCTTCCTACTTCGTCACATTCATCAAGCTTTGCATGTGCAATGTCAAAGAGATTTCTAATATTTGAGCTAAAATTCTTCTCTGCTTGCAGATTGTAATCTTTGCCAGCACTTTTTTGTAGATTACGCCACTCATCATAGAGTTTCTTCAGCTTTTCTACACATTTTGATTCCTTTTGTGTTGGCAAGCGTGCCTTATTCCAGAAAATAAACACTTCCCTGATAACGAGGACTGCACTTTCTTGTAGGGTCAATTTAACAAATCGCATGTTAAAGAAAAGAACTTTTAATACTTGCAATCTCGAGGGTAACTTGTTACCATGTATTTGAGTATCGATATCACCGATTAGAAAAATATCTTGCCGTAAAATTGTTTGTGAACACATGTTGTTTTCTATAAAACTCTTCTTCTTGAGGATGGAACAAGACACTGCAGGAAGATTTCTTAACTTTGCCACGGAGATATTTTGAGGTTATACTGTCAGATTGGCTGAGCTAAAAGTGTTAAAAGCGGTAGACAAGCCTCCCTTGAACGCACTACAGTTCGTATGACTAACGCCTCTAGCGGAGAAAGACATTATTTTCGACTTCGACCGCGAAACTTGAATCACCGTCTTACACCTATTATTGAGGGAATATAAGATATACTGGATTAGTTGAATATACTTGGATTACTCCGGGAGGAACACGATCGCTATTGTCTTTTCGCAATGAAAGGATCGTACCAATTTATTATTTCTTTTTTTACTTTAACAAATAAGGTGAAATTCATCAAAAATTTAAGTTTTCATATTTATCAGCAGGAAACAGAAATATCAAAACTTTACATTAATCAAGATTCTACAGTTTTACTAACATTTCCTTCATTTCACAATAACACAATTGTTTTATTAACTATTAATAATATTTTGAACACATCGTACTAAAAATAAGAGACATAGAAAAATTAGAGGCATAGTGGAGATTTCAATTGAAAACTATTGTTTCCCGAAAATTGCATATTTATTATATGAATATTAATAGAGTTCTTTTGGAAAGTATTTCCATTTTCCATTATAATAAACACCATATGCAATTTTTGTAACGGGCTTGGAAGCACATACAAAAAAACACATAGAAAATTGAGTTAAACTTGAATCTTATTTGAATGAGAAAAAAGTCGACCTTTCCCGTTAAGACGGAAAGTTTAAATTTTGCACAAATTTTTTGTATTTTGAACTAAATAAAGAGGTGGTGAGATCAAAATGGTCCATGTACATATATATTATATAAATATATAATACTATAAATTATGAGAATACTATCGAAAAATCGATTTTTATGAAATATTCTATGAGCGACCAATTCCAGATTTCATGCAATTCTCGATCTATCACAAGACGATATCTTAGCGAGCGAATTTTTTTTTTCATAAATAAATATATGAATCGATGCAGAAAAAAGTAAAGAATAAGATTATTTATATGACGATAGCATTAGAATATTTTTTCACGAGTTACAAAGAAGAATGTAACTTTGAATTTCCTTTACCTGATTTTTATGAAATAAAACTTACCTGTTCAAAATGATCTACCTTATCTTTTACCCACAATTTTCGACTCAATCACGCTGCATTCTTTTCAGATAATGCCAGAGAATGGAAAAATCTGTGATTCAGATTTTTAGGAAGACTTTTAGAACGAATTACGGGAGAATAAAGAGATAATTGTAACTAGTTCAGCTTTTGCAGTTAATAATAACCAAGTTTAAAAACGCAAAATCTCGGTCGGAAAATTTTTCAAAAATTTGTATCTTGATTCATTACACGCAGAAGGGTATCAAGAAAAGATATTAACACTTGTGCTACCCAAAATTTTTTATTTTGAATACTTGATTTAAAAATAACTAAAAAAGAGAAAAAAACTGTGTTATTTAAATGGGAAAAAGTCCGACCCTGCCGGCACCTGTTCCCTTTGAGATAGGACGCTCAGCCTTCGCAGTACTTTTTTTTTTTTGTATTTGGAACCGAATGGAGGGGTGGCACGAAAAAAAAAATTTTTAATATGTTCTAAGGGCCACCCTAATATATATATATATATATATGGGGTCCAGCAGGGTCGGACTTTTTCCCATTTAAATAACACAGTTTTTTTTTCTCTTTTTTAGTTATTTTTAAATCAAGTATTCAAAATAAAAAATTTTGGGTAGCACAAGTGTTAATATCTTTTCTTGATACCCTTCTGCGTGTAATGAATCAAGATACAAATTTTTGAAAAATTTTCCGACCGAGATTTTGCGTTTTTAAACTTGGTTCTTTGCAGGTATTATATATGTTGTAAGAGTGTAATTTTGTGATTTATTTTGACAGGTTACCTCAAAACTGGTCAAATTTTACTCAATCAAGTATCCAATTATTACCCTAATAAATATGTAAGTTTGATATATAATTTTTTTAAGCTGTATTATAACTTGTGCTTAATGCAGTTTTTATTATCAACACAGCTTCGTTATATTCGTTGGTTGGAAAACAAATGATCTCAATCAAGTCTGTGTGCTTACAAGCATTATTAATATAATATTTGTCGTAGTACCAAATATATATATAGCTTCTAACCAAACTAAATTACATATAAAGAATTGTAGATACACGATATTTGTTTGATACCAAACCAAATATTGTAAAAATTAAACGAATAAAATCTGAAGCTCGTTATTATTGGTGAAAATTGTGTGGCTCTTTACTAAGACCAAAAATGTAATTCCTAATTCAAATTATCTGTAACTGTATTTCTGGCTAAGTTTTCCTGTTACAAACTTGGTGAAATATATATATATAATTGATTTACACAAATGGAAATATTTTACATCTTCAAAAGTAAAAACAATGTACACATTGCGTGCATGCACAAGAAACATGACATGACAGGGGTATATACATAAAAGATTATAATAAAATTAATAAAAATGGATTTATATATATATATATAAATATAAGCATCTCCATATAGAATATTCACTAATTGGAAAGTGAATTAATATTATACATAAATCTTGTGTGAATAATGCAACTGTCAATGTATAAAGGAGATTCGAATTGAAATGAATTATCTGTAAGTAAACTGTCATAATTATTCACTCGATAAATGTCATTAATATTTCTATTTACATCTTCATGCGTTACTATATAATTGGTTTAAAAGTTGTATTATATACAGGTATTACATCCGTTATGAAATAAATAAATAAATAACTAAATAATAAGCACATAATTTAAAATGCAACTTACTGGTATTCATATTTTACAACGAAAATAAAATAACGGTAATAATAAAACTGTCAACGAAACATTGTATTGGTTAATATGAATTTTGCACAAACATCATGTCTTATTTATTATGCATTCATATTAATATTAATACCTATATAGTACCTTCGACTAAGTTAAACAGATATCTTAAAAAGTTCTTTCTTATGAAGGGGAAGTGCAAGGAAACGGGCGGCAGGCATGCCTAATAAAATTGATATTTCATAAAAATAGATAAAGAATTATAAGTAAGAGGCAAGAGGACTCACTTTCAAATAGCACTCCGAAGGTGTTATAAGTACTGCAACCTCCGCTTGGTGAACACTGGAAACTATTTGTGAATAGGCCAATCGCAGTCGATTTTTTAATTATTTTTTATATATACCATTTCAAGTTTTTCACGCTGCACTGGTCTATACAGGACCGAAAGATATGAGACGCGACGGAATGGAGCGGGCGCCGCGGCCGTGGAGCGCTGCGCGACCCCGCCCTTCCAATTTAAAAATTCATTACTCGATAACAAAGCTTTAAACTTTGTTTAAAAAATTAGTTTTTTGAAATCAAAGTGTACTATCATCAAAAAATTTAAATTAAAAATTGTTTTTTTAATAAACAATGGAAAGAAATTAATTTTTTAATTTTAAACGATATTTTCTTAAAATTCAATGTGTTCTACGTAACTTTTGTATCTACATATTTTTTCGTAAAAGTCATAATAACAAAGATATACGTGTTCGAAAAAAAGTACCTAAAATTTTGATGTGCAAATAACTAAAAAAAAACGGAATATCTTGTAAAATGGTTTGGCGACAATACTTAGTGGTACAAGGACTACGTAATAACCAATTATGGACGAAATCGGTGACTTGATGTTATCCTTTCGCATGGAACGCCCAATATACAGGGTAGACCGTTTTAATCTATCGATGGAAATAACTTCAAGAGAGATGGTTGTATCAAAAAATGTTTCAAACAAAAGTTGTAGGGTTTGAAGGGGGTCGTCTAACGGTAACCTGGGCGTTGACCTTGAGTTCAAATTTGAGGGTTGAAGGTCATATCGCGATTTTTAAATGGAAACCCCAATTTTTTATTACAGATTCTGTCTGTGACGAAAAATATGAAAGTATTGTCCTACAAATTTTTTTCGATGCGTGACAGATGGCGCTGTAATCGTTTTAATCTATCGATGCGAATATCTCGGAAAGTACGCATCTAATTGAAACGTTGTAACGGAAATATTTGTTTGTTTAGATAGGGGACATCCAAAAGTGAAGCGCGGCACCCACCCTCACCTCCGAGGGTGGGGCGCGGGTCAAAATTGAAATTAGCTACCCCGATCTTTTATTACAGATTCTGATTCTGCGTCAAAAAATATGGAAATTTTGTTCGAAACATTTTTTAGATTGATGACAAATGTCGTTACAATTAAATATGCTTACAAAAATCGTTACAGAATTAGAATTTCTCGAGGAATACAAATTAGAACAGTGTGGATACTGCATTTACAAATTCCTTTTCAAAATTTAACAATTTTTTTCTTGAAAACTATGGACTTTAGAGAAAATGTTAGGTTAGAACAATTATATTCCAGAATAAGTCGAAGAATACCCTACAATTTTTTCAAAATATATTGTCACAATTTTTTATTTTTGAAAAATTAAAAAAATCTAAAAGGTCGGCTTTGTCCTACAAATTATTTTGATGAGAGTTTTCCTCGACGTTTCGAACAACTTGTGCTCATTTGTATATTTCTACATAACAACACCATTTATTAGAAAAAAATCATTTAAAAAATCTGAGAAAATTTGGAATTGGTTAAAGAATACTATCAAATTTTTTCAGATTTTTTAAATGATTTTTTTCAAAATTTCGATTTTTTTAATTTTTCAAAACTAAAAAATTTTGACAATCCATTTTGAAAAAATTTTAGGGTATTCTTCGACTTATTCTGGAATATAATTGTTCTTATAACATTTTCTCTAAAGTCAGCATTTTTCTTGCTACCGTTCGAAAGAGTGCCCTCGAAAATGGTAGAATCTGATAGTTGTTTTTTTTTCAAAATTTATTTCATATTGAAAATAAGCGTTGAAGTTGCAGTAAACTTTCTGTGCATTTCGGCGTTAATGGGTTAACACATTTTTTTTCTCCATCTTTATTTACAATTTGTCTAACGAAGACATTTAGTAAATTTTGATTATTACAAAAACAGGTGAGTAACCTTCCCAGTGGAAAGCCCTCATAACATTAAATAATACAGTATAGATTTATTACATTAATTACAGGTATAGAAGTGGAACGATATCCTCTTGGTTAAAGTATTTTGTACTTTTTTAATCTTGAATTTATTTGTGGGATTTTTAGAAGTCCAGAAGCCAATGTATTTGGATGATTTGCTAGTCTTGCTTTGTACCTTTCGCTGATGGTAGTAATTTCTTCTTTGACAGTTTTGATGGCCAAATCTTTTCTGATTATTTCATTTGGTACGAACCAAGGTGCATTTAATAAATCTCTTAGACATTTAGATTGGAATCTTTCTATTATATCCACATTAGATTTGGATGCACTTCCCCAAAGTTGAGCTCCATACATCCATACTGGTTTAAGTATACACTTGTAAATAAGTATTTTGTTTTCGAGCGATAAGTTGGACTTCCTACCTAGAAGCCAGTACATTTTCCTAAGTCTTAGATTCAGTTGCTTACGTTTTGATCAAATATGTTCTCTCCAAGTCAAGCGACGATCCAGATGCATTCCGAGATATTTCACATGATTACTTCGTGGGATTGTTTTGTTATTTAGAACAATTTTAGGGCACGTCTTTTTGCAGAGAGTAAAAGTAACATGTGTCGATTTACTCTCATTTATTTTGAGTCTCCATCGTGTGAACCAGTTTTGAATCTTGTGAACATAACTCTGCAGATGTTGTGAGGCAACACTTGAGCTCGAATTTGTTGACAAAATTGCAGTATCATCTGCATATGTTGCCGTGATAATATTATCTGCTGTTGGTAAATCAGCAACGTAAAGCAAGTAAAGTGTCGGACCCAGGACGCTACCTTGAGGAACACCAGCTTTGATCGGATAGAGTTTTGACGTTGGGCCCTGTATTTTTACTTGGAACGTCCTATCTTTCAAGTATGATTGTAAGAGTTCGAAGTATTTTTTTGGGAACCAGTTGTTAAGTTTGTATAGTAACCTCTCGTGCCACACTTTATCGAAAGCTTGAGCTACATCTAAGAATACGGCCGAGCAGTACTTTTTATATTCGATGACATCTCTGATTATACCAGTTATTTTTATTATTATCTGTTGCCTTGCTCTATTGTACCATGAAAGTTCCGGAATCCAAATTGATGGTCGGGAATTAGTTTTCTTTCGATTATAAATTTATTTAGTATTTTCAATCGAAGTTTTTCGTGTATCTTAGATAGTATAGGGAGAAGACTAATCGGCCTGTATGATGTAACAAGTTCAGTTACTTTACCTGGCTTTGCTATCATTATTATTTGGGCTACCTTTCACTGATCAGAGAAGTAACTCAGACGGAAGCTTGCATTGAATAGTATGGTGATGAATCGTACAGCCTTCATGGGTAGCTCTTTAATGATCTTACCGTCAATGTTATCATATCCAGGTGTTTTTTATTTTTCAGATATTTTATTATTTTTATCACTTCGTTAACTGTAACTGGATTTATAGGCGAATTTTCTTCCGAGTACTTCTTAATGCCCTCGACGAGACTACGGCTTTCTACGTCAGACATTTCTTCACCCATAGGTTGAAAGACTTCACTAAGGTGTTTAGCGAAAGCTTCCGTTTTTTCTACATCAGTTCTTGCCCATTCCCCGTCTGATTTTTTAATAGGTGGTGTGAACTGTTGTGGTCGTTTAATTTTTCTGGTGGCTCTCCAAAGTGTATAATCCGTATTTTTTGAAACATCTATTGATTGGACAAATTTTTGAAACCTCGAATATTGATATTCTGCTAATTTTGCTTTTAGATCCTTTATTGCTTTATTGAGTTTGGTTTTATCATAACTAGATCTAGTCATTTGCCATATTTTCCTAATTTTTCTTTTCTCTAGGACCATTTTTTTAATATGATAAGGAATATCTATGTTTTTATTTAATTTATCAATTTTTGGAGTAGCTTCGTTGATTGCTTCATGCATAAGGTTAAAATTTTCTATTGCATTTTCAAGTTCCTCAGCATTTTTTAATGAAATATTACAATTTAAATTGGTGTTAATGTATGCTTTAAAATGTTCCCAGTCAGTTTTTTTATTATAGGGTTGATTATTTTTTTTCTACACAGCAAATTGTGGTATCAAGAGTAACAATGACGGAAGACTGATCAGAGGATAGATCTAAGTTAGTTGTCGCAGTAAAATTAGCTGGATTTATACCTTTGATGATTCCGAAGTCAATTAGATCTGGAGTCCTGTTTGAATCAGATGGCCAATATGTAGGTTCACCGGTGGAAATTGAGGTGAGCTTGTCACTTTTCATAGTTGCATATAGTTGTCGACCTTTAGGGTTAGGAGTATTTAACCTTGAGCCCCACCAATGGTGTTTAGCGTTGTAATCACCACCAGCTATAAATCGGTGTCCAAGAGTGTTAAAAAATTCAGTGAACATTTGTTGTGTAATCTTGTGTTTTGGTGGGCAGTAAATTGAAGAGATTGTAAACGACTGGTGGAAGGGCTCAAAATAAAACACGCGGTTTTATCGGCCTCAAGAAACTATTTAAAATTTATTGCGATCAATCGGCGACGATCCGATCGCGACGCGGACTTCCTAACCCGACGACGTTCCGAAACGTACTCTCAAACCCGATCGACATTTTTTCTCATCTTAGTTCGACTTTTCGAACTCTCGAACATTTAAATAGACTACAACGTCATACTTTACATCGATAATATACTATTCGAATTACAAATAATTTTATCGAGATCGTCACCATTTTGAAGGGCCTTTTACATAATTTACCTAACAGGCCTGCCTCATTTTGAGAGGTACCCCCATTTGGGTGTGCAATGACGTAGGGAAAACCACCTTTGTGGGATAAACCTGCGCCGGCCGCAGTCGATAAAACATCGATTGCGTCCGTAACAGTAATTGATCCTGCCCAGTCTTCTATTTTTACGCTTGTTGCTTGCAAGTAGTCTTTTTTATGTTTGCCTGTGTGTGTGATGTTTAATTGATGCTTTTATTATCACAGCTGTGCCACCGTGTGCTTTATTATCCGGATGATTTGCGGTGTATATTATGTAATTTGGAATTTCAATAAAAGTTTTGTTTGTAAAGTGTGTTTCCGATATTAAGATGATATCGATATCATGTTGTAACAAAAATAATTTTAATTCTTGAATTCGCTGTGTTAAGCCGTTAGCATTCCAAATAACTATTTTAATTCTGTTCATTTTGTTATTTTATTAATAAGGCATGTTAATAAATTTAAAATAGTGTCCATACGGTTCATTAATTGGAACATCATTTCCTCCAATTTGTTATTGCGTGTCGTTTCTGTCAATAGTTTGTTTTCATCTGAGTTTTGTATTTGTTGTTCTGTTTGGTAAACACCAGCGGTAGCTTGTGCATAGGAAATATTTGAATTAATTTTATTTCTAGGTAACGATGCTTGTTAGAGATAATACGAGTATTGATGTTTAACGGCAACAATTAAAAACAAGGGGTTATATGAGAAACTGTATTGTTTAAAACGATGCTTGTTTTTTATTTAAATTTATTGTACTATTATCGTCTAATTTTTTTTGTCTTACAGCCGGATATAATTTTTTTTTGTAGTTGCTTACGTATTATACATCCTTTGTAGCTTGCAGGATGATTTCCGTTGCAATTTGTACATTTAACTTCTGCTATCTTTTCTTTAATTAAACAGTCCTGTGTACGATGCTTGCCAGCGCACTTTACGCATATTGCAGTTTTGTGGCAATAGTTTTTAGTATGCCCGTATTCTTGACATCTCATGCATTGTGGGATATCTCTTTTTTTGCGTGGTTGTTCAAAATTAACGACAGTATGCATTAATCTGTTGATGTTGTATATATCTTTATTATTTTCTTTATTTTCAATTTCAATGAAAAATAGAGGAAGTGGCTTTTGATTATCGAACTTTTTTATATTTATAATTCTTTTTACTATGTGGCCATATGATTCAATTTCTTTTTGTAAATCTGTGGTATCAACCGAAGGATGGATATTTTTCAGGACAACTTTATAGTTTTTATCCTGCTTACGTTGAAATGTGTAGAATTCAGTGTTTCGTTTTTTCAACTCCTCTATTATAGGAAGGTATTTTTCAGCCAGTAATCCTTGATGTAAGTTGCCTCTTTTTTATTGTGTTATCTTCCGGACTGCTTCTTGCTCTTTTTTTATTACTTCTTTTATGAGACCATGTTGCCTCTTTTGTATTTTTTATTTCTGGGGTAACTCGCCCCGATTTATCGTCCATTTTTTTTATTTTTTATTTTTATTTTTATTGCACTGGTTTAACACTCGTATCGATTTTGTAACGTTTTTCCAGTTAAATTTGTACACATTAGCACACTACTGAATATTGGTTACTTTATCGCAAGTACGACGGAGGGAATCGTAATTACTTCCGATCACATCGAGTTTTTTAAAGCTAACTGAGAAAACACATTTTAAACAGCAAAATAACATTTACAAACAGGTTTAGAGCATACCAATGGGTTCGCCGTTATCATCTATTACAGCCACCTTAGTAGTGGGACATCAAGAAACAATTTTAATTAGAAAACTGAACTTTAAATTACCTTTTTAAAAGATACACGAATGATAACATTACTGCAATTTCTACAGATAAAAAACATTGTGTTGGACTTTTTTAACTCTCAATATAAATAACATGGGTTTATTAACAGGATAACATTAATAATTGAAAATGAGATTAATAATAAAATTAGTTTTCAGGTTTACTTTTAATTTAAAAAAACGATGGATCTATTGATGCGGACTGCCATCACAAAAATACATATTCTGTAAGATTTCTTAATTTTGCATCTTCACATCCGATTAAGTGCAAAATTATTTGTGGACTTAATGGATCGTGATACAAAATTGACAGAATTGAAAAATCTCAACCTTGTCTCGGATATTCTGAGAGATAATACCCCACAGAACTGGTAATGGAGTGCATTAAAAAAGGCATTCATCTTTTATGTAATACCTATTAAATCCACATTTCTTTTGTATAAATTGGGGCATTCCAAGTGAAATCACCCACGTTTTGGAGTCGGATTTCAATTGTTTTACGTTAGAATACGTGTAGCAGGTGCAATGAGAAGCCTTTCTGCCAAGTTGTAGCTTTAAATATTAATTTGTTTAAAGGTTATTGTAAAAAGAATATACGAAAAAATTGAAATCAAATATTTTTAAATCGCTCATAGCGTGATAATTATAATTGATAGAGGAAAACTTCTAAAACAAAAAGGATCGAAAAAGACCAAAATTTTTAAGTGGTTCAAAATATATAAATCAATGTTTATTATTTATAACAATGTTAGTCAATTTTTCATTAAAAGTAAATTTTCTTTGTAAGTAGATGAAACGATTCTTCTTGGGACCTGAATAAAAAATGTCCGCAAAATTGTCCTCTTTAATTTTGTGAACTAACATTTTAGTTATCTTTAAAAATGGCTTGTTAACTGTAAAAAACCGACCGCGCGCCATGTGAGTACATGCGGGGCGGTGTTGCAAACATTTGCCGCCTATATGTTGGGCTTATGGTACTCGTTCTTGTTCGTTATGAATAAACAGTTCTATATCCCCAGACAGCCAGATCTGCTGCATATTGCCGCATATAAAGGGAAAGTCTAGCGGCGAATATGCCGGCAGAATTCCGGATTATGCGTCATATCGCAGACAGCAAATTTGCTGGAAATTGCTGGCAGAATCGCTGTAGACGAGCCGCAGAGGAGAATTGCCAGCAAATTTGCTGTCTCTGTGGGATGACGCACAATTCGGAATTCTGCCGACATATTCGCCGTTAGACTTTCCCCTTATACGCGGCAATATGCAGGTAGCTGGTTGCCTGGGATATTTACTGTTACATAATTTTTCTAGCTTCAGGAGTTGTAGAATTCGAAAACAATTTCACATACATGTCGGTTGATGGATGCACGTTTTTTACTGGTATAAATGAATGGAAACTTGTAGTTTCTTTAATCTGTATTGCTTTTGAAAATCTATTTTGCAATTTTTCTTCTCTTTCATTCGAAGAGTGCAATAACTGCATGCTTGTAAAATTTCTTTTATGACGCTGAAACTAGCAGGGGAATCGATCAAAACAAACCCAATGTAGGAAAAACAAATGACACGCAGATGGACTCGGTGACAGAAGCTTAAGCGCATAAAATAGAAATTCCGAAGTCTCATGGCATAAAAAACTTTATGCATAACTATAAAAATATGTTCAGCGAATAGAACTGTAAAGTTTAAAAATAATCTCATTATTTTCGGCCACATTACTAACTACTAAATAACAAATATCATATTTTCAGATATCCCACTGCCTCTGTAGGACAGGCAATCTTCAATTTCAATTTCGATCGAAAAAAGTATATCGTAGGAATAATCCTGAAAAGTTAAAAAGTAATCGCATTATTTTTTCAAAAGTTATTAGCTATTAAATAACAAATTAATTTTTTTCATCCCCTAGTAGCCTGTTGCAGCAGTGTGTGTGTGTGTGTGTGTGTGTGTGTGTGTGTGTGTGTGTGTGTGTGTGTGTGTGTGTGTGTGTGTGTGTGTGTGTGTGTGTGTGTGTGTGTGTGTGTGTGTGTGTTTATGTGTTTTGCTTTTTTCAGTCATTAATCCTCAACATCCTCGTCGACATTGCTGACTTGGAATTCACTCATTGCTTTAAAGAAGGCATGAATTCGCTTAACAGGAATATGGGCTCGTTTAAATAGGTACTCAGCTAAATATGAGTACAAATATTCCTCTTTGGCTCCATATTTGGAAATATTTGAACGCACTTCCCGCCATGTACGTTCGATAGCCGGAGTGTGGGCTCCAGTTTCGGGATCAACAAAATTTATGCTGTGATTCACACTGAAATGCACAAATTCTTCTTCAGTCAAACAATTGTATCCCTTCCATTTGTCCGACATAATCGTCGTACCGGGAAGAAGACATTTCTTAATGCATTTCAGTAGTGTTGTAGCTGTGCGATCTTCTATCGCATAAAAACTTTTGTGGTACCTCGCTCATACCCTCCAAATACCCAATTTCCTTTAATTACGCGACCGCGATAGTATTTTCGCTTTCCAAATTTTGCCTCATCAATTTCAACAATAATATTTGGGCCTCCTAATTTCGTGGAATTCTTTTCCGCCCAAAAAATACAAATTTCACGGCATTAGGTGCTCCAGTCGACGATGGTTTTCGATGATAAATTCAAATCGCTCTTAATATAATTCCATCTTGGAATTGGTATCCACAAAAAATCTACTATAAATATACACGCTGTGTTAAGCGGTAAATGCTCATTGTGAAACCAAGTTCCAACTGTTACTGACTGCTTAAAAAAACACTGCACTTTTTGCTTCTTTTTTTCGTTTTCTCAACAGCCAGTATTTTGGAACACCTGAATAACAGCGAATCATAATTTAAGGAAAGTTCTGCAGCACAACAGCATTGCATAGATTCTTTGAAAATTCCATTTTTTATGAGGTACTGTATGCATCATCTCTTATTTGTTCATCTTGAGGCAAGGTGAACAAAATTGCTGGGGGTGAAATCAGGATTATCCATAATTGTTTCACTGCTTGTAGAAGCTGACATGGTGAAAACAACATACAAGTACCGATGCGACCCGGCGCTCGCATATGTACAACGCCGAAAATCATTTCACTATCGGGAAACTCAGCTAAAGATGTAAACAAACACTATCGTCATATTCGTCGCTGTTTTACGTAATGTTCTTTGCGATTACAAAAAAATGTATTCAACCTTTTTTATACAGAATTTCACGCTCTACATTTTTTGCTGGAAACATTTTTTCGTCTGAGGCTTAGTTATCAGAATAAATACAAAAAACTAAAAAAATACCCATTTTTTTGCTGTTTTTTCAACATAGCGACTTCAATACGTCCGACCCCCAATTTTTATGATCATATTCGTAATCAGCGGGCAAAAATACATCGAAATAGTGTAGTTAATTTTTTGTTGGCGAGGATGCCCGTTTTGTAAAGATTTACCACAAACTTACAATCAGTCAAAATAAGAGTAAATCGATATCTGCAGCTTTGAAGGGAGGGGGTGGGGATGACAGAAGGGACTTTTCCCGAACATTCTTGCAGGTCTTAATTTGTGTATTGTTGCATAAAGTACTTTTTAAATGGGTTTTTGGAACAAATTCTGCCGGGCAACTTACAATTAGTCAAAATAAGAGAAAATCCATATTTGAAGCTTTGAAGGGATGGGGATGGGGATGACAGAAGGGACTTTTTCCGAACATTCTTAAAGTACATAATTTATTTATTATTGCATAAAGTACTATTTAAATGGGGTTTTAAAACAAATTCTGCCGGAACTTACAATTAGTCAGAATAAGAGAAAAATGATATTTGAAGCTTTGAAGGGGTGGGGATGACAGAGGGAAATATTTCCGAACATTCTTACAGGTCTTAATTTGTGTATTATTGCATGAAGTACTTTTAAACGTGTTTTTGAAACAAATTCTGCCGGACAACTCAGTCAAAATACGAAAAAATCGAGAATTGAAGCATTGAAGGGGTGGGGACGACAGAAGGGAGTATTTTCGAACATTCTCACAACTCTTAATTTGTGTATTATTACATAAGGTACTTTTAAAATGGGTTTTTGAAATAATTTCTGTCCGGGAACTTACAATTAGTCAGAATAACAGAAAATCGATATTTGAAGCTTTGAAGGGGTGCGGATGAGAGAAGGGACTTTTCCCGACCATTCTTACAGGACGTAATTTGTGTATTATTGCATAAAGTACTTTTTAAATGAGTTTTTGAAATAAATTCTGCCGGGAAACTTAGTCAAAATATGAGAAAATCTATATTTAAAACTTTGGCGGGGTGGGGATGACAGAAGGGAATATTCCCGAATATTCTTAAAAGTCTTCATTTGTGTATTACTATATAAAGTATTTTTTAAATGGATTGCGACGAACGTTTTTTTGGTTATGTTACGTTTTCGAAGTAACAATTTAATTTTTTTTACTGATTCCCGGTAGCGACAGGAATCGGGTTGCGGGATATGCGTTAAGGGGATCGACACCCCAAGTGGAAGGCAAGAGTTGATTTAAACTATGTATATTTATTATTTCTATTGCCAACTGAGGTGTTACAAACGATCGCGTTGGGACTAAATCCCACAAAGACGTTTAATTCGCGGAGAGTCGCTGTTGACCGACGAATCTTTCGGAGATCTTCAGCCGATTACGAACGGTGCTACTCTGCACTGAGCGATGCTCTTAATCCGATTTACGGGGCGACTCTGCCTTCGGACATTACAATTGCCCTTATTATATTGTAGATCTGTTTTCGAATATTAGATGTCAGTGAGATAATCGGTCCTTCGGGACGGCCACCCTATACTTGTTGTTGGCCACGTGTCATCTTCTACGAATCGCTTACCCCTTTGACCTATTCGTGACCCCCGCGATTCGGGGCACGTGTACTATTGTGTGTGCGTGTGAGTGACGATCTTATGGATCATCTTACTTCGAGCTTCGGTGTGGCACATTTCTTTCCTGACCATTTGGGCTTGCAACTAGAGGAACCCGTGGTTCCCCGTGTAATTTGTAGCACGTGTGTAATCTATGTGCGACGTCGAATCGGGCACGTCGGTGTGTATCTTGTCGATCTTACAAAGGCAAGTATTGTCTATGTTACGAGGGCTAATATGTGCGTAGCCAGCATCCATAACATGCCCGAGGTTGAAAAAATTGACGATCCACCGGCAATCAATGCTCGTACAAAAAATCAACACGCAGCGTAAATTATTCGCGTCACCTTCAGTTGTCTATCGTTAGTAGAAATATGTTACATTATTGTCTTGTTGGGTCATCTTATACATTCCAAAGTACCTTAATCTATGGTTGGTATTACATATTTTTTTCTAACGCTTTAATGCACCGTATATTTTATACGCCATACGAATTTACAAAGTTGTATCGGCAATATAACGAATGTTATATTGGGCGCAAGAATTATATAAAATAAAAAAATTATTTTCCTATGATTAAGTCTTTTGGCGCCTGCATGTCTCGTCACGAGGCAGGCCCTCCACTGCATCATCGATATTTAGACACTCGTGTTCAATTTCATTAGTAAGCACTGTCATAATCACTCTCACTATACTTAAGTTTCTACGCAGGAAGTCGGTTTATGTGGAATGCATTCTTATGGGATGATTATCTTACGAAGATTCTTCCATCGGAACCAACTCCATAAGACAATTAATATGATGATCATTGCGACAATTCATAGACATATATATAAATCAAAATATTTATTATTTCGCCGTTTTTACAATTTCTTAGAATGTTATCTCGTTCCTTATGTTGTTAATTTCGCGATTCCTTTCGGGTTCGCAAGTGTTCTTTACTAAAAACAAATTATACATAACAAGTACCGGGATAAAAGAATAACAGAAAAATAAATTGTTGATAATTATATTTATTGAAATGTGTTATGCATAAGGGTGTTTGGTAATGTATGTAGTAGCATTCCCCTTCTCGTTGTTTTTCGGGAAAACTAGTATTAATGAAGTCTTAAGTTAAATGCTAGAACCCCATATTACCTACTTAACTATTCCCTATCATATTACTATATAGATATTTAGGTCTATTCTTCGGATAAATAAACAAGCGGATCGTAACACTTCTTTATTTTGTTTACGTGGGCAATTTTATTTTTTCGCGCGATTATGCACAACTTTACGTCACGCGCGCCAATAGTCTCTAAGATTTCATAGGGGCCGACGTATTCGTCGTCGATTTTTCCATGTCTGGGTTCTTTCAACAGCCAGACCATTTCTCCTACACGAAAGTGTCCTATTTTCAATTTCTGATCATAATATCTTTTTGATCGATGCTTTGCCTGTGTCAAATTCATGGCATCTAAAGTTTGTAACTCCGAAATGACACTTATGGTTTCTATTAAGTAGTCGTTGCATGTATCGAGTTTTTCACCTGTAGGGTGTGAAGATGGTAGTCGGGCAGTTCTACCATACACCATTTCATGAGGCGAATAATTCGTACCCCCATGTATCCTCGTATTGTTTGACATCATGGCGTAAGGTAACCACGCGTCCCAATCGTCCCTACCTTTCACGAAATTTTTCAGGTAATCCACCAACAACTGATGGCTTCTTTCTAGACTTCCATTGCTTTGTGGATAGTAGGCAGATGTGGTTACGGCTTTAATCTTGAACATTTTTGCGAATTCTTTTAGGGTTTTTGCAATGAAACATTTACCTTGATCTGTGAGTATGGAAACAGGCGCTCCATAATTGCAGATAAAACATCTTGCGAAAACTTCGGCAATGGCCTGTGCCGTGGCCACGCTCAACGGAATGGCTAGGGAATATTTTGTTAGTAAATCTTGAACAGTTAGAACATAACGATTTCCGTTTATCGTAACAACGGTAGGTCCCCAAATATCTAGGGCTACCTTGTCAAAGGCTGCTCGTGGTATATCAGTGATGACCATAGGTAATCGGGTTTTCACGCGCACGAGCTTCTTCTTATGACATTGCGGGCATCGCTTCACGTATTCTGTTACGTCTGCTTTCATGTTTCGCCAATAAAATTTGTCGCAAATTCGAAGATACGTTTTTGTAAAGCCCTTGTGTCCTCCGGCTAATGAATCGTGATATTCTTTAATTATGGCGAGTCGTTCGACTTCTTCCGGTATAGCACGGTTGTTTTTACAGAAGATAAGAGTTAAATTATATCCAATTAATACTGATTGAGAAATCTCATGGATTTCGTACCATTTAGATTTTTGAAAAATATCGTGATCATGTCCAATCAGAATCTGAGTTATTTGAAATTTCTGTAAAATTAATCCTAATCCCTTAAAACATTTAACAATATCATTTTTCAGCGCTCTATCGTCGATGAATCGTTTTACTACTAGTCCGAAAAAATGTCTCCTTCCATTTTTATGCACGACCACCTCTCCGACTTTTAGTCGTTTTAAATGTCGATCATCCTGATTGATTAAATCTTTCAGCGAGTGTTATTGCAATCTCGTTATCTAGTTGACCATCGGCGGTCGTAAAATATGCAACATGATCTTGTGGATTGAAAATGTGGTCATTGGTAATTTGTGTTTTTCATTGTGTATTTCTTAGCTTATCATCTGCCTTACTGATATTTGTGTCTGGTTGTCTCTTATTTGAAACATTTTTCTTTCGGGCGGTTCGTTTACTCTTGTAGTTGTTTCCCTGTCGGATTTCTGTTACGTCAAATGGCGTCTGCATATCAATGACGTGACCCTCCTCAATCTCAGACCCTGCATATGGCCCATATAGTTCGCAGTAGGCGCAAAGTTAAATGGCATACTCCTTTCTTCGTTATTCCCGGTAATTAAGAGAAGTGGAGTATAGTGCTCTCGCTATAAACATAGATGGTAAGCTTTTCGCGAGGCCTGTGACTTGACGTGATAGTATTCTATACTTGCATCACATTTGTGAATGCAAATATTTGTGTTGTAATGCCGGGCAAATATTTTTATGATATTGTCGTCACCGTACGCGGACGACGAATTTAATATGGTTAACGCGCGTTCTGGTTCTGTGCAAGACCTAAGGTGGTTGCTATCCAGTAGGATTTTTCGTAATTGATCCGAGTTTATTCCCAGATTTAGCAATACGATCAGAGAATTGAAAAGACAATTCCCGTCCTTTGATATGTTGTTATTTTCCTGTAAGAGTTCATAAGGTTCCATGCAGATAGTACTAACTTCATAATTGAGATGTAGTGTTAAATCATTATCCGACTCAGCATTATCTGTAATGCGCTCTTTACCATTCTCGGATTCGCGCATCGTTTCTTCAGTCTGCATTTCTTGTTCTTCGTTTCGCTCCTTCGTCACTGCGTCGGATTCACGATTTTCGTCGCGGTGGACCAGTCCTTATCAGGCTCCATTTCTTCGTCAAAAATTCTCGTTTTCTCGAGATCGCGTCGATCATCAGGCGGATCGTCATTGCGTCGCGCGCGTTCTGTTTCTCCGTCTTCCCGATCACTTTTCTCTCTCCACACCGTCGGCGGAGAAGGGGAAAGGCCCGTCGGAGTCTTCCCGAATCCGTTCGACATCTCGCTTCGACCCGCGACTCTATTTTTACGCGAGCGCTTTTCCTTGGGCGTCGAATGGGGAAGTAATTGTATAGTTTCTTCGGGATGATCAAGGGAAAAATCCGACGACCATGAATCTCGTTGTCCGGCATATGATTCTTTCGATTTTTCATTTTCGTCTTTTTCTTCGAGTTTTCTCTGACGCTTAGTTCTTCCGTTTCGGAATACATGGTTTCTGTATCTGGTTGTGACGTAAGTTCGTCCTCAGTAGGGAATCCTTCTATTTCCCTCCAACTGTTTCGAACATCAGCCAACCGTTTCTTATAGTTTAAATTCATTCCTGCTTCGGATATCACTTTATTTTTTATTATTTTGGGGTTTTCTGTTGTCTGAGTTCGCTTTACTGTAGGGTCAATTTTCAAATAATCCGGCACTTGCAGTTTTTCTACTTCCGTTTGTTTTGTTTTCTTTCTTTTTTCTTCACCGGCGTAGGAGATTTTTTCATTGAAGTTGATCCGTCTTGCTGTCTCGACCGTTTTTTTCGACCTCGGTTAATTACTTCTTTCGAGTTGTCTTTTCGACTCCCAGCATTTCTACATCGGAAATCTGGCTCTCTTTGTCGGACACCCGTGCACTTTTAGGATATTGCTGACGTTTGTCATTTGCCGGCTTAATTTTGCATCCTTTCAAAGGCAGGCAATTTTTTCCATTTGACTCGTTATTTATTTTTCTTTATTTTTATTTTTTTCACGTTTTGGATTATTTCCATTTCGGCACAATGCTCATTTTCATCCTTATCACCCATAATAATGCGCATCCTTAGCCTGTTATCTTCTGTCCTCGATTTAGTTTGTAATTCCACTACATCCGACCTACTATTTTCTAATTCCGTTCTATCAATTGGATTTCGCGACAAAGCGTCCGCGTTAACATTTCTGTTCTCTTCCTTATAGATTACATCATAATCGTGATCCTCGAGTTTCATGCGGAACCGATGTAATCGAAGGGTCATATTTTTCATGGTTTTGAAAAATTTCAGAGGTTGGTGATCAGTGACAAGCGTAAATTTTCTGCCGTATAAATAAGGCCGATATTCTTCTACACCGAATACTGCAGCTCATGCTTCCTTATCCGAAGTACTATACCGAGTTTCTACAGACGACGGGTAGGTCTTCCCCGAGTTTCCCTTGAGATAAGATAGCTCCCAGGGCAACGCCCGATGCGTCTGTCGTAAGGATAAATGATTCAGAAAAATTCGGTAATTGTAAAATCGGCGAGGTGCATAATATTGATTTTAATTTTTCGAAAGCCTGTTCCTGATCTCTACCCCATGTAAAAGGTACATCTTGACGTAATAGAATTATTAGAGGGTGGGCGATCTTTGAAAACCCTTGAATAAATTGCCTATAATACCCGGCCAATCCTAAACATTGTTTGATGTTTTTGCGTTTTTTAGGGACCGAAGAAATTGACGTTTTTCGGGTTCTATTGTGAGATTTGTATTCTCAAGCCTTTTTATGAGTCTCTTAAATTTGATTCTATGTTCGTGTAAATTTTTTGCATATACGACCATGTCGTCAAGATAGACTAAAAGTTCAATTCCTTGTAGACCAGTTAAAACGAGATCCATCAATCGTTGGAAATCGCTAGGGCCGTTTTTAATTCCAATTGTCATTCTGGCATATTCGTAATGACCATAGGGGGTGGAAAATACCGTTTTGTGGGCATCCCTTTCATCCATCTCAATCTGATGGAATCCCGATTTTAAGTCTAAAGTCGTAAAATATTCTGCCATCCCTAATTGGCCTAAGACATCGGTTACATTCGTGATTGGATATGCATCGCCAATAGTTTTTCCTTGAGGTTTCTGAAGTCTATTACGAGTCTCCATTTTTTCTCACCATTTGGTCCCGCTTTTTTCGGAATCACCCAAGCTGGAGAGTCGTAAGGAGATTTTGACGGTCTTA
This sequence comes from Trichopria drosophilae, assembly GCA_030407085.1. NCBI lineage: Eukaryota > Metazoa > Arthropoda > Insecta > Hymenoptera > Diapriidae > Trichopria > Trichopria drosophilae. The sequence continues at coordinate 69,237,404 of CM059584.1, forward strand.
TTATTCCGGCTCGAAGTTGCTCGACAACCTGGCGTTGCATTTCGGTTTTTATTGATGGTGGGTGACGAAATCGTTTGGCACGTATCGGCACGTCATCCGTCGTATGGATGCGATGCTTAAAGACCGTGGTCGCTCGCAGTGACTCACCCTGTAGGTGGAACATGTGCGCGTATTCTTCGATGAGTGCCTCTACATGTTTTCTTTCTTCACCTGAAAGCGAGTTTAAGTCTATTTGCGATAGGACTGCTACGGTTCTTTTGCATTTATTCGCCGTTGCCCTTCCAATTTTCGCCATTTTACCCTCTGTATTTAATTCCTCGCAATTGGCCATAGGTACGAAACTTCTTTCTTCGCCTAAGAAATCTACATTCTTTCGAATTTCGCATTCCTCCAATTCGATAAAGGGTTCTTTGATAAAAAATCGATTGATATTAGTATTTATTAGTCTTAGGGATAAACCCGAATTCTCTATCGTTAACTACACGCATTCGAACTACTGTCCGACATCGAGGTGGAATTTCGATTTCCGCGCGATCTACAAATGGGAAAATGTAATTGTCAACTCGTACACAATCTTGCTCGTAATCGATTTTTGCACGAAATATACGGAAAAGGGAATCGCCTAATATTCTGTCCTCCTTAAACGGAAATTCGTCGTGTACAACTTGCATTTCTGCGATTATGCCTATCACATTTATTTTTACAGATCCTAAGGTCCTAATAATTCCTTTCCCAATACCGCTTAGGTTGTAAGTGATATCTGTATCGGGGCATAATTTTTCTGATATTTTACTAACTTTTATTAAATTTATTTCGGCACCTGAATCTATGAGAAAGTTCCCTGACGCACGCAAAAGATTTGAAATATTTGATGTCGATGAGATCATCGTTCCTTCGGGACGGCCACCCTATACTTGTTGTTGGCCACGTGACATCTTCTACGAATCGCTTACCCCTTTGACCTATTCGTGACCCCCGCGATTCGGGGCACGTGTACTATTGTGTGCGCGTGTGAGTGACGATCTTATGGATCATCTTACTTCGAGCTTCGGCGTGGCACATTCCTTTCCTGACCATTTGGGCGTGCAGCTAGAGGAACCCGTGGTTCCCCGTGTAATTTGTAGCACGTGTGTACTCTATGTGCGACGCCGAATCGGGCCCCTCGGTGTTGGTCTTGTGGATCTTACAAAGACAAGTATTGTCTATGTTACGAGTGCTAATATGTGCGTAGCCAGCATTCGTAACAGTTATATTTCGGCCTATTTGAAACTTCCCCATTCGGGAATGTTTCTAAAAATCATTAAATAACTTTTGAATGTCATCTAGATACCCGTTTATGTAATTTGTTGCACCTGGATACTCATTTTAGAATTATGCTTGTTATTTTAGAGGTTAATGCTTCTATCGTTTGACAGGTAGTTCACATATGGTTTACATGCGTTGCACGTTTAAGAAGTGCATCGAATCAAACTTGACGGCAATTTAATTTGTGTAATATTGCATAAAGTACTACTTAAATGGGTTTTTTTTCAAAAAATGATGCCGGGCAACTTAGTCAAAATACGAGAAAATCGACAATTCAAGCTTTGAAGGGGTGGGGATGACAGAAGGGAGTATTTGCGAACAAATTATGCTCAGAACTATGTCCGTCGATATTTTATTCGTAATAAAAACACTAAGATCCGCAAACTTGCTATCTCCGTTACCACAAGAACTACTCAAATCGGAATTGCAGCTTGATAATATCCCTGAGTTAAATTGCTGCCATAAAACGTTTTTATTATATTTTTGTCGAGTGTGATAACTGAAACATTTGATTTTTGTTAATATTGGAATTTGTCAAATTGGCAAGATTTGCTTGGTTCGAAATTCCTACGTTGGGGTTTGGTATATGCCTCGCATATACAATTATTTATTTATTTTATTAATAAACGGACCAAAGTCCTTAACAAATAATAATACAAAAAATGTAGAAAACAAGAAATATAAATTAGCAAATACAACTCAGGAATGACAATAATGAAGATTAAAATATGCACATATACACGCACACGCAAAAACGATGATCTATACGATATATTCAAAGTAAATTACAAAATACAAATTAATCATAGTACCGATACAGTTAATTAGATACCGATTTTTTTAAAATATGTAGCGTACTGAGTGAACGAATGGACACATCTAGATTACTCCATCCTCGTATAAGACGCGGAATAGGATGGTAGAACACATAGTTCCTCTTGCAGGTCGAATCTTTAATGACTCTCGGATCTCGGATTGGATAATGTGTGTCCCTTGTTGGGAATAGTTCAGATAAGTGTGAATCTATATTCGAATTTAAGATGCGATACACTGCTAAGGAATCGTGCTATCGGTGAAGTAAATTGAATGTCGGAAATTTGAATTCAGATGATATATCATGAAAATTGTGGTCAAAACGTGATAAGGGGTTACCAGACTTAAATGCTAAATATCTAAGAGCTCTTCGCTGAACTCCTTCGAGATAATCAATATCAGAGAGTGTATATGGAGACCATATTGGAGCAGCGTAAATAAAATGTGACAGAACTAACGTACGTACAAGGTATGCTATGGCTAGCGAATCTTTAAAATCTTTGGTAGAACGTTGAACAAATCCATGCATTTTAGAAGCCTTGTTACGAACATTATATTGGAAATATACTGCCTTGAATTCTTTATACAAAGAGCTCTGAGGTTCTTAAATACCATAAAATCAGTTTGTGTACTATATCTTTTCCACTGCGCATGTGCCATTTTCTTTTTAAAGACTACGTTTTTTAAGTCAGTATTGTCGCAGGGAGGAAAATGACCAGACATAAAGCGCATTTTTTGAACATGTTTATCAATAACTCCGTATAAAATAGTGTAAAATGCCGCTAACGCTTTATCAATATCAGGCTCATTTACAACACATCCTCAATCAACTAATAGCAAGTCCGCATTCATCCCGGCAAAGTCTGCACTTTTAAAGTTGTATGAAATGAAGTTAATGTGAGAAGATTGGAATTCAAAATGAGGCAGATTAAAATATGCGCGCATTTGATGAGCCTTGGTAGGAAGAAGAAAATCCGGGTTATAAAGAAATTGAGTGTTGGGTACTGACAAAAAAAGAAAATCTAAAGTATATCCTTTACTAGGATGAACGGGAAAGTGAATGTGCTTCCAAAAATGAAAATAAATCACTACAAATGTTTGCATGCAGCTTCTCTAATATTAGGTGGAACATATCCAAAGTTGCGAAGCCTGATTGGTTATTATTCCAGACAACGTTCGGCAAATTAAAGACACCGCAGATAATCCAATGGCTGTCGTTAAAATTGAATGAAATATTCTCAATCAGACTAGCAAATTGAGTGTACCCAGATAACGCATAATATTCTCGGAATATTCGGAGTACATACTCAGTATATCATGCCAGATATACTGAGGATATTCGAAACATATGCTCCGATATTCTGAGAATATACTCAGCATATTCCTATGTCCGCCCTAAAAATGTTCTCACGATATCCTGAGAATATCATCCACGATAACATTTTTTTCCCTCTTTTTATACAAAATTTGTTTCTTATTTTTAATTTTATTATCGTTTTATTTAATTTTGTTTTTTTAAACTTGTTAAGATGATTTAATTATCTTAAAACAAGCTGTTCTCATGCGGTCACCTATCCAGTCGTAGTCCACCACGTACGGCGCTTAACAAGAAATAGCGAACGCGCGCGATACCGACCATCGGTCTACCACTGTTGAACACCATTTATAACGTAAACTGATATTTGTGTTACACTCATTGCACAATTTTAAAACCGTACATTTATACATTTTTTCAGGGGTTTTCGAGATTATCAGCAGAAGGTAGAGCTCGATAAAAACGTACGTGAATTTTGAAAATTTGAAACATTAAAAATTAATAAATATAATATTCTGAGAATATGCACAGGATATATGTTAGGTGTGTTTACTTTTAATTCTTAAGTGTGGAAAATTTAGATTTAGTTTGGGACATATGGCTAATAGTCGAAATTGGAAGTAAATATAATATTTTTGTTCTATATTTTAAGAATATGTTTAAGAATATGTTTAGAATATACAAAATGTTTTATGATGTTTATGATATTCTGAGTATATTCTGAGAATATTACAGATATTCAAAGAAGATTTTCAGATGAGTTTCGAATATGCAGCGAATATCATGTGTTATCTGGGAATATATGAAATTTGAAATAATTATAATATTCTGTTTTCGGTATTCTGACAATATGTTTAGAATATACGAAATGTTATATGCTGTTTACGATATTCTGAGTATATTCTGAGAATATTACGGATATTCACGGGAGATTTTCGTATGAATTTCGAATATACAGTGAATATCGTGTGTTATCTGGGTAGTCTTCGATGAGTGCAGATGGGGAGAAATAGGATGCCGAAATAACTAATTTGCCAAATTTTGTGGAGACACTTACGCATAAACGTTCGGAGTTTTGACAAGTTGACGACGATAGAGCCGAACATGAAATATGTAATTTTATGGCTATTAAAACTCCGCCTCCTGGTTGGTACTTAAATGACCACCTATCAGATCGAAATATGAAATATCCTTCGAATCCTAGTTCTGAGTCCATAATATCATGGTGGAGCCAAGTTTCAGACATGATGATAATATCCGGAGATGGTTGGATTAAGTCTATATTTTTTCGAATATCGGAAAATTTGGTACGAATTCCTCTTGCATTTTGATAATATATGATTAATCCGTTAAGTGCATGTGAAGAGGTAGCATCAAATATTACGTGAAAAAGTAGTGAGATCTTCGGCTGAATTTATGGTGATGTCCTTTCCATCTGGGGATCGTAAAAGAAATGATGATTCTCTACGAAGTACCTTAAGTCCATGCCGTTTCGCGAACTCCTGTATACTCCTTAAGAGTTTGTATCGATCATGTGGTAAATATTCGTTTATATAGATCTCACTTGACGATCTTCCTAGAAAAACACTGGCAGCATTTAAGGATTTCATATTTCGACGCGCTTGTAGAAAACAGTTTCTTTTGCCGCGCGATATAAATCGCAGGAAGATGTTATTCGGGCGCGTCGAAATCGAAGTTACCTGCGATCGTAAGGTTCTCGCTGGCGCATTGTCCGATGCAAGTGACGATGATCTACCTAGGGAGCGCGAGGAGAGGGCATGCTGTTGGCCCGTTCCATCTCCAAAGAAAGGAGGGGAACACCTGGAGATACGCTATAGCGCACATAGAGTCGATTAAGACTAAGATATCGACTATAGGAACGCCGCTAGTAACAACGTCGCGTTGATTTTCTAGAGACTCGACAGTTGTCAGGCGAGTGTCCAATTTACGGGTTTGGTTTTGCAACTTTTGGATACTCGTCGTGAGTGTCACTAGCTGAGATTTTAAATCGTCGAATTCCCCTAAACGCCTTTCCACATACTCCAAGCGACGATTATTATTCCTCGACGATTCCCCGAATTTCAACCGTGAACATATCAAATTTGTTGGCAATTAAATTGGCGGGATTTGATGACGTCTCTTTTAAATCTTGAATAGATTTTTCAAAGCCCTCGAATTTTTTTAGCATAATTTCTTGAAAAGTAGTATCACGGGAGCACGAACTGTCATCCTCCATGCGCCGTTTCTTGGAAGACAAACTTTTAGGTGGTCTTCCCGAACGTTTTGATGCAACCGGCTAATTGTAAATAGTTATTACTTCTTCATGAAGTTCCAAAATGTTGCAGCAATCGAACGCCCCTGAGGCTGTACGATTCTTCGGGTCGATGCAATCCGTGTGAGCGGCTTGCTTACACGTGTGGCAAAATTCGTTGACGTTAATGTGCAGTTAATGTACAGTATTTGCACTTTTCTGGAATCTCCGTTTGATTCACTTTTTTGGGAGAGTGAAACATAGTGAAAACTGCAACCGAAGGAGGATATAATATGCTTTACATAACGAAGCTTAATCTGTGCGGAACAGCTGATGATGACAGTTGCCGATTAGCACGAACACAACAGATTACACGTGTTGCACAAAATATAATTTTTAAACTGTGACTGTCGAATTGCACTGACAGTGTGTCAAGATACAGTACGTCACATTAATAAATACGTTAAAATGAATCACTTGTCAGATGGATAAAATAAAATAAATAAGAAAGTAAACACAACACTTGCCAAACGGTAAAATAAGAAAGTAAATACAGCACAGAAGACACTTTAGACGTGACCACTCAAATCTATATTACATCGACGTCGTATCCAAAAATGATTAGTTGCAAAAGAACAAAAGTACACAAAATTCTTAATTCCAGTTGAGTTCTTCTTAAATTTTGGCAGAAGTATGTAAAGAACTTATTACTACACAAAGACAAAAACAGAGACTTGAAAGAACTTTAAAATTAACGTTTTGACTAGTAAGCAATAACAGAATTAGTATAAACGCGACCTTTCATGACGAGTACTAAATAGCGACTCAATTATGCAAATTTAAGGTGTCACCTAGTTCATTTATTGCTTAATTAAAAAACATGATACCTGATGGAAAGTTAGAAATTTCTCCTATACGAGCCATTATCTTCAAAAAATTGACGTATCTTAGAAATCTTGTTTATAAAGTGCAAAGTCAAGGAAATTGTAATAATTTATGTTTACAAGTCAAAACGTATTAGTAGCTTGACTGTGATCTGGACGTACCATTGGAAGATATGCTTTATTATAAAAAAGATTTCTAAGATACGTCAATTCGAAAAATAATCATTTTCTTAAAATAATGGCTTGTATAGGAGAAAATTCTGCCTTTCATCAGGTATCATATTTTTTAATTGAGCAATAATTGAACCAGGTAGCACCTTAAATTTGCATAATTGTATATGCGAGGCATATACCAAACCCCAACTTATAAATTTCCAACCAAGCAAATCTTGCCAATTTAACAAATTTAACAAAAATTAAATGTTTCAGTTATCACACTGGACAAAAATGTAATAGAAACGTATTATACGGCAGCTATTTAACTCACGGATGTTATAAAGCTGCAATTCCGATTTGAGTAGTTCTTGTGGCAACAGAAATAGCAACTAAGTTTACGAATCTTAGTGTTTTTATTACGGATAAAATATCGACGGACATAGTTCTGAGCATTATTTTTTTCAAAAAAAACATTTAAAAAATACTTTATGCAATAATACACAAATTAAGACCTGTAAGAATGCTCGGAAAAAGTCCTTTCTGTCATCCCCACCCATTCAAAGCTTCAATTATCGATCTTTTCGTATTTTGACTAAGTTGCCCGGCATAGTTTTTTGAAAAAATGCACTAAAAAAAATACTTTATGCAATAATACACAAATTAAGACCTGTAAGAATATTCGGAAAAAGTCCCTTCTGTCATCCCCACCCCTTCAAAGATTAAGGAATAGATTTTCTCGTATTTTGACTAAGTTGCCCGGTATAATTTGCTTACAAAACATATTTAGATAATACTTTATGCAATAATATACAAATTAAGACCTTTAACCCCTTGAGTGCCACGAGAATTGCAAAAAAAGTGCCCAAAATGCAAAAAAAAAATTTGTTAGATTTTACTTTAACTTGGTGTATAGGGGTATTTTGGGACGCTGATTACGAATCTAAAGTCGGATTTTGAAAATTCAATATGGCGGAAAAATTTTCCAAATTCCAACCTTTTCGCTTGAAATTTGTTACTCGGAGGTTTCGGGGTCGCTGATTACGAATCTGAAATCAGATTTTAAAAATTCAAAATGGCGGACAAATTTTCCAAATTCCAACCATGTCGCTTGATATTTGTTACTCTGAGGTTTTCGAGACCACTGATTACGAATTGGAAGTTGGATTTTGAAAATTGTTCAACCAAAATGGTTCCATTTTTGGAAAATTTCTCCGCCATATTGTAGCCGTCATTTAAAATTTTTAAAAGATATCATCCGTTGTTGATATATTTTTAAAACTTGTCAATGAAAAACAAATAAATGTTTGTGGCACAGTACGCACTAATCGAAAATATAGTCCTAGATGTCACACTAAGAAAATGAAGAAAGACGACATGAAGTTTTTTCACACTTCTCGGCTATCTTTCACGGTGTGGAAAGACAAAAGGGTTGTAACCATGCTATCGACAATGCACAAGATAGAAATGGTTGCCACGGGAAACATATGTCACATTACTGGCGACTTCAAACAAAAACCTAATGTGGTAAAGGATTACAATAATCATATGGGCGGTGTTGATCTGGGCGATCAATTGATTCAACCGTACCATACAAGTCGGAAATCGTTGAAATGGTATGTCAAATTGTATTTTCAGTTAGTGGATATCGCTATAACAAACGCTCGTGTTATTTACAATCAAGTTCACTGCGATCATCAACTAAATCACCTACGTTTTCGCGAAGCTCTAGCAACAGAAATTGTTGCTAAATACAGTAAAAGCTCAACTACAAAGAATAAGGAGATGAATTCATACTTGTTACACCGCCTTCACGTCGTTCACAACATGCCCTTACGAAGATGCCGGCAACTTCAAAGTGTAAATATCCAACAAAACGATGCGTTAACTGTTACCAGAAGGGTATTCGAAAAGACGTTCGACAAGTGTGTAAAAATTGTGATCTTGCTTTATCTACAAGTCCTTGTTTCGAAAGTTACCATAAATAATGATTACTTGATTCTTCGTTCAGTATATGTTAAATAAAGAATATAAAAAACGAAAAAAAAATAATAATAATAAATTAAAAAAAATAAATTAAAATAAAAAAAAAAAAAATAAAAATAAAAAAAAAATAAATTAAAAAAAGTGCACTTCCAAGACCTTTCTTCACCTTCTCGTGGTGAAGTATGTAAGTAGGTAAGCAATGAAATACCAAACTAACGAAGAGAGGCCCGAGTAATAAGTTTCAAGCAGAATGGTTAGACTTTTCAAAAAAGTTTCCGCCAAATTGGATACGATATTTTGAATTTCCAAAATCTGACCTCAGATTCGTAATCAGCGACCCCGAAAACGCCCGAGTAACAAGTTTCAGGCAGAATGGTTAGACTTTTCAAATAAGTGTCCGCCATATTGGATCCGCCATGTTGAATTTCCAAAATCAGACCTCAGATTCGTAATCAGCGACCCCGAAAACCCCCCAGTAACAAATTTCAAGCGGTTTTATAAACTTTTTATGCATAATTTGATTGAACACAATGTCATACTTCATGATGAAGATTTTGCAAAAATTGTAAAAACTACCATCTTTGTGGATTCATGTATTTTTTTTGACACATCGATTATAAAATGGACAACGCCATCGTATTCAGTATACCTTAGACTGTCTAGAGATGGATTTGTTTTTATTTTACGTACATTCCAGAATTTGTTAGTCTACTTTATATCATGACGAAGATTTGCCTTCTTCTGGCACTCTGGGAAAAGTCCAAAATGACGAAGATCTTCATTATTGGCACTCAAGGGGTTAAGAATGTTCGGGAAAAGTCCCTTCTGTCATCACTACCCCTTCCCTTCAAAGCTTCAGATATCGATTTTCTCTTATTTTGACTAATTCTGTGTGTCCGGCAGAATTTGTTTCAAAACCCCATTTAAAAAGTACTTTATGTAAAAATACACAAATTAAGACCTGTAAGAATGTTCGGGAAAAGTCCCTATTTAAAGCATATCTTTGATGGTACGTCCAGATCACAGTCAACCGACGAATACGTTTAGTGTTGTAAAGATTTCATCTTCTTCGATTGTCGAGAAAAATCATCAATTATTACAATTTCCTTAACTTTGCAATAATTTTGAAGTCCACTATTAAGCGTTTTATAAGTACGTTTATAATTATATTTATATATAATAAAAATTTCATATGTATTTAAATCAATTTTACAGTACCAAGTACACTTTATTATTAAGAATAAAACAATTGATGTTTATAAGATTAAACAATTTTAAATCGTATTTTTCTACCCGACCCAAAGCGTTACTTAAAATAATTAAATGAAAATAAATATCTAAACATTTTTGTTTATAGATTGATTTATCCACCTCCAGTCATATGGGCTCAAACGCATAAGGTATTGTTCATTACTATTTGTTTGGAGGATTGCGACGCTCAGTTAGTAAAAATAGCACCGGAGAAGATTTATTTTAAAGGAATTGGTGGTACTGACAAAAAAATGCACGAAGTTACTATTAACTTATATAAAGAAATTGAAGTAGAGAAATCGATTCAAAGTCCAAAAGGTAGATTCTTTGAATTGATATTGACAAAAAAAGATTTTGGCTTAGATTTCTGGCCAAGATTAACGAAAGAAGCCAAAAAGTATCACTGGTTAAAAAGTGATTTCAACAAATGGAAGGATGAAGATGACAGTGAAAATGATATTAACGATTGTGGAGATGCAGAAAGTCTCGAAGAGGTATTTATAATTATTCCCTTTTTTTTCTTTTAACATATTAATAACAAACTTGTTATTAATATAAGAACTAATTTGGTTATATTTTCAGATATTACGACAGATAGGAGGACTAGGCCGTGCTCGTGACGAGAAACCAAATCTCGATGATTTAGATGGCTTGGGTGATAAAGTAGACGAATCAGACAGTGATGATGAAGAAATGCCTGATTTGGAATAAGGATAATGCACGCTGCCTAGCCGAGTTATACACGTGAAACATTAGATATTTAAAAGAAAACCTACAAATATTTTTCTTTAGATTTCCCGATGTTAGTCGTATGCAGTGACAATGAACATTTTAGAATTCCTTAATCGTTTTATTTTGAAAATGAATGCGATGAAATCAGCAAAATTTGATTGAACGTGGTTACATAGCCAGTAACATTGCGCAATAATTTCAATAATTAGTTTGTTTTAATTTTATACAAGAATGTTGACACTTTTGCATGAAGTTGTAAAGTACATATCAAATTAACGATAAAGAAAATTATTTTTTATGTACTTCCGAAGAGAGTTACTACGATTTGGAACCTATCCAAAAAAGATTGGTTAATAAGCTGTATTTTTGCCAGTAAATATTATGGTGTTAAAGTACTTTGAAGTTCAGCAATGCACTTATATACGGCGTATTTTAGTGGAAAAATAAATTTTATTTATATATAATTATATAATATATAATATAATATAAACAATACCTATATATATATATATATACGTTTTGTTAAAATGTAAGGACCCTGCCTTGCTGCATAATCAATATAATACAAGAATTATTTGTTATTCTTTCTGAATTAAGCAACCACTAAAGGGTGAAGAGACGCTGCAAAATTTGTTAAAAAAAGATGTTTATTTTTCTGATACTATATAATTTTCCTTGCTTTTCCTTACTCTATACGCAATCTGGATATGGTTCTTTTTACGCTATCCTTGACCTGAAAACGACGTTACTAAGAAGTTGTAATAAGATTGTAATATCATTACGAACGTGTTCATAAGCTATAAGTTAATATTTTTCCCATAAATAGTTCGAATAAAATATATTGCGATAAAAAAGAGATATTCAAACTTAAAGTAGATGAGTTTAGCGGACTTCAGGCCGTGCTTTTCAGTGAAATATGTTTTTTAAGGCTATGTATGTAATTTTAACACTTTTAAAATTTGACAACTACGAAACTATAACGTCTGAAGTAAACCTAAATGCACCAATTGAAAGCTTTATTTGTGTACTTTAAAATACATCCTATGAGTTTTATCATTATCGTTAACGATTCAGAGATAGAACGCATTATTTGATGATTTAAAAAATTCAGAGCGTTCACGAACTTTTGGCCGGTAGTGTAGCTACCTCAGTCTCGCCCAAGAGCGAGAATAGCTGTGTGAGCCAGTTTCGGGGCTCTTCTGGATATACAACAGCCAGCTCTCTTAAGCGAGTTAATAAAATTTTGGGCAGCCTGGAGTCAGGAAGTTTGAGGGTTTTAATGATCCATTTGATCGTCCGGTTTAGTATCTCCACCGCTATTGGAAGGATACCAAGTGCTAGGCGTATCAAATAAGCCGGGGTGTTTCTCGGCAAGTGGAGAAGCCTTTTGAAAAAATCTATTTGTACCCACTCCAGCCTGTCCAAATATCGAAGAGCCCAAAACGGAGCCGCGTATAATAGGACCGAAGTGACCATGGCTTTATAAAGTTTCCAGTATGCGTCCCATGCATCGATTTTTGCGGCATTAATTATCGCTAAGGTGGCAGATGCTGCGGCTTTTGTTCGAGTAATAGCATCCTCCAACGGCTGACGGCCTGACGCAGCAGGTGCGAACACTAAACCTAAAAATCTGTAGGTGTTTACGACTTCGATTGGAGTGTTGTCGAATAGGAAGACTCTCGAAAACCGATCGAGCTGGCCGGCCTTCCTAAAGCATATTATTTTTGTTTTCTCAACATTTACAGTCAGCTGGTTAGTCGAGCAGTAATCCGAGAGAATTCCTAACTTACGGCGAAGATCTGAGGGAGAAAAAGCGAGAATAGCAAGGTCGTCAGCGTAGAGTAACATTAGCAGATCTAAGGTTCTGGTAACGTCCACCCCGCGTACTCCCTTGCCTCGAAGAAAGGAACTATGTCTGATAAATGTAATAAAAATAGTAAAGGACTCAGAATTTCGCCTTGTAAAACACCTACAGTGACCTTAAAACGCGACGTTTCTCCATTTTCGCTGCTATATATCATTGACGCGGAACGGCATAGCTTTTGAGAACCCTGACAATTTTAGCGCTGACGCACGGTATTTCAAAATCCAGAAAAACGTGACTTAACCTCTAAGAAGTGTTAGATTCCATTGAAAAATGTTACTCGGAGGTTTTCGGGGTCGCTGATAACGAATCTGAAGTCAGATTTTGAAAATACAAAATGGCGGATCCAAGATGGCCGACCTAAACGCGAAAAATTATCCAACCTTGATGAAACTGTGATCACAGGGGTTTTCGGGGTCGCTGATTACGAATCGGAAGTTAGATTTTGAAAATACAAAATGGCGGATCCAAGATGGCCGACCGAAATTCAAAAAATTATATGATCGAGATAAAACTGGGTACTCTATGTATTCTGAACTTTGAACTTATAAGTATGAGGTCAGATTCGTAATCAGCGACTCCTAAAACCTAAGCGATTATCTTTAAATGGTTCGTCAATAAAGAATTCTTTTTTTGTAAAAATTACTATTTTTAGACTTAAAACTGACGCAACTAAAAAATAGTATGAAAAATATTGTAAAAACTTTGAAAAGCCCTAGCCATACACTGTGAAAAGTACCAGAAGTAATTTTACAGTGAAAAGGTGGAAATTAAAAACCAGTGAAATTGGAACTTTTACTTTTCACAGTGTACCGTTTCTTGGACACTCGATTATAATTTTACTTGCAAGTGAACCGTCAAGGCCGGTTCGTAGTCTTTTGCGCATAAACCTGTTCACGGGTGCCCCGCACGCTCGAGAAAATTAAATTATAACTCCCTTCTAGGCAGCTATCGGCAGCTGTTTCTTAGAGTATTTGATAAAATACACTTTAACCTGGATATTCCATTTGAAAATAACACGACTGAAGTCGACTAAAAAAATGTAGCCATGCATTACGGACACGTTAAATTGTGAATTATATATTTTAAAAGGTTATGTTTTACCTATTTTATGTAACGAGGTAAAAATAAAGCAAAGAAAAACTAATATATATTTCCATTCTACATACCTTCAGAAACACCCTCCATCAAACCGCGCAAGAATAGATCACTCCAAACTCAAAATATTTCGGTTCTCGTATTTGCACTTTTCGAACTGACTGCCAACTACCGTTCTTTCTTCTGTGAGCGTCAACGTCGAACTGATGCCCGAGAGCAGGTATAATATTTCAGGTTCCGGCCTTTCGGCTTTGTATTCGAGAAAGACCCTACTACAATATTCGACGGTCATTTCCACGAAAAAAAATATCGATTATTTGAAGTTTTGTCACGTTTTTCTGGATTTTGTAATACCGTGATGACGCCTAATCCAAGTAGCTTTCGCCAGAGGAGGTCATGAGGGACAGAATCGAAGGCTCTCTTGAAGTCCACAAAAAGGCTAAAAAGTTTCGCGTACCGGCTCCTCAATACGGTCTGCGCAGATGCAAGGAGGCAGAAGACATTGTCTTCCGTTCCCCTCCCAGCACGGAAGCCGGATTGCTCCTCCGGTAATATACCTCTCTGCGCGGCCCACTTGGACAGGCGTGTACATAAAATCTGCGAGAAGATTTTCGTCATGGCATTAGTGATAGCGATTAAACGATACTTGAAAGGGTCGTTGCGCGGACCTTTTTTGTGTAATGATGGGCGTCCATAACCTTTAGGAGCTCAGCAGGGATTTTGTCCGGACCAGTGGCCTTACCCACCTTCAGGGCTCTCAAACTATCCTTAAGCTCAGGCATAGAGAAGGGTGAATCAAGCGTGGGATCAAAAGTACCGAAATACTGCTGGGGCAGCACTTCAGTTTGCGGAAAGAATGTAGAAAAAAACGCAGTCCAACTTTCGTCTGGTACTTGGTGTCGCAATGTAGGTTTCGAGCGGAATTGACGTATCGCGGAGCAGAAGTCTGCAGAATTGCGGACTTCCGCAAATCTGTCAGCTATGTTGGTATCATAAGAGCGTTTTTCAAATGCTAGTAGGTTCGAATAAAACCTACGAGCTTCTTTAAATTCTTTTGAAGTGGCCGCGCTGTACCCTGCCTCTCTCATGTGTCTTTGTGCACGGGCGAGCGATCTTTTGGCAGAGAGACATTCCCTATCGAACCAACATTTTTCGAATCTAGAGAGCGAGAAGTTATCGCGAATTATCACATCTTTTACTAGGCCGGTAGAGAGCGCAGAATCACGGATTGCTTCTTTTAAGTGGCTAGAGTGCGCGTCGAGTTCAATAAATTCCGTGGATTCCGTTCTCTGATACAGGGTCGCAAAGAGCGAGTTAAAAGTCGCAGAAACAGTATTTGCCCCGTCCGGAGGCCTTAGGTAACGAGTCACACGACGGATTACAGAACCTTGTGCGAGTGGTTGCGGAGTAGATTTATCTTCGGAGAGATAAAGGGTTACAAACACTGGTAAATGATCCGATCCGTGTAGATCATCGCTGATCTTAAATCTCTCCAAATCAGAAAATGCAGAAAAGTAAAAAGAGCCTACAATTAAGTTAAGCGGATATGTGTTTAATTTATGAAAAAGCCAATGCGGTGACGAGGTTAAGTAGATAAAGTTAGAATTAGGGCTAATAAGGGACAAAAGACCTCCACTACATCGGCCAAGATTGCTGGAGCGAATGGCTGGGGAGATAATCACTGAATGGCCAGTAGATAAGTCTTCTGTGCGGATTTCTGTCTCTCGCCAAGTTTCTGAAAAGTTTGTAATATTGAACGCGGAATAAAAAGAATTCTTTTTAATATTAGAAAAAACGTTTTATTACAAATTGGCGATGGTGCTGTGGTTGATGACGATGACGGTGTGACGTTGACAGATGACAGTGGACGGGGCGTACATAAGTATTTGTGTATAAAGAATTGTTTTACCCCGATGATAGCCTATACTAGACATTTAAAAGAATACAAGTATGTGAACAGTATACCTTTTTGCGCTTCTGCAATAAAGTCTATAGAGAATTTTTAGGTACTTAAAGCTGCAAAGTCAAAGCCATCATAACCAAACCAAGTGGAAAATTTGTTGCTTTTTTGTTGCTTATTTGTTGCCCTAGTGCCGATTATGTTGCCCCTATATTTTTTAAAAGAACCCTAGGGTTGGTTAAGAGAAAGCTACTCAACCCATAGTTAAAAAACCAGTATAGACGGGATAAGATAACAAACTAAGCGCATAGGAATTTGTTTCTCATTTGTTCCTCCATGAAAAAGTTCTTCTACACCCCATTGCACCTATTTCTGACCACGTACCAGTGACTGGCCAGCGTCGAAAATCTAATTTATGCATAACGTCGCAACAAATTACTACTCGCCACAAATTATTTATGCATCTAATAATAGTGTATATTATTCTCTAAGCTACTACGAATATTTTAAGCACAATAAATGGTTTTGATGACTGGCAAACCGGGCTTACTATCCTCCGTTCGAAAAAATATAGGATATTTCGTTCATGACCGCAATCTTCGGTTCAAACGGCACTAGCAACACATTATTTAAGCAACTAATGATGTTGTATATTATTATATGGGAATCTGCGAGTAATTACTCTATGATATATTAGGTTTTTATGACTTGCAAACATGATACTGAATCTAGCAGCCTTTTAATGTAGCATTTTAAGGCTCTTCAAATGCTTGCGATTTATACAATAAAATATTTCACGGCTGTGCCATTTTTTCGATAAAGAAGGCTTTCGACCGAGCCCGCAGAACAATTTCGCTACATGAAAAATCGCATATAGTGTTAAAACTTCGTAAAAAATGGTATAATGATTTTTTATATCAGAATTGGTTTGCGATGATCCTGGAAGTAGAGCAGTTGCCGTGTTTTTAAGAAGGGAAGAAATAGGTGATTGATACTGTACATATGATTTTTGTAGTTTTTAAATATTCAATTTATATTATTCATAACTTTTATAATATACTAACACTGTTGGTGTAAATACTGATGTTAAACCTTTTTTTGACTGGCGGTCTTTTAAATTGTCGTATTCTACCCACTTTTCCCTTGTTTTGGCGCACATCGCTGTATAGTCGCCCATGACATTGCATTTTTCTTTTAGTCGTTCTGACGCATTATAACAAGGTTTAAAGCTGACAATCCCTCCTAATTTGTATTTCAAATGTTCATGGTTAAAATGATATTGGAATTGATTTTGTGCAATTTAATCGTTGCCTCAAGATCCGCATCTTCTATTTCAATGAACACGAATATACCTGAAATAAATGTTATTTTACTCATATAAGTCTAATTTAACTGCTTCACTGGTAGCCAACAAAATTGCCTTCAAACGCGTATAACTTGTAGCCACCATATTGATTTTTGAAAATGTGACATCAGATTCGTATTCAGCGACTTAAAAACCCAAAGTATACAAAAATTCCATGTAAATTAATTGAAAACTGTGGAAGTTATTATATATGATACATCATCAGTCGTAGCATTTTTTTTGTACACGTATGATACATTACCAGTGAAGTGGTTAATATCAGTAAATCGAAGCCATTTTCCCTATGTTAACATTGCAGTAATTTCACATATCATTGTTACATGATTGTTCTAATAGGAAGTTTGGTAAGTTCTACAATGTGATTTAAATAAAATACAAAAGTCACCGGGGCAACAAACTAACAATAAGACTTTAACTATTGTCTCAAGTAATAATAAATTAATAGTAATAAATGGGTAAACCGTAAAAGTTTAAAACTGCTTATGACCTGCAAATGTAAATAAAACAATGGTTTACACTTTGGTTCAATATGTACCATCTTTATTTTCCACAGGAAACATAATTACAAATACATTCTTTCGATAGTAAAAACATTTTAAATCTCAGACTCCAAATGTTTTTTTACAAACAAACAAAGACTGAGGGTGTTCACTGTGTTTACTGACACGGAGTGCAATTTTTATTTACTGTAATGTGATTATTTTTTTTCTTGCGGTTAGGGGAGGATTCGGGGAGAGGGTCGGGCGGATAGGAAGGCGTGGTTGCGGGAGGTGGGACCGTCGGGAGCTGGCAGATTTGGGCCAGTTGTTCCGGGGAGGTGGTATTGGTGGAAAGTTGAGGATCTAGTGCTCTCAAAAAATGGGCGCCCCACACGGACCACTGGGTTTGTAGACGGAGACGGACCCTCTTTAACCGATGGCCCTGCTGAGCACCCTTCACGGTAAAGAGAAAAAATAATAAAATGGAGATTATTGAATCGTCGACCCGAGATAGGTAAGATGGAAGTGAAAGGAAGAGTGAAAGTCTTGGGGTTGGTGTTATTAATCGCTCCATCGAAATTGCACAATTATTATATTTTTTGCATGTTACATTGTTGCAATTAGGCATACGACATCCTTAGGTGGCTTCTTCGACATCTTCAGGTTATTTGTTTCCGATGCACATACAGCGTGGGCGCGCCATTTGAGCAAGGTAGAGACCATTTTGAATATATCCATTCACAGTAGTACGGGCTTTTGTCCTACTGAATTACAGTTTGGGGTTAAACCTTATGACCAAATTAAAATGCTAATCAACTATCCAGATGGTGTGAACCAGGCGCAAGACGACAAGTTGGTTCTTGCGCGGAAACGAGTGCTTGAGAAGTTTGAAAATAGAACCAGCTCTCAAAAACACGTTTCTAATGTCTCATTAAAGGAAGGAGATCTAGTGTTGTTATCGGTTCCCAGACTATCCAGTGCTGCCGACCGCGTTACGGCAAAATGTTTTCATCTTTACGAAGGTCCATTTAAAATTTCGAAGTCTTTTGATAATAATTCGTTTGAATTAAGTGATCCTAACGGTTCAAAGATAAAAGGTGTTTATAATCGGTGCTCACTTAGGAAGTATTATACCGAAAAACTTGAAGATGTAAATGAATCTCAATCCTGACAATTTTAGCAATTGCTGATCGCATTTATGTGATAAGGAGTGTTGACTCTGATGCGTCGATCGTTGTATTTTGTAAATTTTAGTCATAAGTTCAATTGCAATCCGGATGAGGCAACGCATATGCAGTTGGGAATACGCCAGGTCCATTGGCTATGTTGGACAACGCTCTGTGATAAATTATATGCTTTGAATCCAGTGCCATTTTTATGCATCATCTTATAAAAAGAATTTCTCTGGCGAATCCGTTTATGCCCAAGGAATTATCCACTTCGGCGGGGACTAAGTCGAGCACATGGCCGTTGGAGGTTATGTTGACTTCGTTGCATTTCATCATTTCTTCCCGACTACACGAATTTTCGCTTCAACGTCGTCGAAATCAGTGGTATGCATTCAATTAGGTTATGTTCCTCAACGAATTTGTGAATGTAATCGAGGCCAAGCTCTCTCCCTCTCGTTCTCTCTCATCAATTGTGCCGCGAGTAAAGACAATTTTGTGGTTAAACGGAAAATTAATGCTCATAGTGGACATATACTTTTAATGAACGGATTTTTATAATAACCGTTATCGCTAACTATAGATCGTCGTTAATGAAATCTTTTATTGCGTTCTTAGGCGAGTTTTATAGTAATTATGCTTTGAAATGCTAATCGATATGAAGACGAATGTCTTATGATAAATAATTTGACGGGTTTCTCCATGATATATAACATGTTTGATTGCGAAGTTAAATAGTAATCATCAATAATGCGACGTTCATTATAATTAAGAGTTCCGACAATTTGTATGATTATTATATATGAAATAATGTTCTTTAATTCAACTTTTCATCTGCGTTAATGGAAGGTCAGTTGAAATATAGACTTTCCATTGAATCAATCAAGAGACGTTTATTTATTATTGAATCTCTAATAAAACCAAACAAGGAGAAGCATTTACATATTTTGCCGATTGGTCATTCGCTATTTCCTATGCCATGAATATTCTTGTATAACCATTTCACTATATTTCTCATATATTTTTGTTCAACAGTATGATATTGGTAATTTCTTTATTGTTGTCTGGTACCTGCTTCATGAGGATCATTATAACAATTGTAACACCGAATTATATTGATTAGAATCAAATTTTATTACCAATTGGATCATTTGAATAATTGACTTATATAATTTGAAAGACAACATAGATAGGTTACCACCAAATATACTGAAAAAATAATATAACATCCTGTCGGTGTTTATCAACATCACATTCACTTTCTCCGTCCTAGTTTCGTTTATTCAAATTTGCCTCCGGTTATTACGGAAGCACTCAAATTAAGAATGAATAGAATATGTAAAAGATGCAGTCAACAAATTCCTACCAAATCAATAGGATGTACTACATGCAGTAATGTCTTTCATCCTGGGTGTACTAAGGCCTATATTCAGAACAAACCCAGCTCCAATTGTTGTGTTATGACATTTTCACATTTTACTGAAATAACTGGAAACTCGTCCAATATTTATATTGTACCATCATCGCAAGCCATCTCGTTCAAAGGTTTAACACCTGCGTCATTTTCTGCATCTGGTATTGAGCGTAAACCAACTACGATCGCACATGACGCATCTTGTAATGCACCTCAATAAATGGATATGGAACTCAATGAAACGTCCTCTTCGACATTCCTACCATCAAACTGGTTTGCGATGAGCATTACCGACCATCTGTCTAATATTATGACTGACTATAATCAATCCAGATCAGAAATTTCTAGGCTGCGTACAGAGATGAAAACTGAACTTGCCGATATTAATAACAAAATTCAACATGTGCAGAATCTCACGGAAATCACAGTGCTGCAATTGCATTGCATAATAGTAATTTCAAAAAAGTTCAAGAAGTCACTGATAATCTTAACGCTAAAATCACGTCTTTGCAAATGAATCAGGATAATCGCATAGATAACGAATCAACTGTACTTTGATCTGAGTTGTTAGTTGCATACCTACTGATGTGAATTTATCGACAGATGAAATAGCAGCAAAAATATTTAGTCATATGAATATTAGTAATATGCAAAAGTTTATTTTATCCACAAGGCATTTTCAAAGTGATTTACCTAGACGACTTCCTGTAAATTCCATTAATACACAAGACCAATGCTCAACATCAGTTACTGAAGCAACTGCATCGGATAGAGCAATTCCTACGTTTTCCTTTATTATAAAAATGATATATGTGCAAGCACGGGATTCTATTATGGAAACAAAACGAAAATGTGGGAAACTGACAGCTGAAAGTGGTCTGCAATTCCGTGGTTTGAAGAGTATTGTAATCGGACATGTCAACATAAATTCATTGCGGGCAAATTTCAAAGAGGTGGAGTTTCTATTTCACAATAGTTATATTAAAATTCTTTATTTAACAGAGTCCGGGCTAAATCCATTGATTGATGACAACATTGTCAATATACCTAATTACATGCTAATACATAATGATCGAGGGTTATTAATTTGTCAAACGAATCTTATATGCATGGTGGAGGGATATCTTGTTATGTGCATAATTCACTGTCTTTTAAGATATTAGATTCTCCTCAAATAATTAATAAAAATGAAACTAAATTTCTAATTTTAGAAGTCTCTTCAATGCACATTCCGGATCGAATATTATTGTCGGCTGTATATCGTCGCCCAAATGGGTTTGTTGCAACAAACTTTTATTCTACGTTTCTCTCTTTTTATCGGTTATATAAAAACATTGTCATAACCCTGGTGAACGTTTCCGATTGAACTTCAATCGGACACAATCGGACTTGTTCCGACCTAAACGGTTTCAATCCGAAATCTGTCACCGATACAATCAGACTTAATCAGACGTCGGTTTCAATCGGTTCCAATCGGAAATTTTATTCGGAACGATTCTGATTCGATCCAAGGGCAACATTTCAAACAGATCCAATCCGATCTTTTATTCGTAATCTATCGGACTCATTCCGAACTATTAATCGGAACGAATCGGAATCAATCCAGGTCGACATTTCAAACGGTTTCAATCCTACCAATCAATCGGAACTAATCGGAATCATTCCGAAGTGGGAATCGCAAACGGTTTCAATCCAAACTCTCATCGGAATTTAAAGTTTTGTAAATTTTCAAAATCTTCTTTCATGTATGTATTAATCGACTAGAGATCATGCCCCCTTTTGATAAACCTCGAAATTTTGTCAGATTTCGCGTATATCTTGTCGTTTTCGAGATATTTAAGAATTATGAAAATTTTAACGTGTAACACAAATATCATATTACGTTAAACATTGTGATCGACAGTGGTAGACCAATGGTTGGCATCGCGAACGATAGTTATTTAAGTTAAGCGTTGTACGCAGTGGTCTATAACTGGATAAGTGATCCCATGAGAACGGCTTATTTTAAGATAATTAAATTATCCAAAAAAGGTATAAAAAATAATAAAACATATAATAATAATTAAATAAAATAAAATAAAAGCAAACAAATTAATTTTTAAATTTAAAATTTTGGAAAATTTTTTTATTCGAACAAGTCTGATTAGGTCGGATTAGATCCGTTTGAGCCGGATTTAAGTCGGCGGATTACGTCGTGTTCGGTCCGTTTCGATCGGGTTCAAACAACCAGCATCGTCCGATTGAACCGGTTTAGGTCCGTTTCGTTCGAATTATATCCGTTTCTGTCGGTTTAAAATCATCCGTTTAGGTCCGATTGGGTCGGTGACAGATTTCGGATTGAGCAATCGGATTGAATCGGTGATTTAAACAGTAACAATTTAGATGCTCAGCATCTATCTAATTTAATGTAACAGGAGTACCGTTTCCTCGGCATTATGTGCATGCTTTAAGGATCTGAAATTAGTTATTATGGAGGGGCGGCTACTTTATAGTCCGAGCACGATAATGTACACGTTATGGATCTATGCGCATGCGCATAAGCATATAATCTCACTGTATCGTCGGCATATACCATAAAGCACTCAAAACACGTTACACGCACATAACTTTGGAAACCACACTCCTGTTTCATAAAATATTGTATGTAACGTGGAACTAAAACAATTCTGGTCTACGCATGTGTTCCTCTCGTCTGCGCCTCGTACCGGGAACACCATGTCCGGACCAGAATTACATTTTTGGTTCCATGTTACATAATATACTATTATTACCGATCACTCACTTTCATTGGTACATCACGGACCTACTAATCATACCGAAACCCCTCACACGTGGCTTGATGTCTTCATCGTAGATTCTCTTGATAAAATCGCAAATCATTCAAAATCACCGTCTCCCTTTGCTGCAGGTCACGATTACATTCGAATAGAGTACAAATTATATGTAGACTGGATGATATCCAAGTCTATTACAAGTCTTGATTTTCGACAGTGTGACTTTAACCGGCTTTCTCGATATCTGGAAGAAAAATGTCGAGATGTCTTTTCCTATTCTAATTCGAATTTAAACTCATCTCAATTGACGCATCTTTTTAATAACTCCATAATCGATTCGTTAGATACATTCGCGCCAAAGTATACTCGTACTTTCAAACGCCACTCAGCTCCTTGGATTTCAGCAGAACTTAAAAAGCAACAAAGACTTAGAGATTCAAGAGAATCACCTCTGATGTGTAACTGTTCGCTGACTGGGCTGCTAGGAACAACCTCATGATTAATGTTAATAAAACTAAGGCCATGATAATTGGCGGCTCACGTAACATTAACCAAATGGACCATAATGCTCTCCCTCAAATTGCTATTCTTGGACAATCATTAACTTGGCTGTCACTGTCAAAAATCTCGGACTTTATTTCGACTCAACACTGTCTTGGCGAGAAAACATTGTTCAAATGTCCCGTAAAGTGTATGGTACGCTACGGCAGCTATATTCCAGTCAGAATGCCCTATCCGAAAAACTGCGACGCCAACTGATTACATCATTGGTTCTTCCTTACTTCGATTACTTTGCTGCGATCTACAATGCTGTTGATACAATCCAAAAACTTAAAATTGAACGAATGTTTAACGCTTGTATACGCTTTATTTACCGGATCCGGAAGTTCGAACACATCACCTGTTATCGGCGTAAACTGGTCTGCAAACCGCAGAATACTTGTTATCGGTTGCCTGACTTATCAGCTTATCCACCAAAAACAACCATTACCTTTACCAATGCAACTTCTGGCGCCGTGATATTGTGTCCCGTGAGCTCCGGCCAGAGGGGCTGCATTATGACTTCCTGCCCATCGTACATCTGTTTTTGCGAATTCCTTTATTATTACCTCCAGGAGACTGTGTAATTCACTTCCTCATAATATTACAGCTAGTGCTACACTGTACTCCTTTAAGAGCAGACTTTTTGAATATTTATTGGAAGCTGACAAGTCGGGCCGCAATGTGCTATCGGTACGTTAATTCGCGTTTACAACAGTCGATTGACGTTTCGTATTTTGATGTATACGCGCTACAATTTATTAATTAATTGTTGAAACTCATTGTTCGTTTCATATACCGTGCTCGTACAAAATTGTTAATAACTTCTTTCTAATTTTAAGTTAAGCCGCACTCACTTTTATTTTTAATTTACTTCATTATTTACTTTACTTTATTTACTTCATCAATACTGTAAACAATATTATGTATACAGGGTGAGTCTGATAGAAGTGAACATAGGGAAACCCATGTTAAGTTTGTGTTACACATTTCATGGATTTGACACATTTTACATAAGCCCAAAACGTGGTTATGTCCGTTATGTCACACAAGATATATTTGATACATACAGACAGTATTTTGTTTACATTCTTGTGGCTCTAACACAGCCAATCAGCGAGCAAGCAACGTTCCACCGGAATCGACCAATCACGAGGCGCGTAGTCTTAACATGGGTTTCCTTATGTTCATTTCTATCAGACTCACCCTGTATATCATGGTTGGCTAAAGGGAGTCAATCCTGTGCCATTAACAAAGTAACAAACAAACAAACATTACTAAAAAAAAAGATTCACTTTATAAAACATATATTCGGTCATATTCACAAGCGCAAAGAAATTATTTTTAAACTGAATATCGCAACACGCGTTCATTAGTTAAAAGAAATATACAGAGTGCTCATAATTCTTATTTAAATACATCTATTTCTGATGCAAAAAATCCTGCAAAAGTATGGACTCTCCTAGGGAAATTTGGTATAACTTCTGAAAGATGTAGATCTTTTTGATGTTCATCTTGCACTTCTTCTGATTTAGAATCTATTATTTCGCAACCACTATATCTTGATAGTCCAGTTTTTAATTTTGAACCAATAGATATAGTTACCGTTCGACAAACTTTCTCTCTCTTTGTATCCCGTACATCATGTTAAAATTCAGATAATATACCGTTGTGTTATATAAACGATTTTTTCCCAACTATTGGTCCTTACATTCGTATATAATCATCCTTATCGTCTATAATCATTTTAAGATTCGTCTATGATTTACGACGGGATGTACATGTCACTCCTTATAGATTTAAATCAAAATTGCTTACACCCGTATCACGAAGGAAATATTTTCATTGTTGTCAACTTTACTCTCTATTTACTTCATCCACACCGTCATACCTTATTCATCTTTTTCCGTTAACTTCAGATGAGATACGAAGAGCAAATCATTTGTCATCATCTAAATTTATTATACCTCATTTCCGTACTGATGTATACCGGGTGGATGCGAGAGAATTGGCCATAGGGAAAACCGTGTTAAGGCTAGCGCGCTTGTGATTGGTCCATTCTATTTAGCTGAATGCTTAAAGTCTTTCGTGATTGGTTTTAACAAAATTCTAGTAAATTTCAATTCAGATCTTATAATCAAGCTCACTAATCGGTCGGACCTCTCTCTCCCTACCGTAGTCGCTGACGCGCTCGCTCTCCCTTCCCCTCATTGTCGCAAATTTAAACTGTATTTTTGATACGGCTTAATATTTAATTTTTCAAGCTTATTATTATTTTGGTTTAATTCTTTATTACTGTTTTTTTTATTTATTCTATCTCTTGTGACTACGTCACAAATCCCCTCCCCTAAACCGGATTATTCCCTGACTAATCCGTCCCAATATAATGCACAGGATGTGGCTTACTTTATTTGTCTCTCGTGCTTCCTCACTCTGTCTCGCTTTCCCCCTCCTTGTCGCCATTTCTGGTGCTGCTGCCGTCCCTACTCCCTGTCGCAACCCTGACCCTAGACGCTATTCCTATTCTGTTTAATTTCCGTAACCTTTCCGGGGATGCACGTATCTTTTTATCTCCGGCGTTTTCCCTAATCCTACCTGGTCGCCACCTAACATCTTATCTACTATCTCTCTCACTCTCTCTTCTTGCGTCTTGCTCAGCTCACATATACCTGCACACTCTACATGAATGTCTGATTTTCCCGTCAGTTTGTCACTAAACGCATGCCACGGACCCTCTTGTACTCTCCACTGCCTTCTACCCTGTCGCACATCCAAGTCGAAAATTTCACCAAAGTCCATACCGAGTATCATATCACACGATACTGCGTTGGTTGCTCTAAATTCAATTTCGTTGACGTGTCCATCTATTTCCACCTGCATTGCCAATATTCCCAGAAAGGGCGTCACCTCGCCAGAAACGCTTCGCATTACAGTCTGAGAAGGACGTAGTCTAGCCTTGAATTTTTCGGCCAGGATAGGGCGGATGATGGAGACCATTGCTCCACTATCGTGCATCGCCAACACTGTATTTCCCCCTATCTTTACTTCCATAAAACACCTGCTCTCTATTGTCGCTATCTCGGCTTCTCGTTCTATCTCCGAGTGTATCACCACTTCTTTCTCTCTAGTCGCTAACTCTCCTTCCTCTCGGCTCACTATTCTTTCTTTCTCTAACCCTGTTGATTGGCCGTGGAGGGCATGGGTTTGGATAGCCCTCCGGCCTTCTCGTTTCCCCATTGCTCACGTAGGGGAGTGCACGGTATACATGATGCTCTATCAAGGGGTTGCCCGACGTTCCGCACACCTGACATCGTTCAAGTGGGCGAGAGGGTCCCCAGGGTTTTGTCGGGCAGGCATAAGCTGAATGTCCTGGCTGTTGACACGTGAAGCAAACGCGATGAGGACACTCAGCCGACCTGTGCCCTACTTGGTAGCAAGTAAAGCAGGGACAGCTAGGGCACATCGCGGCCCGGTGTCCTGCAGCCTGGCAATGGTAGCATGCCCCGATCCCCGGTGACCCCAATCCAGGGGGCATCCTGTTGTTTCTCAGCGGCCGTCCCGATTCCCTAGGAGCTTCCCCTCCCCTATCTCGACGGTAACCTGGATGTTCCGTCGAGTTTGCCTCCCAATGGTTTCGAGGCTGCCAAGATCCTGATGACCTCGGCAGTCTATTCATTGGTACACTTGTGGGTAGAGGGGCTCTCGGAACTTCTGCTGTGCTGGCTCGTTTTTCCCCATTCCATGCTCCTCTTACCGGCCTCTCGGGTATTTCGTCGGCCGTATTTACATGTGTAGGGGGAGCCTGGTCTCTACCTGTTTCCTTCTTCTTTTTTCGGGACTTAGTCTTCTTTGGCGAAGTATTTGGTCCTTATTCGGAAGTGCTGTCGGATAAGTGGACACTCGCCACCTTCTCCTCTCTCGATGTTAATTCCTCCTTTACCGCCGAGATACGTACGGGGCCAGTCCCTCGTATATACGCACTGCCTGGAAGTCGTGTCCTCTCTTTGGGTGGCGGTTCCCAGTATCGTTTGTCCATATCGCGCAACCGTTCATACCTCCTGCCCCATCTCTCTAATGTTGAGAAATCCTCGATTTCCTTTTCAGCCAAATAGGCTCTGTATTCCGGAGTTAAATTTCGGAATACTATGCGTAGTTGTTTGTCGAGTGGGGGCGGTCTTTTGAAGTAGCTGATGATATGCCGGATGCATGATATGAAAGATCCAATTGTTTCTTTCTTACCCTGTGTTCGGCTCTTCAGCTCGTCTTCCAGATCCTCATCGTTTACCTCCCCGACAAAGAACTGACGGAATGATTTCGAAAATTCCCGCCAAGTCCGGAAATCATACTGGGCAGTACGGAACCATCGACTTGCACTTCGGTGAAAGATGCAGGGAATCGCTCTCAATAGCTCTCTGTCGCTAAACCCCGACTGTTCCCTACAATCTCCTAAACGAGCTAAGAAATCCTCGGCCGACTCTTTTTCATCACCGGTGAATCGCAGCCCCCATTCTCGCAAAACTTTAATGCAGCGACTATCCCTATCTATTTCTGCATTACTTCGGCGACGCCGAGCCGACACTTCTCTGTGGCTATGACCGGAATCCTCATCACTGGAGTAATCATAGTCCATTAACCTTTTTATTCGCGCGCTACTTCTACCTGACCCTCTACTACTTGGCAGACTATCTCTCTCAAACTCATCATCCCTACTCCGCCTAGACTGCGCGTCGTTGCCCCTACGTGTCCGTCTATCTACATCCCTGTCTATATCCTCATCGTCTCTATTTCTACGCCCCTCTCTGTCGCCATACCTAATCCTTCTGGGCTGGTCTAAATTATCTACCCGTTTTTCCCTATCTACGTCGCTACCCCCACTCCTACTAGACTATTCTTCTTCATCTCGGCGTCCTCTATAGCTCGCACTAAGTCGCAATGGTAAAGGGCTACGTTGGGGTTCATGAACCCGTCCCCTAGCCACTTCAGGATATTGGACCTTAATTTGATATCCTGTTTGATCATCCTGAATATATCTACTCATGAGCGGTCCTACACTTTTGGTTGTTGCAGTGACCATTTTTCTCGAGTTTACCGGAGTCGTTACCGTGACAGTTGTTGAGGTAGTGGTGGAAGTCGTAATAGTTTTCTCCAAAGGCCAACAAAAGGGTTGACTTGAAGTAGAAGGACCCCCTTTTCCCGGAATTACTTACTTCATCAGTTCCGGCTGCCTCACTCTGACCGTCATCGTCCTCTCCCTCTTCTCGCACATCGTCGCTAAAAATTTTCTTTTTGGGACGCCCCCTACCCCTCGGTTTAGCTCCTAACCATTCCTCCCCATCCGACTTTTCCAGGAGTAGTGCCGCCGTTGTTGCCGGTATATCTACCCCCTCTCATCCCATTCGGGATACCATGGTACCGTTAACCTCCCATCCGCTGCTATTAACTCCGCTCTTAATAGCCTATCCCTTAGAATTTTGTCCGATCCCGTTGAACTCAACCCCTGTTTATCTAGTTGTTGGATAACTTGGATCGAATCTAATTCCCACACGCTCTTCCGTACCCGTCGCAACTCTCTATAGAATTTTGAAAAATCACCCGCATCTTTGCTATGTGTTCTTTCACATCCGTCGCCATTTTTATTTTTAATGTTTTTTTTCTAATAAGCTAATCTAGTCACTAACCCAATTTTAACAACAACAAAAAAATAATTCGTAAAACAAAATATTCATCAATGGTATAATTCTAATCTATCCTACGTTGTCTACTCTATCACAACGATTCTTCCCACCATCCAGTTAAACACACGTCACCATAATCTGCACACGTCACCATAATCGGGACACGTCACCATAATCGGGACACGTCACCATAATCGGGACACGTCACCATAATCTGCACAAGTCTCTATATTCTGCACAAGTTGCTATATTCTGCACAAGTCGCTATATTATTTTATTTTCCTCAATAACATAACATATATACCCCTCTTTAATACCACCAAAAAATTTTCTTTTATTAACCACCACAAAAAAATTCAAATTTCGTATTATACATGCACATAATTCATTAATAAATTGTTACACAATAATTATTATATAATAATATTTTTACTTAATTCTAAGACTTAATTCTAATACTTCAATTATCTTTCCCAGTCGCAACAACTTCTAACCCGAATTCGCTAGCATTCGGTAAATAAACAAGTTTGTATTATTGTTCTACTAACGAATTTCCTCCACAAAAAAAATTTAATTTATTTCCAAAAAAAATTTATTTCAAAAATGTTTATTTCTGAAAAAATTTATTTCCAAAAAAATTATTTCCAACAAAAAATTTATTTCAAAGAAAATGTTTATTTCTGAAAAAAGTGTATTTCCAACAAAAATTTATTTTATAAATGTTTGTTTCTGAAAAGAAATTATTTCCAAAAACAAAATTTTATCACTGTTTATTTAAAAAAAAAATTTATTTTATTTTTCAGACTACACCCACACTATTTTTTTTTTGTCAGAACTCAAGCTGTTAGTAATGGCAGTCACTAACAACGAGTCCTGTCACGGTCGCCATTTTGTAACGGAAATTTTTCTAAAATATGAATTTTCGTCACTAATTATTTTTAGACATATATTTCACGATTTATACATATATACACAAAATATTTATTAAATCACATTAATTTTTGACCATTCGCACTCCTCATTTTTCTGAACTCCCTCCGAAGGCGAGCTCTGTTGGACCACTACTATAAGGCACCACCTCTCGGTCCAGGGGCTGGGGTCACGGTTCACCCGTCCTAACCACCGCCTCTTTTGTCGCAATTACAGGGTCCTCCACTCCCTAATGGGGGGGGGGGGGTTGCCCCTGTCGCAAAAAAAAAGAGAAAGGCAGGACCGGCCCACCTGTCACTAACTGGGGCTTTATCCCCACACGATTTGAGCAGTTGAGTCTCCGTTACCCCGCCGGCCCCCTTTGTCGCTAGATGTTCTGACTCCCGCAAGTCCTACCGGGCACTTCTTTCGCACTCTCTCTCTCTCTCTCTCTCTCTCGCACTCTCTCCCTCACTCTCTCTTTGTCACCAACAATGTTGGGGTTACCTCTATTTACCTTAATTATCTTTGTTGCTCTAATAGTCCTATCGCATACTACCTCGCTTGCATTGTTGTCTTCGCGGTGTCTCTTTCTACTACATTGCATGCATACACCTTTCTCTCTCTCACGCATTCAGAAGTCGAGGCCGACGATGTAAACATTTCGGCACTTTGTTTATCGCCGGACTGTGTTCCACTATTCGGTCGGACCTCTCTCTCTCCCTACCGTAGTCGCTGACGCGTTCGCTCTCCCTTCCTCTCATTGTCGCAAATTTAAACTGTATTTTTGATACGGCTCAATATTTAATTTTTCAAGCTTATTATTATTTTGGTTTAATTCATTATTACTGTTTTTTTTATTTGTTCTATCTCTTGTGACTACGTCACATGGTTTATACAATTATTTGTTAGATTTGCATAGTGAATTGTGGTTTTAATTATATTTTGTTGGCACTCAAAATGTGCAGAAAATTGTGTCCCCTGGTGAAAATGAAGCGTTAATTTTAAGCGTGTGAGAAACGTACGGCAAGCGTTTGAACGCTTTAATGACGCTGATTGTAGACTCCAAGGAAGCTTAACCCCTTCGTTGGCACAGAAAATTCTACAAAAAGTGCCCAGAATGGCAGGAATTTTTTTTATCGCCATTTCGAAGGGTTTTCGAGGTCGCTGATTACGAAATTGAACTCAAAATTTGCAAATTGAAAATAGCGAATCCAATGTGGTGGCCGAAAATGAAAAAAATTACTTGATTGTGATGAAATTTGTTACTCGGGGGGTTTCGAGGTTGCTGATTGCGAATGTGAATCCACCATCTTGAATTTTGAAATTTCAAGCTTGAATTCGTATTTAGCAACTCCGAAAACCCCTGAGTAACAAATTTCGTTACTATCGAGTTACTTTTTTCATTTTTTTCATTTTCGGCCGCCATTTTGCATTTTTAAATTTTGACTTCAGATTCGGATTCAGCGACCCCAAAAACCCCCAAGTTAGACTTGGATTCCAAATCGGAGCAAGTTAAATAGAAAAAAACCGATGTGCGCACTATTGCGTCAATGCCACTCAGGGCACCTTCCAATTCCGCGCACTATTGCGTCAATGCCAACGAAAGGGTTAAGTAACGCTTATCATTAAACGTGAATTTGGACTCACTTTAACACTTCCCAGATAGCAAAGCGTGAGTCTCACGATGTCCTCACATTTGAGATATCATTTTTGAGTGCATATATGCGTTCACATTGAGAGTTGAGCGTCATATGAGATTTTTATAATTTCTTTAATATCTTAGAGGAATCCAGATGATTGTAATTAATTTTCTCATATTATTATTATTTCTTATAATTACATGAGAAATCACATGAAAAGTTTCCCGGATCGACTGATATTTTAAAAATCTCGTATGATTTATCATATGATATTACGAACATTTTCAGTAGGGTCGATTTCAAGACTTGCTCATGTCCAAAGGAACGAAAAGTTCCCAGACAAGAGCAGGCTTTCTTGCTGGATCAAAGAAGTACTTGCGTAGGTCGTATAGGCGCGGTCGATATAGCTGAAACAAAAAAAGACTACTTGAAAGATCTCGACGCCGCGAAGCGATTATTAAACAAACAACTAATCAGCAATTCCACGAGACTGAAAATGATTCCTCATGCTCAAAATTTGAAAGTGACCCATCAGGAGCACATGATTCTTCAGGAAGTGATACTTCTAATTCTGCTACTGACCAGACATACTCGCTGATTGGTTTTAAGCCCTCTAATTCTACCTCTCAAATGTGCATTAAGCTACGGGAAATGGCTCTTATGAGCCAGCGTTATGGCGTAAGTGATAGAGCGACAGCAATGCTTGTTACGTCAGTGCTTAAAGATGTTGGTCTGATCACTCCAGAATCATGTAATCTCGTAACAGATAAAAACAAAATTAGACGCGAGAAAAATATGATGCGACATGAACTCAAACTTAAAGATCATGAGAATATCGCAGCTCCAAAATCATTATACTTCGATGGTCGAAAAGATCAAATGCACGTTCAAGTAAAAAATGGGAATAAATTCTATCGTCACACCATTTAAGAAGCACATATTTCCGTTTTATCCGAGCCTGGTTCGAAATATTTTTAACTCACGTTGTGCCGAAATCAGGCCCTGCCATTGATATCAAGGACAGCATTTATGAAGGAGTCATGAAGAAGGGCGGTTTTTGAAGAACTGTTAGTAATAGGCTGTGATGGAACAGTGGTTAATACAGGGCCAAAAGGAGGAGATATTAGATGTCTTGAGGACAAACTCGGTCGTTCACTTCAATGGGCGATATGACTCCTACATTTTAATGAACTGCCATTTAGAAGTCTCTTCGAAGCCATTAATGGGATTACGTCTGGGCCAAAATCATATAGCGGTCAAATTGGATCTAAACTTAATGGATGTGAAAACCTCATATTGGTGAAATACAAACCTATTTTGTGCAAATTACCTGACATCTTATCTGCAGATCTTAGCAAAGATCAAAAGTATTTATTGGAAATATCAAAGGCAATCCAAACAGGTGCCTGTCCATCTGATTTGTCCCTTCGTGATCCTGGACGAATCAACCATGCTCGCTGGTTTACTTGTGCCAATAGAATTTTGCGTTTGTATGTTTCAACTGCTCGGCCCTCGGCTAAATTAAAAGATATTGTAAAATATTTACTTATTGTGTACGTCCCAATGTGGTTTGAAATACGAAGTAACAGCTGTCTAGACAACAGGCCAAGGTTCTTATTTGAGATTATTAAACTCACTCGATATCTCCCTTCGAAGTACTTAGGTGTTGTTTTCCTATTATCGTGCGCAAAGTTCGTACTTTGCGCACGCATTTCCGTGCGCAAAGTGCCCCGTTACTGATATAGCTTAAAATGCGTGCGGGAATGTAGAGTGTGGACACGTATACCGAGTCTACAGTACTGTTATCGTTCGTGATTGGTTAGTTTGAGACACGATCCCTCTCGCGTGTGATTGGTTGTAATTTGGAACGAGCGCTATAGCCGCCGGCACGCGCCGGTTTTATCTTCCGTAAACGGTCAAGTTACAATAAACATTAACCATAATAACAAATAAATGTCATATCTTTATCTTTTTCAAACTTAATTTGTGGCGAATATTGCGAAAAGTACTTTCTGGTAAAATGTCAATTTTGATTTCAATTTGGAATTATTTGTATGTATTAAAGATTATGAAATCAAACTTATCAAAATGTCGCCTTTTTATTTTGTAATATTCATTTCATTTAATCTTAATGGTGTTTTACTGATTTTGTCTGGGGGCTCCGCCCCCCGACCCCCCCCCCCTCTTCCCCCTCCTTCCATCCCCATCGTCCTTGCACATACTCTTGAAGATGTCGAACTTTGCGCAACTCAATAGGAAAAATAGTATACGATACTCGTGCACTGCGTAGGTGTTCCAACTTTGCGCACTTGTATCGTGATGTACTATTATGCTACTATTTCTCGAAGTGCTTATTTTACTCTTCCGGAAAACATCCTATTGTCCATGATAACTGATGAAAGGCGAGAAATTCGCATTGATGCCCTTAACAAAATTTTACAAGCTCGGAATGTGGATGGAGTCAGCAGCGGACCACTTAAAAACCGTATTCTACCCGATATTAATTTTAATGCTGATGATTACTGCAAAATTATAAACTGGTCTGAAGTGCAGATAATATCTCTCCCTGCTTTAAAAAATATGACAGACCAAACTCTTAAAGAGATTTTGTCTTCCGAAAGTGTGTACGAAAAAAGGGAATTTTCAAAATATCCATGCACACACTTGCAGTGGAACAAACAGTAAAACTTGTCACTGAAGCATCTCTTCAAGTCTGCGGGAGTGAAGCTAGAGATGGATTCGTTCGATGTACCTTATTATCTCGGCAAACAGTTCCGCAGTTCGATAACAAAGCCCAATATTCTATATGGTATCTCGATATAGTAATCTAAACAACTAGAAAAAAAACATGCTACTTAACAATCAGTTTAAAAGAAAAAAAAATGTCATTTAATTAAAAACTTCAAGATTAAAAAGCGTACAAAAATAAAAAAAAGGAACCCGAAATGCAGCAACCTCCACGTGGTGGGTTCTGGGCTACATTTTTCCGAACATAGGCGAAAAGCTGCAGGTTTGACAAACTTGCACAGCTAATGAAAACTACTTGGATGCTTAATTCTAGTATAATGTACTTCAAATTAGTTTATAATTGTTTTTTTTAAATGTCTTCCTGGATTTAAATATAATGATAAATAATAACTCTGAACATGAATTTGTATCTAAATTTTAATAACTGGAGCAGTTGCTGGCGACAGAAGATTTATATTCTGTAAAATATTCCTACACCACAATATACAAATACACCAACCACATATTGTATATAATACGAATGTTTAAAAGAAAAAGAGAAAATAGAAAGAAACGGGGTTACCTAAAACAGTGTATCTTTTTCGATTTTCTTTTTCACGGGGTTTGTTTTTATACATTAGCAGAAGTTACTTCACGATGTTAGTTTCGGGGTGCAGGGCGGCTCTATTCAAATTTTATTATACAATACCGTGAAGCGTACAAAAATGCATCATTTTTAGTATTGCCAGAATATTAATTTTTATAAAATATTGATCGTGCCACTTGCTCACAACATAATCGTTGTTTTTTCTATTATCATTACAGAAATTCTGGTAAAAATCATATAAATTGTAATCGTTAGGCATAGTATGTAAAAAAAACAAGGCAACATTGACCGCACACAAAAAAGTAACGCTCTGAAGACATTTGTCGACCAATCGGATGGTCTTACAATTGCGTCGGCGGTGACGAATGTGATGCGTGATTAATGGAGGCGATCCATCGATGTCAAAGAAGATTCCATTAGAAAATTCGTCAACATAGAATGCTACCCAGTGCGTGCGTGAACCTGGTTTTATCGGCCGTGCTAGCGATTAGTACCGCAGGTTTCGTCTACACCAGAGTAATCGGATCTGCCGAATACACGCCTGTCAGGATTTAACTCTTTGAAACATACATTTTTCTTAACACGAAAAATGGCTGAAAATCTTTACTCAGTGGTTTTCGGGGTTACTGATTACGAATTTGTACACCGTTATTGCCGATTAATTTCGAGAAAATGGCGCTGATAATCCGTCATAAACAGATTGAAATTTTAATAAGTAATTTAATTCATGTTCAAACATAAAATTGTTTTACAAAAAATGATACGTTTTATTATTTATATCAATTTGACAGTACCGTATTAATGGTAGATATTGTATTCTCGATGATTATATCTAAAAATAATACAATGAGTTCATATATAGTTACGATTAACAGTCCATCTGCAAAGAAAGGCTCTGACACTTGTGTTTTCATATAATTACAAATTTGTTCACATTTATTTAGAAGGATTTGCTGGACATGTATAGCGCACGGTAAATATTCTTTTTTTGTTCCTCTGGGAACAGTTTATTTAGATTTTTCATTCGTACATCGACACATATCACTAGATTTCTCAGATCATCAAATGTGGATTTGTGCATTACGATCGATGTGTAAAAGTATTTCGTCGGATACAAGAGATACAAGAGTATATTCCACACATGACATGTATAACGCGGATTTGATGTCTAGCAAGCGGTGCAATCGAAGAGGGGGACTCTAATAGGCTTGTTGAGCGCGGTCCCCCTCTTCGAAATTCGCGATTATCAAGCTTGCGAGAGCCTCCACGGTGCTATCGAAGAGGGGGACACTAATAAGCTTGTTGAGCTCGGTCCCCCATTTCGAAATTCGCGATTGTCAATCTTGCGAAAGCCCCCATGGTGCTATCGAAGAGGGGGACACTAATAAGCTTGTTCAGCGCAGTCCCCCAAATCGAAATTCGCGATTGTCAAGCTTACGAAAGCCACCCGGAGGATTAGGACCTACTCGCGATAAATGAGCTTGCTATACAATTAGTTGTTATTATTGTTATTATTTTATTTTATTTTAACATTCAGCTGATTAAGACGGAGTATAGTGTACGATTGCTCTAAAAAAAAAGTCTTCAAGTTCAAAACTGTCGGTGGACACGAGATGGAAACATCCGTGGACGTGTATGGTATGTGACAAAATTGTTAATAAATTGGTCATTATTAGCGGGCGTTTCCTTCTATCGGATGATTTTTTATTAAGCCTAATGGTAAGATCAGTATCGTAAAAAATGTTTTTAGGTGACAAATCACCTGCAACGCAACGTTCTACCGAACCCCGATGATTATTCAAAAGGACCACAATAGCAAAAATTAATTATAATCGACGATCTTTTGAGCGAATCATCGAATAATACCAGTATGGATCTCTTTACTAAAGACAGTCACCGTAAAAATATGAGTGCCATTTTCATTACGCAAAATATTTTTCATCAGGGTCGTGAACGGCGCGACATTTCACTTAATACCGATTAGCTGCTTTTGTTTAAGAATCATCAAGATAGGGTTCAAATTCATCATCTTGCACGTCAAGTATGTTCGGAGAATTCAAAGTTTCTCCAAGAAGCTTGTAGAGATGCAACTTGTCACCCACGCGGTTATCTTCTCTTAGATCTTCAGCAAACCATACCGGATGATTTCAGATTTCGCCCATGTATATTTTCGAACAAACATTCTCACGTTGCATACACGGGTGTACGTAGATGAAAGACAACAAGTTTTGAAAAAAAAACGTACAGATATTTATAATTTTTATTACCCAGTAAATCGCGATTATGGTATCGACTGTTGAAAAACATAAAAATAACAAAAGTCATCTCATCGCAAAAAATCGTAAAGACATAAATCGTGCACAAAAAGGATACGACAGTATTTCGTGTTTTTCATTCTCTGGAAAAAATATTTCACTTTATTGAACGCTCTGTGTCTTGCGGATAAACGACAACGTATAGCTCTGCTGAAAACCGCCGACAGAAAACGCATCAAATATATCTGCGTGTGTGCGCTCAATGTATTGCGTGGGTTGTCGTTTCTTTAAAATCGCGGTAGAAGAGTTTACTTCGAAACAAAAAATGTTACGGTCACTCGTCTTTTCCACGAAAAGAAACGATAAAAAGAGATTTAGAGAGATCGGCGGGGGTGGTGGTGGTGAATACCGATTCTTCTGGCATCGGTTATCAGCGCCATTTTCTCGAAATTAATCGGCAATAACGGTGATTAAAAACATTGGCCTTAAAGTGTATGCAAAGAAAATGATACTAGTTCCAGAAAGTGAAGTACACAGGGCGAGTGACGAGAAGAGAACGGTGCAAACATCCGGGATGGTGCTTGAAATGAAGTAGCATTCAAGGAGAAGGACATAATTTCACTGACAAATCCGATTGTTATCTGCGAAGTTCTAAAAAAAAATTTGAAATTACAGAACTACATCTACAGCGCACGAAATGTGGAAAAATGAAGGTGTAACCATACACGGTTATGAACTTATCGGGTCTGACATTGTCGATGGTGTTAACCAGTTGGACGCGAAGAATATATCCGTAGTCTTCGTGCGGAACGTATCCCATCACATTCCATCGTCCACAAATCTTTGTGGAAGCTCGCCTGTACTCCTCGATTTGGTAAAAATTCCGAGATATTTTAAAAGCTAAAAGCTTATGAAAAAACTTCTCAAAAAGTATCTTCGTCGCAGAGGACAGTGGCAGTGAGAGAGAAAAAGCAAAAACGCAACAACGAAAACAGGACAACTCTAACGGAAAACGATCTCGAGCCTATGTACTACGATCCTTAACCCTTACAAGCACGGTGTCGAACCATCGTTTTTGTAATGTAGGTTTTACATATTTCAGGTAATAATTCATTAATTTTTTGAAATTTTTTGTTTCTGAAGTTTGAGGACATGCTAGAAACATAAATAAATCAATATTTATCATTAATTATTATGATATATTGTTTAAAATAATAAACAAATGGTAAGTTTGGTGGATTTTTTCACAAAAAACGTATGTTGAGATGAAAACGCCACTCAAACCCGACAAAGTTGGGTACTTTAGCCGTTTTCGGGGGCCGCTGATCTGAACTCATATTTTCGAAATTCAATATGGTGGATCCAAAATGGCGGATCGGAATGTCGCGGATTGCGATACTGACCTCATATTATTAACCGGAATGTTAAAATTGTACAATTCGAGGGTGTAAAACTCACAGGTATTTGTCGTTTAGTTCTACATTGTTTGTTGAAAATAAATAACGTTATTATTGGTTCGCCATCATGGGTTCCCCATATTTAATTTTGAAAATCGGACGTCAGATTCGTAATCAGTCACCCCGAAAACCACCGAGTAAAGATTTTCAGCCATTTTCCGTGTTAAGAAAATGTATGTTTCAAAGGGTTAAATCCCGACAGGCGTGTATCCGGCAGATCCGATTACTCTGGTGTAGACGAAACCTGCGGTACTAATCGCTAAAACACGGCCGATAAAACCAGGTTCACGCACGCACTGGGTAGCATTCTATGTTGACGAATTTTCTAATGGAACCTTCTTTGACATCTATGGATCGCCTCCATTAATCACGCATCACATTCGCCGCCTCCTACGCACTTGTAAGACAATCCGATGGGTCGACAAATGTCTTCAGAGCGTTACTTTTTTGTGTACGGTCAATATTGCCTTATGTTTTTACATACTATGCCTAACGATTACAGTTTAAATGATTTTCACCGGAATTTCTGTAATGATAATAGAAAAAACAACGATTATATTTTGAGCAAGGGGCACGATCAATTTTTTAGTAAAAATTAATATTCTGGAAATACTAAAAACGATGCATTTTTGTACTTTTCACGGTATTGTATAATAACATTTGAATAGAGCCGCCCTGCACCCTGAAACTAACGTCGTGAAGTAACTTCTGCCAATGTATAAAAACAAACCCCGTGAAAAAGAAAATCGAAAAAGATACACTGTTTTAGATAACCCCGTTTCTTTCTATATTTCTTATATTGTGGTGTAGGAATATTTTAGAGATTATAAATATGTACAACCTCTATATACATCATGTTTCTCCTAACCTTAAAGTTTTTGAAAAACATAAAAAAAAATTGCATTTTTCATTTTTATTTTCTTACCAACAAATAGATTTGTTTCATTAACTTTACGTGAGACTTAACATTTTATGTTCCGAATAAGCTGTAATTTTTTAATGAAATCACTGATGTAGGCAAAAGTTGTATATCTTCTTAATTTCTAAAAATTCTCCATTCAATATTTTTGATTAGGAGGGCAACTTTTGACAGACATTCGGATACGTTTCTTGATTTACTGTTAATAATTTTTTCAACTTTCTGTTTGGTATTGGAGTAACTGCACTGGTCTAACTTTTAGACAATGAAAACGTCTTGTAAATTTGGTGAAAAAAAATTTCATTTTAAAAATTAAAAACACGTTTTTTCCGATGTTTCCCGAAAAGTTTGAGGTTACGTGAAAAATGATACGAAATTTGTAGATCTTTTTTATATCCGAAACATCGTTATACACCATCAGTATACATAAAACAATACTTTAACTACAAATTGTATATATAATACGGATATTGAAAAAGAAAACAAAAATAGAACGAAATAGACTTAATAAAAATGTATCTTTTTCGATTTTCTGTTTAACGGGGATTGTTATTGTATGAGAAACTCGGATTTATCGGAACTAGTTTTAATTGAAAAGTGTTGGTCTTTCAATGGCCGCGCCGTGACAACGGCTTAAACGACCAATAATGTGGAATGGGATGCCGGTCGAGTAATCTTGCTA
The DNA here is from genome assembly GCA_030407085.1 of Trichopria drosophilae. Lineage (NCBI taxonomy): Eukaryota > Metazoa > Arthropoda > Insecta > Hymenoptera > Diapriidae > Trichopria > Trichopria drosophilae. The sequence continues at coordinate 69,277,569 of CM059584.1, forward strand.
GGACAGCTGGATTGCGGAAGCTCGATTGAGATCGAACCGAATTGCAGTGGATTGGAGTGAAAGGATCGAGGGTGTGAAAATACAAAAAATAACACCTCACTTGGTTTTTGCACTTTAATTTAGGAGATATTACTGCACACGCGGTCGCCAACTGGCGGGCTCGCGTGCGGACACGTGTGGACGAGTGTACGCGAAAGCGTGTGGTTGAACGACCGATGCTCGCTAGACGGAGGCTTTCGCGGATCTGATCCTTTGCGGAAATCGATAGCGATCGATTGATAGTATTCGCGAGAGGCGTCGCGTACAATGTTCCGTCGCGACGTTGAGCGTCGCCCTGAATTACGCTACGTATTTTAATTCCGCGAAAATTCAAATTTCGGACGAACGTTGTCGCTCCCGAATGCATCGGACAAAGTTCCTGAACAACCGCCCGCCTCGTGTCGACGAACGATACGAAAAAAAACGTAAAAAGGCTTATTACAATATGTCTTAAACCTAAATAACTTAAAGCTATATAACCGCCTGCCATGGTACATTAAACCCGGTCTAACCGCCCGCCATGGCGCAGCGGGTTAACATTGTGGCGGAGCATCCACCGGCAGTCGACATATCTGACTGACCGGACGTTGATAGGATGACCGCGCGGTTTTTACCGTGACTACGCGTACATGATTATCTGATCCTGGATGCACGTTGGTGACACGCGCCAATTCCCACTTGGTAGGTGGGAGTGTACCGTTCTTAATTATTACAATGTCGCCTATTTTTAGGTTGTCTTGCGGCGTACGCCACTTTTGTCGTTGTTGTAACGTGTGTAAATACTCGCTAGACCAACCTCGCCAAAAAACCTCGGACATACGGCGAACGCGTTGCCAACGGGTTAAACAATTCTCGGACTTATCAAGCACGGATTGCTCAGGCAGACCTACAAGTGGTCCACCTATCAAAAAATGCCCGGGAGTTATCGCTAATGTGTCACTAGGCTCGTCGGTTAAAGGCCAAATGGGCCTGGAGTTTAGACACGCCTCCACGCGCGTCAAAAGAGTGCTCATTTCCTCAATCGAAAGCGTTTGGGCACCGATGACTCTACGCAAATGGTGTTTCGTACTTTTTATCCCAGCCTCCCATATTCCACCATGATGGGGAGCAGCCGACGGGATGAATTCCCACGATATTCCACGTTCATCCATGTGCGCGCGGAGCTTGGGGTCAGACTTTACGAGACGAAATGCGTCGCGCAGTTCGCGGTGGGCACCCTGAAACGTGGTACCATTGTCGCTCATCATCGTGGTGGGTCAGCCTCGTCTAGAGACGAACCTGGTGAAAGCCGCCAGAAAGTTGTCTGTGCTGTAGCCAATTAGCAACTCTAGATGAATCGCTCGCGTGCACAGACACACAAATACGGCAATATAGGCCTTATGTGCTCTTTGACCTCTCCCTGTTATAGCCGTGACCGAAATAGGGCCTGCGTAGTCCACGCCGCTATGGGCGAATGGTCTAGCCGGTGTGATACGTCGGGCAGGTGAGTCGCCCATGAGTTGAGTTGCCGTTGCCGCTCGTGCACGCACGCATTGAGTACATTGGTTAATGTGCCTTTTCACGATATTTCGGGCTCTTAAAAGCCAAAATTGGGACCGAAGAACTCGCAGCGTCATTTGCAGTCCACCGTGTAGGCAGAGTAAATGAGTATGACGGACAATTAAGTCGCTAACTCGGTGCGGCGGAAGAATGATCGGATGCTGCTCGTCATATGGCAGTAAGGCGTTACAGAGTCGGCCTCCGACTCTTAGCATACCCGAGTCGTCGATGAACGGAGTTAATTTGGACAGTCGACTTTTCGCCAAGGTCACCTTGGAGCGTGTTAATTCGCGAATCTCGTCGCGAAATGCGGAATTTTGGGCACATTTGATCCAAAAAATTCGCGCCTGTTGCACCTCAAGCAGGAAGGCAATTCGGATTGGAAGATGGAGTCCTGCAGCGTCGAATGAAGCGCTGGATGTATGCTGTGACTCGCAGTAGTCGAGGCCACGAGGAGAACTTTGTGGGGAGATCCCATTCCGCGGTGGTAACATGCGCCGAAAATTGTCTCGGAACTTTTCGGGCTTCCTCGTCATTCGTTTTCGTAACGCTCGGATTACGCGGCCATTCGCTGTGGTCCCGCGAGAGCCACTGGGGTCCTTTCCACCAAATAGGGTGGTTGACCAGTTCCGTGGCGGTTGCTCCACGTGGGGCGATGTCTGCAGGATTTCTGCGCTCGGGACATGTTGCCAAACAGCTTCAGGTAGTCGCGTTTGAATGTCTGATACCCGATTGGCGACGAACGTCTTCCACCGCGCGGCATGTTGAGAAATCCAGCTTAATACTACCGTGGAATCGGTCCAACAGTAGAGTGGTATGTTGTTATCCTGTATGTTTAGGACAACGGACGACATAAGTTTCACGAGCAAAGAAGCTCCACAGAGTTCCAAGCGCGGAGTGCTCTGGGTTTTGTTAGGAGCCACCTTGGTTTTACAGCTCAACAGTGTAATTACTGGAGGGTCGGGAGGACGGAGTACGCGTTTATAGAGAACTGCCGCATAAGCTCCTCCCGAAGCGTCGGCAAAGCCGTGCAGCTCCTGTAGTCGCCATCTGTATCTTGCCCCGTCCAACGCGGAATTGAGATCTTCGAGAGGGCAGGCAAATCGCTACAATAGGCTTTCCATATAGTAGCCAAATTATCCTGCATAAGTATTTTTGCCCTAACTACGACTGGCGCGACCCATCCTAACGGGTCAAACAGCTTGGCGATTTCGGATAGGATCAGTCGTTTCGTTGGTGAACTTATCGACGTACCAGTTACAGCGAATCGGAAGGTATCGGTCGCTGGGTGCCAGGCTACGCCGAGCACTTTAGTGCTGCCCTCATGATCCAGTGAGAGCAGTAATGAGACATCTGCTGACGCCTGGGCGACGTCCTCTAATTCCTCCAAGAGCGCGGGGTCGTTCGAAGCCCACTTCTTGAGGGAAAATCCACCGCTGCTCATCAATGCCACTAGTTCGTTACGAACTTCCTGCAGCGTGTGGGCGTTGTCAGCGCCGAAGAAAATGTCGTCGACGTACGAGTCGTTTTCTATTATGCCGACTGCGCGAGGGTAGCGGGCACGCTCGTCGTACGCAAGCTGCTTCAAAACTCGAATCGCGAGGTAGGATGCACTGGCCGTACCGTATGTCACGGTAGTCAGGCGATATTCTGATACGGGTCGACTCTGTGACTCTCTCCACAGAATTCTCTGATAATCCTGATCATCAGGATGGACGAGGATTTGACGGAACATTTTTTCAATGTCCGCCGTATACACGAAACGATGTCTTCTCCATCGTTGGATAATGGACGGCAAGTCGCTCTGGAGCTTGGGTCCACAAAGCATGTGGTCGTTAAGCGTGCTTCCATTCCTAGAGTGTAGAGACGGATTAAAAATGACCAGGATTTTTCCACTCTAGTCACCTTGTTTGAACACCGGGTGGTGCGGTAGGTAGACGGTCGGTTCAAGCGGGTGAGAATTCGACGCTATATTATTAGGCGCTAGAGCCATGTGACCAAGATCACGATAATCACCCATGAAGGCGCAGTATTTTTTTTTGCACTTCTGGATTGCGAGACAGCCTAGCTTCTGCCTTTTCTAGCAGTCGCAGAGCCGCAGTGCGTGTGTCGCCGATTTGAATCGGCGATTCTGTTAATGGGAGGCGAACCATATATCTCCCGTCCGGCTGACGTTGGTCCATATTCGCGAAGTGCTGTTCGCAGCGTAGGTCCTCATCGGAGAGTACAATGGAAGCTGTCACTTCCTCAATTTTCCAAAAGGACTTAAGCAGTGTGTCGAGGCACGTTGAGGACGAGCAGTGCAAGCTCGTCGCAGTGGTACGAATAATATTCGAGCGAGATGAGGGACCTATGAGGATCCAGCCGAAAATTGATCGCTGGGCAGTGGGAGTCCTTGACGTAGACCGTCTAGGAGCACGTATCCGTACAGATCTGCACCGATTAAAATATCGATAGGTACTGGATCTGATGGATCGGGATCAGCTAGGGTCAGACCAGGTAGGTGCGGCCATTGGCCGGGTACAGTGTGCGCGACGGGTTTATACGAAGTTATTTTATTTAATATAAGGGCTCGCGCGGGAAGTGTGGGGCCCTGTCCATCGCGCGGTTCTATAGTTATGTCCGTTGTCGCGCGGACGAGTCCTTGGTCTTTTTCCCCCACTCCGGTGATCTCGATGTGGGCCTTGCGTTTCGAGGCACGCAAGTTTTGAACCGCGTGCACGGTAATGAACGTCGACTCAAAGCCTGAATCCAATAGTGCGCGGGCACGGAAAATCCGACCTTCCAAGGTTTTGATAATGACGGTAGCGGTCGCGAGAAATACGATTCCATTACCGTTTGCAAAATTGCACGAGCTGCATGTCCGAGGGTTAGGGGGGAAATCGGTCGTCGAGTCATTCGAGTGTGTGGCAGTCGTCAGTGTCACAGAATTCTCGGGCGAAACAAATTGAGATGCACCACTGTCGGAAAAGGGAACTGCGTCAGGATTTAACGCGTGGCTCACGGATTGAACCGATGCATCAGGTCGTTCCTGATGCAGTAGAGTGTGGTGCAGTCCCTTGCACTTGCTGCATCTAAACCTGCTCCGGCATTTCGCGGCTCGTATTCACGCATCGTTGATGTTGTCGAATAAGTTTCGATCGTTGTTCGACGGAAAGATTTTTAAAATTAAAACACTGATATAATTGATGCTCGTTTTCGCAAAGCATGCATCGTTCGTGTTTCTCGTTCGTGACGTATACTCTCGTCTGTTTTGCGGGGCCCGGCTTGCTCGTTTTAGTCGACGCGGCTGGCACGGAAGTAGAGGGCCCTGGGCCCGTCACCAATTCAAGCGCGCGAACACGTGCGGACAAAAAAACGTCCAGGACATTATATGCAGGGAAATCATCGGAGTCACCGAGCTTAAGTTCTCATTCCATACACCTTTTTTCTATCGAGACGTTTGACCGTCAAAAAAACGAGCAGATCGTCCCAATCCTTGACAAGTCGTTCGAGAGCTGTCAGTGCCGCGATTACGTCATTCGTATGGTCGCGGAGAACTTGCAAATCGGTTGTATTACCGGCTTTTACTGGCGCGAGATCGAACAAAACGGTAAGATGCGCATTCACAATAGTCCAATGCTTATCATAACGAGCATTTAACAAATTCCATGCTGACGCATAATTTGCTTCCGTTACAGAAGTATTTTTTAACACCAGTGCTGCATCCCCAGTTAAACTAGATTTTAAATAGTGAAAACGTTCAATATTTGTAATGCTGGGATTCTTATGTACCAAGGAGCTGGAAAGATCGCGAAAATTGACCCAGTCCGTATAATTACCGGAAAATTTCGGCAGTGTAATACGCGGTAATGAGACTGATTTATTTTGACTCCAACCGTCATTTGCGTTCGAGTTATGCATTGGGGTTGCACCAGAGGAGTTAGAAGGAGTTAACTTAGCTATATAGGCCGTAATATAATCCGATGCTCCCAGGAACGTGGTTTCTGCTTCGTAGAACTTCTCGTCGATGAAGTAAGGCTCTGATGAACGGTCTGAGTCGGTCACCATTTCCTCGAGTTGGACGTTGAGTAGCATGCAGCGTTCCCAATACTTTTCAACATTGGCGAGTCAACTTTTGGCAATTTCGAGAGTTATGTTTTTTGACCCAATTTTTCTAAAATTCTCCACCGCCCTTCGAAGGAGACCGATCAGCTGTTTCTGCTGTATAAGCACCGAATCAAATGACTCAGACATCGTTGTAGCAGTCCGTTAAGCTGCTAAAGCCCGAAATGTCGCCGAAACGTTGCTCTTGGACTTCGTGATTTCGCCGAGTCGCTAGCGCTTGTAGGCTTGCCCACTTTTGCGGGGCGAGAGACGTCGAATGGAGACTCCGTTTGCGCGAAGTCGGTGACGTGCGGCGGCGAGGTGCGGTGAGGAGCGAGAAGCGCGCTGGACGATCCCTTCTACTGGAGCGCTCGGCTTAAGCGTGTGAGCGTGTGGATCTCACACGTACTTGCACGAAAGGGGGGGCTAAACTTCCCTCCCTTCTAATCCTCGTGGAAATTTGGCTGATTTTTCACCAAATTTGATGAGCAAAAATCAAAATTTTTTTTTCTTTTTTTTTTTGGCACTTCACTCCACTGTCACTGAGGTTCAATTAATGAGCGATCCGGCTCGAAGGACCACTTTTTGTATGAGAAACTCGGATTTATCGGAACTAGTTTTAATTGAAAAGTGTTGGTCTTTCAATGGCCGCGTCGTGACAACGGCTTAAACGACCAATAATGTGGAATGGGATGCCGGTCGAGTAATCTTGCTAGGACAGCTGGATTGCGGAAGCTCGATTGAGATCGAACCGAATTGCAGTGGATTGGAGAGAGGATCGAGGGTGTGAAAATACAAAAAATAACACCTCACTTGGTTTTTGCACTTTAATTTAGGAGATATTACTGCACACGCGGTCGCCAACTGGCGGGCTCGCGTGCGGACACGTGCGGACGAGTGTACGCGAAAGCGTGTGGTTGAACGACCGATGCTCGCTAGACGGAGGCTTTCGCGGATCTGATCCTTTGCGGAAATCGATACCGATCGATTGATAGTATTCGCGAGAGGTGTCGCGTACAATGCTCCGTCGCGACGTTGAGCGTCGCCCTGACTTACGCCACGTATTTTAATTCCGCGAAAATTCAAATTTTCGGACGAACGGTGTCGCTCCCGAATGCATCGGACAAAGTTCCTGAACAGTTATTATACGTTAGCAGACGTTACTTCACGTCATCAGTTTTTGTAGGTGCAAAGCTGGTTTGTTCAATTTTTGTAAGATCACCGTGCCTTTAAAATCTGCTATGTTTGAATAAAACGTGTTTTTAATAAATCGAATCTTTCCTTATTTTACCTTTATCATATCTCCCCTTCGTATTTTCCGGGGATTTCCAAGAAACTGTTACAGTCAAGTAGTTGTCTATACGGCTTCCAGATTACAAAATCGGACATTTTCGACATAATTATCTGTATATTCGACATTGTTTATACGTGTATCTTATTATATGTATTATTTTGTATAGTACGATTTCTTATCTTTAGTCTTATCTGTCGCTCATCTTCAAGATTTTCCTAGAAAACTGGGTCCCTCTAGTAAAAACCACGTGTGTGCGTTTCAACGTCGTATGAAATTAATGTCTCTCGTTATCGACCTACAAGTGAGCTGCCACGTGCGCAACATGTATATAAAGGTCATCTGCGCAATGTATTGGTAAATCTTAGTAAATAATAAGAAGCAGTGGGGGTGGATCACCATAACAAACCAAAGAAACATCGTCATCGTCAAACTGCACAAACGTCGTGTTAGCGGATTAAACGACAAATCAAGCTCGCCTGAAACTCTACAGCTACCTAGAAAAATTGGACCGTGTCGCGTACTTTATTTTGATATCGACTCGGTAATTTACCTATCGAGAGGACACACATCAGCCAAACAATACGACCTACAGCTCGGGAATTTTCTCGGAGATTTGACTGATGAATTAGCGGTTTACGGTCCAGGTTCTTGACTTTTATCTCGGGAGGTCCTAAATTTTATGCTTATCGCGTACAAACTAATAACGGGAAATACTCCGATACGTGTGAGTTCAAGGGGATTTCGTTAAATTACGTAAATGGAAATAAAATCAATTTCGACTCGATTTATCAGCTAATTATGGCACATGATACTTATACTAGTACTACTACTATTACTGCTTTTAAGCTGTAACGCGTAAAGAAGAAACAACATGTAAAATAGTTTAAAAAAAAAGCGTCACATTTCGACTAGATATTCGCTTCCTTTTGGATACAAAGCATAAAGTGTAACAAAGCTGTAAAAATGTAAATTTTTGTAAAAAACAATAGTTTTCTCGTTACTTAAGAAAAATTAGCGATGTAAGCGAAATTGTTTTTATATTCCATTTATTAATGATAATAATAAAAATAATAATAAAAATAAAAATAATTATGTCCTTTGTGTAATTATTAATTTAAGACAACAAGGTAAGCACGTAATATTACGTAATCTCTTCAGTCGCTTTTCATCCCATTCGAAGTTCATAGGAAGTCATCGTATCTCCTCTTTCGTATTTTGAGTGATTTCCAAGAAATAGTATATTACGATACAAGGGCGCAAAGTGTGGGAACACCTACGCAGCGCACGAGTATCGTATACTATTTTTCCTATTAAGTGCGCAAAGTTCGACACCTACATACAACATTTAAAGTGGCGGTGTAAGGGCGGTGGAGAAGGGCGGTTCGGGGGGGGGGGGGGGCTTTGTCATTGGACTTTTTTCAATGGGGCTACGTCAAAGACGAGCTATATAAAAAATCACCAGTCAACACGTCCACAAAGCTACAGAATAGCATTGCTGCAATTCTTCAATCCGTAATGGAAGAAATGTTAAGGAAGGTGCAAATTGAATTTTGCAACCACCTCGCGTACTGCACAGCTGCTGCTGGTGGACATTTTGAGCACTTAATAAATTAAAAAGAAAATTAGCGTTATTTCGTTATTTCAATTTTAATTTATTAAACAATAATATAGGCAGGTTACATTTGTGGCAGGTTAGATATAAAATATTTTTATCAAAAGTGACAGGTCACAGTCTATTGTTATTCCCCTTTTTTTTTTTTTTTATTTTTTTTTATTAATTAATTAACGGGCGGACTCGCCCTTTTTACTCAATTGTTGCCTTATTATTTACTATGATTTTGCGAGAAGTGCAGATCGACGCCATACTTCACATTTGTGTAGGAAATGTAGGACTGCAGAAACCTACACCAAATACAGCAGCGGTCATGAGTCGATTTCCGCCAGATAAACAATACTTTCGAAACGTAAACACAAACAACGTGGCTCGTTTTACCAACAGCGAGCTGCTACTTGAAAACGAATTCGAAAAATTGTTCACCAGACAGGGATCGAACTCACGACCTACGACTTCATAGTCCAGTGCGTTAACCGCCTGAGCCACGCAGCCGACACAACTTTGTTTTTTAAATTCCTTTTTGTCTATTTACATATGAATGGCTTCCGGTTTGTTCATTTGCATTAAGTCGACGAAACTGTATTTACTCTTGGCGTCTCCTACAATTACTTTACTGTTTTGAAAAAGGGCAGAAGAGCACCATTGAACACATCGAACACACCGTAAAACGTTGGAATAGTAGTAATTCTCCAAGGGTCAGTCGAATGCGTACTTTCTATCATCAGCTACCTCATCAGCCACTGGCCCAGCCAGATGGTTGTAGGTGGACATCTAACTTTTCACACACTTCCAGAAACCTGCGATCCACTGATTTCGCCTCATATGGTCTAAGAAAACAAACACAAAGTATCATGCCAGTGAAACAAAATAGTAATGCCATTAGCGAATGGAACATTATTTCTTCAAAACACTTCAATGGACAGTTGCAGAAAGGATGACAATAAACAACTTGGTGCATAATTTTTAACCTTAAAAAGTTTGAAGTGCACTTCATGATAACTGAATACATATACGTAGTTATGGACATACATACTGAACTTCAGATTCAGAAATGTCATGTACGATAATATCGATGCACATCGCATTCGAACTAGCATTTTCTCGGGCAATGAGGAGATCAAGTTTCGAATTCAACCCCGCTCTGCGGTCCCCTCATTCTCCTATCGTACAGATTATGTTATATTTAATTTCAATCAAACTCTGTCCTATGCGTTTCCGCGGTGAAAATATATTTCTCTCCTTTTCCCTCATTTAGTTACCTATGGGATTCCCTTGGGGCGCCACTATACGGTGTTTTCAAAATCGGCTCCCTGAATTCAGCCAACTGAGCGATGTGCCCGTGTAATCTCTGACCAGGGGGGTGACACTCTCCTGTTTACCGTGTCCGCGACGTGACTCCCAATCTTATTCTAAGCGCGTGCAGATTCGGCGTGATGGTCGTGCGGGCTAAGGCGTCAGTCTTAGTCCGCCCGAACTGAACGTCGCGAAGGGCCCGAGTTCGAATCCCCGTCCTGCAATTTTCTCTGCTTATGTCCAGTGTGGAATAACCGGGGAACTTTGCTGGGCGAAGGTACGAATTTGGGACCGCTGCCGACCCCCGTCGGCAGTTATCGGTACCGTCAGCGTCTTATCCGCGGTCGGTACGTCGTGGGTCTTATCTCGGATAAAGAGGGGATAAGCCCCGCGTCGTACTCGCTAAGGCACAGACCGTCGAATCTGCTGGTGGTACCGATATTGGGGTAGGGGGGACTGGCTCTGGGTGGGTGTTGTGTGTGCCTATAGTTCTGTCTTGTAATGTCTGTCTTTGTCCTGTACCTCTCCACCCGAGAGCCGACCCGCAAACAGACATATTCGTCATTAACGCGGGGGAAAATTTCCTGTCCTTTGTCCTTTGTCCTTGTCCTAAGCGCGTGCCCGGAGGTTTTGCCGGAGTCACTATAACGATAGTTTACACCTCAAAATCTAAAGATAAAAAGTTGTTATAAATAGATATACTTTTGTTGCCTCTTTAAGAACATCATGCATAATTTCTAGACGATTTCATAAACATAGCATTATTTGTGAGGTTTGTAAAGGTCGTTAAAAGTGAAAAAATCAGTACTTTTTTCTTTCTAAGGCTTCCGTCTCGAAAACGAAGTAAGATAACCTAAAAGTGCACCAAAACCTTTTTTGTAAGGCATGAAATTTTCTATAAAAAAGTCAGTGAGAGCATATCTCTACAGTTACTAGATTAACCACAAAAACGCTGGAATGTCAGCATTATAAAACTAAATTAAATTTGTTTCAAGTTCCAGCGTTACTCGTGGCGCTCGTGACTAACCTATTAACATTATAGATATGCTGTCCATGACTTTTTTGTAGGAAATTTCATGCTCTACAAAAAAGGTTTAGTGTATTTTTGCGTTATTTCGCATCGTTTTTGATGCGGTAGCCTTAGATTGAAAAAAAGTATTGTTTTATTCACTTTTAACGACTTATATAAATCTTGTAATGAATATTATATAATTATTAAATCGTATAGAATTTCTGCGTAAATTCCTCGCGCGAAAATCCGCAGACGAACCGGGCACATGTTGCTAGCGAGGGGTAATCTAGTAGGACACGGCTGAACCGTACGAGGCATAGGGAGTTGCACCCCCCTGGACCAAGTCTATGCTCAAAACTCCTGATAGTCGCAGGCCTTAGGATTGGTGAGGGGGGTGAAACTGTTGCGTTCGTAACGTTCTCGTTGTGACCCCCGGGATTTGCGATCACTAGATGGCGCTAGTATACATATGCTTGGCAACTAACGCACAGATGTTTTCCTGATTACGGCCTCGAGGTATGACGTTCCGCAGTTTTGAACTTGGTATATACAGGGTCATCGAAAAGTATCCGTCCCCCCTAATATCTTCAGTTAGAATGCACTTAGGAGAAAATGTCCAATAGCAAAGTTGTATGGTTTCAAGCGGGGAGTAAGATGATGTTATAAAGGTTTGAAGTTAACAATTTTTTGACCGATACTTTTCGATGACCCTGTATGTTCTATGGTTTTTGAATCGCATTAGCAAAATACGTGCTCCAGGTGTTTAGGGTGACCGAATACGGGGACTAGGTATCGCTCTCAGTAGTGTTTCCTTTTTTTAACTAAAATACGTGCACCAGATGTTTAAGTTCGCTGATTACGGGGTCCAGGTATCGCGCTGCGTAGTTTTTCACGATTCTAGCTGAAATACGTGCACCAGGTGTTCCGAGTCGCCGATCAAGGGGTCTAGGTATCGAGCTCCATAGTGTTTCATGATTCTAGCTGAAATACGTGCACCAGGTATTCAAGGTCGGCGATTACGGTGTCTAGGAATCACGCTCCGTAGTTTTTCATCTTTTTACCTAAAAAATGTGTACCAGGAGTTTGGGGTCGACGATCAAGTGGTCTAGTATTGACTTCAAGTTAACCAACGATGACCTTGAGGTCAAAGTTGAAGGTCATTTCAAGGTCAAATCAATTTGGCTTATTTCTCTTTAAATTTAAACATATTTTGATTTGACCTTGAAATGACCTTCAAATTTTTTCTAATTTAGCCCCAGGTCAAGGATAAGGTTACCGTTGTTTAGTACATAAAATTGATTTGACCTTGAAATGACCTTCAACACGTTGACCTCAAGGTCTACGGAACGCGACACCTAGACTCCGTAATCGACGACCCTAAAAACCTGGTGAACGTATTTTAGTCGAAGAGTTGAAAAACTACGGTGCGCGATATCTAGACCCTGTAATCGGTGACCCTAAACACCTGGTGCACGTATTTTAGTTAAAGTGATGAAGAACTACGACGTTCGATACCCAGACCCCGTATCGGCGATTGCAAGCATATTATTAGTTAAATGGTGCACGTATATTAGTTAAATGGGCGTTACGATTATCACGCCAAAGCTCGCCGAGCACTTGACTGCAAGCGCCATCTGGATACATGAAGTTTTGAGATAAGTGGGGAGCAGGCGTATGCAACTCCGTACACCTATACTTGGCAGATAGTGTCTCCCTTCGCGCCCACCTAGCGGTGCATGAGGGCACCACTGACAATGGTGGGTGAGCCCTCTCCGACGCGTCGTTCCACCATTCCTTGGAAACTGCGCAGCGCGAAGGACGATTTAAATTTGAGTTTCCGCCGTTTTCAGATTCCCGCCGCTTTTATTATTTCAAATCCAGAGTAACAACGTGCAGTGGAAAAGTGAAAAACAAACATTCCAAATCGTTAAAAAATCAATTTATATAAGTAAGCACACTTTTGCTATATCACTAACAATATTTGTGCACAATTTCTATTCATCGCATAGTTACTTGCAATGTGACTACGAATCCGGGCTTAAATTGAAAATGAATTTATGCACAAATATTGTTAATGATACATTCAAAGTGTACCTACTCATGAAAATTGCTTTTTTTCTAACGATTTTGAATTTTAATCGCTATTTTATATCGTCAGAGTTGCTACATTGGCTAGCAATGCCAAATTGAGAGAGTTGTTGCGTCATTTTGATATTATTTTTCTCTCCTCATACTCATTGTATCCTTTATAGTCTGAAAGATATAAAGTTCCACGACTGGAACTAGGAAATATTCCATTTATGTTCCATTGGACAGAGTTTGCCCTAGAAACTGTAAGTGAATCAGTTGGGAAATGAAGTGCGCCCAACCCCAAGTCAAATACATGTACAGAGCGAGTGTAACGAGGCAGTCGGTAACACTGTAAGTGTTGCAACCTGTACGTTGACAAGTCAATTTGCACAAAACTTGCAAACTCAAGAAGTTTTGATAACGACGTAAGAAATAGCAATGGACGTTATTGATGTACCAGGAACCGATTCAGCATGTCAAAATGCAGAGATAAAATTGACGATATTAACCCATCTGTTTAGTAATTGTTTAATTTTATTATTTTATGCATTTATTTTTATTTCACTTTTATTTACTGATTTCATAATTTACAAATTTCATCTATTTATTAATAAAATTCTAAAAAAATATTCTTCACGTACCAACTTCATTACTTTATGAAAATTACTTACGAAAATTTGGTTTTTTTTAATGGATGCATTTGTTGATTGCTTTTATACATATGTAATGTAATTATTATAATGATATAACATTACTCATGTATTTCAGTTTTTTAAATACAAATCATTTCAGCTTTTATGTTTATAAATTATACATATATTACGTTTAGATTGAACAAGAACAGAAATTAAATATTGACATACTGTCTGCAGTTGTTGATACTGCAAAGTTTTGGTCCCAAAATACAACTACAACAGATGAGAAAAGTACAGTGTATTTTTCTACTACGATATGTCAAACCACTAATAAAGGCATTCACTCAATGGACGTCAAGATTTATTTTGTTTAACGTTGAACATAATAATTTTCTATGAACATTTCAACTGCTGTAAACTTTTGTTTTGTATTCATTATTTATATATGTTATCACCCGATTAATTAATTTTATAAAGTGTAATACAATTGTTATTGGCATTAAGATATTCAGTTCATGAAGATATACAATAAAAATAAAGATATATTTTTTTACTTTTATTAATGTTCCATTAATTAATAATAATAATAATAATAAACGTCTTTATTGTACAAAGATACAAAGTTGTACAATGGGCGAGACACAGCACAAGCTGTTTTACAGCCTGACCCAATTGTATTTCTATTATTAAACTTGTTTATTGAATTGTATATTACATTACTATGATATTATAATTTAATAAATTTGTATTAATCAAATATATATAACATAAAATGTCTTTAATACATACATGTCTATAAGTGTTCTTATGTATATGTGGTTAGAAAAATAAACAGATCTACTTACATATAATTATATTTTGTAAGAATTTTTTAGAACCTCCACCCTATTAACTGAGTTTTATATCGCTTTTCACTGGCCGCGTTAGTGCACACTGTATTCATCTCTATTCTTTTCTAACGTGTATATAATTATGAGACAAAGATATACTCAGTGCGAATTAATACGCACTAGTGCAGTCAGTGATACATTCTGTTGATAGGAAATACTCGAAAGTAAATGTAGAAATTGTCAATTGAATGGCAGATCATAGTATCAATGACCTGTCACATTCCTATCCAAATTTAGAAATACTATTTCTTATTCTTAATTAATGTGCATGATTGTTTAAACTCTTTAAACAATCTCATAGTATAAAAATATTGCATATGCTTTCTTAACGATAAAATGAAACAACTAAAGAATCGGTTTTCCAAACTTGGAAACGCATTTTTTGAATTTAACTACTTTTTGACTGCGTTAGTTCCTGCATTCGGGTAAGTAGCATGCCCAAACATATTTCTCTATATTTCTTAGCAACAGAATTCATTCAAACTTAGTTATTTGATAGTGAATAAAATAAAAAATATATTTATAAAAAAATATTATCAGAAAACTGACTCATAATTCTTAAAGATCGGCGCAAAAATGTAAAATGTAATGTCGTTTTCGACCCAAATGAAATTCCAAAGTGCTATAAATTTCGTTTTTTATGTACATCCTTTAAATAAAAAAGCATGAAACATTTCTTTTTTCCAAAATATTATAATTGCATCTTCAAGTTGAAGGTTTAAAGAAGTTCCATGAATTTTTTCAGATTTTTTAAAATACTTTTAGTGTCATAAAGGTTGCCAGGACAAAAACGACCCATGACTAGGGATTTAAACCGAAAATAAAACTAGGGATTAAGGGTTAAGAAATTTTGCCAAATGTTGTGGTAAAAACCCACCACATGGTCGAAATAACTGACTTGATTGTTAAAAGTTAGTAGCTGTCAGAGGAATTGGGTGCAATACACACATGCCGATGTGCATGTGTCTAACCGTCAACACATGCATATCGGTATGTAGGTAATTCTGTTGAAACAGGACAAATAGGATTTTTGGTAAAAGGAGATCCTAAAAAATTACACGAAACATTGAAGGCTTATGAAATAAATATTTGACATTTTAAGAAAATAAAAGTGAAACTGTCAGCATCTGTTAAGTAAAAAAATAAGCATGAACTAAGAAAATAATCATCTTAAGGGCCCTCAAGTGAAAACAGAGGCGGGCAAAAAGTGAGAAAATTTTGCACTGATCTTTAAGAATTACAAACACCTTTTCAGATTTCTCACTTTTTGCCCGACTCCGCTTAGGCTTGAGGGTCCTTAAACATGCAGAATTAGAAGTGCTACTAATTGTCATTGCTCGTTAAACACTTATTGTAAGATTACCAAAGTTTCATTTAACGGGCATTAAAAAAGAAAGGATGAAACCATTTGGCTATGTACTAACTTTTGTTAAGGAAATTAATATATTATATGCATTTATAGGTGCAATAAGATTAGCGATAGAGATTACAAACATTAAATACTAATAATTATAATTGCCTCATTGTGTGTATATCTTGATACTTTGATTACATATACATACCCTTACAATAATACATATAAACATGTTTACACCCTTAACACCAAGAACAAATTTGAAACTATAAAATGAAAAATTTTAACCTAATAACTAGATGCCTTCGACCCGGGTGCCTACAATTTTGGCTAAATCCGTATTGCAGTTCCCTGACGAAAGGCTGATGCTTCCGAGAATATTCCCATTTTAACACTGCCAGGAAAGAAGGCGGCAGAGGGTAGTTTTAGCATCGTTAGGTTCGAGTAGTTTCTATACATATATTGTAACAATATCTTGTTCCTTAAATAGGGTGAATATGCCAATGAATGGACGGTTAAGCATTTTTCACACTTTGATCGATTGTAAATTTTGAATTCTTTTATGAAAATTGAATTATGATACCACCATTAGAATCGTTAGACTCTGCTCTTTATGACCGTGTAGTTCAACCTTTGATTTTATTTAATTATTAACCTCGTCTACATACGTTTGTAAAAAAATCCGCTAAACCCCAATGAATAGACGGGTTAAATCAAATGGGACGTTTTCAGTACCAGTTTTGGATTGCTTTAAAACTTTGCTTTGATTTTACAAAATAATAAACACTGGAAGATCAATAGTACTGTAAATATTGTTTTGAATGTTCAAAGAACATAGATATATGTATTTTGTTGCATGTTGTGCATCATACATTCATAAGAAATAGAAATATGTAGAAAATCGTCCATTCATTGGTAGTCGTCCATTCATTGGCATAATCACCCTATAGTAAAATTGAAAATGAGCATTTTCAAAACTTCGACCCCGACCGCAGGTCAGCCGAAGCACTGATAAATGAGCACGTCTCGTTCACACTGATGTTTAAAAAAACGCGGTTTAGTCGAGTTTTTGACAGGTCGGGAGGGGGGGGGGGCATACCCGCCATGCTCCCCGCTTTCTGCGAAGCCCCGAATCCCCCTCCCCGCTACCACCTTCCCATGGCTACCCGACACCAACATCACAGTGAATATTTTGTTATGCCCCCCCCCCCCCTCGCCCTGATACCCGCCTCACTCCCCCTCTTCCTCTGTGTCTCTGTTTTTAATGTAATGTATGTAATATACATACATATGCTTTGTATATGTGTATGTACAATTTATGTTAATTTCATGTTAATTTGCTTTTTACGGCATTATCGTTGATTTTACGAAGAAATGAATATAACCTTTTTTGTACAGAATTCGATGTTCTATATTTTTTGTTTGAAACATTTTTTTGTACGATTTGTATTTTTTGTTAAAAAATGGAAAAACGTGTTTTTTGAGCGTTTTTTTGTTAAACCTCCCCATAATCTAGTATGCATTGTCTCCAAAAACTAATCAGATCTAAGTTTGGCCAAGAGAAATCCAAATCCGTTTGTACTTTTTAAATTCGTTAATCCATTCGCGAGATATCGCGTATACAAAATTTTGCCCACGGACGGACGGACGGACGGACGGACGGACGGACGGACGTACAACCTAACGGACACCAATTTTTTTATTGTTTTTTTGGGTTCCTTAGGGCCTGAAACGTCGACATTTGATGAAAAACTATACCAACTTCCACCAAATTCAATACTTCGCCAGACCTATGGTCTTGGTCGAAGTAACAAATGTAATAAAACGGCGTAAACATGTATATAGTCGCATAGAAAAAAAATACATACTACGTGGAATATTTTTTCACTTTATTCACTAATTTTTCGAATTATATTTTCTTTTAATTACAGGTTTTTCATGGGCCGAGGCCGAACCGTCCAGCGAAGGAACAAGGTGAAACAAAATCGTATGTGGTCTACTGGTATAAATTCATTCCTGGTTTTCGGAGGAACTACAATCTGAAGTATCTGGAACACTTCACCCGGTTATAAAATTGTGATATCAAATTATTGTGCGCTATTAATGTAAACACATTCATGGTTTTCGAAGGAAGTATAATCAGAACCATCTGAAACACTTCACCCCTTTATAAAATTGTGATTCGTTATATCAAATTATCGATGTTCATTCAATATTGTAAATAAATTAAACGGAATATGTTCATTAAAAAGAAAATTAAAAGTTAATTAGTTAATAGTTTAATTAGTTTAATTAAATTTAGATAATGAGTTTATTCTTTATTCATTTCGACTGCTGTCTTATTTCCGTCATCCTGAGAAGCTACGACTGTGCGAATCACGACTATTCCGTGGAACTTAGGTATTGTGTTGTTATCATTGCTTTTGGCAAAATCATTTTTATATCCTTATTTAATTTGTATATATGTCAGAAAAGTATAGTATGTCGTCATATTATTTTTATTCGTTATTTGTTGTGATGTAGCGAACAAATGAACTACAGTACAACCTGCGTATAGTGGACTCGACGGGACACGCCGATTTTCGTTCCCCTTGTATAGTGGACTAAAGAGGGGTAGAATTTCTTCTCTCTGCAAGCGTGTCGTCACGTGACGCAATTGACCAATCAGAATTTATTCCGGCGCTCGCTTTGTCTTGACGCTCGCTTATTGGTTGCGCCCCGTCGCGTATACACGCCAACACATACAAATGTAATTCACGATACGAAGAAGTGGGAGCAAGAGGGAGAGCTTAAACTCTACTAAATAAGAGTTGGACTGATCCACTAAACAAGGGATACACTATACACAGGTCCACTGTATAGAGGTTGTACTGTATCCAACTTACCTCTGTAATTTTTATACTATGCGTAAAAAAAAAATTCGTAGATTGGGTATTATAATATAGCTTAACACAAAAATGTTCGTATTGGGGTAGAAAAGGTAAGCATCTTAAGGGGTACAAAATTTAGTTAAATTTATAACGTTTTAGTTTGTGTTGTATTAATCGGAGCCTCCTTAATGACCTGCGTTGCGTTGTAGTAAAAACCGTTCCAGAAGGCAGCAACATCATCGAGGACAAAAAATAGATATTTTCGTATCAAGGGTCTAAAATCAACTTGTACACCCGGAAGGGATCAGCGTTCCCGAGGGACGGCGAAGCCGTTCCGAGGATATCAGTGCTCGCCTCCGGATGCACAATTTGTTTATGCCATTTAATTTAATTAATTTATGCCATTAACATCGCATTTGACCCACTACGAACGGCGCACGAATTTTCCGTACGCAGTAGCAAAAAATGTTGTATGCAACTCGGGTGTACAATCCGATTTTACGCACTTTCCTATCTGATTGCATGTCGTGCGTAAAATAGCATTTTACACTCTTGTTGCATAAATATACTTTCGGTGATACTTACGATATGCATGGATTCGACTCTCGAAAATTATATTCTTAACCCTTAATGACACTAGGTGTTTTCGAGACTCGTAGTGACACTACTTGGATCAACCACGTCCAAACGTTTTTTCTACCAGCAACCGTGCGTTAAAAAACCTACAAAAATTCATAGAGCTTCCTATGAACCCACATTTAAGTGATTCAAACACGACGTGAACGTGGCGAGATTTGACGCTCGCCCGCCGCGCTTGGAGAGTTCGTGCGAAACGCCCCATATATGAAGGCTGGCTCTTTCGGTTAGACGATTGCTAATTGTTATAAATACGGTATGTCTATAAATACGCCGGAAGTGACGTCCAAAACGACATCATGAATAAGAATGTATTAAATGAATACGAAACCAGAAACGACATCGAATACGATGTTAAAACCGACGTCGAAAATTACGTCCAAAACGACGTCATAAATAAAAATAGAAAAAATTAATATAGAACCAGAAACGATGTCGAATACGACGTCAAAATCGACATCGAAAATGACGTCTAAAACGACGTCATAAATGTGAATATAATAAATTAATATGGAGCCAGAAACGATGTCGAATACGACGTCAAAATCGACGTCGAAAATGACGTCTAAAACGACGTCATAAATAAGAATATAATAAATTAATATAGAACCGGAAACGATGTCGAATACGACATGAAAATCGACGACGGAAATGACGTCTAAAACGACGTCATAAATGTGAATATAATAAATTAATATGGAGCCCGAAACGATGTCGAATACGACGTCAAAATCGACGTCGAAAATGACGTCTAAAACGACGTCATAAATAAGAATATAATAAATTAATATAGAACCGGAAACGATGTCAAATACGACGTCAAAATCGAGGTCGGAAATGACGTCAGACGAGATTTTAGAATCGATCCCAAATTCAGGTTTCATTTGCGACGTCGTATTCGACGTCGTACGACGTCGTTTTCGACGTCTAATCCGATGTCGATTCCGACGCCATTTTCGACGTCACTTCCTACGTCGATTTTTTCGATAGGGGTGGTACATAGACGAGGCAGACCATTATCACTAGCGCCACCACGGCGAATCAGGTGGGCATTAAGGAGTCGTTCAGTTGCGTTAGTTGCACAGGCCTGGTGGGGAGCGACTGGGAGGTCACGAAGAGAACCGACATACTACAGGGAATATAGCAGCAGTGTCACCCCCCTGGGATTGGTGAACAATTCTTCCCACTTTTGGGAGGCCGCGTGTATGGATCTCGGAACGTAGCTTCACCCCCCTGCTCTGCCTTGCCGATCCTTCGCCACTTTATCACGAAAGAAAAGAATTTCCTTGTTGATCTTATATAAACATCTATCAATGGTAAGATATTGATTTGTTGTCTACCTTTAATAATGTATTGAATCACATTTATTATTTTTCAGTTACGTTGACAAGTTCAGTTTGCAAAGAAAAATTTAAATATGTAGTAAATTAAATATGTAGACTAATTTTTCAGTTCTTATAAGTTGTGAAGTACTTTAGATTTTTCAAGGAATTTTAAATAATACCTTAACAATTTTGAATAAAGTGATTAGGAAATGATTATTTATCTCCTAGATATATGAAGAATGCTTACTCAAAAAAATGTTAAGACAAATTCAGACAATCACTCCTGTTTTACTTGTTAAAATTACAAGAACTAGTTTTTAATTGGTTGCCGCAAATCGTTTGCTAGCTTCATTAAATCCATTTTAATCATTTCTCATCACTGTGATAATACTGTTCATTAGTGAAGCCAGTTTTGAGTAAAAATTAGGAGTTTACCATACGAAAACTGTGCTTTGTGCTGGTTATACTTTTACTTTACCATGCATGTGCTGAAGTGTTTTTCTTTCCGATAATGATGATTTGTATAGCTAAAAAATTACATTCCAACAATTTGGCTTAACCCATATGTTATAATTTAATGAAGTGCCACTTGGGATCTCGGGAGACTCTCCAAAGAAAATGTCATCATGCTCAGAGTGTATACGTTATTTCGACTCAGAAACATGACTGGATGCTCACCATCGTTTTATCATGGAGAAAAGTTGTGATAAAAAAATCATCGATGCCCGCTATAAGAAACAAAGTATTTGGTCAATCTTGAAAATTTCAGTTAACGACAATTCATTATTTTCTTAAAAGTCATAATGAATTTATTTTCATGGAGTAATTAGTAAAAATGTATGACAATGAAAGCACAGAATGCTAAAAAGGAAAATAATAATTACAAGTCACTCTGTTCCTGCACAATCTAGGCATATAAATCTGCGATGTTTCAGACACACCAGGCGGTTGCAGGAAAAAAAGCACTCTCGGATCTTATTGTCTTCAGATATCTTACATATGCAGCATCTCTTATGTTTCTCGAGTCTCACATTTTCTTTGCTCTCTTCAGAGAGCCAGTCTTTGTGGATTGCAATACTGGAATACCTAACTTGAAGGTGGGGAGTATGTATGTACAGTAATGAGATGCATGCGAAATGATTCAACACAAGCTATAGTTGAACTTGGTTTAATGTTGTCTTTAATGTTTTTGCAATTACATTAAATTCTACAATTTACTACTGCTTGAACCATGATGCCAAAAAAGTATCGCATGTGCCAGTAAAGTGTTCTTCGTGGACATGCTTAACAAAGCTGGTCAAAACAGGCTGTCCCGCTGCAAGCAGTCATAAAAGAAGATACCAAAATAAACTATTTTTGGAGTATGACACCAGAGTCATGTCCTTAGTATAATAGAATTTGGAGTCCAGAGGATTTTTCACATGCCCTTTCATCTCTTTGGGAATTTCTCTCTTGTTCTTGCGAATAATTCCAGTAATGGGCAAATCATACACGGGCTGCAGTTGGAGAATCATGAAGGCCTCGAAATGACATTAAAATCGCCCGAATTTTTTTAAATTGACTGGAGCTCAAAGCTCTGAAAATCAAAATGCTGAAAGGTCAAAATTCGAAATGTGTCTCAAGCACATTTTAATTTATTTATCTTGAACATTTCGTCAAAAAGAAGTGAATTAAAATACTTTGGATCCACCTAATTTCGAAATGTTAGCCGTACGGAATTTAATTTTCAACAGCACTGCACACAAAGAAATTATCAGTTGTAATATCCCGAGACCTTCAAAATTATCGGAATATTTCCCGATAGCTTTGTTGCAAACAAGTGAATATGTCAAGTTTTGCAGGTTAAAGCTTTGTTTTCTTTGCTTTCTGCAAAACTCGACATATTTATTTGTTCGCAGGAAAGTTAAAGGGAAATATTGCGATTAATTTTGAAGGTCGAGGGGTATTCAGCGGATTATTTTTTGTGACTGGATTTCAGTCAAACAGAGTGCGGTATTTGAGGTTACAGCTGAGCAGAGAGGAGAGACGAATATATACTTTTAACCTATTGAAAAGTCGAACTGGTTATTCGAAACAAATGAGTAGCGAGCATGGAATTTTCGAATGCAATTTCCAGGAGCTGCCGTGGAATTTCCAGTATAATTTTAAACAAATGACCATAAAACCCTTTAAATATCGCGCTGTGATTGGCTGAAATCCAGTGGCGAAAAATAATCGTCAAAATATGCTCGGAACATCGGCAATTATTGCTTCCCTCTGTGAAGGAAGGCATGCAAAGTATGTACATATGTAGTCAAAAGTAGTGCATGCTCGGAGATCGCTCAGTTCCCTGATTTACACGCGACAGATTTGGTAGAAATTGATCTTCGCGCTGGATTAGATTTATCCGGAACTACGTAGCGAAAAGGTGATACATCGGGTAAAACAGATGCTGCAGGGGTAAAACTGAGCATCATTGGAAAGGCGCCTCGTGGCGACCTTGCCGTTTCAGCGATTGTACCGCCTGCACCCCCCCCCCCCTTCCCACCACCATCCATATTCGTTCGGCTGTCTTGGCCGGCGCTGAAGCTTGTTGGTACTCGAGGGGGAAACGTGGAAGTAAAAGGAGCGCCGTGTGGACACTAGCGAGGGGAGCGGAGCTCGCGGGGCGCGTAAGAGTTTAAAACAAATGACTGCGAACAGAAATTTAAAAACAATTTCTGGTTTTAAATAGAATATAGTTCTCTGTAGCTAAGTGGTCTAAACGTCCGACATGTAATGCACGTTTAGTCGCAAACGGTGGTTCGCGTCCCTTTTTTTTAATTTTTTTAATTTATATTGAATAGTAATTTAAAGAATCGGCATGATATAAGTTATAAGTAAATAAGGGGTCTTCCATAAACCACGTGGCCCATGTGGGGGGAGGGGGGGTCTGACAAAAGGCTATGCTGAGCCATGTGAGGGAATGGGGGGGGGGGGGTTGAAGCTGTGCCTCGTGGTTTTTATTTGGAATTTAAAAATTAAAATATAAAATATATATAAAGCCAAAATTTAAAATTTTTACTGTAAAAGTTAATTCTACTTCACTTAAAAAAGTCATTTTAATAATCTGCAAAAATTTGAGAGTATTCTCTAACCAATTTTAAAACATTTTTGTTTATGCTTATAGTTTTCAAGAAAAAAAATTATTACACTTTCCTAGGTTTCAAGACTAATAATTGTTTTTCTTGAAAACTATAGACTTTGGAACAAATTTTCTTACAACAAAAATATTTTAAAATTGGTTAAAGAATACTCTCAAATTTTTTCAGATTTTTTAAATAACTTTTTTAAAAATTTCGATTTTTCGAATTTTCGAAAAATAAAAAATTGTATCCATACGTTCTGAAAAATTTGAGAGTATTCTTTAACTTATTCTGAAATATAGTTGTTCTTAGAAAGTTTTCACTAAAGTCCATAGTTTTCAAGAAAAAAATTTGTTAAGTTTTTAAATGAAATTTGACATTGCGGTCGCCATTTTGTAATGATCACGTTAGTTTTTAAATATTTAAAAAATTTATGTTAAAAGTACAACTATTTATGCCACCTTCCGTGATGGGATTTTGTGACAGCAAATGTTCTTTCAGCAAGAAAAAAATGTTTTATAAAATAGTACACTCGATTTTTCGCGTTTTTTTGCCATTATGGGCGCCATATGGGAAAAACAACACCAGATATTGGAAAATGGAATTCAGATTCGGAAAGAGGAGGCTTCAATACTATACGATACACTGATGCATACAAATTCATTTTTTGCAACCACATTCATTTTCACTAAAAAAACTTATTTAGAAATTGAGCGTTCTTCGTAGTGACATCTAACATAAAGCATTCTTCGTGGTGAGATCTGAAATAGAGCTTTCTTCATTACGAAATGAATTAGAGCGTTCTTCGTAAGAGCCGCCGATATAATGTGCTTAACAAATAAGATAGAAAAAAAAATTGAAAAAACCACGTTCCTGCCGGGGGGGGGGGGGGAGTCGGTCAAACGCAATGATAAGCCACGTGGGGGAGGGGGGGGGGGGTCAAAAAGTGGGCAATTTAGGGCCACGTGGTTTATGGAAGACCCCTAAATAACTTAAACAATGTAATAATTTTAAATGGAACTTTGATTATGACGTTATCATACAATTTTACGCAAGAATTTTCAACTTATTGAAAATTTACCAATGTGCGAAGTACAGCTGTAAGCATACTTTCCAATTGGTATATTACAATGATTAATTTCATTTAAAAATGTACATTTTTGTAATATGCAACAAATTAAATAAGGAATATAAAATGTCGTCAAACCGAATATTGGAAAATGTTTGTCGACATGAACAAATCTTTGACAATAAACAAAAAATCACAAAAATTACTGTATAACTTTTATTGTTATAGTGATGATTAATGTTTTCAAATGCAATAATCATTCATTAAATGCCCCATTGGAAATTTAACTAGAAACCAAAAGTAAAATGAATGCCTTATAGTTATGCCATTTTAGTTGAAAGAAAATAAGCATATGGTTTGTAATAATGAGAATAGTAAAGTAATAATAATAATAATAATAATAATAAAAATAGCAATAACAACAAATAATTGTATACGTTTATAACACTGTAACGGACAGATTCGCCGGTAGCGCTAAACAATGCATGCGTGTGTGCGTGAGCGTAACGAGGCGGACCTCAGCGTATAAATTGAGGGGAAATTCCCGAACTTTGGACAGTCGTCGCCAGACCGTCTCGCACTGTCTGTCGGTCGACTCGAGCACGCACTTCGATTCCCCGGCTACACTAGTATCCGTAGGCGGGTTGAGATCGTGCATAGCTTAAACTTGCAGCGGCATTAAGGTCAGCGCACCTAGTGTCCCTGTCAAGGACGGGTAGGCAGGTCACCTTTTTTAATAATTAATAAATGCTTTTTTTCTCTCCTCACCGGTGGAGTAACCAGAATAATTAGCGTTCGCTTAAAAAGAAACACAGTCACAAAGAATTGTGAATTCTTTTATATTCGAAAAGATAAAAAAGAATAAATAATAAATATATTTTTGTATACCATACAATCCGTCTCTCGAGTCCATTTATTTTACGTACCTGCACGTTACATTTGGCGACCGTGACGGGACTCGAGAACGATTGGGTATAGATTAAAAACAAATATAGATAAATGAAAGAGTGGAAGGCCAAGGAAAAAGCCGACCAAGTAGTGTTCGTTGGCCTCTATACAGTGAGACAGACGGGAATCAATATAGAGGAGTTCCTAATGAACTTACCTCAACCGCCTGTAAAAAACAATTAAAAAATTAATAAATAAATGGTACTTTGAAAAAAAAAATAATAACCCTGAATTGTTATTTTTTAAAAACACACCCAGTACAATCTTTTTTAAACAAAACCGAGAAAAAATTCTCATAAATAAAATGCCAAGGGGCAGGCCAAGAAAGGAAATGCGAAGAAGCATTTCACACGAAATTCTACGAGAAAAAGAGGTAGAACCTGAAGGAAATGGAGAGCTCTTTTCGAGACTCAATTGGCAGTCCGAAGCAACCGGTCTATTCCGAGAAATGCGGAAAAAAGGACAAGACTGCGAGCGAAGAATAACACAATTAGAGCAAAAAGATATGAATGCTCAAATAATGCTTGATCAAATGAGCATTAACAGAGAGGAAGGAAAAGACCTACAAAGTCGCATTAAGGAAATCGAAAAAGAGGTGGTAGTACGTCCAGAGTACGTGCCAGAACTACTCGAAAGTTCGAAATTAGCGGAGATCGTAAAAAGACAAAGTCACGATATTCTCAGACTCGAGCACCAAATTAAACATCTCCATTCGCTCATACAAGAAGCACGGGAGACGAGAGAGGCGCGCTTAGTCGTCCTAATATACAAGAGGGTGAAAATGATAATACCCCGAAAATAAGAATAAATCCTCCCACATTTTCCGGGGAAAAGCGGAAAACCCATTGAAATTTCTGCAAGCGCTTCGCAACTATTGCGAAGGATTAAAAATAAATGCGCCACAATTCAAGACGATTATGTACCAAATTTTGAAGGGTGCCGTCCTGGATTGGTGGTATTTCGTCGAGCAAGATGTACCAAACTTAGACGAATTTGAACTTAAGTTCCGGAAAAGATACTGGAACGAAGAGTCGCAGTACCAACTCAAACGACATACTGAATTCGGATATTACCAATCCCAGCGAAATGCAAGTCGCGTAGAATATGCCATCGATTTATGTAACCAAATCAAAGACGCGAATATGGCATTATCGAATAAAGAATTAATTACGATGATATCTCGACACTTTGAGCAAGAAATAAGGAATGCCATTATTAATCGAGATATTCGTCAATACGACGATTTATTGGACGTACTACAAACCTACGACGAAATGGGGCCCTCGAATGCGAGTAGAGGGATGTACGAGAATAAGGGTGACAGAATGGGAATGATCAACCAGGACCGAAGAAGAAACCCGATGGAAGAAAAAAGATAGGCATGGCGGAAAACAACGCCATATGAGACCCCGAGCATTCAAAAGAAATACGAAAATGAAGCGGGATGAGGAGAAAGACAACTTCCGGGGTGGCGCCATCAACAGGCGATTCCTCCAAAATTTGTGCCTAGGAGGTACAATGTTAATACAATGGGCTTAAATGAAGGAAAATACGAAGAAGATGAGCTCTCAACGCTCGACGAAATAAAAATCTCCGAAGACAGGGAAAGCTGTAAGCCTGAGGAGGAGGATTGGAAAATCGGCGATAAGGACCGACAGATAGGAATCGAATCAATATTCGAAGATCCAAGGGCATTCTTGCCGAATGAAGAAAGCATTCCTACGAATAAAGAACAAATAACGTGTCCGGAAATCCCGATCATAATCGAAGGAATCCAAACGAAAGCGTTATGGGACACCGGGAGCGAGATCACGTGTATCTCGGAAGCATTTTACAGGTCGAATGCCGCAGCGTTCAAAAAGTGTCCGACGTTACCCATCACCGGGAAACGCGTTATAGGCGCGACAGGGACGAAGTCAACCACACTAAAAATACAGGTGCTATCAAGAACGATAGTGGGAAAAATCGAAAGCGAGATTGCGTTCGCCGTCGTACCACATTTAATTAAAGATTGTATTATCGGAATCAACGCACTGATGCAATGGAAAACCAGAATTGATCTCGAAAATGCGAATCCACATAACCGGGGATGATTCGAAAAACGACATAACCTTTAAATCAAATAAAAGCCTCGACCAGAGCGGCAGGGTCGGAACAATACAGAATGTATTATATATATATATAGTGAGCAGGATTCGCGAAAAAGTGAAAAAATGCAAGATTCTAAAAGAACACGAAAAAGACAAACTAACTAAATTGCCGGTTAAATTCAAGGACAAGCACCTTAATAAACACCCTGCACCCAGGCAACCCTACATACTCACTACCGACGCGAGTACATATGCGATCAGGGCAGTGTTATCACAACGAGATGGACTGAGAAAAGGATATCCAGGGGTTAATAAAAAGCGCAAGAGGATAAACAATTCAGAAGATCCCTTCGGGCCCGTAAAAAGTCGGAAGATTAGTTCTCCGTAGCTAACTTCCTGGAGGGGGGGGGGGGGGCTATATAACGGACAGATTCGCCGGTAGCGCTAAACAATGCATGCGTGTGTGCGTGAGCGTAAGAAGAGTGTGAGTGTCGCGTAACATGGCGGGACCTCAGCGTATAAATTGGGGGGAAATTTCCGAACTTTGGACAGTCGTCGCCAGACCGTCTCGCACTGTCTGTCGGTCGACTCGAGCACGCGCTCCGATTCCCCGGCTACAGCAGTATCCGTGGGCGGGTTGAGATCTTGCATAGCTTAAACTTGCAGCGGCATTAAGGTCAGCGCACCTAGTGTCGCTGTCAAGGACGGGTAGGCAGGTCCCCTTTTTTAATAATTAATAAATGCTTTTTTTCTCCTTACAGGTGGAGTAACCAGAATAATTAGCGTTCGCTTAAAAAGAAAAGCAGTCACAAAGAATTGTGAATTCTTTTGTATTCGAAAAAATAAAAAAGAATAAATAATAAATATATTTTTGTATACCATACAATCCGTCTCTCGAGTCCATTTATTTTACTTACCTGCACGTTACAACACATTACTATCATTTATTACAAAAAATTCTTATACAAATTCCTTAAACGCCCTTAACTTAAACACTGGCACACATACGTATATGTAAATTTATTTTACTCACTTACATATATAATTATCGCATACCCATAAATTGAAAATCAACTATAATATTGGTGAATAAGTTTTAAAAATAATTGAAATGGGTACCAAATATCGACATGAAGATATGTTTGAGTGGTATTTATATGATTTCTCAATAATTATTAATGTTTAATAGCAGTACAGGCAGGAATAACCCATAACTTAATGCTTTAAACGAAACGTTATCATTTCATATCTGCAATTGACGTAACATGGCTTAATGTCTGTATTGTTTTGATGCGTGAAAGGCAAGCCGAAGTTGGGGTTCCCGTCCGGATATTCTTTTAATTATTATTTTATTTTTAATAATGAATTTATTAATTATTTTTTGAAGTGTTCTCACTGAGAATCTCGCGTTGAAACTTTATTTATAGTGTTTCTAAGGTTAAAATTCATGGTTTATTTGACAAAACTTATTTACTTTATTAATCATTCTGAAAAAAGTGTGAATGTCACTGTTTAGAATTTCAGCTTCTTTATGTGCATTCGATTATTTAGCAATTGTTTTTTGTACTATCCACAGCAAAACGGACTGGTGGAATAACTAATATTTAATAATTAATTTATAATTATTTCATGTATACGGCGATTCTCCATTTCATAATCACTTTTGAGAAAGGAAATTTCATGTCGATATTATTTAAAAGTAAATGACTTTTACTATCTACTACTTCAATGAAGGGTGGTAGAAAAAAACCATTTAAAAAAATATTCGAGTTTAAAATCCTTTTTCCTTTTATAATGTTAATCCTTACCCACAATCGACAATGTAGCTCAATAAAAATAGAATTCCGCCTTTTCTAATTTTTAACTTCTAATTGTTTATCAATAAAAGTTTCGTTCAAACCTGAAGGAAATATATTATATCTTTCTAATTTCATTCTCAACATTTTCTCTATCTTTGTGTACAACCAGAGAGAGAGAGAGAGAGAGAGAGTACATTTTCTACATGATTCAGTAGGACACGATCTGCCTGCTCATAGTGGGATTAACGCTTCCTAGACAATGAAGTGGTTTAGCAAAATATGAAAAGTGCCCTTTTTTTCTGGAGATTCACTCATACAACTTAATTGAATTCTGGTTGTAACAAACAGTAGTTTTCGATACAAGTGCGTGTGCGTAAAGTACTTTACGAATATCGAAATACTGTTTTTGATACAGTGTGCGGAAAGTGCGGCTTTACACATTTTTGACATTTTTTAGGTGCACTTTCGCACACTTGCATAAAAAAATATTGTTCGACGCATGTGCGAAAATGTTTTTTATACTAATGTGCAGTACATTCGTAGAAAAAACTTTCACGCACTTGTATCGAAATAGTACATTACGAAACTAGTGCGTAAAAGTTCATTCTACGAATGTGAAGGGTTGAGGCTCGAGCCAAAGGCGAGGGTTGTAATCACATTCGCAGAATAAACATCTACGCACATGTTTCATACGATATTTTATGTCACTTGAGTGCGTAAAATGCGACCGAAAAATGTCAAAAGTGTGTAAAATAGCATTTTACGCATCGAGTGGCATAAACTACTATTACGTACGGCTTTTCCGTGCGTAAAGTAAAAATGAGTGCGTAAAGTTTAATTTGCGCATGAATTTACTTTACGCACCGAAAAGACGTACATAAATATGTTATCAATATGTATTCAAGGAAAACAGTGTGGAAAAAAAAAGATTTTAAATAACTTAAAATTTGTTTATGTACATCTTTTCGGTGCGTAAAGTAAATTTTACGCACTCGATTATACTTTACGCACGAAAAAGCCGTACGTAAACAATATTTCAGCACACACGTGTGTGTGTAAAGTTCTTTACGCATACGCCCTTGTATCGAAAACTACTATTTTATATTTCACTCCACATTTACTCTTCATGTTTTTTTATTTTTTATATCTAACAAGTCCACGTTTTGAGTCGTCCTACAAAGGTTACAATTTCACACGTTCTTTCCCATCTTCTACACTTATTATACTATAAACAAAAATACTGCCCAATGAAAAGATGAAATTTAGTCGTCTTAATATGCGCAAAGAGTCAACAGTTCACGTAAATAGTATTTTATTTTATGCAAATCGTTATTTGGTCCAAAATTCTCTTCTGGTATGCCCCAACCATGATTTTTCAACTATACGTATATATCTTTTTTATAAAAGGTACATATCGTAGTTAATGAAAAACTGCCCTGCTACAATAATTATGTATAATTACTAGGATATATCAGATAAATTGAAACCAGTGTCAGTTATTACATGCATGTACCATTTTTAGTAAAAATCAAGACTAATCCGCGCCCCACTTTATGCTCTCATTCTCCTGACTAGTATATTTCGTGCTGTACAATGCTAAGAACAAACAATAATTATCTTCAAATTTCTGTACGAACTAAGTATATCATATGAAATTATTGAAAATGACGTATTTTGTTGAAAGCCGACATTTGGATGTAGTAACTTTCATAAACACTGGCGCACATACATAATACATATATGCTTAGTGTACTTTAATCTTTTACATATAATATAACAGACTTACCGTATCTCATTTGTAATTCAAAATTAATTCAAATACACTATAACACATATCTCTCTACATTGAAAAAGTAAGAACCATTGTAGTGCTCGTATCAAAACGAAAATGCAACATCCAACATGGTTCTGCTTTAGGTTCTAGGCTCTGGAATATTCAGTCATTTTTGGCACTCATTTTAAATTGGTTTTTGGTCAGTTATTGATTTTTTGAGCCGAGATATTTGCGACAATGATTTTCAAAGTACATGATTATCGTTTTTCCCCATAATATGGTTACTTACAATGGCACTGAAACTATTGGACAACATTGCAGTAGCAGAGTTGATCTTATTTTCTATGTAAATTTTGAATTATTTTAAAGCGCGCGATTTGAGGGAAACTTTTGATTAAAACTCGCCAAGCACGAAATATCTAGAACGATGTAGACATTTATTGCGTTAATACAAACTTGTCAGTACAACGTTCAAAACCCGACTAACTGTTGAATCCCCACTTTCGTATAAGCTCACTTGTTTTCGGGAATTCCACGAACCGTGTATTTACTATGCTACGAAATAATTACTATTATCTTATAATATCGCAACGAATATTTTCACATCCTCCCACCATCAGATTTTTTCCTCAAACAAAATATGATCTCAAACACTCTTAAATATTCATGTCTATCAATATCGCTTCGTTTGTTTTACACTTCGTCCTCTTTGCGTCACGTAAGGTTCTTCATTCACACTCACCCTCTCATACTCCCACGCTTTCGTATATCACGCGTTTTACAAAACTTATAATTATTTTCTAGTGTACAGTCTTTTGTTTTCTTTAGATATAAATCTCGCAAATTAACCGGTGTGGCAACACTTTCTACTTCCAAAGGATACAATCTTTCTACTGGACGGACTAAGAAACCTCCCGCAGTTTTCAAACGCACAACTCGAATAACGCCGTCCTTTCTCGGGAAAGTTTCTACGACACGACCTAACGGCCACTCTAATCGTTTAGTACAATCGTTCCCAATGAGGACAATATTATCTTCTTTAATTTGTCTAAGATCTTCAGAGCACATGTATTTCGAATATTTAATTATTACCTAGATACTCGTTTCGAAATCTTTTCCTTAACTCGTCCTTAACAAATTGACGATATATAAACCTTCCCCGAAACTTATGTTTATCAAAAAAGTCACAGTCTGGTACTCCAAATTCTTTAATTTCTTGTAAAGACATATTTGTAGTAATAGGCGTAAGATCTCTAGGATCTTCTGGTAAATACGTTAAAGGACGAGCATTAATGACACATTCACAGTCACAAAGAACTGTTACCATTTATTCGTAGCTAAGACAAGCCTTTCCTAAAACTTTTCGTAACATATTTTTTATAATTTGAACGATCCGCTCCCACCAACCTCCCCACCATGGGAACTTGGAGGATTAAATTTCCAGTCATTTTTGTGGACACAACTGGCTTCACTAATCCTCGTCCAATCAAGTTGTTTCAATAAATTTGAAAAACCCTCGAAATTGGTCTCATTATCGCTCCACATTGTAAGTGGGCGACCCTTCTTAATATGAAACGTCGCAACGCTTCCATAAATCTTTCGGTAATCAGTGATGTCATAAGTTCAAAATGTACCGCGCGATAAACAGCACATGTAAATATACAAATCCAGGCTTTCCTCTTATTTCGCAAAAATATAGGACCGGCGAAATCTACTCCCGTTACCTCAAAAACTCGAGCATCACGCACGCGTTCCGATGGGAGGGGAGCACTTTCCACGTTTACAAACTTCGAATGTTGTCGAGCACAAACAACGCATTTACTGATAATAGACCGCGCTATTTTTCGCCCGCGTATTATCCAGTAATCTTCCCGTAATGTGCCGAGCAACGTATTTACATTGACATGTCCTAAATTTTCATGCGCTTCAACCATTAACAATCGCACTATTGGATTTTCACCCATCAAAACTATAGAATAGCGAAAAGCGTACTGATCATCTCGATACAGGACTTTTGACTTTACACGATACAATCCTTTATCGTCGACAAAAGCGTTTACTTGACGTAACTGAACATCGTGAAGTCCCTTAAACGATTCGCGCTGTATTAAACCTAAAACCTGATTTTCCGCATAACCTGTCTCTGCAATGGTTAAGTGCCCTATTCTGTCTCTCTTCACTTTTTAAGCGACAATTGTAAATAAAACGCTTAATCCAAGCAAATGCCCTAACTATTTTACGAAATTGAGAAACGCTCGGCGTATAAAATGCTTCAATATTCTGATCTGTATTTACATGCACTGTCAAAGTAGCGACTTCTACATTCTCTATTAACGACAAACCTGCAGATTTGCGTAAGTCCTGCTTTACTTCAGCCTCACAAATATTAATTCGCGAATCAGGTCAATCTGTCATCGATTTTCGGAGCCATTCCGGTCCCTCCCACCATTTTACTTTAATTAACTTTTCCAAAACACACCCACGTGAAGGCAAATCTGCGGGATTCAATTCTCCCGGGATGTGCCTCCACGAATTCAGGTCAGTGAGATTCCGGATCTCGCCCACACGATTCTCGACAAAAGAAGCCCAGGGACCATTTCACTGTATCCAAAAAATGACAGTACTAGAGTCGCTCCAAAAATACACCTTTTTTCTAGCATTCTCATAGAACTCAATGTAGAATGTGCCAAACGCGCTCCCATATTAGCAGCGAGTAATTCCAATCTAGAGATAGTAATGGCAGTTAATGGAGCCACCCTAGCTTTAGCTGTCAAAAACATAATTTTTATTCCCAGATCGGACTCAATCCGTACATATATCACCGAACCATACGCCTTTTTACTGGCATCACAAAAAACATGAAACGTGACCTTTGTTTCTATGTCTGTGGAGGGGAATACCCACCGCGGAAAACGTAAATCTTTTAAAAAGGTCAGATCTTTTAACCATCTTTCATATTGCTTTTGCAATTTTCCATCCAAAAACTTTATGAGCAAAAGATAATACTATACGCTTTGTCACTTTCTCAGATAATGTACCTTCAATCGATGGCACATTTAAACGTAAAGTATCATCAAATTTATCCCACATTAATCCCAAAAGCGTAACATCCCGCTCTCCAATAGACGACCCTGTAAACTGCCACCCACGTAGATCAAATGCGGCATCAACCATCGCGAGATGTGGATCGTGCATAAACTTTTCTACTTCGTACATTGTACTTAAACTTGTCACACAATTATCAACAAAAAAACTTTCTAATAACTTAGGGATATTTTTTGCTGGATTAAAAAATTGCAAACTGTCATTTTTATCTGTCATTAATCGAGTTAAATGAAGATTAATTACCGCGCCTAACAAAAAAGGAGTACACGACACTCCAAAAACCACGTGCGCATGCCTATATATTATCAACTTATTATTTTTATCATATCATAAAAACTTTAAGAAATTACGGTCCTTTTCATTAACAGCTATTTCTAAAAACGCTTTTTTTATATCGGCTACAATACCTATTTTATTGATTCGAAAACGCAAAACAATTGACGAAATATGCTCGATTACATTCGGGTCTTTTTCTAAACAATCAATTAAAGAAACAAAATTTTTTCCTTTAGCGGACGCGTCAAATACAGGCCGTATTGGCGTGGTACTACCTTATTTCATAACTCCTCGATGCGGCAAAAAATATCCGCTGAAATCAACTTCCGACGTAGGTACCTCTTCAATAATTCCTTCCATCAACCACTCAATAAAAATCTGATCATATTGTTTGTATAACTGCGATGAAATCAGTTTCTTCGTCGTAGCCTCTAGTCTTGATTTCGCTATAGTAACGTTTTCACCGAGTGGGGAGCGAACATGTCCGCAGACCATTACCTTTCCAAGGTAAACACACCTGATATCTACCTTCATCATTTATAAACACTGTCTTTCGAAAATTTACTTCAACGTTCTTTTCGTGCACTTTTCGACACTTTTCCACTAATGGATCTCTGATATCGATCAAATCCAAATTCCATAAATCGGATACATCCGCTTCTCTTTGGAACATAGAAACGGCATGTTCTTCAAGTTCAGAACAATCTTCCGGAAGCTGGCCTATTAATGTCCACCCGAGATAAGTTTCGACGCCAGTCAGACCACACTTCAAGTGTTTGATTTTACCGGTCATTCGTTTACCAGCGATATCCGAACCAATCAAAAGTTTAATCGGTGCAGATTGATCTGACCAATCTGGTCCATCGGAGAGCTGAATATCTAATTCTCTTAATTCTTTCATCCGTGGTCTTCTTTCCCACAACGGAATATCTGCACAAATCAATTATTCGTCATATACTTTAAAATTACACGAATAACTTGTTTCAAGATTACTCAGATGTATAAGATATCTCTTATTATTCTTTACATCAGTTATCACGTTTTCCAATAATGAATGGATCATTCGATGTTCACTGAGTGGCTCGTAATTCACAATCAGTATGACATCCTTCGTATTATACGCACCTGTAGACCCAGAATCAATGAATGCACGAATCACAATTTGTTTATCCCGATTACGAATTATAACTCTTAAAGTTTGTAGAATCACTTCGGGACCTTTTGTACTATTTAATGAGGCATTCTCTTTAATAATAGAATTATCGTCGGTTTGCTTGCTAAAAATCGGAACGCTTTTATTAATAAAATAAAATGTTTACGGCCACAACAGAAACACTTCACAAAACTACGACACGCTTTATTTTGGTGTCCTCCTTTCAGGCAACAAAAACATCGATTTCCTTGTCGCAATACCAATTTTTTCTCTTCTACCGTCATTTTTCGAGCCTGTTCGCACTTACTGCTTGCATGATCTCCTTCACAAAATGCACAAGGAACTGATTTAAAATCTTTTGCATTTGCATGAAGCCCCATTGCCGAAGGTATTTCTTTCAACGAATCAAATTTTGACTTAATCTTCTGCACTTTTCTATCTTCATTTCTCAAATTAAAACTATTCACAGCAATAGCGATGCATTCCTTATTTTCCACTTCTGATTGAAGGAATTTGATCAATTGCGTAAGTCGTTCGGTTCGAACTGTCGAATCTCCCCCCGAAGACGCATGATGTCGCTGCCAAGCCCGAAGTAAATCTTCGGGAAGTGACGACTCAACAAGCGGAAACAGCATGGCTCCGCATTTATCGGTTGTGACTCTTAACGACTCCAGTGCCCTCAGTTGTGACTCAATTTTTTCATATAAACTACACAATGGTAATTTTTCCTGAGGTCTCAATGCATTCTGCATTACCAATTTTAAAAGTTCACGAACATAAACCTCTACTAACACAGCATCACGTCCGAAACGATTTTTTAAACTGGAAATCACTTTTTCATAATTTTCGCCCGTTGGCGGGAAACTGGCGATGAGTTCTGCTGCACGAGAATTTGGTTGCATTGTTTGTAACAAATGATTGAAATTTGTCTTCTTTGTCAATAGAGATATCTTCATATATCTTACGAAACTGGCTCCAAAATTGAAACCTATCTTTTGGCTCACCGCCAAATTTCTTTAATTCAATTTGTGGTAACTTCATCTTTGTAATTTGTGCGACATTTACAGACGATGATCTCGCTTAATTTTGGTCATAAGCAATGTTTTTTTCATTTTTACGAGAATTACTTGCTCTATGTGGCTTTTTTACCAAAATATTTATATTTTCATTTCTTACTGGTAATAAAGCTCCACATTTTTCTGAAACGTTAAAATGCTCATTTTTAAATGCGCGACATGGTTCAGGTAATTTTTGTTATCGTTAAGCAATTAATATGAAAGAACGAAACGGTTAAATAGATCGACATACATCTATAATGCCCCCCCCCCCCCCCCCCTCTGTAGAAAAAGAGATAAATACGATATCTGGGCAGACTTTCATATTAATTTGCAATATGTATTGGCAGGAGTTAATAAATCAATTACTATCTGCCTTATCCTTATTCCAGATGTTTAGCGATTTTATTATCCGTAAAAAGTAAAATAATTTCATTATTTTGTCAGTCATTTACTTTTATCACTTGAATTTTGTAGAACATTTCACTATTTAAAGCATGTGCATTATCGGAAAAAATTAAAACCTCAAAAAAAGTGTATTTTTAATTATTTTTAAAACTTATTCACAAATATTATAGTTGATTTTCAATTTGTGGGTATGGGATAATAATATATGTAAGTGAGTAAACTAAATTTACATATGCGTATGTGTGCCAATGTTTAAGGTAAGGGCGTTTAAGGAATTTGTATAAGGATTTTTTGTAATAAATGATATACGTTAATAAATCATGAGGTAGGTGTTTGAATTATTTTTTGTTATTGCTATTTTCATTTTTGGCCCTCCAGAATCCACATGTGCAGTCTGCAGCAGAAAAGTGGCTCCGATATCCATCTCCTCCGCTGCAGACTGCACCGGGCCATTTCATTTCATTTCCAACTGTAACCATTCCGAATCCCATGCGATGGAATTTGCATGTTCTTGGCAGGCCGGAATGAGTTTGAGGTTTTCGAGGAAAGTTGGTCTCATTTCTCCCAGTACTCCAATTATCAGCACGACGAGCTTGATTTTGAAGCTTCGATACAGCTGATCGAAGTCAACAAGAATGATGTCAGGCTTATTGGCTGATATTTGCCTGCTCGTCGGAAATGAGTAATTCCAGTATATTCGCAAGACTCATTCCCGACTACGGATTCAATATCAATGGGGACGTACGGCAAAACTGGGGTTGCATCAATACCACAAGTGCTGCGAAGATGGTAATACAGCCTTCGAAGAGCCGCGTTGTGACGTTCGATGTATGCTGAAACTGCATATATTGGGCATGCTGCCAAAAGATGCATTAGTGTCTCAGCATGACATGTACACAATCTACAAAGCGTACTCTGTACCGCCTGGTGTAAGATGTTCTGGCGATACGCTAAGGTATTGATGACCCCATCCTGACATGCGAAGATAAAACCCTCGGTCTCGGATTTCAAGCCGGCTGATCTTAAGAAGGAGAAGGTCATCTCTGCCGACAATTCGAAAGAATTGTCCATGCAACGGCTTGTCGATATGCCTTCCCTCCAACATACAGAGTTGTTCCTTCCGTATGTTAGCCCTGAGACGCACTGGGCACAGATTGATGACTGATTCAGCCTCCTGTGCACCACTACGTCCCACGTTCAAAACCAGACCGAGGTTTCGCGCCGCTCGTTCCGCCGCGTTGTACAGAAACGCCCCCTTCCCCTGAATTTCATGCTGATGAACTAGCATCATCAGGGGATCCTCCGTTCGATTAATCACGTCGCAAGCTGCCTCGAGGACCAATCGGTCATGCATACACTCCAGGCTTAAAAGGCCACGACCTCCCATATTTCGGGGCAAATACAGTCGTTCCACGGAAGATCTTGGATGCCAACTGCGTTGCATACAAATCATCTTCCGCGTGCTTCGGTCAAGATCCCTTAGCTCGTCAACGTTCCACTTCAGTGCTCCAAATGAATAGAGCACTGGTGATACGGCCAACATATTCGTGGCTGCCACCTTATTTCTCCCGGTCAATTCTGATGACCAGATCTGACGGAGAATGCGCCGGTATTTCTTAATGATGGTGGTTTTAGCAGCCTGCACATCTTGGACATGCCTTTGAGGTACGCCCAGGTATGTGTAGGCTTCTTCGGCGCTAAGGTGGCGGATGACATTTCCGTTGACGAGCTCCATATCGTTGTTATGGGAGCCTGACCTTCCTCTGTGCAAATGAACGACTGCACACTTGTCCAATCCGAATTCCATGCCGATATCTCTCGAGTATGTGAGGGCGATGTTCAGAGATCGATGTAATTGATCTTCGCCTGATGCGTATAATTTAAGATCGTCCATATAGAAAAGATGGGCGATCTTATGTACACGTTCACCAGGCGGTCCACACATGTACCCTTGAGATTTCCGGAGAGCAACGGATAGAGGCAATAGTGAGATGCAGAAGAGCAGAGGACTCAGAGAATCTCCTTGATAGACACCTCTTTGGAACTGAACCAGTCTAGACATGGTTCGACGCTTGTCCGATGTCATGACAAAGCGTGTTTTCCAAAGAGGCATCAGGTCTTCTACAATTCTCACTATGTTTGGGTGGACATGGAGGCGTTTGAGCAGCAAGCTTAAAAGCTCGTGCGATGTTGAGTCATACGCCTTCATGTAATCCAGCCAGGCTATCGACAGTTTACGCTTGTACTGGACTGCGTCCTGACAAACACACCTGTCGATAAGCAAGTTGTCCTTGCAGCCGGATACACCCATTTTGCAGCCTCGTTGTTTTACTATCCGTTGCCACACCGGTTTCACGGATTTCTCAATACGTTCGTTCAAGATGTTAGTGAACAATTTGTATAACGTATTGAGACACGTGATCGGTCTATGGTTTTTTGGATCGGACAAGTCTCCCGATTTTGGGATCAGTGTCGTTCGGCCCTCCACCAGCCAGTGCGGAATGGGTTGGGCTCCATTTATGTAAGAGGTGAATATTCGGGCTAGGTGTTGATGGACAGAAGTGAACTTCTTCCACCAATAGTTGTTAATTCCATCCCAGCCCGGCGAGGAGAAATTCCTCGCTCCTGTGATGGCATTTTTCACCTCTAAAGCACTGACGGGTGGGCAATCTTCACTTTGTTGTGTGACTTCGTCGCACAACTCGGTGAAGATTTCAATACCTGGAGTGTTTGCATTAAGCCTAGATGTTCTCTCGTAGATGCTCCCCCAGAATTCCTCAACTGCGGCCATCGACGGAAACTCGCTTCAGGCTGCGATACGATGTTTGAAGAGGTTGGAAGGACTCGTCCAAAATATTGAGTTTTGTCGAATTCCTTCTTCCCGTCTTTGCAGCCTCTTTTTGGCATCGGCCAAAACCCGAATTTTATCCGCTAAACGTTGCTTGATGTTGAGCAACTTCAGCTTGTTCAGTGTGTGATAGTACGTCCGCAGTTGTTGTGCGAACTTCTTGACTTTAGCCGTAAATGAACGGCCAGATGTTAAATAGTCGATCACACACTGAATTCGGGAAGCGAGTTTCCGTGTCAGTCGAAGCTTACCGTTCAATTGAGACATGCGTTTGGTAATCCGCCGACTCCCCGATATCTGTGTCAGATTTCGCGGAGTCAACAGATCACTTGCAGCCTCGTAAACGGCACAATTGACTTGCCACAGGTCGCAGTTATCTGGAAGAGCATCCAGAAGTAGGCTATTTGCTCTGTCTAATTCTCGTTGTTTAGGCAAAATTTTTGTTGTCAAATTCCGCCTAAACACGAGTGTCGTGCTTTCATAATGTGGAGCATCTCTCTCTGCACCGCGTACGGGCTCCGTTGTTATTGCCCGCACATCCGGTACCGGTTGACAGCTGGGAACAACGAAACCTGTCCGCTTCAGATAGGCCACATAATCTCTCAGTTGTTGTTGAGAAAAGCGATCTGCCAGATCGGGATGCATTACTGCAAACCGACTGTGCATTCGCGCCATGTAGCCTCTCTGTTGCGGACAGCTCTCCTCGTAGCAGCGCATTAGATCTTGCCTGCGATCCTCCTTCCACTGAAATCGTCCGTGGACATTCGTTTGTCGTTGTCCCGGGACACCTGTTTCGGCTCCTCCACCTCGGGACTGGGCTGCATCCGAAGCAGCCCGATGGTCAGGAGCCCTGCGCGTTGTATTTCGTCTAACCGCAAATACAGGGAGTAGGGTGGTTGGCCCTACTCCCCGTTGTTATGCCTCTCTCGTTTGTCTCTTACCTCGCCATCCACTGGGGTTGGTTACCCAATCTCTTGCAAGGTTGCTAAGAGTCCAGGGCCCACCGGCTTTAATAAGCACACGTGGAGGTGAGAGTAGGCCATTTGGGAAGAGAGGCTAAGATGTGGCGTTTTGCATAGCCGCATTGTGTTACGGATCATTCCCTTTGGGCCCTGGACAACGAAATGACTATCATGTCTAAACTGGCGTGTCATATTGTTCATTTAAGAATAAGTTTCTCATTTGTTATTGTTCGTCCAGGAGTCATTTCTGTTGCCTCTATTGCGCCCCACGTTTTCCATTTTAAGTCTTAAAAATATTTTATTTCCTAATAAAATGAAAAATGATTGCATGGTATTAGTGACCTGTGTGGATGGGAAAAATTATTTTATCCTTTTTAGTTTTATAAAAACGTGGTTTTTTAAAAAAATTTTGTATTCATTAATTATTTTCTGCTTTTTAATTTTAATAGGTCAAATTTTACCATCAATTTTAAACTATTACATTTTAAATTATTACATTTATATGGCGGCGGAGGTTCAAGTTATCGTAATCGCTCCATTTCACTCATTGCTTCCTCATTACATGGAGTTTTGCCAGTTAATTTTGTACAATCTAATTCTTCAATGCGCAAGCCACATAAGGCTGTCCATTGGCAAATAGTGCAGGTCCTAGGTATACAACAGCATGATCAACTGTGCATCCTTGCATTTTATGTACTGTGCAAGCCCAACACAATATCAAGGGAAGTTGAGTCCGCTCCATTGCGCCAAAATTTCTTAATGCCGGAAATTGAATTGACTTCGGCTGAATCAAATGTATTCCATCACGATTAAAGTCTATGCGAACAGATGGAATGTCTTCGTTGTACATTTGATCTCGATGGAATAATGGCCAAACGATTTCTGTTACTGTGCCCATGGCGCCATTCACAAGTCCTTATTCAATATTTAAATTTGAGCGCAACATCACTCTTGCTCCAACAAAAATTTCTAACTCTTTTGGCAATCCTCCAGTCTTATTTATATCGCCTGATACAATGTTAGCCATATTCACATTGTCGGCATTTCTTGTTGCATTTACAAAGACATCTTGAGCAACGATTCGGTAAATACGTTCTCCATTGGCTCGATAGTGCTCTAGAACAGTGTCGTTCGGCATCACTAGCAAGGCGCGAGAAATTTTGTTCGGGCGACTCGACCCCTCTTACACTAGCGTGTCGTTTCGCATCACTAGGAAGACGAAAGAAATTTTGTTCGGCCGTCTCGTTCGCTCTCAGGTTAGCCTCACGAATTTGCTGACTATGGCGGCATGAGGAGTATTGCTTGGGTTCTTCGTTTGCCCTTTCTTTTTTTTCGTGCCTTATCTTTTGCACGTCTAATATCACGTTGTTCATCAGTCGCATCTTCATTTGCCTTTCGCCGTTTGGCCAATTTAATAGTTTTACTTGCCTCCGATTCCTGTAGCTGCTTCTCCAATCTTTTTTTCTTCTCCTTCTCTAGCCGTCACTTGCGCTGTGTTGATGTCTCTTGTGCCATCTTAACTGCTCCACTTGCCGTCGTGAATGAGTATATATAGGCAAGGGAATTAATGACGTCAGTGGAGTACTTTTCCCGATTGCAAAAGGAAAACAAAGGACAAGCGCGACGGTGGAAGGGGGGAAAACGCCGGGCCCCCCGCTTTGAAACTTATTTTTTTTTTCATATAAAATTTAAAATTGCTGAAATTGTTCTTAAAACTGATTGAAACTTGTAATAAACAGTAAAGGAATGCATTGTCATCCAATTTTGGGCTATCCTCAAAGTTTCAAGTCTCTAGCTCATCGGGAAGTTAGTTTAAAATCGATTACAAGATTTGCACCGGACAAATAGACAGACAGACAAGAATACGAGTTGATAAAAACGTGGTAAAATAGAGTTATTTGCAACCATATACTATTTTTCATTAACCTATTTATCATACATTTGTCGATACAGCTGTCATCTTTCACCTATCAGGGTTATAACCTATATACATTTGTGAAGCATGAATATCGCCTCTTTTTCGTATCCCCGCGCGCCTACGACTTTCGTCTAGCAGCGGTCCGTCAAAATTCGGACATCTCCCGTCAGAAAAATCGGTCGACGCCTGTACGAAAACGATCGTCGCGCTGCTATACTTTGAGTAGTTCGGCTGCGGTCCGAAGAGCCTCTCAGTGTAGACTTCGAGTCAAGACACATATAAATAACGTATTGAATGAGACACGATAATTCTTGAGACTTTTTGTGTACGTACATTGGTGTTATCTACCTTATCCTGGAGTAATATTGCAATACGAGATCAGATATATTATGCTAGCTTTTGCTAGTGTTACCATACTGTATTTTGGTAATTTTTAATTTATATTTTTTAGCATAAATTACAACTTTACCGACTGACCACTACAGCCACAAATCAGACAAGTACAGTAGTAATTTATAATTCGTCGTGTTAAGCGACGGGTGGCGTCACAATGCGTATTTTTAACGGTACTAAAAACAGTTTCAAAACATCATATTCAAATAATTGCGCATTCAAACTTTTAAAGCCGAATGTGAATATGGATTATTAGAATATATTGGTGATGGTATACGAAAATACGTGGAAGGCGAAAATTCTAACCACATAATGTACTGCAAATTATCGAAGAAAAAGAAAAAGATAGTCAAAATGAAATTTTAATTTTATTATTATGTTTAAAACCAAGTGATCTGTTTGGTCATTCGCATGAAATAAATCTGAAGATAGTAAATAAAGAAAAAATCATTAAATGTCAATGTTCCTGTAAAGCAGGTATTTCTGGAAAATGTAAACATTGTGTCGCTCCTCTCTTGTACTTAGTAAGGTAACGTACTCTGTTATTTGTATATTCACATATAAATGACCATTTTTAAGTTAGTTAACTACATGCAGAACAAAAAGGTCAGACATAGAAGTAGCACGTGCACTGATATAATACAGAAATGCGGAAAAGTAAAAGTAAAAGCTAAATCGATGTACAAGACAGTAAAATTAAGTGAATTTTATCATGGTTGTCAAGTAGAAATATCCTGAAATTGAGATGGAATATATTAACAAAGCAGTGAAAGTGTTAACAGAAGGCAATTTTTAATTCTTAATTTAATTTATTATAAACTATTATACATTAGAGCTATTCGTATACGCAATGTGAATGAAGACGTAAGTGAAAAGTGTTTTAAAAATAAAATTATTTTTGCAGGAAATCTTGATTGCTTGTTCACAAGATTAAAAAAAGGCTGTACTGTAAATATAGAGAATATCGATGACAATGTATAAATAACATTCATGCTAAAAGAAATTTGCAGACAATTTTTTGGCAATGACATAGACTCTTCCTTTTCGACAAACTCAGTTTTGTATTTTCATTTTTTAAATGGTCAGTGCAACGTAATTAGATTTAGCAAAAAATCAAACAGGCGATAAATGGAGTCATGAAAGAAATAAAAACGTGGTAAAAAGAGAATTACCTCAAGCTGTGCCTATAAATTGATTACTTACTTACGCAATAAAAAACCTGACTGGGATAAAAAAATGTATGATCATTTAAATGATAGTTTCAAAAGTTCAGCGAGTACTGTTTATGGTATCAAATTTGAAAACAGTGCAAGAGAGTGCTAC
This sequence comes from Trichopria drosophilae, assembly GCA_030407085.1. Lineage (NCBI taxonomy): Eukaryota > Metazoa > Arthropoda > Insecta > Hymenoptera > Diapriidae > Trichopria > Trichopria drosophilae. Next base: position 69,322,452 of record CM059584.1, read on the forward strand.
GAAAAAGTGTCTCGACACTTTGTGACTTTATGTGGTTTACTCGTGCATCCAAATATTCCATGGCTTGGATACAGCCCTGACGGCATAGTACTCGAGCACTGCATAATAGAGATAAAATGTCCAGTACAGGGAAAGAAGCAAAGTGCAAGTGTATTGATTTCCAAGTTGCAGTGGGTAGAAAAAACAAGTACAAATAGTTAAGAATTGAAACAAAAACATGCCTATTTTTGTCAAGTACAAATTGGTATGTTTGTAACAAGTCTTAAAAAGTGTGACTTTATAGTATATTCATCTTTCGACGATACATGTATCGTAATTAATGTACCTTACGTACAATCCTTCATCGATGAATGTTTTCCAAAGTTACAATTTGTGTATTTGAAATATATGTTAAAAATTGTTATGGCTGTAAATGAGAAAAGAAAAGAATGATTGTTGAAAAACGTGATGTTGAAGCTACGAAGGAATCATTTTAATGATATATATGCAATTACCTACGAGATATATGAAACATATTTATTATTAATTTAAAAGAATCTTACATTTGTTATTGGATAAGTTGTAAAATTTATTTTCTTTTAAAAAAATGTCAATTTTTTAATTTAAATCATCTGTTAAGAAAAGTGTTCGTTTTATAAAGAGAATGTTTATTTAAAATTTGTCGTCTGCTAGAAGTGGAGATTTCAAATTTACCATTCCAGCTATAACAATACAAATATTATTTATTTGTGGAATTCACATCCAAGGGATTTTATATTTTAAAATATGAAATATTTTAAAACGTTGAATTGTTCTTTCAACATGTACCCTTGCTGCTGCAATACTATTAGTTTTTGAAACTTCTGCACTTAACTGCTGTTTCTTACAAAGTTTTGGTGGCACTATTAATTGGATTCTATTTTGTAAACATTCTAATTTAATATTTTTTTTATCTACCTTAATTGTCCTATTTGTCTACCATAATAGCATCTCTAGTAGCTCAAGTTTGCTGATAATACCAGATTGGCTGAAAATAGCTTTATCGGAAACTCGACCTCCATAAGCTTCGCTGATATGTCATCATACCACAAGGTGCTACGCCTATCAGCAATTTCACTGTTTCACACCCTTTGTGGGAATACAGCCTGAACCGGCATTTTAAACAATTTGGTTTCTCTACTGGTATTTCAGTACTGTCCAGGACAGCAGCTGTATTTTAAAAATTTTGTAAACATCGTGACATACTTCTCATATTTTGGTCATGTGTTGGCCAGTATAATACATGTTTTAAAATTTTTGCAAAAGCATAACTTGCAAAAGCATAACACGATTCTGTCTTGCACTGTATTTTGGAACTTCCTTGACATTTCATTCGTTTCACAAAGTATGACAGCTTCCGTTAAGTTGTTTAGAAGATTCGTTGAAATACCTGTAAAAGCAATTACATCGTCGTCATTTCGAATTAAAGACATTAGATTAATTGGTTTGCTCTCGTTTTCGTTATTATTCGATTTAATCATACTTTTTTTCAATTAAGGGTATTCTTCCAAAAAGTCGGAAGTCAAATTTGACTGTAGAGACGCCTACAACTTTTAAGTGTGTGGGTTGGAGGCGGTTGTAAAGCACCCCGTTATGGCAAAGCCCACTTTGCCGTGGTTGGGAAATCGTCACTTGAACCCTCACTCAAACACTCGTAAATAATACTCGCCTTTTATCTCAATAAAATGTCATTTATTTATAATTACGCGGACACAGACGTGAATCTGAGCAGAATACAAAAGAAAGTCCAGTACCGAATCTCGACGGCGAATACCTCCGGACCGCAGGTCCAGGAGCCGATGTTTCTCCTTTGAACGTAGGAGAAGGTATAACAATATCGCGGAGCGGCCACGCGCCAGATGCCGCGGACTAATCAGAGACCGGCAGCTATTCCGCCTTTACGCTTTCAGCGGTTCTTGTCACTTTTATTTCTCCACTCCCCTCTTTCCACTTCGGAGTGGGGTGAATTTCGAGATGACAGAGCCCACAAGTGCACTGATTGGAATGACATCTGCCGACGATACTACGAAGTTCGACTTTCGTTCTCTCGTCAGGACCGCATCAAAGATTTTCTCGAAGGGTTCTTAGTGGGGCCCCACATTTTTGTTTACATGTGTACGTGTACATACCCAGTTAGCAACGTGAATCCATATAGGGTGCATAATGACACTCATAAATGAGACTAAAGCGCACGTTTGCGCTCCATGTGATTGCTATATGTGTCCGCAAATCGCCTGACAATTGTCACTCACGTATGAGTTTTGCTTTATGAAGGAATTCGCGCATGCGCAAACCGTTAACGTTCTGTCGCATAAGCGTTCCACCCGACGGCTATTGGTTACCGACTTATACCGTTAGCCAATCATTACAAGTATCAAAATGTTCTCATTTAAGCGTGAAAGCGGAGACTTTTCGCACTTGCGCAATACATTAATCTCACACCTGAAGTCTCATGTTAACTCATATACGCCACACAAATGAGATCTCAAATGTGAGGACATAGTGAGACTCACGCCTTGCTATCTGGGTATGTATAGGACAAACGATATTCACACATATTCCCAGATTACAACGTGAGTTCACATAGGATGCATAATGACACTCACAAATGAGTCCAAAACGCATTTGTGAGACGCTATGTGAGTGCTATTTGAGTCCTCAAATGAGCTAACCATTGTCACTCACACGTGCGTTTTCCTTTCACGAGAAATAAGCGCATGAGCAATAACGGTGGATTTTTATTGGCTGTTTCCAAAGTGCCCGGCAAATTTAAAGTGAAGTATTGTATTTACAGGGGTTTCGCTTAACCATATGGCATATATGTAAATAATATATATTTTGTATAATTGTAAAATAGTTCTTTACGTTTTTAAGGGGCAGCTAAATACCGACTAGCTATTTTCATCAAATTCGCATTTACTGACACCGTATTTACATTAAAAAATATATGTTTTGGGTAGAATTTACAATCAATTACTATTTTAAAGCTATTTTATGAATGTTGGTTCAATTTCAGCAACTTCAGCTCAGAAATGAGCGAGAATCCAGAAGAATAAATTTTGGAGGTAACATCGCGCTCTGTTTGACCCCTGCAAAAATGTATTCTCTCGAATTCTCGACCGTTTCTGAACCGATTTAGCTGAAATTTGACATATATTCATCAAAAATTCGTGAAGTAGATTTAAAATAGATTTAGGCATGAAAATCTATCTACTCTCTGCTTAATTTGCATTGTTTAGGTTAGTCAGTGACGTTATTAACGGAGTCGATTTAGCAGCCCCTAAAGCCAAATTCTTTATGGCATGTAGAATATGATAGTCGTTACTGTAGTGAAGCCTTTAAAATTGTTATTAATAGGAATACTGTTGATATAATAAAATGCAGTGTTACGATTCCCTACTGTTGCGATTTTTCATCGGCAACGGGAATCTTAAATTAAGGTCCGGAATACTTCTCTTATTCCTCTACAGGAATCTATGAAATCGGATTGGGAAACCGGTTAAACTTATAGGGATCACACAATCCAAAAACCACTCACCAGACACTATATTTTATTTAATTAAATCACTTTTAATTTTTTTGTAAATTTTTTTGTATTTTTTTTTTTGAACATTTACTGTACTACTTGCCTTGTCGGGACTCACAGAGTTGACAAAGAAAATTATTTTTTACAGAGAACTTAGTAATATAAGTGCCTGAAGTGGGCCTTATTGTCCCGAAGTCAGAGCTTAACTGACTGACAGATGGCATGTTCGAAAATTAGAAGTCGAAACATACATGTATATTGGGTGTTACGTACACCCTATTACATTGTATACTACACGCATGTATACTAAATAAGTTACGTTTATAATTCCTATTTCCTATACTTTTAAACATATAAATGTTAATTATATTTCAGTATTAAATTTTACAATGGAATGGAATAAATCCATAATACTATAAAGTATTAATTAATCCCATGCAAAACATTTTATAATTTACTCTTATTATTTGTTAAAAATTAAATTATTGAATAAGAATATTTTCATATATACAAATAGAAAATAATATAGTTCCAAGAATCGCTATAGGTATTATGATCGCGCGCATGTGTCGGTGTTAACACACAATTACACTATACGCATTATTAGCGCTTTTCGGCAAGCCACATATTCTCACGTACACATACATTACACGCCATACATCACTCACAGACATTTAAATACAATATACAATCAAAGCTAATGCAACTTATTACTCACACATTCCTACATACACATATACCGGGTGAGTCACGTAGAAGTGCGAATAGGGAAACCCATGTTAAATCTACGCGCGTCCTGATTGGCCGCGTCCAATGTAACGCCGCTTGTTATTGGCTGCGAAAGTTGCAGTCAATCCAAGGAAATTATGAAGATATGTGAAGTTAATATTAAAATAAAGGGTAAGATTTTGTTTGTTTTTAAAATTGTGAAGCCCAAAAGTAATGTAATGAAAATAAAAAAAGTATAATTTCTATTATTTTATTAGTGAAAGAGAACTCCGGTACAACATAACCCCCTTCGTAAGGGAATGTCAACATCAACAATCGAACTCTAGGAGACAGATGCAGCTGATCAGGTTAATTGTCAATACGGCATTTATTGATAATTTGTTGATAAATTTCTTCATCCACGACGCAAGGGGAGTTCTACAGAAATAACTAAGATAAGTTTCTTTTTTTAATCACATTGTTATTTCCATTAAATGCAGAATCTGGTACTTTGTGTAATTTTCTTTTTATTTCAGATGCAGAAATTATCGACAGCTCCCTATGAAGCAATTTATTCCCCATGATCTGAATTAACCTGTAAGTATTTTTGTAAAACCAAACCTTCGCCTTATGCAATAGTAGTAAGTGACAAAACCGTTGCTCCAGGTTCTGGGTTTCAGAGATGAATTTTTTCACACTTTCTTTTCAATAAACATTCGTCATTATTATGGCTATTGGATGCATGTGTTTCGAATGTTTTGGCAGCTCAGAAATATGAAGAATAAAGATTTACGTTTTGAATCCCATGACAGGTTATGGAATCCGTTATTTGGCACATGTCTCGGATCACTAGCTTTACGTAGAATTAAAATTGTAAATCATTTTTTTTATTATTTTCCAGTCACAGGATCATTCCACGCTCATTTATCCGGCAGCCACAATAATGACGAATATTTTTTCGGAAAGAAATTGCAAGGTAATTCACTTTTTAAACCTAGAACTTGGAGCAAAGATTTTCTCACTTTTTCCCTCGCCTGACAACGCACTCGAGGACCTTTATGGAAAAAAGACAATGTAAGTGGACAAACTTCATTTGCTTATTTAACTATTTAATTTAATTTAATTTAATTGAGTAAGTGCTCAAAATGTAAGCCGCCAGCAGCTGTACAGTAGCCTAAGCGGTTGTAAAATTCGTTGACAGATTATATCAACATGTCGATGGTGATATTTTGGATGATTTTAATAATTTCATTCCTTAATTCTTCAGCGCTGTTAACGAATGGTCGATTGTACAATTCGTTTTTTATGTATCCGCAGAAAAATAAATCCAGCGGATTAAGGTCAGGAGACCGAGCAGGCCATCTTCCTGGACCGAAGCGACCCAATCAACGTCCACGAAAAGTCTCGTTCAAATGGTTCGTGACAGGTCTGACACCATGAGCTGGAGCTCCGTCTTGTTGGAACCAGATCACCCGTTCCCCCTAAAATTTGTTGGACACAATTAAATGTTTATTTTAACATTTGTAATTTTTAAAAATTACACGCATAACATTATAACTGCGAATCACTAGATAAACTCACAACGAGTTCTCGGTCCAACCTTTTTGTTGACATGTATCGAAATTTGCAGTTTTTGTTTTATATTTGGTACACAACCGTTATACAAAAATTGTATTTGTATTTAAAATTATATCATGTATTTGTGTAATCACGTATCTAATAAATTTTCATTCAATAAATAACTTTTTTACGATTATTATGATTGTTCTTATTACTATTATTACTATAAATGTTATTTAGTAAATTTATTAACTTACCACTTCCTCGATGTTCTTCAATGTTGGAGTAACTATTTCCTCTGAAATGAGGATTATCCTCAACTGCGGCACAAATTAGAATTTGGTCCTCTTCCGCAGTACATTGCTTACTAATTTTTGTGTGAGAACTATCCACACAACCAGTTTCTTTAAATTTGTCGATAATTTTTCTAATCCCAGATTCTGAAGGAATAGGCCTTTCTTCAAACTCAACGCTAAATAAATCTTTTATTTAAGTCAAACTATGACCACTGTAATACCGTTCAATCATTCCTATTTTTTCTGGAACTGTAAACATTATTAAAAGTAATCAGATTTCGCTGATGTGTATTTTGCTATTTAGAAATTGAATTATACACATAAAATCTGTTGCTTCATTCGTCAGAAACGCAGAAGCGGGGAATTCAAAACTACCTATTGCACTGGTTCGAAGAATCGTCACGAGCGGGAAATTCAAAAAGTTTGAAGAAAAGGCTATTTCTCTCTTCAGAATCTGGTATTAGAAAAATAATCAACAGGTTGGGTGGGTAGTTCACACAAAACGTTGATCAGCCATAAATTCTGCCCATACTTGCATTTTTACTTTCTATTGGTACGAAAACAAAATCTTACCATTTATTTTACTATTAACTTCACATATCTTCATAATTTCCTTGGACTGACTGCAACTTTCGCAGCCAATAGCAAGGCGTTACATTGGACGCGGCCAATCAGGACGCGCGTAGATTTAACATGGGTGTCCCTATCCGCAATTCTACGTGACTCACCCGGTATAACATACACTCTATACAATGGTGACGACTTACATTTACGTTATTATACATTTATTACATTTATTATTATTAATCATTATTACATTTATTTAACTTTATATAAATCACATTGGAATGGAAAATCCACAATACTAGAAATAGTATTCGTAATTCCAATGTAATACATTTCAGAATTTTATAATTCATTAAAATATTAATTTATAATATAAGAACATATATACGAAACAGAAATTAAATAATATTACAATTCCAAGAATCGCATCAGCTTTCTATACAGCGTGCATGTATCCGTGCGTTATTATGATCCAGCTTTATTCACAATAGACTAATGATGGGCATTTAATAAATTAAGAAATAAAATAAAATAATAATGAAATTAATTTTTAACTCGGATCATAACACTCCTATCTTAAAAATCATCACCGTCCCCGGTGATTCAAGAGCGTTGATGCTGGAAATAAATCATAACACAGTCATAGACAGCAAATAATGCCACAATGTTTTACATTTAAGCTATGACAATGCAACAATTTCTGTTGATACTGAAAAGAAAAAAGATTAGTCATGTGTTCATAAATGTTAATTAAATCTTTTAGAGTCAACGGCAAATGCCACAATATAAAATTAAAAATGACTCCAAAGACAGAAGGATAATATGTGAGCATAACAAGCACTAATTGTGGACCAAATTACGAGTTTAATTTTTGCATATTCATTGTTGTTTGACATACAAGGTAATTCTATTGAATTTCTACTTTCTCCAATATCTAAAAAAATAAATAAACTGTAGCAATTGATACGTATATATATTAAATTATGAATAATCAACAATGCTTGCGCATTAACTATCTAATATATTTACTTATAAACTTGGCGACATTCTTGTAAAATAGATTTTAATAAGAGAGTTCCGGTTGTCTTTTCTTTGTCTTTGTACTCCAGTATCTCCCAGATATATCGACAAGGCAGTGTCAATGCCGAAGTTGCATATCCGCGAAAATGCAGAGTTTATAATTTCCCTTCCTATATTCTTACACCCTTCTGAGTCGAGGTGCGTTAATTCGCAACTGGCGTTCAACAAACTACATATCTCCATCGTACCAACCCCAAGACACCCGCGACACTCCAGATCACGAAGACCATGCAAAGATTCGAAGAAATAAGCCACGATGTTGGGGCGAAGCATGGACATTCTCAATCTTCGCAATCCCGTCAAGCGCCTCAATGGATCCAGTCCAAAGTCATCACGAATGTTAGTACATCCAGTGATATCAAGGGTCTGTATATGGTCCAAATGTTGACCAATCTCCCAAATAAATGAGTCATCAACTACCGGGCAAAATCTTAATTCTAGAAGTACTAGATTTTTACACTTTCGTGGCATATCCAGCACTTCTAAACCTACGTGAACGAGCGGAAGCTCAAAGAAATCAACTTCATTCTGATTATCGTTTCGTTCGTTAATATTATCATTTATATTATCATTCAAAATCTTACTTAATCCAACTCCCTGAAAAATGAGAGATGTTAGCTTGTCCGGACCACAACTATTAGCTAAGGCAGATAAAATCAATGGGCCTTGAATTTGACGACCTCTGATCAGAGTTAAGCCCTCTAGATATCCTTGTCGTTTTAATAGATGCACCAAATTTTCCGTTTTCAACTTCTCACATCTTTCTATTTTCAAAGATCGGTGACGTAGAACTGAATTTATGAAACATGTTCCAGTAATTTCAGTTCCGCATAAGGCAAGATTTTGAAGAGACAAGTTCTTATTAAAAACGCGCGTTAGATCTTTTTCGACTGGACCAACAGTTCTTCCCAGATGCAGACTTTGCAATTGCGTTGCAACTTCCGCCATCATTCGGATTGCTGTCGGCCTAATCTCTAAACCTATTAAATCTAAAGTCGTAAGACCCGGACATTTACGTGACAGAATATAAGCAATTTGGGGTGGTAATTCGTTTTTTAAATTAATCTCTCTGAGATATTCCCCTCCTCCACGGACAGCCCAGTAGAGAAGCCCCATAGATATAGGAGACTGATCCCATTCTTCATTCCATAACCATGAGGATCTATCTGAGATCTCTCGAAGACCTCGAAATGCCTCATAAACTTCATCTCTCCATAATCTAGACATGGTGGCTAAACGAGAGCGATCAACCAAGGGTAAGAATGACCCAATCCTGGAAGTCATTTCTACAGGCAGTGTGTTGGCTAAACCAGCGGTCTCTTTTCCCTGCCGATCGCTCTGTTCTCGATGCTCTGAAGTACTACGAGCATGCCAGGGGTCAGCACGAAGGAGACGCAGTTTTCAACCGTGAAGGGTGTAATTATGCTCTTTACTTTTTTCGAAACACGCAGAAGCTTGTTCTGAGGTGTTAAATGTGATGAACCCAAGCAAACCCATAGGACGTATCACAACGACAGCATGTTTAACACCGTCCTGTCGAAACAATCGCTTCAATTGCCATCCTTTAGTTGTTATGGAAAGCCTTGTAACAACGAATCTACCTGTTGCTCCCTTCATAATTATAATGCTATTACAACAAACGATATTGTTACACTCGCATATCTCTAATTATCTATAATAAAACAAGATTATGAAGAATATTCATGCAGAACTCCACAATATATTAATGTAAAAGGATATTCTTCAATCACTTTCAATGAATTAATTTTAATTTATGTTTGGTGGGTCTATTCCCTTCTGTGTCTTCTATTACAATATTGTTTCTATTTAAGATCTCGGCTATTCTATAATCACCTTTATATTTAGAAGAAAATTTTCCACATTTGGGTTCTATTAAAATTTTTACTAATTCACCAACTTTACCTTTAAAAGGATTACTTTTCAAATCGTAAATTTCTGTCGATCGCTGTTTCGCTTTAATTAATTTTTTTCCTGCAATTACTTGCATTTCCGTTAATCGAGTGGTTAAGTCAAACGAATAAGAATTATAAGACTTTATGGAGTCAGTTTCAGGAAAAGAACTAGGACATCTCGCTAATCTGGCAAACACAAGCTCAAAAGGCGTAAAATTAGTTGCTGAGTGAACCGATGTGTTATATGCAAACATGGCAACGGGTACAATTCTGTCCCAGTCATTATAGTCTCGGATGTAATGCGATATATATTCAGACAGTACTATATGACTTCGCTCTAAACTTGCATTTGTCTGAGGTCGATATCCAGAAGTATTTACTTGATGAATTTTAAACAATTTGGATAATTGGTGTAATAATTTACTCATGAAACTCGGTCCTTTATCAGTCAAAATTCTTTTTGGAGATCCATATTGTAAAATTAACTTAATCACAAAAGCATGAGCTATAGTCTCGGCTGTAATGTCGGGTATAGGTACTGCTAATGAGTATTTCGTCAAACAGTCTTGTATAGTCAAGATATATCAATTTCCATTTGGCGTCGACGGTAAAGGGCCTACAGTATCCAAAGAAACCTTTTCAAATGCGTCAATAGGTGTATCGGTAATTATCATAGGCTCTCTAACTTTAGCACGGACAACCTTTTGACTATGACAATTTTTACAAACTCTTATATAATTTTGAATAACATTTTTCATATTAGGCCAATAAAAACGTTCGCGTATCCTTCTATAAGTTTTTGTTACACCCTTATGACCTCCAATGAGACTATCATGATTTTCAGAAATTATTTGCAGTCTCAACTCTTCCGGTGGTAATCGAACATTACCCGCACATATTGTTTTAATCTCTGTTTGTGAAAATAATTCTTGAATTAGTGTAAATAAAAACCTTTGAATATTAGGTTCAATAAAATCTCCATTTTGTGAAATTATTACTAAATCTAACTTATACCTAAATCTAACAATGTTTTCCTTAAATTTAATAGAGCTATGCGCAAATTTTCCTTTAAAACATTATCGAAATGCTTGTTCTTTATCACTACACTAAATATTCTATAATTTCCATTAGGAGTTATTAAAATTTGTCCTATTTTGGGTTTATTTATCTTAACTTATTGTTTTAAAAGGTAAATCTTTATTGGGTGTAATTATTCGCCTAGATTTTACGGTTGGATTCATGTTTGACACTAAGTTTTCTCTCTTCTTAGAATTTTGTTCTAAATTAATATTTCCAACTGGCGTTGATAAGGCTACGGGTTTATCTTTACTAAATGAAGGTGTTAATAAAGTTGATTGTAAGACAGGTCGAGAGAGAATAGTATCTTCAATTATAGTTGGTTTTGTTTTTCGTGAAGCAATCAATAACTCTTCTTCCTCAGGTACGCCTTGTCACAAAACATTATTTTTATTTAAGCACGGTTGTCGTTTAATAGCTTGTCTTTCATTTCCACATACACGGAGAGAACTTTCATACAGCAGTCGCCCGGACTATCGTATGGAACGCATGCTGGGCTCTTAGAGCACCAGTGGCGCCGTTGGTCAGTGAACTACGGTATTAATTCGCGGTGTGGATGCCGTGTTTGATGTCTAGCATGGCAGCCGTGCTAGTCTTGCGACAGATGTCGTGACACGTGAATCTTGCACGGCTGTCATCCCAGACCCAAAAACGCATTTTATGCAATAATTTGGTAAGAGAAGCGGTTATGGTATGACACGAATTGGATATTTAACCCATTAACGCCCAAATGCACAGAAAATTTACACCAACTTCAACGCTTATTTCGAGTATGAAATAATTTTAGAAAAAAATCAAACTTACCAGATTCTACCATTTTCGGGGTCGCTCTTTCGAGTGGTGAAGAGAAAATTGTAAAAAATTCAAAATTTATCTATGATTTTAGCATATATAATTAAAAAAATTAGTTTTTTCAGGGCGCATTTCTTACAAATATCGAGTTTTCAATACAATATCGTGCTTTGAAAGAGCTAAAATATATTAGAAACGTGCACTCGATAGTTGTACTTAAAAGCTACAATGGTATATATTAAATTTTGCGATGTTAAATCCAAAATGGCCACCGAGGCAACGAATTTCTATTTTAAATTTAACGATTTTTTTCTTCAAAACCATACACTTTAGAGAAAAATTTCTAAGGACAATTTTGTTTTAGAATGAGTCAAAGAATACCCTGAGAATTTTTTCGAAATGTATTGTTACAATTTTAAATTTTTCGAAAATTAGAAAACCCTAAATTTTGTAAAATGTCAATTGAAAAATCTAAAAAAATTTTAGGGCATTCTTCAACCAATTCTAAGACATTTTCGTTCTGTAGAAATTTCCTCTAAAGACTATAGTTATCAAGAAAATAAATGATTGGTCTAGATATGTAGAAAAGTGTAGTAATTTTTTTTCTGGAAAGGTATACAATTTAGAGAAAATTTGCATAGAACAAAAATGTCTTAGAATTGGTTGAAGAAGGCCCTAAAATTTTTTTAGATTTTTCAACTAACATTTTGCAAAATTTAGGATTTTCGAATTTTCTAAAAATTAAAAATCGTAACAATACAGTTCGAAAAAATTCGAGGGTATTCTTTGACTCATTCTAAAACAAAATTGTCCTTAGTAATTTTTCTCTAAAGTGTATGGTTTTGAAGAAAAAAATCGTTAAATTTAAAATAGAAATTCGTTGCCTCGGTGGCCATTTTGGATTTAACATCGCAAAATTTAATATATACCATTGTAGCTTTTAAGTACAACTATCGAGTGCACGTTTCTAATATATTTTAGCTCTTTCAAAGCACGATATTGTATTGAAAACTCGATATTTGTAAGAAATGCGCCCTGAAAAAAACTAATTTTTTTAAATATATATGCTAAAATCATAGATAAATTTTGAATTTTTTACAATTTTCTCTTAATCACTCGAAAGAGCGACCCCGAAAATGGTAGAATCTGGTAAGTTTGATTTTTTTCGAAATTTATTTCGTATTGGAAATAAGCGTTGAAGTTGGTGTAAATTGTCTGTGCATTTGGGCGTTAATGGGTTAAATCTGATTTAACAACCTGACTTCTTATTCAACTTTTTAACTTTATGAAAAGAAAGTGTAGGAATAAATTCACATTTTGAATTATTTCCAATTCATTTTAACATAAAATGTATTTAAAAAGAGTAATGACAGAATTGAAGATTTCAATACTATTTACTTTTTTACTTTTTACTTATACTACTATAGTGTTTTACTTTTATTCTGATTGAACATATTTTGATGAAATCTATTGTAAACGATATAAAATTAAAAAATTGTAAATTGACGCAAGAGTTGTTTTCTGCAAAAACTGACACTATCATTTTACTTTGCAGAAAATGTAATTTGAAATTTATGTTTGACGTATTATAAAAAAGTATCGTGTTATAAATACATTATATAAAATCACAACTTTATGGCGGCCGATTGCGTCTACACGTGCGTCGTGAAGATCTGTGGCAGTGCGCGGTGCAACTCAATGTAGATCGCAGCCATGCACTATAGTGGAACTGAGGGTGGCTCGGTTAGCATTACGACTGCCTGATAAAGAGGCACTGTTGCCATATCACAACTTTCGGACGGCATTTATGCTGCACTAGCACCGGAGCCGTGCTAGATGTCTCTACTAGTACACCAGCTGTTCGAACGTTCTCTTCGTGTAGTCCAAATTCTTGAGCATTTAACCGCTTTTGATGTTCAATTGATTGATCTTCCCTTTCAAGAACATAATTTCGTTCTCTTAATGAATTATCAAATTCTCGAAATGAATTTCTTAAGGATTCTAAATTTAACGATTTAATCTTCTAAAAACTCTTCCCATGTTCTTCTAGATCTTTAGCAAAAACAACAATATCGTCCATATAAACAAAACTCTCTAATCCGATCAAACCTCTAAGCACGCTATCCATAAGCCGTTGAAATGTTGCTGGAGCATTTTTTAATCCTTCAGGCATTCGAAGATACTCGTAATGACCATTAGGTGCAGAAAAAGCCTTTTAGCCTGATCCTCGGGATTCATCTTAACGTCTATCAAGCTGGCAGAGCAAGGTCGCCCAAAACGAAAAAAAAAAAAATACTGCCATAATTATGTGTTTTTATGTGCTAATTATGTGCTCTAATTAAAAATTGTGTGCTCCTAACGTGTTAACTAATGGTGGAAGGGCTTTGAAATGAAACACACGATTTGATCGGGCACAAACTAAAAATCATATTTATTCCGATCAATCGGTGACGACCCGATCGCGACGCAGACTTCCTAACCCGACGACGTCCAGAAACGTTCTGAAAAAACTCGATAGTCAATTTTTTTACATCTTAATTCGACTTCACCATTACTCGAACATTTAAAAATCTACAACGTCATATAATGCATCGATATTATAATATTCGAATAACAAATAATTATATCCAGATCGTCACCATTTTGAAGGGCCTTTTACATAATTTACCTAACAGGCCTCGTTCGTTTTGAGTGGTACCCCCATTCGGGTCTGCAATGGCGTAGGGAAAACCACCTTTGTGGGAAAAAACCTACGCCGGGTACCACAGTCGATAAAATATGGATTCCGTCCGTAACATAACGATAGATTCTAAGAATAGACATTTTATAATGTACTGCTGGCATGACACAAGCTAGCAGAGCATACTCACAAAATCGATGAAGGACTAATCAGGTACAATCCGGAAAAGGTGCATAATTATGTGCTTTTTATGTGCTTTTGAACAACAAATATAAAATTTCGCGATCCAACCCTCATTTGAAAAACCCACCCTTAAGGGGAAAAAATGCATTATTTAAAAAGGGAAAGTAGCACAAAACTATTTGGTGGTTGAAAACGTACCCTTGAGTTATTTATTAACCAATAAGACTCATACCGAAATTTGTGCTCGAACCCTTATTGGATAAAAGAGTATGTTTAAATGTAAATAAATGGAAATTTGTGCAGGTGGTAAAGGGGAGGAGACACCCCACAAATTGAACCATTGATATATCAGTGATCCAAATGTGCCAATTTTTTTTTCAACATTATTTTCTACCATTTATTTTTTCGAACATGAATAATTTATATTTTCTACACCAAACGACAAATTTACAAACCCATACTAGAAATTGGTTGAAATCGTGAATAAAATTAACAAATAAATTTTTCCAACGAAAAATTTAAAAAACGGTGGACTTTGAAGGCATTTTGCTTTTTTTTGCTGTGTTCTGCCGCGTTTTGATAAGAAAACAGTTCTCCCGTAACTGAAAATCATAATTTTAATGTTTTTCGTGGTCGTTCATTATGAATCCGGAGTCAGATTCGCGAAATTAAAAATGGCAGCCCCAATATGGCGAACGTCTTAGGGAAGTATTCGTATTTTTTAAATATAAAAAATACTATCGTATTCTACGCAAAATTCTGAATAAAAATGCCGTACATCATTTTCTGCCATGACGTGTTGATTTCCACGGCTCCTACCCTTAAACAAATATAATTCAAATTTGGCAGCTTTTTCCTGCAATGCATTGGGTAGTAATTGCGTTAAATATGTGGAAATGTTCCACCTGCACAAATTTCAATTTATTCATATTTAACTATGTACCAAGTTAATATATTTTCGTCAACATTTTATAACATATTATGAAATTGGAATCAACAATGTTTTTTGCAAATACAGACTTCTGAAAATACTTCAATAAAAAGAAATTGTGAGTTAATTCGGAAATAACAATGCATATTTGTACAATTTGGATGAATGAATAAGCATCGCTTATAGTATTTTCATTCAATTGTCTAAAATCGATTACCATTCTCCATCGGAGATTTCCTTGACTATCAGGTTTCTTCGGTACTATCCAAAGTGGACAATTGTAAGGCGAAGAAGATGGCACAATTATTTTATTTTTTAATTTCAATTTAATTTGTTTTTCTATCTCATCCTTATGTATCTGTGGATATCGGTATTGCCTGGTATTAATGGGTACATTATCCATCAAAGGATACAGAATGCAGTACTCGTGATGTAACAGGCAATGTCTCTCCAGGTAACGCGAATAAACTATGAAATTCATTAATCAAATCAATCACATGATTTTTTCTTCATCATTCAAATGGTCTAACCTTAAGCTTTCAATTATTTTATTTTTACGTAATTGTAAAGACTTTTCATTACTACTTGTATTTTCTACAAATTCATTTTCTATTGTTGTAAATGGAATTAATTTTTGAGGAGGAATTTCTACTTGTACGTCATTCTCTAGTGTATTAATAGGGAATAATTGACAAATTTCATGTTTACCTGGGCGAACTACTGCTTCACCTACATATATACCCTCAATAGATGGAATTCTTTGTAGATATCCTTCTCCTATTTCAGGGTTAGTTACCTCCAATTTAATCAGTTGTCTCATCCTAGCTTTCAATACATGTGTAAGCTTAATCGGTGTTCTTTTGTATTCGAGTCTACTCTTAATTTTGTCTAAAAAGTATTTTGGGTCAATAGGATCACTTGCTATCAATAAAGTCTTATGAAAAAAAGAAATATTCGCTTGTTCATTTCGTAAGTGGTCATATCCTAAAATACCGTCACAATCTAAAGGAAACGATCTTGGAACAACATGAAATATATGAATACTATTAGAAAACAATGTCATTTTAATGGAACCTAAGGTTTTTACTATTTCTGACGTAATTCCGGATACATATATGATATCGTTTGTTTCAATTATCTCTTCTGGATCCAAAGAACTGACTTTTATAATGGAAACTTCCGCACCTGTATCTACTAAAAATTGTCCATTACCTAATTTTAATTGTTTACTACTAACATTTATACGTAAATTTGTTTTCCTACAATTTATAGGAACATAACAAAGAACATAACAAAATAAGGAGGATAACAAAGCTGTATTGGCATATTATACTGATGTCGACCATATGTATTATCGCAGGTAGGATATCTATAATTTTCTGGCCTATTGTTTACATCGTCTGAACGAGATTCTGAAAATCTTAAAATTGAAGCCTTTACCTTTTGATCATTCTATACAACAGGATAGTTATGAAAACTTGTTGATGGCAATTCACTACTATTGTCTAAATTTTTGAAAGAGTTTAAAATTGAACTTTCAGGTCGTTTACGCGATTCTAATTTTATTGCTAACTTTAATGCATCTTCCATATTTTTAGGATTGCCAACTAAAACAAAACCAGATATATCATCCGGGAAACCTCTTAAAAATGCATCTAATGCACAATCATTTAAGGGTTTTAACATTTCGTCCCCATTTGCTTCATAAGAATCTTTTAAACAAGTAATTGCACCTGATAATAAAATATTTAAACGATTATAAAAGTCACTAACACTCTCATTTCTTTTCATATAAATACTTTGAATTTGTTGAACATAAAATGGATAATCTTTACCGGGGGAAAAACGAACTTTTAAATGTTTTATTAAATCGTCAACTTTCTCAAAATTTTTACCGTATACGCTATCACGAGCAGCCCCCTGCAATTTACTTAACACTGCTTTTACGAAAGATGATTCAAATTCATCTGGAATTGCTCCACATTGACAAGCAGATTGAAGATGTATAAAATCTTTCAACGGAATATTTTTACCGTCATAATGCGTAACTGACGTGAGCGCATTTTGTAAAACCAGGCATTCGGCCATAGATGCCATCATTTTACTCGTCACATCCATACTTATATCCCATTCATCACCCATCATGAAGGCAAAATAAACAATAACAAACCAAAGCAACTAAATAAAAAAAAAATTTACTGTGTTAAACGTCATTTTTCGAAAATTTCAGTAGCGCCAATCGAAAGAGCGACCTCAAAACTAGTCGGATATAGATGTTTTCATTTTTTTTTAATTTTTATTTTATACATAAAACGATGCTGAAATCCATGTGCAAATTGTGCACATTTGGGACTTAAAGGGTTAAATTCATACCTGTTCACGACAACTAACTTTTACAAAAGTCCAAGTTCCAAAAATAATCACTAAACGGAAATTCTCTATTTCCATATAAATATTTTGAATAAAAAGGAAAATAAATGCATTTTGCAACGCTTTATAGAACACCTATATGTCGTATTTTAGGTGCCCTACCTGCCGACCGGCTTTAGGACCCCCCCCCCCCCACGAGGGATGGGGCCATATTTGAGTGATGCACCACACCGCCGGTTGTGCACCTTGAAAAAAGAACAACAAGTCGGCTCCCAAATTATTAGTAACAAGCTGCCTGCCTTGATACTTTTGTTGGTTCAGACAACCTTTCTAACGTTGCCACGGCCCGCCAGAATCCAACCCTAATTGCGGATGACTACCAGGTGGACACGGCACGCCGATGCGCTCCCCCGTGTGGAACCCACCTGGTAGGGGCTTGACACCGCACCCCAGCTCCCCAGTACGGTGGGTATCTCGAGTCGTTTTACGATCAGACATTCGACGGTAACAGACCAACCGAACGATTGGGTCCGTGAGGTCGTCAATTCTCAAAACTTGCTAAGAGATCTCTTCGAGTTCGGGCACTTCGACCCCTCCCTCTTCCTTACGGACGGAGTTACCCGCTCTGCTCTCTTCCACAAGTCCCCTGCGGGGAGGCTTTATAGAACAGTGGAGATCTGAAACCAAAACTATTAGAGTAAATAAAATTCCGAATCCAATATTTCAACAAATTAAGAAGTATCCCGGTAGGATCGTCAGTTTTGTTACGATTCCCTACTGTTGCGATTTTTCATCGGCAACGGGAATCTTAAATTATGGTCCGGAATACTTCTCTGATTCCTCTACAGGAATCTATGAAATCGGATTGGGAAACCGGTTAAACTTATAGGGATCACACAAGCCAAAAACCACTCACCAGACACTATATTTTATTGAATTAAATCACTTTTAATAATTTACTGTAGTACTTGCCTTGTCGGGACTCACAGAGTTGACAAAGAAAATTATTTTTTAAAGAGAACTTAGTAATATAAGTGCCTGAAGTGGGCCTTATTGGCCGAAGTCAGAGCTTAACTGACTGACAGTTGGCATGTTCGAAAATTATAAGAAGAAACATACATACATACGTACACCCTATTACATTGTATATTATACACATCTACAGGGTGGCCGATTTATCTGAAGACATCGAAATATCTCGAGAACTATGCACAGAATCAAAAAAGTTGTCGGATGAAAGTTGTTCGACACGAAGGGGGGCATCCAGTGATAATTAAATTTACCCCCTCCCCCATCCCCTGGAGGTGGAGTGGGGGCAAAAACAATAAAACTTAAATAGGAACCCCCATTTTTTATTGCAGATTTGGATTCTCCGGAAAAAAGTACACCAATTTGACCTAGGAGCTATTGCATTTTGGTTCACAGGTGGCGCTGTAATCGATAAAAATCCAAATTTATCTGAAGACATTGAAATACCTCGAGAACTATGCACAGAATCAAAAAAGTTGTCGGATGAAAGTTGTTCGACACGAAGGGGGGCATCCAGGGGGCAAATAGGGACAATTTGATCCCTTTATGAAAATTTAATATTAAAAATTCTAATATTAGAATTTTTAATATTAGAATTTAGTAATATCAATTGCGAAAATTGTTATTCTGAATATGAAATTTTAATAATGTCCATTCGAAAAATTAAGATTATGAATAATTGATATTCTTCATATTAAAAATCAAAACTGATTACATAAAAATTGTGCATACAATATGGAAGCAATTTTATAAATAAGTTTTCTACCTTCAATAAAATTACATTTTAGGTTTTAAATTTATTATTTAATAAACAAAAAGAGGACCTCACGCAATCCATTAAAAAACGCGTCATGTCCCTTCACTCAGCTCATTCATTCTCTCTCTGTATGTTTTTTCCGAAATGAGAATAAATAAGCTGAGCATTGACGGTCAAACCAGCTTCTATTAAACAAAACGAAACTCTTACTTCATTTGGGGATTTCGTCGCCATCTACCGGACCCCGAGAGAACTCACGTGGTTTCATACATGTACATCGCTTGCATTTCGGCCATCACCGGCGCCGGTTCTGTTACATAACGCTAGAGGGCGTATTTAGTATATACTAAATAAGTTACGTTTATAATTCCTATTTCCTATACTTTTAAACATATAGAGATTAATTATATTTAAATATTAAATTTTACAATGGAATGGAATAAATCCATAATACTATAAAGTATTAATTAATCCCATGCAAAACATTTTATAATTTACTGTTATCATTTGTTAAAAATTAAATTATTGAATAAGAACATTTTCATATATACAAATAGAAAATAATATAGTTCCAAGAATCGCTATAGGTATTATGATGAATCGCACATGTGTCGGTGTTAACACACAATTACACTATACGCATTATTAGCGCTTTTCGGCAAGCCACATATTCTCACGTACACATACATTACACGCCATACATCACTCACAGACATTTAAATACCATATACAATCAAAGCTAATGCAACTTATTACTCACACATTCCTACATACACATATATAACATACACTCTATACAATGGTGACGACCAGGCCTGTGCAACTAACGCAAACTGAACGACTCCTTAATGCCCACCTGATTCGCCGTGGTGGCGCTAGTGATAATGGTCTGCCCCGTCTATGTACCACACGTCGATGCCGCCGGGCCGGGGCTCCGGTACACAATACACATGTTTACGACGTTTTATTACATTTGTTTTATTAGGTTAAAATTTTTCATTTTATAGTTTCAAATTTGTTCTTGGTGTTAAGGGTGTAAGCATGTTTATATGTATTATTGTAAGGGTATGTATATGTAATAAAAGAAAGTTTTGCAGTGTCAACAACTGCAGACAGTATGTCAATATTTAATTTCTGTTTTTGTTCAATCTAAACGTAATATGTGTATAATTTATAAACATAAAAGCTGAAATGATTTGTATTTAAAAAACTGAAATACATGAGTAATGAAGTTGGTACGTGAAGAATGTAAAAACAATACAAAATATATTTTCTGTGCAAAGAGTTCTATGTTTATTTAAAAACTTATAAATCACTGCAAGTTACTGCACACGAGACACTAATTGAAATCTGTTCATATATAATTACTAAAAATCTGAAAACTCCGTTGGTGTTGTTTCTTTTTCACTTTTCCACTGCACGTTGTTACTCTCGATTTGAAATAATAAAAGCGGCGGGAATCTGAAAACGGCGGAAACTCAAATTTAAATCATCCTTTGCGCTGCGCAGTTTCCAAGGAATGGTGGAACGACGGGTCGGAGGGGGCTCACCCACCATTGTCAGTGGCGCCCTCATGCACCACTAGGTGGGCGCGAAGGGAGACACTATCTGCCAAGTATAGGTGTACGGAGTTGCATACGCCTGGTGACGACTTACATTTACATTATTATACATTATTACATTTATTTAACTTTATATAAATAACATTGGAATGGAAAATCCACAATACTAGAAATAGTATTCGTAATTCCAATGTAATACATTTCAGAATTTTATAATTCATTAAAATATTAATTTATAATATAAGATCATATATACGAAACAGAAATTAAATAATATTACAATTCCAAGAATCGCATCAGCTTTCTATACAGCGTGCATGTATCGGTGCGTTGTTATGATCCGGCTTTATTCACAATAGACTAATGATGGGTATTTAAGAAATTAAGAAATAAAATAATATAATAATGAAATTAATTTTTAACTCGGATCATAACACAGTCTGCATTTGACCGTTTTTCACTACATTACATGATATAAAAAGTAGAAAAAATTTCTATGAAGTTTTCGTTTTTTGGTTTCGTTCTCGTTTCGAATTCGTTATCAGAATCACGATCTGCGACCCACAAGTAACAAATTTCACCTATTTTTTATATAAAGAAAAATGTATATTTTAAAGGCATAGTGGTTTTAAATAATTTTTAACAATTAAATATATTTATTTATTTGTTTATAATATTAAAGTATAAATATAGTAATAAATACAGAATGTAAATATGTATTTTGTTTTTATTGCTTCCTCACTGCGTGATTCGGTAAATCTTTACACCATGGCTGTATGTAGTTCCGTTCGGACCCACACCAATTTCCACCTGCGTTGATCGCCCATTGGTGCACTATCAGCCAAACATAGGAAAAAATGGGTTAGAATAGAGCATCATTAAAAACTCATTTATGCGTCGGAACGGAGATTTTTCGCACATACGCAATACATCTCCCACGCTCAACTCTCAATGTGAACGCATATACAGGGTGCGCGCGTACGATCCGCACATATGGCATGCCATGTTAAAGGTAGAGCGTTCCTGATTGGCCAGTTTACAGCCCGCACGGTTCTCTCATTGGCCGCGAAAGAGCTTGGAACGGCTGAAACTGGAGATGCGAGTACTGCCTTCACTGTTCAGTAGTTCAATTCAGTAATTCAACTTGAAGGACTTGAAGTCACGAAACTTGGTTCTTGAAGTAAACATTGATTGATTCTAAGCGAATTTTTGGGTAGAAAAATTCGGCTTCGATACTTCTTTTTAACCTGGCAGGTTTTTATCCATCATTCACCGTTCGTCATTTCCTGGTGTGGTCAATTATTACTGGGTGCCGCTCATTGTCATCTTGTTAGATAAGTATCGAAATTGTGATTTATTCTGTCTTGAAAAAATAATATTTAAGAATACGATACTTTGTGGACTGCTTTTTCCATTATATTAGATTTAAAGAGGAACGGTCAACGGATTTGGAAAGTTGCCAAAAGATACCGTGAATTTACCTCCAAGGAGCTTTGTTACGCATCGTTTCTGTCAATGATGTCAATACAATACACGTAGAATATTTTTACACTGTTCAATCTGTGATAAATGTTACTTGAACCGTTTTATATTCGAATTTGTGTAACGTGTTTTTTCAAATTGTGGATATTTGAAGTACATACTAAATCGTATATTTTAGAACATATGTCCTCTTCAAGTAAAGCATGTATTCTGTATTTCTGAATTCTGAATTCTGAAGTTTGTTTTGCACTCAATAAAATTTTGTAAAATTGGAATTTGGGTAATAAAATAACTCAAATGTACTATGTATGATGAACTGTCTTTTATGTTACTATTTAACAAAAATAAAATATTTTAAAAATAACTCGGTATGTTTTTTAAATAAAATTAATTTAATAAATGCTCAAAATGGCCACCGGCAACAGCTGTACAATATGCAAGGCGATCTTTAAATTCATCTTGAACCCTTTGAGAGCATATCGGCTGTAATAGTCTGTACTATCTCTATTATTCTTTCCTGCAACTCTTGGGCTGTATTGACAGGAGGTCTCTTGTACAATTCGTCTTTAAGAAACCCCCGTACAAAAAAATCCAGCGTTGTCAGATCTGGCGATCTTGCTGGCCATTGCCAGCTAAATGCCAATTAATTTAATTTAATTTTGGGCAAAATGCATTGTTTATAACAATGTAAATTTTACCTAGTCTGTACATTTGCTATAACATTGTTATTTGTTAAAAAAATTTAAAAATGTACTCAACTGCTGAATTGGTGAAGATAATCAAGTGGTACTACGGTGGAAGTAGTTTTAGGGAAGTAAGGGATCTTTTCTCTGTTGAATTTAACGAAAGTCCAATTCCTCAACATCCACTATCAGAAGCATAGGCCTCCATGGACCGGTGCAATGGCCAGCAATATCGCCAGATCTGACACCGCTGGATTTTTTTGTATGGGGGTTTCTTAAGACGAACTGTACAAGAGACCTCCTGTCAACACAGCCCAAGAGTTGCAGGAAAGAATAATAGAGATAGTACAGACTATTACAGCCGATATGCTCTCAAGGGTTCAAGATGAATTTAATGATCGCCTTGCATATTGTACAGCTGTTGCCGGTGGCCATTTTGAGCATTTATTAAATTAATTTTATTTAAAAAACATACCGAGTTATTTTAAAAATATTTTATTTTTGTTAAATAGTAACATAAAAGACAGTTCATCATACATAGTACATTTGAGATATTTTATTACCCAAATTCCAATTTTACAAAATTTTATTGAGTGCAAAACAAACTTCAGAATTCAGAATTCAGAAATACAGAATACATGCTTTACTTAAAGAGGACGTATGTTCTAAAATATACGATTTAGTATGTACTTCAAATATCCACAATCTGAAAAAACACGTTACATAAATTCGAATATAAAACGGTTCAAGTAACATTTATCACTGACTGAACAGTGTACAAATATTCTACATTACAGTTAAATATTGCACCCGTTATTAAAATTTGCTACCAAGGTTACTAAAGAAACAAGCATGTGTCAAAATGTTAGTGCACTCACATTTACATCAACAGGTACTTTGGTAAGCATACCTAAACGGATACTTAGGAATAGCAAACTTCCAGGTCAGAGCACTTGAGATGATTTAAAGTAATAAAAACAACATTTAAGTCCTTGTAACATTGCTTAGCTTCAGGTTCACTGTCGACAAATAGAATACAGATATTGCGCTGAGTGAATGTATCTTGAAAATTTGTCGAATCCATCTTTTACAATAAACATCCATCTTGTATTGACATCATTGACAGAAACGATGCGGAACAAAGCTCCTTGGAGGTAAATTCACGGTATCTTTTGGCAACTTTCCAAATCCGTTGACCGTTCCTCTTTAAATCTAATATAATGGAAAAAGCAGACCACAAAGTATCGTATTCTTAAATATTATTTTTTCAAGACAGAATAAATCACAATTTCGATACTTATCTAACAAGATGACAATGAGCGGCACCCAGTAATAATTGACCACAGCAGGAAATGACGAACGGTGAATGATGGATAAAAACCTGCCAGGTTAAAGAGAAGTATCGAAGCCGAATTTTTCTACCCAAAAATTCGCTTAGAATCAATCAATGTTTACTTCAAGAACCAAGTTTCGTGACTTCAAGTCCTTCAAGTTGAATTACTGAATTGAACTACTGAACAGTGAAGGCAGTACTCGCATCTCCAGTTTCAGCCGTTCCATGCTCTCTCGCGGCCAATGACAGAACCGTGCGGGCTGTAAACTGGCCAATCAGGAACGCTCTACCTTTAACATGGCATGCCCTATGGGCGGATCGTACGCGCGCACCCTGTATGCACTCACAAATGAGATCTCAAATGTGAGGACATCGTGAGACTCACGCTTTGCTATCTGTGTTAGCGGGGAAGGCCGAAGTTGGCCAAGATCGCCAAGACCATCCCGAAAATCGGTGCTATAGCATATATACAGTACCGCTCAAAAGTATGAGCTCACCCTTGTGGAATTTTGGCTAAATTAAAACGTTGATATCTTATCGCCATGTCAACGTAGGGAAAAATAAAAAAGGGAATTAAAGAGGAGACTTTCAGCTTCTCAGCCGTGGTAGTTTCATTTCAATATATACATTTCTCTACGAACTACGCTCGATTTACTAAAGTCATTTTTCCCATTTTTTTTAAATGATTGCAGGAGAAATGTACCACGTGTAATCGAAAGGTAATTCCTATAGCTTTAATTTGCCTCTTCGGGATTTTGTTGAATATTTCTTTACAAATACTTAATCAATTTTGAACAAATTAATGTGATTTTTTCCAGTCTGCTATATCTCGGAAAATTAAAGCGATATAAAAAATGTTTAAGAAACAAAAAGTTTCATTTTTTAATTATCCATTGGCTGAAATTATTTCAAATTTTTAGAAGGAAATTTTTTTACCGTATTTTGTCGACTTCAACATTTGTTGTGTAACAATCATTTTCGGATGCAAAGTTGCATTTAAACTAGGATCAAGTTTAAGATTATGTTTGTCTTTACTATTAAGACGTTTCACGCAAAGCGCGTAGCGGTTTTTTTGAAGAAAGCAAAATTTAATAAATATGTACATATATACATGAATACAATTGTTGATGCTTTCTATGTATAATGTTAAAATAAAGTTCATTGTTCATTTATAAATACGTGTACATGAATTATTATATCGCAAAAAATGACTTTAGTAAATTGAGCATAGTTTATAGAGAAATGTATATATAGAAATAAAACCACCGCGAATGAGAAGCTGAAATTCTCCTCTTTAATTCCCTTTTCTTATTTTTTCCTTACATTAAGTTGCCGATGAGATATCAACATTTTAATTTAACCAAAATTCCGTAAGGGTGAGCTCATACTAGTGGTGAGTATGACAATTCTGCGCCATCCGCGGGTTGGGTGGATTGATATCGCGATTTGATTGCGCGAATAATTATTGTAAGGCTACCTCTCCCCCCTCGAAAACGCTCGTTTCTCTCATTGAAGCGTGCTTTTTTTAATAGCGCCAGGGGGGTCGGCACGGTGCCGTTCGGGGCCTGGCAGGTCTGTTTTTCCTACATCTTTGGAAAAACACATGTAACATCTAAGTATAGGTCTGTTTTTCCTACATCGTCCTTTCGAAAGCGCTCGTTCTAGATTTCCATATTTGGGAAACACATGTAATTTCTAAGAATATTAGATAATATGTTGGGACCTATATCTAGTAAAGATGAATATGAGGTTCTTGAAAATTGGTTCTAGTTGACAATTAACCTTATTATCGCCATGCAAAAGAATATGAAAGTGAAATTGTTAAATATTACCGTGCATCTACTGCAAAGCGAAAGCAATCTTGAGGACCCGAGATTTCTTATTTTTAAAATTCCCATATTGCCATTACTATACATCCCTCCGAAATTAACAATTTGCAGCTTTTAATAATCGGCGGTTCTTTCCAAGGTATCATCACTCGTTTCAAAATGTTTATCAACGACATTCACGTAAATTTGGATGCATTTGCATTGTGAGTGGTAAGCATGACCATGCTTCTTCGATTTCACGTTCTGCAAACGTTGAGATGAAATCTATAGGTAGACACTTGATGTCTTTTGTTTCCATTAATGCTAGACGTTTCACTTCATAATAAAGTCTCATTGACCTTTAAAGAGATGCAGGCTGGTCCAATTTTTAAGCATTTTAACATTTTGTTTAGGATACTTTCTGTTAAATGTATGATTTAACAATTTATCGACAATCGATGTTGTTGTTGTTGTTGTCCTATGAGTTTCGGTAGAGATGGACAGGCCAATATGTCTAGGTCGACAACATTGTCAGCATCTAAAATTTCCTGCAACCTATATCTTTCTTTCTGTCTGCGCCTTTTATGGATATCTTGTGAGCACATCTAAGGTTGTCTTCCAACGTTTCGTTGATTGCATCAAAGGGTATATCGCCCGATTCCCATCGTAGACTATGATAATTGTGTATTAACCATTCGTTTTACGTTGAAAACGTACTTTACAACATCACTGTCGGTAATATCCCTAATGCACATTTCTTTTGGTATAAACCGATTACCAGGTCCGGTAATCTTTGTACGTCGGGAATATACTACATTTCTAGTACCTAATAGTGATTAGCTTGTCCCCTTCATTAATTGACGCATCCTTTTCTCTCTCTTTCTCTCTCTCTCTCTCTCTCTCTCTCTCTCTCTCTCTCTCTCTCTCTCTCTTTTGTTATAAATCTAGTATTGCGCTTTTATATGCTTCTGTTATATTAAGCTTAGTTTTAGTTTTAGTTATGTGTATGTATGCTCTATATTGGTTGGCCTAAGTAATATCTCTAGCCATAATAAAGACAATCAATCTCTCTCTCTCTCTCACACACTCTTTGTCACTTCCACATATGACGCGGTACCTCTAACTTATGGATATACATCGTATCTTTCTCTCTAGATCGTAGTATCTCTTCGTCAAATCCTATGAATCGGAAATCAAATCAGAGTGTAACAAAAACAGCTAGTTTTCACGGTCACTAGATCCATCTCGGTATCATCCAATGTTCCTCTCGCCAGTGGTTGCAGAATACCTCGTACTGTGATGTGTGTCTCTGTTTTTTAATGGGATGTACGTATCTGCTACTTTGTTGTGATATGTACTTATTTATTTTTTTTCTATCAGCGTGACGCAGCGGTCACTGGGATCCAGTGGTTTATTTATATGGTAAATAATAAAAAAATAGCTCACATAAGGTCGCCTTATTCATAGCGAATGTGACTTTTGAACTGTCTTCTTTAATTGCCGACCATTCTCTCTCTCTCTCTCTCTCTCTCTCTCTCTCTCTCTCTCTCTTTCTCTTTTCTGTTCCTTTTGGACCAACGCACTATTCCGGTTTTTCATCTTCACAAATTGGTGTCATGATTGTTGATTCAAGTGACAAAGTTAAAAGCTTTTCTACAACTACAACTCCCTTCGCGGCGGGCCATTGTCCTATATCAATTTTGTATGAATTTAGTAGCCTAGATCTCATACCACAGATTATTAGTTACCGTAATTTTACGCAATGTAATTATGCAGAATTAAATAGTGATATAAAAGCGTTACTTAAACTTAAGCTTCCTAACCTCTTAATATCCGATCGTAACTTAAGTGAAATTAACCTTAATAGCTATGAATGTACACGGAGTCTTAGCACATTATATGAATGTATCTCGAAAGTATTAAACTGTCATGCGCCAATTGTTACGAAACGTATTTTGCATCGTTCTATTCCGTGGCTTTCGTTGGAGTTACGAGCAAGAATAAAAGAACGAGATAAACTGTTCATGCGCGCGAAACGTACGCGGAACTCGCGTTTACTAGATGATTATCGAAATATGCGTCGTGAAATCAAAAACTCATTAAAAGCGGCTAGAAATCGCTATTTAGCCGATCAAGTACTCCAGCAAACGAGTACCAACAAACTTTGGTCCTGCCTCAGGAGGCTAGGACTCGCAAATGAGTCTTTTAAGTCTGCTCTCCCTCATTTCTCATCTGCTACACTAAATCGTTACTTTGCACAAATATCATGTTCTCATCCATCGTATCATCCTATGACTCTCAATAATATCATCCAGCGTCCATTACCTTATCTCACCAAACTTTCACCTTTACCGCAATTCAATGTCATGAAATTCTCCTTAGTCGAAACCTAGTGGAGCAAAAATCACGCGCGCTTAGCCCAGATCATATTCCATTAAATCATCTTAAACCAATGTTCTCAATCTTAACACCATATTTAAGCGCCATTTTCAATCTTTCACTCATCACTGGTCATTTCCCGCCTATTTGGAAATCATCATTTATTATCCCACTCAAGAAAACTGCAAATCCCATAAGCCCCTCTGAAACTCGACCAGTTAAAAACCCTTCTTATCTCTCCAAGGTCATCGATTCACTTGTCACCCAATAAATTACCGTATACTTGGAGAAAAATAACCTATTACATCCCAGACAGTGCGGATTCCGAAAACACCACAGCACTCAAACCGCACTACTACATCTTATGGGTGACGTACGCTTGGGAATCGATCGTGGGGAAGTCACTATCCTAGTCCTATTTGACTTCTCGAAAGCCTTCGATACCCTAAGTCATTCATTAATTTTGACATGTCTTCGAGACATAGGTTTCGACGAATAAGCGTTGAGATGGCTTCATTCATACTTATCAAACCGTTCTCATAAAATCATTGGTCTAGATGGTCATTGCTCAGATCCCGAATATACAACATCTGGTGTACCACAAGGTTCGAGCCTAGGACCAATCTTATTCATCATCGTCATCAATACCTTATTTGCCAGGCTTCATTATTGTCGTAACACTTGTATCATCTTTGCCGATGATGTGCAATTCTATTTAACGACACCAATTAGTCGCTTAAATGCAACAATATCCAATTTAAATAGCGACATCATAGAACTAGTGAAGTGGTCTCACAACGTTAGGCTCACCTTAAACACACGTAAAACACAGGCCATTATCCTTGGTTCCTCACAGAACCTTACAAACATCAAAGATCTTATCACCGCAGATAATTGTTGGGATGGACGTAATACCTTACACACGTGAAGTAAAGGATTTAAGTGTAATAATTACTTCTGACCTAACGTGGAATCGTCATATAAACACCATTTCGTCTGAAGTGCACAACGTCCTGTATATGTTAAAATACCGCGGTGCCTTTCTTCCATCATCTATCAAGCTTTCCCTTGTTAATTCGTTGGTCATTCCACACCTTGACTACGCATCCCTAGTTACAGCTGATTTGACAGCTTATCTTAACACCAAGCTACAACGCCTACAAAACGTTACCTTACGGTATGTGTATCGTTTGCGGCGTGATGAAAGACTAGAGCCGTATCGAAAGAAAGCGAACTGGCTTACTGTTGCATCTAGGAGGCAACTCTTTCTTGGAAATCTCACTCACAAGATTATTACTACCGCCCAACCTTCTTATTTGGCTGAAAAATTCATACCAATCCATGATTCATTACGTCGATCATCTCGCCATCATTTACCTCGTTTCTCACTCCCTACTCCACGTACTAACATCTTTGCTCGTTCATTCTGGACCACAGCTATTGAATTTTGGAACTCTTCCTCGTCATATTCAATCACTCACCTCCATTGAATCTTTTCGATCAAACCTTCTCGCACATTTGGTTAGGGCAGACCGAACCTAGGATACAAGTTATAACTCCACTGGAGTGTAACATTTGAACAGCTCAAAAAAGAAATTATTATAAGGCTCAATTTTACGATTAGAATTGGATAGATATGCATCTTCAATAGCGAATTATATAATCAAGCTCTCGTTCTACTTGTCATGTGTTTACTTTCTTTTCTAAACAATAGTTTATAGTTTATATATTATATTGCTAAGTCTACGTTATATCGCCACATTGCAGAGACAACAAGTCTATTGTATTATCGCATCCTGTCCGAAAAATTGTAACGACAGGATGCTGTTTGAATCTTGTC
This sequence comes from Trichopria drosophilae, assembly GCA_030407085.1. NCBI lineage: Eukaryota > Metazoa > Arthropoda > Insecta > Hymenoptera > Diapriidae > Trichopria > Trichopria drosophilae. The sequence continues at coordinate 69,353,026 of CM059584.1, forward strand.
CACGGCTCGTTGTGGCCAGGGCAATAATAAATTTGTTTTCAATCAATCAATCTCTCTCTCTCGCATTAGCTCCCCAGTTTTTACATCTATACGAATACCCGTACTTCAAATCGAGTCGTGTGCACATTTTTGTGATGCAACATTCACACGACTATGGAATGAAATTCATTCTGAAAACCAAACAAGTACAAGCGTAAATGTATTTTAATACTAACTAACGGTATACCTCTTGATTCGAAATTGTATGTAGCGTAACCGGCATCACTATTTAAATCCGTTTACAACAATGATTTGAATAATCACACTGCACGAAACGTTGTTATATGTATTTTGTTAAATATATTGGAATAAGGAGACTATCCTCCTATCCACCACACCTAGTGCAATAGAAAAAGACACAACAGCAATAAATAATTTTCATGGTAATAAATTAACCTTTAAAAACTTCTTATGTTTTCAAATCACGGACTAAAATTTCATAATATTATAATTATTATTTAATATTGAAACGTTTATAGAACTGACGTTTTCATACATTATCACTCAAAAAGACTGCTACCCTATATGAAGTAAAAGACCAAACAAAAATTCAACATGAAGACATGCATAGGTTAATTCTATTTAAAGGTACGCATGTGATTCCGTAAAACATTAATCATTTTCAAGGAAAAATGAAAAATTGTCAATGACGTGTCTGTAAAGCTTATATAGTTTTATCTTACTTCATGTTTCTTTTCGATAGTCCAAACACACTTTCAATAAGCATTGAATATTTTCTTATGTAAGGGAGTAAATATTCAACGATTTTTTCGTAAATAATGATACAGTTTAATATATACGATCATTATAGAATTTAACTAAAACAAGTTTATTTAGAATATTCATTTGGAAATGTTGGGGATAAAGATATGAATATGCATTTAAATGAATCATTTAATACACATATCTCTATGATTAATTTCAATTATATAATTTTTGCATATTATAACACGTACATATTTACAATATTTGCAGACTGTTTGTCAGACTTTTCATTATCACGTTTAGACTAAAATGTGCATCAAAATTGACTCTTGCCCGTCATTAATAATAGGCATCTAGTACATTGGAGCTTTGAAATACCTTTACAATATGTTGTATATTTTCTTAAATCTGAATGCATTCACGTTACTGATGACAAAAATGATTCTTTAATTTCATCGTGACCAAAGGTGCGAAGGAAACAAATTGAGATCAGTACCATTGCCAGGGTCTGAAATTTCTTACCTACACCTATCAAGGAGATTTCGTAAATTATAGGCCAAAGCATTCACAGTTATTAATATGATTCTTTATAAGTCATAAGTTTGCTGTCGACTATATTCATAATAAACATATTGTTTAATGTAGATCGGTAATTATATAATTCCTTATCTTACATTTAATTCCTCACAATATTCAATATGTCCCATTCAAAACATCGTGTTTAATTTTTGCTTATTGCATCTTGTAATATATATATCTGCTCGCACTCTACATACAAAGTACGTAATATTCACTTTCAAAATTTGTAATTATTTTGAATATTTCGTTTATATCTCATTAGCTTTCTTATACTATAAATTTATATCGTAAAAATCTCTGCCAATAGTCCTCGCACTATTAATATTCCTTAACTTCATTTATATAGTTTCAATATTTTCATAGCATACACCTTTCGACTATGGCGTAATCGTGTAGTATTCATATTTTAAAGATAAATTGCATCTACTCCAGATATTAACGAACATCTTACTAATAATTAACGGTGTTCTCTCCGAGTACCGGAACGCCACGGTGGCGACTTTGGAACTTCTAGACCGGATGTAATCGTAGATGCAAAAATACTCCTTCAATTTTTATGGAGTCGTGCTGCAAACGCATTAATCATGAGCCCTTTTCATCCAAGAATGGACGCAAAGGCCCCTTTTTGGAAAAAAAATTTTTTTATGCCCGTAAAAAAATGATTTCCGACGACCCTGTTTGAAGGCACACGTACACAGGCTTTACGCGTGTTAGTGAGCACCACAAAAACGGTTAATTACTCATTATCCATAGCATTTTTGCCAAAAAGGGGCCTTTGCGTCCTTTCTTGACATCGGCCGGCTTCTATTCCAAATAATTGCATGTCGTTTTATTTCGAATTGAAGCCAAATTTTTGCATCTACGATTCGAAGCGGGCAATGGCGGACACAAGGTGAAAAATGACAGGAAATAGTTCCGCGATTCTACGAGGTGTGTCGCTTCGGGCGTATACCAGTACCGTATGTTTTTACAGGTGCTTAGCGGGGCCCGCTTCCTTTATGACACTCACACAAGCAAACTAGCGTGTAAGAGGGACGCACACATGCGTATACATAAGAAATAACTGACGCGGATCGTGCCAGCCTTCTTTCGATGCGGATTATACTATAGCCGCCGAGGTTCGGGCTTCTTGGATCATAGAACACTATTTCCTTTTGTTGTGAATTCGGATACGCCTTTACTATGTTTTTTAAAAATCATATAGAAAGGCTGTATATATCAACGACATTTTATTCATAGAATAATATCACACTTTACCTATATTATGTTTCAACCAAATGTTCGCTTTTTATTTTATTGCAACCGATTTTTATGTGGTCGATTCTCAAAAATAATTTTTTAGTATATCTGCACTCACTGTCCATTTTGTGTTTAGGATATAGTGCATATCCCAGTAAACGGAAATGAATTTAAATGGATTGGAATTTTGAATGCATTTTTATTCATTTATATTCTGGTTTTTATTCATTTTATTTTGGTTTTAATGCAACAAATTTTATATTGCTTCTAACCGAGGTTTGGTATTTCGGATACGCATTTACTACTTTATTAAAATTAAAAGTAGAACGTAGAAAATGTAGTCGGTCAACGGCTTTTTATTAAAGTTTGATATGACCTCGATTATAAAATTGGTCGTAATTTGATATTTAAAAAAAATCTATTATGAAAATTAATATAATTTGTAGTGTATATTACACACTTGTTTAATCCGTAATGCTCATTGCTAGGACAGCAGCGATACCTGCAATTTTTTTGTTTTTAAAAATTTGTTAGGAATAATTTCATTATAGCCCATTAAAGTGGGCCGATATTTTTCGATTTGTATTTAAAAATTAGTAGTTGGCTGAAAATTTGGAATTACGCTTGTCTTGTACTTTTTACTGTCTCAAAAGTCCTCATCCGTACAAGCTGATATGTGTCCAAAAAATATGTTTTTCTGAAATAACTCGAAAAATATCACTTTAAACGAAAAAAAGAAATATACAAAAATTGTAACTAGGGAAATTCCGCACAATTTCATTTTTTAAGATAACTTGTTGAAACTACGATCAATAGAAGCCGAACAATTACGATTTTTATTCAAAAACAAGCGTAAAATTTTTGTTTAAAAATCGTTTTCAACTGAATTTACTAGTTTATATATTATATATATATATATATATATATATAAATTTTTCACATTTTGAGGCACGATATTTCATTTTTTGTTCTCTTAGCTACCTTTAGGAGCGAGAAATGTAATTTTTAACCAAAATTTTCAATCATTTTCCTGTACTTTGTTCTTAGATTGGTCAATATCTTCATTTTGACAGTTTAATAATCGCTATTTATATATTTATTTTAAAAGTATATTTTTTGGACTTGTTTATAAAACATGAATTGTTCCTTTTTTGTCTGTTTATAATGAGATATCGTCTCTGCAAGTCCAAATGATGCTTTGTGGTGAAGCGGCGAAATTTTTTCCTGGATGTCTCTATTCTGTGATTATTTTTTAATTTAGAATTCCCTTGCATTGAGTAACTAAAGACGAAGTTAAAATATGTGATCCTGATATAATACGAGAGTAGTATAGGGTGACCGATAGCCAGACGTAAACACCCCCCACTGCTCCACCTTGAGGTAGGTCTGGCGCCAGACGGCACGCGCGCCTTGAGATAGGTCAGGGGTTAAAGACCTCATAATTAGGTGATAATTGCTATTAATGGGTAATTAATGGCATAACAAGCAATAAAAATGTCAATAAATAATGTTAATAGGGTAATTAATGTCAAATAAATATTAATTTATGACCGTAAATAACGCCATGGCCGCCATGTGAGGTAGGCCAGTCGTCTGACGTAAACAAAAACGTACGGACAACCTTTGGCACGACGGTGAGGTAGGTCATGGTACAGCGACTTGATACACGAGTGCTTCGTGGTTAATTGTTATATAAACAAACAATAAAGACGATAATAAATATCGATAATTGTGTAATTAAAGTCAGATGAGTGTTGGTAACGATAATTAATTGATAGTTTGCGAATAAACAAATAATAAAGATGGTAATAAATAACTATAATGACCTTGCGATAAATATATAGGTCCCTTTGGCGAAAAGTTGAGGTAGATCACGGTTCAACGACCTTTCAACGTTTATGTATTAGTTTTCGTTTTTTTTTTTTGATATGATGAATAAACGGTAGAGCCGACATCGCACTTCCTCCGTATTGTGTATTAATATTTACCTACACAACACTCCACTGACCTTTATATGTATACATGTGGCGCACGTGTCACTCCACTTGCAGGTCGAAACAAGAAACTGAAATTTCTTACGCCGTCGGTGGAACACACCTGTGGCTTATATTCGAGAGACCCGGTTTTCTAGGAAAATCTTAAAGACGAGTGGGAGATAAGGTTCTAGAAGTAAGCTATAATAAGTTATGTTTAAAAAAATAATATAGATTGAAATAAATTACGATAGTGGTCTTGCGACAATCAGATTTGTTCGAGGCCCTTTGGCGAAAAGTTGAGGTAGGTCATGCAGTATTACATTTTTCTTGGAAATCACTCAAAATACGAAAGAGGATGTGTCTTCCTATGAACTTCGAATGGGATGAAAAGCGACTAAAGAGATTACGTAATAGCATATGCTTACCTTGTTGTCTTAAAGTAATAATTACACAAATGACATTATTATTTTTATTATTATCATTAATAAATGGAATATCAAATACAAATTCGCTTACATTGCTAATTTTTCTTAAGTAACGAGAAAACTATTGTTTTTTTACAAAAATTTACATTTTTACAGCTTTGTTACACTTTATGCTTTGTATCCAAAAGGAAGTGAATATCTAGTCGAAATGTGACGCCTTTTTTTAAAAAATATTTTACATGTTTTTTCTTCTTTACGCGTTACAACTTCGTGAATTTCGGTTCGCCGTATCGCACTGAATCGAATTTTTATTTTTGGTGGGGTAGTAGTAGTGGTAGAAGTAGTACTATTATAAGTATCATTTGCCATAATTAGCTGATAAATCGAGTCGAAATTGATTTTATTTCCATTTTCGTAATTTAACGAAATCCCCTTGACCTTGCACGTATCGGAGTATTTCCCGTTATTAGTTTGTACGCGATAAGCATAAAATTTAGGATCTCCCGAGATAAAAGTCTGAATGTAAGAACCTGCACCGTAAACCGCTAATTCATCAGTCAAATCTCCGAGAAAATTCCCGAGCTGTGGGTCGTATTCTTTGGCTGATGTGTGCCCGCCCGATAAGTAAATTACCGAGTCGGTATCAAAATAAAGTACGCGACGGTCCAATTTTTCTAGGTAGCTGTAGAGTTTCAGGCGAGCTTGAGCTGTCGTGTAAGCCGCTAACACAACGTTTGTGCAGTTTGACGATGACGATGTTTCAACTCTGTCAACCGAATTTAGAAATAAGACTTTTTCGTTAACGGGGAGAATACGCGTGACCTCTTTCGTAACATCGGAAAAAATGTCGAGTAACTCTTCTCGAGTAGTAATGATCTCGGTTCGCTGCAAATTTTCGCGCTGACCAAATTTCCCCCAAAATGAATTTAAGCATAACTTGGCGACCGAACGTAACCCCGGGTTTCTTAAAATATTATTTTTGTCCAGTTTTATTCCTTCAGCCCGTTCATACGATTCTATGTACAAGTTTTTTGACGTTTCGTCTATACACTCTGCCGGCCATCCGCTTGCTTCCTGTTTGATTTTTAAAAATTTATCGATGTAATCTTTAATAGGCCTCCTTCTTGTGTTTGTGGATTATACTGTGTTATTTTGTATTGCCAAATTTCTAATATTTCACGAACGCGGTATCCTTTTTGAATGGCTTTTTTTAACTCGTCGGCTACCCACGTCTCTGTCAATATTCGGTCGGTTTCAGCGTCGTGTATACAGTCGGTTTGCGATTCATTCTCGCAGCAGCTTCTACAAAGGGGGAACAACAAGCGAGAATTCATTTTTACCGGAAGGACTGCATGATAAAGATTACTGGGTGGTAGTATTCTACATATAACAAGTCCTTCGTCCCCGTCTAAACTAATAGGCTCTTGCAGACTCGTGATTGTCGCGCATTCCTGTCCGACATAAACGGTAGGATGACCTACGGGAAAACGACCGGTTTTACAAATGTAAGGGTACAGTGAACAGACATCTACGTATTTGATTTTTTCGTCATTTTTTACGCTATAGTACGTTGCCGTATTACCGGTCCGTCCGCCAAAAAATTGCTCTCGCGGATCTAAGATTTTGTACATTGCCATAGGATGGTTATTGACATAAGCAGCAAGTTCCGCATCTGTTCGTTTTTCATGGTTCAAATCACACTCCCATTTTTCTATGAGAGTATAACCACTTGACCGAATTAAACGCGATATGGATTGTGTATTTGCGTACACTTTGTTAAAACTTTCGCCTGTACCGAATTTTGGTTTGTCTCTCAACTCTGAGAAACACCGTCGACAACCGTGATAAAAACAACCGTGGAATTGAAATAAGTGTCCCTTTGTGGTTTCAGATGTGTCGTTAGCGTCTGGTTGTAAATAGCCATCTACCAGTGGACCTTCGGGTAGACGATATTCACGACCACGACCTGCATGCACAATTTCACGACCGTATAACTTCTCGCACAAAAGAAGCCACTCTATCGCGACCTTCGATTGACGATTACACCTCCTATAGCTGTTACCCGGAGGTAAAAGACCAATCGTGTTTACTTTCAAAAAATTTTTTCGATATACTCGAGAACATGCGGACGCAATGGTTACGGCTTCACTAAAGGGACAAACGTTACCTTTCTGGATAAATATTTTGCGAAAAGCAACACACGCTCTACGCCAAATATCTACATCCATCTTACAGTACGCTTCTATATCGCGTTTCAAGTCGAATACGTCACCTCGTCTAGCACATGTGTTGTACCACTTATAAAAGTTGTCCCTTTCGTCAGGCGACATTTGTTCGGGCGCGTAAAACTTAGCATCGGGAAACGGGCCTACGTAATCTTTATTTTTGTGTGTATGTATTAAAAAGATGTGGGAAGTACCCCTTTTTCGCTACTGTCGGAAGACCAAATGCTTTCGGTAAACCACTTAATTTCATTTGAAAATAACTATCTATGAATATTGTATTTTGAAATTCAATTTTTATAATGCTTTTACCGTTCAAGATGACGTTTGGCTTACACGTTTTATTAAAGACTTTTTCTCGTTCGACTAAATGCCGAAGAAGAAACTGGGAATCAAAACCTTTTGCGTTATGCGCTATACAGACGATTTTAGAAAAAGCAGATTTCTCACGAATCGCAATTTCCAACAACTCCTTAACGGGGTCATGTTTAAATACGTATTCGTGCATTCCACAAAAATTGCATATTTGCTCGATATTTGGAGAATTTGCGTAGTTTGCGGAGGATGAAAAAGAAGAAGAATTGGCTAATGATGCTGACGGTTGTTTTTTTGCAACAATTTGCTGCATGAAGCAATGCTGGTTCAGATCGTGTTGAATTTTGCAGCGTTTGCATTTTCCAAGCCCGGACACATGACGCCCATATGTAGAATTTATACATTTGTGACAATACAAATAAAAATTTGTAAAAATTTTTATATAATCGCATATGGTGCGCAGCCCTTTCCCTAATTTCGAATAAGATCTAGGAGCGCGATGTCTACGGAAACAGTCTGCATTATAAAAATCTCGATTGCAACTATTACAGTGAAACGAATTATCGGATTTTTCACACGCGGACTGTGCGAAACACATGTTGCACGTGTGCGGACATTGATGGGAAGTTTGTCGCGCATATCGCTTGTTGCAATGATGACAATATCTTTTATATTTCCCCACCATCCCCATCAAATTTGTAATCATTGAGAAGTGATTCGCTTCTGCATGATACAATATGTTTATTCTATCACCGGTGAACACATTGAATTCTCGTCGACCGTTACTGTCGTATATTACGAGTGCTATATTTTCATTTTTATAATAACGTTGAAATTCCTGAAATTGGAGAGTTGAACATCCATTTTCAGGAATTTACACGTTAGCTTCGCGAATAATTCTCTGTGCTTGTTCTAATTGGAGGGTGTTGTGGCTGCAAATCCTTTTCCATATTCCCCGCCACTCATCGGCGGGAATTACCTTCTCTTGCAAAAACCATTCACCCACTGCAAGCACTCTTGCAAAACAGATGTTGCCACTGTTGCTAATAGTAACGATTGATTTGCTTCGAAAAACCGCTTCACTAATAATACTATTGTTACCACGACCACGAGGAATACGTACATGATGTACCTCGATTTGAAGAGTGTCGTTTAGGTTAAAATTGGAAGCACTTTGCGCTACGGAATTTATTACATTAAATACGTCTGCGGCGTTAAAATTTGATATTGCACGAAAGGACATACCGGCAGGTTTTGAAAATGTATCGGAATTAAAAGTTAACCCTATCAAGTCCGAATGACTATCCAATTTATTATTAACAATATGATCCGTTACAATTTTATAAAGTTCATTTATCGCGTCCTCCAAATAAACGACGGGATTCACATTGTCTGTAGGGGATATTATTCGAAACTGAATTTCGCGACCCGATAGCTGAAACCGCTTATAAAAACGTTCGGAATTATATAGGATATTCAGTTTACTTGTATTGTGCGCTGACGCCGTTGAATACGATGATGATGCTGATGATGGTGATGATGATGCTGATGATGATGATGATGATGATGATGATGACGATAACCCTCTATCTGGAATCGGATTATTCTCTTCTTCTTCTTCTTCCCTCTCGTCTTCAGCATCAGCAGTATATGGTGCATTGTAGTTGTTGTTGTAACTATTTTGGCTGTCCTCCCTATCGTCATCGTTGTCCTCCTCCTCAGTATCGGCTTCGTAAGTCCCGATACTACCTGTATCGTAACTAGTAATGCTGATGCTGCTGGAACCACGACCGCTAAGATTTGGAGTCTGTTCTGCATCTAAAATCAAAATTCATTATTTATATGATCAGAAAATTAATAAGATGTGAAGAGTTTAGAGTAAAACTTATACTTTTTACTCTTCTGATGTATCGAAGCATGTAGCGTCGATATACCTCATTACCAGAGGTATACTGACGGGTGGGTATACCTCCCCCTACGAATTTTCAAAAGTGGAGGCAAGCCCCATTGCAACTCTCTGCATCTTGTTACCGTAATCGGTATCATTTTGCACGAGATGCAGACTCAGTCGCTTATAATAATCTAAAAAAAATATAAAAAAACGTAATAAATATTAAATACATTTTTAATCGTCAAATTAATCTTTAAAAGACAGTATTAAATTTACCATTATTAATTTCGCTGACGTAGGTCATACACCTTTGCTCCGGCTCATGGTGGGTGAAGTCTTGAAGGGTGGGCTGTCAAAACGTTGCATTTTCCCCGCTCAGGTTACCTTGCGTCAGGTCATCCGCTCTGATGCTGCGTTCGTCGTCTGCTGTAAGCGATGAGTTATCCGAACCAAGATCGTTCGTATTGACAGATGGCGAGTCATCCCACAAACGCTCCAAATCTGTGTAAAAGAATAGAAAAAATATACAAATGCACGAAATTTTTACATAAAAATGCACGAACCGAAACGAGAACCATCGCAACGAGTCTTGCCGCACGGTGCGAAGCGAACAAGTTGACACCCCGTTGGAATCGCTCTCGATTCGTCCTTGCTATGCTATTTGCTTAATACGTATATAAATTATTTCACTTACCTATAACTGCTTGGCATTCATCCAGGATGCTTCGAAAGCGTCGACTGGTTCGGTACCCTCGCGAAATCAGAACATCCCCCGTTAGCCGCATCGCTGTGTCACACCGCACAATCACTTTATCGTAGAGGTTTTTCAAAACGTCGCACTCCAGAGCATACCGTATTATCTGGCGAAAATCATGGCACAATCGTTCAAACGATTTCCGGTGGGCACTCGCACCATATCGAAACCCGAACAGGTCAATTATCGTCGGATGGGTTGTCCCAATGAACGATATCATTAGGCAAATTGTTTTTTTTTTAACGCCGTTGTACGCGCTTCCATTTTTTGTTTTAAACGAACCCACGAACTAAAGACAAGTGAGAATTGGTAACTATGTTCACCAGTTTTATACATCTATGATGATTTCGTCGTTGTACTAAAAAACATATTTTTCTCACATAAACATCATGTGTTTCCAATAACTTACGTACTTTATAGTATTTCTTTCCTTTTTCTTACATAATGTACAAAACTAATGTGGAAATGTTCACAGAAAACTTAAAAATTATTACAAGCAGCAGATGGAATAGTTCGCTTTTCCCACAAAACGAATTTTACGCCCTCACGTGTACTTGACTTAGTTATTCGGAGATTGTGAATATTTATGAGATAGAAGTAAATTACATACTTTATAATTTCCTTCTCCCTTTTTCTAGAAGGATTTCTAAAAACTGATAATTTTTCTAGATGAAATAAGGTATTTTAATATCAAACATTTGATACATGATTCTACTTACCCATATGTACACATCGTTGACCAAAACGTCCTATGGCTCTCTCTCTCTCTCTCTCTCTCTCTCCTCTTTCTCTCTTTCTATGTGTATGCGTGTGTGTATGTACACGATTTACTTATTGCTGTCGATGTAATGGGTAGTGTATTTAAGCATGAGGAACCGTAAGAAAAGTCCCAGTCGCTTACGCATAGTTAAAAGGGAGGTTTCGGTGAAAAAGTGTGTAGTGGCAAGCTTTTGATAAAAATAGTGCACGTGCTCGGAGTAGTGTGTCGATTGATTGATTGACGTTTCTAATAAAAAAGTGAGTGAAAAATTGGGAGAAATATGGAAACTGATCAAAAACAAATGCCAACTCTAGACCAAAATGGTGAAAATACGGATGACATACACTCCCTCGCTACTCAAATTGTGTATCACGAAACTCAAAATTTTGACGAAGAGACTGATAATGAAGATGAGGTGTCGTTGAAACCATCGACACATTCGCCATTATTCTCTGTCGAAATCGGGGGCAAGATGGCGGAAGTCGAAGCATATGAATCTCCAAATGAAAAGCGTGCTCACATGTCGCCTATAGTGCAGACAGGTATTCTCAATACACCAGCGTTGCTTTTGTCAACGACGTACTCATTGAACAAATCATCGAGTAAAAGACTCTGTGTTGGTATGGCATCTACGGATGCAGGTTTATTCATACCCGTTGTAAAAATTTATAATAACCAATCATCAACTGGACTAACTATACAGTCGGATAGCTGGTCAATGTTCACGAAAGTCATCGACACCGTGTCATCGTATTTTGACGATTCGTATTTCAAACGCTCGGCTGCCTTACGCGATACAAAAATAAATGTCAAAGAGTTTAACATACTCTTCACAACGTCGTACGGTGCGAAAGCGGTTCTATTCGAACAAGGCGCCAGCGATAATAATAATGATGGGGGTTAGTGATAATGGTAAGAAAGCAGCAGCAGCAACAGCAGCAGTGGCTGAGAATAAGTTTCCCGAAGATAAAAATATGTTGAAAACACCTGAAAAACATATCGATGTCGAGAGTGCTAACCAGCCATCACCGAGGAAGAAACAAAAGAAGGAAGCATCTGACACAAGAATATTGAGAAGGAAAACTTTTACCCCCTCGATCGTAATGCACAAATCTACATTTGACGGTTTGAAAAGAATAGTGATCTGTGTCGAAGAACGAATGAAAATGCTCAATGAAATTTTCGAAGATGTACAAAAATGTAGATTTCGAATCGAGGATGAAATTCTGAGACATCTTCTTTCAAAAAATTACAAAAACCTACCTTGCGATTTGCGTATCGAACAAATTCTTTTTGACAATCGGGAAGAAATGTGTAATTCCATGAAATCACAAATGTCAAAGGCTTTTTTTGCGTATAGTTTGTTAAACATAACTGTGTATGAACTTATCGTACTATTTTTAGAAGTAATCATCGAAAATACAAAAACCACGTTTAATGCTGTACTTTAAAATTGACATGTATTGTCTTGTCTGCGAAGAAAAGGGGTCAAAGAAGGTCTAGACAGATCGGTGGTGGTGATGGTGGTGGTGGATGCTGTACGTGGAAACGGAAAAGACGGCTTCTATTACAAAAAGGTGGAAATTGGATACCGATTCTTTTAGCACCAGTTATCAGTGCTATTTTCTCGAAATTACTCGGCACCAGCAGTGATTAAAAAACATTACCTTATGGAGTATGCAAAGAAAATGATACTAGTTCCCGAAAGTGAGGTACGCGGTGCGAATGACGATAAGAGAACGGCACAAACACCCGGGACGGCACTTTCGAGATTGGACGAGGAATTATCGTATATTCTCCAGGGTGGAAATAATGAGACGTTTGATTGCGATGATATTTCCACGTTTAAGATTAAAGACGGTGAGGCAGCAAAAATTGTTCATGAACGTGGTAAACTCGCTCGGTACATTCGAACGCTCGAAAGATATCTCCATTTTTTCACCAAACAATTATATGGTGAAAAACGAACAAACGTACAGAATGCAAAAGACATCAACGGTATTGAAGATATTGGTCATATCGAGAATGAGGGGGGTCAGGAACATCAGCAAAAACAGAATTCGCTAAACAGTGGACAGGTAATTTCTAAGACTCAACATGATGAAGCAACCTCTAAGGTAAAGGATATGATTCCAAAGACAAATCCGATTGCTATCTCTGAAATTCTGAAAAGTATTCCTATCTTGTATAGACCAAAAGCTTTGAAATTACTAAATCATCTACATCGCTCGAAACGTATTTCCTGGGACAGTGAAGGTATTGTAAGTGTCGACGGTTATGAACTTATCGGGTCTGACATTGTCGATCTCGTCAGCGATGCAACACGTTCGCGAAAATCTGCACGACCAGTTGGTCGCGAAGAGTTTATGCGTGCTCTTCGTGCAGAACGTATCCCGCAACGTTCCGTCGGTAACAAATCTTTGCGGAACCTTGCGGCGACCCCGTGATTTGGTAAAAAATCCCGAGATATTATAAACGCTGCGAAATTACGAAAAAACTTGTCGAAAAGTTTCGTCAGCGGCGAAAAGAGGAGGACAGTGAAAGTGAGAGAGAAAGAGTGAAAACGCCACAACGCAAACACGATAAATCAGGACAGATGGAATGTCTGGACCTCGAAATGTAACGGAAAACGATCTCGAGCGCATCTACTACGATCCTTCACATCCCGTCGGCTACTCGGGTGCCCGAAACATTATTCGTTTCAAAAAGCATCGCTTTTCCGAGAAAAACATTCACGAGTGGCTAAATCAGCAAGATGCCTACACTCTACACAGGCCTATCAAAAGACGTTTTCAACGTTTAAGATATTCCGTTACAAATATTGACGACCTTTGGGAAGCCGATCTCGTAGATTTACGATCTCTGAAGACTTACAACGACAATAAAAGCTACGTGCTTGTCGTCATAGATGTATTGAGTAAATATGTATGGGTCGAATCACTTCGAGATAAAAGCGCCCTTGAAGTTCTCGCCGGGTTTAAAAGAATTTTCGGAACGATGGTCGTACACCGGTCGTTCTTCAGACAGACCGCGGAAAAGAATTTATCGGTAAAGCGGTGCAAAATTATCTGCGTGAAATAGACATTCAATTTCGCGTTACTCGTAGCAACCCTATGTAAAAGCAGCGATCGTTGAACGGTTCAATCGTACCCTGAAGGAGCGAATATGGCGCTATTTCACACATAAAAATACCAGGCGTTACGTTGGTATTTTGCAAAAAATTACCGACGAGTACAATAACTCTTTCCACACAAGTATAAAAATGATACCGGCTTCGGTAACCTTATTCAACGCCCACATTGCACGTCAAAATATCGAATCCAGATATCGCTCGAAAAGCAGACACAAGTCGTATAAATATGAAATAGGTGATCACGTTCGAATCAGTAGTGCTAAAAACGCATTCAAGAAAGGCTACGAACGAGGCTGGAGTGAGGACATTTTTCGTATAAAAGCCGTTTTAAAACGTCAAAATCATTTGGTTTACGAGCTCAAAGAATTGAACGGCGAAGAGATTGAGGGCTATTTTTATCCGCAAGAACTAGGGGCAGTCTCGAAAATCCGAACAGAACAAGAATTTAAAATTGACCGTGTAATCCGCTCTAAAGGTCAAGGTGCGAAGAAACAATACTTTGTTAGCTGGGTTGATTATCCCGAAAAATTCAACTCGTGGATCTCTGCTAGTAGTTTAAATAGCCTTTAAAAATGCATCACTCACAAATGGATGAGTTTTTTCTAGTTTTACCCAGCAACAGTAGTATGAAATATTTTCCCGATAATACAACTACAAGATTCACGACAGTTCTTCCCAAGGAAATTGAATTAACAGGGAACTGGTTAGTGGGATTATCGGAAATTCACGTACCTTACAGTGTTGTACATATAAGACGTAATAATAATTCATTCACATTTGGAAGCTTGGAGATTGGGGCCGATGGACTGCAAGTTATCGATACAACCAGTGTTAATATTTCCGAAGGTTATTACAATAGTGTATCTGATTTTGTAGACGGAATCAACGATCGTCTAAAAGTTTTTGACGACCAATTTTCAGACGGAGTACACTTACAATTCAATTATGCAAATACACGCGGGGGCATCGTTTCTTCGTTTTGTGCGCAAAAAGATTGTAAAAAATCACATTACTTTCTTTTTCACAGTTCTGTAAATAGGATTCTCGGACTTCCCGATATAGCGAACATTACTCGTAAAGAGGGGGAAGAAACTGATAAGAAAAATCGGATACATCGTTACTATCCTGCTAGTTTATCCCGAGCGATCCCCGATCAGTTATTTGTCTACACCGATATTTGCGAACCAAACATTATCGGTAAGGCGTTTTTCACCACCCAATTACATTCCACTTTTGTCGAAAAGATTTCGCGAAATTACAATAGATATAAGAGACCACGTAGGGGTACCAATACCATTCGAATACTGAACGTTGACCGTCACTCTTCACTTTAAAAGAAAATATTGAATGGTGTACAATGTTGAATAATAATAATTACATCACATACTACGACGAACAGGCTGGTAGTGGTTTTGGTGGAAACTTGTTGGGTAAAGGTCGACAAATTCGTAACGTTTATGTCGGTTCTCTGGATCAGCGCGGTCACGGAATCGGAAGATTTCTCGGAGGATTGTTTAGACGTATATTACCCTTATTAGGTAAAGGAGCGACTGCAGTTGGTAAAGAGGCCTTACGTGCTGGAATAAATGTTCTCGATGATGTCGGCGAGAAGAAGGTTTCATTCAAGGAATCGTTAAGAAATCGCGCCAAAGAATCTGGCAAAAACCTCACAAGCAAAGCAAGAGAGAAACTTTCAAAAATGATGTCTGGTTCGGGGTATAAAAGTTTATCAAAAATAGATCCTTTTCAGTATTCATCTGGTAATACGTTAGTGCATGTCACACAGCGACATCGTCGACGCAACGCCAGTAAATTACGCAAAACCAATTCGGGGCGTGTTTCGAAACGAAAGATAAATAGTTCTCGAGGGAAAAAGAAGAAGACGGTAAAGAAGAAGAAGAAGAAAACTCAGAAGAGAAAGAAGAAAAATATCGTAAAGTGTAGGAGTAGAAAACGAAAGCGTAATATCGAATCAAACGACATATTTAGATAAAAATAGAAATAATGTCATTTCTCCATTCACACTCGTGCGAGTGCATGAAATCCGAGCTCGACCTCTTCACCTTACCTCCGACACAAACGACGATCGAGAGCTCGCACTGGGTATATTATAAACCCGTTTCTTCATTGACAGATGACTCGCCGATAGAATTTGTTGCACCCAGTCATGGCGAAGAATACATTGACCTTGCGCATACTATGATTAGTCTCAAAGCTCGTATTCACCCCAAAGATACAGAAAACAACGCCAAAGTCGCGCCTGTGAATAACTTTTTGCATTCAATGTTTAATCAGGTAGATGTTTTCTTTAACCTAAAACTAGTATCACCACCTAATAATACCTACGCCTACAGATCGTACATTGAGACATTATTGAATTACGGTCCAGCGGCAAAGTCTTCGCACTTGACTTCGACGCTTTGGTATAAAGACACTGGGGATCATATGGATTCGTTACCGTCAAGTACGCATAATGTTGGACTGACTAACCGTAAAAAATATACTGAAAATTCTCAAACAGTGGATCTCATTGGACATTTGCACTGCGATATGTTCAATCAGGATAAATTCATGTTAAACGGAGTCGAAATACGCTTGCGACTCGTCCGCTCTAAAGATTCGTTTACTCTTATGGACGAATCGGTAGATGGAAAATTTTCAGTCAATATCAACGATATTACGTTACTAGTACGTCGAGCCAAGATAAACCCAGGTATACTCCTCGCACATGCAAAAACCTTGTCAAATACTACAGCGAAGTATCCTCTCACGAGAGTCGAAGTAAAACAAATTCTCGCCAAAGGGACCCCGTACAGATTCGTTTATGTCCGAGTAGTGACCTCACAACGGCGTTATCATTTATTATTATTATTTGTTTATACGTACATTGACTTTAAAGAATCATTATTAATACCTGTCTGACACTAATTACGCAATCATGGGGGATTAGCACAGTCTGTATTATTTTTTTTTATTCATAACTTATTCTAGCTTACTTCTTGAATCTTATCTCCCCTCGTCTTCAAGATTTTCCTAGAAAACCGTGTGACTCGAATATAAGTCACATATGTGCGTTCCAACGATGTAGGAAATTTCAGTTTCTCGTTTCGACCTGCAAGTGGAGTGACACATGCGCAACATGTATACATATCAGTGGAGCGTTGTGTAGGTAAATATTATTACACAATAAGGAGGAAGTGGAGTGTGGCCTCAACTCTTCGCCAAAGGGACCCACGTACCAATATGTTTATCGCAAGGTCATTATCGTTATTTATTAACATCTTTATTATTTGTTTATACGCAAACTATCAATTAATCATCATTATCAACACTCATCTGACTTTAATTACCCAATTATCGATATTTATTATCGTCTTTATTAATTGTTTATATAACAATTAACCACGAAGCACTCGTGTATCAGGTCGCTGAACCATGACCTACCTCACCGTCGTGCCAAAGGTTGTCCGTACGTTTTTGTTTACGTCAGACAACTGGCCTACCTCACATGGCGGCCATGATGTTATGTACGGTCATAAATTAATATTTATTTGACATTAATTACCCTATTAACATTATTTATTGACATTTTTATTGCTTGTTTTGAAATTAATTGCCCATTAATAACCATTATCATCTATTTATGAGGTCATTAACCCCTGACCTATCTCAAGACGCACGTGCCGTCTGGCGCCAGACCTACCTCAAGGTGGAGGAGTGGGGGGTGTTTACGTCTGGCTATCGGTCACCCTATACTACTTACGAGTATTCAAAGCTTCCGAATATGCAATATCTTTTTTTACTGTTGTTGGAAATTTTGATATATCTGAAGAGGTTCATTCCACCAACGTAGAAATTTTATTTTTATTAAAACAAACAATAATAACTTAACAAATTATGACTTGCACTTAATTTTATAGTAGTCGTCCCAGAGACCTCTAAAAATAAGGGTTCGCCACTTTACCCCGATATCGCCGCTTCACCCCGTGTTTTTTTAAGTTTTTTAAATTGGCCATAGCTGGTCATCTGTAAAACATATACCGAAAGTAACATGCATATAAATATTGACTATGAATTACCTATCAAATGATACTTTGCATCATCCTAAATACGAAATTCAAGGAGAGATATGATACACGGAAAAAATCATAATATATATATATATATAAAGAAAATGCGAGACATTAAATCGTTACTGAATGATTTGCTCAAAAGTTGTCAATTTTGAAAAAAAGTGAGTACAAAATTTGTTTCCATTCCTTTTTTTGCAAATATCTTTGTTGGTATTGATTTTACGACAAAATTTCATATGAACAAAATGAAAGCTTACAAAGTGTCTTACAAGAATGACTTTAGCGACATTTTTTTAAAATTAATAGCAATGATAAACTGTTAATTGAAAACGTGGACAATTTTTTGGCAACAAAGATGTATGAAAAAAAGGAATGTAACAAAATGTCGTACTCTCTTTTTTTGAAAATTGACAACTTTTGAGCATATCATTTTGTAACAAAACACCCATTAGTAACGATTTAATGTCTCGCATATAAACTAGTAAAATCAGTTGAAACCCGATTTAAAAAAAAAATTTACCTTTTTTTTGCAGAAAAATTGCAATTGTTACTGATTTATAAACTTCAAACGGCTATAAGTAACTTCAGAGCATCCGAATGAGAAACTTAAAAAAAATTTGTTTTATTGACAAAATTTGAAGTAATAAATTTTGGTAACCAATAAAAAAAATTGTTTATAAAAATGTAAACAAACACGTATTACTTTAGTTTTCAAGTAGAATAGTGCATCTTGAAGTTAATTCTTAACATGCCATCGGTCTGCCTGCATCATTTTAGACGTATTCCACATATATACTTTTTTTCAAATGTATGTACGAAATCGATTGGTTACAAAATATGCATAAAAAATTCGGCGTTGAAAATTATCAAAAATTCTAATAAAAGTGACAATTTTAATAATCAAATTTGACAGTGTTTGACTCTTAAAAAGTTTTGTTATTAATAAATGCTAAATTTCAACAGTTGATATTTGATTTGTACTTCATTGCCTAGAATATGTTCAATTGAAATATTATTTTGGAAGTAATGTTGAATTAATCAATAATGCACATTTACATCGTATATAATTTTGTCTGTAAATGGACTTCTTATAATTCTCTGGCAGGTTTCTGATTCTTCTTTCTTTATTTGCCCATCAACATTCATTTAAAAGTTGTTGCGTGACTTCATCAATAGAAAGAAAAACTCCAATTTTTCTAAATATGTATCGACAGTTGACAGTGAAAAAGAATAGAAATTGACAATATTACAACAAATTTTTAATTTCTGTATATTCTTTACCAATAAATATAAAATACTTTAGCCATATGCACAGGTATATTAAACAGTGCATAAGAAGTGTCTTCATTACTCCCACATTTTGAAGAATACGTTTATGATTTTATCTATCTTCAAAATCCGTTCTTTTACAAATAATAATTATGCAGTTACGTTATTATTCTCGTCAAACTTTCAATTAATATTTAGAAATTGAAGAGCGGCACGATTCAGGGCCCAAAATAACAAATTTAAAAAAAATTGTCTTATCGCAATTTTTTTAAGTTACATCTGGGTATTCGTCATAATTTTGTAAGATTTTTTAATTCTCCACCTTCAATATTCGTTTTCTATATCTTTATATATTTATGGTGTAATGGAATGTATTCTCCATATTAATTACATTAGAAAGTGCGTTAATTAAGGCCCATCAGATAGCATCAAACTAACTATTGGAAATAGGGTATGTGACAAAAATAAAATACCCGTGTTTTTGTTGTGTTTAAATGTTAATGGTTTATCTTCGATAAACGAATATTCAATAAACATACAATAATGGTGAAAAAGTGTATTTATTTGAACACGCTTTAATTGTAGCGCACGCACGAGACAAACTCGTCAAAAGTACGAGACGAACTAACTATAAAAGTAAATATGAAGTATAGGCGTACATACATATATAAACAAAGTATTAACACACATAACTAAATGAATACTCTGAAATAACACATATATGCATTGCTTATATATTTAACACGCTCCCACAATGCATATTCACTCCATCACATTTAAGCCGATTTTTTCTACGCAAAAATTATGTTTTCTTTTATTAAGAGGTTTTGTCATAATATCCGCGACCATTTCCTCAGATGGTAAGTACAATAATTCGAAAATTTTGTTATTTAAATTGTCTCTAATGAAATGAAAACGAATATCAATATGTTTTGATCTTGCGTGAAATAAGCTATTGCGCGCAAGTAAATTTGCACTCTGATTATCGTTGTACAATCGAATACTTAAACCTATGCCTAACTCTAACAATAGATTTTTCAAAAAAATCAATTCTTTCGTTGCCTCAGCTATAGCCATATACTCAGCTTCAGTAGTTGACATTGCTACAGTTTTTTGCTTTTGGCTTTTCCAGACAATTGTTGAATTACCCAACATAAAAATATATCCAGTAAATGACTTTCTATCGAGAACATTGGAACCCCAATCTGCATCTACATAACCATTCAGTTCGAAATTATCTTTTTTATAAGCCAAACCAAGATCCATCGTATTTTTTAAATATCTGATTATTCTTTTTGCGGCGTTCCAGTGTTCTCGTCCAAAGCAGGTGTTAAACTGAGATAAAAATACCACAGTATGCATAATATCTGGTCTTGTAGCTACGGATAAATAAGTAAGACTACCAATTAGCTCCCTAAATGGTAATTCTATCTCAGCATGTTTTTCATTTTTAGATAAATTATATAAAACATTTGGATCTCCAGGAGTTTCCATCACCTTTGCATCTATCAATTTGAATTGTTGAATGATTTTATTAATATGTTTCCTTTGAGAAAGAAATATTTGATCGTCTTTTCTAATTATTTCATTACCCACACAATATTTAGCCTCACCTAAATCCTTTATTTCACATTGACTTTTTAATTCTCTTTTAATTTCATTTAGCCTTGTTTCATTATTATAAGCGATTAACATATCATCAACATAAATAACAATGATAATTATTTGATTTTCGTTTATATCATAATACATACAAGGTTCCGTTCGTGAAGCTTTCAGATTCAAAGTTTTGAACATACTATCTAGCGTTTTATTCCACACTCTACTCGACTGCTTTAAACCGTATAAAGCTTTTTTTAATAAACAAGTTCTTTTTCCTTTTTTTATGTCATTTAGCATGAGTTTAGCCTTGTAATTAATATTTTGTTCAGATTCTTTATCAATTATTTCTACTAGAAATTGCTCCAAAAAATCGGGAAGCTTCATGTATACACTTTCTTTTAACTCGCTATTTAAAAACGCACTCGTAAAATCCATTTGGTCAATTTTAAGATTTAATTGCGCTGCAAGAGCTATTAAAATTCGCAACGATTCTATCCTAACGACAGGAGCGAATGTATTAAAATAATCTTTTCCTTGAATCTGTGCGAATCCTCTTGCTACTAATCTTGCTTTTCGTGATTTTACATTCCCCGCAGTATCCATTTTCTTCGTCAAAACTAATCTTGAGTCGATCACATTGCTTTCTTTTGGTTTTTCCATTAATTCCCAAGTATCGTTTTTCAAAATTTGTTTAACTTCTTGACATATCGCTTCCTTCCAATATTTTCCCTCTTTTCCTCTTAATGCTTCTTCGTAGTTTACATCAACGTAATTTGCTTCTTCATTTGTAAATACATCATCATTGTCTTCATTACTAAGGACAGATATAAAATCTTCTTGCTCACTTCCATTTTGAGCTTCAGTTTCAGTTTCAGATTGGTTAACTCTTTGTGTCAAAACAGCTGATCTGTACGACTTTTTGGGCCTTCCTCGTTTACCCGTTCTTACGATTGTTGGTCTTCCTGGCAAACGTTTCTCAACAATTTCATATTCAGTTGGCATGACGTTATTTTCATCATTTGTTATATCTTTACCTTTATCGTTTATTTCATTTTCGGTTAATATAATTTCTTGTTCATTGAAAACATCAGCGCTGTCATTTATTTTTCTTATATTTTCTTTTTCTTCAGCTGGAATGTCTTCAAAAAATTTTACGTCTCTTGAAATGACTACCTTTCTTAGATTCGGTATCCAAATTCTATAAGCCTTAGCTTCTTTTGCATAACCGACCAGTTTTCCTTCTTGCGCTCTATCCGAAAGCTTATCTTTTTGAGTTTTATTTAATACAGAACACTTTGTGCCAAATATTCTCATGTGATCAAGATTAGGAGCACGCTTATGCCATATTTTATAAGGAATGTCACCATTTAGTCCCATTGTTGGACACCTATTCCTCACGTAATTTGCCGTCATCAAGGCTTCGCCCCAAAAGAAGGGCGCCATATTCGAATGTATTAACATACATCTTATTGCCTCCACTAACGTTCGATTTTTTCTTTCCGCCAAACCATTTTGTTTGGGAGTGTATGGTGCTGTTAAACGTCTCTTGATACCATTATTCTTTAAGTATTCATCAAATTGGGAATTAACGTATTCTCCCCCATTGTCCGTTTGCAATTTCTTTATTTTTCTCTCAGTAGCATTTTCTGCCATAGTCTTGTATTCCAAGAATTTTTCAAATGCTTCGTATTTATTTCTCATTAAATATACGACGCACCAGCGAGAATAATTATCCACAAATGTAATAAAATATTTGTCTCCACCAAGAGTAGGGGTCTTGAAAGGGCCACATACATCAGAGTGTACGATCTCCAAAAAATTCTTACACTTTTCACTCGTATGATTGAAAGGTGTTGCCGTTTGTTTACCAATAGCACACGTTACACATTTAAGATCTCCTTGACCTTTTTCGAAGGAAACCGTATTCGTTTCTTTCAATAATTGTATTAAATAGTTTTTATTTAAATGTGCCATTCTATAATGCCATAGCATCAAATCATAATTTTCCACCCCTTTCGCGAATTGAACTATTTCACTTTTCGATCTCTGAATATAATACAAATTCCCAATTCTGTTTGCAATCATTTTTACTTTGTTAGACTCTTTATTTTTTACTGTAGCCTTTGTTTGATCAAAAATTACTATATTACCCTTATCCACTAGTTTAGATACCGACATAAGATTTGTTCGTAAGTCAGGCACATACAGCGTATTTTCCAATTTAATATTGCGCTGTTTGTAATTTGTATCAATATTTACAAATACTGAACCTTTTCCTTTTACACTCGTAGATTTATTACTTGCTAAATTCAAACATTCATTTGTTTCCGTTAGGTTTTGGAAATTTTCGTTGTTCCTACACAAGTGTGCTGTACAACCACTGTCCAATATCCATTTATTTTCGTCACATTCAAAAGTTTTGTTATTGTTTATAGTTCCTACACAAGCAAAGTACGCATCGTCCTCAACTACATTTGCGTCTTGTTTTTCCTTTTTCATAAAGGGTGTAAACGGGTACTTGGTTCTACATTTTGCGGCAACATGCCCTCTTCTATTACATCGATAACATTTTAGATTTGACATTGCGTATGTTTTAGTGGATCCCTTTGAATCAGTTTTATTTTCAACATTTTTCCAAGCTTCTTTTTTATTTTCAAATTGTTTTTTACTTGTAGAAACAGCCATTGCACTCGAAGAATTGATTTTTTGAATTCTAGCATCATATTCTTCAAGAATTTTTATTTTTAGGTCTTCAGCTTTCGGTAAGTTGTCACGAGACTCTATTGCACATCTAAAGTTTTCGAAACTAGTTGGCAAACTATATAACAGCATAATCGATAAGAGATCTTCGTTTATGTTAACTTTCATGTCCGATAATTTTTCAACTGTATCAAAAAATTTATTAATATGCCGCCTCACGTCATCTGCTTCACCCATGCGCTGCAAAGTGAGTTTCTTCAATAAATTCGCCTTCCTAGCAGGGCCTTTTGATGCATAGATATTTTCTAACTTGGTCCACATCTCCTTTGAAGTTTCACAACCTTTAAGTTGCATTAATTCAGTCGGACTTATGCACAAGATAATGTCCGCTTTAGCTTTTCTATCATTTTTAAGCCAATCACTCTCTGCTGTCGGTTCCTCCTCTGTATTTTCTGGTTTCACTTTATCACCACTAACATATTGCCACAGATCGTTTTTAATTAAAACAGCTTCCATCTGCATCTTCCATGTATCAAAATTGTCTTTATTAAGCACTTCTATTTTAGTTACACTATTCATTTTCTTTGATTTAGTACCGCGTACGCGTTTCCATTCACTTTTCACACAAAACAAATTTCTTAACTCAGGCAGCAAGGCCTGGGCCCATAACCTGTTAATGGTTTATCTTCGATAAACGAATATTCAATAAACATACAATAATTGTGAAAAAGTGTATTTATTTGAACACGCTTTAATTGTAGCGCACGCACGAGACAAACTCGTCAAAAGTACGAGACGAACTAACTATAAAAGTAAATATGAAGTATAGGCGTACATACATATATAAACAAAGTATTAACACACATAACTAAATGAATACTCTGAAATAACACATATATGCATTGCTTATATATTTAACATTTTTTTCTTTTTTTTTTTACCTTCCCAATAAAATCTTATTTATTTTATCAAGTGTACATTGTTAATGGTAAATACTTGTTTATAACAATTTGTTATCAAGAATTTCACTAATAGTTGTTTCAGGGAAAATCTGACTGCGCGAATCGATTCTACGGGAAAAACTAGATGCAAAACATGCATAATGTTTTGTAAAAAATCGTCAATTAGTTGTGAAAAATAATAAGTAAACAATACAAACGAAACCCCGCTTCTTCTCATGCCTAGCATATCGCAGTTAGCGCCAAACTAAGCATTGAAAGTACGATATATGTTAAAATTAAAACACCCGTTTTATTTTGTTTATGAACAATAATCGTTTATAACAATTTATTGGTAAAGAATATACAAAAATTCAATATTTTTCTGTATATTGTGAATTTACATGTTTTCCATTATCAACTGTCGATAAATATTTAGAAAAATTACAGTATTTTATTGATAAAGTCACGCAATTTATTAATAAAAAGTCTTTTAAGATGGTTCAAACTCTGTTTAGTGTAAAAAATGTAAAATTGGACTATTATAAATGCATTTGTCTTATAATTTTTAATATTTTTCAGCGATGATTTTTTTTTCTATGCATATTTTGTCATTTTAAACTTCTGACATGGATTTGAAAAAAGTGGTAAAGAATGGAAAATTATGAACTGATAAAAAATTACAATTTGTACATTGGTACCACCCTGTATGTTTTTATGTCAAAAATGATGAGAAAACAAATAAAAGCATAGTTGAAAATTAAAATATAAAGATGTAGAAATAATGGTGGCAACACCCTTCAATGAGAAAAACGACAGAAAATAAATTGAATCTGTGTAAAACATTTTCCTATACAACAAAACATTAAAATTAATATCTTTAAAATATATAAATATAAAACATTAAATAAATGCCGAAAGATTTAAATAAAAGTGCAATGATGCATTTACGTGCTGACAAACCGGAATATAAAATTGAAAATTATGGATGCTGTCATGGAATACATATAAAATTAAAGTATATAAGGTAAGTAAGATGAATATAGTAAACTTGTAAGAGAAGTTTAGACCGAGAGAAATTTTTCAAGTATAATAATAAATTTGAAATGAAAATATTGCCTCGATTACTTCCGAGATTTGTTTGATATTGGTAGAATATTATTGTGGGTGTAAGGTGGATGGACAAATAATCAATGTATACGAAATTATGCCCTTTGATTTCCAGTCTTAATTATTAGTAAGGTGTTCGTTAATATCTGGAGTAGATGCAATTTATCTTTAAAATATGAATACTACACGATTACGCCATAGTCGAAAGGTGTATCCTATGGAAATATTGTAACTATATAAATGAAGCTAAGGAATATTAATAGTGCGAGGATTATTAGCAGAGATTTTTACGAAATAAATTTATAATATAAGAAAGCTAATGAGATATAAACGAAATATTCAAAATAATTACAAATTTTGAAAGTGAATATTACGTACTTTGTATGTAGAGTGCGAGCAGATATATATATATATATATATATCTGCTCGCACTCTACATACAAAGTACGTAATATTCACTTTCAAAATTTGTATATATATATATATATATATATATATATATATATATATATATATATATATATATATATATATATATATATATATATATATTACAAGATGCAATAAGCAAAAATAAAACACGATGTTTTGAATGGGACATATTGAATATTGTGAGGAATTAAATGTAAGATAAGGAATTATATAATTACCGATCTACATTAAACAATATGTTTATTAGGAATATAGTCGACAGCAAACTTATGACTTATAAAGAATCATATTAATAACTGTGAATGCTTTGGCCTATAATTTACGAAATCTCCTTGATAGGTGTGGGTAAGAAATTTCAGACCCTAGCAATGGTACTGATCTCAATTTGTTTCGTTCGCACCTTTGGTCACGATGAAATTAAAGAATCATTATTGTCATCAGTAACGTGAATACATTCAGATTTAAGAAAATATACAACACATTGTAAAGGTGTTTCGAAGCTCCGACGTACTAGATGCCTATTATTAATGACGGGCAAGAGTCAATTTTTATGCACATTTTAGTCTAAACGTGATAATGAAAAGTCTGACAAACAGCCTGCAAATATTGTAAATATGTACGTGTTTAATTAATATGCAAAAATTCAATTTAAATAGAATTAACCTATGCATGTCTTCATGTTGATTTTTTGTTTGGTCTTTTACTTCATATAGGGTAGCAGTCTTTTTGAGTGATAATGTATGAAAACATCAGTTCTATAAACCATTCAATATTAATAATAATTATAATAATATGAAATTTTAGTCCGTGATCTGAAAACATAAGAAGTTTTTAAAGGTTAATTTATTACCATGAAAATTATTTATTGATATAAATACTTGTGTCTTTTTCTATTACACTAGGTGTGGTGCATATGAGGATAGTCTCCTTCTTCCAATATATTTAACAAAATACATATAACAACGTTTCGTGCAGTGTGATTATTCAAATCATTGTTGTAAACGGATTTAAATAGTGATGCCGATTACGCTACATACGCTTTCGAATCAAGAGGTATACCGTTAGTTAGTATTAAAATACATTTACGGTTGTACTTGTTTGGTTTTCAGAATGAATTTCATTCCATAGTCGTGTGAATGTTACATCACAAAAATGTGCACACGACTCGATTTGATGTAAGGGTATTCGTATAGATGTAAAAAATGGGTAGCTAGAGACAGAGAGAGAGAAGGATGCGTCAATTAATGAAGGGGACAAGCTAATCACTATTAGGTACTAGAAATGTAGTATATTGCAGACGTGAAGGATTCCCGGACCTGGTAATCAGTTTATACCAAAGGAAATGTGCATTAGGGATATTACCGACAGTAATGTTGTAAAGTACGTTTTCAACGTAAAACGAATGGTTAATACACAATTATCATAGTCTACGATGGGAAGCGGGCGATATACCCTTTAATGCAATCAACGAAACGTTGGAAGACAACCTTACATGTGCTCACAAGATATCCATAAAAGGCGCAGACAGAAAAAAAGATATAGGTTGGAGGAAATTTTAGATGCTGACAATGTTGTCGACCTAGTCATATTGGCCTGTCCATCTCTACCGAAACTCATAGGACAACAACAACAACATCGATTGTCGATAAATTGTGAAATCATACATTTAACGGAAAGTGTCCTAAACAAAATGTTAAAATGCTTAAAAATTGGATACTAGAAAATCTTCAAGACTGCATCTCTTTAAAGGTCAATGAGAGTTTATTATGAAGTGAAACGTCTAGCATTAAAGGAAACAAAAGACATCGAGTGTCTACCTATAGATTTCATTTCAACGTTTGCAGAACGTGAAATCGAAGAAGCATGATCATGCTTACCACTCACATTGCAAATGCATCCAAATTTACGTGAATGTCGTTGATAAACATTTTGAAACGAGTGATGATACCATGGAAAGACAACCGCCGATTTTTAAAGACTGCAAATTGTTAATTTCGGAGGGATGTATAGTAATGGCAATATGGGTATTTTAAAAATAAGAAATCTCGGGTCCTCAAGATTGCTTTCGCTTTGCAGTAGATGCACGGTAATATTTAACAATTTCACTTTCATATTCTTTTGCATGGCGATAATAAGGTTAATTGTCAACTAGAGCCAATTTTCAAGAATCTCATATTCAATTTAATCGATCCGTAACCATTCATATCAGCAAGTGTATGATCGCAGCTTACAATGAATCCATACAATTCAGATACACCCGCATATTTCATTCTGCGATACACAGATTCTGCAATCTCTTTAAACATACCAAAAGATGGCAGCATTGTCACTTCCTTTAACTTTTATAATAATAAAAATAAGTGGAAATGTAAAGAAATTGGTTTGAGAGGAGGGGTAACCATTATTGCGCGTGTGTCAATTAATGAATAAAACGCCGTTATACTTTATTCACTAGTGAATCAGTTTCATACGAAATGGAATACATTGTAGACGTGCAGGGATGCCGCGGGCCTGGGAATCGGTTCATACCGAAGGAATTGTCTATAATAAATATTGTCGACACTGAAATTGTGACTTATGTGTTTAAACCACCATATCAATGGGTGTGGTTACCTTTACACTATAAGAGAGTCAATAACTGGTTGATGCATAATTATCACGGTTTACCATGGCAATCTGGCGAAGTACCATTTGACGCTATAAGCGAAACTTTGGAGGATATCGTTAAATGTGCTAGCAAAATTTATGTAAAAGGAGTCGATAAAAAATGTTGGTTGGAGGATATATTAAACGTTGAAAATGTTATCGATCTCGACAGTTTGGACTGCCCATCTCTAACAAAACTGAAGCAGCAGCAGCAATATCAATTGTCGGAAAAGTGTGAAAATCATACGATTAATGGAACATGCGCTAAAGAAAATGTAAAAATACTTAAAAATTGGGTATTGGAAAATCTATGTGAACAACCTGCATTTCCACAACGTTCATTAAGGATTTATTACGAAGTAAAGCGTCTCGCATTGATGGAAACAAAAGATATCGAATGTCTGCCGATTGATTTCATTTGCGTGTTTGCTGACCGGCAAATTGAAGAAGCGTGGGGTTTCTTGCCACCTGCTATGCAAATGCATCCTGATATACGTGAATGTCATCGATGTTATAAACATTTCGTATCAAGCTATTTTACGATAGATGATCACCCACCTATGATTAAAGACTACATCAATTGTCAAGTTAAAAGCGATGCATTAGTTGATGATATTGAAAATATGAATTTCATTTGATTGCTATTGTATATTGTTATGTATGAATATGCGAAATAAAAAGATAAATAAAATTTATTAAATATATCTTCTATATTTTCTTCATCTCCCTTCCTGCATGATATTATACAAAAAAAGAAAATGGGTTATTTGAAATGGTCATATTTAATAAAGGGTTCATGAGTGAACATTCGTAATGACTAATTGGTTTTACACGCGTCTCAACTCGTATACCATCTTTACTAGATATAGGTCCCAACATATTATCTAATATTCTTAAAAATTACATGTGTTTCCCAAATATGGGAATCTAGAACGAGCGCTTTCGAAAGGACGATGTAGGAAAAACAGACCTTTACTTAGATGATACATGTGTTTTTCCAAAGATGTAGGAAAAACAGACCTGCCAGGCCCCGAGTGTCAGGGGGGTCGGCACGATGTCCACCTCCCCGACGCTATTAAAAAAAGCACACTTCGAATGAGAGGTAGGAAAAACAGACCTATAGTTACGTTACATGTGTTTTTTCAAGGGTGGTCGAAGTTACATGTGTTTTTCCAAAGATGTAGAAAAAACTGACCTCCCAGGCCCCAAGCGTCGGGGAGATCGGCACCGTACCGACCTCCCTGACGCTATTAAAAAAAGCACGCTTCGAATGAGAGAAACGATCGTTTTCGAGGGGGGAGAGGAAGCCTTACAATAATTATTCGCGCAATCAAATCGCGATATCAATTCGCGGTGTTAATTCCCGAGCTTAATTCGCGAGTCATCGCGCGAGGTACCCTTGCGATCCACCCAACCCGCGGATGGCGCAGAACTGTCATACCCCCACTACGGATACTTTTGAGCGGTACTGTACATACATATGCATTTACAGCGATCGTCTGATAGTTTCGACGGCGAAGCTCATTTTCTTTCTTGCGATAGAATTTCTCCCGGCTATCCGGCGGATTCGGACGAGGTAACTCGTTCGTCTTCTTCGGAAAATAATTTCTATATGAAGTTATCGCATAGAATAGATGGCTAAAATCTTACAAATATGTAACATTAGTATATGTATAGTTATATTTTAATTTTCAGCTAAAGTTTTATTTCTTTTCTTCACAATTTTCGACCTAAAAACATACAGAGTGGTACAAATGACCAAATTGTAATTTTTTATCAGTTCATAATTTTCCATTCTTTCCATATTTTCGAATCCACGTGAGAAGTTTAAAATTACAAAATATGCATCGAAAAAAAATCATCGCTGAAAAATATTAAAAATTGTAAGACAAAATACATTTGTAATGGTCAAATTTTACATTTTTTTGTAAATGTTTTGTAAAAACATTTACCATCAGTCCACCTCTTAGACCTAAAAAAGTATATGGGTCCATGTATACATATATGTGAATAACACACATCATATATACTAGGTTGCGTATCTGCGTCGAAACGACATAGTAAATAGATGGAATGACTGCATCTCTCATTGCATATAAAATGTTCAATTGAAATGCATATTTCATTTATTTTGGAAGTAATGTTGAAATAATTATGAAATAATAATCAATAATATGCATATTTACATGGATATCTTTTTTTTTGTAAATGGACTTCTTATAATTTTCTGGCAGGTTTCCGATTGTTCTTTGCTTTACTTACTCATGAATAATCATCTAAAAGTTGTTGCGGGCTTTATCAGCAAAAAACTGTAATTTTGTTAAATATTTATCGACAGTTGACAATGGAAAACAATGTAAATCTACATTATTACAGATAAGTATAGAATTTCTGTATATTCTTTACTAATAAATTGATATAAACAATTATTTTTTATAAACAAAAAACCGGGTATTTTATTTTTGACATATATCGTATCTCCAATGGCTGGTTTGGCGCTAATTGCGATATGCTAGGCATGAGCAGAAGCGGATTTTCGTTTGTATTGTTTATTTATTATTTTTAACAACAATTTGACGATCTTTTATAAAACGTTATGCATGTTTTGCATCTAATTTTTCCCGTAAATTCGATTGGCGCAGCCAGATTTTCCCTAAAACCACTTTTGACGAAATTGTTGATAACAAATTGTTATAAACAAGTATTTTTTAAAAACCAAAATACAGGGATATTTAATTTTTGGCATATATCTTATTTGCAATAGTTAGTTTGGCGCTATCTGTGCTGCGGTAGACATGGGCCTTAATAAACACTTTCTAATGTAATTAATATGGATTTTAAATGGAAATTATTGATATAGAGAATATATTCTATAACACCATAAATATATAAAAATTTTAAAAACGAATATTGTAGGTGACCAATATTCCATTTCAAATCATGCAATGAAAATAAATTTAAAATTCAAAATCATACTTTATATAATTTTTATTGTTCTTTTGGGTAAATAAAGAGATACGTATTCTTTTGTTTTGCAAACAAAAAATTTTTCGGAAAGTTACGGCCTGCACAAAAATTTCGCTGGTGATTTCATTTTTGCCAAACAGTTAGGAAATTATATTCAAATCTCTCTATTTTCGTGAAAAATCGATATTTTGCCATTCTGTTGTCTTAATTTAGTAGTGTTTAAAATTTCTTTCATGGCCATTTTGAAATTTTATAAAATTTTGAACATTAAAAAAATGGCGGCCATATTTTAAATTTATCAGGTTGCAGCAACGTCATCTATCAGTTAGTGAAATAAAAGGGAAATTTGGATCATATCTATTAGCCATAGAAACTTTCAAATATTATTATTAATAAACAATTTGATTATATTTTAAGAATAAATGCGTATCGGTGTGAAGCTGGCCCCCCACTTCAATGAAAACAAAATAATAGCAGTTCTATATGTCCCCCACATAGTGCTGAAGTTCTTTATACATTTTGAAAATAGTTCTGTTGATTTTACCAAAAAAATTGCAAGCTGTAGAACTCTTTGGGGGCTAAAAGGAACTCTAGAGAAAAAATCGTTTTTTTTTAAATTTATAAATTTTTGGATTTTTTGAAAAAAACTAACGGCATGTATCTCGGCCGGTTGTCGTCGGATCAAAAAGTTTTATAAAGAAAAGTTGTAGAACTCTTCGGGGGGTAAAAAAAACTACAGAGAAAAAATGGATTTTTTGACATTTTAAAATTTTTGTATTTTTGGAATAAACTCAGTGGAATAACAATTACACTCGGCATAGATGTAAATATGTATTGAGCAAGATGTGCCACATTACATTTCACATCCAGTTGATCAGTGTAGCGCGTGTGCTTGGACGTTTTAAAGATTGAGATTTCTGCTAAACACTTAGCTCTACTTTTGCAGTCTTTTGCATTCACTTTACCTTTCTCCAATATCACCAATGCTAGTTTTGTCCCTGGCAGTGTTTCGTCAATATTATCTTTGAATGTCTGATAAATACTTAACGCATTCATGTAAATCTGAATGATAGAATCAAATGCACATGTATTTTTTACCTTTCATCCACGTTTATTTGAAATAATCGGCTCGAGCATATTACCATTTTGTAACAATGGCGTTCCATAACAAATCTTGCTAGATTTCACAGCATCTTAATCAGGGCATTTGTCTAAATATGTTACTTTTTGTTTTTTACTGGATACTTTTTTATCGAATTGTTTCGCCTCAATTCCATTTACCTTCGTGTCATTTTTTATTATACTAATAGAATCACAAAGTTTGGCGTTTAGATTGAATTCTTCAACATCCATCAAATCATTTGAATCGCTATTATTTAGGGGTTTGCTACATTTTGTTTTTTCGACTTTAGGCAAGATTGAAGGATTGTAATGTTCTTCTTCATCGAAGTCCATTTTTGTTAAAAAATTTTCATTTTCATTACTGGATTTACCCAAGCCCCCAAGGCATTTTCTATTGGAAAATTCTGCTTCCACTGCTGCAGATGTTGCCACAGTTACTTGGCGGTTGAAGTACCGTCCTACAATTTCAGTCCACAATGCAACATATGGCAATAATTTAATAACTCTGTTAGCGACTTCTGGACAAAAATATGCATTGACTGTTGCACCATCCTTGGAGATATTAGCTATCTTTTTCGCTTTGGTTAAAATGCGATTGGCCCATTCAATCCAATTCTTCAATCATCAAGGTCTTCTGTTAGGTTTGGATCATCTGGTGAATCAATTTCGTCCGATGTTGCGTCTGTCTTTGCGTGTTGAGTTTCATCTGAATTATCGACACTATGTGATTCAAGACCATCTTCTGTTCTACCCCTTATCACGGATGATACTTGACTAAGATGGTTCTGCGGTGGGACTGATATTCCATTTTCATCAATACACGTCGTTTCACTCAGAGCTATCACAGTAACAGATGTAAGAAATTCCTCGACTTCTTTTATTTCTTGTATAAGGTATCCTTGTGCCATGCATCGAATATAAAATGCCGCACTTTGGTCATTTTTCTTTTTAGGCAAGGCCATCATGCAATCATCCCAATAAAATGACTTACATCTAAGCGGATATAGCAGGAAGGTAATTTGGTATTGATTTGCAACACAGCTAGATCATAACAAACCTGCATGTAATCATTTAAATGACTGCAGTCTGCAAATGTCTTTACCACCGCTATTAATATAGCTCGTCCAACATCGCAAACAACAAGCGGAGTGTTACTTCTTTTAAAATATCAGCGAGGAAACTCGTAATTTTTGCAGCATCTTGTCGAGCTGATAGCATTTAGAAAAGCGGGAAACTTCCATTTTTTATAACACATATTATTTGGTATAGGAATATGTGCGGCGATTTGCATCCATTTGGCAATTTTATCTTGTGACATACTCCCCCTGAAGCGTCTATAACCAGGTATGCGGTATTGTCATTTTTTAATGCCAATTTATACATCTCCATTTGTTATTCTGTCCAGTACATCACAAAATACGAATCAATGCCAACTTCGTGAATTGCCCGTGGAACAATTGAATACTTAGCTTGTCGCAAGTTTTCAATCGGGTCATTTGTTGGCGGTCTCAAACTCTTCGACGCTTCCTCTTCCTTTGCTTTGCGTTATATAACATTGGGGGTTCCTTGTCACCAAATACCATAAGCGACTTGCTTTCTTCACAGCGCCATGTGCTGGCGTCAGTACGTCCGTCTATAAGGACACTTACAACTTCACGACGACGTCTTCCAGTCAAATGTCGTTTCATTTTATGATCAACGTTTGCAAAGTGTCCTTTTAGAGTACAATTGAATACAACATCTGCCTTCTTAGCAGGTTTTGTGTAAAGGTATCCAATCAACTTAGACGCACATTCGTTGCAAGTTGCTTCAAATTGGCAATAATATTCCGCTTCATTATTATTATGAACTTTGTGACGCTTGAAAGTAGAAGGGCATGCAATTTTTGTTTGGTCCCAAATTTTTCTTGCAAATAAATCAGTCCATTCCCCTGGTTCCATTGCCCAATATGCTCTGTCTTTATACTTTGCCGGCTTTGGTGCTATTAACAACCAATTATTCGCGTCAATGACAAGTGCAGATCAAATGATTCTGAATTTCTGCTTGTCATTGAATCAAGGCTAAAGTTTATTTTATTCTTATTTTCAGATTTGTAACTTTCTCCTCGGTTTAAAGGCAAATTGTTCAAAATCCGGGTATCGTAAAAAGATGAAGGTGTTGAAAATAAAAATATGTCAAAAATGAGATGAAAATGAACAAACATTTTAAAAGATATAAAGGACTAATACCGATGTAATCGATAAATGAATCGAAGGACTATGGCGCATATGAAAAAAAAAACAGATTCATCGAATGAAAGCAATTCCAGTACCGCTAGATCACATCATAAAAATGCTGTCAGAACGTGACGAGAAGTTACCTTTTCCACGTGCGCCTCTCGGAGCTCGCGTGAAACCCGGCGCACGCGCGGAACTTGACGCAGGCGCGGTGCTCGTCTCCCGGGCTCCGCCCACCGCCTTCCGTATTGGCATACTTTCACTTCGCTACGATTGATCAACGATATACGCGCGATTTGGCTGATATTCAAACGTGTCGCTATAAAATGACGAGCGGTCTAGTGTCTACATAGAAATGTAACATTAGTTCCCATTATAATAATAATAATGGGAACTATGTGTAAAATGAATACTTAATGTTAATTATTAAAATTATTAATTAATTAAAAGAATAGCATTAATGTTAGGCCGTATCTAAATCCACGTCCCAAGGAAAATCATTGTACAGGGTTCATATAAGGGACATTCTCTAAAAAAACAGCCACCCAAAAAATTTTTGGCAAAGTTTCAGATTCATCTCTTAATAGGTTGCCATACTGTAAGGTGTCAGATTTATATAAACAATTTTTCAAAAATTCATATCTCTGAAACGTAGCAATGAATTTCTTTCAAAAGTATCTAGAAATGTTCCTTATTTCATCATATTTGAACCCTACCGATGGTGTCTTGGAACAGGCACAATTTTACGTGCTACGGGAGATTATGTGACGCAGCGCAGCGTGCAGATCGTGTCCTGCTCCCTGTTCTGTAAGCTTACCTAAATGGATCTGAATATCCTGATGCTCCTCCCGAATGGGAAAAATATATATTCGGCATATATATTGGAAATATGCAGGATATATCCGGCGTATAACTGGACGTGTTTAGCATATGCCGAGATATATTCAAGATTTATCCGATATATATAGCATTTTTGCAAAATCTCCAGATACTTCCAGCGAATATATCCGACATATATATCGGATAGCTAACTTTTTGCCCAAATATATCCTGTATTGCTTATATATATGCAAGATAAATATTTTTTCCGTGCGGGCTACCTTCTACTACATAAAAAAAAGTAATATAACTGTAATTATCGCACCTTCTAAACAGCTCATTCGCCGATTTTTTAGCAATTTAATTTAATTTAGTTTAAGTTAATTTTTTAGACGCGTACGGTTCACGCGCCCCTTCCAAGCGGGTTTACCACACGCTTGTATATACGGAACGAAGGATCTAGGTTGTGTAGCGTGAATGTATTCCATTGTATTGTGCGATGTATTTTCCTACTAATCGATCATAATTTCTAACCTTTTACTAGTGATCGGCTTCATGAAATTTATGCGTGCCACATATGACACAACAGCTAGATAGCATGCTTAAAAAGCAAGGTGTTTACATTCCTAAATCGTGGCTATACATCATCGCATAATACCTCAGGTTCACGCTATTTGAGGAGATGAGTGACCTGGAACTGAAAAAAACGCGGAATGGCGGAATAGGGGATCAGATTTGGCGCGAAACTGCATGCAGTATGACAATCGAACTCTTTGACAGTTCACGCATGTATCCCGTATTCCAGTCGTGTAAAATCTCAAAATTTTTGAAATAATAAAAAGTAAAGGTTAATACATATCAAACATGAATTGGTATATGTGATGAAAATAGGTTATAATTCGAGTACAAATATAAAATCATTAATCATATATGTATACATGGACAATTGTAATTTTACATTTATAATCTCGGTAAATAAATTTCATTATATTAACTATTTACTAAAATCCTTAATGAATAATAAACTTTATTAATCAAGGTTTGATGTCAAAGATTGGCAATAATAGACACAAATTAACCATACGCAGACACTTTAATTATTTATTTTATATAAATATTGACAGAATAAAACTTATTAACTGACAGTGTGTATCAGACTAAAATTGTCCATACATGATGATAGTAAGTTTTTCATTAAAAATCTTCTATCGCTAATAAACTCTTTGAAAGGTTTTAGAAGTAACATTATCCATTGATAGTGCAACTCTTATAAAAAAAAGGTTTTAAATCTAACATCTTATATTGATACTGAAATTCTCATCGAAAGAAGGTTTTGGATTTAAATCTTCAATTGGTGGTGAAACTTAGCTATAAAGATATTGGGAAAAAGTGTGTGTAATTACTCGAAGTTTAGTTTGTAGTGCGTTTCTTATTAACAGTCATTAAGTTGCAATTTCATTAAACGCGGTCAATAATTGCTATATATTGAACTATATATTGAAATGTTTAAATTAACAACTATTCCATATCCGCCTGAACTCGCCATTTGCCGTTGCGCTCGATTTGACTGTTATACTGTTGGCGATTGCTGGCATGGTGACCGGAATGGCGGAACTGGCCGAATTTGGACTACGTGATAGGAACGAGCGAACAAAACCGATCAGTTCCAGAAGTCGCTTATCCTAAAATAGGATGAGCGCGAGGAACTGTAGGATGAGGCTATATCATGCTGTGTTTACATGAACTGGCTGCTTTAATAGTACGGCGCCCTAGACATATTACGATGTTAGGTTACCTTTATTAGCATGTAAATAGTCTATGCTTTATAGGAGTGAACTTATACTGCAATAGAATTCACTTCTAACCAATTTAGCATGATAACATTCAATGCTTTCAAAGCGACAGTTTTCATGCTATAAAACCTAGATCCTTCGTTCCGTGTAGCCTTCTCTCTTTAACGCACGTACAGCTATATTTCTGGCTCTTATTATCTTATTATCTCGTGCACGCTTCTCAAAATGGGGAATTGCAATAAATGCAATGCCGAACTCGTTGGCGACGAGAAAATAAAATGTGTTGTTTGGGCACTTGCATTTCATGAAGATTGCAAACCTGAAAATGCAGCCACAACTGCATTGGGTGCATTTGTTTGCTGCGTTAATACACCTGCCGCTAAGAGCAAAAAAAGGAAGCTGAACTCAACTCTGCTCGCTCCGCCTCGTCTTCTCCGTTCCAATAGCGCTACTTCTGTAGAATCGGATACGTCCGATACGTGTGCCATACCTCCTGCGCTATAACTATATCTTGATAGACAAGAACAATTTAACGCGCAACAGAATGCGCGCTTTGAAGAAATAAATGGAAAGATGGATCGAATATTGAAGCTCGAGGAGCGAGTAGAAGACATAGAAGTTAGTGTAAAATCACTCCAAACTGATGTACAGTCCTTAAAGGCAGATCGAGCGACTATGGGCTATGACATTCGGAACTGCGATTTAATAATCACAGGGATTCCTCCGAAAGGCATGGAAGATTTGCCACAAATTTCACTCAAAATCGCCGATGTATTGAATGTGACGCTTCACATAGAAGACATTCTTTCTGCTTATCGGCTACAGCGCACAAATGGCACCGACTGATCTGCTTCCATGCTTGCGTCTTCGTCAACATCCCATAGGCACCCAGCAATACTGGTAAAACTCTCCAATCCCGACCTACGATTTGCCTTCATCAAAGGCATGAGAGCTAAGAAGATGCTATTTACCACCGACATTGATAACTCTTATGCGAAAAACCGCGTTTTTATCAATGAGCACTTACCATCTGCGACGCTTAACTTACTCAGAAAAGCACGTGCGTTAGTGAAGGACCATCCGCATAAGTATGTTTACACCTATCACGGCATTGTACGCTTTCGACCAACTAGCGGCGCTAACGCGATCGACATTACTTGCGAGGAAGATCTTCGAAGAATTAGCGATTGACGTTTGGCATGTGGCACTCTTAGTGTTCGCGAAAATAGTGAAACGGCTGCATCGACTTCCGGAAGCAACCAGGCTTTAATTAATTCAATAATTCCAGTAAACGCTAACTATATTAATCTAAAAGTATGTCATATTAATGTTTAATCTCTCGGCTCTGCTAATAAATTTTCTTTTTTTAAATCTTATTTCACCGAAAATTTTTATCATATTATTATTCTTGCTGAAACCTGGTTTAATACTAAAACTGTTGACTCCTATTTTTCTTTGCCTAACTATCACTTGATTTGCAATGACCGCAAGTATAAGCTGGGTGGAGGTGTTGCTATGTATATTCATACCGCTCTAAATTACAAAATCTTAGAAAAATCTGAATGCTCTTCCGTTAACCCCCTCGAGTTTATGCTTGTTGAAGTCGGTCACAGCGCTACTACGAACCTCAGAGTGCTACTTGCGGTTATCTATCGACCACCGAAGAAAGCTCTTCTCGAACTATTTGAATCTGTACTGCAAAAACATAGTTGTAATTATGATCGAATCATTATTATGGGTGATTTCAATGTTGACTTGAATCGTGCTAATTTTGAATCTGCATATTTGCAGCAGTTTGCCGTAGCCAATGCTCTTCAAATCGTGCCATTTCATCCTACTAATCATACGAACCGAACTGATACATGGATTGACCACTGCCTTGTCGATAGCCTTACAAATGTCCTAGGACATAGCCAAGCCAATCTAACTTTTATCTGTGGCCATGATCTGATAGATATCGAATGTAAGATTGGAACACCGAAAGCAAAGCCGACACAAATCACATGTAGAGGATCATGTTGGCCCCCATCTGTCAAATTATCTCTCGACAATTGAGGGGCGGATCGTAGAACCGGCCCTGTGGGATTATAGTTGGCCCCTGGATTTCTCCGGCTATAACTCAGCCAATTTTCAACCTTTTTACGTGTAATTTTAACTGAATACTTCTTATAGTATTCTGAGAATAATAATACAAACGAAAAAATATTTTAAAAAGATATAACATTGCTTTTTGCTTCTAATAAACAATGGTTTATAGATGGATACTTTCATTTGCTACGGGATCAATAATTCGATTACTAATATATACCTTAGACAACGGTTTCTTATATTTTCAAGGTCGCCGATTACGAATCTGATATCGAATTGTCAAAATTCAAAATGGCGGATCCAATATGGCGGACGAAAGTTATGAAACCAATCGGATTCGTTTGAAACGTTTTGCACGGGGGTTTTCAAGGTCGCCGATTACGAATCTGATATCGGATAGTCAAAATTCAAAATGGCGGATCTAATATGGCGAACGAAAGTTATGAAACCAATCGAATTCTTTTGAAATATAATGCACGGGGGTTTTCGAGGTTGCCGATTACGAATCTGATATTAGAATGTCAAAATTCAAAATGGCGGATCCAATATGGCGGACGAAAGTTATGAAACCAATCGGATTCGTTTGATACGTATTGCACGGAGGTTTTCGAGATCGTCGATTACGAATCTGATATCGGATAGTCAAAATTCAAAATGGCGGATCCAACATGGCCGACGAATTTTGTAAAATCAACTGGATTGCTCTAGAAACTTATTACTAGGGGTTTTTGGGGGTTGTTGATTACAAAAGAAAACTTCGAAAAACTATCATTAACAATGGTAATAACCATTAAAACTGGTATTTTTAAGCCAGTTCGCAAGACTGTCAGATTTTATTTTTGTTAAAAAAAGGCATGAAATAAAAAAGCCAGGTTAATAATATTATTACGTATATATTTTATAATTACAGTGAAATGTATAATAATTTGTACGTTCATATTTTACAATGACTACAACCATCAAATCATAACATTGAAGTTTTATTCACTGTCTGACGAAATCGGGCTATCATTAGGTGTTTTTGCATTTTCCAAAACTTTAAAGCATTCATTAAAGAATATTTTTCCTTCGGACGAAAGGAATTTCATCAAGCTTCTGAGATCGTTCATTTTTGCTTTTGTTAGCCCAACTAACGGCGGGCACTTTCTTTTAATATCTATGAGTTTTATTTTCGGCTTAAACATGAGATTCGTGCTACTGTTAACGACCGGTGGAAGACATTCGTTGAAAAATTGTCATCTGTCAGTATATAAAAATGAGCGTGTCGTGCAGGTTTCATGTTACAGATGAAGCACACTTCTACTTATCTAATCGTGAAACAATTACAACTCAAAAAGCACCCCAATTAGTGAGAGGCAATGAGGCTCACTTCAAAAAGTACCCCAATGGGATGAGAATCCTATCACGTCCATGTTGTTCATCCTGAGTAGCGCTAAGTAGGGTTTTAATATTCATTGTAAGATTCTTAATATATGAAAGAAAAATTTCTCCTGAAAATTCTGTACTTTTGTTATGTTTTTTGTCCTATTTACGCATTATTATTAGACATCAACAATGGCGATACGCTCAATTTTATGAACGGACCTAACGGTGTTTGAACATATTTTCCATGGACCGATAATGGAGCAAGCGGTAGCACGTTTTTATTCTTAACCCATTAACGTCAAATGTGCACATTTGCTCATCCCCACTTTCAACGCTGTATAGAAAAATCAAATCGGTCAGAAATGATCATGCAAACCATGTTTCACGATAGATTTTTTGATGAACTTTCAGAATCTGGGGTGAAATTTTCGAAAAAAAGATTGGTTCAGCCTCATTTTTGCAATTTTTGGGGAAAAAACGTGAAATTTTTCAGATTTTTCTTTGAAATGCAAAATTTTCACAGGGAATCCGTTGAGCTAGAGGTCTAAAACCTTCAGAAATCGTGCACAAACTATTTTTCCTTGAGAACCGTATCCCTACGAACATCAAAAATCAACTTGGCGAATCCAAAATGGCGGCCAAAAGTCAGAAAAAATAATGAATTAATGATTAATTTTTTTTCTCGAAAAGGAATCGCTTTATAAAAAAAAGTCAATTTACAGAAAGTGTTTAGAATCATCCAAATAATACGTGTGAATTTTTCCAGGACGTTTTGGAAAATTTTTAAATTTTTCCGGAAAATGGCCGGAACCAAAAAATCGACAGTGGCCCGAAACATCTTGGAAAAATTCACACGTATTCTTCGGATGATTCTAAGCATTTTTTGTTATATGAAACTTTTTCATCAAGCCAATCATTTTCGAATAAAAAAATTTTACTCTTGTTCAAAAAACTAAAAATGTGGGCTATAAGAAGATTCCTATCTTATCAGTCTTTTTAAATAAATATAATTTTGCATACTGACGAAGGCCAAATGAAAAGTAACATACGCTGCCTAATACATAAAAGTGGTGAACTATAACTCTGCTTCTACCAGAAACCAACGAGTGCGGACCCAAGAGCTCGTCATTTTTCCTGTAGTTTATGACTCCAAACCGCCCCTTAGTTTGTCCTTACTCCTGCACCAACTTATATTTCTGGTATAGTGAATTTTCTCACGTCTTCTTTCTTTTACACGGGATTCCCGAACAGTTTTTGCACACGTGTAAATTGCATTTTTTACATAATCGTCTTGTTCTCGTTGTACAATTTTCGATTTGACAAGAATGTTGAGTATGTCCTCGTTGAATTTCATGTTTGCCAATGACTGTGTTCGAACCTTTACTCAAATAATTTTCACTGATACTCAAAACAAATTCTTTCGTTCCTTTTTTTTTTTCTGTGTTTGGAAGTGCTTCATTATATAAGACAGTGGGGTTTGTAACCGCTGCTTGCACCAATCTTATCATGATTATCCATGTCCATTTTTTCGAATGTATGTTTGGCCGCACTTGGTTTGCATGTTGATCATGCAAATCAACACCTCCCATGAACTTGTTGTAATTGCAGAAAGCATTTGGAAATAGTATTGTTCTCTTACTTTTCGATTCTTTATCATAACAGCTCACATTAGACATTGGAGTGACTCCTGAAGCCGTCGAAAGGATAGATACAGGTTTGGAATCCATTACAGTAATGAAGTTTATCCCACTCAAGTTATCGTGTTTTGCTAACCAGGTCCCCCGTTTCGCTTTTTTATTGATATCGTTTGTCGCTTTTATTATATTACTTCTTACTGTACCAGTGGCCCGAAGACCAATGTTTTTCAAATGAAGCAATAGATCTGGACAGCAAAATAAATTATCAAAATAACAATGATATTCATTTAGTTTCCTCGGAGTGCAGTGATATAATAGGGGTTGTAGCATTTGTAAAACGACACGTGAACCAAGAGCAATATTTGGTAGTAGAATATCCTTTGCATTCTTTCCACAATAAATCTCGAAATGAAATAAAAAACCACCGTAGGAACATAAAGCCCATAATTTGATACCAAACCGTATAGGTTTCCCTTTGATGAACTGTTTTAAAACGCATATACCGTTGTAGTTAGCCATCATTTCATCTATGGACAGTGCAGTCAAGAAAAACTTGAATCTCTTGATATTATTATTGAAAATATCAACTATTCTCCGAACTCTCCAGATTCTATCCTCCTTGTTTTCTTCTTCTGACTTAGAATACTTCAAGTTAGATTTTATTTCCTCAAACTCAGTTCTTCCTATTGCAGATACAACCGGATCAGCACGTAAGAGAGAATTAGTAGACCAATAGTCTCTTTGAGAATGCCTCGTATTATAAGAAGAAAATAACAAAAATACTTAGAAAGACATCAAATCGATCGCAAGTAAGTTGATAACCATTAGATTCGGTACATTCTATAATGACTTGCTTCAAATAATCAGAAAAGAAATACTCAAATAGTTCAGTTGGCGTGCTAGATAAAATAATTTTTTTATCTTTCTCAGATAATAAGTTTCTATTAGCTACATCGTCAGGATACTGCATTTCTCAATCAACCCAATTGTAATGATGATCATCTTCCAATGTTTTTTCAGATAAGCGTATTGATCAAACATTTTTGCATATGATATTTTGGAAGACGAAAAATTGCAATCTATGATGTCATCTTCAGAACTCTCATCATCCGATGATCCTACATCACGCTCGCCACTTTCCTCATCGTCATCATAGGTATCAGACTCACCCGATTCTTCGGGATTGGGAAGATAAATAGCTTCATTGTACTGATCGTTTTCGGTAGTTTCAACGAGTCCACCGTAAACTTCCTTACACTTTCTAGAATTACTACTTATTCTAAGCATATTTATTCTATCTCGAGAAT
Organism: Trichopria drosophilae; assembly: GCA_030407085.1. NCBI lineage: Eukaryota > Metazoa > Arthropoda > Insecta > Hymenoptera > Diapriidae > Trichopria > Trichopria drosophilae. The sequence goes on from CM059584.1 coordinate 69,397,148, forward strand.
TATGAAGACTGGAATAAAAGTAATGAAGTAACAGAGCGAAACTACCACATTGAATTTGTAAAACGAAAACAAAAAAAAATTGACAAGTGAAAACAATGAGAATGAAAAGTGAGGAATTTCAACTATGGATTTATCAGATATGAGAGAAATTTTGAGCGAATATAGTATGGACATCAAGCAACCCGTTCCTACGGAGGTATCCACGTACAAATCCGCTGCGTTTTGAGCGAATAATGTATGAGTCGATGGTATAATATGACGGGCTATATCCGCGGCCGCGGAAAAAGAGTATGAAAACAAACAAATCGCATAAGTAAGAGCCCGCGAGTTTTCGGATGAAGGTGACCCACCATATAAACGCTAGACATTGCTCTCCGTGTATAATTCTTGATTGAAATATATTATATATTAATGCGAGTTATGCAAACGTTTGTAATGCGTAACAGGATACGCATTATTATTTACATATTTTTTTACACAAAAATGATTCGCTTGATGAAAAAGTTTCATAGAACAAAAAATGCTTAGAATCATCCAAAGAATACGTGTGAATTTTTCCAAGATGTTTCGGGCCACTGTCGATTTTTTGGTTCTGGCCATTTTCTGGAAAAATTTAAAAATTTCCCAAAACGTCCTGGAAAAATTCACACGTATTCTTTGGTTCAATGTATGATCCTAAACACTTTTTGTAAAGTGACTTTTTTTTTATAAAGCGATTCTTTTTCGAGAAAAAATTTAATCATTAATTCATTATTTTTTCTGACTTTCGGGCGTCATTTTGGATTCGCCAAGTTGATTTTTGATGTTCGTAGGGGTACGGTTTTCAAGGAAAAATAGTTTGTGCACGATTTCTGAAGGTTTTAGACCTCTAGCTCAACGGATTCCCTGTGAAAATTTTGCATTTCAAAACAAAATTTGAAAAATTTCACGTTTTTTTCCCCAAAAATTGCAAAAATGAGGCTGAAACAATCTTTTTTTTCGAAATTTTCACCCCAGATTCTGAAAGTTCAGCAAAAAATCTATCAGAAAACATGGTTTGCATGATCATTTCTGACCGATTGGGTTTTTCTATACAGCGTTGAAAGTTGGCATGAGCAAATGTGCACATTTGACGTTAATGGGTTAAAACATAAAAAATTGTTTGTTAATGTTAATGTGTAAAAGTTTCTATTTGTAATATATATGCTCAACATTTTCCTCTTGTTTTACTAACTGAAAGATGACGTCGCTGAAACCTGATAAATAACGATGTCTTTGTTCAGAAAAAAAATTCTTGACGCGTTCACACCGTTTTAACGCAGACCAAACTTATTGGAAAACTTTCCTTTTTATATTGTCTAATTATTTGTAGCGGTTAAGTGGTATTCCTTATTGTAAGAGAGAGAGAGAGAGAGAGAGAGAGAGAGAGAGAGAGAGAGAGAGAGAGAGAGAGAGCGAGAAGAAAGAAGATATGACGTAGCGGTGGACGAGCTGTTTTGCTGGGACTTGATGTTGCGCTTGACGTCATAAGATGGCTGCTCTGCCCAAAGACGCTGCATCGTTTTCAGACAGATAGACTTAAGAGCGCTTTCGATAAAGACGTCGCGTTGCTCTTTATTAGTAGAGGGGCTAGGAGTGTTCTGGCCCTCCCCACTCTACCTCCCATCGATGATAGTGTGATGGAAAAATTACGCAAGTGGGCCGTCAGAAGGTCAGGAGTGAAAGGAGGTTATTATAAACAATTTCATATATTGTTATTACAAATTTCGAAAGCTGTGAAGGTCGAAAAACATAGGTAATTTAATGCGTTACATTGTCGAATGAAAAATGGAAGGTAAAGGTCAACTAATATTTCTTATTTCATTAGATATTGTTATTAATAAAATGTTTTTACATTATCATTGAAAACGTCATCTTTCTAATGCTTGATCTTACAAAATTCCATCAGAGAGATTGAAGTGTTGACCGTTACACATTAGTATTGCCATGTGTCGAAAATCAAATTTCAAAAGTCGCCTTCATTAAAGGTCAGATATTGCTACATTATAGTCGCTTATGGAAATACATCGTAATCTAGGAACCGTATTGAGAGTGAAAGTAAAATGACCTTTTCCTCGTGCGTCTTACTACCATCTCTCTCACTCTCGCATTCTCTTAGTTAGATCCATTAACATTAGCAGTATACCGTTTTCATGATCGTCGATTATGCGTCGATCACTTATTCACCGTACATTTGTTTTCCCGAAACTGCATACAAGATTAATGCTGTAGCGTTATGCATATATCTTTCGATCTTTTAAATGTGCCCTGTTGGGAAATCTCTCTTTCAATATGCCGTTACCGACCTAATTCGGATGTTACATATCTTTTTTTTTTTTTGATGAATTGAAAGCGTAGATTTCCATTAGTCTAAATACCAGCTTGAAGCGTAATCTCGTATATCGACGACCTACTTTTTAAATCTCACACAAATTTTAAAAACCTACAATCAGGGCGTTGACCTCTCCCTTGTCATGATGTAAGTTCGACGCATTTTTGATTTGCTGTTTAGTACGCGGGCTTATAATTCAAGACTCTCTCATTGGGAAATCTGACCGTCACTAATGAGGTCATTAAGATGACGCAAGACTTCGTGGACGGTCCCATTAAGTTTTCGAAGATTAATGCTGTAGCGTTATGCATATATCTTTCGATCTATTAAATGCCCCTGTTGGGAAATCTCACCTTCAATATGATATACCGTTACCGACGTATTTCAGAACTTACTTACTTGTCTTTTTTGATGAATTGAAAGTTTAGATTTCCTCCAACCTACGTCACAATTAGTCTAAATACCAGTTTATTTACCGTACATTTGTTTTCCCGAAACTTTCGAAAGTGTATACAGGTCCAGACGCGTTTAAAAGGTCATTGCACCATTTCTTAAAAACATTTTCTCTTTCCCAAATTTCGGCAATCCGTGACGTAATAGAAAGGAGGCAGCCTAATTCAAATATTTCTAAATCGTCGTTTCAAAGGAATGTCGTGTTCCTGTGTCTATGTGATATCTGGAGTGGCTACAATTTATCTTTAAAATATGAATGCAATATAGAGAGTGCGAGTAGATATATTACAAAATACAATAATCAAAAATAAAACACGACGCTTTGAAGGGTACATATTGAATGTTGTGAGGAATTAAATGTGAGATAAGGAATTAGATACTTACCGATCTACATTAAACAATATGTTTATTATGAATCTAGTCGACAGTAAACTTATGACCTATAAAGAATCATATTAATAACTGTGATAGGCGTGGGTAAGAAATTTCAGACACTGGCAATGGTACTGATCTCAATTTGTTGCGTTCGCACCTTTGGTCAAGATGAAATTAAAGAAGCATTATTATCTCCAGTAACGTGAATGCATTCAGATTTAAGAAAATATACAACATATTGTAAAGGGGTTTCAAAGCTCCGACGTACTAGATGCCTACAGTTAATGAGGGTCTTGCCCGTCAATTTTGACGCACATTTTAGTCTAAACGTGATAATGAAAATAGTGACATGCAGCCTGCAAATATTGAAAAATGTACGTGTTATAATATGCAGAAATTATGTAATTGAAATGAATGATAGAGATACGTGTGTTAAATGAATCATTTAATTGCACATTCATATACTTTTGTCACCAACATTTCCAAAACACCGCAATTAGGCGAAAATATTAGACGAATAGAAAAGTACAGTTTTAATGTTTCGTAATGTAAAGAGAGTGCTTAATTTAGCTCCAAACGCCTTTGAACTTGAATCGTTTAAATTTGGGGGGGGGGGGGGGGGGGAAGCAGGTAAATACGAAACGTGGGTCTCTCAAAATGCATCAATGTCAAGGTACATTTCGAAATACATGTCAATTATAGAAACGCTTAATATCTATCTAAATAAGTAAATAAACTTGAAATATAATATAACTTTATTAAAAACTGTCTGCATGTACATGATATTTTTATACATTCCATAAATTTAAATAGTAATTTCACAATTATAACATTCACATATATTCACATACTTTAAAATTTATTTGATGTTGTATATAATTACATATAATACACACATTATTTGTCGATGTCCATAATATCCTTATGTCCCCACGGTAGAGTGTCTGTACTACCAGCCATTAAGTATCGCTTATCATCGTGGGGACTTAGAGCAATTTTTTTCTCACATACGGTGTATACGTTGTGTAATTTTGAACGAATACATCTTTGCTCGCGCGTAACTGTAGACGTATTTTGAAGGCAGTTCAGATAGTCGTCGAAAGTGATTGTTTTTCGGACGACGACTTCTTTCACACCTTTCGCTCTCTTCTTCTCACCTTCGCCTAACACACGCAACGCATACATTTTTGACCTGAGTCCGACAAACTCGGTCATTATTTTTCCACTACATTCATCCTTCATTAACCCTAAAACTTTTTTATTGACTAGTGGCATACCGTACTCATTATTTTTAGAATAATCGCTCGTATCGTACATATTAATATCGCGTTTCATACAATCATATACATCATCACACTTAAATTCATAAATTAAACTATCGGTATCGGTATATAACAATTTCGCCTTTTCTTTAAATTTTTCTAAAACATAATCGTAATGGAACTCGTACAATTTAGTCTTAGAAATATCTTAATTTTTCCTCATTTGGAAAGTGGGACATTAAAATTTGTTTTTTTTTCATTACTTAAATAAGACGCCAAGTTTTCGAGAGAGCAGTTTAAAAATCTAAGAGAATCTAAAAATGTAAGCTTAATTTTTGTCTCTTGTACACGCTTTATAATGGATATATATTTTTCCATATTGCAAGGAATGACTTTCACGTCTCCCTCGAAACAATTGGTAACTTCGCGAATTAAAAAATGAGCGTCGTAGCCACTTAAATTATGAAATATCGGAATATTAAAAGTAAATTTATAATTAATATTGCAACTATTATGCGCAGCACCTCGAAATTGACCAGTGAGATGATCGTGACCCCTGACTGCAACATCTTTGTCGGTAAACGAGCCCCCGCAGATGTGGCACATCGTAGCCGAACGAAATGCATTCTCTTCTCTCGGAGTCAAGTTCATCGGCTTCGTGTCTAGCAAAATCTGACAAACAAAAGTCATCCACTATTAATTAAGATTGACGAATAATTGAAAATATAAAATGTATTTATATTAGTTTAAGTTTAATTTGTATTACTTATTTTTTAAATTATGTATAATCGTTATGATGTAAAAAAAAAGAATAAATAATCTAATCATTTATATAAAGTGAGTGTTTACCTGATTGACTTCCTCGGACAACTCCTTCAATTCCTCAGCGTACCAGGAAACTGAGTTGGACCCTCGATGTGAGCGGTATCGGGACAACGATGAGTCGTGATTACAATGCAGGTAGTATCCTACACTATAAATCTTGTGTTGCTCGTAGGCGGTTTTTGGGGCTGTCTCCAATTCAACTTTCCCGAGAAGACACTCAGTGTCGGCATATATTATGAAAGGAACCTGCATCGCACGACCGAAACTTTTAAATTTTAAAGTGTTTTGTTCCGGTACTTTAACTGCACATTCATTCATTTTACAGCAATTGATTTTATGAGCACACAATTTCTCATCGCTATGAAAATAGTGAAGACATCGATGACAGACATGTTTCCCCCCCCCCTTTTTTTTCTGCTGCACTGTGCACCCACTAGCCGAGATAGATTCTTAATCCAACAATAATGATAATTATAATTGTTGTAAATAAGTGCGCCTGATTTAGTCATCGAAAAGACTTTGGTCACGTTTTATGTGGCATTAGTTTTACAGTCGAAAAACTCATCTTGTATTATATGTACTTGATCGTCGTTTGTCGTATTTCACTGTCGATCATTCAAATACGACACAAAGGCTCTTCTAATACTGCTGTCATTCTCCTCGACTTCAATCTCATCGGACACCAAAGAAGAAGATGGGCATAGCACTTTATTTTGTTTTTTCGACACGAGAAGCAGGTTTACGTGGCGCTCCTTTTCATCGATGGTTAAGTGGACGGGTAGTACTTCTTTCTTTTCATCGGGTACGATGAACACATTCACCGAAATGTCATTTTGTTTTCCAAACTTCGGTATATCTTTGAGTGCAATCGGGAAACTGATGCCGTCAAATTTAAGATGTTGTGCATAATCCGGATAAGATACTGGTCTGTCTAAATGTTTAGTATTAAATGGAAATAATGCAGACATTATCGCCCAAGCGAAGCAGTCATCCCCAAATACTTTTACATTGATCACGGCCTTTTTATCTTTGATCCACTTTGGCAAATCTATCCACGATCCGGCACGCATTGGGTTGTACTTTGCTATTTGTATAGCGAGTGAATTTATGGCGGATGACGTCCAACCACTGCCCCGTTCTTGAAATTCTTCAAGTTGAGGTAGAATGACACTCTTTACTTTGTCATCATACCACTCATTTAAATTGGTAGTCTCGCACAATTGTTCGTATTTATTTGAAAAGAATTTGTTATCATCCTCCTGCATACCGAGTGCAAATTGCCGAGAAAATACCGTGCACACCTTGACACAGCGGTATTCCTTTACTACCTCACGCACATAGTTAATGATGGTAGTTTTTGCCGCTTCGAAAAACATTGCGGGGTCCAAATATTTTAAATTCACAACCAGTCCAGTACGAAGGCGATTGTTGAAGGCGGATTGAACGTTTTCCTCGAGAACTAGATTTCCTTGAGGTGCTTTACCCTTCTTCTGCATTAATCTGTCAGCAGCTGTAACTTTCTGTATCGTGATCCGATGAATGCTCGTCTCCAATGATAACTTCACTCCATTTGGAATGTGAGGATTGGTCCTTAAGAATGAGTTGATTTTCTCAATCTTTTCGGTGGCTTCGCGAATGAATTTGGAAAACTGATCCGCAGTAGCGTCTTCTTCAAGAGTATTGTAAATCCTCTTCAAGGCCTCCTCCCATGAGGAAAAAATTTTCTTAACATCTACCATATTGATGTAGAAATACAATATTTGAAATATAGCTGCGTACGTGCTGTCAAATACTGTCTTCCATTTGTCCAAGCACACGGAATTTATACACAGTCCATCTTGAAGAGGGAAAGAAAACGGTATCCACATAGACACAGGCACGCGACATTCCTTTGAAACGATGATTTAGAAATATTTTATTTAGGCTGCCTCCTTTCTATTACGTCACGGATTGCCGAAATTTGGGAAAGAGAAAATGTTTTTAAGAAATGGTGCAATGACCTTTTAAACGCGTCTGGACCTGTATACATTTTCGAAAGTTTCGGGAAAACAAATGTACGGTAAATAAGTGATCGATGGATAATCAACGGGAAATATAGATGCTAGATGGAACAAATTTTGTAATGGGGCTAGACACCTTCAAACTGGTATTTAGACTAATTGTGACGTAGGTTGGAGGAAATCTAAACTTTCAATTCATCAAAAAAGATAAGTAAGTAAGTTCTGAAATACGTCGGTAACGGTATATCATATTGAAGGTGAGATTTCCCAACAGGGCATTTAATAGATCGAAAGATATATGCATAACCCTACAGCATTAATCTTCGAAAACTTAATGGGACCGTCCACGAAGTCTTGCGTCATCTTAATGACCTCATTAGTGACGGTCAGATTTCCCAATGAGAGAGTCTTGAATTATAAGCCCGCGTACTAAACAGCAAATCAAAAATGCGTCGAACTTACATCATGACAAGGGAGAGGTCAACGCCCTGATTGTAGGTTTTTAAAATTTGTGTGAGATTTAAAAAGTAGGTCGTCGATATACGAGATTACGCTTCAAGCTGGTATTTAGACTAATGGAAATCTACGCTTTCAATTCATCAAAAAAAAAAGATATGTAACATCCGAATTAGGTCGGTAACGGCATATTGAAAGAGAGATTTCTCAACAGGGCACATTTAAAAGATCGAAAGATATATGCATAACGCTACAGCATTAATCTTGTATGCAGTTTCGGGAAAACAAATGTACGGTGAATAAGTGATCGACGCATAATCGACGATCATGAAAACGGTATACTGCTAATGTTAATGTATCTAACTAAGAGAATGCGAGAGTGAGAGAGATGGTAGTAAGACGCACGAGGAAAAGGTCATTTTACTTTCACTCTCAATACGGTTCCTAGATTACGATGTATTTCCATAAGCGACTATAATGTAGCAATATCTGACCTTTAATGAAGGCGACTTTTGAAATTTGATTTTCGACACATGGCAATACTAATGTGTAACGGTCAACACTTCAATCTCTCTGATTGAATTTTGTAAGATCAAGCATTAGAAAGATGACGTTTTCAATGATAATGTAAAAACATTTTATTAATAACAATATCTAATGAAATAAGAAATATTGGTTGACCTTTACCTTCCCTTTTTCATTCGACAAAGTAACGCATTAAATTACCTATGTTTTTCGACCTTCACAGCTTTCGAAATTTGTAATAACAATATATGAAATTGTTTATAATAACCTCCTTTCACTCCTGACCTTCTGACGGCCCACTTGCGTAATTTTTCCATCACACTATCATCGATGGGAGGTAGAGTGGGGAGGGCCAGAACACTACTAGCCCCTCTACTTTTATTAAATATAAATAGATCTGTGCAAAATCTCGGAGTGATCTGTCTCAATTCAGTGATCACCCGGAAGAACATCAAATTCGTGGTCAATTCCGAAATATTGGATGGAATTCTAAGAAATCAATCTCATCAAATGACCAAGGAATGGGACGATTTCGCATCTGTCGATGAATAGCTTCACTCGCCATGGATCTCCAATATTGTCCGTCGTTATATCGTCAAATTAGAAAAATGGTAACGCTTGAATACCGAAAAAGAGTCAGTCGAGTTCGCCAATTTGTAAACGAGATTTGGATTTTCGAACTCACACTCGAAAAAATTGTCAATCTGGACAATGAAGATTCATACATTATCGTCTCTACAAAATGGCCGACGAGGCGATTAACGACATCGTGACGGGAGCTTGCTAAGTAAGCATTCTACGTAGATTGTCTCGATTCAAATAATAATGTTATAATTTGCGTATTCTTATTGTTGTAATGCTATTTTGTAATTTAATATACGATTTAACCTGATCATTTAATCACGCAGTGAATCTTCTAACTTACCATGTTCTTAAATATAAATTTATGATAACGATTTGAATTTTAGTGAATAGTTATAAGGGTAGCTTTAATCTAAAAGATCAAAATATTAAAAATCGTTACATATGATAAAAAAAATTAGAATTTTGAAAATCAAGTGTTTCTTTTTTTTTTTTAAATGACCGCCATTTTGTTAATTTTCAAAATTTTGTAAAATTTCAAAATGGCCATGAAAGAACATTTAAAACACTACGAAATTAAGAAAATAGGTAAAATGTTAAAATATCGATTTTTAACGGAAATAGATAGATTTGAAAATAATTTCCTACCTGTTTCGGACAAAAATGAAATCACCGGCGAGAGATTTTGTGCAAAACAAAAAAATACGTATCTCTTAATTTACGTAAAAGAACAATAAAAATCATATAAAACATGATTTTAAATTTGAAACTTTTTCATTGCAGGATTTGAAATGGGATTCGTCAGGTGGATAATTGCAAAACCTTACAAAATTATGTCCAATACCCAGATATAACTTAAAAAAATTGTGATAAGACAAATTTTGAAAGAAATTTTTTATTTTGTGCCTTGAATCGCGACGCTCTTGAGTTTCTAAATATTAATCGACAAAAATAATGTAAATTCATAATTATTATTTGTAAAGGAACAGACTTTGCAGATAGATAAAATTATAAACGTATTCTTCAAAACGTGCAAGTAATGAAGACACTTCTTATGCACTATTTGACATTATTTATTACAAGTATTTTTATTTGTTGGTAAAGAATAATTTAAAATTTGTTTATAATATTGTGGATTTACATTGCATTTTCACTGACAACTGTCGATAAATATTTTAAAAAAAAGTCACGCAACAAATTTCAAGTGAATGTTGATGGCAAATAAAGAAAGAACAATTGGATACCCGGCCAGAGAATTATAAGAAGTCCATTTACAGAAAAAAACGATATCCATGTAAATATGCATATTATTGATTATTATTTCACATTAGTATTTCATAATTATTTCAACATTACTTCCAAAGAAATATTTCAGTTGAACATATTCTAGACAATGCAGTACAAATTCAATATTAACTGTTGAAATTTAGTATTTATTAATAACAAGACTTTTCCGAAGAGTCAAAGACTGTCAAATTTGATTATTAAAATTGTCACTTTTCTTAAAATTTTTAATAATTTTCAACGCCGACTTTTTTGTGTATATTTTGTAACCAATCGATTTCTCGCATGCATTTTAAAAAAAATATATGCGGAATCCATAAATGTAAAATGATGCAGGCAGACCGATGGTATGTTAAGAATTAACTTCAAGATGCAATATTCTACTTGAAAAATAAAGGAATACGTGTTTGTTTACATTTTTATAAACAATTTTTTTTTCATTGTTTAGCAAAATTTATTACAAATTTTTGTAAGTTTCTTATTCAGATGCTCTGAATTTACTTACTTTTTAACCATTCACTCGTGCCCTGGATTTTTTTCTTGCATTTTTCATACTTTTTAAAAATATTACGAAATATGAATTTTAAATGGATTCGACTTATAAGTGGTGAAAAAAGAAAAATTCTAAAGTGATAAACAATATGAATGTTTAATTGTTCGACACGCTATCATTTTGTAGGTCGAAAATGGTAAAGAAACACAAATAAAGGGGTCAAAATAAATTTGGTGATTCCCTTTAAACTTCTGAATGGATATTTATACATTCCACTATTGGTTTTGGGTTTTAGCTTTGGTTTTTACATCTTGGCTCTACTTTTCACAACTACTTTTATCAACAGATCTATTTTTACAATGAGAAAGAAAGAATATTTTATTTGTATTTTGCATGTAAAATGGAGGTATTTCTTACTTATTTCTGCCAGTAAAGCTTCATACTATACAGATAAAAAAACGCAGGGATGTATTGGTTTGGAACTTAATTACTTTTAATCCCATGATTCGTGCTACATAATGGAAAATTCGTTAGTAGCCTAGAATCTGAATCTATTTCAGACAAATGCGATATAACTATTAGAAAATAATAGATATCCATATCGTGGAAACTTAGTCATATAACTAATTTTCAACATTATTACCGATTTCAGTTAATCTATAACCAAGAATCTATACATCAATATGTATAGATTCTTTTTTAAACTAGTTATTCCAGGCTCCAGGTATAGTGATGCAAAACTTCACGCTATCAAACTACAAGGGTTAACTAGGAAAAATATGTCCAAAAAATAGGTTTTTCTGAAATAGCTCCAAAAATATCATATTAAACAAAAAAAGAAATTCACGAAAATTGTATTTGGGGAATTTCTACGTACACACAATTTCGACTTTTAACATAGCTTAGTAGATGTTCTATGGGCAAACGGCCTGGTAAATGTTTTAGTGCATGTCCGTATGTCTCATCGGCCTTACGCGTGCTACACACGCGCACATACACACACATGCAGATTGGAAAGTGGTGGAAAGCGAGAGAGCTCGCTGTCGTGAGATAATGGTGGGGTGATCCCACAGAGGTGAAAGGAATCAATTCAGGTAGATAAAGTGGAGGTGCGTGTGAAGAAAATCGCTAGAAGAAAGGGGTAAAGACTCGCTGGGGGGTGGAAGATTTTAGTGTAATGGGATAAGATAATCGCGGGTTTGGTAGGGGTAGGTGGAAAGAGGTGGACGATAAGAGAATTTTTGGAAGGAGGAGGAACTTGCTGTGGTTAGATGCTGGTGGGAAGAGCTTGCGGAGGTTGAAGAGGTTAAGTATTGAGGGTGAGGGGTGAGGGAATTCACGAATAGTGATAAGAAGATGTCCGGTAGGTGTAATGAGACAGGGTAACAGGAGAGATAAGGGTGAGAGGAATAAAGGCTCATGGAGGGGGGGGGGGGGATTCCCGGGGGGGGATATGAAAGTCACGGGGTGAAAGTGTTAAATGTTAACGGGTAAAGAAGGGAGGGGTGTGTAAAATATATAGAATACGTATATGCTTACTTTGAAATGTTTAACGAAGTACTACTTTCTATATAAACAATTATTTATAAACAATTATTCTTTGTCTTTCTTACGTCTTATATTAATTGTAAATAATATTATACTCTTTGACATAATCAATCATTTATTTATTTAAACATTTATAAACTTATTCATATAATCCTACTTCATTTATCTCTATAAACAATTAGTTACAAAGTATCACTCATTTTTCTTTACATTTCTTTTTCCCATGTGTTATCAATTAACTCATTGGTATTATTATACTTCTTTTATCTGTTCAACCATTTCTACTTTTTAAATCCATATTGTACCAGCTATTTAGTATTTATCTCGTATTATTGTTTGTGACCCCCAAAAACTTAACCCCAAAATTCCTTCACCGTCGTCGCCGCTCGCAACCGCCCGCAACCGAAATACAAAACCAACCGAATCCCTGGGGTCACAAAACCTTACGACGCGCAAGATGTTAATAAGGGCGCCAGGCATGCCGAAGCATACCGAATTTATAGGCGCGCCGCAAGGTCATGGTGTGCCCGCTATGCTCAGCCCTGAGATCCCCTCGGCACGGGAGAGGGTGGTATTCGTGCGCACAAACAATAACTAAAGATCGGAACAACGAAAAATAACGATTGCAGCCGGCGAGGACGGGGTACTTCATTTAAACGCGGCGCCACGGGATTAGATACCAGGTGCCTCCTTTCGGTACTTACATATTCACAACGCGAATTTTTGACAATACGAACTTTATCGAACAAGGATTTCACTTTAACGAAAGCTATACGGAGTGATTAAACGAAGAGTTCATTTCCCGGATTCGGCGCGGCACGAGTTCATAACAAAAATAATTTTGGGTTGCCCCTACTGGCCGAGAGACCTTTTGCAAAATAAAATATAAAGAAAACCCCGGGTTACACCTCCACAGCGGATGTCCGTAGCCTGTCACACAGTGGCCTGATAACCTCTAACGTAACAGAAATACAAAACAATACCCGCTGACACCTTTCGGTGCCCGTAGCCTAGGATCTTAGATTCGCGGGTGTCACCGAGAGACAAAGGTAGGATTAGTGAAATCGATCTGATTGCCGTTCTAAAAAAAAACATCAACCCCAGTAGTTTCAATGCCTATTTAATCGGATAAATGTCCTCTGTAAATATCATCCCCTCACCTATGGCTAACTAACGATAATCCCGCTTACTAATCAGGCTAACGACATCCATTTCTCGGTAACAAAGGTCTGAGGACAATTCTTTTATAACATAATTCTTAACGATATCCAATTGAGTTGTGAAACCTAATGATAAACAAATCCGGTGTGAAGTGATTCTAACGAGACCCAAGGTCATTGTTGTTAAATTTTAGCGATATCCGTTATCTTTTGTCACACATCTAACGATTTTACCGTTGCTAATTAACTTCAACGAGAACCAATTACTTGTCTTAAAATGCAACGATATCCATTTTCCCTTGTCGTGAATCTAACGATATAACTTTGGTTAATGAATTGCAAGTAGAACCAATTTCTTGTTTTAAAAATGTAACGCTATCCATTTTCCCTGGTCATGAATCTAACGACATTACTTTTGTTAATTAATTTTAACGAGAACCAATTTCTTGTTCAAAAGTAACGGTATCCATTTTCCTTTATCACAAATTTAATGATATTAATGTTGTTTAATTAATATTAACGAGTTCCAATTTCTTGTTCTAAAAGTAACGGTATCATTTTCCTTTATCACAAATTTAACGATATTAATGTTGTTTAATTAATACTAACGACTTCCAATTTCTTGTTCTAAAAGTAACGGTACCCTTTTGATTACAAATTTAACGATACTACATTTTCCGTTTCCTCACGGTTTATGAACGATATGCTAACCAGGACGAAGCCTCACTTCGTCCTACAAACCCGACAACAAACGAATTTTCCTAAACGACGAAAAATTTCCGAAACCCAAAGTCACTCCGATCAAGAACATGAGCGAGAAAACGATCACGAATTACGGAAGGGTATTCTGCCGGATAATTTTGTTAAAGTCCAAAATAATCGCGAACCTTCCGTAATCCATCGTACCTTTATCCTCCAAGGATGCCCACCTGCCAGAGTCCAGAGTTCCTTCCGCTGCCACTGCACGAACGAGAATGGACGCTCGGCGCGGCGTTGCTTTACCAGACCCACCGAGTCCCCTTCTCCACGGTTCAGGAGCGGCGGTCGCTAATTGGTTTCCATAAGTCACGCGACTCCTGCAACTCAAGCGGACGACTACTTCCCCTACTTTTCTCCTCTGTCGAACACGTTCTCGATCCTTCTCTCACCTTCCAGAAGCACTAACTTCGTAAACACCCATTGTTGCGCCGTGTTTACAGACTTACCGTAGCCGACCTTGTTTATCATAACATACGCGTTAACCCAGCCCGAAAGATAACAACCCATTTCAGAATAAAGCATGTTTGGAGAACCAGAGTAAATATTACTTCGATCTCATAATTTCAGATAACCTTTTCAGTTCAATATTTCTCTTTCTTTTTCTAATTGATAATATCATTGTTCTAATCGGTACAATAATAAATTCAAATGAAACTTGTTGACAATAAAACAATAAATAGGATAGAAGTTCCATTTTCCCCCGCACTTCCCTAACACATTCATACTTGACCGATTCCATTCAAAATCGGGCAGGGGTACTATGTTGACTTCTCAAAAATTATTTTCCATGAAATATGTTGTTCTTTAGGGCAAATAAGGTGACCCGTATTTTTTCGTTTCACGGAATTCGTTTTTCTTTTAAGTTCTGAGCAATTTAAAATTCACGCGTAAATCTGCCAATTCCAAAAAATATGGAATAAAATTTTTTTAAAATGCTATATTTTCTACGGTTATTAATATTTTACTATTGTTGCTCGTTCATATGTAGTGTTATTGGTACTTTATCGATATCCAATAATAATATTGACAAAAATTGAAAAAAAAAAACAAAATGGCGGCCATTTTTCGAAAAAAATTAAAAGTTAATTTTCTCAAAAACATCAGTTTTTTTTCTTCAATTTTTTTTTATAGATTACTGGTAATATTAGTCACAAACTCTGAGTAGTCACATAGGCGCTAAACGAAGGTACTTGCCTGTAGAATTTTTTTACTGTTTTTCAATTTGAAGTACAAGTTTCGTCGAGGTGGGACATATTTTATTTTATCTAAATCATTTAACAAAGGGAAATATGTCGAAAACCTAACATTCAATGACCTGATATTTTAAAAACCTGACACTCAAAAAACCGACATTTAAAAAACCGACAATTTAAAAAACAAGCAATTTCTCGACTTTCGACGCATCGATTTTTTAGTTTTTTTTTTTTTAAGTTGTCGAGATTTTGAAGAGTGATTTTTGCATGTCGGGTTTTTGAGGTGTCGGATTTTTGGCGTATTTAATAAATTTTTACAATATTTTTGTCTCAAATATGTTCTTGATATGATATTTTTCAATTCACTAGTGACGTTCTAATTTAGAATTTGACGCAATTCACGGCATGCGATTGTTTTATGTAGTTAATTTGGCGGCCACAAGGAGCCAATGCGACTGCAACTCGGCGCGATGCGCTCGCTATAGAAATGCATTATCGTTTGGTACATATATTTGGGGATTCTTCCTGTTATGCATCTAGGAAAATGCGCTTCGGCCCATATATGCAGTTAATTGTGTTTCGAAAGTCAAAAAATGAAAACTCTAGTGTAATGTAAGACGTTCTCTTTCATTAAAACGGATCAATTTAGTTCTTTTGCACTTACATCTTTGCGCTGTGAACTCTGTGAATTTAATTAATGTTAATGACACACGTCCCATTTCAGAATTGATACTTTTTATAATCGCTCTATTTTACTCTAAAATATGTGCGATCATAATAAGAGTCTTTCCCTTCCTCAGCGAATCAGGTGTCCCGATTTTGGATTAATTCATAAAAAGGCAATATATAATATTGGCAAAAATAACAATTTTAAACAATTGCAAGATTTAGCTATCCTGTTACAACCTCATTTTCCTGACAAGAATATTAGGTCAGAACATTTTGTTTGCAAAAATTGTTATTCTCGATTTACTTCACTATTTCTCGTACCCTCAAATATAGCAATACCGCAGGATATTGTTTTGGAAGATGACAGCATTCATGATATTTATGAAACTGATGAGGATATTGCGGATATTGACAACATCGATAATCATCCTTCTTTTCAACCGGATAAAATGAACGAAAACCTTTCCAAATTTAATAACACTGCTTCATTACCAACCCAAAGTCAAGATATCCTACTCCACAGTGGATTAGTAATGTCCGTCTAGCATTACAAAATTGTAAAAATGTATATCCGAGAAAATTCGGCTCCTAACAATAATACCCGAAACCTATAGCAGAAATGATATATTGTCGATAATTCCTGAAGTATCCAAATATATGTTTGATCAAGCAAGGAAAATAAAAAGTACAAGTGGGGTGTACTGTTCACCTGAACCATTTTGCGGTCATTCTCTGGACGAAAGTGATATTAAAATTGCACTGGAGTATTATTTGAATGATGATCTAGATTGTTGTATACAAAGTCCAAATAAACATAATGTGATAAACGTTCATGAAAATTGCATGAAAGTAAAAAAAGTCAAACGTTTCTTAACTCGAAGCATCAATAAAATTTATCAGATTTTTAAAGAGAAACATCCGACAGTGAAATTAGGCAAATCGAAATTTTACGACTTACGACCGAAATGGGTAGATCCCTCGCAAGATGTATGCGTTTGCGTATACTGTGCTAATTTCGAACTGTGCCTCATTGCTTTAAAGCATATAGGCATGTCTCTGGAACTTTTAACCTTTGGGGTACCATGAGTTTTAAGACATTAGGAAGTAGATATTTAATAGTTTTTATCAGAAGTTCCTTCAATTATCTACTACTTGTGATAGTCACGTACATATAATAATTATTCAATGCTTAAAAAACAAATTTTAGGTAAAATAATGTTCTAATAATCGCAAGTTGCTGAGGGGTACCAAGTATACTTTTTTTCATTCTCATTACATAAAATGTTGAGCGCGTATTGCAGGGACCCGATTTTTTTTATATATATTTGGGACTGTGTCGAACATGAAAATGTACCATAACAAGGTGTGCCTCATTTATTAGCATGCATATTAACACGCAAGAAAAATTCATTAATTCGGGTATCTGCTATTTTTGAGAAAAAACATTTTTAGTAATTTTGTCCTTTTATTTTTTGAGCGCTTATCTTCATAAAAATTTATAGCATGGAAATGTTTCTATAGAACATAACAATTTCAAGAAATCTTGATTGTTGGATGTGCCTCATTTATAACAAATTTGACACGTATTTTAATATTGATGTTTTCAGCGTCACTCGTTTTAAAAAACTATATTATCAGGTGGCACATTTACAAATTAATTGATGACCCAGTTTATGGCCGCGTTAACGGTTTATCCAATTGTCTTAAAGATTTATCCAGATCGCTCAATAAATCTGTATCGAAATATAGGAGATAGCTCGGGAGATAGGTACAAATTATCTTTATTAAGAATGAGAAGTACGTGTTTCATGCCAATTTACGTTCCCTAGGCCACAATAAAATATAAAATTGCTGTTGGAATACTAAATAGAAGGATAGAAGAACATTTTTGCAGAGAAATGTTATCGTATAACCCTTTCCGACACGGTGGCTACCGGAATTCAGTTGAAAATTTGAGTTTTAAACACAAAATAATAATAATAATAATAATAATCACGTCTTTATTGGCAATTACAAAAACAATACAGGATATAAATAATACAAAAATGCCAAAGGGCGAGCCACAGCAATTGCTGTTTTACAGACTGACCAGTAAATAATGCTTTTGCGCCCCTTTTTTTAAATCCAATTTAAGCGGGAGTTAAAGAAGTGTTTAACATTGTATTTAAGTCATTATTTATTTAATATAACATTTTATAAACAAATTAGCAACTAAAAATCATCATTTTTATAGAAAAAATGCCTTCGCCGGCAAATGTTCAATTGGATTGAGATGAAACGGGGTATTCGGGGGTTTTTGGGGTCGTTGATTCCGAACCTGAATTCAGATTTTGAAAATTTAAAATGGCGGCTTCAATATGGCCGATCAAAAATGTTAAATTTATTAAATATCAACAAAAAAATAATTAAATATCAACAAACAAATTATAAATTTATTATTTTTTGATTGATCAAATTGAATCCATCGTTCGAGGTCAAATTCGTAATTTTCAATCGCATTATTCGCCCCCCCCCCCCCCGTACTCTTATGCCGATTTTCATGAACATTTACCAATTTTGCAAGTTTCGATTCGGCATATTGAATCCGCCATTTTGAATTTCGTATATTTGACAAGTGATTCGTGATCAGCGACCTCGGAATCCACCAAGTATCGAGTTTCATCTAAATCAAGCAAGGATTCGGATTTTGATCCGCCATACAGGATCCGCCATTTTGAATTTCGAAAATCTGACAATGGATTCGTAATCAGCGATGTCGAAACCCCCCGAGTACCAAATTTGGAGTCAATCACGTGAAAGGAAAAATTCCTGACAAACTATTTGTGTAATTATTTATTTAATTAGTCGAGCATTTACAACAATTTAATGACGCGAACATCGTTTTATATACCAACAAAACAAAAAATAATTTGAAAAAGATTGTGCTTCTAAAAATATTTAATTTTTTTTTAAACTGAATAGTTAAAAGTTCCAGAGATATTCCTATATAAGACATGATTCTTCGGATATGAATCTGTTGCGTGAGGTTTTTTCGAAAATAATGTGCTCTCCTTCCAAAGAACAATGTATACTCCAAGAATGCAAGAGCTATCCAGGTTTGAAAGGTATAACGGCTGAGTCTCTTCGTATACCAGTTAATGACGTAGTTGAAGAAGTAACATTTGATCTCTGGAAAAAATCTGATTTAGAGAAAAGATCAACTTCTCTTCAAACATTTTTACAAGAACTGTCAACTTGGACAGTAAAAGGAAATTCCCATAAATATATTAAAAATATTTAAAGAGAGCCAATTAAACAAGTAAAAGAACAAGGAACGACGAATAATTTAATTTTACACTGCGACTTGGCTGAAAACTGGAAAGTAGTTTTCAAAAACGAAATACAAAGCGCTTATTATAATAAAAACCAGGTGTCAATTTTTACAAGAGTTTGCTACTGCGGTGATAAGACGCAGAGCTTTGCTGTTGTTAGTGACCATACTACCTATGATTCAGCGCATGCCCTTTCTGCAAATTCTACAGGCAAGTAGCTTCGTTTAGCGCCTATGTGACTACTCAGATTTTGTGACTAATATTACCAGTAATCTATAAAAAAAATTGAAGAAAAAAAAACTGATGTTTTTAAGAAAATTAATTTTTAATTTTTTTCGAAAAATGGCCGCCATTTTGTTTTTTTTTCAATTTTTGTCAATTTTATTATTGGATATCGATAAAGTACCAATAACACTACCACATGAACGAGCAATAATAGTAAAATATTAATAACCGTAGAAAATATAGCATTTTAAAAAAAATTTATTCCATTTTTTTTGGAATTTGCAGATTTACGAGTGAATTTTAAATTGCTCAGAACTTAAAAGAAAAACGAATTCCGTGAAACAAAAAAATACGGGTCACCTTATTTGCCCTAAAGAACAACATATTTCATGGAAAATAATTTTTGAGAAGTCAACATAGTACCCCTGCCCGATTTGAATGGAATCGGTCACTTACTTAATTCTAACTTAATCTAAGGGACCGCACTTAATCTAACTTATTAACTAACGGTATAGCAAATTCTTACTACTACTAACTAAAGGCGACTAAATCGCAAATATGGCGACTGAATCGCAAAAATAACATGGCGACTAAATCGCAACAAATGGCGGCTGCACCGCAACCAAAAGGCAACTAAATCGCAATTATGGCGACTGGATCGCAAAAATAACATGGCGACTAAATCGCAACAAATGGCGGCTGCACCGCAACAAATGGCGGTTGCACCGCAACCAAAAGGCGACTAAATCGCAAACATACGCAATGATGTCACTGAAATTTTCGGCGCTTCTTAAGAACAGTCCCCCCCGTAAAGAAAACATCATTATTCCCCAGATAGTGCCTCTCGGCTAGACAAACTGTCTCATTCTGCGGTAAATTCGCCCGCGATCATTACATAATTTTCCCCGCTTCCGAATTCTCTCATGGAACGGTAACCCCTTGCGTGGAATAAGTACGGTGCCTTAAAAAAAATTGGCATCTTACCATTGACAGCCCCCCCTATTATTGGTACCGCTGCAGTTTCACGGATTGATTCTTGATCATTTAAGCGGCTGTAACGTGTTCCCACGTTACATGTTATCTGTTTCAAAAATCATTTGTATTTCCATTTACATTTTACAATACTATTCATGTAATATTTATACCCCAACGATTTAATTCAACGCATTCTAATAATTATTATTATTAATTTTTTTTCACACTTTGTATACATAATAGTACATGTATTTCTAGTTGTAACTGTTGTAATCCTTTTACTTTCCATTATAACATTATTCAAAATGTTTGACTGTTTTACTTCTTTTCACGTTCAAACACGTTTTCCCTTTCTCTTTCCACCTCTGAAGCCCATAGCTACTATTTCTTTCTATATCTATCGGTTACGTTCTCAATCTGTAAGTTCCGTAACCACTGGTCGCCTCGACTTTTCCCAAATGTTAAATGCCATCATGCAAGTTTCAACCCGTTTCTTTTTTTTCGGTCACCGGCCCTTTCCTGAGTTTCTACGTGTACGATATATCACTTGTTTCACAAGCATATGAATATGAGTGTCAACTCATTTCCATGAAAATCATCTAACAAATTTTCCCACTAGATAACCCGCCTACTTAATATAGGCAAATAGTCCCAGGAGTAGAGATATAAAAATTTGTCAAATGCATATATTTTAACTGTTTTCCTCGAGTAACCGGTGTTGCCTCATCTCCTCTTGTGATTGTGCAGAAGTTTAAAAAAAGAGAGAAAATGGAAGCGACAAAGAAAATTATCTTGACCTTAGAAAAGGCGGTGAAAAACAAGTATCGCGCTCTCGAAGATGACGCGTCTCCGAATGAATTTTACGAGTTTCTCGCCCAGTGCGATGGCGTTGTCGCGGGTATGCGAAGGCAACTATTTACAAAGATAGACGTTGGAAGTAAACGGCATGTGGAATCTGCTATCAGTCGCGTAAATCACCTTACAGGAGAAGGCAAAAAAAAAGACTCCAACGACTCACTGTCGTTGATCTCCACATCTGTAACAGAAATGTAAACGGAATTAGTTCTCGACTCGACGGGATCCGCGGGGTGCAACATACCGCTTTAGGTCCGTAACGTGGACTTTCGTCACTCTTCGCCCAGTTTCCCCGCCCAACTCGTACACGACGGGAGAAATTACGTTTACGGCGCGGAACGGCCCTCGTATCGCGGCGCGAGTTTCGCGGCAAATCTATCCGCGGCTGACGACCGGACGTGATTTCGCCGCAACACTAGATCTCCGACATTAAATCGAATGTCACGTCTGCAGCGGTTATATTGTCGACGCTGGTGCTCGCTCGCTCGGTCTTGAAACCGACGTACCAGATCCCATAGGGCACTTAGACGTTTCAGACGTTCTTCCCATTCTTCATTCTCGATGCGTAGCACTGGCGCTTCCCCCTCCAATCGACGCCTCAAACTCTAGACCGGGGGCAGTTGTCGGCCAAAATTTAGGAAAGCCGGTGACACTGTCGTGCTCTCCTGTACGGCCGTATTGATCGCACTGCGGAACTCGGGCAAATGCAAGTCCCAGTCTCGATGATCGGCACCTACAAATGTGTGGATCATAGTTTTGATCGTCCGGTTCACTCGCTCAACCGGGTTGGCCTGGGGATGGTACGGAGGTGTAGTAATCGATCGCAATCCGTACGCCGACAACATCTTGTCCATCACCTCGTTCCGGAATTCCTTTCCATTGTCCGTTAGGAGGTATGAAGGCGTCTCCCACCGGAATAACACCAAGTCTTCGAATGCTCAAGCGATACTCCTGCCGTTGTCGGTCCTCAGCGCTTTCAACTCCACCCACCTGGTGAACATTTCGGTGAACACGAGTATGTACCGATTTTGTGCACGGCTAGGCGGAAATGGGCCCATGATGTTGACGGACACAACGGTCCACGGCTTTTCAACGATCCGTTGACCCATAAATCCTGGTGGCCCGCCCTGCGCTGTCCTCTGAACTTGAAGGGTACGACTCAAGTACACAATGTGGTGCTCCCCGTCATCTTAATGCTGCGTAAGCATTGCCCCGAGGGCATAGTCACTGGCTTCTGTTTGTAAGGTGAAGGGCCGCTTGAAATCAGGCCTCCCTAGCACTGGGGCCTCCGTCAGTATTGCTTTCAGACTCTCAAATGCTTGCTCTTGCTCCTCGTCCCACTCCCATGGCTGATTCTTCCTGGTCAGCTTGATGAGTGGAAGTCTCTTCTCGGCGAGGTTTGGTATGAAGCGTGCATACCACCCCACCATCCCGAGGAAGCATCGAACTTGCTTCAACGTTCGCGGTGGCGGGTACTCCAGAACAGGGCAGATTTTCTCCATATCGGGCCTCAATCCTTCTCGATCAATCCGGTATCCCCGATAAACCGCACTCTCGCAGCAGAATTCCGACTTATCTCGGTTTATTTGGAGACCGGCTCGTACAATGGTCTCCAATACTAGACGGACCCGGACCAGATGTTCGTCGAAAAACTCGTTTACGATGATTATGTCGTCTAGGTAGACCAATACCTTCGGTTCGTACTCAGGTCCGAAGAGTGAATCCATCAGCCGCTGGAAGGTGGCGGGAGCATTCGTAAGGCCGTATGGCATCCTCTTAAATTGATACAGCCCTCTACCGGCCACAGAAAATGCCGTGATCTCTCGGCTTCTCGCTTCTAGCGACACTTGGAAGTAGGCCTGGCTAAGGTCTATTTTACTGATAAACCTCGCTCGGCGAATCTTATCGAGGATGCTGTCTGTGTTCGGCGGCGGATACGCGTCCTTCCTCGTCACGGCGTTCACGTCGCGATAATCGACGGAGAACCGGTAGGTCCCATTCGGCTTCCTTACCATGACTGGCGAACTCGACCACGCGCTGGTGGATGGCTCAATGATGTCGTTCCTTATCATTGAGTCGACCTCGGCTTGGGCGGCCTCCAAGACGGCCGGCGACACACGACGAAAACGATGTTTCACCGGTCGCGCGTCTCCTACGTCTATGACGTGCTCTACCAGCGCGGTCGTACCTAGCGTAGCTGGGGGTGGGGGTAGCAGTTCGTCTAACAATCTGGTCAGCTGTCCCTCCTGATTGGACGTGTCCTCTGCCAACCCCGCACACTCCGCGTGGATAGTTGCTTCTTCCGCAACAGCGAAGCGTTTCCATGGGCCGTTGCCACTCCTCCACTGCCCTTCTTGACAGTCGACGGTGATTCCGACGGAAGTCAGATCCCAGAATGGCCTCGTATTCTACCACTGTGGCGACGCGGAAGGAAACCTGCTCGATCCGATTTCCCACGTCGACCATCAGCGGCAGTATTCCGGTAATTTCCGTGGAATGGCCCGTGACGCTCCTTAATCCTCCTTTATGGGGCAGTATATAGTGTCGACATGCGTCGGCAATCCTCGGTCCGACGAACGACCGTGTAGCTCCTGTGTCGCAGAGTCCTCGGACTGCGACTCCGGCGACGACGAAGTCAAAATAGAGGCGGTCATCCAGCATGCCTCTTCCGGCAGCGATGTTTTCTTCTACCTCACCTCTATCTCTTCGTGACGAGATACCCCATTTCTCCCTTACGAATCGGAGAACCTCCTCTTCGGGGCATATACTGCCTATCCTCTTCGCGGCGTCCTCCAGTTTGATGGAAACGTCTGCGCGCCTGTTCGGGAAGACTCGTGCCTCGACCCGCGCTCCTCGTTTCCCGAGTGTCGCACACCAGCTTCCATGCATTGCACGCACTCCCTACGTATCGTGCCGAATTTACCGCATCCGTAGCACTACCGGGGCTTCGGGCACTCGCGCGCGAAATGGCCCGTCCCACCGCAGTTATAGCACTGGCGCGCTCCTGGTGCCACTCTCAACTCCCCCCTTCTAGGCCTAACGTGGCGGGGCGAAGTCGGGTATCTCTCAGGAGGCGGCTCTAAGGATCGCCGGAGCTCTTCGGTTGCTCTCGGCGGCTGTCGTCCTGGCTGATTATGTAGCCGAACAGCTGCTGTCCTTGGTGCTGATCTCCTCGGTGGGGGTGGCTCTCGACTGGCTTGCCTTTCTGGCAATACCGCAGCTATCTCCTCTCGGCTGCTTCTCCTTAATTTCGCGGCTCTACCCCTCTTCCTGCGGCTTCGTCGACTGCTCCTTTTTCTCGGCTCGCTTGCTGACGACGACGACGACGACGATGACGACGACAAGTCGGACACTTCTTTCCCGGCGGCCACCCTGATGTTCCTGGACGACACTCGGTTTCCGCCCTCCTTGCGGGCTGTCGTCGTAAGTTGCTGGTACCGTGCATCCCATCGCTTATCGCCTGCAAGTTCTCGGCTTGCCTCGAACAGCTCGGCGAACGTCGCGCAATCTCGGACACTCGTAGATTTACGGTAATCCGGCCGTAAGTTTCGGATCGTCATCCTAACCTGGCTCTCTTCTGGCGGTGGCACTCGCATTTTTCGGAATCGTCGCCGTAATTCCTGCAGGAAATCCTCCATATCTTCTGTCGGGTCTTGAATCCGTTCATGGATCGACAGAAGAATCTCGGTGTGCGCTTGATCCCTCTTTCGAACGTTCTCCACGTTCTCAGTAAAGTGGGCTCGTCCCGAGTCCACTGTCTTGCCTTCCCCTCGAATAGGCCCGGCAAGACGCGTAGCACGTCTCTCTCGGGTAGCTCGAGGCAATCCATGCACTCGTGCAACCCGGCTAAAAATGCCTCGACGTTGGACCCGTCGAACTTCAGACCCCACGATAGCAGCTGCTTCAGGGTCCATCCGCCCTGAAAATGTTTCCTTGGTTCCTCAGGCAGAGCAGCATAATGACCGTGCTCGGGAAACGTCCATCTTGGCCGTGCTGTCACCCTATGGAGTTCTCGTTCATCCGAGGCTACCTCCTCGTAATCCTTCATCGGGCTTCTTCTTACCCGCGTTTCCTCCGGACGAATCTCTCGCCTGATTCTCGCGCCTGCGCGACTTCCTGGTTGGTCCCGCGCTGGTCGAGCCTCGTTCTCCTCTCTCTCTCGTCCCTATACCCTTCGCGCGGGCTCTCCTCCTCGTATTCCTCTTCGGATTGAGCCACGAAAAGAGTGCACTTTGCTGCAATGCGCGTGCGCAGGCGATCGTCCTTGGTCTCCGTCTCTTCCGGCAGTGCGAGCGCCCTCTCCGAAAATTCCGGGCAATATCTGCGTGGAATGGCTCCCTGGTGCACTGGGTTCGGAGCCGCCAGCGGTCTGTGGATCACTGTTGTCCCTTTCGGGTGATGCCACGACCCGCTGCTCAAAGTGACATATGTCGTTCGCACGGCGTATGTCATCGTCCCCACTGGATGGTCGAGCCCTGGTCTGGCGATGTCCACAATTCCGAGTGACACTCCCGAACCCGTTGTGGTCCAGGTTGGCTGGCTGCTCACATTTAGTGGCGTGCATGTCGAGTTGGCTCGACTCGTAGCCGTGGACGTTCTCGTGTCCTTCGTCACGGCTTGACAAGTGACGATCCAGGTCGAAAACTCCTCTTGTCCCTCGATGTCCCTCGCTGGTGTTCGTCCCTCCGGGATCTGGACGTGAACACTCTTTTTGGAAGCGCCGGATTTCATCGCGCTCTCGGCCTCTCCTTCTGAGAGTTCCTCCGATTGAGCTCTCGAAAGTCGGGCACGCAGGACCTCCTCATGTCCGAATGTACACAGGCCTACAGCTCTGAGCCGTTCAATGACCTCTCTGCGGGTCAACCCGACCGGTTTCTCCGCGCCTTGCGAGACCTCACTCAGAGGTTTCTTCGAGGCGATGGTCCTCTTTTTAGTCATCGCAATGCCCTACTCTAAATTTCGCTTAGTGCGGCCTCTCGCGATCGCGGACTACTCAAGGTCACTCCACTCAGCACTGACCTCCACGGCACTTCACTTCATTCTTGTTGTTTTTATTATTATTTTGCACTCGCGTTTCTCTCCTTCACACACTATCTCCACTCTTTAACACAAATTGGTGTGCTCTGTGCACTGTGCACGCTACTCTCCTGCACACCTGGAGTTATCCGCTCTCGCACGCGGATACTCCACCTAAACGTGGGCCGCACTCGAGTAGCCCTACTCCGACGACTCGACCTCTGCGATTGGTCGCGCGATCTGCCTATTCTATTTCTCCTGTCGGGCACGCGCCCCACGGAGAAACGGGCAAGCTCGCGGTTCGACTGGTTTGGCAGTCGAATGACGTGCGCGCGCGGATTCACGTAGCACCTCGCGAATCGCAGTGGTTGTCGGATACTGGTGACACCCGATTGTCACTCGCTTTACTACTGTACACAAAGAATCTGATTTCACTTTGTGTTGTGTCACTTAGCCTATATTACTTAATGTAAGGGAAGGGTTATGTTTTATTTATTTTTTTATTTATTTATTTATTAAGGGTTTTTTTTCAATCACAAATTACAACTTATTATCTAATTTTAATTCTAACGCTAATCTAACTTATATATTTCTATTTTAACTACTATTCAAAATAACTATCTTATCTTATTAATCTAAATTATATGTTATATATTTTTATTTCTATTACTATCCTATTCTAAATATTAATTTAAATTTAATTACTCGCGGGAGGAATGAACCGGACGGATTTACCGACGCGCTCCTGTCAACCGCCCGCGGCGCTGCGACTCGACGCTTCTCTTGTCGGCCTCTCTATTCGACTGCGCGTTCCGCGGCCCCTACTCCGGTGGGGGAAACTCCCACTCGGCCCGGCGCGCTGCCTCTTTGCAGGCAGCGGAATCCCGTCCCCACTTTATGCGACCCGTCGCGTGTTCCCTGTCGGGAACGCGTCCCGCCCGACGCGCACCATTTCCGCGCAACGGAAATCCCCACGCGGCGCGCTCCTTTGGACAAGCACGGTGCTTGCCCAAGTCCCCACGCGACGCGTCCCTTTGCACAAGCACGGTGCTTGCCCAAGATGGCGGCTTTGACTCGCGTTCGCCGGAAAGATGGCGAACGGCCTCGTGGCCGAGACGCTGAAACTTTTTCTCACTAATTTTTTTTTTCACTCGCGCACTTTTAAGCTCCGCATTGTGGCGCCATTTATAATGGCTACTATTTGCACGACCGTTATTATGGTATCGTCCACCACCCGTGAAGCGGGCTTTGTAGTTTTCTCGGGAAAACTCCGCGCTAGGTGGACGACGTTTTGCTCAGCCCGGCTAGCTGGCAAACTCCGGTAGGGCACGAACTCGCCCAGAGGAGGTCGGCTCCTCCCGCGCCTGAAAACGGGGATCGCGAAATACCCTTCGGCGGCACCGCACACCGACCGCACAAGCTACGACAGGGGGTGTCGGCAGGAAGCAGTAATAATATATTATTATTTTAAAAAAAGGATATGGGGCCCTCGGTCCGTCTCAATTTATTGTATTA
This sequence comes from Trichopria drosophilae, assembly GCA_030407085.1. NCBI lineage: Eukaryota > Metazoa > Arthropoda > Insecta > Hymenoptera > Diapriidae > Trichopria > Trichopria drosophilae. Next base: position 69,424,979 of record CM059584.1, read on the forward strand.
ATTCACCAGGGGTGGCCCACGGCCGACTTACATTTAATTCTCGCTCCTTACAATTTTGTTGGCGTTTCGCCCTCGCACTCCTCGGCAGGTCTCGTCCTCGACGGCTGGCTCCGGACTTCAAGGTTATCCGGCCCGTTTTCACCCTACGTGTAACGACGTACTCGAAAGTCTTCTTCTTGCCACTCACTCACGCGATCCTTTTTGCTCGGAGGGTTCCTCGCTACTGATCTGCGGCTCTCTCGGGTGCCGCGAATCTCGGGCGGCGCTCGGGCGTTTTCGGTGCCGTTGGTTCCTGTAACGATCCTACTATCGATCGATTCGAATTAATGTAGCACTCCGCGCTCTCGCGACCGCGGCACGACTCCTGGACAACGTAACGCCCCGTTATAAGGCTACTATTTTCATTGTAAACATGACCCTTCAATGTCCAGATACCGCTGTCACCTGGGGTCCGACGCTGCTTCCTGGTTTGCGGCGGAGCAACACAGGATATCGTTAGAAGTTAATGAGGTACGATTTCCGTTATTTTCTCATATAAAACTCTAATACATATTTAATTCAATATTTTTATTCCGTTTAGAAAATGCAAAAACGTTTTAATTTTCATAACACATATTCAAATTCACATCAAATGCTAAAACACTATAATAAATAAATCGTAAAATCTTATTACTGTCGAAAAATGTCATTAAATTTAAATGATTTCATTTTCAGGTCTTGCAAGATGTTAAACCGATGCATTTGAGCGAGGCTGATTATACAGCTTTCCATAAGACAACCACATGCCATATCTGTGGCGATACATTCACCGCCAACGATGCCAAAGTCTGGGACCATGATCACCTGACTGGTCAATTTCGGGGCGCAGCTCACAACAGCTGCAATTTAAAATATAAATGTAGTTTTAACATACCGATAATATTCCATAATTTAAGCGGCTACGACGCTCATTTTCTGATACGGGACGTTGCTAACGCGTTCGAAGGATACGTTAAAGTGATTCCATGCAATATGGAAAAATATATTTCTCTAATCTAATTTGTCAAGGACACTAAAATTAGATTAACATTTTTGGACTCCCTTAGTTTTCTGAACCGCTCCCTCGAGAAATTGGCATCGTATTTATCGCATGATGGCAAACGAATATTAAAAGCACATTTTCAAAATGAAAATGAATTTCGTTTATTAACTCGTAATGGCGTTTTCCCTTACAACTATATACATGAAATGAGCGTCTTGGACGAGCCCTACCTTCCTTCTCGCGGTAATTTTTACAATAAATTGAATGATTGTGGAGTGAGTGTTGATGATTATATGCATGCAACGAATGTATGGAAAACGTTTAATTGTGAGACGTTGGGCGAGTACTCGGATCTGTACTTAAAAACCGACATTTTATTGCTCGCAGATGTATTTGAAAATTTTCGAACAACACTATTAAAATCACACGGTTTGGATCCAGCACATTTCTTCACTCTTCAGGGATTTACCACTATGTCCCGAACGAGCTGTTCCACCTTTTTCTAAACAGACTAAATTATTGGCTACGTTAAATGCCAAACATAGATATGTCATTCATTATCGGAACTTAAAACAGGCGATCGCCCACGGTATTGTTGTGAATGAGGTACATCGCATTCTGCAATTCCAACATCGATTATATACCGAATTGCGTACAGCCGCGTCTAACGATTTTACGAAAAATCTCTATAAATTGATGAATAATGCAGTATTCGGAAAGACGATGGAAAATGTACGGAATCGCGTTGATGTAAACATTAAATCTAAGTGGGGAGGAAGATACGGTGTGGAAGCTTTAATATCCAAACCAAATTTTCATCGAATAGTGATATTCGGTATAGACTTGATCGCTATAGCGTTAAAAAAGTTGGAGGTTGTAATTGATAAGCCAACATATGTCGGTATGGCTATTTTAGACATATCGAAAACCAAATTATACGAATTTTACTATGATTACGTAATATCTACGTTTAAGGAAAACGCAAAACTATTGTATACCGATACCGATAGTCTTATTTATGAATTTAAATGTAGCGATATTTATAAGTGTATGAAAGGTGACATAAAAAGATTTGATACAAGTGATTACGAGAAAAATAATGTGTATGGAATTCCTCTTGTTAATAAAAAAGTATTGGGGCTAATGAAGGATGAGTGTGCAGGTAAGATAATGATCGAGTTTGTCGGACTCAGGTCAAAAATGTATGCGATACGTGTGTTAGGTGAGAGTGAGAAGAAAAGAGCGAAAGGGGTAAAAGAGGTAGTTGTCAGGAAAACCATCACTTTTGACAGCGGTATCTGGACATTGAAGGGTCATGGTTACAATGAAAATAGTAGCCTGCACTGTAAATCTTATGCTCTTCGTAGGCTGATTTTGGAGCTGTATCAGATTCCACTTTTCCGAGGAGGCATTCGGTGTCGGCATAAACGATGAAAGGCACTTGAATTGCACAATGGAAATTTTTAAATTTTAGTTTATCTTTTTGTTCAGGAAGCTTGACCGTACAATTATTTATTTTTCCACACTCGAGTTTATGTGTGGCGATTTTTTCTTCATTGTGAAAATAGTGAAGACAGCGTTTGCAGATATGTTTCTGTCCATGATGTTTACTACACTGTTTTCCTACTAATCGTGGTAAATTTTTTATCCAGCAGTAATGATAATTACGCCAGTAACGATAGTTGCAGTTTTTAGCATCTTCATCGACTTCGTCCAACACAAAAGACGAAGAGGGTCGAAGGGCTTCTTTTGGACTCTCTGTCACGAGAAGCAGGTTGACGTGACGACCTCTTTCACTTTTAGTCAAGTGCACAGGTAGCACTTTTTTCTTCTCGTCGGCAATGATAAACACATTCACCGAGATATTATTAAAATTCTCGAATTTCGTAATGTCATTTAGCGCCACCGGAAAATTTATTCCGTCAAAGTTGAGGTGTAGTTTGTAATCCGGGTATGAATATAATTAATCGGAATTTTGTCTAACGGGAAATAATGCGGAAATTATTGCCCAGGCGAAGCAATCGTTATTAAACGACTTCAGATTTATTACGGCCTGTTTATTCTTAACCCAAAGCGGCAAATCGATGTATGAACCGGCACGCATCGGGTTGTATTTGCAGATTTGAATTTGCAAGTTGTGAATTCCCGTCAGCGCCCATCCAGAGTCGCGCATCTCAAATTCTTCGAGCGAGAAAAGAATTGGTGCCTTTACTCTTTCCTCATACCACTCATTTAAATTGGTAGTCTCGCACAATTGTTCGTATTTATTTTGAAAGTATTTGTCTTCCTCTTTAACGATAAGTGCAAACTCACCACAAAACACTGTTCACGCTTTTATACAATTATGCTCCGCGATCGCAGCACTGACAGTTTTCAGGGTTTTCTCCTTTGCAGCATCGAAAAACTTTAGCGGATCCATATATTTTAGATTTACGTCCAGTTTAGTCTTTATGCGGTTTTTGAAAACCGAATCGACTTCAACGTGACTAATGTCACCTTGCGATCTTCGTCCTTCCCTGGCGAAGAGACTCTTTTTTGCCTTCTCCTGTAAGGTGATTACGCGACTGATAGCAGATTCCACATGCCGTTTACTTCCAACGTCTATCTTTGTAAATAGTTGCCCTCGCATATCCACGACAGCGTCATCGCACTCGTCGAGAAACTCGTAAATTTCATTCGGAGACGCGTCATCTTCGAGCGTGCGATACTTGTTTTTCACCGCCTTCTCTAGGGTCAAGATAATTTTCTATGTCGCTTCCATTTTCTCTCTTTTTTTAAACTTCTGCACAATCACAAGAGGAGATGAGGCAACACCGGTTACTCGAGGAAAACACTTAAATATATGCATTTGACAAATTTTTATATCTCTACTCCTGGGACTATTTGCCTATATTAAGTAGGCGGGTTATCCAATTTCGCTGGAGTGGGCAAATTTGTTAGATGATTCTCATGGAAATGAGTTGACACTCATATTCAAATGCTTATATGCTTGTGAAACAAGTGATATATCGTACACGTAGAAACTCAGGAAAGGGCTGGTAACCGAAGAAAAACGCGTTGAAACTTGCATGCTGGCATTTAACATTTGGGAAAAGTCGAGGCGACTAGTGGTTACGGAACTTATAGATTAAGAACGTAACCGATAGACATAGAAAGAAATAGTAGCTATGGGCTTCAGAGGTGTAAAGAGATAGTGAATAAGTACAGCTATAAAGGGAAAACGTGTTTAAACGTGAAAAGAAGTAAAACAGTCAAACATTTTGAATAATGTTATAATGGAAAGTAAAAGGAATAAAACACACGGAAAATACTGTGATGTATCTGCTGCCCTTTGCGCCATGCAGCTGTCTCCCATCACAATTGAGGCGGCTACTGGCTCAAATTTGGGCGAGTAACTGACCCAAACAATGCAGGTAACAGCGCCCTCAGATTATGGAGCGGCTTCTATCTCACGAAAATGTCAGTAATCTTCTGGTTTGTAATGCTACTTACCCACCACGATAGCGATGCAGTATTCTCGATTTACGCGAAAATTTCCGCTTTGCAAAAACGACTGTTTTAAAATAAACTCGATTTTTTCAAATTTTTTTGTAGGTTAGTTGTTCTAATTACACCCAAAGCCATCCCATGGCAAAAATGCTTAAGTGAAAATGATTGTACGGTCCCCGCAAACAACGTTTATAATATTATATGGCAAAAAACGTGTAATATAAATTTTACTAACGTAAAAAAGGCGAAATTCATGTTTTTTGGTGGTTATTTAAAAAAATCACTATACGTTTTATTCCGAATGTAAAGATTATAATATTTATTCGAAAGCTTATGACATTCCCAACAAAATGGCTCTTCTATAAATTTTTTATCACTTGTTAGTGAGAAGATATGGCCATTAGAATTTCAGAAAATGCGATAAAAAAATGTGTTTCTCGCAAAAATTGCGCTGTAACTTTTGCAGGTTTGTGAATTTCGAAAATTGTCAAAAATACTTTTTTAAATAGGACTAAATTTTGAAGAAACTAGTCCTAGTTCCGTCCCAATCGCATGTTCCAAATATATATAACGAGCTACATGTAGCGAGCTTCATTTACGTTGCAATTATAGAAGACAAATATTTTGAGTTCTCTTCCTTGAAGTCTCACTAACAGTTTTTCTTAAATAGAACCTTTTTTATTGATAATTGTTGTGAAAAAACAAAAAAATAACCGGAAAACCAGTTTTTTACCCATGGAAGAATGTCACGTTACAAGAGATGTTCGTCATAATGGTAGCAGTTTCAAAGGTAATGCAAGTAAAATATTGCTCGACAAAATAGATTTACCATTGAAACTGCTACCATTATGACGAACATCTCTTGTATCGTGACATTCTTCCATGGGTAAAAAACTGGTTTTCCGGTTATTACTTCGACCCAGACCAAGTCTGGACGAAGTATTGAATTTGGTCACTTCTAGCATAAAAATTACCCTATAGTTTTTCATCAAATGTCCACGTTTCAGACCCTAAGGAACCTCAATCAACAATAAAAAAATTTGTGTCTGTGATCTTGTACGTCCCATTTTGTTGTCTCGCGATAACTCGCGAACGGATAAGCGTATTGACATATTTTTTTTTTTAAATACGCGTCTTGGCATAACTTAGATCTGATTAGATTTTGGCGCAGATCCATCCATCCAATGCTAAAAAAAATTAGCCCCAATTAAGTTTCTTCGTAGTTTTTTGCATTTATTTTGAAAAATAGAAATTTTATTAAAAAATGTTTCAAACAAAAACGATAAAGCACGAAATTCTCTACAAAAAAGGTTGTTTACATTTTCTTCCTAAAGTTAACGATAATGCCATAAAATCTGGTTTAAAATGCTTATGACTATTGTCTGAAAAAGTATTGAATTTGGTCACCTCGGCAAAAGAATTACCCTATAGTTTTTCATCAAATTTCGACGTTTCGACCCCCTACCCCAAAGGGGTAGTCTTCGCCAGCCACTCGGTCGCGAAGTTCTTTTACGCCCTTGATACCAAAATGACTATTTCGATATATCTAAAAGATGTCTTATAGTATCTAAAAGATATCCGTCAGAGATCTTTTCGACACTTTCAAGATATCTTTGACGAATTATATGTATATATATTATATATGTATAAGATCATAATGATACAGACAGTAATTAGTAAAACACTGTAAACATGTAATATGCATCGAATAGTCTTTTACAATACAAGTGCTTGAAGTAAGTGTTTTGCAACTTTTATTTATTAATACTTCGGCTGGCCTGTTGTCGGGGTCGAAGTTTTGAAAATGCTCATTTTCAATTTTCATACATATAAGAAACACTATATTGTTGTAACGTATCTATGGAAGCCACTTCGACCTTAATATGATTGGATCCCCAAATATCAATATAATTTTATAATATAATTGAAAGCTGTTAGTAAACAAACGAGTATTAAGGAATAGCCGACTCTCTATACGAGGTCGAAGTTTCTGAGCGAGCGAAGCAAGCGAGGCACCACGCCAACGCTAGTTTTTTTTTAATTTCACAACAATTATCAATAAAAAAGGTTCTATTTAAGTAAAACTGTTAGTGAGACTGCAAGGAAGAGAACTCAAAATATTTGTCTTCTGTAATTGCAACGTAAATGAAGCTCGCTACATGTAGCTCGTTATATATATTTGGAACATGCGATTGGGACGGAACTAGGACTAGTTTCTTCAAAATTTAGTCCTATTTAAAAAAGTATTTTTGACAATTTTCGAAATTCACAAACCTGTAAAAGTTACAGCGCAATTTTTGCGAGAAACACATTTTTTTATCGCATTTTCTGAAATTCTAATGGCCATATCTGCCATATCATCGTTTTTTGCCATATAATATTATAAACGTTGTTTGCGGGGACCTTACAAACATTTTCACTTAAGCATTTTTGCCATGGGGTGGCTTTGGGTGTAATTAGACCAAATAACCTACAAAAAAAATGAAAAAATCGAGTTTATTTTGATGAAAAAATATGTACAAAAAATTTCGAGATCGAGGACTTAATCTGAGGGCGCTGTTACCTGCATGGTTTGGGTTAGTTACTCGCCCAAATTTGAGCGAGTAGCCGCCTCAACTGTGATGGGAACAGCTGCATGGCGCAAAGGGCGGCAGATACATCACAGTATTTTCCGTGTACCTTACCAATACATTGAAATCGCAGCCGCCTTAGTTTGGGCGAGTAACTGTCCCCAAAAAAGCCAACGGTGGTTTCGAATCATCAGTTCGTAACTGGCCTGCCGTTTGCAACACGGCAACCCCAGTTTGGTCAGCAATTGCATCAAAATTTTTTCCGTGCAGTTACAACTAGAAATACATGTACAATTATGTATACAAAGTGTGAAAAAAAAATTAATAATAATAATTATTAGATTGCATAGGCAGCGTAAAGTGTAAAATAATACCTAATTGCTTATAAATAATAGTTCAATTAAATCGTCGGGGTATAAATATTACATGAATAGTGCTGTAACATGTAAAGGGAAATAGAAAGGATTTTTTAAACAAATAACAATAATACGAGATAAATACTAAATGGCTGGTACAATATTGATTTAAAAAGTAGAAATGGTTGAATAGATAAAAGAAGTATAATAATACCAATGAATAAATTGATAATACATGGGAAAAAAATGTAAATAAAAAAGAGTGATACTTTGTAACTAATTATTTACAGAGATAAATGAAGTAGGATTATATCAATAAGTTTATTACTTTGTTTACTTTGTTACTAAACGATGTTGAAGTTTGCAAAGTTCGAGGCGAACGAAAAAAATTTTTTTTTGTTGTTGAACGAAGTTTTTTTCTTATCCTTGTCATATATGAACCTCATAAATGACAAAATTAAAATGTTCGAAAATTAGGGGGCGGGTGGAGGGCGCAAACAGACCCAAAAACCCGAAAAAAAACGCTCTGAAATCGCCATTTTGTCTTAGGGGTCTGTTTTTATTTTTTAAATATTCATTAATACTCGTAACAAACACAATGTAATTTTTTAGAAATTTTTCTATGCCAGGATCATTTCGAAAATTGGGGTAAGACACCCCGAAAAAACAAAAATCGCTCTGAAATCGCCATTTTATCTTAGGGGTAGGTTTTTATTTTTTAAATATTCATTAATACTCGTAACAAACACAATGTAATTTTTTAGAAATTTTTCTATGCCAGGATCATTTCGAAAATTGTGGTAAAACACCCCGAAAAACCGAAAAATCGCTCTGAAATCGCCATTTTATATTAGGGGTCTGTTTTTATTGTTTAGATATTCATTAATACCCATAATAATCATAATGTAATATTTTCAAAATTTTTCGATGCCAGGATCATCTCAAAAGTGGGGGGGGGGGCGAACAAAAAAATTTTTCTTTTTTGGTCGAACGAAGTTTTTTCCTTATCTTTGTCATATATAAACCTCATAAATGATAAAAATAATATTTTCGAAAACTAGGGTGCTGGTGGAGGGTGCAAAACAGATCCCAAAAACCGAAAAAACGCTCTGAAATCGCCATTTTGTCTTAGGGGTCTGTTTTTATTTTTTAAATATTCATTAATACTCGTAACAAACATAATGTAATTTTTCAGAAATTTTTCTATGCCAGGACCATCTCGAAAATTGGGGTAAGACACCCCGAAAAAACAAAAATCGCTCTGAAATCGCCATTTTATCTTAGGAGTCTGTTTTTATTATTTAGATATTCATTAATACTCATAACAAACATAATGTAATTTTTTCGAAATTTTTCTATGCCAGGATATTTCGGTTTTTGGGGGTGTCTTACCCCCACTTTCGAGATGATCCTGGCATAGAAAAATTTCGAAAAAATTACATTATGTTCGTTACGAGTATTAATGAATATTTAAAAAATAAAAACAGACCCGTAAGACAAAATGGCGATTTAAGAGCGATTTTTTGGTTTTTCGGGATGTCTTACCCCAATTTTCGAGATGATCCTGGCATAGAAAAATTACGAAAAAATTACATTATGTTTGTTATGAGGATTCATGAATATCTAAACAATAAAAACAGACCCCTAAGATAAAATGGCGATTTCTGAGCGATTTTTTATTTTTCGGGGTGTCTTACCCCAATTTTCGAGATGATCCTGGCATAGAAAAATTTCGAAAAAATCACATTGTGTTTGTTACGAGTATTAATGAATATTTATAAAATAAAAACAGACCCCTAAGATAAAATGGCGATTACAGAGCGTTTTTTCGGTTTTTGGGGTCTGTTTTGCACCCTCCACCAGCACCCTTGTTTTCGAAAATATTATTTTTATCATTTATGAGGTTCATGTATGACAAGACTAAGAAAAAAACTTCGTTCGACCAAAAAAAAAAAAAAATTTTTTTTTCGTCCCCCCCCCCCCCCCACTTTCGAGACGATCCTGGCATAAAAAAATTTTGAAAAAATTACATTATGATTCTTATGGGTATTAATGAATATCTAAACAATAAAAACAGACCCTTAAAGAAATTGGCGATTTCAGAGCGATATTTCGGTATTTTGGAGTGTCTTACCCCCACTTTCGAGATGATCCTGGCATAGAAAAAATTTTGAAAAAGTACATTGTGTTTGTTATGAGTATTAATGAATATCTAAACAATAAAAACAGACCCCTAAGATAAAATGGCGATTTCAGAGCGATTTTTCGGGGTGTTTTACCCCAATTTTCGATATGATCCTGGCATAGAAAAATTTCGGAAAAATTACATTATGTTTGTTACGAGTATTGATGAATATTTAAAAAATAAAAACAGACCCCTAAGATAAAATGGCGATTTCAGAGCGATTTTTCGGTTTTTCGGGGTGTCTTACCCACACTTTCGAGATGATCGTGGCATAGAAAAATTTCGAAAAATTACATTATGTTCGTTACGAGTATTAATGAATATTTAAAAAATAAAAACAGACCCCTAAGACAAAATGACGTTTTCAGAGCGATTTTTGATTTTTCGGGGTGTCTTACCCCAATTTTCGAGATGATCCTGGCATAGAAAAATTTCGAAAAAATTACATTGTGTTTGTTACGAGTATTAATGAATATTTATAAAATAAAAACAGTCCCCTAAGATAAAATGGCGATTTCAGAGCGATTTTTCGGGTTTTCGGGGTGTCTTACCCCAATTTTCGAGATGATCCTGGTATAGAAAAATTTCGAAAAAATTACATTATGTTCGTTACGAGTATTAATGAATATTTAAAAAATAAAAACAGACCCGTAAGACAAAATGGCGATTTCAGAGCGATTTTTCGGTTTTTCGGGGTGTCTTACCCACACTTTCGAGATGATCGTGGCATAGAAAAATTTCGAAAAAATTACATTATGTTCGTTACGAGTATTAATGAATATTTAAAAAATAAAAACAGACCCCTAAGACAAAATGACGTTTTCAGAGCGATTTTTGATTTTTCGGGGTGTCTTACCCCAATTTTCGAGATGATCCTGGCATAGAAAAATTTCGAAAAAATTACATTGTGTTTGTTACGAGTATTAATGAATATTTATAAAAATAAAAACAGTCCCCTAAGATAAAATGGCGATTTCAGAGCGATTTTTCGGGTTTTCGGGGTGTCTTACCCCAATTTTCGAGATGATCCTGGTATAGAAAAATTTCGAAAAAATTACATTATGTTCGTTACGAGTATTAATGAATATTTAAAAAATAAAAACAGACCCGTAAGACAAAATGGCGATTTAAGAGCGATTTTTTGGTTTTTCGGGATGTCTTACCCCAATTTTCGAGATGATCCTGGCATAGAAAAATTACGAAAAAATTACATTATGTTTGTTATGAGGATTCATGAATATCTAAACAATAAAAACAGACCCCTAAGATAAAATGGCGATTTCTGAGCGATTTTTTATTTTTCGGGGTGTCTTACCCCAATTTTCGAGATGATCCTGGCATAGAAAAATTTCGAAAAAATCACATTGTGTTTGTTACGAGTATTAATGAATATTTATAAAATAAAAACAGACCCCTAAGATAAAATGGCGATTACAGAGCGTTTTTTCGGTTTTTGGGGTCTGTTTTGCACCCTCCACCAGCACCCTTGTTTTCGAAAATATTATTTTTATCATTTATGAGGTTCATGTATGACAAGACTAAGAAAAAAACTTCGTTCGACCAAAAAAAAAAAATAATTTTTTTTCGTTCGCCCCCCCCCCCCACTTTCGAGACGATCCTGGCATAAAAAAATTTTGAAAAAATTACATTATGATTCTTATGGGTATTAATGAATATCTAAACAATAAAAACAGACCCTTAAAGAAATTGGCGATTTCAGAGCGATATTTCGGTATTTTGGAGTGTCTTACCCCCACTTTCGAGATGATCCTGGCATAGAAAAATTTTGAAAAAGTACATTGTGTTTGTTATGAGTATTAATGAATATCTAAACAATAAAAACAGACCCCTAAGATAAAATGGCGATTTCAGAGCGATTTTTCGGGGTGTTTTACCCCAATTTTCGATATGATCCTGGCATAGAAAAATTTCGGAAAAATTACATTATGTTTGTTACGAGTATTGATGAATATTTAAAAAATAAAAACAGACCCCTAAGATAAAATGGCGATTTCAGAGCGATTTTTCGGTTTTTCGGGGTGTCTTACCCACACTTTCGAGATGATCGTGGCATAGAAAAATTTCGAAAAAATTACATTATGTTCGTTACGAGTATTAATGAATATTTAAAAAATAAAAACAGACCCCTAAGACAAAATGACGTTTTCAGAGCGATTTTTGATTTTTCGGGGTGTCTTACCCCAATTTTCGAGATGATCCTGGCATAGAAAAATTTCGAAAAAATTACATTGTGTTTGTTACGAGTATTAATGAATATTTATAAAATAAAAACAGTCCCCTAAGATAAAATGGCGATTTCAGAGCGATTTTTCGGGTTTTCGGGGTGTCTTACCCCAATTTTCGAGATGATCCTGGTATAGAAAAATTTCGAAAAAATTACATTATGTTCGTTACGAGTATTAATGAATATTTAAAAAATAAAAACAGACCCGTAAGACAAAATGGCGATTTAAGAGCGATTTTTTGGTTTTTTCGGGATGTCTTACCCCAATTTTCGAGATGATCCTGGCATAGAAAAATTACGAAAAAATTACATTATGTTTGTTATGAGGATTCATGAATATCTAAACAATAAAAACAGACCCCTAAGATAAAATGGCGATTTCTGAGCGATTTTTTATTTTTCGGGGTGTCTTACCCCAATTTTCGAGATGATCCTGGCATAGAAAAATTTCGAAAAAATCACATTGTGTTTGATACGAGTATTAATGAATATTTATAAAATAAAAACAGACCCCTAAGATAAAATGGCGATTACAGAGCGTTTTTTCGGTTTTTGGGGTCTGTTTTGCACCCTCCACCAGCACCCTTGTTTTCGAAAATATTATTTTTATCATTTATGAGGTTCATGTATGACAAGACTAAGAAAAAAACTTCGTTCGACCAAAAAAAAAAAAAATAATTTTTTTTTCGTTCGCCCCCCCCCCCCCCCCCACTTTCGAGACGATCCTGGCATAAAAAAATTTTGAAAAAATTACATTATGATTCTTATGGGTATTAATGAATATCTAAACAATAAAAACAGACCCTTAAAGAAATTGGCGATTTCAGAGCGATATTTCGGTATTTTGGAGTGTCTTACCCCCACTTTCGAGATGATCCTGGCATAGAAAAATTTTGAAAAAGTACATTGTGTTTGTTATGAGTATTAATGAATATCTAAACAATAAAAACAGACCCCTAAGATAAAATGGCGATTTCAGAGCGATTTTTCGGGGTGTTTTACCCCAATTTTCGATATGATCCTGGCATAGAAAAATTTCGAAAAAATTACATTATGTTCGTTACGAGTATTGATGAATATTTAAAAAATAAAAACAGACCCCTAAGACAAAATGACGATTTCAGAATTACTTATCGGTTTTTCGGGGTGTCTTACCCACACTTTCGAGATGATCGTGGCATAGAAAAATTTCGAAAAAATTACATTATGTTCGTTACGAGTATTAATGAATATTTAAAAAATAAAAACAGACCCCTAAGACAAAATGACGTTTTCAGAGCGATTTTTGATTTTTCGGGGTGTCTTACCCCAATTTTCGAGATGATCCTGGCATAGAAAAATTTCGAAAAAATTACATTGTGTTTGTTACGAGTATTAATGAATATTTATAAAATAAAAACAGTCCCCTAAGATAAAATGGCGATTTCAGAGCGATTTTTCGGGTTTTCGGGGTGTCTTACCCCAATTTTCGAGATGATCCTGGTATAGAAAAATTTCGAAAAAATTACATTATGTTCGTTACGAGTATTAATGAATATTTAAAAAATAAAAACAGACCCGTAAGACAAAATGGCGATTTCAGAGCGATTTTTCGGTTTTTCGGGGTGTCTTACCCACACTTTCGAGATGATCGTGGCATAGAAAAATTTCGAAAAAATTACATTATGTTCGTTACGAGTATTAATGAATATTTAAAAAATAAAAACAGACCCCTAAGACAAAATGACGTTTTCAGAGCGATTTTTGATTTTTCGGGGTGTCTTACCCCAATTTTCGAGATGATCCTGGCATAGAAAAATTTCGAAAAAATTACATTGTGTTTGTTACGAGTATTAATGAATATTTATAAAATAAAAACAGTCCCCTAAGATAAAATGGCGATTTCAGAGCGATTTTTCGGGTTTTCGGGGTGTCTTACCCCAATTTTCGAGATGATCCTGGTATAGAAAAATTTCGAAAAAATTACATTATGTTCGTTACGAGTATTAATGAATATTTAAAAAATAAAAACAGACCCGTAAGACAAAATGGCGATTTAAGAGCGATTTTTTGGTTTTTCGGGATGTCTTACCCCAATTTTCGAGATGATCCTGGCATAGAAAAATTACGAAAAAATTACATTATGTTTGTTATGAGGATTCATGAATATCTAAACAATAAAAACAGACCCCTAAGATAAAATGGCGATTTCTGAGCGATTTTTTATTTTTCGGGGTGTCTTACCCCAATTTTCGAGATGATCCTGGCATAGAAAAATTTCGAAAAAATCACATTGTGTTTGTTACGAGTATTAATGAATATTTATAAAATAAAAACAGACCCCTAAGATAAAATGGCGATTACAGAGCGTTTTTTCGGTTTTTGGGGTCTGTTTTGCACCCTCCACCAGCACCCTTGTTTTCGAAAATATTATTTTTATCATTTATGAGGTTCATGTATGACAAGACTAAGAAAAAAACTTCGTTCGACCAAAAAAAAAAAATAATTTTTTTTCGTTCGCCCCCCCCCCACTTTCGAGACGATCCTGGCATAAAAAAATTTTGAAAAAATTACATTATGATTCTTATGGGTATTAATGAATATCTAAACAATAAAAACAGACCCTTAAAGAAATTGGCGATTTCAGAGCGATATTTCGGTATTTTGGAGTGTCTTACCCCCACTTTCGAGATGATCCTGGCATAGAAAAATTTTGAAAAAGTACATTGTGTTTGTTATGAGTATTAATGAATATCTAAACAATAAAAACAGACCCCTAAGATAAAATGGCGATTTCAGAGCGATTTTTCGGGGTGTTTTACCCCAATTTTCGATATGATCCTGGCATAGAAAAATTTCGGAAAAATTACATTATGTTTGTTACGAGTATTGATGAATATTTAAAAAATAAAAACAGACCCCTAAGATAAAATGGCGATTTCAGAGCGATTTTTCGGTTTTTCGGGGTGTCTTACCCACACTTTCGAGATGATCGTGGCATAGAAAAATTTCGAAAAAATTACATTATGTTCGTTACGAGTATTAATGAATATTTAAAAAATAAAAACAGACCCCTAAGACAAAATGACGTTTACAGAGCGATTTTTGATTTTTCGGGGTGTCTTACCCCAATTTTCGAGATGATCCTGGCATAGAAAAATTTCGAAAGAATTACATTGTGTTTGTTACGAGTATTAATGAATATTTATAAAATAAAAACAGACCCCTAAGATAAAATGGAGATTTCAGAGCGATTTTTTCGGGTTTTCGGGGTGTCTTACCCCAATTTTCGAGATGATCCTGGTATAGAAAAATTTCGAAAAAATTACATTATGTTCGTTACGAGTATTAATGAATATTTAAAAAATAAAAACAGACCCGTAAGACAAAATGGCGATTTAAGAGCGATTTTTTGGTTTTTCGGGATGTCTTACCCCAATTTTCGAGATGATCCTGGCATAGAAAAATTACGAAAAAATTACATTATGTTTGTTATGAGGATTCATGAATATCTAAACAATAAAAACAGACCCCTAAGATAAAATGGCGATTTCTGAGCGATTTTTTATTTTTCGGGGTGTCTTACCCCAATTTTCGAGATGATCCTGGCATAGAAAAATTTCGAAAAAATCACATTGTGTTTGATACGAGTATTAATGAATATTTATAAAATAAAAACAGACCCCTAAGATAAAATGGCGATTACAGAGCGTTTTTTCGGTTTTTGGGGTCTGTTTTGCACCCTCCACCAGCACCCTTGTTTTCGAAAATATTATTTTTATCATTTATGAGGTTCATGTATGACAAGACTAAGAAAAAAACTTCGTTCGACCAAAAAAAAAAAAATAATTTTTTTTCGTTCGCCCCCCCCCCCACTTTCGAGACGATCCTGGCATAAAAAAATTTTGAAAAAATTACATTATGATTCTTATGGGTATTAATGAATATCTAAACAATAAAAACAGACCCTTAAAGAAATTGGCGATTTCAGAGCGATATTTCGGTATTTTGGAGTGTCTTACCCCCACTTTCGAGATGATCCTGGCATAGAAAAATTTTGAAAAAGTACATTGTGTTTGTTATGAGTATTAATGAATATCTAAACAATAAAAACAGACCCCTAAGATAAAATGGCGATTTCAGAGCGATTTTTCGGGGTGTTTTACCCCAATTTTCGATATGATCCTGGCATAGAAAAATTTCGGAAAAATTACATTATGTTTGTTACGAGTATTGATGAATATTTAAAAAATAAAAACAGACCCCTAAGATAAAATGGCGATTTCAGAGCGATTTTTCGGTTTTTCGGGGTGTCTTACCCACACTTTCGAGATGATCGTGGCATAGAAAAATTTCGAAAAAATTACATTATGTTCGTTACGAGTATTAATGAATATTTAAAAAATAAAAACAGACCCCTAAGACAAAATGACGTTTTCAGAGCGATTTTTGATTTTTCGGGGTGTCTTACCCCAATTTTCGAGATGATCCTGGCATAGAAAAATTTCGAAAAAATTACATTGTGTTTGTTACGAGTATTAATGAATATTTATAAAATAAAAACAGTCCCCTAAGATAAAATGGCGATTTCAGAGCGATTTTTCGGGTTTTCGGGGTGTCTTACCCCAATTTTCGAGATGATCCTGGTATAGAAAAATTTCGAAAAAAATTACATTATGTTCGTTACGAGTATTAATGAATATTTAAAAAATAAAAACAGACCCGTAAGACAAAATGGCGATTTAAGAGCGATTTTTTGGTTTTTCGGGATGTCTTACCCCAATTTTCGAGATGATCCTGGCATAGAAAAATTACGAAAAAATTACATTATGTTTGTTATGAGGATTCATGAATATCTAAACAATAAAAACAGACCCCTAAGATAAAATGGCGATTTCTGAGCGATTTTTTATTTTTCGGGGTGTCTTACCCCAATTTTCGAGATGATCCTGGCATAGAAAAATTTCGAAAAAATCACATTGTGTTTGTTACGAGTATTAATGAATATTTATAAAATAAAAACAGACCCCTAAGATAAAATGGCGATTACAGAGCGTTTTTTCGGTTTTTGGGGTCTGTTTTGCACCCTCCACCAGCACCCTTGTTTTCGAAAATATTATTTTTATCATTTATGAGGTTCATGTATGACAAGACTAAGAAAAAAACTTCGTTCGACCAAAAAAAAAAAATAAATTCTTTTCGCTCGCCCCCCCCCCCCCACTTTCGAGACGATCCTGGCATAAAAAAATTTTGAAAAAATTACATTATGATTCTTATGGGTATTAATGAATATCTAAACAATAAAAACAGACCCTTAAAGAAATTGGCGATTTCAGAGCGATATTTCGGTATTTTGGAGTGTCTTACCCCCACTTTCGAGATGATCCTGGCATAGAAAAATTTTGAAAAAGTACATTGTGTTTGTTATGAGTATTAATGAATATCTAAACAATAAAAACAGACCCCTAAGATAAAATGGCGATTTCAGAGCGATTTTTCGGGGTGTTTTACCCCAATTTTCGATATGATCCTGGCATAGAAAAATTTCGGAAAAATTACATTATGTTTGTTACGAGTATTGATGAATATTTAAAAAATAAAAACAGACCTCTAAGATAAAATGGCGATTTCAGAGCGATTTTTCGGTTTTTCGGGGTGTCTTACCCACACTTTCGAGATGATCGTGGCATAGAAAAATTTCGAAAAAATTACATTATGTTCGTTACGAGTATTAATGAATATTTAAAAAATAAAAACAGACCCCTAAGACAAAATGACGTTTTCAGAGCGATTTTTGATTTTTCGGGGTGTCTTACCCCAATTTTCGAGATGATCCTGGCATAGAAAAATTTCGAAAAAATTACATTGTGTTTGTTACGAGTATTAATGAATATTTATAAAATAAAAACAGTCCCCTAAGATAAAATGGCGATTTCAGAGCGATTTTTCGGGTTTTCGGGGTGTCTTACCCCAATTTTCGAGATGATCCTGGTATAGAAAAATTTCGAAAAAATTACATTATGTTCGTTACGAGTATTAATGAATATTTAAAAAATAAAAACAGACCCTTTTGACAGAATAGCGATTTCAGAGCGTTTTGTTCGGGTTTTTGGGTCTGTTTTGCGCCCTCCACCAGCCCCCTAATTTTCGAAACTTTTATTTTTGTCATTTATGTGATTCATTTATGACAAGGATAAGAAAAAAACTTTGTTCGACAAAAAAAAAAAATTTTTTTTCGTTCGCCTCGAACGTTGCAAACTTCAACATCGTGTAACTAATTGTTTACGGAGATAAATGAATTAGGATTATATGAATAAGTTTATAAATGTTTAAATAAATAAATGATTGATTATGTCAAAGAGTATAATATTATTTACAATTCATATAAGACGTAAGAGAAAGACAATTTTCCCTGTACCCGATTCTATGGCACTCAATCCCGGAGTGAACAACACAGAAAACCCACACAAACTTTAACTTAATAACTCCAAAACAATGAAAAATCCCGAAAACCGAAACGACTTGTCACTTCAGTCGTCGTTCACCGTGGATTGGCTATCGCGCAGTTTTACGCGCAACTCGTCGGCCATCTTGATCAAACTTAATCCCTATTGGTCAATTCAGTTGTACAGCGTCTCTGTCTACCTTCCATATTCGCGTAATCGACGTTCGTCGCAGTCATGCATGGAATAGACTATTGCTGTCGCGCTCATCGAGTCGACGTTCGTCGCACGCATGGCCCAACATGGAATACTAGGACTGGATATGGGAACGGACCGCGATTGAAACATGCTCAAATTTGCTCGCTCTTAATATAGCTCTTTTACGCGTCTTCTACCACGTATTAATTAGTGTGATGGTGTGTGAACTGTGTTGCTAATTAAGGACTTTGCGAAACTGGATTTATAGTTTTTATGTGAGACTGCATTAAAAAATTATATTCGTGACAAATTGGACTACTGTGCAACATAACCTAAAGGGAACGTGCTTTGAGGAAAATAGTTGTCAAGAGGAACTTGCGGAAATAATAATTTCTTGTGTCATTGGCGTATGATTAAGTGGATCTCGCATTACTTGCGTAGCTATTTGTTATTGTGATTAACAGATGATCAGTTAATACTCCGCTGGAAATCTATTAATAAGAGCCAATAACACTATAACGATTGTTCGAGCATAGTGCCCCTACTTTTCGACATATATAGATCCCACTCTCTTCGCTGGATCTCGCGCTAGACTTGTACCTGGGCTATCCCTTCTTCGAGCGCTTGAGACTGTGGTGGGAAGAAGCAGTTGACTCATCGATCACCGATTCACAGCGGATCCAGTCGGCACGAGACTCTGAATCCGTGCTAAGTAAGCGTTTTCGTGCCGCTCGAGTGAGCATTTGCACGTTGTATGTATGATTTTTTATATTAGATTAGTGTATATAGATACGTTAATTCACAGCTGAATTCTTGTCATTTTTTAATTATGGCTACTTGCATTGCATGCCTTAATCTTGCTGAAGAAAAAGATAGCGTCAAATGTATCGTCTGTGCCTCACTCTATCACACCACGTGTGTACCGTTAGCCAGTACTTTGACAGATAACGGACCAATTTGTTGCTTAGTTCCTGCACCTAAGCGTGGCAGAAAACGAGCTGCAGATAATATTTTGGCTGCCCCGAAACTTATCCACACGCGCTCAATTAGTGCTTCGTCAGTGGAGACTACTACCTCTGAGGCCATCGATAATGCGATCGTACCATCGAACGAATTTCGGGACTTCTGTACCAGGCATGATAAGCAACATGCAGAGTTATGCGCTAAACTTGATTCCGTATTGAATCTTAATTCTACGGTACAGGAAATGAAGCAATCAGTAGCTACCCTACAAAATCAGATGAGCACGGTTCTAAAAGATAGAGCTACTAATGCTTATGAGCTACGAAGTAGCGACCTAGTCATTACTGGGCTTCCTGAAACGTTTAATGAGGATCTGGATATCATTTTCCTCAAAATAGCGGAAGTCTTAAAAGTCGCAATGAAGGCACGTGATCTGCTATCCATCGAACGTCTTGGGACAAATTTATCAAATGATCCCAACCCTAGTCGCATATCTGGCAATGAACCATCAACTATTGCAACGACTTCAACGACATCTACAGCGGCGTCCACTCACGGTCGATCTAACTTAATCATTGCCAAGCTGTCCAATCCGAGGCTAAGGACAAAATTTATACAGGCAATGAGACTCAACAAAGGTCTTATGACCAATCTCATTTTTCCAGAGCTCCCGATGTCTCGTATAAATATAAACGAATCTCTACGAATAGAGACGCGCAACTTACTGAAAAAGGCTCGAGCAATAGTAAAAGAACACCCTGAGAAGTCCGTCTACCTCTACAAGGGCATCGTCCACTATAGATCAGCAAGAGGGGCAAATGCGATAGAGATCTACAACGAAGAAGATCTCAACATAATTTCCTCTTGACGCCAAACTTCACCGTCATCTGTCATCTCTATGGATGCTGTCAACGCTGCTGCTATTACATCATTATCCACGTCTAAAGATATCAAATTGTCGAGTTTGAAAATTTGTCATTTAAATATCCAGTCTATAAACTCCAAAAATAAATTTCCTGAATTTTGCGACTACTTTTCAACTAATCTTTTTGATATTATACTCTTAACAGAAACTTGGCTCACGGATCAATCTCCGGACAAATTTTTCCAACTCGATAAATATTATCTCGTTCGCCACGACCGGAGGGGCTCAAGGGGTGGGGGTGTGGCTATGTATATTCACAAGCAACTAGCCTGTAAATTATTAGCTCTATCTGATATATCGGACACTTCAAATGAGTTTATGATTGCTGAAATATCTGGCCGCACATCCTCTCCTGTGCTTGTGTCCGTCATTTACCGCCCGCCTAATAAGCCGATGCCTGAAATCTTCGGGACTGCTCTGCAATCTCTAAGCTGCAACTATAATAACATAATAATAATGGGTGACTTCAATATAGATTTGCAAAAACACTCGCATGCTGCTAGCTATCTGAAGCAGTTTGCTCTTGAAAACAGCTTACAGATTGTCGATTACTCCCCCACTTTTCATAGTGCCACCGCAGACTCGTGGATTGATCATTGTATAGTTGATAGCCTGGATAATATTAAGTCCGTTTCACAAATTAGCTTACCATTCGTATATGGACATGATTTGATATCAATTGAATATGATTTAAAAATTTATACGAAAAATACAACGGCTATTACTTGCCGAGACTACCGCAATTTTTGTTTGGAACTGTTGCTGGATGACTTGGAGAAATGCGATTGGAGTATGTTTCGACATGCTACTGGGACTCATCAGTCTATTGACCTCCTTTGTTCGACCCTCTCGCATAGAATAGTATCATCTTTTGATAAATTTGCTCCTCTAAGATCCTTCATACCGAAGAATAAAGCATTGCCATGGGTAACTGACGTATTGCGCTCACTAAAGCGTGAACGTGACTCTACTCTGCGTGCTTTTCGTCGCACACGCGATCCGAACGCGAAACTCAAACTAATATCTCTCAACAAAACCTATAGAACAGCTTGGCGACAATCACGTGAAAAGTACTATCACGCGCAGTTCTCGACAGTTAAAGATCCAAAAAGCACTTGGGCAAAACTTCGCACCCTTTGGTTGGCTAATTCTGCAGTAAATTCTCCTCCACTTTGCTGCACCCCTGAAGAACTAAATTCTCATTTTGTTTCTCTTGCCAATAGAGTACCAGCCCTATCTCCATCGTTCGAATTTCTCCGTTCGACGACTCAGAACTCTCAGGATTCCATGTTTTATTTCTTGAATATTACATTAGACAATCTATTGGCATGTGTCACGCGACGAAGGTCTGAGGCAAAAGGTGTAGATCAAACACCGATTAGTTTTTATGTGAAAACCTTTCCCGTCATCGCCACTCATTTAATATATCTCTTCAACCTTTCACTTAATTCGTCCACCTTTCCAGCCGAATGGAAAAAGGCGTTGGTAGTGCCAATAAATAAAAAGAAATTGCCGTCGTGTGTTTCTGACTACCGTCTCGTCTCCATCTTATGTACATCATCGAAAATTCTAGAGAGATTGGTTTATGATCAGATTGTCACCTTTCTAAATGAACGTAATTGGTTCGATCCGTACCAGTCTGGTTTTCTCAAGGGCTTTAATACCCAAACGGCACTACTTTTAGTCAACGATTTTTGTCGCGAGGCTATAGAAAATCGTAATGTTGTAATCTTTTATTGTTCGACTTCAGTAAAGCCTTTGACACAGTGAACCATACCATTCTCTTGGAAAAACTTAAAGCCGCCCACTTCTCTAATCCAGCCATCGCATGGTTTGCTTCCTATCTAACAAATAGGTCGCAGGCCATTCTTGTCGATAATCGTGTTGCCTCAACCTGGCTACCTATCAATGCTGGTGTGCCTCAGGGCTCTGTTCTAGGCCCGCTACTGTTCTCCATATTCATAAACGACCTTCCATCTGTTCTGCCACACACCAAACATGTAATCTTTGCCGATGATCCACAAATCTTTCTGAGCTGCTGTCCACAAGAAATAGAGGAAGGTTGTGCACGATTAACCAGTGACGCCGAAAGATTTTGCGAGTGGGCGCTCGAAAATGATCTCATTATAAATTTTTCTAAAACGCAAGCAATTATGATTGGAAGTCCATACTTTATTAATCTATTGGAACTTGCCAATTTACCACCTATTAGTGTACAGAATAATATCATTCCATGGGTCAAGACAGTCCGAAATCTCGGCTTACTCTTTGATAATACACTATCTTGGAAACATCATATAATTGTAACGTCAAACCGCGTATACGCTACTTTAAGACAGCTCTGGAAGAATAGCAACGTACTACCCACGGACACACGCAAACAGCTCATAACTTCGATTATATTCCCCTATTTTGATTATTGCTGCGCAGTATACAATGACCTTGACTCGACATTAAGAATGAAGCTGGAAAGAATGCTAAATTCTGCCATCTGCTTCATCTTTCGCCTTCGACGATACGAGCACATTACGGCATACCGTAATAAACTTGACTGGCTCACTTTGACGTCACGACGACTCTATTTTATTGGTATTATTACATACCTACTATTTAAAAAAAAGATTCCGCTATACCTCTATGAAAAATATGTATGGCGTAGAGACGTCACTGATCGCACTCTTCGGTCGACCACAAGTGAGCTAAGAGTACCCAGTCATCGCTCTGAGGCCTACTCCAGATCGTTCCTCATTACATCCACCAGGCTTTGGACTGCTCTACCAAACAGTATTAAAGGCAGTCTAACAGTTGACAGTTTTAAATCCAAACTGTACCGCTTTCTACGTGACCGCGAAGTTTCGGGTAGAAAGATAATAGGCTGACTAAATAAATTTTCTATTTTTTTCCTAAATATTATATTTTTTACTTTTAAGAATTTTTCTCGTTTAATGTTAATATTATTAATTGTTTATCACTTCGGTGCGATTCCTCCCTGTGGCTCTAACAAAAAAAAAATTTCTGTTCGGTTCTCGCGTTCATTATAGCTATAATGTATTTAATTATAATAATACTTTGTACTTTTTATATTTCTTTATTCAACACATAATTGTAATTTCTATGTATGGTTAGCTTAAGAGGACACCCCTCAGGCTAAATAAATGGTATTCTATTCTATTCTATTCTATTCTAATTCGTCATCAATATTGTTTGCGCTTGTCGCACTCGTTGCATTTATCATTACCCCTTCCAGTGCCGAGTAAATGTTCGTCGCACTCGTGCAGAAAATTCATTCAGTCGCCCACCCCTTTTTGAAAATTTAGACTTGCCCTACTATTCCCAGTATTGCCAAAATGATGTTCGTCATCTTTGTCCTTACGTTGTCATAAATTCGTCCTTATTCATAATTGTTGTTCCTTTTTGTTTGTTCCCTGAAAGTTAATACCCAGGACTTACGCTGTGGCGTGATGGTAACGGGCCAGACCATCTTCAAGAACTTCACTTCCTTGTAAACCGTTAAGGCGAGCAAATCGTTGTGATTCTATTGCGAAAGTTATTATTATATTGTAGTGCGTATAAAGATTGTATTGCGAATCTCGAGATACTGCAGCGAACGTAAGTACTGTGCACAGTGCGCGGCGTATTATTTTTTTATAAACTTATATTTAATTAAAGTCCTCCCCCACAATTTGTAATTTCCCGTAAAAAATTTAGATCGATACAAACATATTGCCCTTTTATAATTTTTATTTTATTCCCTCCTTTATTGTATTTAGAGTGAAAACCAGAGTCCCCGTGTCGCCGGGACTCAGTAAGGTTACAAATGGCGCAGCCAACGTGTGGCCCGAAAAATTAAAGTGCGAAATTGTTAAAATTAAAAGAAAAGAAATTTTCAAGTGTAACGGTCTCGCGAAACGGTTGTTGGCTGGCGTGACCAACGGAAAAAAGTTTTGAACAATAGATTCTCCAATTCCCCGAAACCCATTTCCAAATACTTAATTAATAATAAATGTGATATAATATAATATATGTAGAATAGAAAATAATAATATATGTAATATAAAATAAAAAATATATGTGATATGATATATGGTGCAATTATTATGTGTATGAAATAATAATTAATTTCTTTCAGGTCTTCTCGTCAACATTAAAAATAATTTCCTCCCCCTTCTATTAATTATCGGGAAAGTGAAATTATTAAAGGCAAAGATTTTCAAATTTTATTGTGTTAGAAAATTATCCCTCCCCTCCCAGTGTTAATTTGAATTGATAACAGTGAATTAAATTTTGTTATTTTTTTCGTCTTATTATTATTAAATTTTATTTTTTTTATTGATTTAAAGTGAATGAAATTTTTTTAAATATTTTGTTGTTGTTATTATTAAATTAAATTTTTTTATTATTGATTTAAAAATTAGTTATTTATATATATTGTTTTTTGATAAAAAAAATATTATTTTTTTTGTGTGTATTAAAAAAAAAAAAAAGAAAAAAAAATGGCAGAACAATACCGACTATTTTGGGATAATCATGTTGCCTAAAATACCACCCCCACACCGGAAGTACCAACAACTACCACTAGTGCTACAGTCCCAACAAATAACCCCTCCAATAATAACTGCAGAACCCATGACCTCAACCTTTGTGACCACTACCTCTACTGCTTCAGAATCCCGAAAGGCCACTAAAGAACAATATGAAGCCATATTAGAGAGCATTGAACATATGAATTTCAATTCCTTAATTTTATTAAAGAATGTGATAGGGCTGAAATTGCTTTTAGCGGTGACGTTAGGGTAATGTAAGATCGGTTAACACGATATAAGGTGTTAACTACTTACCTCGATTCTGATGTTGATAGGAATGAAGCAGTGGATGGTAGAGGTGAAGCATTACCAGTTACCCTTGGTGAAGCATTAAGTGACCCAGTTATAGGAAATATAATCCGGAACCCCTTACAAAATACGGTACCCCCTCGCACCGTTACTACTAGCGCCGACCAGGAGCTTGGCGCTCGCGTACGGGATCCTTCCCTTATTTTCCCTTCCGATCGATCTCGCGCGTTTATAAAGACTCAGAATCTTTTATGGAAGATCAATCCAGTCGTCCTGAACCACCTAACCATTTAAATACCCTTTCATGATCCTCAACTATCCCTACAATTTCCTTAACCCCTGCCACTCCTCCCCTTATTAACCCAAATATAACCTGTCCTCCTCCCTCTCGTCATACTGTCCATTTTTCCCCTGACCAAACTTATAATTTATCCCTCCACGATCCTCATGGCCACAGTACAAAGGTTGGTCCCACTCCCAGATTTTTGAAAAATATTCAGACTCCTACCAAATCATACTTCGGTTGCTCTGCATGTCCGTCACAGACAACCGAAGTATAGAATGTAAGCGCTGTACAGCAATGGCGAACCCAAGGTCCAAAATTTTCCGGAGAGGACGACGAAGACGCCGAAATTTTCTTAAGACTTAATGAACTACTAACCCGATTAATTCCCGTATTCAATTCCCCAGTTTTAACCAAAACCCACATAGCCCAGCATACTATCAATGTACAAAATCATCCCCCTATTCGACAAAAACCCCGTGTGTTATTCCCTTATACGTTGAGAATTTCCCAAACGGAAGTTGATAAAATGTTAAGTGAGGATGTAATTGAAAAATCCATGAGCCCCTGGATGAGTAACCCTGTAATTGTCCCAAAGGCCGACGGTAAGCATAGATTTTGTATAGATTATAGAGATGTAAATAAAGTAACTTTGAAAGACGCGTATCCCATCCCTAATATGGAACGTATTTTATCAGCAATGCGACGTGCTCGTTGTGTTTCCAAATTAGATTTAAGCCAAGCATACTTCCAGGTCCCAGTAGAACCCAGTAGGCGCCCAATCACCGCCTTCGCCGTCCCAGGAAGAGGCATGTTTAAATTTAAGAGAATGCCTTTTGGATTAACCACTGCCCCTGCCACATTCCAAAGGCTAATGGATAGGCTAATTGATCCTGCTTGGGAACCCCATGTCTTTGCCTACCTAGATGACGTAATAATAGACACAGAATCGGAAGACGAACATTTTAAGTATTTAGAGATTGTTTTGAAAACTTTAGTTGAAGCTGGATTAGATATAAATCAACAAAAAAGTAAGTTCTTCTGTTCCGAGGTTAAATATCTGGGTTACGTCATAGGCAAGGACGGGTTAAAAGCGGATCAAGATAAAATAACCCCTATTTTAGAATACCCCCCTCCTACTACCCTGAAACAATTACGCCGATTCCTGGGAATGGTTGGTTGGTATGCCCGTTTTCTCCCTAACCTATCCAGAGATCAAGTCCCGTTGACACAGCTCCTTATGAAGAATGCATCCTGGCACTGGGGAGCTGAACAACAACAAGCCTTCGATACCCTCCGTTATTCCCTTACCTGTACTCCTGTTTTATCCCGCCCCAATTTCGAATTACCTTTTTCCGTCCAAACAGACGTTAGCGACGTTGCTGTGGGTGCCGTTCTGACCCAGGAAATAGATGGGTATGAACATCCCATTGTTTTTGCGAGTCGAGTATTGACTGCGGCGGAACGGAAATACACAGTAACGGAGCGAGAGTGTCTGGCTGTGTTATGGGCACTGAAAAAGTTCAGGCCCTACATTGAGGGAACCACCTATGACGTGATCACAGATCACAGTAGTTTACAGTGATTAAGAAATTTACGTGATCCGACGGGACGATTGGCTCGTTGGGCACTGGCCTTACAGGCGTATGATATGAAGATAATTCATAGGACAGGATCCCTCCACGTAATGCCGGACGCCTTTTCCCGAATGTATGATTCTTTCGATGCCGCCCTTTTTGCGATAGGAGATTCCGAAGATAATTGGTATAAAGATAAAATGAATAATATAAGAGAATTCCCATTTAAGTACCCTAATTGGAAGATAGTTGAAGATAAAATATATTACCATCGCCCTCACCCTGTTATAGAGCCCGCCGTGGAAGATCTTGATGCTTGGAAGTTAGTATTGCCCTCAGAATATCGGTTTCGTGCCATAAGTGATGCCCATGATAACCCACAGTCTGGTCATTTAGGAGTCGACAAAACGTATCAACGTTTGATACAAGACTTCTTTTGGCCTGGCATCTTTTATGATGTGGTCAAATATGTCGCTCGATGTCCTGAATGACAGCGCCAGAAAGTATCCCAACGCCCTCCTGTGTGGTGTCAGCTAGAATAATCGTTGCGACATTTCATTGGTATTACATGCCTATTTTAGTCTATACACTTTTAATTCATGGTCCATAAGTCATAGAAAAAACAGTGTTACCTATCGGTTAAATGTCCGAAGAATTACAGGAGTTAGTTTCTAAAAGTTGCCGGTTAAACCGCTGAAATCGTCGACAGAAATCATTTACTTACTGTCACCGCCAGCTGCAACTATAAAAGATAACGATATTCTGAAATGTAGCTCATGATGACATCGACATCGATGACAACTTTTTCTTATAATGTATATATTATAATTCACATTATTCATTGTGATACATATTTTTTAATTTCAATATAATTTCTTAATTCGTGACTTTGATTACGTTAATTGTGATAACGGATTCGTAATAAGCGACCACAAAAACCTCCGAGTAAGTTATTTCGTCCAAATTGAATGTATTTTTCGCATGATCGACCGTCATATTGGATCAGCCATTTTCAATTTGTTAAGTCTATTAACGGATTCGTAATAAGCGACCCCAAAAACCTCCGAATAAGTTATTTAATCCAAATTCACTATATTTTTCACGTTTTCGCCCGCCGTATTGGATCCGCCATTTTTAATTTGTCTATTCTGTTAACGGATTCATAATCAGCGACCTCAAAAACTCCCTATTCCCATAGTTCCTTTCATTTTCGGAATTTGGCCGCATAATTTACGCCGCACTGTACGTTGGTAGAGGGGAAACGATGAAAGATACACCTGAACTAATATAATAGCTGCATTTATGGTTCGGCCATTCTTTTTTTTTCCGAATAGCCACTAATGATGGCAAAAAATAACCTCAAATATTTTCAGACATTTTTATGGCGGGAAGGTACCGATGGATGGGTACCAACGGTGAAAGATGAAGAATCCATCTAAACTGTTTTTTCTCTAAATCTTTTTTCATTGTGCTAGGATTAGATCTGGTGCTCTAGGATAATTTAGTAGTATTGTACTATTATCCCTATCTGCATATAATACTGGGGTTTACTATAGAACTATCGTTTAGCAATATGATATAATATAAAAATAATGCGCTATTATTATTTGAAAATATTGCAATTTAAAAGTTCCCTTTGACATTCTATTATAACAAGTTTATGGTCTTAGTCGGCCATTTTCAATTTTCAGAGCCTCTTGACGGTTATACTATTATTGGTGTGTACATGTGCGTATACAAGATCAGTTATGCCGAGTATACTGGACAGGAATAAAATTGGGTAAGTAAAATATTAAACACTGTAAAAAATTGTTGACGTCTCATACTGAAAGTTCACCAGTCATCCTAATCATAGCAGTTATCTGCTGTTTTCTTGTATATTTTTATTTCTATTGTCCATTCAATTCATATCATGCGTATACTTTATTTTATGTATACTATATTAGTATGAATAAATCGATGAAATTTTTTATTTTTTGTACTATTTTACCGTCAGCAATTGCCCTGTTATCAGCGCAACGCGCAGTCGCTTTCTCAAGTGAAGCATCCTGATTGGGGTTCCGTATGTTAAATGTAATGCCCTACGTAACGCACCTCATTTCAAAAATACCAGCTAAAATAATCTCATACAACAACGCCTTTGGTTATAATAAGAAAGGTAAATCAAGGCGCATTTGGGGAGGTGGAAATGTCCCTCAGCCAATCACGCCGTGCAGATTTCAAAAGCGGGAATTTCAAATCGCTAAATGCCAATACGTTAAAAACAAATGACTATCATCTGAAATTCATATGAGATTTCCGTGCCAATACACGTCGTAGTCCTTCGTGGCTAAGTGGTTCGGTGGCTTATCTTCCCGTACGTCCGTTTACAAACGTGGTTCAAGTCACTTTTGGGTGTAATGTTTTTTTCTTTTTTTCTTAATTTTTTATTTGTATAAACGTACTAGTTGATAATTAATTACAAATAATACAGTTATAAGATTAAAAATTTAATAATACAATAATCACAAAAAGTATTTTTTTTGTTTATAGTATTGTAAATTTTTTTTTTTTTTTTTGACGGAGGGGGAAATGCAACACCATGGGGGGTTGAAGATGTCGTGTAACCCCCCGTGTGTCGGACTCCCTCACCTTGGATGTTAACGGCAAGGTTTACCGACTAAAACCCTAACCTCCCTTAGCCCTCCAGAATCCACATGTGCAGTCTGCAGCAGAAAAGTGGCTCCGATATCCATCTCCTCTGCTGCAGACTGCACCGGGCTATTTCATTTCATTTCCAGCTGTAACCACTCCCTCTACCATTGGGTTAGTGGTTACAGGATATCATGTGACCTCAGTAGACGCAGAGATCCCAGCAGCACTGCTTTCTGCATTCGGCCTGCGATGGAATTTGCATGTTCTTGGCAGGCCGGAATGAGTTTGATGTTTTCGAGGAAAGTTGGTCTCATTCCTCCCAGCACTGGTGCTGGTGCAGAGAACTCGACCACGAAGATGGATTTGTGATCGAAGTCAACAAGAACGATGTCAGGCTTATTGGCTGATATTTGCCTGCTCGTCGGAAATGAGTAATTCCAGTATATTCGGCAAGACTCATTCCCGACTACGGATTCAATATCAGTGGGGACGTACGGCAAAACTGGGCTTGCATCAATACCATAAGTGCTGCGAAAATGATAATGCAGCACTCGAAGAGCCGCATTGTGACGTTCAATGTATGCTGAAACTGCATATATTGGGCACGCTGCCAAAAAATGCATTAGTGTCTCAGCATGACATCTACACAATCTACAAAGCGTACTCTGTACCTGCTGGTGTAAGACGATCTGGCGATACGCAAAGGTATTGATGACCCCATCCTGGCATGCGAAGATAAAACCCTCGGTCTCGGATTTCAAGCTGGCTGATCTTAAGAAGGAGAAGGTCATCTCTGCCGACAAGCCAAGTTGTTGGACATTTCGAAAGAATTGTCCATGCAATGGCTTGTAGATATGCCTTCCCTGCAACATACGGAGTTGTTCCTTCCGTATGTTAGCCCTGAGACGCACTGGGCACAGGTTGATGACTGATTCAGCTTCCTGTGCACCACTACGTCCCACGTTGAAAATCAGACCGAGGCTTCGCGCCGCTCGTTCCGCCGCGTTGTACAAAAACGCCCACTTCCCCTGAATTTCATGCTGATGAACCTCCGTTCGATTAATCACGTCGCAAGCTGTTTCCAGGATCAATCGGTCATGCATACACTCCAGGCTTAAAAGGCCACGACCTTCCATATTTCGGGGCAAACACAGTCGTTCCACGGAAGATCAAACTGCGTTGCATACAAATCATCTTCCGTGTGCTTCGGTCAAGGCCCCTTAGCTTGTCAACGTTCCACTTCAGTGCTTCAAATGTATAGAGCACTGGTGATACGGCCAACATATTCGTGGCTGCCACCTTATTTCTCCCGGTCAATTCTGATGACAAGATCTGACGGAGAATGCGCCGGTATTTCTTAATGATGGTGGTTTTAGCAGCCTGCACATACTGGACATGCAGAAGAGCAGAGGACTCAGAGAATCTCCCTGATAGACACCTCTTTGGAATTGAACCAGTCTAGACATGGTTCGACGCTTGCCCAATGTCATGACAAAGCATGTTTTCCAATGTGGCATCAGGTCTTCTACAATTCTCATTATGTTTGGGTGGACATGGAGGCGTTTGAGCAACAAGCTTAAAAGCTCGTGCGATGTTGAGTCATACGCCTTCATGTAATCCAGCCAGGCTATCGACAGGTTACGCTTGTACTGGACTGCGTCCTGACAAACACACCTGTCGATAAGCAAGTTGTCCTTGCAGCTGGATACACCCATTTTGCAGCCTCGTTGTTCTACTATCCTTTGCCACACCGGTTTCACGGATTTCTCAATACGTTCGTTCAAGATGTTAGTGAACAATTTGTATAACGTATTGAGACACGTGATCGGTCTATGGTTTCTCGTATCGGACAAGTCTCCCGATTTTGGGATCAGTGTCGTTCGGCCCTCCACCAGCCAGTGCGGAATGGGTTTGTCTCCGTTTATATAAGAGGTGAATATTCGGGCTAGGTGGTGATGGACAGAAGTGAACTTCTACCACTAATAGTTGTTAATTCCATCCCAGCCCGGCGAGGAGAAATTCCTCGATCCTGTGATGGCATTTTTCACCTCTAATGCACTGACGGGTGGGCAATCTTCATTTTGTTGTGTGACTTCGTCGCACAACTCGGTGACGATTTCAATACCTGGAGTGTCTGCATTAAGCCGAGATGTTTTCTCATAGATGCTCCCCCAGAATTCCTCAACTGCGGCCATCCACGGAAACTCGCTTGAGGCTGCGATACGACGTTTGAAGAGGTTGGAAGGATTCGTCCAAAATATTGAGTTTTGTCGAATTCCTTCTTCCCGTCTTTGCAGCCTCTTTTTGGCATCGGCCAAAACCCGAATTATATCCGCTAAACGTTGCTTGATGTTGAGCAACTTCAGCTTGTTCAGTGTGTGATAGTACGTCCGCAGTTGTGCGAACTTCTTGACTTTAGCCGTAAATGAACGGCCAGATGTTAAATAGTCGATCACACACTGAATTCGGGAAGCGAGTTTCCGTGTCAGTCGAATCTTACCGTTCAATTGAGACATGCGTTTTGTAATCTGCCGACTCCCCGATATCTGTGTCAGATTTCGCGGAGTTACCAGATCACTTGCAGCCTCGTAAACGGCACAATTGACTTGCCACAGGTCGCAGTCATCTGGAAGAGCATCCAGAAGTAAGCTATTTGCTCTGTCTAATTCTCGTTGTTTCGGCAAAATTTTCGTTGTCAAATTTTGCCTAAACACGAGTGTCGTGCTTTTATAATGTGAAGCATCTCTCCCAGCACCGCGTACGGGCTCAGTTGTTATTGCCCGCACATTCGGTACCGGTTGACAGCTGGGAACAACGAAACCTGTCCGCCTCAGATAGGCCACATAATCTCTCAGTTGTTGTTGAGAAAAGCGATCTGCCAGTTCGGGATGCATTACTGCAAACCGACTATGCATTCGGGCCATGTAGCCTCTCTGTTGTGGACAGCTCTCCTCGTAGCAGCGCATTAGATCTTGCCTGAGATCCTCCGTCCACTGAAATAGTCCGTGGGCATTTGTAGGTCGTTGTCCCGGGACACCTGTTTCGGCTCCTCCACCTCGGGACTGGGCTGCATCCGAAGCAGCCCGATGGTCAGGAGCCCTGCGCGTTCTATTTATAGTAACTGCAAATACAGGGAGTAGGGTGGTTAGCCCTACTCCCTGTTGTTATGCCTCTCTCGTTTGTCTCTTATCTCGCCATCCGCTGCGATTGGTCACCCAATCTCTCGCAAGGTTGCTAAGAGTCCAGGGCCCACCGGCTTTAATAAGCACACGTGGAGGTGAGAGTAGGCCATTTGGGAAGATAGGTTAGGATGCAGCTTTTTGCATAGCCGCATTGTATTACGCTTCATTCCCTTCGGGTGTGTACATTTTTCTATTATTATTATTATTATTATTATTATTTATTATTATTATTTATTATTTATTTTATTAATCAGATAAATTTTAATTTATTTTTTAAATGTGTTTTTGAGCGAATATTATATAATATAGCATAGCAAATTTCTAAATTACTAAAATATCGTGCTCTGTCTCTTCTTCAAAATACTCGATTTTTTATATTAATTAAAACAAATGATGCACAATGCCTGTTTCCGACTTCATTATAATTCACATTATATTTAATATTATCATGTTTTTAATATCATAAATTCATGTCATATTTAAGTTTTTATAGAAGCAATATCCATTTATCGATGAAAATCCATTTTATACAATTAATCAGTTGCAATTTTAACTATTAAAATTAATTTTTTTATGAAATTTCAACTCTTATTTTACACTAATATTTTTACTAAAAATACAAGTCTACAGTTCTTAATTTTTTAAGTAATAGTAAACTAAACACGTTAAATTCGTATTTATGTAAACTTCAAACATTTCGTATATAACTGCAGTGGAAATGAAAATATTTAATATCAATATAAATAGATCCACGGTGGTCTTGAAAGATTTTAAATTCTTTTTACACATGCTCCAAATCTTGCAAAATCTTATTGTCTACCATCTATTGAATTCATTTCAATTTAAAAAAAAATCGCGTATTGTGCCGTTTTTTTATCCTACATTTTTTCATATATTAATTTGAGAACTTCACATTATTGCGATGGTTCTTTCGAAGACTGGTGCGTTTCAAATCTCTTACGAAAACGGGTGCATTTCAAAATTTATTGTTAATAATGGTTCATTTCAAAATTTCTCACGAAGAAGTAGCATTTTTCAGCCGTTCGCCGCGAAGATGGGTTCATTTCGGCATTCGCCGCGAAAAGGTATTCATTTCGAGGTTTGCGGCGAAAGCGGGTTCATTTTGGATTTGCGACAAAAACTGGTGTGTTTCGATTTGCCGCGAAAACGGGAGTCGTTATGCAAATTAAAACAAACCCATTTTCGCCGCAAACCTCGAAATAAACACCTTTTCGCGTCGAAGGCCTAAATGAACCTTTCTTCGTAATAATCCACGAAATAAACCCATTTTCGTGGCGAGCCGAAATACACCCGTTTTCGTAAGAGATTTGAAACGCACCCGTCTTCGTAAGACCCATCGATTGAATACACGGCTAAATTTACTAAATATAAATTTAAAAAGATAGTACCCATAAGAATTAAATAAAAAAATCGAGATAAATATTTAATAATAGTTAAATTTCTTCGATAATTTTATATTAGTAAAAATTATTGTTATTAGTCATCGAATAAATTGGACTATTATTAAATATTTAACTCGTTTTTTTTTTATTTTTAATTCTCACTTCTTAATGTTTTAATTAATATTGAACTAAACACGTTAATTTCTTATTTTAAGTATATTTCAATATATACTTTACAATACATTCACTAATTATTTGAATAATGAATGAAAGCATCAAATAAATAGTATATTATGCATTATGGGTGAAAATGTCACACTCGATGCAGATCGGTTTTTCGCACAAAAGGTGCTTACGGTATTTTTTGATGCGATGAGCGTAAAGCTCGACAATTTGCGCTCCAGGACTTCGTGGAATGGAATCGAGCATTAAAAAATGTAATTTACAGTATGTGTGAGCTATACAAGCAAATAGTTGTTAACAATGTAAATTGAAATGTTTTTGGAATTACATAGAAATCTGGTCAGGTTCAATGAAAATTCCAGAGCAAAT
This sequence comes from Trichopria drosophilae, assembly GCA_030407085.1. Lineage (NCBI taxonomy): Eukaryota > Metazoa > Arthropoda > Insecta > Hymenoptera > Diapriidae > Trichopria > Trichopria drosophilae. Next base: position 69,459,816 of record CM059584.1, read on the forward strand.
TACATACATTTTCTAATGATATTTGTGTAACGTCGTTTGAGAATCCTACAGATAATTTTTCTTAGGGACATTACATACAATGCATGTAAATTAAACATTTTATAAACCATTTTGAATAGTGAGAATGATGTTAAAAAAGTAATAATATGAATATGGAGCATGAACAATAATGATAAATGTAATGAGAAAAAAGTTATACCACATTCTGAATAATTATATCAAATTTATGTCAATTATATTTGTTCGCGACAGGACGGAATTGCTCGAAGGGAAAACGCAACGTTTAAACCGAAAAACACTAATATATAACTTTATTGACGATTGGCGACGATATTTTTAAAAGAGCGCGAATTGCGAACAAACCACAAAAACCGATAACACTTCAAACTGTCACGCACTATGCACTGACAATCGATTTACAATCGAAACCTACTTCGTAGTCGACATTATTTTCCCGCGCGTTTTACATGATTAAATATAAAATCGATATCGTCGCCATTTCAGAAGGGCCTGTACAATATTAAACCTATAGGCACCCTTCTGTATTTTTGAGGAGTACCCCCATTCGGGTGTGCAATGGCGTAGGGAAAAACCACCAAAGTGGGTAAAAAATCTACGCCGGGCACCGCAGTTGATAAAGCATCAATTCTGTCGACGGAGTTTCCGTTAAATAAAACACGATTTCACCATACACGAAAATAAAAATGTTGTCATAATTATGGGCCGGTTGATTCTTCATCCTGAAATGTGCAAGAAATGCAGTCTCGTGAGCGGCAATACCCAAATGCGCTTATTATTATGCATATTTAAAGATGAAGAACCAAGTTGCCCATAATTGAGACAATGGGATTTTATAGGAAAATATACGAGCTTTCATTTGAGCCTGTTTAACAAAATATTTAAAATAATCCAAGTTTGAAAGAAATCGATTTTTATACTGAAAAATCATGATGAATATATAAATAAAATAAAAAATCATTTTAATCAACGGAAAGTGCATAAAAAGACGAATAAAATCCACTAATTATTTTTTCTTTTCTCGGAAACAGAATTTCAGAAACAAGCGTTTAATGCGAGACACCGAAAAGGACTAATCTTCTCAGTTGCCCATTTGGCATGGAATGTCCTATATTTAATATAATTGTATTCTACATAAAATCTAAAAGTAACATTCAACGATACATAAACTTGAATTAGTACAAAAGAAAAAATTATAGCGTTACATTAGTAATGTGTGTAATCTTTTTGGATTTTAGTTTCGAATACTTTAAACTATTATTTTGTTTCAAACGCAGATAATGCCTCGTGCGTAAGGTGTATACAACTTTCTGTGGTATAACGGATGCATCAATTTTCGCCATAGCTTTGTGTGTGATTTTGTCGAACATCTTGTGATTCTTAACGAGGCCATTTCCATAGAATTTCCGAAACTCCTCTTCAACAACTTTACTAACCGATTGAAAAACTTCACTGGGGTAAATGCAATTGCCCCGCGAAACAGTAATTATCCAGTTGGGAGTGTCTATAGGCGGCATGTTTGACGTGGCTACTCCGAATTGCGGGAGTGTTGCCCGATATTTATTGGCTATTGCGCCTAATACGTATAACAGAGCATCTTTTTCTGCTTTTCTCATTAGTGTATCTTTCTCGAAAGCAGCAAGGAGTTCTAACTCCTCCGTGCGAGGGACGTAGCTCTTCGTAATTTCTAAAACATAAAAGGAAACAAGGGAAATCGGTAGGAGGAAAGAGAAGGATGTCGACTAGTGGTGGAAAGGAATTGCATTAAATACACAAGATTTGGTCGGATTGAAAGAAATGATTCAGAATGGTACGGGGTTCGTATGTTTTTGAAATTACGGAATGAATTTCATGGAAGTTTTGTTAAAGTATAAGAGAATTCGTTTAAATTAATATCGCTGAATAAAACTGATGAAGCCTTTTCGTAATTATACTCAGTTAATAAAAGTATTTCTTGTCTGAATGTGTTTAAATTATTTCTTAAGAACTTAAAACACAAACATATTTTCGGATATATTTTACTTATAAAATAATTTCTCAAAATTGAGTCTGCTACACGAGGTGCACTTCGCACTTTTTTTATTACTTAAAACATGATATTTGCTTAATCCTTTACAATTTCAAAATAATTGAATAGATTCAACATATTGTTTATTGTAAGCTGAAATAGAAGGAAATCATGAAGTTGAGTAAAAAATGATTCAAGACCTTGCTTTTAATTCAAGCACGTAGATTAGAAATGATAATCACTGTAATTTACAGTTAACTCTTATTAATTCTTCTCCAAGTTTTTTTTTAAATCCACTTAAACAAATACCACATGATTTCAAGAAGGAATATAGGAAAAACAGTATTCAACATAAATATGGACCGATAATGGTTAATGCTAAATTCTTGATAGACTCGTTACCGGTTTTAAGTAATAGAATTTGTAAAACTTCACGTGATAACTCAATTCATAAACTCAGTTTATAGAAATTTATTAATAATTTAGTGCACTCAATTTAATAAACTCAATTTATTACATTGAGACATGTGCACAGTAGCAAGAAATGGAGTCATGCAGATAGAAACAGCTGTTTCCGGAGAGAACGAGATATTAAGAATTTATATTAAAAACAGTAAAAAATAGATAGCACTTTTTAATATCTGATATATTGCTCAATGACATATAGATATTAAAGACCAGTGTCTGAAATATTAAAATGACTTCTACTTGAAACAGGTTGTTCTAGATAACCTAGATTACTTAACATTATGCATATGGGATTGTTATTTAGAAAATAGTTGTAGAATTTGGAAATAATAATTACACAATGAAATAATATCGACGTAAACAAAATTTATTCAAATTATTTTGGATTTAAATAGCTTTTCAAATTCTAAGACTATTTTCTAAATAACAATTAGACGAAAAAAAGCTATTCAAATAATAAACTCATTATCCCATGAGAACAATGTTAAGTAACCCACTTTCAACTTAGTTCCGTATTTTGCCGCGAGGACGTTCGCAGCTGCGTTAAGAGGGCGAATTGGATACTCAGACAATAATCGATTAAAGGATACATTGTATAGAATTGAATGGGAAAAATAAAAATTTTGGAACAGAGATATAATTTTTAACTGTGCGGATTTGGAGTTAGGACGTTTCGTATCAGGTTATATGAAGTGTAGGTTCTTTCAAGTGTATGGAGATTTCGGTAGGACAAATTGTTCCAGGATAATGTTAATTATCTTATATATTAATGTTACTATATTGATAAAAAAGATACTGTTAACTTTCGCATTTTATTTTGTTTATTACTATTGTTACAACTATAGCTTGTTGCAACTAACTTACATATTCTAGTATATTATGATAGGCACGAGAAGACGGGGTTATATTTTTTATTATGAGTGGAATATTAATATCAGTTACAGCCAGCCCTTAAGTAATAGTTAAATTGTGGATTAAAGGGTCAAAGGGAGGTAATTTTTTATTATATATTTTATTACGAATCATTTTTCGGTCTCGAGCCGACGCGTCGGGTCGTCGCGAACAGACGTATTCGGCAGAAAAACTTATTAACAAACAGGCGAAAGTAAATATCGGAGCTCATTGTCTGGAAATTCGGCCTCTAATCACCAAAACAAAACGTATCACTTTGTCGAATGTTTGCCCGGTAATACCAAATCGTACAATTGAAGAAGAACTGTCAAAATCAAATATAATACCTGCCTCACAAATTACGTTTATTCGACCAGGGTGGAATAAACCAGGATTGGCCCATATTTTAAGCTTTCGCCGTAAAATGTACGTACAGCCCGATGACGTCCCTAAATTGCCAAATTCCATACAGATAACATACAACAATACATCCTACTGGATTTATCTTTCTACCAACAAAATTCACTGTTTTATATGCAAAGAAGAAGGTTATTTAGCGAAGCATTGCAAACGTAATGAATCTCCCTCACGGGTGTCTCCTGTTCCTCAAGTCATCAGCGAAACATCAGAATCTGATAATCAACCTACATTGGAAGCATCGACAAATCATCAGGCATTTCCTGATCTAATGCCTCCCCCAGCATCATGAGTAAAACGACCGGCATCATCATCTTTAAATTCCACAACTGACTCTATTGAACAGGACAACGTCAACTCCACAGTAAGCGGTCCCGAAAACATAAAAAAAAAACCGAAAGAAAGCAATCTAAGTCCAAAAAGAAGAAAACATCTCAAGCCTCAGATTCAACCATTAATATCGTCTCATCTCAGTTACTTCCAGCCAAGGAATTCATTCGAGAATAACAAAGAATTTCCACTCAATTTTGCAGCTATAACAGAATTCCTTCACGAAACTTGCGGAAATTCCGATATTCCCGGAACTGCTTTAAAGTACACTGAAAACACTTCTGGAATCATTTCAATGTTAGCTGAAATATACGGGCACATCACCGAACGCAGTTTAAAAAGCTGTATAACTAGAATAAAAAAACGTCTAGAGGACGTCAACAGTGCGATTTCTAGTGACGAGTCAAGTATCATTGATGAATAAATGCCTACACTCACACTTCAACATGCATATAAACACACTAACAAAAAAAATCTCTAAAAATTCTTTACTGGAATCCTCGAAGCATCTCCCAACGCAAAGAAGAATTAACAAAAATCATCGCAAACGTGGACATCTTAATATGCGTGGAAACATGGCTAACTGACGAAACTGAAATTCACTTTCCCGGATTCTTATCATTCCGAAAGGATAGAGCCCACTCAAGGGGAGGGGGCATCGCTCTCTTCATTCGCAACAACATAGCTTTTCAAGAAATTGCCAACGTAGAATCTCCACACCAATCTGTCGAAATGTGCGGTATATTTGTAAACAACATTACCCCAGCGATTGAAATTTATGCATGTTATAGAACCCCAGGTCACAATCCATCTCAAGACCAATGGAATGTCATTGTTAAAAACGCTCAAAGAAACAACAGCATCTTTTTGGGTGATTTTAATGCCCACAATAAAAATTGGAACTGTCGGTACACAGACAGCATCCGTTCTAAATTTGCAAATTCTATCAATACTTTCGATCTATTTTTACATAATGAAAATTCAAATACTCACGTAGATCTATATCGTAATACTCATTCTAACATCGACCTCGTCCTCTCCTCAATAAATTTATCTGACACCATAGGAGTTGAAGTATGTGATGAGACCTGGGATTCGGATCACTATCCCATTTTTGTTACAGTAGACTCAAGCAAGAACTCTTACAAAAAAAAAGTCTTTTAAAATAAAATCGAAACGCACTGACTGGGCTAAATTTACAGAAAATCTCGAATCCACTTATTATAAGTTTTTATCTCTAGAATTCGAAAATTTAACACCCTCAGAAAAATACAATCTGTTTGTAAATGGCATTATCGAAACTATCAAATCGTGTTCTCAGCGGCGAGAAAATCCAAAACGCCACAATGCACAAAATCCAGTCCCATAGTGGGATGCTGACTGTGACAAAGTAAAAAGACTTCGCAAGGCTTCATATAGAAAGTGGGAATGTACACAAAATTTAGAAGACTTAATAAACTATAAAAAAGCATGTGCCATCGCTAAACGAACATTTAAAAATAAAAAAAAAGGAATGCTTTAAGAGATTCGCTGAAAGTCTAGATTTTCGTACAGACCCAACGTTCGTATGGAATACGTGCAAAGTCTTCAAAAACAGATGGGTCAAAATCAACACCACACACGTTTCAGAAAACTTACAACTTAGTTACAAAGCAGAAGTCGCACTAACAAAAGTGAGCCCTCCATGGACCCAAACCAATCCAGCGTGGTTGCCACCAAGTCAAAATAATGACTTCGTTGACCATTACATTGACTTCACAGAATTTAACGTAGCCTTAGATAAAAAACGCATAAAAACAGCATGTGGCATGGACGGTATTGATTTTGAAATTCCTCAAAACCTACCCATAAAATATAAGCTCCTCCTTCTGGATATTTTTAACGCAATGTATCAAAATAATGACTACCCTTCGACCTGGAAACAATCATTTATGCATTTCATACCAAAATCTGATGGGAAAAGCTTGCGACTAATATCATTAACTCTTTGCATTGAGTCACTCGTTAAAAACAGACTACAATGGTGGGCTGAATTCCATAAACTTATCCCAAAGAGCCAAGAGGGCTTCAGAAAAGGCAAATCATGCATAGACAATTTAATAAACCTATCGCTAAAAATAAAAGAAGCCTTTTTAGAAAAAAAGCAAGTTCTCGCTGTATTCCTGGACGTCCAAGGGGCTTTCGATAACGTTAACACCGACATTTTGCTATCGAAACTTGCATCAATCGGCTGCTCTAAAAAATTATTATATTTTATCAAACACCTCACCTACGAACGGCATATTTATTCAGACCATACAGGCAGAAACTACAGAACAACTCATAAAGGCGTGCCTCAAGGAGGCGCCTTGAGCCCTCTGCTGTACATTTTTTATGTATCAAACATATTTAGCAATGTACAAAAATCTGTACTAACCTCCCAGTTTGCAGATGATATAGCTATATATATATATATATAAAAGCGACCTCACTCTCTAGGGGTAAAAATATTCTAGAAAAAACAGCTTCAACCGTAGAAGAAAATCTTCTCCAACTAGGCTTAGAATTATCACCCAGTAAATCCACATTCATGGTATTCAACAATAAAACCATCAAACCAAGCACGAAGGAAATAAAAATTGCAAGACACATAATCAAATCCTGTGAAACCGTCCGCTTCCTGGGCATCCTCTTCGACTATAAATTGTCTTTCACGCCACGAGTTGATGCAATCTCAAAAAGATGTTCTAGATCTCTTAACATCATCAAATATCTTTGTGGTACATGGTGGGGCTCGCACCCGGAAACGTTGATATCTCTGTACAAAAGTTTTGTTCGCTCTATTATAGAATATGGTTGCTTTGTGTACTACCCAAATCGAAAAAATTTATCAAACAGATTACAAATCCAATATTCGGCCATAAGAACAGCTCTGGGTTTTCGTAGAAGTACTCCCACAAATATTCTCCTAGCTGAATCCAAGCTTCCCATAATTAAAGAGCGCGCAAGATTTTTGTGTAACTGTTTCTTGGCTAAGGCTATTTCAAACAATAACTCAATTAAAAAAAAAAAAACAATATTCAATTACTTTAACGTCCTAAAAAATACCCAGTAAGACTAATAAACTGATAAATAATTGTATTGCAACCACCATGGAGCTCAGTGACTTTATAACATCTAAGGACAACTACAACATATACAGCTACAATTCTGAAACGATCACCACAATAATTCCAGTAAACACCACGCTGGGGCACGAACTAAAAAAATCGCTAAATCCTAAGTTGACATTTAATGCGTTCATGAGCGATAAAGATGTATTCCCTATTTTTACTGATGGGAGCAAAATCAATGGCTCTAACTGCGTAGGCTCTGCATGCGTCTGTAGAGATGGGAATATGTGCAAAACAAAATCGATAAACAAATACGCTTCTATATTCACGGCGGAATTTATCGCGATTAAGGATGCCTTAGAAGTTGCCGTAAACATGACAAATTGTAACATCCTCATTTTCTCCGATTCTCTAAGCGCATTACAAAAACTCCAGTCTTCTCATATCAATATAAAAACTAACTCCTACATCCTGGATATCAAAGAAATGTACAACAAATTCAGATATGAAAATCCAAACAACCACATTCAATTTTATTGGATCCCCTTGCATCTCGGAGTCGGAGGTAATGAGGATGCGGACAGGCTAGCGAAAAATGTTACTTCCTCCCATGAAGAAGTTGAAATAATAAAAATTCCCTTTTCCGATTTCTTTGAGAGCTTTAAGAAAGAAGAAAGTAGACTAACAAAGACTTTCATTAAAGATCAAGGACGTACCAAAGGCATAACATACTTTCAAAAATATTACAACAATAACAACAAGCCGTGGTATACACAAAAAAAATGGAAAGGCCCCTAATTGTCACAATCAATCGTTGTCGGGCAGACCATTATAATCTTGCTGCATCCCTTGCCCGAATTAATATCATCACCGATCCAACCTGTAAATGTAATCATGGCGATGAATATCTGGATCATGTATTGTGGCAGTGCGAACTGTATAGCGGACAGCGCACCTCCCTCATTGAAGGACTAATCAAAGTTGGTTTCAATCTCCCACTACAAGTGGATATGCTCATTGCTAAACCAATCATTAAGGCCTGTCGATATATTTTCTCATACCTACAAAATTGTAACTTACGCGTTTAGAACTTCTCAACTAAAATGTACTTATTTCATGTGTAGCTGAACAAACCTAAAAAGGTTTTAAAAAAATGCTTAAAATAAAAAAAAAATATATTACGAATATTATATTAACGTTACGCAGGAATAGTCGGTATTTATAGAATTTACTAATATTGAAACAATCGCAGCGTTGCTACATTTCAGAGCTTTTTTCTGTATTCCTTATATTATATACAATAATAAAGTAAAATGCTAATTTAACAATAACGCTAAAGTGAATTAAACTACCTTCGCCGTTTCCACTGTTTCTCTACAGAGTTCATTCTCGTCGACATAACAATCTGTTTCTCCATCAAAAAAGACATTTTGTTAATCACTTTCCGCATCAGCATCGCCGTCCAGTTCGTGCGCAAGAGATTTGAAATTTTGAAAACTTTCAACATTCACGATGTTTACAGCATCACGGTCGGTCTCTGCATTTTGCGTCTTAATAGCGCTGTCAGCTAAAATAGCCCATCGTACACGGTGCTGTAGGTCAACAGGTCTGGGATGAGTATTTTGTGCGCCCATCGCTCTCAATTGTGCAAAGAAATTTTCCAGTACATCTTGACACAATCTTCTTGTTAAAATGTACTCCGGCTTGAACTCTTCAGTTCTGTACTTCTCTTGAATATATTTAAAAGCATCTTGCAATGAATTATTGACTATTAAAATGCCTTTTTGGAACGGTAAAATGTGAGTCTTAGCTTTCCGAGTTCTTCTGTCCATAACATGCAAGTTTTCCATCAACGAGCTCATATCTTCTAGAAAACCATTCTGGCGTTCCAACTGCAGACCATATGCATATGTATTATTGCGTGAATTTCTCTTCGTGCTAGAATTCAAAAGATCAAACCAACTGTTTATCAAATTATTCAAATTAAATGCGAAAATACACGGTCACTATACTTGAAAATATAAATATAAGAAAAACGTAAACATACAAGAAATGCAAATATAAGCAAATAAATATAAAATGAAATAATTATGTAAATCAAGCAAAAAAGTTTTATAATTTCGGCCAGAGATCTTGGCCCTCTTCAGAAAAAATTAAAAAATTAAATATTAAAAAATGTGGAGAAAAAATATAAATTTAATCAGATTTAGAACTAACGTTCATAGGTCTGTCCATATAACTTTGTTAAATCTCACAATACATGTGGGAAAAATATTTCACTTATCTGTAAATGCAAGAATTAATTTATGGAAACCCGACCGTTATTTGTTTTAAGGAAAATTAATTTTTTCTTTTCATCAACGAATTGTAGACATCTGACAATATAGATTTTTCGAATCTGGCATTAACCGAATGTGGACAATTCTTGATAAAAAAGTTTTCAATTTCCCTTCTTTTGGTGTTATTAGCTTCGACTGCTAGAATTTTCACATCGTCATAGTTAAAACCATGATTTGTTTTAATTCTATGCAACTGTTTATCAGTTCAAACATTTCAGCATGTTTCTGCCAATTCCCATCTAGGAGGCCCAATTGACCGAAATACGTAATTGCACTAGCATTGTTGTGAGAAAAGATTTGAGCAGCCAATTTAACCTTTTGCCTTTCAAAACCTCTGACATCTAGATGTTGTCAAGTGAGATTGATTGCAACTTTTGTTTCCCCTTGGTCTACTTCCAGTACTTTTTCAAGTGTACTTTATCCAGAAGTTCACCGTCTACAATAAACCCAGAGTCGAAATAATTGTTTCGTATCAATTTTATGAGGTGCGGTACATCGGCGAAAAAAAATATTTCTTTTGTTTCATCCGCAGGATTGATAAAAACGTTCTTTTTACCATGTCCAACGCCCAACTCGGCCCTTAGTCCCAAATTCGTTGGACCCATGTCATTGTTGATTATAACAACATCATATCCAATAGCATGCAATTCTTTAATAATGTTGTCGAGAACTTCTTTTGTCATGGGCGTATCAAACTGGTAAAATATTGGCTGCTTCCATCTTCCAAAAAGCCCTCGTGCCATCACGAACTGGCAGCAATTATGTGGACCATCGACTAGTTGCTCTTTGCGTTCGATTTCCATTGTATTGGAAACGTACATTTCCTCAAAAGATAGCACGGTCAATTTCTCTGCAGTGTCCATCTTGTGTCCTTTATTTTCCATAATGGCAAAAACATCGGTTAGCAGTCCTGGAGTGACGCGAAAATTTGATAACCAATGTGTTAATGTAGATTCAGCTGGAAGAGGAAATTTCATCACTTCTCTTAAATGCTTATAAGCTTTTCCGCTCATTGAACGCAGTGCCACTGTTACAGCGATATCCTCAGAACACCATCTCAAATTTTTGTTCGGATTGTTTAGTCGCTTCATCTGGCCAGATGCAAAAATCTTCCTTATCTCATCTACAAGTCGGGTCAATGTAGCCTTTTATTATACGCATCAGGCGAGGATCAATTACATCGATCTCTGAACATCGCCCTCACATACTCGAGAGATATCGGCATGGAATTCGGATTGGACAAGTGTGCAGTCGTTCATTTGCACAGAGGAAGGTCAGGCTCCCATAACAACGATATGGAGCTCGTCAACGGAAATGTCATCCGCCACCTTAGCGCCGAAGAAGCCTACACATACCTGGGCGTACCTCAAACGCATGTCCAGGATGGGCAGGCTGCTAAAACCACCATCATTAAGAAATACCGGCGCATTCTCCGTCAGATCTGGTCATCAGAATTGACCGGGAGAAATAAGGTGGCAGCCACGAATATGCTGGCCGTATCACCAGTGCTCTATTCTTTTGGAGCACTGAAGTGGAACGTTGACGAGCTAAGAGATCTTGACCGAAGCACACGGAAGATGATTTGTATGCAACGCAGTTTGCATCTAAGATCTTCCGTGGAACGACTGTATTTGCCCCGAAATATGGGAGGTCGTGGCCTTTTAAGCCTGGAGCGTATGCATGACCGATTGGTCCTCGAAACAGCTTGCGACGTGATTAATCGAACGGAGGATCCCGTCAGGGGAAGGGGGCGTTTTTGTACAACGCGGCGGAACGAGCGGCGCGAAACCTCGGTCTGGTTTTCAACGTGGGACGTAGTGGTGCACAGGAGGCTGAATCAGTCATCAATCTGTGCCCAGTGCGTCTCAGAGCTAACATACGGAAGGAACAACTCCGTATGTTGGAGGGAAGGCATATCGACAAGCCGTTGCATGGACAATTCTTTCGAAATATCCAACAACTTGGCTTGTCGGCAGAGATGACCTTCTCCTTCTTAAGATCAGCCGGCTTGAAATCCGAGACCGAAGGTTTTATCTTCGCATGCCAGGATGGGGTCATCAATACCTTAGCGTATCGCCAGAACATCTTACACCAGGCGGTACAGAGTACGCTTTGTAGATTGTGTAGATGTCATGCTGAGACACTAATGCATCTTTTGGCAGCATGCTCAATATATGCAGTTTCAGCATACATCGAACGTCACAATGCGACTCTTCGAGTGCTGTATTACCATCTTCGCAGCACTTATGGTATTGATGCAACCCCAGTTTTGCCGTACGTCCCTACTGATATTGAATCCGTAGTCGGGAATGAGTCGTGCCGAATATACTGGAATTACTTATTCCCGACGAGCAGGCAAATATCAGCCAATAAGCCTGACATCGTCCTTGTTGACTTCGATGACAAATCCATCTTCGTCATCGAGTTTTCTGCACCAGCAGAAACAAATATAGTCAGCAAAGAGGACGAAAAACGGATGAAATATCAGGAACTCCTGTTCGAGATTCGCAAGCTGTATCGAGGGTTCAAAATCAAGCTCGTCGTGCTAATAATTAGAGTGCTGGGAGGAATGAGACCAACTCTCCTCCAAAACATCAAGAACATTCCGGCCTGTCAAGAACATGCAAATTCCATCGCAGGCCGAATGCAGAAAGCAGCACTGCTGGGATCTCTCCGTCTACTGAGGTCACACGAGATCTTGTAACCACTAACCCAATGGTAGAGGGAGTGGTTACAGTTGCAAACGAAATGGCGCGGGGCAGTCTGCAGCGAAGGATATCGGAGCCACTTTTCTGCTGCAGACTGCACACGTGGATTCTGGAGGGCCAAGGGAGGTTAGGGTTTTAGTCGGTAAACCTTGCCGTTAACATCAAAGGTGAGGGAGTCCGACAAACGGGGGGTTAAACAACATCTTCAACCCCCTATGGTGCCTAATGCATTTCCCCCTCCGTCAAAAAAAAAAATAATAAAATAACAATGCCGTTTGGGAGCGGATCAAGAATACTTCCAGGGCATGCCTGCCTATCGTAAAAGGCGACTAAACGGCCCCCTGCCGGGGTTACAGGCCTAGGGCGAAGGGCTAACTACCCAGCCCTAGTATAACGGGGAGTAGGGCTAACCACCCTACTCCCTGTATATGCGGTTTCTCATAGAATAACGCGCAGGGCTCCTGACCATCGGGCTGCTTCGGAGGGAGCCCAGTCCCGAGGTGGAGGGGCCGAAACGGGTGTCCCGGGACGACGACCAGCTGATGTCCACGGACGATTTCAGTGGACGGAGGATCTCCGGCAAGATCTAATGCGCTGCTACGAGGAGAGCTGTCCGCAACAGAGAGGGTACATGGCGCGAATGCATAGTCGGTTTGCATTAATGCATCGCGAACTGGCAGATCGCTTTTCTCAACAACAACTGAGAGATTATGTGGCCTATCTGAGGCGGACATGTTTCGTTGTTCCCAGCTGTCAACCGGTACTGGATGTGCGGGCAATAACAACTGAGCCCGTCGGCGGTGCCGGGAGAGATACTTCACATTATGAAAGCATGACACTCCTGTTTAGGCCAAATTTGACAACGAAAATTTTGCCTAAACAACGAGAAATAGACAGAGCATATAGCCTACTTCTGGACGCTCTTCCAGATGACTGCGACCTGTGGCAAGTCAATTGTGCCGTTTACGAGGCTGCTAGTGATTTGGTGATTCCGCGAAATCTGACACAGACATCGGAGAGTCGGCAGATTACAAAACGCCAAAAATATTCAAAATCCACTATTTTTCACTAAAATTCGACATTTTTATATGCAGCTCTCCGCCCGCTTCGTTAATAAGTTAACACTGAAGCGACTCAGAACTCACCGCGAGAAGGTGGCTGCATTTCGAGTTCCACCCTAACCCATCCCAACCAACCAACCAATGATAGGGTTAGTTTAAACGTAACTAGTTCTTACCATAGAAACTATTTACTAGTTCTTACCACGGGAACAGTACTGTCCGGAGTGTTGATATCTAATGTGTCAATTCCTCGAAATTCTCTTTTCGTGTTGAAGGATGGCATGACTTCCCTTGCCTTTAGAGTTGAACGAATGAATCCATCTCGAGCCTCAGGACCACATACGTTTTGGGAAGATTCCGTGACAAGCTTAACAGTCCGTTCAACAGCTTGCGTATGACAAGGGAACACATTAAATAATGATGCCTGAGACTGGTCGTGAACAAAAGAGCGAATCTGTTCCGTTGAGAGGTTGTAGAGAACTAGTGGCTCATAGATCGATTCTTTTTGCGAATCAATCATCTCATAATAATTCTTCGCCTGAAAATTGATTGTGGGAATTTTAAATTTTCGAAGAGGAGCATTTGTTCTTACAGCTTCTTCCCTTGCTTGAAGAATGCGCGTTACAGAAATTGTCCGTATGCATTGTTTCTCGTCCCCCAACATGGCAATCAACAAGTTTTCAGGATGCGCATAATATGCATTATGAGCAATGACTGAGTCAACAACGGTTCGATACTTTTTGGGTAAGAATCGAGATTTTACTACATATTCCCAAAGTATTTTGCTTCCATCTATACACGATTGTCCGATTTTAATAGCAAACCAGGTGGGAGCATAGACCTTCAGGGTAAACATGACGCACATTTTCAGATTAGCAGATGGTGTAGAAGTACCTATGTATAACCTTAGAATCCTGTTTGCAGTTGTAAGCCACCTAGCATGAGAAATGGGACCAGGATCTCGCTTGGAGAGGTCTATAGAGCAATTTCCAGATTTAATTGCTTGGCAGAGCTCATACAGATACTGCTGGTCTTTATTAAGTTCTTTGGTATCTAACACAGGTAAATTAACATCGATGGGTTGAAATTTTTTAACGGATAAAGTCTCACAGGTCTTTAACTGGCTTCCTATTAAACCCGAATATGATGTGGGGCCACTTGTCGAACCACCGATGAATTGGAACAGATGTCTGAGCGACAGTTCATTGAAATGCAATGCGCATATAATCCACTGAAGTGATCGGTTCAATTTTCGCTCTAATAAGTGAATAACGCCACCCTTGTTACCCGTATTAGTTACTGTACCATCGCACCCAATTGCTTTCAGATTATTTGTATCGACTTCATTCTGTTCCAGATATTGAAAAATGGCCTGAAGGATGTCAACGGCGGTGCCAGAGGGAGGCGATACGTGGCCGTAATACAGTCCTCCAGGTTCTCTAACAAGAGATATGTGTTCTTCTGTTTGTAACCTCCTGTAAAATTTAGCTCCTTCTTTTACCTGTAAAAGTGTTTTGTCTTTACGCCCGTCGAAATACAAACCTTCTAAGTTCGTGTTGTCTTTTGCGCTTGTTAATTTCGAGGCAAGTTTTTCTCTTTGCCTGCGTAACTTAGACTGATCAATGAGGCATGATGTATTTTCCGGAGTGATTACACCAATATCGGTCAAAACTGCAGATGACAAGGCAGCGGCTGCCCGAAGTGACATACCATAACGGCAACTGATTGCTGCAGTGTTTGGCAGTTGAATGCGCATCTGAGATGAGGTCGAGATCGACTGCATTGAGCGCGGTGGCCTGTACTCTTCTTCATCATTTTCGTTAAGACAGTCTACATCACTATCGGAATATTCGTTGTCTTGTACACGGAACGATGAAGCAGAAGTGGATGGAGCAGTTGAGTCGCGAATTTTCAGCAGCTCATGACAATGGCGTTTTCTTTTTTCTCTATTCGAGAGAACTTCCGTCATCTTCGCGTCAATTTGACCAATGTACATTTGACGAGTAGTTCTTTGGTCAGACAGGAACTCCCGTTCAATGACAGGGACTTTTCGAGACTTTTCCCAATTGCATTGATCAAGAGGTTGACATTTACAAGCAGAAACATCGAAAAGGTTTTCAGCTTCTTCTATAAATGCTTTGAACTTTTGTTTACAACCCTCGAATTCACACGCTCTTTTGTCTTGATATGATTTCATAACATTTTCATATTTTTTATGATAAGCTACTATCCGGTCAAACACACTTTTGTGCGAGATAATTGGTATTGAAGCTTTGGCATACAATTCCGTAACGACTGAGGCAACAGTATGTGCAATTTCTGAAAACGGCGCTTTCGGTTTTACTTCCATTCGTAGCAGAAGTCTTTCCTGAGAACAACTTCGCATTACATCCGCGTAGGTTGGAAGTTGACTTTCAGGTAAACTTCGAGGATTTCCAAATAGCGGACAGCAAATTGAACTTCGAGTATTCAATGCCATATTTGGCTTATCAAAGCGAAATATGTTCGCTTGTTTTAAAACTAACAAACGGTATATATAATAAACTTTATATCTGGCAGACAATATATATTCTGTAGAATAATCTTACTATAAAACATAAGCCGCAAGCAAGACAATAAGTCATAGGTACAAAAGACCAAGTAAAATTGCATTCAGCTTGCTTGCATATGATTATCAGAAATCTCATTTTACTATCGGGAAACGTCACCGCCTATTTTGGAATTTGAGATTTTTACTTTTAAAAATGGACAGTTTTCATTTGCAATATCTAGTCCTTTTTCGTTCGCAATGCACTTAACACCCAACGTCTCCATATAATTGCAACCATCTTCCTGGACTCAATCTTAATGAAGCGAACGATGAACTGTGTACGAAAGTGTATAATTTTACTGAAAAATCGGAGTTTCTAGACATTTTCGGACATCGTAAAGGATCCCTCAGTAAGGTCAAAATTCTGTAGCACATTTCAAAATAACATTAATCTCCATTTTTGTGATTAAAACATGCTAATTTATCAAAATTTACACTCAGTGAGACAACTCTGCACGCATCTTTGCATATGTCAATTTTATGTAAAATCTCAGAATTTCAAGGTTCGGTTGGGGATAGCAAAAAATATCCGATCGAATTCATCTTTCGCACACGTTTTCATATTGAGGTTCCACAACTTTTCCGCAATCCCCCTTGTCCGAACTCACAATTTTTGTTTTTTCGATGCACCCTAAAGTCCAATGTATGCAGTTTCAGCATACATCGAACGTCACAATGCGACTCTTCGAGTGCTGTATTACCATCTTCGCAGCACTTATGGTATTGATGCAACCCCAGTTTTGCCGTACGTCCCTACTGATATTGAATCCGTAGTCGGGAATGAGTCGTGCCGAATATACTGGAATTACTTATTCCCGACGAGCAGGCAAATATCAGCCAATAAGCCTGACATCGTCTTTGTTGACTTCGATGACAAATCCATCTTTGTCATCGAGTTTTCTGCAGCAGCAGAAACAAATATAGTCAGCAAAGAGGATGAAAAACGGATGATATATCAGGAACTCCTGTTCGAGATTCGCAAGCTGTATCGAGGATTCAAAATCAAGCTCGTCGTGCTGATAATTGGAGTGCTGGGAGGAATGAGACCAACTTTCCTCCAAAACATCAAAAGCATTCCGGCCTGTCCAGAACATGCAAATTCCATCGCAGGCCGAATGCAGAAAGCAGTGCTGCTGGGATCTCTCCGTCTACTGAGGTCACACGAGATCCTGTAACAACTTACCCGATGGTAGAGGGAGTGGTTATAGTTCCAAAAGAAATGGCCCGGTACAGTCTGCAGCGGAGGAGATGGATATCGGAGCCACTTTTCTGCTGCAGACTGCACAAGTGGATTATGGAGGGCCAAGGGAGGTTAGGGTTTTAGCCGGTAAACCTTGCCCCCAACACCATGGGCAAGGGAGTCCGACACACGGGGGGTTAACAAACATCTTTAACCGCCTATGGTGCCCAGCGCATTTCCCCCCTCCGTAAATAAAAATAAAAAAAAAAGTCTTTATTGTAACACTAAAATAGTACAAAGGGCGAGACACAGCTAAAGCTGCTTTGCAGCCTGACCCAAACATAACATACTTACAATAAATTAACACAACCTTATAACATTCAAGAAAACATAATTAAATAATAATACATAGTTATTCATTAAAAATATTTAAGAAACAATATTAAATCAGTCGCTCACATAAATTAAAGATAATATTTAGTCAACATATCTCCACACTATCATTATAAAAATAAATAAAATAAAACACATAATTTAATTGACGAAACGCTTAATTAAAAACTATTTTGGCAGATTGAGAATACATAAACAAAATTAAACGTTTAATAAATAATGATTGGATATATACCACATATTTTACATCGAAAGGTAAGCTATTAAAGGCATAAGGTACAATATATGTAAAGGATTGCATTCCTGCGGAAAGTGAAAATGAAACCTAGGAATGCTGATGCCTGTGTTTTCTTTCGAGAACATGAATTCATTACTTGTGTCCGGGGGTACGGTGAAACTCGACCACTTTATGAAACCACTTGAAAAGGAATTTCATGTGAAAATGTCGAAGACTATATATATATGAGTCGTTATCTAGAATAAGTATGTAGTTCAAACGCATTGTTTGTTAAATATTACTACCTTGTACGGTCAAAATTTTTTTGGTTAGGGTATACACCTAACTACGCATACTTGATTTTTTTCTTCATGTGTTTACAAATTATGTTTTTTATCTTTTAATAGGTCTTTTATCTAACGTCTGTGATTAAGGAAGATTATTGTCCTTCCGTGTATACTGTACGAGCGCAATCGCTGAATAAATATGGTGACGATATAATTATAATCAGTTCAGAACGGGGCTGATTTCTGACACATGGTATTCCCAACGAAAAACGAACGTCGACGAAGAAAGGTTGAGAGTTTTCGGGAAGCTACAGCTATAATCCGCAAAGATATCAGATCAGTCGTTTTTGACACGAGCAAATACCTGCTCTCGGATGATTTCTTTCAAAATCTCGAGTCAGAAATACCTACATAATTGAATGTACTTTTATCAATCAGAAAATAGGAAATGTACGTCGATCGCACATGCCATAATAAGTGTTGTTCGGTCTCGAGCTTTTTATTCGTCAGTGAAAGTCGGAGTTGGAGATTCTTATACAAAAAGTACGGTTCAAATACATTAATTGATGTAATTTTCAATTTGGGATTTTCTGCGGCATACACTGAAGTTTTAGCGTACGAAAATGCATGCATTCAGGCAGGCGGAGGTGTCGCTCTGGAAGGAGCATTATCACAATTTGTATTTGACAATGCATATATAATATTAAAACTATTGATGTGTTACATCCTATGTAACGCTTATACAAAATATTTTTTACCTCTGAAATGCATAAAATGAAAACCGGGTTTGTCCCTTGTAAGTCTAATTCTGCATCAATAGCGTCTTTGTATTGAGATAACACGAACTCTAGGAAAAGTAAGCCATGTGGTTCTAATGCAAGATTAGATAGTACACCCACGTGACGCATCGAACTTAACTAAATTTCTATAGACCACACCCAAATTTGTAATTATTATTTCGATGTACTATTTAAACTCCTATATTTGCTCAATAGAACCAGACGAACAAAATCATGTTAAGAATATTACAAATTAGTACAAACAATAATTTTCTTCTATCTCTTTCCCTTCACAACTATTAGTAAAATCAGATATTGGTATAACAAAGCACAATGTGTTTTTATTAATTGTTAAATTATTCAAAAGAATTACATGTAAATAAAATTAAATACGCTCAACCGTATTCCTGTATAATTAGTACAAACAACCATTGAAGGAATATTCATAAGAACAAATAATTAAAACTAATAATTAACCATAAAAATAACAATAACTAGAAAACCTCGTCTGCCGGGTTTTCTAGTTATTGTAGTGTACCGTCCGCCTAGGAAATCACTCCAGCATTTTTTCGAAACTTTTCAGAAATTTAATCCCAATTATAATAATATAATAATTATGGGCGATTTTAACATTGATTTGAACCGTGATGTTAGTGACTCGCTTAAACTAACTCAATTTGCTAGTGAAAATGGTCTGCATATTATACCTTTTAATAATACTTTTCATAGCACGTCTTCAGAATCTTGGATTGATCACTGTCTTGTAGACAGCCGCGATAATGTACTATCTACATAGCAGTACAATTTACCATTCGTCTATGGCCATGATTTAATTGAAATAAAATACAAAGGTCTAACCAAAATACCTGTTAAGTCGATAACGGCGAGGGACTTCACAAACTTTAGTTGCCCACTTTTGCACAATGATCTTGAAAATTGTGACTGGAGTGATTTCGCTGAACCAACGAGTAACAGTAATGATATTGACAAACTGTCGCGATTCATGTCTTCAAGGCTTTTATCTGCTTTTGATATGCATGCGCCTTTAATAACTTTCGTACCGAGACACAAACCTGCACCATGGGTCACTTCAAAACTAATATCGTTGAGACATGAGCGCGATATAATCTTAAAAGCATATCGTAGAACATTTGACGCTCGGCTTAAAATATGTTTACTTGTACTTAATAAACAAAATAGAGATGCCTGGAGAGCAGCACGATCTCGCTATTACTACAACCGATTATCTGGTGTTACAACTACAGGAAGGATGTGGAAGGAACTCGAAATTTGGAGTTGATTCCTAAATCCAACAACCTTCCTTCCTTATGTTGCTCTGCTGATGAAATAAATAATTATCACGCCTCACTTACAGTGAATTATTGTGGTATTCAACAAAATTTTTTTAATCATACTCTAAATCAGGATTATGATGAGAGCCTCCTGTATTTTACTAATGTAACGATATCTGACCTGGCAGAATGTATCGCTTCTAGTAAATCTGAAGCCAAAGGTATCGACGGCATTCCGCACAGTCTTCTCGTCAAATCTTTTCCAGCACTAGCACCCTATATGGTAGATCTAATTAACCTATCTTTTAGTACAGAAACGTTTCCATCTGATTGGAAAAAATCCATCTTGATTCCCTTAAAAAAGGTTAAGACTCCCACTGGACCATCTGATTACCGATTGATTGCTATTTTATGTGCCTTCTCTAAAATTGTTGAGAGATTAGTGTATAACAGGACTGTCAAATTTTTAAACGATTATAATTGGTTTGATACTCAACAGTCAGGCTTTCGTAAGAGATATAGCACTCAAACTGCGCTTCTTAATGTCACGGACTACTGTCGCCAAGCAATTGATAATCGAATGATTGTCATTATAATTTTATTCGATTTCAGCAAGGCATTCGACCTTGTCGACCATGAACTTCTTCTTCGGAAAATGAAAATGGCGAACTTTTCTCCATTGGTGCTTGCGTGGTTTGCTTCATACTTAACTGGAAGAACCCAAGCAGTGCTAGATAGTAATGGTGAGTTGTCATCGTGGAGGTCCACTAAAGCGGGAGTACCACAACGGTCTGTTCTTGGACCCTTGCTTTTTTCTATGTTCATTAATGACCTCCCAGACGCACTTGAACATTCTCACCATATGATCTACGCTGATGACACGCAAATATTTCTTCGCTGCTATCCACATGAATTAACTTCAGCTGTTGCACGAATATCGGCGGATGCAGAAAGGTTTCGTGATTGGGCCCAAGAAAATAGGCTAGTGATCAATTTTTCTAAAACAAAAGCCTTATTGGTAGGTAATCAATTTTACGTAAAAATGCTATACTCTAATTCCCTGCCTTCCATTAGAATTCGAGATTGCGAGATACCATGGGTACGATCCGCAAAAAACCTTGGCTTAATTGTTGATTCCACACTTTCATGGAATGATCATATTATTCACATTTCGAATCGAGTTTATTGTATACTTAGACAATTGAGAGTCAATCAAAACGCACTTCCCATGCGTCTTCGAGAGCAACTAGTATCTACGCTCATTATCCCGTATTTTGATCACTGCTCAGCGGTATATAACGACATCACTGTTTTCCTGAAAATAAAGGTTGAACGCCTGCTGAATGCCGCAATCCGCTTCATTTTTGGGCTTAGAAAGGATGTTCACATTACTCCTTATTGACTGAAATTAGGATGGTTAACTGCAGCATCTCGGAGGCTTTACTTTATTGGGGTAATTTTATTTCACTTGCTCCGCACAGGGTCTCCATCATATCTTCGATCGCAATACCTTATACGTAATAATTCAATAAGAAACCTACCACGTCCCACATCAAAAGATTTTATTATCTCGATCCATCGAACGACTACATTCTCGTGTTCCTTTCTTATTACATCATCAAGGCTATGGAATGCTTTGCCCAAATCAATTAAAGAGTGCTCGAGCACTAATGCGTTCAAATCTAAAATTTTCCGACTGCTCCTTAAATTGGATTCGGAGGGCACTGCACTCATCTCTATTTTAGTTTAAATCAATTTAATCCACCGAAATTTAAATGTATACGGCTTTATTTTTTATTAGTTGTTAAGTTTAGGAAATTATGTAATTAATATCATAGAAAACAGTAGTTAATGTTTGAACTACAGTTAGTTTCTGAATCTACCGAAATTTGTTATTTCCGCATTCCTCAATGTATAAGTTACTAGTTCAGTTACATGCTGTTATATGCTTATTTACAAGAAATGTATATCACTAAATCCTAGTATTATCTATGTATCTACTTAGTTGGTTGTCCAGAGAGGTGAACTCCTCAAGCCAAAGTGAATAAATAAATAAATAAATAAAAAATAAATAAATTAAAAATATTCACATAAATTAAAAATATATTTTAATCATTTAAAATATATTTCTAATAACTATACCTTGTATTTTTATATAGATGAAACATTTAAAAGTATTCAGAGCCGTTCGTGCGCATATGTTGACACCTTTGGCGTTGTCGAAAATCATATTGGAGAACGCAAGTTTCACTGACGAAGAGCGTGACGAACTCGATAATTTAATAAATATTTTTGATCGTTCATCGATATTCTGCGCGAATTAAAACAGTACTGGTCAAAATCTGAAGGCAAAATTTAATGATTCATTAAATTCAATGCAAACCCGAGGGCCAACGACCAAAATGTGGGTGCAGTATTACCACATGATAACGCTTTTGAAGCATTTTATTGAAGCTGAGCGAAGTGGACAGTGGTCCTTACATCTTGAGACTATTATCAGAATGCTACCATTTTTTCATGCGAGCAGGCACCATCTATATGCGAAATCAGCGCATTTATACGTCCAAGACATGCTGTCGCTTACAGACAGAATGCCAGCCGATGAATATAAGAAGTTCACAGAGGGTTGTTTTACGATTCGTTGAAGCAATAAGTTCTGGTTAGGACTTACGACGGACTAAACAATCGAACAAACGTTAATGAGGAAAAAAAAGGTTATAGAAAGATTCACCCAACGAAACATCACCGACAGTACTTCAGCATCTTGGACACTGGGAGTGGTGCATATGCAAAATATTTGCGATGCAGTAGAAAGTTTTGCTTGAGTGTCATGCGCAACTACGGAACAGTACGTCGATATCCGCCCAAGAAGGATAATTCGCGACAATCAAGATGTCGAAAAGTTAGATATGTGGTTTGAAGATCACAATCCTTTCCCTGTAACTAAACAGCTCATTTCTATTGTCAGCGGCTTTGTTGGAACATCTGATATTAATTGTCACGAAGTTGAAAAAATAGGCACAGAACTAATGTCTGGAATCATTGGTAAAAGTTTCGCTTCCGTTACCTCCAAGAAAAAGGGGAACTACTGCCGCTAGCTGTGATAAATAGCAGTATAAAAATCGATTCTATTAGGATTCCAATTGATCCACTATTGTTATTCCAACGGATTTGCGTGTTAAAGCATTCAGACGACGATATGAAGAGATATCTGAAGTATGAACCCGACCCTTTTCCAGTTTCTCTCTTTTTTCCGGAAGGGATGCAAAAAACCACGACATCCGTTTTGTATACATCATTTGAATTATTTACAACTGTTGTGGGACCAGCCGAGAAAATTCTGCACGTCATTGATGGAGGGTTTTTACTCCATAAGCTTGTTTGGGGTAGATTAACAACATTTCAAGCAATATGCCAAAAATATGTTACGTATGTACAAAACCATTTCACCAACGACGTCATAGTCATTTTTTATGGATATCCAGAAGCCAGTGTCACAGACACTAAAACTTGTGGGAGAATAAGACGGTCTATAATGTGCAAAATTGTTGAAATTGTCTTCCAGGAACATACGGTCCTCAATATAAGCCAAGAAAAATTCCTGGAAAACGACATAAACAAAGATCGTTTAATACGAATGCTTACCTCCTATTTCAAGGAAAGTGGAATCGGTGTACAGCAGGCATTCGAAGACGCTGACTGGCTTATTGTTAAAACCGCTGTGAATAGGTTGACAAATATAATTACGTAGAGATAGTAGGAGAAGATATCGATTTATTAGTTTTATTAAATGGACTCGAAAACCAAAAAAGCAACATTTTCTTGCACAACCCAGCCAAAGGGAAAACACCGGCTTCACGATTTTCTTCGACATCATTAAAAAATGACTCGATCGCTGAACCCATCTTATTCTTACACGGAATTAGCGGATGCGATACGACCTCGACATTTTTTAATGTTAGAAAAAAAAAGTTTTTAACAGTATTGCAAAACAATGCTAAACTTCGTTCCTCGGCCGAGCTCTTCAAAGCAAAACATGTCGACCCTGAAGTACTCGCGTCTGCGGGTGAATGATTTTTGATCGCAGTGTACGGTGGATACGTTGGATTGCAAGTGCAAACTTGGATAGGGAACTACAAAGATCCCGACGATTGGGGATGGAGAGGAAACAACGGGCTTTTGGAATCGGTGTGCAATTAATCTGAGCCGGCACCTCAAGATTTGTTAAAGATCCTCGCTTGCAAATGCAAGGGGAGATGTGGTGCAGCATGTAGCTGCAGAAAAGCGGGCGTCACGTGCTCCTCCATTTGCAAAAATTACGACGAGGAATCTTGTGACAACACTCCTTCCATCATTGAACATATAGTCGACACGAATACGACTTTGACTTCGATGATAGTCCTAGCCTGCAGTATTATACCGGAGAGGACTACGAAAATACCATTTTCCTGAATGATACAATGCCATCCTGCCATAGAGGTCAAAAGGTTGATATTTAGAGGTCTCGCGCAGAGATGATGAACATTCACAATATAAAGCGAGTGTTTCAAAAGATGGTTAACCAGAGGGTTTTCGAGGATGCTGAATACGAATCTGATCTTAAAATTTCGAAATTCAAAATGGCGGCTCCTATATGGCGGTCGAAAATACGCATTTTCACTGCATATGAGCGAAAATCTGTATTCAAGGGTTTTTGGGGTCGCCGAATACGAATTCAATGTCAGAATTTCGAAATTCAAAGTGATGGATCTAATATGGCGGTCGAAAATACTAGTTTTTACTATATATGTGTGATAATATGCGTCTAAAGACTTCCAAGGTCATGAAGATTTTATTTTCACAGTGTTTATCATGAAATGTGGTTACCCAGGGGTTTTCGAGGTTCCATAAATCAAATTCGATTCCAGAGTTTTGGAATTCAAAATGGCTGATCTAGTATTACGGTTGAAAACACAAGTTTTTCCGGTATATGCCCGAAACTTAATGTCCTAGGGTTTTTGTGGTCGCCAAATACGAATCCGAATTCAGAGTTTTGAAATTCAAAATGGCGGATCGAATATGGCGGACGAAAATACCAGCTTTTACTGTATATGCGCGATAATATGCATCCAAGGATTTCCAAGATATCACAAAATGTGGTTACCCAAGTTCCGAAAATCAAATTCGATTCCAGAATTTTAAAATTCAAAATATCGGGTCCAATATGATGGTTGAAAATACCCGTTCTCATTGTATACGAGACAAATTTTAGTATCCAAGAGGTTTCCAGTTCGCATATTGCGAATCCTTTCTAAAGATTTTAAAGATCTGTGACCTAAGGTTCTCAAGATAAAGTTTGAAATTTAAACTGGTGGATCCAATATAATCGTCAAAAATTCCTGTTTTTACTTTATATACAGGAAACTTGGTATTCATGGATATTGATCATCGCCGAATTCGAATCCGTGCTCAGAATTATGACGTTGTATTTTGTAATTGATGGTTTTCAAAGTCTCCGAATACCAATAATTGCGTCGGAGCGGCGGTGGCTAAGTTGGTAGAGTATCGGCTTCGTAATCAGAAAACCTTGGTTCCATCCCGGCCTCTGCCATCTGTCATTGGGACACTTCTGTATTTGTTTATAAGTGTCTTATAACGCCAAAACTCAGGTGTTTCGGATTCCACCTTCATAATCTGTAGGTCCCGTCGCGATTTGGTCCCATGTGGGTTCACAAAAGTCGACTTAAAATAATATAGTGTCACTTGTATTCGAACGACCTTAAAACCTTAAAACTATCAATATCAACAAGTGGAAAACAAATCGACGCCTCGGAACCGAAAATTAAATACGTAGGAAACTGGATTGTATTGTAATGACTTTTGAAATAGAATTATCTTGATCTGCTCTCCGAGAAGGGATCTTATAGTTTTGAGACTTCGAAATTAAACTACAATTTTTAAAAGTATCGATTTCAAATTTGAAAGAATGATTTAGTCCTCCATAACGTAGATCTAATCATAACGAAATCTTCCAGAAAGAATAAGACCTATGCACTTTTAAAACTAGCATAGCCATTCCTGGAGAAAATATAAAAAGTTTTCATTCATAGAATGAAGTGGAATGAAACAGCCACTTTTGAACTTGAACTTTTTACGTTTACGTAGTTCGACACGTAGTTCGTGGGATGCAAGAGGACTGAGGCATAGGGATTCTAAGAAAGTTTTGCAAGTGGCTTTCCCATCCCACTCTATTCTATTTATTGAATTTAAAAAAATTGTTTTTTAACATATTTTCGACTGACAACCACAACTTTTAAATTTATTAATTCATCAGCAATTGGTATCTGGAAGTAAGTTTGAAGGAAATTAGCAACCTATATATTTACCGAATAACCAGTAATAGATTCATTACATTTTATAATAATTCATTCGGGAAAAGTCATTTTTTTCGACATTAAAGCTATTGTAGCTAGATGGACTTGTCTTTTAAAAGGGGTTGCCTATGTTATCGACCAAAAATGACAACATTGGTAGTCGACAGAAAAACAAAAGGTTTCAATGTATTAGAAGTTCAATGAACGATTTCTTAGGGACGCAGAAGCAAAAAAAAATCAAATAAAGGTATCATTGGGTCTCTGCGTTTTTCACCTTTATTTCTTTAACCCTTTGCGTCACGATTTGCAGGCTGCATCCAAATCGTATGAAAAATCTTAGTCGGGGGTTCTAGGGTCGCTGATCACGAATTCGACGTCAGAATTTTGAAATTCGAAATGGCGGATCCAATATGGCGGATCAAAATTATAAAATTTACTTCGAATTACACAACACGCCCAATAATTGACGAGCTGAATACAAATTTTAAAACTTTTTGAAACCCCAGTAAATAACTTCTGAAAAATTCTGCCTTCGGATTCGTAATCAGCGACCTCGAAAACTTACAAACACAGAGTTGTGTCTATTTTGAAGCAAGTTTTAAAATTTTTATCCGCCATATTGGATGCGCCATTTTGAATTTCCAAATTCTGATATCGAATTCGTATTCGGCGACTCCAAAAACCATTGAATACAGATTTTCGCGCATAGACAGTGAAAATACGTATTTTCGACCTCCACATTGGAGCCGCCATTTTGAATTTTGAAATTCTGACATCGGATTCGTATTCAGCATCCTCGAAAACCCCTTGGTTAACCATCTTTTGAATCACTCGCTTTATATTGAGAATGTTCATGACCTCTGCGCGACCTCTATATCAACCTTCTGATCTCTATGACATATCAATTTTGTCTAGTTTCATATTGCCCTACGGCACAATATCGACGTGTATTAGGGTTGTCAAATAATAAAACATTTGTTTTTTATGGACCACTCTAATATACAGGGTGGCCGATTTATCTGAAGACATAGAAATATCTCGAGAACTATGCACAGAATCAAAAAAGGTGTGAGTGAGATGAAACTTGTTCGACACGAAGGGGGGCATCCAGTGATGATGAAATTGATCCCCTCCCCCACCTCCTGGGGTGGGGTGGGGGAAAAACAATAAAACTTAAATAGGAACCTCCATTTTTTATTGCAGATTTGGATTCTCCGGAAAAAAGTACACCAACTTGACCTTGGAGCTATTACATTGTGGTTCACAGGTGACGCTGTAGTCGACAAAAAGCGAAAGTAAAAAATTTCTAAAACTCGACGTCTCCAGAATTCACATCACATCTGATAAATAATAGTAGACGTATTTTATTTTAAAAATACTATTCAATGCCATCACTACGAAATGTTCGTTTTTCTTTGACTTTATATAATTCTTGTAATGTGTTTTCCAGCCGCTACAATGGAAATTGTAATGTATGGATTTGGTTGTGTGTCAAAAATAGTACATTATGCTTTAAAGGAGAAAAGAGCGTGATCCCCGAGTGGAAGGTTTGCTGCGCGAGCGAAGCGAGGGCAGCCCTCTCACGAGGTGCGCGCGCATTCCTCTCGTGAAGCATACGCTAGTTTTTTGCCGGCCGCATCCATTACTCCCGCGGGCAGCACTTTTCGTCCCACGAGAGTAATGAGAACAAAGTGCGCATGCGCACGGGCACTCAGACGGAATTCACAACTTTCGCCCCGCGTAGCGGATATGGAATCCAGTCATTCTAACAAAGCCGGGAAAAAATACCCAGTTTAGCGTTACGCAGGAACAACGACGTGGACGTAGTATTTTTCTGTTCCCTTTGGGGTGCTTGTTTTACTTGAGTCCCCTTGCCTCTCACTGTTCACTTACTTGAGTAAGTGTTCGAAATGTTGACCTTCCACTTCAATGCATTTATTTATTCTTTCTTCAAATGACTTTATATAGGATAGTATCGTATCTGCAGAAATTTCTGTGCAAGCAGTTCTAATGCGTTCCACCATGTTTTCACCAGTCGTTGGTATTTGTTCATAAACCTTACCTTTTAGGTAACCCCATAGGAAGAAACCCGATGTATAGGATGTTAAATCAGATGACTTCGCCGGCCAATTAATGGGGCCACCTCTACCAATCCACCGACCATTGGAATCACGGTCTAGTACTTCCCTTGCTACTCTTGAAAACTGTGCTGGGCAATCATTTTACTTTCTTTGATTTGAAACGAATTCTGGTGACATTCTCAATTTGTAACGATATTTTACACATTTTCATTTTTATCATCGAACCAAAACGCAAAAACTCGTCGATCACATTGGTGCACTTTTTTCCGAGGAATCCAAATCCACAATAAAAAAAGGGGGGGTCCCTATTTAAGTTTTATTGTCCTTCCTCCCCACTCCCACAGGGGGCGGGCGGGGGAGGGGGTTAATTTTATTATCACTGGATGCCCGCCTTCGTGTCGGACAACTTTCATCCCACACCTTTTTTGATTCTGTGCATAGTTCTCGAAATATTTCAATGTCTTCAGATAAATTTGGATTTTTATCGATTACAGTGCCACCTGTGAACCAAAATGCAATAGCTCCTAGGTCAAATTGGTGTACTTTTTTCCGGAGAGTTCAAATCTGCAATAGAAAATGAGGGTTCCTGTTTAAGTTTTATTGTTTCTCCCCCACCCCCTGTGGGATTTTTCTATGTCTTCAGATAAATCGGCACCCTGTATATATACAGGGTGTCCGAAAAGTGTGGAAACGGTCCTGTAAATTTTGAAAGAAAAGATATTTCGAAAATCGCTGAAACACGTGAAACGATTTTTCAAAAATTCTATTTTTTCTGCGGGGTTCCACCCCCCCCCCCGCCCGAAGAGGGGCTTGAGGCACGAGGGGGGATGAATATCTTGAATGGCAGCATGGGTCGAGTGGGGGCTCATTTGAAAGGTCTTTTCGAAACGAATTCAAAACACTAGGCATAGAAGCCCTTGCGTCCACTTGTCGCGGAAGTATTCGTCGTGTGAAACTTTTAATCTCAGAAATCAATATTCGAATCCAACATAGAACACAAAATTCTTAGCACTCTCCTCTTTAACACGGATTTGGGACTATCAATGGCAGATTTCTGATACTTTTTTTTACATTTTGTCCTTTCTATTGTTTCACGTGTTTCAGCGATTTTCGAAAAATTTTTTCTTTCTACAGGACCGTTTCGTGAAAAGTGTGTAAACTGTCAGATATCGCGAGAAATACAGGTCGAATAAAAAAATAAGAATTTTTATAGCAGATTTCGTTTGTTCAGAAAATGTTACTGAAATTTTACCTTATTATTATGACCGCTTTAGTGGATACACGGCGCTTTAATCATCGAAATTAAAATTATGCTAAAGTCTTAAACTGGTTCAAATATTAAAAATTTAGTACGAGTTTCTTACAATAAGTGCAGCCGAATCACGAAATCTTGTGAGTCTTAATAAATAAAGTATGCGATCCTGCTGAAAAAGATTCACGTACGCAAGAACGTCGTTTTCTTTGATGGTGACCCACAGAATAAACATTCGAAATTTCTCTTTGCGTGTGATAGGACTTTCAAGTTTTTCACGACTATTTCGTACAATATCTCGTTGACAGATGGCAACATTCGTGTACTTCGTGATTACGGCTTTCTAGTAAAGGAAGTGCGTTTTGTTCAGCATATTCTAACTGGAAGATCGAGCAAAATTTATATTAAGTGTGACTCGAGTGATACGATAGTACTACGCTTATTCGTATGACAATTTTACTTTTAACTTTCTACCATTATAATTTCTTCTTATTTTTTCGTTTTTCTCGTTTTATCACTATTTACTAAAAATTTATTCCATTTTTTAAATTCTCTATTCTGTCTACTTGCTTTTGATATAAAATGACTTTGACAGAAAATAATAATAATAATTTAAAGTTTGAGTTGGTTTGGTTACACAGACCGAAAACCTGAGTGCTTGGGTAGTCCCTTTGCACTCCTCCATGACCTCCTTCTATATGGCACGGCGCATAGCCATCCAGACCGCGGCCATGGTCGCAGCCTCCATGGAGGTGATATCCTGCCTTGTCAGTGCAGGTTTGCCCATCCCTTCCACTCTATGTCTAGTGGTGGCATGGCATTCGCAAAGAATGTGTTCGGCGGTTTCTACCGCCTCTCCACAGTACCTGCAGGCCGTCGCGTCTGACAGTCCTATTCTGTGGAGATGTCCCCGGAGATCCCCGTGCCCAGTGATCATTGCCACCAGATCTTTGGCCACCGATCTTTTGGCATTCAGGAATACCGGTTTCCATCTGCAGGGCCAGCTTTCGCCAATAAAAAGTTTGGCTTGCCTGCATCCCGGTGTGGAACCCCATATCCTTTGGTGTTCGAGCGCAACCTTCGTCCGGATTGCTTCCCGAGCGAGGTTTTTGCACACGCCCACCACGGGTGCGGGGCCAATAAAATTCGTTTTTGCTGCCAATTTGGCTAGCTTATCCGCCATCATGTTGCCTTTGAATCCACAGTGGCTTGGAATCCAGCGCAGCGTGACTCGGGTTTTCGCAGCTAGTCTATTCAGCGACTGGTAGCAGTCCCAGACTAGTCCTGACCTTGTGCTAAAGTTGTTGAGGGCCCGTGACAGCTGTAGCCATAGTGGACCTGTTCCACCAGGCCAGTGAAGCATAGGTTAACCTTGGCTTCAGTATAGCCTCGTATATCCATAGCACAGTGGCCGGCTTGAGGCCCCAGCTGCAACTATGGTTCGTCTCATTAGCCATAGGGAAGCTGTGACTCCGACACATCTGTCTTTCAGATGTTTCTTCCAGCTAAGCTTGCTATCTAGAGTCACCCCGAGCTATTTGGCGTACTCTAGATTGTGTCCAGACAGAGTGAGCGGACAGACACGGTCCCATTTGTAGTTTCTGGTGAACACCAGCACCTCTATTTTCCTAGGGTTTATAGAGAGCCCCGTTTCCTGACACCAGTGCTCCAAAAATGTAAGTGCGCGCTGCATTAAACTTGTCAGCGGACTCAAGAACGGCCCCTGGCAATTATCAGAGCGTCGTCCGCATATCCCGTGACGTGTAGTCCAAGCTCCGTGATGCCAACCAGGAGCTCATTCATCACTACATTCCATAGCAGTGGCGAAAGAACCCCCCTTTGTGGGCATCCGGAGTCAACATAGCCCCGGATTTTCGTATTATCTTTCTCCGCTCGCAGACTACGATTCGCCAGCATGTGGTCCACCCAGTCCACGATTAGTTCCGGTGTGTTGTGCGTCTTGAGGGCTCTCCTTATCACTCCTCGCGCGGTGTGATTGAAGGCCCCCTCAATGTCCAGCAGAGCGCCCACTGCGAAGCCCCTGTTCTCCAGCTGGGTCTCAATCAGTGAGACAGCCTGATGCAGTGCCGTCTTAGTGGAGAGACCCGTTCTGTAGGCATGTTGGCCCCCGTGCAGTGGGCATCGTGCTAGGACCGTCTCCCTCATGTACCTATCCACGAGTCTTTCTACTAACTTTAGTATAAATGACGTTAGACTGATTGGTCTAAAGTCCTTGGGCGATTCATAACCGCATCTCCCTGCTTTAGGTAGGAAAACCACCTTAACACCCTGCCATGCACTAGGCACATGGCCCAGGATGAGACTAGCTGTAGTTAGTCTCATAAGTGGTCCTATGATCATATCGCCAGCTCTTTGATGAAGAGCTGGATAGATTCTATCTGGCCCCGGTGACTTATACGGACTAAAGGAGTGTACGGCCCACCTTATCCTCACGGGGGTGACGATCTCCCGAGCGATTCGGCGTCCAAGTTCTCTGCGGGCCTTGGACATCCCACCTCCCGAGCCGGGAACGGCTCGGTTCAGGTCTTCGTCTCTCCCCTTCCCACTCGCAGACCTATAAAAGCCCGGGAAGTGGGCTCGGATTAGGCAGTCCAGTGTCTCCGCGTCCGTCGTCGTACTGGTGCCATCTGGCAGTTTTAGTATTCCGATGATTGCAGCCGGGTCCTTCGCCAGAACCTTTCCAAGCCTGGCTGCCGGAGGTCCCTTCTCGACCTCCGAGCAGAAGGATTCCCAGCTGTCCTTCTTGGCTTTCCTGACTGCATCTCTGAAGTCATCTCTTGCTATAGTATAGCTGTCTCAGGCTTGGGGATAATTCCTCTTCCTGGCTAACCTGAAAAGCTTTTTAGTGTTAACCTTCTTAGCCTCCAGGCTGCGGTTCCACCAGGTCATTCCAGAAAAATGATCCGACATTTTATTTCAGCCATTTTAAATTAATGAAATGTATGTATTCATGGGACATTCCACGTCAACCGAACACTGCTCTGCTTACAATTAAAAACAACCAAAAATACGAATGAGGGCTCATTTTACAGCTTAAGTTCTATACTTTCGAATGCCGGGTGCGCATTTGCAAAATCCAAAATGGCCACTCCAATATGGCGTTCGGAAGCTCTTAATTTGTTGGAAAAAATTTTAAAACTTGCCTAAAATAAAAATTCGGTGCCTGTTTATAGTGCTTTTTATGCTATCCTATGTATTTTGACCTCCCAAACACGAATCTACTCATCACCTTACATTTTTTCTAACCTCAAAAACAGGTAAAAATAGATATTTTTGAAAAATGGTTTCACTTAATTCGGCAATTGTCAAAACCTTCATTTCTTCAAAAGTTGCTAGATTAACAGTTTTAAAAGTCGATTATGACCGCTAAAAATTAATCGCAACGGCATCTATGCCTAGTGTTTTGAATTCGTTTCAAATGAGCCTCCACTCGACCCATGTTATATTCATCCCCCCACGTGCCCCACGCCCCTTTTGGGGGGAGGGGGGTTGGAACCCCGCAGAAAAAATAGAGTTTTTGAAAAAACGTTTTACGTGTTTCAGCGATTTTCGAAATATCCTTTCTTTCATAAGTTACAGGACCGTTTCCATACTTTGTGGACACTTTGTATATACACGGTTGACCCATTTTAACTTCCCCATCAGATTATTTTGAAAGGAACGCATTTTCTGAAAAAAAAGTTTCCGACATAAGTTTTAGTATTTTCGAATTCGTTTCGAATATACCCTTGCTATTTGGCGGTGTTATTAAATTTTACCTTGATTGTGAATGTGATCATTTATAGGTCAAGTTATTTTTTTTAATGGGAACCACTATTTTTGCGTCAAGTGCGGAAAATTTTACGTCATAATATGACCTTGACAATGATCTGCAGTTCAATGTCAAGGTTATTTCGAAGTGAAAGATCCAGACGTCGATTATGACAAAATATCTCAATGGGGTTGCATTGTTTGCATTGAATCCAATTATCGCAATGCAAGGAAAAATTCGGCAAATTCCGGCCGATTTATTCCTCTTAGAGCATTCAGCATTTTTTGGACAAAAAAGTCTTCAATAACGCAATTAAATTAAAATAATATTATTGGAAGGCATTCTGAAATTATGTTCCATAAAGTTTGGAATTCCTACACTAAAATTGTAATACCTCCCGATACGAACATTTGCACAAAATTCGCAACATCACATAATTGCAAAATATGGCGCACGAAGGACATCGCAAAATGCCTCAAACCATTGAAAACCATTGTTAACGATTATTGTAATCAAGCGTCGAATTCAAGATCTTTTGACTGCCCTCGTCCTCTTTTTCTTTTCCACATAATTTCCCACCTTTTTCTAATCCAATACCAAGTCGCAGAATATAAAAGACCAAGGCGATGACCCCTAAAATCAGTTATGAAGGAATTACGAGGGAATTGCGAGCCAGTTACGAGAGAGTCATGATGGAGTTACGATTCAGTAGTCAGTTATGAGACGGTCATGATGAAATCAATTACCAAGGAAACACCTACGGAGCAAACCCGTCAGTGCTGAATGTAGTACGGGAAGTTACCCGAATCGCGTATTTTTCTGTTCTCTTTGGGGTGCTTGTTATACGTGAGCCCCCTTGCCTCTCACTGTTCACTTACTTGAGTAAGTGTTCGAAATTCCACTTCAATGCATTTATTTATTCTTTTTTCAAATGACTTTTCGTAAGATAGAATCATATCTGCGGGAATATCTGTGCAAGCAGTTCTTATGCTTTCCACCATGTTTGCACGAGTCGCTGGTACTTGTTCATAAACCTTACCTTTTAGGTAACCCTATCGGAAGAAAACTGGAGATGTTAAATCAGGTGACCTGACAGGCCAATTAATGAAGCCACTTCTACTAATTCACCGATCATTGTAATCACGGTCTAGTATTTCCCTTGCTACTGTTGAAAAATGTGCTGGGTAATCAGCATGTTACATTGTCCGTCGGAGGTCCATAGCAACATCCTCAAGTAGTACCGGTAGTTCTTTTTCTAGGAAATCTCCATATTTGTTCCATTCAAATTACCTCCAATGAAATAAGGACCAATGGCTCCACCATGTAGATTCATCTGAAAATAATACATTAACAAAGAAATCGGTTGTTGAGCACCCTTTCCGAACTGGTTTTTGGAAAGACCTCTCCGGCATCTTCGACGGCTGCTTCTAGCCTGGTACAAATGACCCTCTATAGCTATGACCTATAGCTTCCCGGGGTTGTTCAGTATGCCGAGAGGTCAGAACGAGGATGGATCGTCCAGAGATTTGTTTACCTTATACAGAAGCACCAGTCTCTATTTCGTGCGCTAGGATGTATTCTTCCTTCCTTCAAGCAAGCACTGAATGTCAATGTCAATATTGCCGGGACATTCAGAACTGAGTTTTTCACTGCCATACTAGGGATCCCATCCATTCCTGGGATCTTAGGGATAGATATCTTCTCAGCAACCATCTTTAGTTTGGCTTCGGAGAAATCTTGCGGCTCGGCAACGCCAGCAATTACCACAAGACCAGTGCTGATCGTCTGTCCCCGTCGTTCTGGGAATAGGTGGCCGACGACTTTCTCCAGGACGCATGGACAAGATGGAGCGTTGGATCCTCTATCGCCCCCAGAATCTTGAGCCTGCTTCGCTTGTTTTCATAGTCCGCCTGCTTTTGTACGCCTCATGGCGGTCACCCTTTGTCAAAATGTTTGGAGATCGATATGGACCTCAAGTTTTTGAGAATGTCGACTTACGACATCTTTTCCAATGCATTTTTTTGTTTTTCCAATGCAGTTTTAAGTTCTGGATTGCCCTTGTGTTGCATAAGGACATTCTTCTCCTCCTGCGCTTGTTATCGCAAGTGACTTTGTTGTTGCTGCTGCTGGTATTATTGCTGTTTCTGCAGCTTCTTCTTGGCTCACTTTTTTACTATCCTAGCCCAGTCCGGTTGTTCTGCCTCGGGTTGGCGCTGTCCGGTTGGTGCTGAGAAGGAGGAGGAGGGGGATTGGCTACTCCTCTCCTGATCCCTTTCTTGCCTTCTTACTCGCCGGCATTTTCTGCAGCTAAGGCTCATTGCGATTGGGAACCTTACGCTCCGGGAGCGTACGGAATAGGGGCTCATCCCGTCCTAGCAGGTAGTTAACGTCTGTGAAACTGCCGAACATTAAAGTAGTGGGTAGGTGGGTGTCTTTCTCTCTGTTTGTGTGTCTGTGCGTGTGTATGCGTGCGCTAGTGCGTGCACGATCGCGTGTATGCGTGTGTGCGTGCGTGCGTGCGTTTTAAGGTTGATATTTATTTGGAATCAAAATTGTAAAATTTTTTCATCTCGTAACGTTAAATGGCGACAAAGCTCGGGTGGGGCCCATTTGAAAGGCCATTTCGAGATAAATTAAAAAAACTGTAGGTTATGAGTAACCATGCTACCAGTCATTAATTTGGGCCGGTATCAATTTTCTTACATTATCTTCGAACATAGCAAAAGCCGAAATTCCTAAATATAAGTTTCCAAGAGTAATTGTCCAATAGAAATGTAATTACCATTTTCAAATTAATAGAGCTTATCGCGACTA
Source organism: Trichopria drosophilae (assembly GCA_030407085.1). Classification (NCBI taxonomy): domain Eukaryota; kingdom Metazoa; phylum Arthropoda; class Insecta; order Hymenoptera; family Diapriidae; genus Trichopria; species Trichopria drosophilae. The sequence goes on from CM059584.1 coordinate 69,496,158, forward strand.
TGTCGACGATACTAAACGGCGCATTGCGTGCTGAGAATGGAAAATTGGTCACGCATGTATTGATGTGTGCTGCTGTTTTTCGCAATCTTTGTTTCAATTCGCGAAATCCTGCCGCTGCAGGTTTCTGTAGGGCCTTCGTCGGTTTTCCGATTTCTGTGGTATTGCCGCTGCAATACTAGAATTTCGTACGCGATAAAATCAATTCAAAAGAGGATAATCCGAAATAGACCCTCGTTCGGTTTTGTCGATTACGTAAGCATTACATGCGCGCAGGAAAGTTTTCGAGTGCTCAATTTCACTGTTACCAGCAACATTGCTTCAAATATAGTAATTTTTGTATAAAATATTGGATATCAATTCCTTTATCAATCCTGGAAACCTATGCAGCTGCCGGTCTACCAAAGATTTACGGAGGTCACCGACGGCAAAACTATACATGGCGATCCTCCCAGGATTGAGTTTTGGACATTAAAAAGAAAGTGTTCCAACTAATTAAGAACGCGAAGTTTGGTACTTGGTGCGGTTAGTCGATCATTTTCGGGACAAACATAGATTCGGTTACTTCCGAACACGGATTCGGATACTTCCGTGACGACTCGGTGCTCGGGCTGTGCACAAATCTTGGATAAGACGCAAAGCAAACAGACACTCTTCCTGAGACGCCTACCTCTGTTATCGGCCAAAAGCGTTCACCGTGCGTCTCGCTGAGCCGCTATACAGTAAGGTTGTCCATCGTGCCTGTCGCGCGACAAGTTTCCGCAAATTTTATCCATTTATTAGTAATATATCGGATTTGACGAGCTACTCGTCGATCAACGAACAAACTTTGATGGAATTTGTCGCAGTATTGTGGCGCTTGCATACGTTGAAGGACGCACGAAGGTGAAAGTGGCCACACGATTGGATTATCTCTGTGATATTTGGGCATCGACAGCTGACTTGGATATGCGCATTCGGCGACTCAGAGAAAAGACAGAAGAGACTCCCCCTATCTACTTCAAGGCTCATGAGTTCGTTACCACTGAGTCTATGAATAGCGACGCTACGATCCTCCAGCGTAGCAGCCCTCTCTATCCACGAGATCTTCAATTGGCGTCGCCTCGTTCGCTCGGTCGATAAGCTCTAAAACTAAGTTCCACCCGTCAAAATTCCGCGATTTTCCGATTTTTATAGAGATTACCAGTCATTCAACCATTATTTCAAATCCTTATTTTTAACGATGACTATAACGATCTTGAACGGCTGCATTATCTGAAGTCGTGCCTCGACGGGGAGGCTTCGCGTTTATTAAAAACAATCGCGACAACTTCGACAAATTTTGAAGTTGCTTGCAAAAAATTAGAGTCCAGATATGCGAATAAGCGATACGTTTTATACGCGGTTTTTACTCAAATATTTTCTTTGAAACCGATTCATACAGCTAGTTCGAATAATTTACGAATAATTGTGGATACTTTCGTGGATGTAATTGAATCTCTTAAAACATTAGAACGTCAACCGAATAATTTAGCATATGATATGTTAGTATACATGATTTTACAAAAAATCGATTAAAAAACGCGTGAATCTTGGGAGATGCAAGGACTACTTCAACAGGAATACTATTCATATTCTGAGTTGATCAATTTTTTGATCAAGACACCATATTCGGGTGGGTGCCTAAGTACAGTGACTTTTGTTAGGCTCTTTTTTTATTGATGATATCGTTAGATACGTGCAAAAGACGAATTATGATCATATTTTAAAAAATTTAAAACCCATGGAACGTAACTTAAACGCTAATTTACCTGAATTTTGACTTTATGGTGGTCACATAGGAACGTCCCTTGGGTTTAAAAACTTTTAAAATACGATCATAATTCGTCTTTTGCATATATCTAACGATATTTAAAATTTTTTAAAATACTATTATAATTCGTCTTTTGCATCTATCTAACGATATCATCAATAAAAAGGAGCCTAACAAAAGCTACTGTACTTAACCCGTAAAGTCCCAAAACGGCATAAATTTCACCCGTTTTTTCAACATACGACTACAGATCTAATTTGCAGATGAATCTTAATTGAATTACATTTCCTGAAGTATTTTTTCGTACTCTTCTGTTGCAAGCCAATCATTTTTAAGAAAATAACCGCCATCTTGAATTTTTCAAAAATACCAATAAAACCTTAAAGTACAACAAAAAATTCCACCCCATATGGAATTTGAAGCAAAACTGAGCTGTTTAACTGAATGTAAATCGGGAGCGATCAAAATAAAAATTGAAAATTAACACGTTTTCCAGGAAAACGCCGCCATGTTGACAAATACAAGAGAGATAGAGCAAAAATAACGACGGATTTGAAGACAACGCGAAAAAATACTACAGGAAATATAATTCAATTAAGATTCATCTGCGAATTGGATCGGGTGATACACTTGGAATTAGTATCCGATTATACCAGTAGTGCCTTTTTGGCCGCCTTTGAAAGATTTTGTGCATGCAGAGGCTTACCAAGTACTGTGTATAGTGATTGTGGCCCAACATTTACGGGTGCGACTGTCGAGTTGCGACGAGCCTACGGTGAAGCTATTCGCGATTCGAAGTTTCAAGGAAGATTGGCCGAAGACCGTGTGATGTGACATTTTATACCCCCCGCTACTCCACATTATGGTGGAATATGGAAGGCTTTAGTTCGTACTTTAAAGCATCTTAGTCGAATGCTCGGCGATACTACCCCGACATATGAAGAACTTACGACGCTTTTATGTCGAATCGAGGCATGTATCAACTCACGACCCTTAGGTCCAATCAGAGATGACATTGAAAGTTTCGAAGTGCTAACTTCAGCCCACCTCATTCTGGGTCATCGTCGGAACGCCGACTAGTCCATCATTACATGACGTACCGGAAAATCGGTAGACGCATTGGCAGTACAATTTCGACTCCTGGAATCAGTTTGGCGAAAGTGGACTGATGACTATATTCGTTCATTCCAACACCGTACTAAATGGACGACTCGAAAAGATGCATTGCGGAAAGGTCAGAGTGTATTATTTCGGGACAAAGACCTCCCGCCTACAAAGTGGAAACTCGGCCGTACAATTAGCTGTCATCCGGGACAGGACGGACTGTACGTGTCGTCACGATTAAAACCGCTACGTCTGAATTGGTGAGACCCATCACCAAACTTTTGATTTTGCCGGTCGATCTTGAGACTAAGCACTAAAGGAACGGAATAACGGTGACGACTCTTTGAATCAATCTTGAACGTTCTCAGCGTTTATTCATTAGGTTAAGTCATACAAGGCAGGGCGGGCAGTATGTTCGCGTATGTACTCTAGTCGATGGTAAAGATGTATAGCCCGACGGACGGTAATGTAAATTAGCCATTACCACGTGTAAATTAATATTGCTTATCGAAAGCGACAGATTGCGTCTACGTCGACGATGCGAAACGGTGCAATACGTGCTGGGAATCCCGTGGTCAGTCGAAAATTGGTCACGCATGTATTGATGTGTGCTGCTGCTTTTCGTAACCGTTTGTGCAATTCGCGAAATCCTGCCGCTGCAGGTTTCTATACCGCCTTCGTCGGTTTTCTGTTTTCTGTGCCGCTGCAATACCAGAATTTCGTTCGCGATAAAATCAACTCAAAAAAGGATAATCCGAAATCGACCCTCATTTGGTTTTTTCGATTACCTGAGCATTGCGTGCGCGCAAGAAAGTTTTTGAGTACTCAATATCATTGTTACCAGCAACATTGCTTCAAATATATTAATTTTTGTATAAAATATTGGATATCAATATCTGACTTCCTTTCTCAACCCTGGAAACCTGGGCAGCTGCCGGTCTACCAAAGATTTACGGAGGTCACCGACGGCAAAACATACAGGGATAAATGAGTAAAAGGCTGTGGGGATTGACTAAGAAGTAATTTTCATAACTAAGATAATTCTAAATCTTGCAAATAGTAGTATAAGCCACAACCATTTTTTATACAGAAAAATAACAACAAAACTCATTTTTCAAGTATATAACCTCAAATGTCTCAAAACCCTGACATTGGCCGTTTCTGACCTCGGAGTCGGATTCAACGCGCACAATTACGTCGAAAATAACACATATGTTCCGAACAACAGCCAAGACCAGCTCCTGCTTTTTTGTAGACCTGTGTGTTATTTGAATATTATCTAGTACTAGATCGCACGAGCACATTTACGCCTCTTTGGATGCTTCATTTCTGTAAGCCCTCTTGGACTTCAGAATGCACACTGCAATGAAAACTCGTATCTCAGTCTTGAACATTTCCACAGTTATTGCATTAATCTTGTTGAGTATTTTCTGCTTTAAATGTTTTCTGCAAAATTGTCAGATCTTTTTTCAAACAAGTTTCTTCAAGAAACCCCTCAAAAAACAGTTACGATATGTGAAAACGGGAGATCTTGGTGACCTTTCTACTCTGCTATGACGTCCTTCCTTCTACATAATTACATTATAATTTTTATAAGTTTCAATTCATACACATTTATCGTCAATATTATTAATTGTTTCAGATTCATATACATTACCGTCAATATTGTTACTTGTTTCAGATTCTTGGGAGTTTTCTGGAAATGTGCTAGAATTGGAGAACGGAAAAGTCCATACGTTTCAGTATGCTGCATTTGCATGGCTCTTAGTATAATATTCTATACTTAAATCCAGATTCGTGTTAAAGTGGAAGAATTTTTAAATAAAATAAAATAAATTATCAAAATACATGATTTCTTTTATAATGCGATTAAGTGACTGCTATTTACATTGCAGGGAGGAATGCTTACTGTACCTGGGTTATACTATATAGATTATTACTATTACCTGTTATTTATGCGTAATAAACAATAATAATTATATTAGGCACAAGAACATAACACCTGTGGTGCTCTAAACTGTAGTGAATATAGCAAGAAATCAGCATAGATCGGGAAAGCTAATATTGAAATTGCAAGCGTTGTGAAACGGCCTACAAACATAAATAAATTAACTAGAATAATATCAATACTGAATGAGCCCAGCAGACACAGTTGCTATTGTTAGAACCCTTATTATATTTTTTATTAATGGGGAGAGAAATTACATCAGACACCTGTCTTTGATATTAATGAAAGGTGCACCACTATGTCCCACGTTGAAAACTAGATCGAGGTTTCGTATTGCTCGTTCCGCCGCATTGTACAAAAATGTACAAGCTGTGTTCACTCCAGGTTCAAAATGAAACGGCCTCCCAATTTTTGGGGTAAATATAGTCGGTCCACGGAAGATCTAGGATGCAAACTACGTTGAATACAAATCATTTTTCGTGTGCATCGGTCATGGCTCTGTAGCTTATCAACATTCCGCTTCAATGCTCCAAATGAGTAGAACACAGGTGAGATGGCCTATACATTCTGAACTGTCTATTTGGCACTCCCAGGCATGTGTAGATTTTCTAGGCGTACAGGTGGCGGATGGGGTTTCCGTTGACCTGCTCCATATCGTTGTTAATGGAGTCTGGCCTTCCTCTACGCAAATTAACGACTGCACATTTGTCCAATCCATATTCCATACCTATATCTCTCGAATATGTGAGGGTGATATTCAGAGGTCGATGCAATTGATCTTCTCGCCTGATGCGTATCGAATTTTCTGATTAATTGTTTGTGCATATATGGACACTTTTTGAGTACCCTCTTACAACGAAGGGGTTAATGAGGTTCGTAATATTATTAATTATAATGTTATTATGTTATTACAACAAAGAATTATTCATTATTTGCAGGCGCGTGCGATGAGAAACCTTGGGTGTTTATCGAAAAGCACCGTGAAGCTTCAAGATCGATCTCCAAATACGAGTTAGAAGCACAACGACTCGACCATCCCAGCGTCGCGTTGGTATAAGCCATACGTCGAGGTGGCAGGCATCACCATAGCGTGATGCTTTTAATGTTGAAATGCAGCTATTCTATACATCTTAATACAGCTGTTAACAAGTCATCGCGCGACCGCCCTACCCCCCCCCCCGTCCCCACCAAGAAAACGCTGCAATGTTGACTCTTTTTAAATAACGGATAAAAATCTTGGATGATAAGCAATTTGGAGGAAATTTGTTTATACAAAAGCTGTAGGCCATTCTACATCAAGTCAATTTCTGTAAGTGGAACCCCTTACTTCGAACCTGAAAGTGGAAATGGCTGAAGATTTTACGCCAGAAGATGACATTGACCTTAACCTTAAGGCAAGATAAAGATGAAGGAAACACACAGCCAGATAATCGGTGCTGCCTGCATTTTCGCTGTGCCTCGACTGTTTATGCGACTTTGGACTAGTTTATGCAGCGTGGTAATCGGAAGTGCAAGAACAGTAAAAGTAATATATATATATATATATATATATATATATATATATATATATATATTATATATATATATATATATATAGGAATTTAACTCATTTACGCAGTGCTACTAACTTATCCGTAGTTACAAATCTAGTTATATTTAATTGCACATTGGTGGCAAAATTCTGTATATGTTAAGAGGTTCAAAGATCTGATCGCTCTTATCAAGGAATATAACTGAATGCTATTTTGAAAACTTTTAATGGTGGCAAGACGAACAATTCTTGGAATATTGCGACATGGAGTTTTTATGTGTTCATATACCATCATATTTTGTCTTATGGCGTGTTCTTCGGGGTAGACAATATTTTTCATATAGCCCCACAAAAAGAAGTCCAAATTAGAAAAATCCGGAGACCACTCTACAAATACCGGTGACCGAAGACCACTCTGCAAATCCACCACACCCTATTCATAGATTCATGGATCTGATATTGAAATAATCACAAGCTATGTTGGCATAATGAGCAAGTGCACCATCTTGATAAAACTCCGTGCGGACTGTCGTGTGCAAATCAACATTTTCGCGCAATGCAAGTAAATCATTAATTGGAAATCGTAAGTTGTGACATTTCGTGCGAAGAAATATAGTACAGGGAAGTTTCCATCGACAAACTCGAAAGTTGCTGATGATTAAATTCACGATACCATTGAGGATGTTGTGCAGTCCAATAAATCTCGTGCTACAGAGATTAGTACTACAATCTCGCTTCTCAAAGTATCGCGTACCGTCCCGTTTCGTGTCGAAAGTCTCGGCGACCACACTAGTGTAAGAATTAGTTTTTACAGTCATCAATCCCTACAGTCCACAATTCAGGAAACGAAGCGTTCGGCCGCTGCGGGTTCAGGACACCTAACAACTGGTGGCCATGTCCAAGGTTAATGTCAAGTTCATCGTAAGTTAGCTTTATAGCGACACCCCGTGCGAAAACCAGCACATTCACATTTAAATTATTTTCATTCTTCTTAAAGGGGCGATGTGTACTCTACAACTTTTCGACAAACAATTTTCATTAAAATGAGTACCATCCGAGATATTCCTACTTATTATTTAAAATACGTTATAACGGTATGTTTTGATATAAGGCACCATGCGTAGAGGTGGCGGTCTTTCAGAAGAATATAAAGAAAAATAAGGAATAGGGAAGGAATCTTTCAATTGTTTCTTTTATATTTATTATGCTTGTTTACCTGCCTGCATGACACTGAATAAATATGAGCGCAGTAGATCAATATCAGCTAGTTCGTGTCGCGAAGATCACCAAGGATCGGTGGCAGTTCCGGTGTTGCACCCCGACGTATGGGCGAGTGAATAGTATCCTTTATTTTGTTATAATTTTTTATGATTAGTTTCGTGTCTTGGGCAGGGTCTGCTCACATAGCCCAACGTATGAGTCTGTGGGCAGATCTGGGATGAAACACCGATCCATGTTTAATAAAAATTTATATAAGATTTAACTACGCATGCAGCAACATTTTTATTTGCGAGTGTCAATATTTAAAAAATCGTTACAGCGTCCTCCCCGGAAACAGTGTCCTAACCCAACCCATACAGAATCTGCTTGGGCCTACGGTTTTAAGGTCTCATATATATCTCGGTGTCCCCGTACTACTTTCTTCGAAGTAGCCATTTGTCCAATATAAATTTGAGGAACGTTCCCAAAATATATAAATTCATAAAGGACATTCCATGTCAACATGTTAGAGTTAGACACAAAAACTGCCTTGATGGATTAGATGTTATGTAACTTAAAATTTCAGGATATTCGTGTACTTTAAAATGCTGTTGGGCGTTGTTATTATATTTTCATTGGTGAAGTAAATAGAGCTCTCAAAAATCAAACGTTTTTAAATATTTCCAGGAATTAAAAGCTATAAATGATCTAAATAATGGTTAATCTCACAATCTAATGGTTTTTAGGGTTGCTGTTTCTGAATCTAAAGCTATTTTTTTACTTGAACTTCTTTACTTAGCCGTTTTAGGGGGTGCTGATTCTGAATCCGATCTTAGATTTTAAAAATTCAAATGGTGGATCCAAGATAGCGGACATATAATAGAAAATGAATTTTTCATTTGCCATATTGGATTCGCCACTTTAAATTTCCTAATATCATATTTGTACGCGATGTTCGTAATAAATAGGGAGGAAAGGAATTAGGGAGACAAGGAATGAAGAAACTATGAAAAAATCGTGAACAAATATCGGAAAACCGACAGAGATAATTGACAATAATCCCACACGTGTGATAGGAGCCGCCATATCTATAACTGCACCTCGAAATGGACGAACTAAGCAAACGAAAATACATGGTGATTGACGAAACACACCCCGATCGGTGACAAGGTGCGCCGAATGAATACGAGTGGCGTAACCAGTCGGAATTGGGGCGCTTGCGTCGGTGCACCTATCAGCCGCGCGTGCCACAAAATTTGAATCATGTGGGCGGCCTGTAAAAAAAAGCACGAATCGCATTTAAATGGATGACAGTTCGGCCCGAATTCCGATTAAAAAACTGAATGTTGACAGGCAGATTGTACATCCTTTTTGACATAAATAGAGCCGTAACCGATTCACCCTCTTGCTTCCACAACGAGTATTGATCAAGGAGGTCGGGCACGTCGATGACGCTCACTCCGTACAAGAAAAGGAATAATCAAAAAAGTCCAGGGAGACTTTGCGTGTCGAGACATTATTATAAACACACGCTTGGGTATCTTGTCGTCTTCGATCCAAAGCTCGAATTCATAAGGTGAGCGCACCCTCTTCACGTTTTTCCATCGACGTATACATTCATATCTCGGAACGCGAGGTTACGGCAGATTCCAGGGTACCCGGTAAACGCGCTCACCAATTCTTGCCATCAACAATTTCGATCCGTGGAGTATCAACAGGCGAAGAAACCAGTCAAAGAAGCCAGGGCCGGCCCAACAATTCAAGGAGCCTCTAGAAACCACATCAGGAACAACACTTCACAGCGGCGTGCGCCTTCTCTCCCGATGCGGTGAAAAGTTTAATGTTAAATTATTTGTATTTTTTAATAATCGTCGTACAATTTTATTATTTCTGGCGTCGCGTAATTTATTCCGTCATGACTTGTATTTGCATATATCTTTTAGCCGCGTAATTTATTCCGTTACGACTTATATTTGAACATATTTTTTATTTTAGCCTCGTAATTTATATCGTTATGACTTGCTTGGCATTAGGTTTTTATATATTATTGGGACTTATAATTTTGGCTTCATAAGGAATTCTATAATTATTCTGTCTTGACAGGTATAAATTTTAATTCTTGACCGTGTAAATAATTTCGGCGATTTATGACATATAAATGAAAAAAGATATTTTTATATATGTGTGTAAGTATATGTTTTAATAAAATTGTTATATATTATCATATTCGTTGTTAGCGACTCCAAAAATTCCCTAGTAACAAATTAAATTAAATATTACGGTTTATGCCCCACCAATGAAAAATCTATATTTCCCCACTCTCAGCCGACTCGCGTGCATTCCCGAGGAGGAAACATATCTCATTCACGATGAAAAATTGACCAATTTTTAATTGAAAAGGTTATTTTTATCATCAGACGAACGAAGCAGAATTCCCTCATTGAAAAAATGAGCTCTGAATCTGCACCTACTAGAATCGTCAGCAAAGCTTGTTCCCTAGTAACAAATTTTAGACAATCCGATCAATTTTTAATGTTGTGGACCGCTTTATTGGAGCCGCTGCTTTGGATTTTTACAAAGTAACTCCTAATTAGTAATCAACGACCCGAGATACTCCATACAGACTTCGTGAAATTGGTTTGTCAGTAACTTAGTCAGATTTACATTTATTGTAGAAAAACGTGATTTTTGAGACTTTATTCATAAAATCAGGGTAATTCTCAATGTACGTTTTTATGTCTTCATTATAGGAGAAAATATCATAGACTGCATGCTACAAAAATGTTGAGGTTAAAATATGTACACTGTGTGGTTCAAACGCTTAATGATCAATTTGGTGTCCTTAAATGAGTCGATTGTGTTTTTTACTCAGAATCTCACTACGTGAATAATTAGATTTAAAAACAATTTTTAATTAAAAAATCAAATGGATAATCAAAATAAAAGGTTAAAGAATGTCAAATATTAAAATCAAAGAATAGAAACGGAAATTCGAAATTCTTGGTTAACTATAACTAAGTATTGATTAAGTTAAAATTAACGATTTCATCTTTTTAGTACTTATCAAACAAAAGTAAAATATAGAACGAAAGCTAAACATAAATTAATAAGAAATCGAAAAAACAGACCAACTAAAATGAAAAAAACTGAAAACAAGAAATTGAAGTAAAATTTAATTAGGTGAGCGTGATCATCAGTGGGCCATGTTTTGATTCTGCATCATTGCTTCAACTCATGATCAAGGTAGCGAGCCTTGTAGCTGCCATGCGCGGTCGCGAATCTCACGACAGTCTAGTCCGCGCCCGAGGTTATAGTTAACCCTTTGAAGCATACATATTTAATTTCCCGGAAAACAGCTGAAATTGGTTACTCAGGGGGTTTCGAGGTCGCTGATCATGAATCCGGACCCAGATTTTTAAAATTCAAGATGGAGGATCCAATATGGCAGACGAAATTCAGAAAAAGTTACGTGATCAAGCTGAAACTGGGTACTTGGTGGTTTTCGTGGTCGCTGATCACGAATCCAGCATCAGATATTGAAAATTAAAAATGGCGATTCTAACTTTGCTAATCAAATTCATGAAATCAACGGTGATTCTGGTATAAAGATTAAAAAATCTGGTGTATAACTACCGCATTCAGCCGACACCGGAGACACGAAACGTTCACGTGGCGGCTTCTGTCTCCATTTTTTTGTGCGTTTTGTTTTTTTATTATTTGTTGCTTTTTTGGAATTATTTTTTGTTTTATTATTTTTCGCATCTATATGTTTTTTGATTTTCTCTTTTTTCTGTTTTTGTGCTTTTTATTTTTATTTTGCTTTTTTTTTCATTCAGTAAAAATAGTAATTGTTTATGATAACGCAGAAAGCAGTTTCTTTTTGTTATAAATCCATGCACTACGTAAGTCGTTAGCGTTCGTGCTGCAAGAGGCATATCGTTGCAACGGTCGGTATACACAGTATATATTGGCATATGAGAAAACTGAGAGCGCCTCTGTTTCAGCGGAAACTGAGGTTTTTAGTAACAGACAACTATGGATTACCTTTTCCTTCCTTTTGAGATAGTTATATGCAGCTAATTCGGCCACCAACCGAAAAATAATTTAAAACAAAAAGTAATACGAAAAAAAAAAAAAATAATACCAAAAAAGCAAAAACAAGTTTCGGCTGCATGCGATAGTTACACACCGGATCTTTTACTCTTTTTACCATAATCACCATTGATTTCATGAATTTGGTTAGTAAAGTTAAAACAGCCATTTTGAATTTTCAATATCTGAGGCTGGATTTATGATCACCGACCCGAAAAATCCCGAGCTTCATCTTCATCAAGTGAATTTCATCCGCCATATTGGATTCGATATCTTGATTTTTTTTAATCTGAGGCCGAATTCGTAATCTGCGAACCTGAAAACCCTAGTACGCCATAGGTTGCAAAAATAGGTTAAATACTTTTCCTAATAATGGACTTTTCTTGAAAAAAGTGTTATTTTTCAGTATTCATTTATTTATATTATTGGACACCCCTCACCCCCCCCCCCCCCCCCCCCCCCCCCCCCCCCCCCCCCTCCACCCCCCGCCCCCACATAAAGCTGGGACCCCAAATAAATTCCTTTCACCGTCGTCACCGGCTCGCAACCGTACGCAACACCCCCCCCCACCCCCCCCCCCCCCCACCCCCCCCCCCCCCCACCCCCCCCCCCCCCCACCCCCCCCCCCCCCCACCCCCCCCCCCCCCCACCCCCCCCCCCCCCCACCCCCCCCCCCCCCCACCCCCCCCCCCCCCCACCCCCCCCCCCCCCCACCCCCCCCCCCCCCCACCCCCCCCCCCCCCCACCCCCCCCCCCCCCCACCCCCCCCCCCCCCCACCCCCCCCCCCCCCCACCCCCCCCCCCCCCCACCCCCCCCCCCCCCCACCCCCCCCCCCCCCCACCCCCCCCCCCCCCCACCCCCCCCCCCCCCCACCCCCCCCCCCCCCCACCCCCCCCCCCCCCCACCCCCCCCCCCCCCCACCCCCCCCCCCCCCCACCCCCCCCCCCCCCCACCCCCCCCCCCCCCCACCCCCCCCCCCCCCCACCCCCCCCCCCCCCCACCCCCCCCCCCCCCCACCCCCCCCCCCCCCCACCCCCCCCCCCCCCCACCCCCCCCCCCAGTGTAGTATAACATATCCAAATTTCAATAAAATCGGCCTTTGTCACTTTTACTAAAAAATTGTTCATTTTAAGGACGGTTTTCCCTAATTTTAACCCTCCCACCCAACATTAGCAACATACCTAATGTTCTTCTTTTATCGAACGATACTTTTATACTAAAAATCAGTCAATTCGGTCCACTAGTCTCAAAGATACCGCAATTTTTCTATTTGGCCCCCTATGTTGGGAGGGCTGTTTCACCCCCTAAAAACGTTTTACCGCCGAAAAAAAAATACGTGTCCCTTAGTTTTTCGTGTACTACAACATATCCAAATTTCAGAAAAATCGGCGTGTATCACTTGGGTAGTGTTACTTGTGAGTGCCATTTGTACGTGTAACGACTAGAACAATTCTTCTCATCTGCAAAGCTCATCGTAATCTTAACCTCTCGGCAATATACTTGTCCAGAGTGTTTATTAATGAATGGTTACCAAAACATCTGCATGAATCATTATATAAAGTAAAGGCTTATGGGCACGAACATGGCATGAAATATGTGTGGCAAAAGGACGGGATAATATTAATGAAAAAATGACAACTCTTCCGCAAGAGTCGATGGTCATAATCTAATCGCCTTCCTACTTTACGAGATGATTGTATTTTGTGAATCATTCACTTGTGGCTATTTTTTAAATGAAGCATTTGAATGTATACGAAACCCGGGCAGTCGCGAATCGGCTGCAATCTGACGAGATGAAAAATTGATACCAAACTTGAGCTGTTTTTCCTGCCTGACAGTCATTCGGGTCGTGAATAAAGAGGTCGATTATATACCCAACGGGCACGAAAGTCCCGAATGTTTCTAAAACGTTTCTGGAACATTCTAAAAACGTTTTAGCAACATTTAGGTCCTTCGTGCCCGTTGGGTAGTTTCTTGTTTTTTAAAATGTTTTCCTTAAAGTGACATAATGCTACTATGGCAATACAATATAAACAGAGCTTGCAGATCTACAACATTTTCTATTTTAAGAAACGTAATTTCGTAGACGTCGAAAACGATACACAAACGTCATCGGATAAGTTGAGGCAGTCAGGAACAACAATTGTTACGGACATAATTGCCATAAATATAGGTACTGGGCACATTTGTAAAGGTCCTAAACTGGCGACGATATGAATTATTACGCTGTGTAAACTGTTTTTAAAATAGTTTAAAGGCGATTCGTGAAATGTAAAGGATAAATATAATGCATGTTAATTATGAGGTGTGGAATGAAGCTTTATGTATGAAATTGAAAGTGGCCGCAGATTCAAAAAAAGGATGGTTCGCAATTAAAAATACTAAGTTTTCGAAAAACCAGCAACTCTGAAATGTCAATTCATTCATAAGTAACAATAATTAAATAGTTGCAATGAAATAAATAACAATGTTTACTAATATTCCGAATATGCAGCGGCGAATATGCGGTTAGTTTTAGTTTCGTGTTTTTGAAATTCTTTTATGTGGCCATTGTCTCACTTCTAAATGGACAGTATTTTATCACGTGACTGTTTTTCGCCAGAGTTTCACCAGATTTCAGAAAAGGTCATACGACGACTATATCGGAGAGAAATTATTTTAAAAGATGCAAAAAAAAAAATTATTTCGATGACAATTGTTTTATCAATCGACGGAGACGACAATTGAAATGTGTGCACTCCTAGCTGCCTGCCTTAGCTTTCGTTTTGTGATATTTATAAACGCCATGTGTGACATGGAATAATTTCATCGAAAATCCTTCTAGTCATCAGGGTTATTATGCAACTTGTAAATAAATAATTCTTACAGTTGAATGCATAAGATGTGGTGATTTTTACATGGTCATGGCGCAATGTGTCCGTACTGATTGTGAAGATGTGTGGTTGCTGTGTGCGAATTTTGTCGATGATGTTCCCTTAGCGGGGGGAGCAGTGATACTGTATGCAGTACGAGGTCTTGCGAGAATGTACATCTTCGTTATAAGACTGTCTTGAATGACTTACAACGCTACTATGAAAATCTCGACTTGTTTATCGTAGTGTAGTTTCCTAGAATATGAGTAGTATTTTGATGACCGGGAGTAGTATTTGAGTAGTATTACACACATCTGTAAGCCTCTTACAGTGACAGCGAACATTCTTTGGCATGGTATATGCCATCTTCCGACTTTGCTTTATGATCAATAAGTTTGCCTTTGTTTTTGATATTATTTAAGTAATATTGCAGTAGTTAGTGGATCTACCTGCTTGTCTTTTTTACTGACTTTGGACACAAATACTGATGATCACGACACAATGGTGATGTGAAATGTCACATGATGTTGTTGTGAGTTTGTATGTATGGAAATGCTAATTGGAAGCCGTATTGGTGGAATAATATTAGAGAATTGGAAATGAATGAGCAAGATATTGTACTTGTTATTGAGTTATGACGACGGTACCATGTGATAATGCCTTGCGAGTTCCAAAATTTAGTAATGTGAAGTGCATAATGTGTGAAAACGTCGATGATGATTTGAATGGGTTATGAAAACATCGATTCTAATGAAGTGTACGAGTTAGAAAAATTATGTAAAAGGCTCTTCAAAATGGTGACGATCTCGATACAATTATTTGTAATTCGAATAGTATAATATCGATGTATAATATGACGTTGTAGTATATTTAAATGTTCGAGAGTTTGAAAAGTCGAACTAAGATGTGAAAAAGTGACGATCGGGTTTTTGTCAGTACGTTTAGGGACGTCGTGAGGTTAGGAAGTCCGCGTCGCGGTCGGGTCGTCACCGATTGATCGGAATAAATTTGATATTTAGTTTTGTGGCCGATCAAATCGTGTGTTTCATTTCAAGCCGTTCCACCATTCGTTAACAGAAAATATGTATACAAAGTAGCGCGATGGATGTGTAACGGGAATATGATTCTAATTACAAATAAAAAAGAAATTCGACCCTTTCGTGCAAGGTTTGGTATTGATTTCAATTCAAATTTGCACAGGTCCCGGTTTGGACAATGGAGCGCGGGCCTGGCGTATATTTATTGTTGCCCATACCTTTTGAATGATATGTCAACTTATTTGGGTGGTGATGACAAGAAGATGAATCGAAATGGAATTTATTCAAATTTCATTACATATTTAGACCAATGTCCGAACAATGAGCTTTTGAATTATTAATATTCTAATTATTAATATTTGTTTTTTACGGAATTTTCATGAAAACTCCTCGAGATGATCGGAAGAGTCGATGGTCACGAGCTAATCGCCTACCTACTTTACAAGACGGTCGTATTCTGTGAATCATATATGAAAAATTTAATGAAATTGATACCAAATTTGAGCTGTTCTTAATGCCCGACAGTCGTTCAGTTCATGAGTCGAAAACGGCCAGTCGATTACTGGTTTTCTTGTTTTTTTTTTTAAATGTCCTACTTAAAGTGACATAATATAAACAGAGCTTGCAGATCTGTGACATGTTCTATTTTAAGAAACGTAATTTGGTAGACGTCGAAAATGATTTACAAACGTAATCGGATAAGTTGTGGCAGTAAGCAACAACAATTGTTACAGACATAATTGTTATAAACATAAGTAACGGTACTGGGCGTAGGTTTTTTCCACTAACTGTGGTTTACGGGGAGACGGGGGCCTAATTTGTAAAGGTCTTAAACTGTCGACGATATGAATTGTTAAGCTGTGTAAACTGTTGTAAAAATAGTTTAAAGGCAATTCGTAAAATGTAACGGATAAATATAATGATTCATTATCAGGTATGGAATGAAGCTTTATGTGGCCATTGTCTCACTTCTAAATGGACAGTAGCTCTTTGGTTTCGAGCACGTGGATTCGAAGTTGCGTTTCTAATTTTGGTCAGTGCTGGCCTTTGAGTGAACAAGAGGTTTAGAGCAGTGCTCTCAGATGGTGTCTATTTCACGCGCAACCTCCCGTGCGCATCTGCCTTCGGCACGCTTCGGCCGGCTGAGCTGAACGACGGGGAGGAATATAGCAGAGGCGCACGAAAAATTTAAACAAATGACGACCGACGGAAGAACATGTGCATTCTTTCAACTTTTCACCGTATCACCTTCGGTGGTTCCATGGTACATGCGCTTGCCTTTCGCACTGGTGATCGAGAGTTCAAGCCTAGCAAATTTCAATTTTTTTTTTTTTTTTTTAATAGTAGTTTTATATATTCTGTCTATAGGTATAAGATTATTACTATTCAGTATTAATTATTTTAACAATATTAATTAGTCGAGTACATTTCTTATGATATATCTCAAAGCGATATATGTAATTTTACGATAATGTTATTTATGTTATTAAATTCTTTTACTATCATCTGTATATTCAAAAGAAAATATTAAAGAATAACAAGTTTCTCGTATTGTTGAATACTACATATTATATTTAATTTAATGCCATGAAATATAAATAATCCGAATTAAAGCTTGCATTAAAAAATATGTGTTTGTTGTAATTTAAAAAACGGTTGATTTACTAATGAATGATATTACTTTAGCTGTCATTTGATTTATACAATAACTAAATACCATAGTTTAAATGCAACTCTCTGACCGATAATGAAATAAAATAGAAAAATTGTTGATAATTTAATATCTACCTGCATTATGTAAAATTCTGAGAAAAAAAATACAGAAAAGTGAACTCTGGTGCGAGAATAATATTTCATTGCAGATTTTCCAGGTGAGACGTAAGCAAAGAATTTGTAGTAGGATATTTATTACAATTTGAGATTTATTATTATAATTCTATGTAATTTATACGATTTCAGGAGTTCAATCAGTTATAAATTCTTGATCAAATCGCATTCAATTTTGTTAGTACTTTTTGAAAGATATTACAATTAATACATGGTCTTTAATTTGTCTGTATATTTAATTCAAAATAGGATCAATAGATGCCAATTACGTAGTGGATTTGATATTCTACAATTCTGTTAAAGTGTCTCATTAATATTAATATAAAATCCAAATGGCTTTGTCACCCCATTTTACTTTAATTTAAGCATACTAATGATTTTCAAATTATAAAAATTGCATACAGATGGAGAAATACACATTGACATAAAAAAGTAAAAGTATATACATATGAGAAAATCCCATAAAATTTTAAATTTGTGTGTCACTGGGTATTTCTCCATGTGTGTATTTTTATACTTTTAAAGGCATTATTATAAAATCATTAAATGTACTATAAATATCATGCGTCATTTATTACTAATTTCCACCTCCGAAAGTAAAGAATGCATAACAAAAACGCGAAAAATTCAGTGTCACGGAACTAGTTTACACTGCGAAGTTATATATACCCTCTTGAGACAATCACCTGATTTTGAAATTTATTTTTAAATTTTAACTCTAAATTTGAAAAGATCGATGCAATTGCATATTTATTTTTTATATTTAGAAACTTGAATTTTTTTCATTTATTTAATTCAAGTGATTTTTAAAAATTACGAGTGCGTATTACAAATGAAAAAATGGTTTGAAAAAGAGCGGAATATTTTGAATATTTGAGCGTTAGAAACCCAGCATTCGGAAATGCATTGAAATGTATTGAAAATGTTGAATGCATTACAATACATTTCAATGCGCTATTTGATCAATCAAAAAATAATCCCAGTTAATACATTTAATGAAAAAAAAAATTTGCATCGACCGAGAATCGAACCCTGCTCTCCCGCACAACAACTTCGTGCCATAATCACTCGACCACCTCCTTATTGTAAAAGATGATGCGAAACTAACAAATAGATTAAACGTGGAGCCTTTATGAATTGTGTAGATAAAAATAATCTGCTAAATTTATTACCATATTTTACATTTTTGTAATAATTTGCTTATCGACTTTTGAAAAGAACGAATGGCATGTAGATAGTAGATATTTTTGTTGGTAAAATAAATATTGTAATTATTTTTCTAAATTATTTGATCTCTATATTGATTCGAGAATTTTCAAAATTTTCAATTTCTAAAATTATGAAATTTTTTAATTGTGTATGTCAGCTGAATCATCGCACATCATGGCAAAATTTCATCAGATTTCACGTATCTCATACCGTTTACGAGATATTGCGTAAATTTGAAAATAAGTGTCAGTTAGGTGTCCAATAAGTGTACAAATACATTTCATTTAAGTGTACAACACTTTTTGGACTCTTGTGTATTGAACGCTTAAATAAAGTGTACCATTTCCGGCAGAGCACTGCTAAATGTAATTGGAAATTGGTTTGAAATAAACATTTCACATTCCAAATTTTGAATCAAAAGTCATTTGTGGCTTTTATTTTCGAAAATAACTTTTTGTAATTGAAATGAATAATTACGAAATGAACATAATTTTAATATTTTTTCAGTGCAAAGCGGAAGTTATTTTTTTTTATAGATTCATTTGAATTAAAATGAAGAATCATTAAGACATCGTATTCAAATGAATTCACCAGACTTTAATTGTTGTATTGATTCATTTTAAATTCATTTGGATTAAAGCAGGCATTATTTTGCTAAGTCATGTATTGAAATGGATTCATTAATTCCAGATATTAACTGTTATTATTTATGGATTCGATTGTATTAAAAAATTATCATTTCAATTGTCATTGGATTCAGATGGATTCACGAATTTGGCCTTTTTCGATTATTTATAGTAGTTTCGGCAACGATATTATTTATGTATTCCTTGGATTCATTTGGATTCATATTTTTGTATTAAAATAATAGTGAAGTATTTTTGGATTCAAATGTATTCGAAAATTTCAAATAGCGTATTCAAAGCGAAAAATTAATCCAAGTCATTACATTTCAATACAATTTCGATTGCTGGGAAAGGCGCTGCTAAATACCGACTCGTTATTTTAATCAAATTCGTTTTCTCTGACGGCGTATATTCAATAAAAGCATATTTTTCAGAAAAAAATTCATTATTTTACATTAAAAAATGTATTAAAATTAATACAATAACGAAAGAAAACTAGCAAGAATAAATGTTGTAGATAACAAAGTGGACTGTATGAGTAGTACAAAAATTTCTTGCGTACTCCCGCTCGTTTTTAACCAATTTTTCTGAAATTTGACGTACGTTCGTAAAAAATGCATAAAAATGCCTAAAATGTATTTGGACTTGACTTTATATTTACTTTTTGTTTAATATGAATATTTTAGGTTAGGAACTGACGTTATCGACAGAGCTCCTTAAGGGCATGCCGTACTGTCCAGTCTATAATGTAGGATTTAACGATAAAAAATGTCAATTAAAAACGATTGATAATTACTTTTTCAAAATTCGGGTGATCGAGCTCAATTGGTAATTACTTCATGTAATACCCTACCAAATATAAAATAAATTCGTTGAGAACTGACCGAGAATTTTATGAAAAATGTAAAAATCATCTTTTTAATTACCAAGTGCGTTTGCTCACCTGAATTTTAAAAAAGCGATTCATTTTTAATTTACATATTTTTTTTCCACCTTATAGTTATAACCTTTATATACCTATATCCTTAATATTTCATTGCAGATTTTCCAGATGAGACGTAAGCACAGAATTTTTAGAAGGATATTTATTACAATTTGAGATTTATTATTATAATTCTATGTAATTTATACGATTTCAAGAGTTCAATCAGTTATAAATTCTCGATCAAATTGCATTCAATTTTGTTAGTACTTTTTGAAAGATATTGCAATTAATACATGGTCTTTAATTTGTCTGTATATTTAATTCAAAATAGGATCAATAGATGCCAATTACTTAGTGGATTTGACATTCTACAATTCTGTTAAAGTGTCTCAATAATATTAATATAAAATCCAAATGGCTTTGTCATCCCATTTTACTTTAATTTAAGCATACTAATGATTTTCAAATTATAAAAATTGCATACAGATGGAGAAATGCACATTGACACGAAAATTTAAAAGTATATACATATGAGAAAATCCCATAAACTTTTAAATTTGTGTGTCACTGTGTATTTTTCCATCTGTGTATTTTTATACTTTTAAAGGGATTATTATGAAATCATTAAATATACTATAAATATATCCGTATATAAATATCACGCGTCATTTATTACTAATTCACATTCACATATTCGGATTTCCACACCACCATTCAGGTACCGAATTCATCCCTGGTTAAGACAATTTTATTGTGAATTAAATTCTGATCATTAATATCAGAGATTAGTAACCAGGGATTGGTGCACTTCTTTTTTTTTAAGTGGAAAGATCGCCTGTAGCCATAATGAAAACCACTTTTCCCACATCTTAGTTGAAAGTGTCAAAATGTGAGACGAAATGCAGCTAAGTTTGAATATATTATACGAGTGCGGTGTTTGAAATTGAAAATTTGAGTGCGAGGTAAGAAAGTAATTTAATTACCGAAAGCCCATCAATACGAAGGTTCGTATTCAAAAAAATATATAAAATAAATACAGATGAAATAATACGGAATTATTTATATAAATTATCAGATTTTAATAATTCTAAGTGGGTTGCTTTTACTTTTAAGTTTTCTGAATTTATATTATTGGCTCGAAAATAGGTTTTAATTACACAAATTGAGTCGAGGACATTATTGCTTAGACAATTCCTCTTTGAAGATTTGACGTCTGTGACGATCGAAAAAACTCTTTCGGCAGGAGCGTTAGAATGGGGAAGAATACGAACGATTTTAAAAAGTTTAATTAAATTGGGGAAATGACCTACTCCGTTCGCATCTTTTTCTAAGAAAGGCCAAAAATCTTCGGGTGATTTTGACTTAAGCTGCTCAGTTTCATCGCGGGAAAAAAAGTCGGGCAAATTTCTCCATTCATTTTGTAGGGCGGTATCATTAATTGAAAGGGGAAATTGTTCAGCAACTTTAATTATATTTATTGAATTTCTATTTTCGCGAGAAAGTGCAAAATCGGGATTTAGAAAACAAAGATTTTTGAAAAATGGATCGAAAATAGGAAGACGAGATCGAATTTCGTGAATAGCACTCTTATAAAATTCCAAACACGTATTTCGCACTGTTTCCGCGATATCGGGATTTTCTTGTAAAAAGACCTCAGCTTCAGGTCCTACATTAATGGCGAAAATATCTTTAAAGATTTTCGAATCAGTGATGTTTAGTGCTCTAATATTGTCAACATACTCTGGAAGAATGACATTATTTGAAAATAATGAAAGCAAGTTTGAACTTGTAGTTGATAATTCATGAACTATAAATTTTGTTGACTGGAACTTGGCATTGCACGCATTAAAATAATTTAAAACGTATTTCAAAAACAAACGGAAAGCTTTAATTATAGGGTCGTTTAAGAGGTCAAAAATTTGTTTAGCATTTTTGTTTTTAGCGTCTTCAAAAGTTTCGAAAAGGAAAAATTCACGTACCGGTACCCAATTATCTAATAACCGAAGGATGCAGTTGTACCGACATAACCACCGAGTTACCGAAAGTTTTAATAATTTATTGGGTTTAACATTGTATAACGTTTGAATTTCGCGAAGTTGTGCACTTCTTTTTGAACTATTATTTACGTAGGTCGAAACACCGCGAATTAACTCATCGACTGATTTTGGTATTTTATTACACGCATGATTCGCGACAAGTGCCAACGAATGACAAATGCATTTTACAATTAAAATATGTGGGACCCGTTCTTTTAAAAGTGTTGCAAATGATTTTTTTGGGCCTACCATCACACTTGCGTTGTCAGAAGCTGCTGCTACAATATTATGCAAGGGAATTTCTTTCTGACTAAGAGATGAAACGAATGCATCAAAAACTTTTCGAGCTGAACAGTCTCGCGGATCAAGTTCCAGTAGCTCTAACAACGTTAGGATTGGCATGCCATTGTCGTCTATATATAATACCGTAATACAAAATTGTTTTTTTAAACCGATTTACGTACTCTCATCAACAAAGACAGAAAAAAGAGATTTTTTTAATTGTTCAATTAACGTTTTTTTTTATGTCTGCGCCTATAACATTTGATACGATTTTAGTACATTTTGTAGCTCCGAGACGAATTTCGTTCGCGATTTTAGAGTCGGGTAACGCGGCCTTAACTGCTTTCATGAAATGCTCCGCAGTTGAAAATGAAATATTATGTTCAGCAAAGAAAGAAGAAAAAATAATTTCAGCTGTTTTTATTGAATTTTCGAAGTCGTTTAAAAGATTTGGATCGTTTTCCGTATTTGACAATTTACTGTTATCTTTATGAAGATCCGTATTAATATGTTGAATAATTTTATTTTTACCGGCATTTAACGTTTTATCACAAATTTTGCATATGAACTTCGTGTCGTCATGCATGTCAGGTTCCAGCCAATCGCCAAATTCAAAAACCCATTTTTGATTGAATTTTAATTTTTTAATTGAAGGTTCATCACTGCTTCGATTAGCCATTGCTAATAAGTAATTTACTTATCGCCTAGAATTAGGGAAATGTACCACGATCACAAGTAAAAAAAGGAAAAATTTGACAGGTTATGCGCGCCCAGGGGCGAGAAAACAACAAAATATTAAACACAATACGTAACTTGATAGAAAAAAGTACTCTTCAATAGCCGATGTAAATTATTAGGCTCAAAACTTGCCAAAGTATCAGCAGATTTGTCGAATTCCTGGGCAGCATGCAGAATCTCCATGAACCGTTTATGGAATGTTTACATTATGTTATAACCTAACTAACAAAAGCGCGGCGAACATTAAGAACTAAAAACACGCGGTAAAAACCGAATCGCTAAAAGCAATAGAATCAAGATAAAATACATTACTCAAAAAACCAAAGGATATAGGTATTTAAAGGTTATAATTATAAGGTGGAATTGTTGTTTGATTAAATTCTCACGGCTGCCTTGGAAGATGTAAAATATTCTTTGCAAAATTTATCGGAGCACTGGGAAAGTTTAGCCTACATTCTGTTGCCTTAAACTTCTAACACGGGTGTTACTAATTCTTAACGTTTTCAATTGCATAATTCTCATAAATAGTTTTCATAATTTTATAAAAAAACCTACATTTTGAATGAATTCAAACTATGCGCATTTTACCTTATGTAGTCGATAAGGTAGGAATTTATGCAAAAAAAATGTAAATTAAAAATGAATCGCTTTTTTAAAATTCAGGTGAGCAAACGCACTTGATAATTAAAAAGTTGATTTTTACATTTTTCATAAAATTCTCGGTCAGTTCTCAACGAATTTATTTTATATTTGGTAGGGTATTACATGAAGTAATTACCAATTGAGCTCGATCACCCGAATTTTGAAAAAGTAATTATCAATCGTTTTTAATTGACATTTTTTATCGTTAAATCCTATATTATAGACTGAACAGTACGGCATGCTCTTAAGAGGCCCTGTCGATAACGTCAGTTCCCAACCTAAAATATTCATATTAAACAAAAAGTAAATATAAAGTCAAATTACATAGAATTATAATAATACATCTCAAATTGTAATAAATATCCTTCTAAAAATTCTTTACTTACGTCTCATCTGGAAAATCTGCAATGAAATATTATTCTCGCACCAGAGTTCACTTTTCTGTATTTTTTTTCTCAGAATTTTACATAATGCAGGTTGAACGATTATTCGCTGTAAATTCAGCAATAGAATTTTGGCAGCCTTCATCTGCGGGTGCGGGTTCAGGATTGGTTGCAAGCTGGTGTAAGTGGTAACTTTATAAACTCCAAATTTATTCAGAAGTAGTGGATCTTCTTACAACATATAAATTTCACTTAATCCTAAAACAAACGGAGTCGCACTGCACTTTCGACGCGTGATGGGCCATGCGAGTGGGCCGCACAAAGTTAAAGATCAGTCGTAAGTAATCGAAATACCGAAATAATAGTCCCGATTATTCGACCGGATTTTGGTGAACGTAATTCACTACAAAATAAGAAGCGGATGCGAAAAATTGACGAAGATAAAGCGGAGCACGGTTCGAGCATGTAGATCACGCTGCCGATGCCGGAAATCTGACGAAAAGTCCGTTTTCCAGGAATCAACGGGTTAAGGAACCAGAGGATAAGATCCGCAGTTCGATTCCTGGAACCGCGAATTTCAAAAGTCTTGCAAGTCTTTTATTATAGCGGCGCGCCCAGTCGGTAACTATAAGCTGATATGCGCGCTTAAGCAGAGATGGCGTCTCGAGTACCGTTAGCAAGCCATCGAACTTGCCTCGACTCATGTATACGCGAACACAGGTAGATATTAAATTATCAACAATTTTTCTATTTTATTTCATTATCGGCCAGAGAGTTGCATTTAAACTATGGTATTTAATTATTGTATAAATCAAATGACAGCTAAAGTAATATCATTCATTTGTAAATCAACCGTTTTTTAAATTACAACAAACACATATTTTTTAATGCAAGATTTAATTCGGATTATTTATATTTCATGGCATTAAATTTAATATAATATGTAGTATTCAACAATACGAGAAACTTGTTATTCTTTAATATTTTTTTTTGAATATACAGATGATAGTAAAAGAATTTAATAACATAAATAACATTATCGTAAAATTACATATATCGCTTTGAGATATATCATAAGAAATGTACTCGACTAATTAATATTGTTAAAATAATTAATACTGAATAGTAATAATCTTATACCTATAGACAGAATATATAAAACTACTATTAAAAAAAAAAAAAAAAAAAATTGAAATTTGCTAGGCTTGAACTCTCGAACACCAGTGCGAAAGGCAAGCGCATGTACCACGGAACCACCGAAGGTGATACGGTGAAAAGTTGAAAGAATGCACATGTTCTTCCGTCGGTCGTCATTTATTTAAATTTTTCGTGCGCCTCTGCTATATTCCTCCCCGCCGTTCAGCTCAACCGGCCGAAGCGTGCCGAAGGCAGATGCGCACGGGAGGTTGCGCGTGAAATAGACACCATCTGAGAGCACTGGTTTAGAGTCTCGTAGCATGGCATTTTGATTTGGTTTGAACTTATTATGAGAGCTCGCTGTGAACACGAAGTTCATAAATTTGGATTGCGGACAATGTGCGATTTGCCACTGTATCGCCTCTAAATGGGTAGTAGCCAGTTGGTTTCGAGAACGGGTAGCTGATTACGAATATGACATCAGATTTTCAAAATTCAAAATGGCGAATCCAAGATGGTGTATCGAATATGGAAAAAGGTGCTTGATCGATATGAAATTGGGAACTCGGAGGGGTTTTCGGGATCGCTGGTGAAGAATATAGCGTCGTATTTCCAATATTCAAAATGTCGGGACCAAGATTAAAATTTAGGACATGAGTAAAGAGATTGGACGTCCTGGGACCTCTGAAGCATGTTCGAGGCTGAACAATTGTTACGAGGCCATACAATTTTACGTCCATGGAACAAAAACAAAAGGAGCATACAAAAATGAAAAAAAAAACAGTATCAAAAAATATTTAAAAGAAACACAAAGACTATAAAAAAATAAGAAGAAAAAACAAAAAGGGTATAAAAAAAAAACAAAAAAATATAACAACATATTAGGAAAAAACAAGAAACGTATTAAAAAAATACCAAAAAAAGATAAAAAAATAAAAAAAAAAGTCAGAAGCTTGTTACGTCCTCGTCGTTAGCTCTGAGTTATGCCAAGGGTAAGCAGTCAAAGTGCTCAATATCTAATGTGCAATTTTTTATCTATATTTGAGTATTTCTTAATCTCAAAAATCTTAAAAAATAGTTTTAGCCAATTTTGGATCTGCCATCTGAAAGTGTTCAAAATTCAAGACGTAATACATATGGGTGATTCTCCTGAAAAGTACACGTTTTTGCAATTTTTTAACGAACAAATTTTTTATGGAAATAATTATTTTTTTGTGTGAAATATGTTGTGGGTACGTTTTGAAGTGAGAATCGAATGTACCACAAAATTCATGATTGTTATTATTAATGCTATAGCCATTCTTAAATCTTAATTATTGATTATGAATTAAATGAAGAATATTATTATATTGCACGCTAAATATTAGTCAATATACATATAAAAATCACAAATTACGTTAGTCGACGATTATAAATTGTTAAATATGTTAAATTAAATGACGGCGGATCCTAACGGATGGATGAACCGAATTATAAAATTAAAGTGTTTAAGATTTATAATTAATAATTATTTATTTAGAACAGTACAAAAAACAATATTTACAAATACTACTTAATATTTATTTATTTATTTATTTATTTACGAAATTTACGGGACCAGCACTTACAATTACAAAACAATTGAGACCTGTGATATAAAATAGAAGCACTAAAAAATAAATTATATACAAAGTTTAAACCGACAGACACATACGTCTAATTTCATTTTTAAAATTAGGTACATTGGCACACTAAATCGAATGTGGTATTGAATTACACAGTCTACGGAGAAGAGGGAGGGGGAAAAACGATAGAAGGTTCTAACCGATTCTTCGACAACTGCTCTGTTACGTCTCAGAGCATATTGAAGAGTGCGATTGGAAAAAAGAGAGGAAAGAGGTAATAGGTTAAAAAGGTTATGCTTAATTTTGTATGCAAAGTTGAGATCATGGTACGCGTGGACAGAAGAAAGAGTGGGAAGTTGGAAATTGTGAATTAAGGGCCCATAGTTATGATCTGTGAAGTGCATAGCATTCCCAGATTTCCAAGCTATATACCTGAGAAATCTGTGATGTACAGAATCGAGTAGACGCCAATCCGTGCAAAAGCGAGGAGACCAGATAACAGAGCAGTAAGTTAAGGTGGAAACAACAATGATTTTATAAAGATAAATAATGGATGAAATATCGGTGAAATTTATAGTATTTCTTTTAATGAAACCTACAAGTCTATTGGCACGAATTGCAATATCCTCAATATGGGGTTTAAATGATGAAGGTATATCAAAAAGGACGCCAAAGTCAACAATAGAAGGGACATTGGGAATACTGGTGTCGCCTAAAATATAATTGAAATGGAATGGACAGATACTGCGGGTGAAGGAAAGAACACTGGATTTAGACGGATTAATACGAATACCATTTCTTACTGACCACGTACCAAGAGCGTATAAGTGATTCTGAAGACTCGATGCATCACGGGGACTATTGATTACTTTAATAAGTTTTATACCGTCGGCGTA
Source organism: Trichopria drosophilae (assembly GCA_030407085.1). NCBI lineage: Eukaryota > Metazoa > Arthropoda > Insecta > Hymenoptera > Diapriidae > Trichopria > Trichopria drosophilae. Next base: position 69,524,017 of record CM059584.1, read on the forward strand.
CAGGAGAAATGAAGAAAAGGAAAGATTAGATGTAAGATCGTTAATGAATATATTGAATAGTACCGGACCAAGATTGGAGCCCTGTGGAACACCAGAGCAGTTGGAGATAGGTTGAGAAACACAATCGTTAATACGTACCATCTGTACCATCAGGACCTCAACCAGGACAGAAGGTCTCCTCTGATTCCGATTGCATGACATTTTTGGAGAAGGAGAGTATGATTTACGTGATCAAAAGCTTTCGAAAGGTCAATGTAGATGGTGTCAACCTGTGAGTGGTGTTCAAGAGCAGAGGAAACAAACTCAGAGAACAGAAACAGATTGGAAACAGTTGATCTGCCTCTGGTGAACCCGTGCTGCTCCTGGATAAGTCGAGGATATATAAGGTTAGAAATGTATTTTGCAATAGTTTTATCAAATACTTTAGAAAAAGTCGATAATATAGAAATTGGTCTGTAATTTGAAACGGTGAAGCGATCGGCTTTCTTATGGACAGGCTGAATAAAAGCAGATTTCCAGAAACAGAAACAGCACGGGATCAATCAAAGACGAGGTGCAATTTTTTATGAAATGAGGCGGGATGTCATCTGGGCCGCCATGCGTATTTAAATCCAGCTCCTTGAAAGTAGCTATTAAATCGGCTTTTGATACCGAAAATGTATCTGGTAAGGGTGAAAAAGTGAGACCATTGTAATTATTAAAAGAATGAACGCAGTAAACCGATGCAAAATGAGAAGAAAAAAGATTAGCAATATCGGAATCAGAGTGAACAGTAATGTTACCGTGTGACATGTAGCTGGGTGAGGCCTTATCAGATTTGAGACTATTAACATACGACCAAAAAGAACACAAATTGGATTGTAAATTAGACTGGATTGATGACACATAGTTCTTATATAAATCACGAGAGTGGCGTATACATTGTGCGCGTAATTTCTTAAAGCTAACGTAGTCGTCCGGATGACGATTAGTTTTCCAAAGCAAATGATATCGTTTCTTTTTAGATATTAAATTAATAAGATCTTTGGAAAACCATCTGGGATACGTATAATTTGAAGTGAGTCGAAGAGGTACATATTTATCTATAATAGAGTTTATAACATTATAAAAAGACGAGACATCAGCTTCAACGTTACAATTACCGAAAGTAAGGTTCCATGGTACCGTGCTTAGTTCGCGATTAATTGAGACATAATCTGCATTTGCAAAATCTCGATAATATAAACGACGTGTAGACGATACATATGGGACATCATAAATCTTCGCATTAAACATTTGGGCACGATGATGATCATCTTCTGCAACTAGCTGCTCGTGGAATGATACTGGTGCTAAAAGATCAGTCCCAGCAAAGCACAAATCGAATGTGTTCTGGATATAGTTGATAAAGGCCAAGAGATGCAGCAAGGTTGAGTAATGTCAAAGCATTAGCGTGACAAGCTGGAGATACGTAACCCGAATGGGTGATAGACGGTCCAGACGATGGGTGGATGATCCAATTAACAGACGGCAGATTAAAGTCACCAACAATGATGAGTTTGTACTCCGGATTCAGTAGTGCCAGAAGTTCAATTTCATTACAGAAAACACTGTATTCGATGGAAGATGACCTGGGTGGAAAGTAGACACCGACAATAATAAATTTGCACCGTTGATATGACAGACAAACTGCCAACATTTGCACTGAAGATACTGGCGACATGTTTAAGGTACGTTTAGAAGCAGGAATAGTTTTGTTTACTGCGATAAGAACTCCACCCCCTCTCCTGGCCAAACCATCACAACATGACCTATCAAATCTAAAGACATTAAAACGTGAAAGACCAAGTTCAGTTGTTTGCGTGTCGCTTTTAAGCCAGGTTTCAGTTAAAACCAGAATATCAGGTGATGATGAAAGTAGATGGATGTTATTTCTAAGATAAACAAGCTTATTATTAAGAGATCGAACATTCTGATAATAAATACTTATAGAATGCTTTGCGATATTAGAGGTACGATCGTTGGAATTCCATCCCGATACTTGACTGTGCGCTGATCTAAAGGGTGAGCTGTATTGTGGTCCTCAACATCTTTTCTCAATCTTGCCAATTTATCCCTTTGCTGCTTAGTTTTGTCAGATGAGACAGTAACACTTGCCGGCAATAAGTTCCTCTTAGATATAATGTGCATTACCTCTTGGTTAAAACTTAGTTGCACAATCAATGGTCTGTTAGACCCAAAACGGCGATTCCCTAATCGTCGTGGGTGGATAGAGCCACAGTTAATTCCAAAAGGATGTAAAAGTTCTTTTACACGTTTTAGATCTTCAACAGTGACATCATCTGAAGTGCCTTCAGTTACATTGAAAAATATGATGTTGTTGGAGCGACGTTGTCTATCTTCGGATTCTTTGGACAGTTGGTCACTGATGGAGTCCATATCTACTTGATTGGTTGAGGATGATATTTTATCCAATTCTGCAATCTTATTCTCAAATTCCAGCTGTTTGTTTGATAATTCTTCCAATGTTGATAAGACATTGGAATTTGAATCACATTTAGAAACGCATTCGCTGACAACATTCCTAAGGAAAACAATTTCAGATGATAGTTGCGTTGAAAGATTATCAAAATGTTTCATTATATCAGTACGAATACCCAAAATCAGATTTTCGATGCGTTGCATAAAAAATGCAGACGGCGATGCACTGACTGGAGACGATAAGTCAACTAAAGGTTGAAGGTCGTTACCAACACGTTGAGATGCAGTGTTACTGACAGACAGCGAGGTGCCAACAGCTGACAACAGCGATTTGTTATTGTCATTCGAGCTATAAGCTGATGTCGGTATAGTGGTTGTCACAGCGGTAGCTGCCAGATGTGGTAATTTGTTGACGGTAGCGAGACACAATTCACAATAAAAAGTTTGATCAATAAACGTTCCATTTGTTTTTCTGGCACAACTTGCATGGAAAACAGCTTTACAATTAATGCACGTAACACCCTGCCGAAGGCGCTTAACTAAGCCGCCAGATATAATACACAATGGATGCGAACATTTTATTGGAAATAATGAGTTAACATTTTGAGTTAGCTTATCAGAAATGTCACTTATCTCACTCACAGTGAATAAATTAATTTTACTACGGAGAATGTGTCAAGAAGGCTAAATATAAAATAATGGCACCGTAATTGACGAAAATAACAATAACACAACACAACTTGAAAACGCGTTTGCATGTAAACAGGTGACTAACAGCACAGCACTTAATTTATAAGAATGAATCCTTGTCTTTTAATAAAATAAATAAGTCTTCTTATGATGACACTGCACATTTGTTTTTACAATTTTTGGTCGCCATATTGGATCCGCCATTTTGAAATTTAAAAATCTGACATCACATTTGGATTCAGCGACCCAAAAAAAAACCCGAGTAATAAGTTTCAAGCGAATATGATCAACTTTTACCATTTTTGGTCGCCATATTGGATCCGTCATTTTGAAATTTATAAATCAAACATCACAATTGGATTAATTGACCCTAAAATCCCCCTGTAATAAATTTCAAGCGAATATGATCAACTTTTACAATTTTTGGTCGTCATATTGGATTGGTCATTTTGAAATTGAAAAAACTGACATCACATTTAGATTCAGTGACCCCAAAAACCTCCGAGTAATAAGTTTCAAGCGAATATTATCGACTTTTGCAGTTCAAATAAATATTTTACAAAAATGCTTCGGAGATAACAAATCGACATATTATTGAATGTTATTAAATAACGGAATGATTTAAACAAATATCCGTATAATATCTTTTTAGGACCAATGAATACTTAAGTTTTATGACAGTAGCATTTATTTATGATACGTCGATTCACTTTTATTCCAAAAAATGAGAGGCTTCGAAGATCACCCGGAATTTTTACTCGCAAAAAAACACAAACATTAAGCAGTGATATGAGATATAAAAACAACATTTATACGCAATTTACCTTATTCATTATAAAGAGCATACTTGAAAGTAATTTTTAAAGTATTGCAAAAAATTATTTATATTTTTCTGTTAGTTTACTGGAAAGAAATACATTAAATAGCCATTTTTGTTAAAATTTGACAACAAGTTTACAACGCTCGTTTTAAAATAAAAAACAAATTTTAAATTTAGTCTATATGCATGAAAAGTTAGTCAATATATTCTAATTACTTACTATACTAGACCTTAGGTCTGGACGAAGTATTGAATTTGGTCACTTCGGGCATAAAAATTACCCTATAGTTTTTCATTAAATGTCGACGTTTCATACCCTAAAGAGCCCAATTCAACAATAGAAAAATTTGTGTCCATGATCTTGTACGTACGTCCCGTTTTTTGTCTCGTGATAACTCGCGTACGGATAAGCGTAATGACTTTTTTTCTATGTAATATATTTTATGTTGTAATATATATTACATTATATATGTAATATATAACGTAATATATTTTTTTCTAATTATTTTTTTGTAAAATACGTGTCTTGGATATCCGTCAGAGATCTTTTCGACGCTTTCAAGATATCTTTGACGAATTATATGTATATATATTGTATATAAAAGATCATAATAATACAGACAGTAATTAGTAAAACATAGTAAACATGTAATATGCATCGAATAGTCTGTTGCAATACAAGTGCATGAATTAAGTGTTTTGCAACTTTTATTTATTAATACTTCGGTTGTCCTGTCGTTGGGGTCGAAGTTTTGAAAATGCTCATTTTCAATTTTACGTCGACTCATGCCATAGGTCATAGTTGTAAATCATTTTCAATTTTCATATATACAGGGTGGCCGATTTATCTGAAGACATCGAAATATCTCGAGAACTATGCACAGAATCAAAAAAGTTGTCGGATGAAAGTTGTTCGACACGAAGGGGGGCATCCAGCGATAATTAAATTTACCCCCTCCCCCATCCCCTGGAGGTGGAGTGGGGGCAAAAACAATAAAACTTAAATAGGAACCCCCATTTTTTATTGCAGATTTGGATTCTCCGGAAAAAGTACACGAATTTGACCTAGGAGCTATTGCATTTTGGTTTACAGGTGGCGCTGTAATCGATAAAAATCCAAATTTATCCGAAGACATTGAAATACCTCGAGAACTATGCACAGAATCAAAAAAGTTGTCGGATGAAAGTTGTTCGACACGAAGGGGGGCATCCAGTGATAATGAAATTTACCCCCTCCCCCATCCCCTGGAGGTGGAGTGGGGGCAAAAACAATAAAACTTAAATAGGAACCTCCAGTTTTTATTGCAGATTTGGATTCTCCGGAAAAAAGTACACCAATTTGACCTAGGAGCTATTGCATTTTGGTTCACAGGTGGCGCTGTAATCGAAATCCCCTGATATCACCAGCTTATCCTCTTCTCCCTCTTTTATTACCTCTTTCAATTTCTCCAACATCTCTTTACTTCCATCTCTATTGTATACAACCCATACTCTCCAGCTTTCACCCTCAATTACCAATGATCTTTCTTGCATACCCTCATTTTCCTCGTCTCTCAGCTTTCTCCCCTCAATTTCCATTCTTACTCCTGTTATATTGCCCTCTCCGCTCTCTCTTCCGCGCCTTCTTTCGCCCCTCTCCACCACACTTTCACCACTTTCATCCATTACATACTCCTTACCATTAACCAGCACTCTTCCATACTTAACTATCGCACTTTTTCCTTTCATTCTCTCTCTATTCGCCCACATTCGCAACTTTGTCTCGCTCTTTCACTTCTATTCAAATCATCATCCACATACACATTCCTTCCTTTCAGCCTACGTCTATTCTCCATCACCATTCTCTTTTCCTCTAAATTACGTACTTTCACCACATACATCTCATTCTCGCCCCTATTTCCGATTTTAAATACATCATCTACTGTCACTTTCACTTCTACTTCTAGTTTCTTCAAAACTGATGCTGCCACCTCTCTTGCCGTTCTTCCTTCTGCTTTTTCACCTTTAATTACAAAATTACACCTCCTTTCTTTCCTTTCTTGATCTTCTAATTTCTTCTCCACAATTTTCATTTTCTCTCTTAGTGCTTCATTTTCTTTTTCACACTTTTCCATCACTTGTTTTTGTTCCAACTTCCATTTTTCCACTTCTATCTCCTGCTCTTTTTTCCATTTAACCATTTCTTGCTTCTGTTCTTTTTGCCACTTCTCTATATCACTTCTTATTTCGCTTTTCATACTGATCATTTAATTTCTCATTGTTTGTAATCCTTCTCTCATCTCCTAAAAAAACTCCTTTTGTTTTTCCATCATATTTTCAATTTTCTTTTCCATTTTTTCTTCACTCACTCCTTTCACTTTTTTACTCGCTTGACTTTACTTACTTGAATCCACCTTTTCCACCCGTCTCCCTCTCTTCCGTATCACTCTCTCTTTCTCTTTTCCACCAGGAACTTGCCTTCGACGACGTACTAGCGTTATCTCTAGCCAGCTGTTCCGCGTTGGTCAATCTCCCTCTCTTTCTTCTCTCTGGTTTCTTCTCACTTAGTGTGGCAAGCTTTCCACACTAGCGTTCTCTCCGCGGCACGCGCTGCGTTGTTCGCTCTTTTCTACGCTGCCCCTCTCCTCCATTCGCCACACACACTCGTATTCGCGCTCTTACCAGGGGTACTCCTTCTCTCCCCGAACCGTTGTCTTCTCTCAGACGGCAGACCTCGTTGGTGTTCGTCCAGCCGCTCACAGGTGACGCCGCCTTCCTTTTCTGGAGACTCCTTATCGGATGCACCGTCGGAAATCTACGATCTACGATGAATCGAATCGATTCCAAATCGACGTTCCCTTAGATGCGGATCCACCGGCTGTTCCTCCGTTCCTCGTCACCCGTTCTTCGCGCCGAACTACACCTGTGTTGAGGTTAAGTACCCAAGGAAACACCCTTTCGACCAAATACTCTAAATTTGTAAGAATTTCTTACTGTTTAGACCGTCGTACCGGGTTGCCATCTCCTGAGAATACTCTCACTCAGTGGGGGCGGATTTAAAAAGTGAGTATACTGTGCAAAAATGCTGGCCAAAAACTATTCTCAAAATTCTGTCTTCACTCACCCAATCCAAAACCGGAAGTCGATAAACTCCAACAGTTAATCCCTTTAAATAACCGATCGTCAAGTGAGGAAATACAGGAAGTTCATATTCGTTTAAGTGAATCCATCTTGCATTTCTTATTTGCAGTTATTCGGCTTCAACACGTGCGTTTATTTCCTGAGATCGAGCTAATATTTGGCGAGCAAGTGCCACATTAGCTCCTTCCATATAAATAGGATCGTTATATTTATTGATTAAAGCTCCTGCAATTCGATAGAAATCACGAAGGTGAACTGCGTGTGTTAAGGAGATAGTGTCAGCTAAGAATTTAAAAATAGATTTCATATGCCCGTTCCTGGCTTCGACTATCCACCGCGTTTTTGTTATTAAACGGGAATCGTTGGCGTCCTCAGTTGAAAGCTGTCATTCTCCCCGTCCCAGGTGGGGAGGAATTTTATAACTGATTCCAAGACGTTCTAATAATGGAATAGCAGCTCGGTAACCTCGATCGACAATCAGAATGTCATCTCCTTCAACCCATTCGGTCATACCAGCCACGTTACGTTCAAATTCATTCTTAAACAGTTCGGCGTCATTATTTTGGAATCAGAGCAGTATGGATCTTGAATGTCTAGGATGTAACCATTTGGTGCTACTAGAAGAACAGGTTTTAAGAGGTGTCGACCCTTATGTAAACTGTACGATTGTCTTAAAACCTTGAAGTTACTGCATTTGGGTACGTAAACATATGTGCCCACGACATATATTACAGCTTTTCGGGTTTCAGGATCAGGATTGTATAATTTATTCGCAAACTCCGTGACGTGTCTTTCTATGTAATCTTCTCGCGTGATAGAATCAAATCCAATATTCTGAGGCACATCGTCCCATCGTCACATCGTCCCATTAATGACTTACGTACATTTGAAATGATTAAACTCGTGTTTTGACGACTCGAATAATTAAACATTACTTTTATAAAGTCCTCAGAAAGTCCTTGGTGCATTTTACAAAGGGAAGCCATTAAGTCCTTTTGTTGAATATACCGTCCAGAACCTACCTCTCCAACAGGATCACAAAATTGAAATAAATCTTGGAACTGTTCTTTGGTAAAAGAAAACATGATCTTACATTTAGGATCGCTAAATGAATGTACATCATCATATCTTCGATCGACTGGTGTATCAGCGAAACATCGAAGTATATTTAAAAAATGTGAAAGTTGAGGTCCTTCGATCACGTAAGGTCTATTAAATGATCGTAATCCCGGAAGCAAACATGGTAATATATAACCCCTTTCGTCTAGATGTAATTCACATATCTTGGCATTTTCAGAAATATAAATGTTCCTTGTAACAAAAGCGTTAACGCGACTGTCAATTGATAATCGTACCACATTAGATCTGTATTACATATCATACATCGATGACTGGAGCCTTAAGTTAACACATTTAGTCGAATACATGCTGAATATTCTTCTACAATTCTAATTTCATTAATAATTATATTTCGACAAGTGAAACAAATTCTACTATGCACTGTTACGTCAAGTGGAGGGAAACCAGCTTCTTCCCGTCTTCAAATAGCTATTTCACATTTAGCTTCGTTATTATCTCCGCTAATTCCAGACATTTGTCGGTGGTGGCCGCGTGCATTACATGCATAGCATCGTATACGATTTCTATTATTCAATACAATCGCTTTTATCCGAACATTGTAGACTACGAAGTTAATGAAAAAAAGTGAAACAAAAATAAAACGAGGAACTTAACCAATTAGTGTACGGATACACTTGACATATAAATTCACTTGATATTAGGCAAAAAACTGAAACTTTAAGAGATATCGATAAACAAAACAATATCGACATATACGATGATTCTATATCGATGGTTAATACAGATGATGATAATAGTTGGTAGTATTAACTAGCTTTAGAAAAAAATTGGAACCAAAAGATTGGTTGGCTATGTAGAAATTATTTTTGCATGTAATATGTTGATTATTGCGATATTATTGACATGGACTCTGAATTGCAGGAAAAAGTAAAACGAATATTTAATTATTTCAAGCTCTAGTTGTTTGATTATAACCCACGATGAATTTACATGTAAAATAAAATAAAATGTGTCTCTAAATATTTATTATTAATAACTATTTTGAAAATACGATATGAGTATATAAAATCTAATTTCAAATAGGGTATTAATTCTAGTTATTACAAGGGGGAGAGAATGAGATTATTAATAATAGTTAACTTCCTTTTGCCGCATTAAACGAGACTCATGTCAATAGTTGGTGGCATTAACTATCTTTAGAAAAAAATTAGAAGAAAAAAGTGGTTTAATCGTGTGGTTGGCTACCTTGAGAAAAAAGTTAAAACTTAAATGAGGAGCTAAAACATGACAGTGCACCTATGACAGAACCGAATCAAACTAGGATCAACGTTTGTCGCCCAATTGTTACTCAAAAGCAATTTTATGTGAATCTTCATTAAATAGTAGATATATCTTATTCAAAATTATTATTATTGACAGGTATACCGATTTTAAGAATACAACATGAGTTTCGAGTCACATCTTTAAAAAAGTCTTCAAAAGAAAGTTCATGTTACGAATTTGCGCCTGCAAGTTCAAAGCTTCATAACCTCTCCACGCATTGACTTTTAATCGTCAATAAATCGTGAACGGTTGATTTTAGAGGGTTGCAGCAACGATAACTTTTAATCAGGCATTGCATCAAGAACAACATATTTCAAAATGAAACAATTTAACCAAATTTTATAGAAAAATAAAACCCAAACCAAATTTAATAGGAAAAAAAACCCAATTTTCCGTTAAAATATGTGGGGTCCTTTGTCAATGGAAAACAATATGGGAGCCGGAAATGAACAGAATGAAAAAGTAACAAGAAAAAGTGATAAGATGGAAGAAGTAAAAGTATCGAAAGTGCTAATAGAAGAGTTAAAAGATAGAGTGGAGAGATGTGAACAAGAACTGAAAAAGTGTATGAAGAAAATAGAGAGCATAAAGGACAGGAAAAGAGAAGTAGAAAAGAAAGAGACGAAGAGAAAGATGAGCGAGAAGGAAAAGAGCGGTGAAAAAGAAACAGCAGAGGAGGAGAGTGAAGAGGGAAAAGAAGAGAAAGAGAGAGAAGCGGAGGAGTGGATAAAAGAGGAGCAGAAGAGAGGAAATTAAAAATAATGTAGTAGCGAAAGGAGTGAAAGAAGAGGAATGCGAAGTAAAGTTCCAGGTAGAAGTTCAGATGAGAAAAGTATGCAAAGACGAAGTAGAAATAAAGAGTGTAAAAGTAAGAAATGAGAGGGAGGATGGTACAATAGTGGTAATGCAATTGACAACGAGGGAAGATAAAAAGAAACTAATGGAAAAGGCGACGGAGTAAGGAGTGGTGGGGGATTCAAGACGACTGCACCTATATACAAAGAAGAATAAAAGTGATAATGGCGATGAAAATAGGCAATATAAGAATGAGGGAGTTTTAGAAGAGAGAAGGAACGAGTTTGAAAGGGAAGGAAGAAGAATGGACATAAAGCTAATTAAGTGGAAAATGGACGAGAAGAATGTTAAAGAGAGAATGAGATGGAGAAAAAAGGAGAACATGGAAGATCGGTACAAGAACGATTGAAGAGGGAGAAGAAAGGAGAAGAAGAAAATGAGAAGAAAGAAGCATCTAAGAAGTGAAAATATAAAAAAAAAAAGTTAAAATGCGAAAGAGTGGCCGAGTGATATAGTTTGAGTTTTGATATTTGTAAAGTTTGATTTATTTGAATGCTAATTACATAGATATTTATATTTCAGTTTTCTCAGAAAGTTTTCATTCACTTGTTTTTATTAAAGCAACCTGGTGCTAACCAGGTAAACAGAGAGGTTTCTGTTTTTGTTTATGTAAGGGGTGGGGGGAGGGGGGCTTTGCACTCCTCGTGCAATGCCGAGAAGGGCAATGCATTAAATCGAATAATAATAATAATATTGTCCTGGATTGAATAATACATCTTGTTTAATTTAATGAAGTATTTAACGTATTTAATGAAACTTTCTGTAGTTGAAAAAAGAATTATTTGCATTTTTGTTTAAATTAATAGTACCAAATAAATAAATTATAATTAGAATTTATCACACGTCGGTAATTTTCATAAGGAGAGTGGTTGAATATATCGATCTTCAAACGAATCAAAAGAATAGTGGTGTTTAAAAAATTAACAACTTATGTTAATGTTAATTATCACAACGTTTCGATGACGCACGTCATCACCTTCAGGCCATAATATTTGTATTAAAATATTCACTTTCACAAAAAAATAATAAATAAAACATTTAAAAAAAATTAAGTTAAAAAATAATATAACATGGCGTTCCAAATAAACATATTAAATTTAAAAGTAAACTTGGTCGGCGTGATGGTCGTGCGGGCTAAGGCGTCAGTCTTAGTACGCCCGAACTGAACGTCGCGAAGGTCCCGAGTTCGAATCCCCGTCTGTGCAATTTTCTCTGCTTATGTCCAGTGTGGAATAACCGGGGAACCTTGCTGGGCGAAGGTACGAATTTGGGACCGCTGCCGACCCCCGTCGGCAGTTGTCGGTACCGTCAGCGTCTTATCCGCGGTCGGTACGTCGTGGGTCTTATCTCGGATAAAGTTGGGATAAGCCCCGTGTCGTACTCGCTAAGGCACAGACCGCCGAATCTGCTGGTGGTACCGATATTGGCGTAGGGGGGACTGGCTCTGGGTGGGTGTTGTGTGTGTATCTGCCTATAGTTCTGTCATGTACTGTCTGTCTCTGTCCTGTACCTCTCCACCCGAGAGCCGACCCGCAAACAGAAATATTCGTCATTAACGCGGGGGAAAATTTCCTGTCCTTTGTCCTAAAAGTAAACTTGAGGCACAAAGATTGCACGTCGTCATATAATTATCGTCACTGGCGTTAAATTCTAATTAATATTAAGGCCGCTCCGAAACGTAGATACGAAAACGCAAGTCACGTTGTTTATAATAAATTAAGTAGATCGAAAGACGTTAACAATAATAACTCAAGAACTGGTATACAATAAATAATTTAGTTTCACGAACATAAACGTTTTTTGAAATTATTTAACTATTTTTTGTATGGCGCATGCAGTTTTTGTGTGTCTTCTTTTTTGTTGATCCTCTGACGTCATTAGCACTAACGAAGTATTTTTTCCATTTGATTAGGGTGTAAGGTATTGAATGCAATCAAGTTTTATACTAGACCATATTTAAACTTTGAGTAGATTTATTGGGCAATGAATAAAATTAATTGAAATATTTTATAGGGAACCAAATTAACATATTTAAAGAATAACTTGATTCTTCAACCTTAACCGATGACTCGATTCCGACCATAACCCAGTCAGTGACCCGAATAGAAATAGTTTTCTCACTATCATTCAGCCAGGTTATCCGGATCAGATTCCTATCAGGTGACCCGCTCAGAGCCCAAATACATATCGGTTAGCCACACTGGATTCCGGCCATGACTCGGTCATTATTATTTATCCTCGAAGTCAACAAGGACGATGTCAGACTTATTGGCTGACATTTGCATGCTCGTCGGAAAGGAGTAATTCCAGAATATTCGGCACAACTCGTTTCCGACTACGGATTCAATATCAGTGAGGATGAACGGCAATACATACGGCAACGAACAATAATACGGGGGTCGCATCAATAACGTAAGCGGACATGATAATACAGCACTCGGTGAGCCGCATTCTGACGTTGGTTGTGTGGTGAGACTGCATATCTTGGAGAAGCTCCCAAGAGATGCATAGTGTCTCAGCATGATATCTACACGACTTACAAAGCGTACTCGGCACCGCCTCTTCTAAGATGGTCTGGCGGTACGCTAAGGTATTGACGACCCCATCCTGGCATGGGAAGATAAAACCCTCGGTCTCGGATTTCAAGCCGGCTGATGTTAACCCTCCCTGTCCCCACGGTTTTTCCGCACCTTCGTAGTACCCACGGGGATCGTTTTCGTTCCGACGTTTATTGAACCACTTAAAGTGCTTTAAAAATTCCCAAAAAATTCATGGAGCTTCTTTCAACCTTCAAATTGAAATCCCGATAATAATATTTGAGAAAAAATTATTTCTTTGCATAGCTTTTTATTAAAATATGGAGATACGTGGCGGAACTTTTAAGTTTCGCTCAGGACGGAAAACGTGTACCCACGGAGTGTTAAGAACAAGAGAGAGGTCATGTCTAGCGACAAACCAAGTGGTTGGACATTTCGAAAGTCCATGCAATGTCTTGCCGACATGCCTTCTCTCTAAAATACGGAATTATTCTCCCCGTATTTTGGCCCAGAAACGCACTGGGGATAGGTTGGTGACTGATTCAGCCTCTTATGGACCACCATGTCCCACGTTGAAAACAAGAGGTTTCGTGCTGCTCGTTCCCCCGCGTTGTACAAAAATGCCCCCTTCCCCTGAATTTCATGCTGATGAACTAGCATCATCCCCCATTCGGCTCATCACGTCGTAAGCTGTTTCGAGGACTAATCAGTCATGCATACACTCCAGGCTCAAAAGACCACGACCTCCCATTTTTCGAGGCAAATACAGTCGTTTCGCGGAAGATCTTGCATGTAAACCGCGTTGCATACAAATCATCTTCCGTGTGCATCGGTCAAGAGCCTTTAGCTACAAGTGAATAGAGCATTGGTGAAACGGCCAACATATTCGTGGCTGCCACCTTATTTTTCCCCGTCAATTTTGATGATCAGATCTGACGAAAAAGGTGCCTGTATTTCTCAACGATGGTCGTTTTAGCAGCCTGCACATCCTGGGCATGCCTCTAAGGCACTCCCAGCTATGTATAGGCTTCCTCGGCTGTGCTGTGTGGGCTGTGGCGGATGAAGTTTTTGTTGACGAGCTCCATGTCGTTGTTAATGGAGTCTGACCTTCGTCTGTGCAAATGAACGACTGCACATTTGTCCAATCCGAATTCCCTACATATTACATATCTCTCGAGTATGTAGAACGATGCTCAGAGATCAGTGTAATTGATCCTCGCCTGATGCGTATAATTTAAGATCACTATATAGAAAAGATGGATGATCTTATGCACACGTTCACCAGGCACTCCACTCATGTACCCTTCAGATTTCCGGAGAGCAGCGGATAGAGGCAATAGTGAGATGCAGAAGAGCAGAGGACTCAGAGAATCTCCCTGATAGATACCTCTTTGGAATTGAACTAGTCTAGACGTGGTTTGACGCTTTCCCGATGTCATGACAATGCGTGTTTTCCAAAGAGGCATCAGGTCTTCTATACTTCTCACTATGTTTGGGTGGACATGAATGCGTTTAAGCCGCAAGCTTAAAAACTCGTGCGAGGTCATACGCCTTCATGTAATCCAGCCAGGCTATCGACAGGTTACGCTGGTGCTGCACTGAGTCCTGAAACACAGACCTTTCGATAAGCAAGTTGTCCTTGCAGCCTCCTTGTTCTACTCCCCGATCCCACATCGGTAGCACTGTTTTCTTAATACGTTCGTTCAAGATGTTAGGGAACATTTGTATAACGTATTGCAATACGTGATTGGTGTATGGTTTCTCGGACCAGACAAGTCCCCCCATTTTGGGATTAGCGTCGTTTGGCCCTCCACCAGCCAGTGCAGAATGGGTTGGTGTCCATTTATATAAGAGGTGGATATTCGGGGTTGGTGTTGATGGACAGAAGTAAACTTCTTCCACCAATAGTTTTTAATTCCATCCCAGTCCGGGGAAATTCCTCGCTCTTTTGATGGCGTTATTCACCTCTAATGCACTAACGGGTGGGCAATCTTCACTGTGTTGTGCGAGTTCGTCACACTACTCGGTGAAGATTTTATTGTCCGGAGTGTCTGCATTAAGCCTAGATGTTTTCTCGTAGATGCTCCCCCAGAATTCTTTCTCAACCTCAACCGAGGCTTACGACGGAAATTTGGCATCCGCCAAAACCTTTATTTTATTATTTAATTTATTTTAGAATTACTTCAGCTTGTTCAGTGTGTGATAGTACGTACGTTGTTCATGTGCGAACATCTTGACATGAACGGCCAGATGTTATACATATAATCGATCACACACTGAATTCGGGAATCGAATGAGTCTTGTCAGTCGAATTTCGCCATTCAATTGAGACATGCGTCTTGTAATCTGTCGGCTCCTCGATTTCCTTCACAGGTTTGCGGTGTTACCACATCACTTGCAGCCTCATAGACGTCACAATTGACTTGCTCTCCCAGCACAGCGTGTGGGCACAGTTGTTGTTTCCCGCACCTCCGGTACCGGTTGATACCCGGGAACAACGAAACCCTGTCCGTTTCTGATAGGCCATATAATTTCTCAGGTGTTGTTGGGAAAAGCGCTCTGCAAGTTCGGAATGCATTACTGCAAGCGTACTATGCACACGAGCCGTGTAGCATCTAGAAATCGTCTGTGGGCAATAAATGGTCGTTGTCCCGGGATGTCCCTAGAGATTATAAAATAGATTCCCTATCTTTGTTTGCTCTAAATAATAATGAGTATAATTTCTTTAAATTTTTTAAACATACCTGGCTACATTAATATCATTTTTAGTACACCCGAAGAATAGGATGGGGATGACCATCCTTACTAAAGTATAATAAACTCCAAATCAGTTCATTTTTAGTTTGGTAATTAGTTTGGTAAACATTGAAATAATCATTAAAAAAGTAAATGTTATATTGGTAGATGCTCCCTCAGAATTCCTCCTCTACTAAAAACTATAGGTTTAAATGTCGATGTTTGTGCGGTTGATTTAATATGTTAGACGATTTTGAAAATCAAGCAGAGGAATCTTTTGCAGTGATCAGTTGATGGGGCGAGCGGTGATTGTCAACCCTTGATGTTTTGGAGAATTTCAGTCGCACTCATTACAGAAGGCTGTACATTCCTAGGCCGACAGCGAACAACTCTTTGATATCAATAGCATTTGAAAGTAGAATGATCGTGGTATTAACATCATTCATTTTTTCCATCTGTTAAGAGTATCAGGTAATATCGTCCCTTAAGCCAACTATTCAACAATTGGGAAAACTACAGGAAGCTTAGAGATGGCGTAACCGTCACCAGTTTATAAAAATATTAGAGCTTCGATCAACCTCAAGAATAATTTCCCTGTAGATCAAGATCAGCTTGCAGTGAGACTTTCTGAGAAACAAAAACAATAGTTTAGACGGAATTTTTGCGATACTAAAAATAAAAGGAAACTCTAAGAGTTCATCACTGCAAAAGAGACAACGGTGCTGTTCGTTTGATACACGTGCGACAAACATTAACACATTAAAGATTTCGATTCGATTCTTGAATCTTGAATTCTGGTATTCGTAAACATAGCGGCCGACTATATTTCAGACTAGCCAGTAATTGTCAGGTCAGGAGTAGAAATCGTTTGTGGCATAAGGCAAATTTCCACTCCACAATCCGTCCATAAAGAACTAGAACTACAGAGTGTAACAGAACTCAGCCATACTTTCAGATAGGTAACCTATTTCTTAATTAAATTTTCCTTCAAAAAGAGACATGATACTCTATAACTTACTAGTTATGTCTGTCAGATAGTGGTAATCTTTTCGTGTAGAGCCTTTTACTGAAATGCGCATCATTTGACTACCCTTATGCAGGTAATGATGAATAATTAGTACACATGACTGCATTTCCACTTGCGAATACTTGGTAAAGTCGCTCTATTTGGCGAAATCAATATTACAAGTATTAAAGGTTAAGATTGTTGGTTTTAAAAAAATGTTGAGTCATTTTTTAGTAGAAAGTAGAAAGTTAAGTAGTGTTTGAAATGCGACTAGTCGAATCTATGATTTTCCCCTTGTAGTAATGCTTCCCTGAATAACTATAAAAATAAAAAATAGTATTTCATCGGGTAATAGCATGCTTTCTGAAAAGTCACACGATTTGCGTCACTATTTTAATCATTATTACTCCCTGTGCCTGTCACAAGATGGTTATCATGTAATACACGTCATAAAAAGTATCCTTTGAAATATTACTCATATATAAAATTCATAACTGTTTACTCCAGTAAAGAGTTGTTACTAAACATACTTAACGGCAATGTTGAACTCTTCACTATTTAAAAAAATTACTTAGGTTAAAGTGCAACCTACCCAGCAAACAAAAAATTACTATATTATTTCGTTTATTATTCAAATGATTTACATGCTTAAACCCACTGTCTAGATATTTTGGTTGATTATTCTGCCTTTTTAGGACACGACTCGAGTTTACGAAAAAGTGATAAACTTTTCAATAAGAAGCGAATGACTACCACCGAATGGAATTTTTTAGTGCAGCACTCGTTTGAACTTATCCTGCATTTCTGTTGTCATACGAATACTTATTAATAACACCGCTGCACACACAAAAGTTTTGTTATCTCGGGATCCCACTATAGTATTTATATTAGTATTATAATATATGTATTTTGGGTCGCTGAATTTGAATACGTGATTTTTTGACCCCAGAAACGTCAGGATCAAGGGCATTTCCAGGTTAAATTGGAGTATGAAACATTTTAATAAATAAAATTTACATTTTAATAATAAAAATACTTATGTGTTTTTTGGGTCACTAAATCCAATTCCGAAATTTTTGCTTACCCCAGCACGTCAGGGTCATTTCAAGGTTAAATTGGGAAAAACATTATAGCCAAAAAACGGCACCTATACGTTGGGACGGGGGGGGGGGGCTGAATCCGAATTCGCAATTGTTTGACCCCAGTACGTCAGGGCAGGGTCATTTCCAAGTTAAATTATGATAAAAACATTTTACCCGAGAATACTGCTACATCTATACACGTTTTTATGGTAGCTGAATCCGAACCTGGGATTTTCGTAACCAGGGAAATACAAGAAAAGTAAATGATGCTGAAAATTGAGTGAGACATGTAGAAATACATTGTTATAATATGCTGAGAGGATGGAGTTAATTGTTCAGTACCTCAATAACAAAAATTTCGTTACTTCTGCAATACAGTTACAGAGAGATTTTAGTATGAAGAGAAAATCAAGAATATCTTATTCCATACACTCATATTTGTGAAATTGTGTAAAGTTAATGTAGAATGTAATGTGGAGAATATGTGCACTGTGTAACACAACCTATGAAACCCTGTTTACCAAGAGATGGAGCATAAAAGAACAGGACATAAAGTTACTTTAGCAAAAATTATTTCACACTAGCGTATTCAAGTTATTTAGCATTAGAATTAGCCAATAGGAGCCGGAGCTTCTTGATTTTGTCGCGGAGGTTGCATTATCGATGAACGTTTCGAATGAAATTGAAGAAATGCGCATCGGCGATCAGTCACGCATTTTGTTTTCAAAAATGGAAGGGAAAATTCAACAGGTGACTGTCGAATTATTGATCGAATTCGAAATTCATAATTTGAATCTCACTTCCCATATCAAACAGAAGGTTTTATAATCGCATGCGAATAGGCAGGAAGGAATTAATGGAAGCATAAAATGAAACACAAGTTTATGATTTTAATAAATTATACTCCGTCAGAAAACCAAGAAATAAATATTATTGAATTTATGTAATTACAAAAGAAAAGTGATATAATAGTACCAAAATTTAACTATTTTAGCTTACTTTTGAGAAAACACAGTAAATTAACATAATAAAATAAAAGTACAGCATCAATACAATTATAAAAATGAGCATGAAGAATAAATAACTCTCATGTAATTGTCAATATTCTCGGAGTGTTATTTTGAGCGATTAGACATTTCAATTTATCGGAATTTAATAAAATCAAATCATGCCGGCGGCTGAAAACAAAATTTTAGATCAAATTGGAAATCGCATGTATTATTATTCATGAAAAATAAAGGGGCAACTAGTTTTATTTCATGCAGGACTGTGCATTTCGACGTTTCACAAATTAGTAACATCATATAGTGAAGGGGGATGAGGTTAAAATTTTAAATTTAATTGTCAACTAAATGAGACTCTTCAAGGAAAATAAAACGATGCGTATTTTTGTGAATTTGATATAGACCATTTTTAACAAAGTTTTGATATTTCAATATTTAATAATGAAACTAAAAAAAAACAAGTTAACAATTTTTAAATTAAATTATAACATCACGGTTTTAGCGATCACTATACTAATGAAAGGGGATCGAAAAAGAGGGAGTTAAAAAGTTTTTGTTTCGGGCGACATTTTTTACCTGAATAAGATCATTCATTTTCTATTGCTTTTTCGTCTAAGCATGTTTGTGTTCTTTAAAAATTTGGTTCAAATGTTAAGCAATCTACAAAATTCCTGCATTTTTTCTAAAAATATATGAATTTAATTTGCTAAAATTTTTACCAAAACAAGTATTATCAGACGTTTCCAGCACTCTAAGCCATATTTGTTGTTGTAGCGATATAGTTTTTGGCTGAAGGTATAGAATTCCGTATTTTGAATTAGGCGGGTATAGAGAGTGGGTGGCGCGGAAAGCGCATTGCAAAATTTGAGTCGCGCGCACTTCGAAGAGTGGGTGTCCTGTGACGAAAATAGATCGAAGATTGCGGCGAGTCCAGATCGCGCTGAGCGATATGACAAAATGCAAGATTGTTTACCGTCGCGAAGAATAAACCGAAAAGGAGTGCGAAGAAAAGCGAAAAAGAAGCGCAGGAAGCCGAACCGCGAGAAGAACGAGAAACAAGGTGAAAGATTATAACGATGCGGATTTTTGCGTATGTTTTCTTTTCACTGGGATCGGCGAGGGTCGGCGAGGAAAACAATAATACTACGTCGGTCTGAGAAAAGGCAGAATTGAAAAAAATTGTTCGCCGGATTTTATTCACCTCGTGGGGCAGTGATTTCTTCTCGTTGCTGTCCAAGTTCGGCAAACAGCTGGGAAACCCGATTGGGGTAAGTCTGTTAACGGGAAATGCAAACGGTAAAAACTGCGAGTAATTTTTAAAAGGGAAATTTTCCCTGTTTTTGAAGAAGGAACCGGTTTTTGGGGCACGTCGTTGTGGAAAATGATTTTGCTTCTGTGAGCACAAGATTCGTCACCAAATTGTGTTGATGTGGGCAGAAAGCTCTATTAAAGAAAAAAATGTGTTGCCTCCTGAAGAAAGCTCTGAATTTTATGTGAGGACATTATTGCTCACTGGATTACGTTTGGAACTGAACCGGTGGGTGTTTCGTTCCACCGTCAGGATTTTGGCATGGGGGAATAGGTCAAGGTAATCTGTGTCAATGCGCGCTGTGTAAAGCAAAAGCTGTGAATCTTCGATCCGGGACAGATTCTAAATTATCGGTGGAAATGAAGAAAGGGGTCGGATCGCAAACCTGAAAGGAAGGATTAAGTGTTCGGTAAGAAATAGCCACTGTCGCGCGAAGAACAAGGTTTGCCAAGCGGAGACAGAAAAAAAGAGTGTCCAGGGTCAACAGGGAGAGTGTTAGAAAAATTCACTTTTTTACAGCCACGTGGTAAAGTCAATATTAAATTTATTTACGACAAACGAATTACAATTCGATATTGACGCCCGATTCGATGCAAACAATATATTTCGATCCGTCGAAAATAATTTTAGCGTCGTGGGTGCGTAATAATGGCGATCAATGCTTGCCGCAGAAAAGAAACTACCGATTTTAAATAGTGTGCACACCTGAGATGCATTAGCGTTGGAATCTCAAGCGAAACTGAACTTGAGCGGAAATCAAATCAAACAATCAGCGAAACCACGGCGCTGTGTTACATAGTTTACGTGCGAAGTACATTAAAGAGCGCGGGAAACAAAGAAATGCTAGGCGCTCCTAGCGGCAAATAAAAATCTAAACAGCTACTGCCTGATATAGAAACTCAAGTCGTAACATTAAATTCGGGTATTGTGCAATCAAAGAGATTGGGGTGATATGATATTGCATTCAATATTAGTTAGTTACTTTGTATTTTTATATTTGACAAGGGACACGGTGTCTTCTCTTCTTTTGACGTGTGTATTAATTATAGGATTTGGCCATGTGCCGCATTAATTGAAATCAAAATGATTTTAAGTCGCCGTATGTTGAGAGCAAAGTGCTGAATGTGTGCGAGTAACGCAGTGTGTGTATGGGTGTGATAATGTATTCCAATTGACAAATTCTGATCATGCAAAAAGCATTTAATTGTATATTTTGCATATAGTAAAAAAAATAGTTAATTTAAGATATGGTTAAATGATACGAACGTGGTGACACTCCGAATTTGTAAGAACTATGCGATATTTATATGTTATTATTTTGAGATTAAAGTTTCAATTCTATAGCTGTGTTAATTTCGTGATGTATGAATAAAAAAATAATAATAATAAAACGCTTATACTGATATAATATTGTTATATATTCGTAATTTAGAACCCCGCGTTTTAAATCAAACCTCTCTCTACTTTTTATTTTGATAGTCATTTTGCTACTAGATTACTGATATCTCTTGTTATATTTTGACAGTTTTAATAAAAGATTCAAATAACAAACATCTATTTTATCATTTTATTCAAAAGTATTACAATTGGTGTCAGAAGTGATCTTTTCCACATCCACAGTGGATTAACTTTACACTGATATAATTACGGAATTACCAAATGCGTAGAAACTCACTACAAGGTCGTGTACTTCGGTCTCATCGAGTTCCAACCATCGGTCGTCCTCCTCGTGATGCACAGACGATTTCATCAGGTTCCCAACTTCGTAATGCATTGACTCCAACAGCGTCCCCGAGTCCCCCAGTTTCTAGCCCAGAAATTGTCGCTCGCCAAACCTCGACTACTTCCACGGTTGCTGTCACTCCTCCAATCGCCTTCCCATCCCCCATCTGTTCCCGCACCGGCTCCTTCTTCAGTTCCTGTACCAACACTTGTATTAGAGTCCGCAAGGTCAGGTGCATTTATTCCTTCCCTGCCTCATACTTTTCTCCCTTTCTCCAAACCTTCTTTTTCTAACCTCACTTCTTTTCCAAATTTCACTCTTGATACTTTCGACGTTACTTCCTCTTGGCCCGCGTTTATTAAACAATTTGATATTCTAGCGAATTTTTGTCGGTGGGATGATAAATCGAAAGCTTCATTTTTAGCTTTATCTCTTCGCGGTGATGCTAGAAATATTCTTGAAAATCTTTCAATTGCTGAAATTAATAACTTCCCTCATTTACGACAATTATTAGAAAATAAACCTGGATATCGGAGCCACTTTTCTGCTGTAGACTGCATAAGCGGATTATGGAGGGCCAAGGGAGGTTGGGGTTTTAGTCGGTAAACCGTGCCCTGAACACTATGGGCAAGGGAGTCCGACACACGGGGGGTTAACCAACATCTTCAACCCCCTATGGTGCCTAACGCATCCCCCCCCCCCCCGTAAAAAAATAATGATATTAAAAGTAATATTTCTATTAATGATTCTAAAGTTTTCTCAGATGATTTTAATGGCATTATAGATTACAATTCAAAATTATTAACTAATTTCAAAGAAGATACTTTTAAAACATTTTTACTTAAAAACATTAATACTTTTGCTAAAGATTCTGATACATTAGGTAATTGCAATTTAATTTCTCATAAAATTGATAAAGGTGATTCAAAACCAATAAAACAAAATCCACGTAGAATCCCTTTTCACTATAAAACTAATGCGTACGAAACATTATAAAAAATGAAACTTCAAAAAGTTATTGAACGTAGCTCAAGTCCTTGGTCTTCTCCAGTAGTTCTAATTCCAAAAAAAGATGGTTCCATTCGTTTCTGCGTAGATTATAGACAGTTAAACAATGTAACAAAGAAAGATTCCACCCCAATTCCAGGAATTGGCGATCTTCTCGATAGTCTATTAACTTTTACTTGCTTTTCAACTTTGGATTGTCAAAGTGGATATTGGCAAATTAAACTTGACCCTAAGGATAAAGATAAAATCAGCATTCTGCATAGGTTCTGAACTTTGGCAATTTAATGTTCTTCCTTTTGGTTTGTGCAATGCACCTGCTACCTTTGTTAGATTAATGAATAACACCTTAAATGATCTAATTAAACAAAAAATATGTTTAGTTTATCTTGACGACATAATTATATTTAGTAAATCATTTGATCAACATTTAGAAAATTTAAATTTAGTTATTCAAAAATTAATAAATGCAAATCTTAAAATAAATCTAAAGAAATGCTCTTTCTTCCAAAAAGAGGTTTTATTCTTGGGACATATTATTTCTAAAAATGGAATTAGAAGTGATTCAAACAAAATTTCTTCAATTCAAAATTGGCCAATTCCTTCAAATAAAAAAATTTACGTTCTTTCTTAGGATTATGTTACGATTATCGAAAATTTATTAAAGATTTTGCACTAAACCTTTATATTATCTCACAAATGATAAAGTAAAATTTGTTTGGGATACTAAAACTGAAAATGTATTTTCTCAACTTAAATCATTATTATTTCCCCAATCTTATCGTATCCAAATTTCGATCTCCCGTTTATTTTAGACACGGATGCCTCCAATTTTGGAATTGGAGTAGTTCATTCGCAAACTCAATCCATAAATAATAATGATCCACAAAATTTCCAAGAAAACGTTATTGCATATTTTAGTAAAACTTTAAATAAAACCGAGAAGAATTGTTGTATTACTACACTGAAAGACCATAGACACTATATTCGTATGGGCCTGTCGGAACATTAAACGTATGGAAGGTAACGCCACGATAATCGCAGCGCCGCTCTACGGGAAACGCCCGAAGTCCATACGGAATTCATCCCGACGTCGAACACCTAGTGCATGTGCTTCAGCTAATATGATGAAAAACTACGGAGCGCGACACCTGGACCTCGTAATCGGCGACCCCGCACACCTGGTGCGTGCATTTCAGCTAATATGAGAAAAGACGACGAGGCGCAGTACTTGGTGTATGTAATCGAGTACTAATATATATGTATATCTCGTTTTCTCCGCGTAGAATTCGTCTCATCACGAAAAACGATAGAGTGAACCGAGTTATAAAATTCGTCTCACCTTATAAACAAAAATAGTATGTAGCTGGGACGAATTTCATATGACGGAGAAGGGATGAATTCCGTATGGACTTCGGGCGTTTCCCGTAGAGCGGCGCTGCGATTATCGTGGGGCTACCTTCCATACGTTTAATGTTCCGACAGGCCCATACGAATATAGTGTCATAGACATGGTCTTTCAGTGTAGGAAAGAACTTTTAGCTGTTATCAAATCAGTTGAACATTTCAAATGTTATCTTTTAGGTAGACAATTTTTAATTAGAACCGATCATAATTCATTAACTGGGTTATTGTCTTTTAAAATTCCTGAAGGTCAGGTAGCAAGGTGGTTAGACATTCTTGTTCAATATAATTTCTCCATTGAACATCGTCCTGGTTCGAAACATACTAATGCAGGTAGTCTTTCTAGACGCCCTTGTGATTGTAAGAGATATACTAAAATAAATCAAAAAGAATTAAAATCAATGAAATTAGTTTGTCAAACTATATGTTCTATTGATAATAAATATGATTGGAAACAATTACAAGATAATGATCCTATAATTCAAAATTTAATTAATCGTAAAAATAAAAATTCTATTCCTGATTGGACTTCTATTGCTCATTTAGATCCAAAATTAAAATCTTATCTATTATATTGGGATTCTCTAGAAATTAAAAATGATATTCTTTATAAAAAATGGGAATCTCCAAACTTTATTAAAACAATTTATCAAATTATTGTTCCAGAACAATTAGTTGATTAAATTCTTTCTGAAGCTCATAATTCACCATCTGGCGGTCACTTCGGTATAAATAAAACTCTATCTAAAATTAGACAAGGCATTTATTGGATTTCATGTCATTTTGACGTCAACAATTGGTGTAGGAAATGCTTTTTGCTTTTCCAAAAATGTAGAATTTGCTTTTCCAAAAATGGACCAGATTCTAAGAATGTAGCTGAATTGAAACTTTTTAATGTCAATCAACCTTTTGAAAGACTAGCTATAGATATTCTCTTATTCCTTTACTAAAAACCCTTTCTGGTAATAGATTTGTTCTGGTAGTCACAGATTGTTTTACAAAATGGCCTGAAACCATTCCACTTATTAATCGTCAGCCCTTACCATTTCTGAAACATTAGTTTCTATATAGAAATCCATTCTGATCAAGGACCAAAATTTGAATCCGAAATTTTCCAAGAAACTTTAAAATTATTACGAATCTCGAAAACCAGAACTACTCCTCTTAGACCTCAATTCAACGGTCTTGTTGAACGCCTCAATAGAACAATTTTGGAATATCTTGCTAAATTTGTCTCATCTCGCCAAAAGGATTGGGATAAATGGATCTCTTTATTCCTGTTAGCTTATAGATCATCACAACACACCTCCACAGGTTTTACCCCTTGCATTATTAAACCTTGGTAGAGAAATAAAATTTCCATTAGATTTAATACGTAGTGAAACCTCCAACGATAATACATATATTTTTTTACCTGAATATGTTCAAAACCTTAAAAATAAACTTAATACAATTTATAAAACTACTAGAAATATTTTAATATCTAAATCAAGTAAATCAAGATTTGATTTACAGCCAGTTAAACACTGATATGAAGTAGGACAAACAGTTTGGCTCTTTCTATCCAAAAGAATCAAAGGTAAATCTCCGAAGCTACAATGCGATTGGGATAGTTCATACCTAATCAAAACAAAGATAAATGATGTAGTTTATCGAATTAAAAAAGAATCTTCTAAAAAGTATAAAATTGTTCACATTAACCGTTTAGCAAATTTTATAGAATAATTTTATTTATTTTATTATGTATCTGACACAATATTTCAGAAATGATCGATCCCTTCATTATTTATGCAATATAGATTTCTTGGATGTTGATGTTAAAAAACCTTAGAAATCAAATATTATTATTTTGAATTTTGGATGATTTTGAAGGGTTTATGATTAAACCTTGAACATCTATGGAATTCACCAACAGCAATTGCCCTGTGGTCGGTGCGACGCACAGTCGCTCTTTCAAGTGAAAGGTTCCTGATAGGGATCCATACTTGGAAGGGTGACTATGAAAAATAAAAAAACGAGCGTTGCGCCCGCTACGGCAAAGACAGCAGGCCGATTGCTGAGTGGGAGACACGGCTGCTTTACCATCAGAGGGTATACTCTGATGATAAAGTAGTTCGTCGACTGTATCTGTCTGGGTTTTCCGTAGTTTTCCCAGACCCCGTGCAAATGCGATACAGAGGGGTCAAGTCGCTCTACGGGGCGCAGTAATGGGGGGACTGGCTCTGGGTGGGTGATCCTTGTGTTTGTCTAAAAAAAGTATTGTCTTGTAATGTCTTTGAAAGTCTGTCCGACCAATCCACCCGGGAGCCGACCCGCGAATAGGCTAGAAAATGTCATTAAAGCGGGGGATAATTCCTTTCCTTTATCCTTTATCCATCTATGGAATTCGAATAAATCAATGAATTGATTGATTCAAACTATGATCAAAAATATAATTTAAAAATAATTTATTATTTATTTATTTATTTATTATGAACTCTATTGATTATTGGACTTTCCTTATAACATGTATTTTATATAGTTATAGTTATATAATACTTTTAAAAATTATTCTTTCGTACGTTTTCTGTCTCTGTTTTTATTTTGTTATTGGGAGAATTTGATCTTACCACCTTTGGGAAGATTTGAAGGCAAAGGAAGATTAACAAGATCTATTTAGTTCTGAGCGTGTAACACCATCAACAAGGGTTTTTACGTGCCAGCGATTTTCCCTAGTTATTTTCTTTTATTTTTTTTAACGGTAGGTTGAGAAACTGGCGAAACTCGTATAGATTGGAATAATTGTTGAAATTCTAACTATACGAGCTTCATTCTCGACAGATAGGTACCAATAAATTTAGAACCCCGCATTTTGAATCAAACCTCTCTCTAGTTTTTATTTTGATAGTCATTTTGTTGCTATAACTGATATCTCTTGTTATATTTAAAATAACAAACATCTATTTTATCATTTTATATATAAAATACAATATTATTGTTTCATCCGATATATGTAGGAATGAATGTAAATACAAATATACAGGAGTGGCGGTGGCTCAATTGGGAGAGTATCGGCTTCGTAATCAGAAAACCCTGGTTCGATCCCGGCCTCTGCCATCTATCATTGGGACACCTCTGTATTTGTTTCTAAGTGTCTAATAACGCCAAAGCTCAGATGGTTCGGATTCCACCTTCATAAACTGTTGGTCCCGTCGCGATGTAGTCCCATGTGGGTTCACAAAAGTCGACGTAAAATAATATAAAAAAAAAGTAAATACAAATATAGACCTTACATAGTATTGAATTTGGTCGTCTAAACAAGTAAAAAATTCAATAAAAGAAATGTGTGTCCGTGATCTTGTACGCACGTCCGTCCGCCCGTCCGTCCTTGTGCGTATCATTTTTTTGCGTGCGCGATATATCTCGCCGGCGATAAAACCGATTTTAAAGTTCAACCTCTGCTAGATTACGGGGAGGTCAAACAAAAAAAACGCTACAACGACCAATAAATATGAAAGTATCATGTTTTTTGCATCTGTTTCCAAAAATACAAATCACAATGACAAATGTTCAAACAAAAAAAAAAGTAAATCAACGGTAATGCGGTAGTAGATGAGTGAACTTGACAACAATCAAGTTTACATGCGCAGTATGTTCTAGTATAAGAGTTTTGAAAAAATTCAGTGATCTGGGAATGAGATTGAATGTGCGAAGTACAGCTTTTCAGTTCCCAGTTTATTATTAGTACATCCACCCAAATCTTAGGTCTAGACGAATTGTTGAATATGGTTACTTCGGCAACAACAAAAAATTACACGATAGATAATTCTTCATTAAATGTCAATCATTAAACATCACAAAATAGTGCTGTACCTCGTTAACAGATCATCGTAGTTAGAAGTTAAACCTTTTTTTAAGCTTAACAAAACCTAACTTAATTCTAAGTTAGATTTTGGATTCAATCCCTATGTCCGTTAAAAAAGTCGTAAAAATGGTAATTAAAAAAGTTGTGAAAATCTTTTTTAAAAATTATATTTTTATTAATTATATTATTTTACCCAAAATATGCATCGAATAATATATTCTATAATATTGGTGCGGCAAGTAAGTGTTGTACAAGTAATGTTTATTGATACTTCGGCTGGCCTGTGATCGTTTTTAAAATAGTAATTTTCAATGTTACTTCTACCCAGGCTATATAGTCCAGTGTAAATAGGTTTTCGAGACGAATAAATTAATAGCAAGACAATGAAATGGATATTTTTTGAATATTGATAATTCTTCTTTGAATATTGATAATTATAACTGTGAACGCCATGATCGTGGGGTTATGGATCAGGCAAATGATCGATATAACCGAGGTGGGGACCTTGCGTGTTATTTGCACAACTCACTTACTTACGTTATTCATGATAAATCAGCTAATACCAGTATTGATAATCGGGAATTCTTGTTTCTTGATATTAAGCTTCCTAACTCCTGAAGCCTTGTATTAGTTATCCTTTATTGGCGTCCACATGGTCACCTGTTTTCTGATTTTTTTACCAAGTTCTCTCAATATCACACTGTATATAAAAATATCGTCATTACAGGTGATCTAAATGCTAAACTCCTTACGGATACTTTTGATTCAGTGTCAACAATTTTATATCTTGTACCCTATCTTTTGTACATAGGGCCCTTAAATTGTATCTTAGAATTTTCGCCATCGGGGGATCCTTTGTTCGCGTATACGGGGCTGCCGAATAAATCCCCGCTCGATGATTAGAAATTGCGCGTCGCGGAGCGGTGTTGGCACTTCGTCTCAGGCTGTGATGATTCGTTCTCAATGAAAATATTGTTGGATCTTCCCGAACGGAATTATAATTCTCGATATTTCCAAGAAAGGTGAGTCGTCAATTGTAAAATTAAATATAATTTGACTTTCTTTTTACAAACCGATTAATAGCGATAGTTTCAATTTCATTAATCGTAAAATTGAAAAATTAATTTACTTCCTCCTTAATAATTCATACACCTCCAACATGCCGGACCTAAGAAGGTCATTAACCCTTTCACTGTGGACTACGTGTATACCCGTAGTAGACTACGTGGGCTCTCACTGTGGACTACGTGTATGCACGTAGTTATAAAAGATTTAATGAACAGAGAATAAAACATAACGCCGGTATATAGCTGTTCATTTATTCTCTGTTCATTAAAGTTTTTATAACTACGTATATACACGTAGTCCACAGTGAGAGCCCACTTAGTCCACTACGTGTATATACGTAGTCCACAGTGAAAGGGTTAAGCATGGAGAATTTGAAAGATTTGAGAGCAAAGCAGGTCCAGCAGCCTTCAATTCGCAGTCGCCGAAGAGGTCGACCTCCAGCAAATAGACAGGATGAAAACCATAATGACAATGCGGATGTTGCTGAAAATATCGATGAAGTGGCACTGCAGAGTAACTCGGAAAATAACTGGGTCGAGTAAAATGATGCAAAAAGGTCATCTTTTGAGCATAAGGTTCTCAGAAGTCTACGACAATTAAATGTGAGGAATACGATAAATGAAACGCGATTTGCAAGCATCCGAAAGGATTTAGATCAAGTAGACGCAAATAGTAGAAAATTAGCGACAAGATGCGCTTATTAAGCGACGGCAAGCTAAATTACTTGACCACACTTATAAGCATCAAAATATGCTGGAAAGTCAAGCAGCACGAATTTCAGTTCTTGTGAAGGAATCTGTTTTGTTCGCTGACGACATTCCTCACATTTTAGAAACTTCAACACTTGCGAGAAGATTGCATAAATCGCTAGCGATGAAGATTCGAGGTCAGTCGTCGAGAAGAACCGCGAGAGATTCGGGACGTCTGTGCGTCGACGAGCATTATCGTGGACCGATTATCCGTAGGGAAGTGCCAAAGTTCTCGGGTAAAAAAGGAGAAAAACCTTTACGCTTCCTCAAATCGCTCCAACAATACCTGGATGGAAATGGACTCCGGATCGAAGAGGTTAAAATGATCATTAAGCAAGCTCTCGGTGCGGGCTGCAGGGAATGGTGGCACCTAGTGGAAGATGCAGTTGAATGTTACGATTTCTCCACACAATTTAAAAGAAGGTATTGGAATTACGAAACTCAGTACGCCGAGAAGAAAAGAATAGAGTTCCGTTCACATCAAGCAACACCGGGAACAAATCGAGTCACTTACGCGATTGAATTCCTAAACGATTTAAATGACTTAAATCTGGAAATGGAGTCCCCCCCCCCCACCCCCCCCCCCCCCCACCCCCCCCCCCCCCCACCCCCCCCCCCCCCCACCCCCCCCCCCCCCCACCCCCCCCCCCCCCCACCCCCCCCCCCCCCCACCCCCCCCCCCCCCCACCCCCCCCCCCCCCCACCCCCCCCCCCCCCCACCCCCCCCCCCCCCCACCCCCCCCCCCCCCCACCCCCCCCCCCCCCCACCCCCCCCCCCCCCCACCCCCCCCCCCCCCCACCCCCCCCCCCCCCCACCCCCCCCCCCCCCCACCCCCCCCCCCCCCCACCCCCCCCCCCCCCCACCCCCCCCCCCCCCCACCCCCCCCCCCCCCCACCCCCCCCCCCCCCCACCCCCCCCCCCCCCCACCCCCCCCCCCCCCCACCCCCCCCCCCCCCCACCCCCCCCCCCCCCCACCCCCCCCCCCCCCCACCCCCCCCCCCCCCCACCCCCCCCCCCCCCCACCCCCCCCCCCCCCCACCCCCCCCCCCCCCCACCCCCCCATCGAAAAACCGCTGAAAATCACAAACAACGAACGGTTAATAAAAGTTGCAATTTTAGTTAGCCCACTCGTTTTAATTTTACGAATAGTTAATAATGATGGCAATGAGTAATATTGTCGATTTTTGAAAAAATCGGATGACAGGAAGGCATCGCTGGAGGGGGAAGATTGTCGAAATCCGCTGAAAATGATAAACAACGGTTAATAACTGTTCCAATTTTAGTTAGCCCACTCGTTTTATTTTTCGAATAGTTAATAATAATGGCAATGAGAAATATTGTCGAATTTTAAAAAAATCGGATGACAGGAAGGCACCGTTGGAGGTGGAAGAATATCGAAAACCTCTGAAAATGACAAACAACGGTTAATAACTGTTCCAATTATAGTTAGCCCACTCGTTTTATTTTTCGAATAGTTAATAATGATGGCAATGAGAAATATTGTCGAATTTTAAAAAAATCGGATGAGAGGAAGGCACTGTTGGAGGGGGGAAAATGTCGAAAACCGCTGAAAATGACAAACAACGGTTTATAACTGTTCCAATTTTATTAGCCCGCTCGTTTTATTTTTCGAATAGTTAATCGTGATGGCAATGGGTATTACTGTCGATTTTTAAAAAAATTGGATGACAGGAAGGCATCGCTGGAGTGGGAAGAATGTCAAAAACCGCTGAAAATGACAAACAACGGTTTATAACTGTTCCAATTTTAGTTAGCCCACTCGTTTTATTTTTCGAATAGTTAATCGTGATGGCAATGAGATATATTGTCGAATTTAAAAAAAATCGGATGACAGGAAGGCATCGTTGGAGGGGGAAGAATGTCGAAAACCGCTGAAAATGACAAACAACGGTTTATAACTGTTCCAATTTTATTAGCCCGCTCGTTTTATTTTTCGAATAGTTAATCGTGATGGCAATGGGTATTACTGTCGATTTTTAAAAAAATCGGATGACAGGAAGGCACCGTTGGAGGTGGAAGAATGTCGAAAACCGCTGAAAATGACAAACAACGGTTAATAAAAGTTGCAATTTTAGTTAGCCCACTCGTTTTATTTTACGAATAGTTAATAATGATGGCAATGAGTAATATTGTCGAATTTTAAAAAAATCGGATGACAGGAAGGCACCGTTGAAGGGGGGGAAAATGTCGAAAACCGCTGAAAATGACAAACAACGGTTTATAACTGTTCCAATTTTATTAGCCCACTCGCTTTATTTTTCGCATAGTTAATCGTGATGGCAATGGGTATTACTGTCGATTTTTGAAAAAATCGGATGACAGGAAGGCACCGTTGGAGGTGGAAGAATATCGAAAACCTCTGAAAATGACAAACAACGGTTTATAACTGCTCCAATTTTAGTTAGCCCACTCGTTTTATTTTTCGAATAGTTAATCGTGATGACAATGAGTATTACTGTCGATTTAAAAAAAAATCGGATGACAGGAAGGCACCGTTGGAGGGGGGAAAATGTCGAAAACCGCTGAAAATGACAAACAACGGTTAATAACTGTTCCAATTTTAGTTAGCCCACTCGTTTTATTTTTCGAATAGTTAATAATAATGGCAATGAGAAATATTGTCGAATTTTAAAAAAATCGGATGACAGGAAGGTACCGTTGGAGGTGGAAGAATATCGAAAACCTCTGAAAATGACAAACAACGGTTAATAACTGTTCCAATTATAGTTAGCCCACTCGTTTTATTTTTCGAATAGTTAATAATGATGGCAATGAGAAATATTGTCGAATTTAAAAAAAATCGGATGACAGGAAGGCACCGTTGGAGGGGGGAAAATGTCGAAAACCGCTGAAAATGACAAACAACGGTTTATAACTGTTCCAATTTTAATAGCCCGCTCGTTTTATTTTTCGAATAGTTAATCGTGATGGCAATGGGTATTACTGTCGATTTTTAAAAAAATCGGATGACAGGAAGGCATCGCTGGAGTGGGAAGAATGTCAAAAACCGCTGAAAATGACAAACAACGGTTTATAACTGTTCCAATTTTAGTTAGCCCACTCGTTTTATTTTTCGAATAGTTAATCGTGATGGCAATGAGAAATATTGTCGAATTTAAAAAAAATCGGATGACAGGAAGGCATCATTGGAGGGGGAAGAATGTCGAAAACCGCTGAAAATGACAAACAACGGTTTATAACTGTTCCAATTTTATTAGCCCGCTCGTTTTATTTTTCGAATAGTTAATCGTGATGGCAATGGGTATTACTGTCGATTTTTAAAAAAATCGGATGACAGGAAGGCATCGCTGGAGTGGGAAGAATGTCAAAAACCGCTGAAAATGACAAACAACGGTTTATAACTGTTCCAATTTTAGTTAGCCCACTTGTTTTATTTTTCGAATAGTTAATAATAATGGCAATGAGAAATATTGTCGAATTTTAAAAAAATCGGATGACAGGAAGGCACCGTTGGAGGTGGAAGAATGTCGAAAACCGCTGAAAATGACAAACAACGATTAATAACTGTTCCAATTATAGTTAGCCCACTCGTTTTATTTTTCGAATAGTTAATAATGATGGCAATGAGAAATATTGTCGAATTTTAAAAAAATCGGATGACAGGAAGGCACCGTTGGAGGGGGGAAAATGTCGAAAACCGCTGAAAATGACAAACAACGGTTTATAACTGTTCCAATTTTAGTTAGCCCACTCGTTTTATTTTTCGAATAGTTAATCGTGATGGCAATGAGTATTACTGTCGATTTTTAAAAAATCGGATGACAGGAAGGCATCGTTGGAGGGAAGAATGTCGAAAACCGCTGAAAATCACAAACAACGAACGGTTAATAAAAGTTGCAATTTTAGTTAGCCCACTCGTTTTATTTTACGAATAGTTAATAATGATGGCAATGAGTAATATTGTCGATTTTGAAAAAAATCGGATGACAGGAAGGCATCGCTGGAGGGGGGAAAATGTCGAAAACCGCTGAAAATGACAAACAACGGTTAGTAACTGTTCCAATTTTAGTTAGCCCACTCGTTTTATTTTTCGAATAGTTAATTATGATAGCAATGAGTATTACTGCCGATTTTGAAAAAAATCGGATGACAGGAAGGCACCGCTTGAGGGGGAAATGTCGAAAACCGCTCAAAATCATTAATAACTATTCGAAAAATAAAACGAGTGGGCTAATAAAATTGGAATAGTTATTAACCGTTGTTTGTCATGTTCAGCGGTTTTCGACATTTTCCCCCCTCCAACAGTGCCTTCCTGTCATCCGATTTTTTTCAAAATCGACAATATTGCTTATTGCCATCATTATTAACTATTTTATGGAGCGTTATGTGTGTTTTACGCCTTTTACCCCTCCCCCCGCCCGTCCCTTGGGGGTTAGAAAACTTTTTTAGCATTAATTGGGTTTATATATGACAAGGATTGAAAAAAAATTTGATTCGTAAAAAAAAAAAATTTTCGTTGGACTCCAACGTTTCAAACTTCAACATCAGATTATTTAGCCCGTCGCGAAAATTATATTAGATGCTCGAACACTAAATGAGCAACTGGAAAATGACTGAAAGTCCTGAATGTCCTGAGGATATTTTCACTAAATGTCGGGGGGCGAGATATATTTCTGGTTTCGACATGACCAGTAGCTTCTGGCAGGTTCCCCTGTCAGAAGAATCAAAAAAATATGCGGGTTTCATGTTCGATGGCCAGGTATATCATTACAATCTAACTCCCTACGGCCTTAAAACAAGCGGGCCAGTCTTTTACGTGTCTTGAATCGTGTTTTCTGTGACATTGACGATTTCATCGTAAACTTTGTTGATGATATTTTATGTATATCGAAAAATTTCGATGAGCATCTCAGTCATTTGTAAAAAGTTTTCTCTCGCATTCTTGACCAAGCAATGACTGTAAACTTCGAAAAAACAAATTTTTTTATGAACGAAGTGTCATTTCTTGGTCACATTCTAATCCCGGATGGGTTACGACCACAGGAACAGAAGGTCGAGAAAATTCTAAACTATCAGATCCAACATTATCCAAAACAATTGCGGGGATTCCTCGGATTTGTCAACTTTTACGCCAAATTTGTCCGAATGTATGCGTATCATACAGTTCTCCTTGTCTAATTATTGAGGAAGGGAATGAGATGGCAGAAAAACATGAAGCAGCCTTCGATGCGACGAAAAATGCTTTCGCGAACGATATGTTTCTCGCCTCCCGAATTTCCAAGCACCGCATTGCCTCACGACGGATGCGATTGGCTATGCTCTTGGGGGGGGGGGGGGGACTCTCGCAGTTAAGTGATGCGGGGAGGAAGGAATTGTCGCGTTTGCGGATCGTACTCTTAAGGGGGCGAAAATCAATTATTATACCACGGAGAAGGAGCTTCTCGCGGTCGTATGGGCGTTGCAAAAATTTCGCACATACTTACTGGGAGCGAGAATGGGAACGTAGTCACAAACCATATAAATACGGCTGCAGGGCCACCATCAGTCAGTATTCCGTCCGAAGGTCTATCGGGCTGCATCACGAGTAGAGTACCATTGTGGATGGTAGAGTATAGACAGGGTGGTTGAGGAGAAGACCAATAAGAGTCTGTTTGCTTTGATTTGCACGACGTGTTCCCATCAGCGTACGTTACATAACGAATATGTCTATTCGCGGGTCGGTTCTCTGGTGGAGAGGTACAGGACAGAGACAGGACAGAGACAGGACAGTACAAGACAGAACTAGGCAGACACAGACACAATACCCACCCACAGCCAGTTCCCCCTACCCCAGTATCGGTACCACCAGCAGATTTGGCAGTCTGTGCCATAGCGAGTACGACGCGGGGCTTATCCCATCTTTATCCGAGATAAGACCCACGACGTACCGACCGGGGTCGGCAGCGGTCCCAAATTCGTATCTTCGCCCAGCAAGGTTCCCCGGTTATTCCACACTGGACATAAGCAAACAAAAATCGCACAGACGGGGATTCAAACTCGGGACCTTCGCGACGTTCAGTTCGAGCGAACTAAGACTGACGCCTTAGCCCGCACGACTATCTCGCCGCTTTAATATCCACACTTAATGGATGGTAATATTCATAATATGTACATTGCCCACCATGTGAAATTCCATAGTTTCGGCTTTGAATCCCTTTTTTTTATTGTTTTGGTCCGTTGATAGGGTCGTGTCAAAAATCCGCATCCGACGTGTGTTTATTTTTGTATCGGTGCGTATTTTCTGGGGGGGGGGGGTACCCTATCTTTTGTACATAGGGCCCTTAAATTGTATTTTAGAATTTTCGCCCTCGGGGGTTCCTTTGTTCGCGTATACGGAGCTGCCGAATAAATCCCTGCTCGATGATTAGAAATTGCACGTCGCGGAGCGCTGTTGCGAAGATCGGTTTGTGCGTCGATCCCACCGTTCCCATCCCCATTTTTCAAGAAGCGATGGACTCTGAGCGACAAATTCGAAAGGAGAACCAAGGCACTTCGTCTCTGGCAGGCTCGGTCATCGACAGCTGTCCGATAAGGCTGCAAAAAAATTTGCTAGCGAGATATCAGGCGGATAGGCCTAATATCAAAAACTATCTAGGTATTGCTTCGATAAGAAAAATTATAACACATCAAATGAGGTAACTCGATTAATTAGCCGAAATCGATGCTGAAAACTGCTGTAATATCGAAAAGCAAAATTTCGATAGTACAAGCGACTCATGCTCAATATGTAATTGACGAACAACCGTACATTGCCGGATGGAACATCAGAATTGAAGAAGAAGACGATGGCGTTAACGACGATTCAACGGACGCAGAAAGTGTTGTTGAATCTGACGATGTTGAATTCCGACAAAAAAGCAAAAATTTATATAACATCTAGTACACTTGAAGAAACCTATCAATGTCAATAAATATTTTTGGCCAAAAATATTGTAGTAATCATTTTTGTGAAACCATTTGATACCCAATTTATTATTGCTATAAAACAACGTATTTCGCCTCTTATTTTTGTTACCCTTACTTCAACACGTTGCAATTACATTTCTTATTAATGTAATATTAAATCGTATCATATTTATGTAAAAAAAAAACAAAATATTTCATTAAATAATATCATATTTTAAGCAATTACAGCAAAAATTGCTTTCTGAAAACAAGTTTTTTCAGTTTATTGCGATTTTTCTGTGTGTTTTGGTGACTAAACGTGAAACTTTTTCGACATTCCAACGAACTAAACGCCATCCTAGTATTTTCGAATGTCTGAAATTCTTACATGCGATTTCTCGATTGAAAATAGGGATATTTTTTAGGTTTTTTTTATCATATTACCGCTTATTTGGAACATAGAAAGGAAAATTTCCTGTAAATTTCATGAAAAACAAATCGTTTTTGCGCAAAAAAAAAATTAAAAACGAACAACTCGGTTTCTTTTTATTTTTTCTCAGAATCTTTGAGGTTATGTGAAAAATGATGTATACAAGAGTTTTAGATCTTTTTGATCACTACAACTTTGTCATATAACATTTTTCTACACGAAGTCAACTTTTGGCGGAAATCACGAAAAACCGCGTTTGAACCCTACAGTCACCCTCCGACCCCCATTATACACGGCTCAAATTGCATTTTTGTCTCTCGTAGTCAATTCAATTTTATCTACAATTTCCACTAGCCATTGTCCTGCTATTAATTTATTCCGTTTTTTATCCTTTTAATGTCTATTTGTACTGGTCTAATAGGTCATTGTTGTAAGTCATTTTTATATATGGGTGAAAATTCGTGAAGTGGACCTCAGATTTTCCAAGGGTCGTAATATTTTAACTAAACGTTATAAATATAAAGTACCAATATAGAAACAAACAACCACCAAGTTTTGTTGAAAAATCTTGAATGGTTTA
Organism: Trichopria drosophilae; assembly: GCA_030407085.1. Taxonomy (NCBI): domain Eukaryota; kingdom Metazoa; phylum Arthropoda; class Insecta; order Hymenoptera; family Diapriidae; genus Trichopria; species Trichopria drosophilae. The sequence continues at coordinate 69,561,749 of CM059584.1, forward strand.
TTATTTATGCACGATTGAATTTTAAGCTCACATATTTTTCAAAAATGTATTTCTTAGCAATGAATTGTTGGATCTTAATGAATTTTGTGCACATGGTTAAGGAAGGTTTGAACTTTAAAACCATATTTTTCACATTGTTGAAAAACAATATTCATTGTGGAAAATTATTGTTTTTATTAAATAAATGAATAATTGACTATGTTCTGGATATCTTTTGTTAATTTCACTTACATGAACTTATACTATATACATTGAGGATTAAATACCTGAAATAAAAAGTTGGAAGATCGAAATAGTTTCTTAACTATGAATTTTTCGTGAGCACGGGCGCGTCGCGTCGATTCGTGCGACCCGCCTGGAAGGATTGTTGTATGAGTTCGTTGCGCGCTTTCCGACAAATATCGCGTAATCATGAAAACGAGAATTTAGCATAAATTATAATCGGGAAAAGCCGATTTATTGGTTAAAAAATTATTAATACGTTCACTCGCGAATTACTCGAAAAGTAGTGACTTTCAGAAAAAACGTTGTAATACAAAAGTTGTCTGGAATTGGTTAATGCATCCATTTCCGGTGTTGATATCAATGAAAAATGTTGTAACTTATGTCGGAAGCCCACTATGTCCGCTCAAACTTAGGAAAAATGTGTTTCAACGATCGAATTGGGCAAATCAACCATTCATACGTGCAATATAAACGACAGTACATTTACGTTTCCATACATTTTTGTTGAGTCGTTGACCATTGAAGTCGCTTAATATGAATTTGAAGTCTAAATTGCAAAAAATTCATTACGACCGATTGAATCATGTATCGATTTTTGTGATATTCCGATTTACAATGAAAGAATACGCTTTTGGATTCTCGCCATTTTGAATCAGCCATATTGAATTTTGACATTCTGACTTCAAATTCCTATTCAGCAACCCCAAAAATGCATGGAAATGTAAATATACGTAAATGTCGTTTATATCCAACGTTTGGAATGTTTCGAGAACTATCACGAACAAAACTGAAAAAATCTACATTTTTAATTAAAAGTTCAAGCTTCAAGCGACTTGCAGGCAGGGTTAATGTAGTTAAAAAAAAAGGCAAAAAGTCGTATATTTTTGTTCGACGTTCTGCCAGACTTCAATCAAAAGTAAATAAAATTGTTTTTTGCATCACCCTAATATACAGGGTCCGCCAAAAGTCCCGGGACGGCAAAATATCTCAGCGGGAGTGCATTTTTTGGGAAAATATTTCAGACAAAAGTTGAAGGATTTTTTCCTGGTTATTTAATGGCGATATTAAATTTGACCTTTAACAAGACATTGAAGGTTTTTTCAAAGTCAAGTTTGTTTTTTAAATGGAAACCCCTATTTTCTCACGGATTGGGAAAAAGCATAAAATTTTATATCCGAATATGATATGCTCGATTTTTCCGGCAAGGTCATTTCTAGGTGAAACTTAAAAATTCCCGTAATGGCGAACTAACTCAGCGAGTATAATCGCATGTTTGTTCGTATATTCAGGAATGTAAAATGGCTCTTCCGACAAACGCGAACCGCGAATCGTTACGACTATTGGAGGATTGGGTATTCGATCTCACAGAAAACAAATTGGAGCAGGCATTGGATGAACTCCAGATAACGCCTCCGGAACACCGTTTACACAAATGGAAATACTTTTCCCACGCCTACGGGACAAGTATTCCGAAATTCTAATGGGGTGCGAAAGCGACGTGATACGCTGCGATTAGCGTTCTTAGAACGAACGGGATTAATCGAGGAAAATGGCAGCGAATTAACCGGTGGCGAAGAATCTGGTTCGGAAAATAACGAATCACGCACAACGGACAGTCAGGGAAGACCGCCACGGTTGCAGCAAAGGACCCCGCACTAAATGTATGAAAAAAAATTCCCGGTCAAAATGGCTGAAATGTTGGTAAAATGTAGTTAACATCATCCTGATTAAAAGTCCCTATGGGCACAAAGTCCCAAAATGGACAGTTTTTGAGTTACAGAGCATTGAAGATTAAGAAATCGGGTTAAATGTGCAACTACACTATGTATGGGTAAACTAAGTATAAAATATCTATATATATGTAATACAAGAGTCTGTACACGTGTGTGCAAGTGCGCGCGCGCGTGTGTGTGTGTGTGTGTGTGGCGCGCGTGTATACTCTCAGCGTAACCCAGGATCAACGACTTGAACGTAGCAGGAAGATCATCCCGTCGAGGTGTTGATTTAACATACGTGTATGTATGTCACGGTTTTCGTGTGTGTGTGTGTGTGTGTGTGTGTGTGTGTGTGTGTGTGTGTATTTGTGTGTGTGCGCGCGCGCGAGTGTGTGCGTGCGAGTGTGACCTGCTCTCTGCGTAACACAGGATCAACGACGTGGGCGTATAGCAGGAAGATGATCCTGTCGGGGTGTTGATTTAACGTATCTGTGTATATGTGTATATGGGTTTGCGTTTCTGTTTTTGAGTATCTGTGTCTGTGTATCTGGGCATATATTTTATTTAATATTTATCGATTAAACGTTAATCGTTAAGTATATGTTTCGGGTCATAGAAGATCCAATATAATATTGCAGAATGCGAGAATTCCGCTTTCTCGCAAGTGAATTGCGATCTCGGAAATATAAGTGTTCCTTCGCCGTGACTACTTTTAACGATATTTATTTAACATATGTAATTACGTTCGTGTTTTCGTTATAAAAAATCAATTAATATTGTCAGAATACGCGTTTTAGCTTTTAGTGATTACGATATCTGTAATACATGTATCTGTAATACAAGTGATATCTACAGCTCCTTTGTCACTATTATTTTTAACGTTATTGATTTAATTGATAATTTAATAAACGTTTGTAATTAATTTCGTGTATTCAATATTAGCGCTTTATGCTTTTCTTGTTTGAATACAATACAATATGGCCTTCAAGAACATATTACCTTGTTACGTTTGTGAAAGAAATTATGCGCCCCGTGTAATGTCTCGGATACATGGCGAAGAAAATGCCACAAAAATTCAAATAGCTACTCAGCGTCGAGCTGATTTAAATAGACCTCCGTTAGAAGTAACAGAGCTAACAAGAATATGTATGAATTGTAATCAATTGATAGTGAACGAGATAGCTGCAATAGAACGTGATCCAAATTGTTTGAGATTAAACGTTTTAACACAAACTAGAAATAATACTTGCCTGGTATGTGATGCCATAAATAATAATAGTCATGCATTGTCTGACGAATGCAAAGCAAATGTATTTATATTGAAAAATATATTTATTCCTGAACACGTTAAATGTTGTCTACACCATTTAGACGACCGAGGTTTTATATTGACACCATTATTACTCGGTTTACAGTTTATTAACAGACCATATGTAATTCGAGCACCTATACTCGCAAAGTTTTTGCAAGGACTTCGGAATGCAGCAACAAGTTTGACGAGAATCGAAGACGAGAACAGTTTAAGCGATGATGATTTTGACTGTTTTTGTCCAATGACAAAAGAACAATTTCGAGAATTGTTTAGTTATTGTGATAAAGTACCACAGGTAGGTGGTTACCGATACATAAGTAAGAAAGATCTTTTGTTGTTCCTATGCAAATTACGTCAGGGGCTTTCAGATCAATTTCTTGCTGCTATATTTCAGTATTCTAGTAGACAACCAGTAAGTATGGCCATTGCGAGTGTTAAAAAGTCTTTAAAGCAACGTTTTGTTCCTAACAATATTGGATTTGATTCTCTTACGAGACATCATTATATTACTACACATGTGACGGAATTCGCGAATCAAATATATAATCCGGAACCACATGTTCCCAGGGTAATTGCTATTATTGACGGTACATATAGCTACATACACAAAAGTACCAATTATAAAGCTCTTCGACAATCATTCTGTGTTCATAAAGGGCGCCATCTCGTTAAACCTGTTTTGATTGTAGCACCTGATGGCTACATACTTGACATACAAGGGCCATATTTCTCAGATAGCCGTAATAATGACGCTGATATTTTGAGAATGAATTTGAAAGAGACGCTGAAAGAATGAGAACATGGTTCAGGGAAAATGATATTCTATTAGTTGATAGGGGGTATAGGGATGCTATTGAACTGTTAAATCGCCGAGGAATTACTTGGAAAATGCCAGCACTTCTTCAAGCAGCTCAACGTCAGTTAAGTTCAGAAGAGGCCAATGATTCACGTCTCGTCACGAAACTGAGATGGATGGTTGAAGCCAGAAATGGACATATTAAGATTATATTTAAGTTTTTTCAACAAGTTATCCAAATTCAACACGTTTCAAACATCGGAGACTTCTACAGAATACCTGGCGCAATTATCAATAGATATCATCCCCCCTATTCTGATGGAAGGAGCTGATGTTGAAATGGCGCAAGATATGCTCGAAAAGGCAAGAGCACCAAATGTCGTACAAACTCTAGTAGAGGTTGAAAATCTCGCTACGAGAAATGCGCAAAGATGGGTTCCATTAACTGCAGATCAAGTAGTGGATTTCCCAGAATTGACATTGGACGTTTTAAGAAATCTCACAATTGGCATATATCAAATTAAATTAGCTCCATCGTATGTCCAAGATACATTGAAAAGAGAGTAAGTCGAGGAGTTTCATATTGAAATGCTCAGGGGAGTCGACATAATACCAGAGCAAGGATTTATGAGAGTTACAGTTTTTTCTAGATTCCGAAATGCGACGAAATACCAATTATGGATTGCTTACCGCTCAATCAACGATCAAGAAGCGGATGATGATATGGACAATGGCAACAACAACGAACCCGAACCTATATTAGGTTACTACTGCACTTGTAAATCTGGAGCTCGAACATTAGGTACTTGTGCCCATATTACTTGTGTTCTATGGTATTTAGGTTATGCATGACACCAGAACAATGTTCATTATCCATCCACCGAAATGCTACGGTGCGTACATGATGCCGGAAATAGGCAGAGAGAGCATGCAAATGATTTACCAGAAGTAATTGATGGCTGACACAACACACACACACACACACACACACACACACACACACACACACACACACACACACACACACACACACACACACACACACACACACACACACACACACACACACACACACACACACACACACACACACACGCGCGCGCACACTTGCACACACGTGTACAGACTCTTGTATTACATATATAGATATTTTATACCTAGTTTACCCATACATAGTGTAGTTGCACATTTAACTCGATTTCTTAATCTTCAATGCTCTGTAACTCAAAAACTGTCCATTTTGGGACTTTGTGCCCATAGGGACTTTTAATCAGGATGATTTTAACTACATTTTACCAAAATTTCAGCCATTTTGACCGGGAATTTTTTTTCATACATTTAGTGCGGGGTCGTTTGAGCGAATATCGAAGCGCCTTTTTCACCTATCGAGATAATACCGGTCACAAGAGTATCTAATGAGACTGTCACGACAACTGCGACAACTTTCGCGACGTCATTTATGACAACCGCGCGTTTGCAACCAGAAGTAAGAATCGCGAATGATCAATTTCGGAATATAATTCACCCGCAGAGGTCTACCAAGGTCGAAATGAAATGCTCGCGGAAGTATTAGCATATTGGGATGCACTTCCGGTACTGGTTGAATTGGCATGTTCTGGCAACGGTATCCGCGATTTATTTTAAATTCTTCTTAACAGTTTTAAAGACGCAGCAAACGTCACGAAAGGCTCAGATAGCCGCAGTGGCAACTACAGCAGCTAAGAAACAAGCAGCCAAACCAGCTAAATCTACGAAAACAATATCAGTCGCTAGCGTTGCTACAACACTTACCAAGGATATAGCGGATGTAGTGAAAGCAACGGTTTCGGAGCATTTCGAAGAATGGTAGTGGAAAAACGCGGAATTATGGATACTCCGATCAGATGTTGCTCAATCGTCGCGTCGAGCTCCTGATTGGCCGAGAAACCGAATTCCGTCCGAGTTCTCCAATCGCGATCGCGCATCCGCGCCGGGTCAACCGCGTTTAGGAAGTTCGTCTAAATACCATAGGGTCGCCGCAAAGGATTGAATGTTGGAAATTCCATCTCCAGACTACAGGCCATATAGATGTCCCCGGTGTGCAGGAAAGGACAGAGGGAGCAAAGAGGAGAGGTCATCATCGCCCCCGGGTATACTTAGACCTCGGTCGTCACTGAAAAGTCAAAGCCACCCAAGTAGTCGCAAAAATGGTGGCCAGTCGCAGGCCTGGAAGAAAACAGACAATTGGTGCAAGGAGCGGAAAAATTAGTAGGTAGAAGATACCCTCGATGGTGGTTGAAACTGGATGTGGCTGGATTTCGCTTGAAAGCGCTGTTTGATCCTGAAGCAGCCAGGATGGATCCTGTACTACCACTCACCAGGGGGTGCTCGTAGGAGTAAATCTACGTACCCGGTATCTCTTAGACATTTCGGGTTCTCCGTAGGCGAATTGTATTCGATCTATAGTATTCGGTTCCGACATAGTATATCATCGTCACTAGAGAGCGTCCTAACTTAACAGTTACCGAATATCCTAACGGTTAGATATCTTCTCTCAGGACGAATTGTATTTGTTTCATTGTATTAGAGTTCCGACATACTATATTAGCATGCACTAGAGAGCGTTCTAGTTATTAATTACCGAATGCTCTAATTGTTATCTCCCATTTCATCGGATTGTCTTCGTTCCGACACAGTATATTACCATTCATCAGAGGACGTAAGAGCTTTCCTGCTGATTAGCATAACCAGCGAACTTCTCCCCTGGACGAATTGCATTCGCCTTATACATCTCGGAAAGATACGTACCACATCACATCCGCTGGAGGGCGTTGGCCAGCGATTAGGGGGCCAATACAACACCCTAAGCCTACCTCTGCCGTCATGTCCACGTGAGTGGTTTATCATCTAAATATACCGTATAAATTCTATACGAGTCAATTCTCATGGGATTCTGGACCGAAGCCGAAATAAATATCTCATCTGACGCAACTATATAACGGACGTTGATCGTTTCCGGGACTGCCACATACTAAATGTGCTATTTTATTCACTACGTTGTAAAAAAATATCGTCGAGAAATAAATTCGAATTGAAGGCAAACCGTGTCTCATTATTTCCACTGAGTAGCTACCGAAAGTAACTCAAAACAGGACTTTTAAAAATTTTATGCAAAAATCTTTCTGCGATGAACTCGAAAACAAAGTTAAATATTCGTATCATAATGATCGCAATGTTGATGAAAAAGTAATATTATCTAAGAAACAATATTTTAAGCAGTTATAATCAACGCGCTCCAGTCATTACGTGTCAACCACGTCGTCAGAGTAAACCGTGGATAACCGCAAAAATAAAATGTTTAATTAAAACAAGAAACCTATTTTTTAAGCGTTATAAAAGAGCACCAGTAAAATCGTACTTACGGTTTTTCGAGAATTAAGAAAGGGAATTCGGAGCATGATTTTTCAATCCTTCACTGCTCACTGCACAGATCGACTAAACGATCTCAATTATTTCAATGTTAATTTGAACCGAGGTACGTCATTTAGGTTTGGCGAACAAGGGGACTAAACCAGCATCTCTATCTTGCATAGTTGCGGAAGTGAGTACTTATTTTGTATCAGTGTCTAATAACGGGAGGACTCAACCACGGACATGAACTTGATTCTTCGATATAAAAATATATTTTTTATACGTAGCGGCATTAGCATTTCGCTACAAAAATTAGGAATTATAAAATTACATTTTATTTAGAAATTAAGAATATAAGCAAAGTGAACAAATTATGTATACAAAAACATAACGCAAATCGAAGCGAGATATTGTAACATGGGCTGGTAAACTTGCTTTCGACATCTGCAATGTTTCCAGCTAGACACACATGCAACCATACAACACACGTTCTATTTGCACTAGCAGCCCATGTTGGACTTTCCCACATAGAAAACCGAGAAGTTTATGATACTAGTACCGATTAAGACGGACTAGACCATGCGACAAAGAACCCTTGGCGTCATAGCTATCGCTTAAAAGTTAAAATAAACTTCTCGAAAGTCACAGAAAGAACAACGAACATTTGTTGTCAATAAAATTAAACAGGAAACGTGGGAAAGCTGATTATTGAGCATGACGTAATTCTCACGACAGAATTTCGTAAACAACAAAATGCCATTGACATTTTCATGCGACAGCGCATGGAAAAGGAGCATGCGATGGTATCGGCGCGACTTTAAAAAGGGAAGCAACGCGTGCTAGTCTTCAGGCCGAAGGAAATTCAGCAATTTTGAACGCAGAAGCTCTATATATCTGGGCAAAAAATAAGTTCAAAAATATTCAATTTTTCTACTATACTAAACAAATACACGAGAAAGCTCAGAGATTTCTAAATAAGAGATTTACAGTTGCCCCAGTCGTGCCAAATATTCGAATGTCACATGCATTCGTACCAGATTCAAGTAAGATATTGAATGTTACGACATACTCAAGTGCTATTAATCCCACTAGTAAAGTCCAGTACTGAAGTTATTGACAATTTTTAAATTTAAAATGACGTTATATTCTTAATATTGATATTGCTATTATTTCTACCATTATTGACTGCTATTAAATATTTAAGAAATCCAGAAATGATTTTTATTGTAAACCTTTAGCAGAGGGGTTTTTCAGAGCTTATGACAATGTTCGATTACTTTTTCCTTTTTTAAATTATATGATTAATATGATTCTTGCTTTTGTGAGAGGCAAGGGGACTCACTTCCAAAAAGCACACCAATTCGTGAGAGGCAAGGGGACTCACTTTCATAAAGCACCCCAATGGGATGAGAACCCTATCACGTCCGCTTCGTTCATCCTGGGTAATGCTAAGAAGGGCATGATTTTTAGATGCATCTGCATCGAAAACGAAACTCGCTCCGAATTGACGATACAAAATCAACATCACTTCAAGAGCTGCGGGAAATGTCGGAAGAGAAACACGACAATCTAACTTTACGGGTAATAGTGCCTCCTGGCGATGGCAACAGCTGTTACATATACGGTTCAGAGGTCGTAACTTCTTAGATCCGAAGGTTGCAATAATTCATTAAACGACTTGTGTTCATACTCATATTATAACACTATACCCCTACTAGAGGTAAGCTATTCTATGTTTAACCGATTTTCGACATTATTTTGGTACTATACAATTTTTAATTTAGCTTTGTCACCCACCAGATTCGTATTGTACGACCCCAAAACTCCCCGAGGAACAAGTTTCAACCACGCCCAATCACTTTTTAAAAATTCATCCGCCACATTGGATCCGCCATTTTGAATCTTTAAAATTTAAGTTCAGAATCGTATTCTGCGACCCCACAAACCCCCAGAGAAACAAGTTTCAGCAACATCCGATCACTTTTTAAAAATTCATTGGCCAAATTAGATCCGCCATTTTGAATTTTTAAAATCTAACATCAGAATCGTATTCTGCGACCCGAGAACCCCCGAGAAACAAGTTTCAGCAACATCCGATCACTTTTTGAAAATTCATTGACCATATTGGATACGCCATTTTGAATTTTTAAAATCTAACATCAGAATCGTATTCTGCGACCCCGAGAACCCCCGAGAAACAAGTTTCAGCAACATCCGATCACTTTTTAAAAATTCATCCGCCATATTGGATCCGCCATTTTGAATTTTTAAAATCTAACATCAGAATCGTATTCTGCGACCCCGAAAACCCCCGAGAAACAAGTTTTAGCAACATCCGTTCACTTTTTCCAAATTCATCCGCCATATTGGATCCGCCATTTTGAATTTGAAAATTCTGATACGAGATTCGTAATTGGAGCATCCAATAACAAAGAACTAAATTCTAAAATGGTATTTTTCTTGGGCACAAAAAACTGTATGAAAGGTTTTTACTCTCGTTTTCAAAAGTGTGGTCTTTTTAAGCACCGTATTGGAGCCGCCATTTTGAATTTTCAAAAATACCACACGGAAATTAAAAGTAGATATACTGAGCTAAATTTTAAGCCCTGAAACAATTTTTTTGGCGGTAATGAATTTTGGCCAGCCAAGTGATCCGGTTGACGTGAAATGCCCGACATATATATATTACTATAATATTTGCGAGCGTTGCGCTGTGTTAATTCGAATGGAATTATAATCAGAATTATTAACTCAACAAATTATATTAATAATATTATCCAATTATACATATATATTACTATAATACTTGCGAGCGTTGCGCTGCGTTAATTCGAATGGAATTATAATTCAAATTATTAACTCGCCTAATTATATTAATAATATTACTTTCTTATTTATACATATATTTTACTATAATAATATTTGCGACCATTGCGTCTACAATTATTATTTATTACGGATGTAGTTATTAATAACAAATCGGAGATCGTTAGGTGGGAGGAATGACAGAGCTATCTTTCCTTTCACTTTCCTAGGGCATTAGGCCCGCCCATTTTCTTCCCATTTATCCAATCTAAGACACAGTTCTTCCTCCTCCACCAATGTAAAACCTTAAAATGTAAAGAAGGCGAAACTCGAACTCGCAACCGAGTCGACGAGTTTGAGCCCTGAAAAAAGAAAAGTCAGTTCTTCCTTACTCGTCTCTTCTCTACTTTCAGACTAAAAATCCTAACATTTGGTAAGACACATTTTATATTTTCTTTTCAAAGAGAACTGCCTTTCTTGTTTTCTTCTTCCAAACCTTATTTTACTTTCCAACGATCTCTGACCGTGGATGCCGGATAATAATATCCGAGGAACCACTAAGAGATCGTTTTCCTCTTTAAATCCTTTATAACTCTTCATTCCAACGATCTCTGACCGTGGATGCCGGACAATATCCGAGGAACCACTAAGAGATCGTTTTCCTCTTTAAATCCTTTACAACTCTTCTTCCCAACGATCTCTGACCGTGGATGCCGGACAATATCCGAGGAACCACTAAGAAATCGTTTTCCTCTTTAACTCCTTTACAAACTCTTCTTTCCAACGATCTCTGACCGTGGATGCCGGACAATGTCCGAGGTACCACAAAAAGGTCGCCTCCAACATTAACGCCTTCCAACTTTTCTCCATTTCCTAAGTCGTCCTCCCAACGAACTCATAATTAAACTGAAATTGTAATTGTTAGCGTAAAAATAAATATATTTGTTGTTTGAATAGAATTAATCTTTCAATTAATTTATTCCACAAATTTTCCCTAACCCGGTCGTCCCAAGGTAAGAGGGACGAATTCAATTTTTAATCATTCGTTGTTTTTCTCACAACATGGTCCTTTTTCACTGGACGTGACAATATTGTAAACAAGTTCGACGATCGCGAAAAAGGTAAACAAAAGAGATCGAGCTCGAAAATAATTCCGAGAAAAAGCACGTACCATGGAGACAGACCTCGTTTTAAAACTGTCGAAATCCGTCTAAATACTAATAATTAAAAATTATAAGATCTCTTTTTACATTACGAAAATATAATCTGATTGGCCTGTGATAAAAATATTACTTTTAAATACATTCTGGAATATAATCGGAGCCACAGAAAATGTAAATCTATGCAAAAGCATAGGCGAGTAAGCGTAACCTCTGATTGGCGCATTATCGGCGCGCCGTGCCGAACGCTGATTGGCGCGGCAAAGTTCTCGCGAAACTCTTATAAAGCGGCGAGTTCCTCACGAGACTCACTCTCTCTACGGCAGCGGCACCCGAAGGGAGACCAAATTTTAACAGCAGCACAGAAGGGCGACCAACTTTTGGGCAGTGGCATTGAAGAACTCGGACAAAGGCAAATTCGGACGAAAACGGACGTCACTGGTTTTTTCACCACAGAGGAATCTCGAGTTGCCACGGGACGAAGAAAACAAACAAGTTCTTTTCAGAACTTAATTACGAAGGAACAAGTTATTCGTTCAGAATTTTTGTTTTGTTTTCTTTGTTATAGCAAATCAGACGGACTTCAAGAAAATCATCTGAAGCCTGGCATTGCCGAGTTAGAGTTGCCCCGCTGTTTGCAGGCGACTCAAGCTGCCAGCTGCACGAATGTGACTTCTGATTGAAGTCTTTCGTTACGATTCCGAACGTCTGTTTGACGTTGTCGAAAAGTTGGGAGTCTTTGAGTTCCTTAATAGGAATGCTGTTGAAATACAGCCTATCTGGTGAAGTTTCATTTTTGAAACCACCATACCCGGCCGTCTGCTTGACCGGCCAATAGGAAGAACGGAATATTTTACATACAATCACGAACAGGCTGTCTGTTTGACAGGCCCCAGATAAACCGCGCGCGTTCCCTAAAAAGAAAATTAATAATTAGAAATTATCGGTTAGCTAAAGTTACGCGTTATAAGGTTTAAGCGAAACCTCGCACAAAGGCAATCAGGTGCCACAGAATTAGATCCGCGTCTCCTTCGCTCGTTTCTTCGATACGCGAACGCTCCTAAGAGGTTGAAGGAGCGATGGGGCCCCATAATACGAGTACGACTATCACCGAATACCGCTACTATCTATGCGGATTAAAAGAATGGGCTCAAGAGTACCGAAACCTCAAACACATTGAACGGAGACGTAAAAGAAGAGCACGAAAACGAGCAGCTGAAGCGGCCCGCAATGATTCGAAGAATTTGCCACTTGGATCATCTACGGGATCTACCAACCGGAGATAAAGGTCGTCTGATTGACTGGCCAGTCAAAGCGCAGCGTAATCTTCCAAACGATCATCTATCACAGGCCGTCTGTTTGACAGGCCTTATACTACATTAAAAAGTGCGCGTGTATCCTAAATCTTTAATATCGTTTATTTTTTTTAAGTGTATAATTAAATCGCAAAACTATTGTTAGGGTTGAAAGGAAGAATCCTTTTCTTTTATAGGCGGTAAAGTAATTAGTTGGTAGAACTTTAATTAATAAACTAGATGCAGTCGAACCGGATGCCTACAATCTTGGCTAAATTCGTATTGCAGTTCCCTGATGAAAGGCTGGTGCTTCCGGGAATATTCCCATTTTAACACGGCGGCAGAGGGTAGTTCTAGCATCGTTAGGTTCGAGTAGTTTCTATACATATATTATAACAATATCTTGTTCCTTAAATAGGGTGAATATGCCAATGAATAGACGGTTAAGCATTTTTCGCACTTTGATCGATTGTAACTTTTGAATTCTTTTATGAAAATTTAATTATGATACCCCCATTACAATCGTTAGACTCTGCTCTTTATGACCGTGTAGTTCAACCTTTGATTTTATTTAATTATTAACGTCGTCTTCACACGTTTGTAAAAAAATCCGCTAAACCCCAATGAAAAGACGGGTTAAATCAAATGGGACGTTTTCAGTACCAGTTTTGGATGGCTTTAAAACTTTGATTTGATTTTACAAAATAATAAACACTGGAAGATCAATAGTACTGTAAATATTGTTTTGAATGTTTAAAGAACATAAAAATATGTATTTTGTTGCATGTTGTGCATCATACATTTATAAGAAATAGAAATATGTAGAAAATCGTCCATTCATTGGTAGTCGTCCATTCATTGGTAGTCGTCCATTCATTGGTAGTCGTCCATTCATTGGCATATTCACCCTATATTAAAATTGAAAATGAGCATTTTCAAAACTTCGACCCCGACCGCGGGTCAGCCGAAGCACTGATAAATGAGCACGTCTTGTTCACACTGATGCTTAAAAAAATAAAAATTAACAAATTTTTAAAGTTAGCCCCCCCCCCCCCCCTGATACCTGCCTCACTCCCCTGCTTCCTCTGTGTTTCTGTTTTTCATGTAATGTATATAATATACATACATATGCATTGTATATGTGTATGTACAATTTATGTTACTTTCATGTTAATTTGCTTTTTACGACATTATCGTTGATTTTATGAAGAAATAAATACAACCTTTTTTGTAAAGAATTCGATGTTCTATATTTTTTGTTTGAAAAATTTTTTTGTACGATTTGTATTTTTTGTAAAAAATGGAAAAAACGTGTTTTTTGAGCTTTTTTTTTTTTGTTAAACCTCCCCATAATCTAGTATGCATTGTCTCCAAAAACTAATCAGATCTAAGTTTGGCCAAGAGAAACCCAAATCCGTTTGTACTTTTTAAATTCGTCGTGCCAGTCGCGAAATATCGCGTATACAAAATTTTGCCCACGGACGGACGGACGGACGGACGGACGTACAACCTAACGGACACCAATTTTTGTATTGTTGCTTTGGGTTCCTTAGGGCCTGAAACGTCGACATTTGATGAAAAACTATAGGGTAATTTTTTGGCGGGAACTGACCAAATTCAATACTTCGCCAGACCTATGGTCTGGGTCGAAGTAATTAAATATTTTCTTGCTGTTGGGATAATTAAGTCTCTTGTTATTTTAGAATAATACCTTTTCTTAGTGATAAGCAGTAACAACCTCTAAACATATAACAATACTTTATTTATATTTAAACCTAGCATGTTACTTGCATTAGAGTGATGCTTAAATTCAGTAAAATCTAACATCAGAGGGTGCGATAAATTAGATTTGATATTTTGAAGTATTTCTTCGCAGCTATTAAGTATTTTTTTCTAGACTTATTCAATAGTAGCCTAACTTCTGGCATTTTTTCAGACGAATGGCAAAAAGCTCGTATTGCACCATTGAATAACATAAGATGCTCACTTTCTCTCTCGGATTATAGACAGATTGTCATACTTTGTCTGTTAGCAAAGCTTCCTGAAAAACTTGTGTATGACCAAGTTCTTAATTTCTTATCAACACACAATTTGCTCGATCCGCAACAATCAGGTTTCCGTTAAGGGCACAGTAAACAGGCCTGCCATGATTGAAGTGTGTAATTATGTTCGTAAGGGAATCGAAGATAAAATGGTAGAAATCTTAGTTCTATTCTATTTATCGAAGGCAATTGATAAGGTAGATATCATTTCATTACTGGATAAATTGAGATATCTAAATCTTGCTCAGTTGACTTTAAAATGGTTTTGATCTTACTCCAAGAGAGACGACGTCGTCTCCAAGCAGTCACCATACAAGACCACACTAAATGTAGCTTGTGCGAAACAATGGTAGGAGTCCCACAGGGCTCGTTATTTGGACCCTTGCGTTCCTCAATATTTATTAATGATATTGGAACAGCTATAAATCATGCACACTACATGCTTTATACCGACGATTTGCAGGTTTTTATTAGATGTAAATGCTTAGATCTTGGAAATGAGATAAAAATGGCAACAGACGCTGTTCGAGCGATTTTTAATTATTTGAAAATCAATAGACTTACGCTTTATCTATCACGTCGAGGATATGACTTAATATAAGGAGGGGGATGATTGTGGCAATCATCCTAAATATTAAAAAGCTCGAGAGATAGGAAAGAAGTAATTAAATAACGTATTATGTTTGTTGTGAATTAATTGAATTTATTTTATTAAGAAGACTGATATTACTTGCCTGGGGACAGTAAACTGGGGGTCTATCTAAAGTTCGTTCGATATTATGGAACACCAGATTCCAAAGGTTCTGGACTAAGGGACAACATTGCCGGTAAAGAATGAGTGCGTTACTGTATACCCCATTGTTGAAATACGACTTGACCCATTAAGGACGGGAGACGCACATATGTACGTTGATTTTCGACCTTCATTTTCAGTAGGGAAATAAGAATTATATTGACTTGAAAGTGACTAACCCTACCATTTTCGAGTATGCTCTTTCGGTTGGCCTGGTCAAAATTGCATTTAAATTGCTTTAAAAGCCAATATGGCGCATTTAACAAAAAAATGAACAAAATTTCGTGTGTTTCGTTTTTTGTGAATTTTTTTATCGTATCAATAATGTTGCCGTATCGATGCCTTTCTGCAACCAAAAGTGCACAAAATATATGAACTTCAACTAGGAATTGTTTTGTTTTGCCCCGAATCAACCTAACCTCTTCAAAACGTCAACATCACGAACAAATAAACCTTATTCTATAAATTATGAACATTATTGATGAAATTCGCATCTCTAGTGGTATTATTTTCCCTAAAACGAAGGTCCAGGGGTTTTCGAAGTTGCTGATCAGCAATTAGAGGTTAGATTTTTGAAATTCAAGATGGCGGATCCAATGTGGTGGGCTGAAATTCAATAAAATGCTTCAAAATCGTGATAAAATGCGCATACGGTTTTTGGGGGGTTGTTCATCACGAATTTGAGGCTAGAATTTTTTAAATTCAAGATGATGGAGCCGATATGGCCGACCATATTTCATGAAATAATTCAAAATCATGTGGTAATCTTTTTACGGGAATTTTGTGAAAGAGAATTGGTTGTTTCCGTCGGTTAGCCGTTTCAAGTAAACGTTTCCCAACTCAAACCACGTGGATGTGAACGGCAAGTCTTTTTTTTTATTTTTTTTTTATATTTTTGTTTATTTTTTAATTTTTTTATTACATTTTTAAAATTCTTTAATTATATGTAACATTTGTTTATTACTTCGACCCAGACCAAGTCTGGACGAAGTATTGAATTTGGTCACTTCGGGCATAAAAATTACCCTATAGTAGTATAGCAATACTCATAGCAATATCTTTCGTACCAATCTTTTTTTTATTCAACGTTTGATAAATTAAAAATCACGAGTGAATTTGTGATCGCGGCTTGAACTAGATGCATAAAAACTATATGAGTCCACTTTTGGCTCCGTATACATGGCTGCACCTTGTTGCAGTGAGTGTCGTGGAGGTCTACTCCATCCATGAAACGATTGTACACATGAAAAACGTTAGGAAATAGAATGGATATTCTTGAATGATCTTTTGCACTATATCTTTTAGAGGATAACATTGGAGTCACTCCTGTAGCGGATGAAACTATAGAGATCAGTTTAGAATCCATCACACTTATATAATTGATTCCATTGTGTCGATCATTTTTGTGAAACAAATGTGCCTCTGGGAGACTTTATATCAATTATGTTTCAGTTGATACTCTGTTCAAAAATAGGGTCAAGCGACCAATAATCTTTTTGATATTTACGTCCATTGAAACTTGATAAAATGAGAAATCCTATGACTGTGTTCAAATTATCCAGATTTAGAGCATACCCATTCTCTTTGGTGGCTTCCACGATATTTTTTCTTTTCGATTGAAAAAAAATATTCAAATAGTTCAACATGTGAAGATTTACGTATAGATCTCATTTTACTTTCACTGAGAAAACATTCATTTATTAGTTCACTATTGTATTTTTTCTCACCATCAACCCAAACCTACTCATAATCTTTCTCTAACTTTGTTTGGTTATCAATGTACGACCTAGATACCTTTCTATATGAATACTCAAGTAGAATTTCATCTATTTCAATGAAGTCGCCATCGTCAACAATATCGGAATCTTCATCTGAGCCTCCAGAATCATTTGAATTCGGAAGAAGTAATATTTTATCATAATCATCACCTGATGTGTCAACCTCATAATCCGCACGATTAGTTGTTGACTTTCTTTTGCGCTTTAATGCCATGTTTCAAGTAGGAACAAGCGCGAGTAAGAAAAAAGCGAGCCGAAAATCAATTACTCTTTTCGGGCGAGAAAAAAATATTCGGATATTGAAGAAGTGCTGCATATAATTGTACAGGACGAACAATATTATATCTGAATTTCAAATTCAATAATTTAGAAAATATTTGTATTCGAAAGTGCACTTAGACTAGTGACGCCTGATGAAGATATTAAAAGTGAGGGATAACTGAATTTGAAATTATCGACAGGTCAATCGGAGAGAATAGTAACAAAGTTTATCGTATATAGAACAAAATAATTAGAAAAGATATAAAAATATAAAGTTGAACGACGGGTGTTTCCCATGTGAGGTTAGGAAATTTCCCAGCGCGTTGTAAAGTTACAGCTTTGATCATCGGAAAATTACCTAGTTACGTATTTCTACTACGTTACACTTGAGTAATAATTCGAGCCCATGTTCAATGTTGTAATTTTACAAATGAAATGAACATTACAAGAACATCGGAATATTAATTTCTTTTCTGTAAAAATATGACACAATGTTAATGTTACTAATTTAGAATAGTAATAATGTCAGGTTTGACTTGTAAAATTATATCGAGGAAGGTAAATTTTCTAGACGTTCGTAAATACACGTCGGAATATTTCGAGCCCCGCGTTCAACGTAATCATTTTACAAATGGAGAAAAAACTAAACACAGAAAAATGTTTTTTTTTTTCATTAAAATATGAAACGAAATAAGATAAAGAGATAAATTATTGTTTGGAGAATGTGCAAATACTCTTAGCATCGAACGCTATATGTACTGGTTTATGTATTTACTTGAATATTCCCGCGCTTCATTTCGCTAGTCATTCAATAGATGTCGCGTTTTTCTCAAGCACAGGAAATCGTTGACACCTAGTGTGTATGAGCCACCCCAAAATTCTATATATCAAAATAGATTTTCGGTTCATGTATGTGCAATATACGTACTTGTATCGAGCGACTTGTCATGAAATCTGTCGTAAAAGTATGAACATAATACACCTATACATTTATACCAGGTGATGTTTATATTTTTAACTATATTTTTTTGAATGAGGAATCTTATAACCTACAAATTTGTTATTGCTCATTGTAATTTTACAACGCGGACCGGAAAATTACCCATAATCTGTAAATATCTCTGACCGTTATGATTTTCAGGTATAAGATTGTAAATTCACTACGTTAGAAGTGGGTAATTTTGACGCCTACGCTCAACGTTGTAATATTACATGATTTTTTTTTACAGTGTAGCAATGCCAAAACCCTCGTACCTACATTTTCAAGACAATTACATCACTAGAGTTATGAAAAAATAAAAAACAAAGAAAATAATAAAAAAATGTTAATAATGGTAAAAAATAACGTGGTTTCAGTTGGCAAACGTTTACTTGAAACAGCTAACGGACGGAAGCAACCAATTTTTTTTCACAAAATTCCCGTAAAAAGATTATCACATGAAATATGGTCGACCATATCGGCTCCATCGTCTTGAATTTAAAAACTTCTAGCCTCAAATTCGTGATGAACAACCCCCAAAAAACCGTATGCGCATTTTATCACGATTTTGAAGCATTTTATTGAATTTCCGCCCATCACATTGGAATTATAGAATAAGGTTTATTTGTTCGTGATGTTGACGTTTTGAAGGGGTTGGGTTGATTCGGGGCAAAACAAAAAAATTCCTAGTTGAAGTTCATATATTTTGTGCACTTTTGGTTGCAGAAAGGCATCGATACGGCAACATTATTGATACGAAAAAAAAATTCACAAAAAATGAAACACACGAAATTTTGTTCCTTTTTTTTTAAATGCGCCATATTGGTTTTTAAAGCAATTTAAATGCAATTTGACCTCGACAATCGAACGAGCATACTCTAAAATGGTAGGGTTGGTCACTTTCAAGTTGCGGCGACGTAGAGCAGTGGGCGACAGCGGATCGCGACGAAATTTCATGGTTGTAGTTGACGACGAGTGGCGATGGGCGATAGTTGATAGGACTACTATAGATGACCGAAAATTAGCCGGGGAGCGGGACTTCGAAGGAAAGATATTCCGGAAGTTACACAATTTTGAAATAGGCATTATAGTAGTAGAAACTTATTCCTTTCAGATAAAAGTAATCTATAAGGATAGTACATTTTGAGAGCAGAAATAACATAAGCTGTACAAACATAAATAAAAGAAGCCGGTATAACGCAGGAATTACATAAATAAATTAAAACTTGAACATAAAATTAACACAGTTAACAATTGTTCGTCGCACGCTAGATCGGTGTACCGAAGGCAGCGAATTACATTATGCCTCGTCTCTCACGCGTAAAAACAAGATTCACGGTGTTCAAAAACTCTCAGCAAATATAAATGTAGCGTTTTGAGCTAGAAGTGCGACTTGCTGCAAGGAGGGCAAGGAATTCCCGGTAGCGTGAGTGCGCGTCAGCAGGGTCAGATGAAAAACTCCATAGGGAACGACGGAGCATCTCGAATGTCCGACATGTAGAAATATATGACCGACTGTCTCTTGGACCCCTAGTCCGCAGCAAACACAGCCTCTCTCGGGCTCCAAGCGCAGTGTGACATGGCCTAGAACAAAACATGAAGCATGGCATGTGGCCAGTCTAACCTGCAACTTCGAGTGAAGAAAAGCCATCAGAGCGCGCTCCAGACAGCAGTCCAAGAACCCCAGTGCATCCGGAGATAGCCAATTAAAAATCAAGGCCGATGATCCTCTGTAAATCCGCAGACCTAAGGACCGTCCTCAATGATTCCAGGAGGACCCGATAACAGGAATTCCATACCGCTGTCAAAAGATCCGACCAAAGTTCCCGAAGAGAACAACCAAACAGAGTCGACACTTGAATGGCCCAATTGTACGAGTCATTGTGTAACTGACCACCCGTCGCCAAGCTCACAAGCCTGCAAAGGAGGATCCTGGGTATGCTCGGCTCCAACATATCTAAGATTTTACTAATCCAATTAATAAACATTGTAGCAACAGTGAAAGTCATAGGGAGGAGACCCAATTCCGCTCTAAGCGCGTGGGTAGGGGTTGATGACGGGAGGGAGAATAAATTCTTGAAAAACCTAGCTTGGATCTCTTCTAGATCATCCAAGTAGCGCAGTGACCACACTGGGGCAGAGTACAAGAGAGTAGTATTAACTAAAGACTTATAAAGCGTGAGCATAGCCATCCAAGCATCGACTCGAGTCTATTTTATAATTGACAGAACGGAACTAGCCGCTCCAGTTGCCCCAGACATGGCTGCATCGACGGCTGAACGATCCACGGCTATAGAGGAAATCTCAACTCCGAGGTATCTGACTCTCTGAACAACAGCCTCCGAGTTGCCTTTATACACAAAGCCAGTGTCATGAGCACGGTGTTTACCCGCGCGCTTGAATATTAAAATTTGGGTCTTCTCCGTGTGAACCTTGAGACCATTTCGGTCGGAGTACTCAGCCAGGATTGAAAGTTTACGTTTGAGATCCATCGAAGAGTACGCGAAAATGGTTAAATCGTCTGCATAGTTGAGCATTAGGAGGTCGTAGTCCGGGGTGAGATTGACGCTTCTACATCCATGAGTGCGAAAGTGTAAAACAATATCCGACATAAATAAAATAAGCAAGAGCGGACTGAGTATCTCACCCTGGAGCACGCCTTCGGACACCTCCACAGTAGTTGATGGACCGTGTCGAGTTCTGACATGTACTACCGCACAATCATACAGGCTTTTAAAATTCTTATAACCTTAGGAATAATTCCCAGGGCATGCCGCTTAAACCATAGCAATTCGTGTGAGTCGAATGCTCTCCTAAAATCAACAAAAAAATGTTATTCATAGTACCGCGACCCTTCCTGAAGTCTGACTGTTCTTCAGAAGGTGTCACGCTCGGTAGCCCATAGAGTAAGACGATCGCAAATCAGCTGAGCAAATATTTTCGTGCAAACGTTCACCATGGCCAGCCCTCTGTAATTATAAGCTGTCTCGGGGGGCTTTCTTGTGCATCATAACCCAGAATAATTCGGACCAGCGTTTAGGCATTTTTTTAGTCGAGAAAATTTTGTTAAAAAGCCCTAGCAGGAGAAGAAGCCAATCAGAACCTAGAGCTCGGTAAAATTCGCCGGGTTTCCCGTCATGGCCGGGGCTTTTTCCCCGCCCACAGCGGAGAACAACCGAACGAAGTTCACCGAGCGTGAAGGGAACATCCAAGATAAGGTCAGGGACCTCAAAGAAGGTAAACGAAGGAGACACTCGGGGAGGATACACTTCGTGGAGGAAGTCACTCCAAGCATCTGGAGAGACCACCTCCGTACCATCACCACCAACCCTGTACCCCCTAACTGCCCGCCAAAACTCCGTGGAGTCGCGGACCCAGCAAAGGCGTCACGAATCGAAGTACGGAATGACTCCTTCTTCCGCTTGACAAGGCCATGGTAAGTGGGTTTGCACGAAAGAAACTCAGACAGGATATCTGCACGGTAACCCGAGTGACGAAGACGAGTAAGAGTTGAACGCATGGTACTTCGAGCTGTGCGGCAGTCGCGATTGTACCATCCCGAATTCTGTATACGCGAGTTTGAGCCGCTGGTTATAGCCATGCCAGATAACTGCGCTGCTTTTTACCCAGCACTGCAGAACCATGCGGACAGCTCATCCGTAGTAAAGTGTTCTGCATGAGACGGAAGGGTGAGAGAAAAACCTAAATTATCGCGGAACATAAGCTCTCTATCGGGGCGCCAACGGAGACGATTGTAAGTAAGATTTTGTGCGGCTAAAAATCCTGGGCGGCATCCGACAGGATACACATCTAATGAGAAAGAAATTGAGGCATGGTCAGAATCGTATAAGTCGCAGCCTACCACTAAATCATTGATTAAATACGCGTAATTGGAGGAAACTAGGACCAAATCAATGCAGCTAAACCCATTAGATCCTAGAAACGTATAGAGCGCAGGATAGTCGCTAACGGAACGATCGTTTACTAATACTAAACCGTTTGAACTGATAAAATCCAAAAATTCTTTGCCACGTACCGAGCGATAGTGATCGTACGAAGATCGTGCACCGTGAAGTCGCGAGCCCACAAGAATGTCAGGATCGATTGCGCCCTCGCTGCCAATTCTGGCATTGAAGTTACCACCGATCACTAAGAATGAGGATGAACAGATATAAGCGAATCAAGGACACTCTGGAAGCTCGAGAGATCAGTTGCAATATTGGACGCGAGACTAAAATAAACATTACACATAATAATATTGCCCGGATAACAAGCAATTTTAACAACAGAAAGGTTTTGAGGCGCACTGACAGTCGTCGGCGAGTAGCTTGAAAAATAGTGCTTCAGAGGGCTTGGGATCAATGAATGGCGCGGTTTCGTTGCAGCACAAAATAGACGGAGCATTGGGTGGCGAAAATTTTGCCGAATTTGATGCCCCACACGAGTTCCAGAAAGTGACCGTTATCGGGCCAAACAATGCATCTGACTCGAAAGTGGAATCGCAGGGCCCGACTTGTCGGATTCCTTAGCGAGTCTGACCGCTGAAGGACAGCTGCGAGTTTTTTGGTGAAGAAGGTTGAAAGTCTATCGGTGATGAGCCTCTATGGCCGGATAGACCGCGGGTGGAGCCTTGTATCGATACAGGAATAAATGAACTGGAAGTGTCATCCCAGCTATACCATTGTCCATCAACTTCATATTTGAGGTAGCCTGTTCGAGCTTGTTTGCTATTCCTGCGCGCTTCTCGAACCATGCCCCACGCCTTTCCCATGATGACAGATTCTTTCTGCATATATCAATGAAAATTTTTATGTCACGCACCACCTTGGCTTTGGCCGACCTAATCGAATCCTTATCTTCAACTTTAGAGAACTTGACGACCAAATTGTCATGCTTAGGACTGATGGAGTAAACCTGGCCGACTGGGCGGATCTCACCGAATTTGGTCTTGAAAAAATCCCAGATGTCCGAGCAAAGATCAGAGGAAGCAGAGGGGCGACTCAGCCCTTTAATAAGAAGACTAGAGCGGCGGCTTTCTTTGGACAATGATTCAAGCCTTATTTCTAAATTCAACAGTTGCCTTGGGTGGTCCTCTATTTTTGCTTGGTTCAAAGATGCTACCTCTTTCTTAAAATCAGCCAGATCAGAGATGACAGTGTCCACTTTGACTGTCAGACTATTCAATTTATCAATTATGACATTGAATTTCTCGTCCACCGTTAAGGCGCTGGCAGCCATGGTTGTGTCCGTCGAATCTGCTTGAGAAACCTCCCCTGGTAGGTTGGATATGAAAAAATCGGCATCAAGACTGACCAAGGCGTTTGACGACTGTGAACGGCCAAGTAATCCTGAGCGCGTATTGTTAAAAGCGTGGGTAGTCGAGCGCCTTCGATTTGCAGTCAAGTAGAAGTAGAGCGAGGAACTGAAACTCGTCTTTTGTTTGGGCCAGGATTCCGCAGTAGACGGTCGTCCTCTTGGATTTCGGCGTCCACTGGTTGAGTCACGATGTGACATGCGCAACAATCTTTATAAGGTTACAAACTTTTCCCAGACTTGAGTTGTTAAAGCCAAAAGTTATTTTGACAAATAACGAGAAAGTTTGGCGGTCAATAAGCTGCCCGGGCAAAGTAGATGTAGTCCGGCTGCGTGAGGCATCAGCTCCTTAAAGAAGTAATTACAGCCTGACTTACTGAGCGACTGAGTACTCTATGCAGTACATCCAGAGAGTTCTAGAGTGGTGCCACTTGCTCATTTAACTGGTATGACTGAATTTCCCGCGATAAAACAGGAAAATGAGCACATGTGGCCTTGTACTTTTTACACTGCACAACACTGCATCACGTAGATGATGGCACGAAATACTGCACGAAAGTGGACGGAGACAGTTCACGGACAATTTCTGCACAACTTAGAAGACAGTAGCACAAACTTATATGCAAATTTTTCGAAACTTGACAGACCGACCCGTAACACGTCAGACAAAAACAGCAGCCATGACAGCCCCAATAGGCATTATATATGAGGTTGATATACACCAATTATGATATGCATGGTTATTACAATTATGGATTATTAATCAAGACGACAGACTTAATTAAATATTATTCTGTATTAATATTCGCCTGTGTAAAGATATATATCGAACGGTAATATATAAGACGCAATATTACGACTGTTTCTGTACCAATTATTGATATTGACGGTTGTTTAATTTAACAAAGCAGATCGAGAAATATTGTCATTTAGTAGGATGATTAGTTATGTTGAATAAATATTAAAAGTATTTTAAAGTAAGGCATTAATATTATCAGTTATTCGACTAAGATAAAATAAATATCATTGCAAAACAACATTTTTGCGAATATTTCAAGAAAATGGGAAAACTAAGAGATTTTTTAATGAGAGGAACGTCAGGTGGCAAGTCCACAATATTGCGTCTAACATCAATAGGCATATCATGTGGTCGCACTTTTGGCATCCCAGATGAATATGAGCCAACAAAGTTACACAAAAAACTAATTGCAACTCAAACATTTCGTAAAATAAAAAGCATACTGACGAAAAGACATCAATATAGAACGGCGTGGCAACATTTATCAGATAAAGTAACCGAAACCATTTGAAGACAGATAAAGAAACCACAAAAACTACATCATGTATAACATATGAAACAATAAAAAAAGTTATTAGAAAAAGTATTAGAGGATAAACAACAAAAATCTGAAATCTAGAACTTGGGGAAAATACCATCACATAACGTTTAAACTCAGGTATACGTGAGAGAAAAGGTAATTTATATTTATATTGGAATAAACGTAAGGTGTAAAATATTAGTTATAAAATATTACAACATCGGTTATGATTAAATAGTGCAATTTATTGAAAAACTATATTTCGTAACCCTCTGCGTATGATGCCGTCCCTTAAGGGCAGGTTACCATGGATTTCGTGTTTTTTAAAATAAATTTTATTCACACTAAAAAACGGTTTTGAAAATCGAACTTTTTATATTTTAAAATACATGTCATCAATATTGGAATATATGTTTTCGTAATTATTTTGTCAAAATGGCGGCTTTCAAAATGGCGGTTCAAAGTCGCTCATCCTCCGGACCAATGATATGATTTCTCACCCAAAAATTATGTGCAAGCAAAAATGAAAATGGTTTCTTATTCTGTATGACATTGGCTATCGTGTGAACTAGAATAAAAAATGTAGGCCAAAAAAAATGGCGGCCTTTTCAATTTTTTGACCCTTTTTTCAGTTTTAATTGTTCATAACTTTTTTAAATAACAATGAATATTTTAGATCCTAGTCCAAACCATAGAGAGGCCTTTGAAGAGTAAACTAAAATGCCGTTTGGTTCATGTCGATAGCTGCAATAGTTTTTAAATGAGAGTGTCATTAAGTTGAAAAAAACGTGGTTTCGAGAAAAACGCAATTAAAGTTTTTAAAGTTTTTTTTTGTTTTATTCGTGAAAAATCGTTGTAAAAAGTGATTTTTACTTACATATCCAATCCGGCTTCATACACTCCTCCTTCCTGGTCATCATATGCGTCATTTTCAAGGATTTTTGCTCTTTAGATGCTTCCGTCGCTTCAAGCTCGGCTCGATCAACACATCTGTCGTTGACTTTATCAGCGTACTGCCTTGCTTGCGGGCCGATTGTTACGCCCATAACTTCCATAACTTTCAAAATCGGTAAAAACCCTTCATTAAAAATGCAAGCAGCACTAAAAGCAGCAATTTCAAGTGTTTGTTTACCAACAAACTTGTGCTTAGGAGCTATGTTCCAAACACACGAATTATAACTTTCGTTATTGTTTTGAGTATTAGCGTCTCTCTAAGCATCTCTCGAGCACTTTTTCGTCGGTTAATTCCTCATAAATTGGTTCTAAAAGATCTTTCACTTCTTCATCGAAAGCCGAAGGATGTTTGAAGTCATGTAACTTATCTGTAGCTACTGCCTTTTGATAACCGCACCATGAATGGGCTCCGACTGGACAGTACTCGTGTTGCGGCTTTGCGTCGGTAGATCACTTGTGATAAAAAGAGGCCAGAATTGCCTCCTTCATATCTGCTGCAGAATCGGGGTGAGCAAGCACAGCTTTTTTAAAGTAGCCAGATAATTTTGCCAGTCGCGCTTCAGTGAATTGTAAAGATTTTACTGCAGGTTGGTCACTTTTTTTAGCCCTCTTCTTTGTTAGTACTTTTTTACCTCTTTGTAATGCCTCTCGTTTTTCTTTTACTTTCAGAACTCTCTTTATTTTCACAGGGTTTTTTTACTTCTTTTCCAAGTCTATATATTCTCTTGCCTACGTGTAAAACACAAGCTTTTTTTCTTCACTTTGAGAGCCTTACCATACGGTTCAATTTCTTCGAGCCGCTTGAAAGTTTTACTGCCACCGTCACCGATATAATATTCGTATATAACACCGTACGTCTTCACAGATCTCATAAACATGGCTTACACTCCTTCAACTTCTATAAGACCGGCACTACCATCATGATCTCTTGTACAATGTTCTGCTTCACAGTGCTCCGTAAACAAATCATCAAACTCTGGCGTATTTTCGGGAAACTTTTGTGAATAATTACTGCATGCTTGACAAATTTTTGATTTCATGGCTACATCTATGACTTTGTTCGTATACTTATCGATTAAACTAATTTCAAGTAAAGCTGTGAATCCTCTTTTTGGCCACGAACCGTCGCCCGAAACAGTAAGCCTATCTTCGGGTAATCCTTTTTCTTTATTCATTTCTTGTTCTTCTCTCACAGCTTTTTTACAAATTATTTCAGTAACAGCCTTCACTGCACAATAAATATGCCGTAAGCTATTATAATAGGCATTAGTGGCATAACTATACTAGCCATCAGTCCACAAAAATTTAATAAACCATAAAAAGCAACTCCTATCAAGCGCATTGCAAAAACTATCCTTCTGTTGATTTCGTAACCACTACTTATTTTTGGAGATGAAGGGATTGGTTCACTCTTTTCACAATTATAGATGATTTCTAGTAGAAAACCCAATCCTTTTGAATCACTTTTTCCAAATCGCACTTTCTGACCACAGTTTACACAAGCAACGTTTTGCTGAAATAATACAAACACAGACCACTGAACGATCACGTAAGCCAGAGACGGATCGATAGTTACTTCCAATTGCGACTGGCTGTTTTTCAGTTTTTGAGCAGCAGCGCTGGTTTTTCCAATGTTACTATCTGAAGTATGTCGATTAAGACTAAATCTCCTCTTCTTCGATCTATGCGGTATTCCCGATGATGTTTTTCTATCCATGATGAATTTTTAGCACACACGAACGAAAAATTTACAAACGCGTGCAAAGACTGAAGCGAACTATTACCGACGAAAATGCCACGTATACTAAACTAGAAGTAAACACATTTCAAAACCGAAAGGAAACAAAACAATAAGGCGGTCCGTTGGAATGCAACAGCTGCCACAATGCCGGGTGCTCAAGCGGTCGGATTTACTGCTTACCGCTCTCCACTCTCCCCTCGTTTATACCTGTTTTTCGATCATTTGGACCTTCGGACTAATTCTATGTTACTTCTGAGAGTATTTCCTAGCGATTTACAAAAAAAAAAATTTTTCAAAATTTTCCATGGTAACTAAGCTACAAGGATGTTTTGTTATGCCAAATTCACCGAATAAACATCTGCACCATTGAAAAGAAAAGTACACTGTATAGCAAACAAACAATTTCTTCTTTTTAACCAAACTAAATATATATATATATATATATACGTTTATTTCGAAAACGGGATCAGCTACGATTTTCGGACTGCATTGGGACAATTGTGAATAATTCTACGTTTCCCGAAAATTGGTATATTTTCATTTTACCCGCCACTGCTGGAGGACCACTGTCTGTGACGGCATTTCATCCGAGCAAAGCATTGGCTCTTGTGATATCTGCGTGTTTCATCCGATATTTTCAACTTTTCAGTCTACAACAACTATTGCATATTATTCATGATATTTATTGGTATATTTATAACAAAAATCATGCAATTAAAAATTCAAATCTGGTAACTATTACATGGAATGAATGATTTTAATCGATATCGTCGTCGGTAAATATTATGGTATTGTCGCGACAATATCGTAGTTTCAGAAATAATTATAATAAATAATTATAAAAATAAAAATAAAGGCGTTTATCACGATAATAAAGAGAGACAGAGAGAGGGAGAGAGAGAGAGGGAGAGTGAGAGACAGAGAGAGGGAGAAAGTAAAGTACAAAAGTAAGAGATAATGGAAATATGTAATAGAATAATGTTAGAGAATAATGTAACTGAAAGCACTATATAAATAATAATAATAACATTAAAAAAGACACACAAAAAATTTCAAGGGAAACAGAACCTTTCTTGTTCGTTTTTTTTAAATATTGATTTTGCAACGTATTGCCTGAAAAAAAACACTTTTTGAAAATAAGAACTTTGAGGATTTTACATGAACTTTTTTTGATAGTTTTAAATTACTTCCTGATATAATAGTAATATGATTATGTGATTGTTAACGACTGGTGGAACGGCTCGAAATAAAACCCGCAATATGTTCGACCGCAAACTAACATTGAAATTTATTTCGATCAAGCAGTGACAATGCAATAGCGACGGGGACTTCCTACACAGACGACCGACGCAACGTCCCGAAACAGACTGGAAAACCGGATTGTCACTTTTTCACATATTACATCGACTATTCATTTTGTCGAGCATTTAAATGGACAAAATAATCGTGTTATATATCGATATTATACTATTCGAATTACAAATAATTTTATCGAGATCGTCACCATTTCAAAGGGCCTTTACGTAATTTTCCTAACAGGACAACTTCATTTTAAGAGAAGTACCTCCATCTGGTGTGCAATGACATGGCGTAGGGAAAACCACCTTTGTGGGAAAAAACCTACGCCGAGTACCGCAGTCGACAAACATCGATTCTGTTCGTAACAGTGATGAAATATCAATTTTGTTGACCGTTTTATGACTGCAAAATCAACAAGTGAATACAATCTAATAAAACAAATTATTGAAAGAGACACGTCATAGTTATTGCTGAAGTATCTTGTGACACAACCAACGGATTCTTCTCCCTCTTTGGCGTATTTTTTTATTTAATTGTATCTGTACGTTTATTCTATCTTAATATTGATTCTGTACATCATTTTATGTTCGTTTTATTACTAAGGACTTGTTTAATCTATGTTGTAAAACAAAAATAAAATAAAAATATTGTTTTTCGAAAAGCTTAGACTTTTTAATTCAGTGTAGCAAATTTCATCTAATTCCGATAAAAAACTGGCAAACTATAATTTAAAAAAATGTATGAAAATTTCATATGGCCGCCATTTTTAACATATTCAGAATATCGAAAAAAACGGTAACACATTCAGATATATGCCAAATACTAACTTTTAACCAATTTTAAACAACATCGGATACGTGATGACAGATCGCGATTTAACGAATTATGGCTCATGCAATAACTTCTAACATATATTGTCCAACAGTCGTGAGCTTTATGTTATATTGACATTTACATTAACCCATCTGAAATAGTAGTGAAGCTGTCAATGACGAGAAGAATAAATAATTTACTAGATAATACATTGCCATTGTATGTGTTAAGTCATTATAGATGCAATCTGCATTCAAGAGATGAATTGATTGGAGAGAGAAGTAAGAAATATATTGATAGTTGGAAAGATAGACGGATACATTTCGATGAATATGAAATAACGAGAAGGGCGTGTCGAGAAAGAACTCTTTTTTAATCATACACGAGTAAAATTAATGTACATGTCTAACTGTCTACAACTAACTAATGTATATAACTATAAATAATGATTACATTATAACTTACTTCACGCTTTCTATGTTGGTCTTCTAACTGTCTTCTAAGATATTTTAACCCATCTACTACGTGAGACTCTACAGATTGATAAGATTCATTGGCAACAGTGATACAGCTGTCTGAAATAAAATAAAAAGGCTGTAATTTGCAATGCCTATATAAGTATAATAATATTTCACAGAATATTGTTGTAGCGAAAAATATGCTTTTGTTCATAATGATACATCGATAAACAGTATTTTCTGGTAATGGGTTTATTTCACAAGTTCGTTCAACCTGATTAATCTAATTGTTTGGTATTTCTAGTTTTCATATGTCATATATTTGGGTTCGTCCCATTTATTGCCGATAATAAAGAACCACATATATCGGCCTGGCAATTATTCCGTCATCTTGAATTTTGAACATGGCATCACTCTCGGCGACCCCTAAAATCGTCTGAAATTATAATCCAACATTTGAAGTAAGAACAAAAAATAGATAGGAAGTTTAAATTCATAAATTAACAGTAAATGATCCCATAGGCGTTGTAAGGAACTTCCTTCGTTATGTATAATGTGTGAATGAAGTACAGTCTAGAGGGAGAAATGAGCATGTATTCGTTAATTTCATATACAATTATATTTCTTTATTATTATCAACTATTGACCTTAAATTATCCATATGACTCGAAATTACACGTATACACTATCGATACACGTCGATGGCACTTACGGTGACTACTGTTTCGCCCTATCAATTAGGAACAATAAAACCTGGTTACCCGTACTAACTCTCGCAACTAGCTCGATCTACATCTAGTTCCTCTGCTCATCGGAACATTTGGATATCATGGAAAATCTGAGCACTTAATTTCCCCGGTATACTATTAAAGTCCCAAATTAGGTGTTACTGATTATTCTTTCGGGATTAGTCTTAGGCTGTCGTCCGTGTCGAGAGGGTTGGTTAATCTTCCACCGTTTCTAACTATCTCGCGACCACGCGTGTCCGTCTAATCATTTTTCTCTAGTCATATATGTTGGTCTAGGGGAATTCAGTATTGAAATTCCGTCTTTCCCGCCTAACATGTTGTATGGTCATTGGTCAACACTTACACGAATCTGACACATGCGTCTGTTGCGCCCTCTACTCAGAATTACACGGCGTGCCGCGTCTGGTCACGAAACACTTTTCCGACCTTACTCATCGACTACTCTATACCGTCGCTACCCAACACCACACCCTAGTCGTTATACCACACAACTGGCAATTCCGCTCGTCCCGCTTATAGCGTTATCCGTTATAGCGTTATTACGTTAACTCTAGGAACATCTAGTGAGTGTCGGTTCGGTCACATTCCATACGTATATCGTCTGGGTACGTGTGCCCGCGCATGCAGATGTGTATCATAACATGCAGTTTCGTTCGCCGTGCTTTTCTCACAGGTTCGATATTGTTTAACGTCTCCATACTATTACGAAAAGATTGAAATTTCTTGGCGATAGATACGAATACGGGTATGATAGGTATCTATCGCCTAGCTATCATTATCTGTCAGTTTTCCGAGAGTGAGCAAAAAGTGAGAAGATGTTTAATAAGTGTGAATGTGATCGAAATTGTAATTTCTTGTCTAAGCGTGTGACGAAGTCACGATTTAAATTATGAAATTCAAATAGATGTTAAGCGAATAATAATATTCGGCGTTAAGATAAATTTGATAAATTGATTAATTGAAGCGAGAATGGTATGCCCGAGAATTGGTAAGTTCCCTTGCGGGAGAATAACCGAGATGCATGTAAGTTGCGCCGGCCCGTGTAGTCGTAAGAGAGGGGCGCTTGATCTCTTTCGCGGATCGCCGGCATTGTTATGTTAGCGATGTCGTGTCCTATAGTGCGACGAAGACAAGACAATAGATTGTCTGGACGGACTGCATGTTTGTTTGTTTGTTATTTATTATGACATGGAGATAAAACTCTTTAGCCAATCAAGCCTAAGAATACATGAATACAATTCAAAAAATAATTACAGAGATTACATAAAACTTATTTTCTATAGACTAACAGCTAATCGTGATATAACTGAAAACAAGCAAACACTAATGTAATTAGTGTACGCTCAGTAATGTAGAGAGAAATGTGAGAAACATAACCTAACTTAACGCACGCAGAACATAAAATTTGGTTTAGATTATAACATAAATGAATCAGACTCAAGTCTCTTCGATTCCCGTTCACGTAAAAAGCCGAAAAATCTAGTTTTAAAGACTTTGCTCGATGTACTTTTCCGAATGACTGACAGCAACGCATTCCAAAGTCTAGTCGAAACAACAAGAAACGACTTGGAGTAAGAATCAAGTCGATGTTTTGGTACTCAAAGCTCCTTCGTTCCCGGTCGCAATTCACGTAGTGCTAGATTTGCTCTGCACACATATTTATCATATAAGTACTTCGGGAGATGAAAATTCATCAGAATAAATTTTATTTGCCCGATGAAGTAGATACATCTATAGGAGACTGATAGCCAATCAAATCGCTCACGATATGGTGTAATGTGTTCAAATCTTCGCAGATTGATGATGAATCGGACACCGGCATTGAGCATACGATCAATTTTGGATTTAAGATTTGAATCCAGATCGTAACAAACCACACAACAGTAATCGAAGTACGGATATATTAAAGACCAAACAAGTTACGTTCTAACATCAACAGGAAGAAAGTCACGATTTTTGCAGAGTTGACGAAGATAAGAGTAGACTCTGTTTGACATGACGACTACATGTTCTTTCCATGAGAGATTGCTGTCAAAAATAAGGCCTTATTCGGGTAAAAGGACAAAGGAGAAAGGACAGGAAATTTTTCCCCCGCGTTAATGACGAATATGTCTGTTTGCGGGTCGGCTCTCGGGTGGAGAGGTACAGGACAGAGACCGGCAGTACAAGACAGAACTATAGGCACACACAACACCCACCCAGAGCCAGTCCCCCCTACCCCAATATCGGTACCACCAGCAGATTCGACGGTCTGTGCCTTAGCGAGTACGACGCGGGGCTTATCCCATCTTTATCCGAGATAAGACCCACGACGTACCGACCGCGGATAAGACGCTGACGGTACCGATAACTGCCGACGGGGGTCGGCAGCGATCCCAAATTCGTACCTTCGCCCAGCAAGGTTCCCCGGTTATTCCACACTGGACATAAGCAGAGAAAAGTGCAGGACGGGGATTCGAACTCGGGCCCTTCGCGACGTTCACTTCGGGCGGACTAAGACTGACGCCTTAGCCCACACGACCATCACGCCGACCTATTCGGGTATATAGGGTTCGAACAGATTTTACCCAAGGCATTTTCTGGTGATATGGTGCAATCAGAGCTAGGCTATCTGGATCAATGCTGTTGAAGTTCTTGCTCAAGTAGTAAAAACTTCCAGTAATAAGAGCTTTTGTTTTGTTCAGATTGATAGTGAGCTTATTGGTAGCCGCACAATCGCAGAACCTCTCGGCGTCACGTGTAATCCGATCAATTCCCGATTGAATCTCTTTCGAAGGACATCGTAAAAATATTTCAGTATCGTCAGCATGTATCATATGTTCAGAATGAAGCAAAACTAAACAGAATAGAAAAAAGAAGTGGCCCAAGAACCGATCCTTGTGGAACCACAGCTGCCGTAGGAAGCCAGGATGAAGTAGAGATCCCATCCTTGCTAAGCACTGCTTGTGAGCGGTCCGAAAAATATGATGCAAACCACCTGAGAGCGCAATTTGAAAAATTCGCTTGTTT
This sequence comes from Trichopria drosophilae, assembly GCA_030407085.1. Classification (NCBI taxonomy): domain Eukaryota; kingdom Metazoa; phylum Arthropoda; class Insecta; order Hymenoptera; family Diapriidae; genus Trichopria; species Trichopria drosophilae. The sequence goes on from CM059584.1 coordinate 69,595,955, forward strand.
TAGCTTTTGAAGAAGCAAAATGTGGTCAATCATATCAAAGGCTTTGCTGAAGTCAAATAATAGCAGAATTACCAACATCCGATCATTTATTGCCAGACGACAAAATTCGGCTACCATCAACAGTGCAGTTTGAGTGCTATATCCCTCCCTGAACCGTGATTAAAAAGAGTCAAACCAGTCACGATTTTGGAGATATACTGTTACCTGATTGTACACAATTCTTTCCAATAATTTAGACAGAGTGCAAAGTTTGGGTATAAGGCGGTATTCAGAGGGATCAGATGGGTTTTTACATCTGTTGATTGGGATCATTAGTGCCTTCTTCCAGGTAGACGGGAACCAAGCAGTGTTAAGTGATTGATTGAATAGTTCTAGAATATATGGTGCCAATACGAGAAAGGATTTAATAACCAAACTGATGGGAATTTTGTCAATGCCCGTAGTTTCCGATTTGCTGCGGGTTATACAATCCAAAACATCCTCCAAGGTAACGTAAGAAAAGAAAAATCTATCTTCTTCAAAGTCACGGTTTTGCACTTCCTGAATAGCGTCGAGGGGAGATGTCCGGATAAGGGGACTAAGTGAGCAGAAGTAGGTTATTTATTTCGTCACATGTACAGTAGAGCGGAACAGAATGGGTCTTAGATTTGACAATACCGAGAGAACGCAGCTCTCTCCAAGTACTTTTTGAATTTGAGGCTAGCAATAATCGTTGTCTATAATAGTTTTCCCGCGCTTTTCTCGAAGCCATCTTAATTCGTTTGTTCATCGAACATTCGTTCTTCACGTACTTCTTGGGTTATCCACGGTGCATAATTTGGTTTAGGTATAAATGTACGACGAGGCGCAAATTTATCAAATACTGAGAGAAGACGATTGCTAATCGTAGTAGAGAGTTCATCAACAATGGTATCCGATATACTCGCTGATTGAAACTGACTCCAGTCATATGTCTCAAGTTCCGATACTAAGACATCGATAGCAAAATTACGATAGTCTCTGCAGGTAATGGAACATGCAGGTCCAGATTCACAATTTAATCGATATACAACAAAAATCAATAAACTCCAAGTTACACTGATCAAATCACGCAATATTTTCTAGACTGTCCGGCAAGCACTGATCAATCCATGAATCGGCCCCAGTGGAAAGAAAAGCAGACGAAAATGGTACAATTTCTAGGCAGTTCTCTATTGCAAATTGTCTCGAGTAGTGCTTTTGGCAAGGTTAATATTGAAGTCACCCATGAGATTAATTTCGAATCGAATAGTTTGGATGGAGTTTCTGAAAGACTGCCTCAAATTATTTTTAGCGGTGGCCTATAGACAGCACCTAGCAAAATAGAAGAAGGGTTCAAAATTTCACAAAATACAAATTCAGCTTCCAAACTCGAATTATCTGAAACTACTACGATATTAGTTGTGAGGTTATGAAGGACATAGATAGCAATTCCCCCATCCTCTGCCCTGCCCTCAATCATGGCGGATAAGCTTATAGTTTGAAATTACACAAAAACTATCATCAGTTTGGCTATGAAAACAGGTTTCCGTAACAATTATGATATGATAGAAATTGATTTCAAAGTACGTGCGAATTTTTTTCATTTTATTTTTAGCAGCAAGCGATTGAACATTAATATGACAGACTGTAAGAAAATTTTTATCAACTAAAGCAGGGGTAGATTCTATTGTGGTTCGGGAAGTTGCACCAATCACTGAAGACGTTTACATAATAAAAACTTGAGAGCCCGAGCTAACCTGTAAATCTTACGGATATCTCTCCTTAGATAGTCTTGATGACTCAGCTAGGTGTAGTAGATCATCGCTCTTGAGAATTCGAGTTGATTTTGAAGCAGGTCCGTCATCACTTCTCGCAAAAATGTCACCACTTTTATACCAAACGTATTTTATGCCAAGATCTCTCGCCTTAACACGAAGTTGTTTAAGCAGCTGATATGTGTCCGATGCCAGCCATTCATTAACCCCTTCGTTGCAACGAGAATTTCACAAAAAGTGCCCAAAATGCGGGAAAAAAAATTTGGTTAGATTTTACTGTAACTTGGTGCATAGAGGTTTCTTGGGACGCCGATTACGAATTTGAAGTCAGATTTCGAAAATTTAAAATGACGGATTCAATATTGCGGGCAAATTTTCTAAATACCAATCATTTCGCCTGACACTTGTTACTCAGAGGTTTTCGGGGTCGCTGATTACGAATGTGAAGTTGCATTTTTTGAAAATTCAATATGGCGGACGACTTAATCAAAATTCGAACTGATTACGAATCTTATATCAGTTTTTGCATGTACAATATTACGGCAATTTGTTATTCATGTGTCAATAATGCTGCTCGTGGCAGGTTGGCAATAGAAACACTCTCGTGATTATTTATAGAATATTTATACCGAATTTTGTATTTTTATCAAAAACTTCTTCGATTCTGCAGCTATAAATCTATATGTTTAGTTTTTATCGATATTTTACAGAGTTTATTAACTATCCAGATTATTCCGTGTAAATTTCAAAATTTTGTTATGTACTCCTGAGTTATCGAGTTACATGTGGGAAAAAACACTGATTTCTAGAGTTCAATATGTTACGGTGTTTATTTTAAATACAATTTTAAACAAAAATATATAAAAACAGAAAAAAATTGCACTTTGAAGACCTTTCTCGAACCTCCTCGTAGTAAAGTGTGCAAGTACATATTGTGTATCGAAGCTAACGGGGGAAGGGTAACATTAACCCGTGGTATTGGATCCGCCATTTTGAATTTTCAAAATATATCTTGAGATTTGTAATCGGCGACCTCGAAAACCCCCGAGCAGTAAGTTTCAAATGATTTCATTAATTTTTAATTCAGAAATTGACCTAATACGGCGACATAGCTCATGACAAAGATTTTTACAAAATCGTGAAAACAACATATTTTAAGAACTTGTATCTTTTTTTTGACAACATGTTTTTGAAAAAGGACAACGGAATGTTGTTCAGTATACCTTAGGCTGGCTAGAAATGGTCAAGTTTTTAAATTGGATATATTATTGACTTCATTAGACTAATTTATGTCATGACAAAGATTTGCGTTTTTGCCGCAGTCAGAGAAAAGTCCTAAATGACAAAGATCTTTGTCATCCGCAGCGAAGGGGTTAAGGTATAGAACGTGCTCTTCTTTATCACGAAAAATTATTGATGACAGAATTTTGCCTTTTCGCCTAAAACTTTTATAAAAGGTACTGCCAGCATTTTGTGCAGTTATTTTAATACGGGTAACTTCAGTGATCTACCAAGGAGAAATCAATATTTAAGAATGAAGCAATTTTTGTCATCTCTTGATCCAGTTCTTCGCCTCCCGTTTCTGAAAGTCCAGAGAAGAGCAGGGAATTTTGTTCCTGGCTAAATTCCCATCTTCGAATTTCAGCCTTGAGAACGTTCAGATCATCTATAAGCATCACATTTTCAATTTCGAGTGCTTGGCAGCGTTCAGTTAAAGAATGTTGTCCAGACTTGAGATCTTGAAGACTATTTTGTACTTCGTTCCAATGAAAATTTCGAACAGTCAGTTCCGATTTCGCAGCTAAGGATTACGGCATATATTCTCAGTATCGGTTGCATGGGCGAAGTAGAAAAGGCGGTCGAAGCTGATGAAGTGCAAGCGAGTGATAGAGAGAGAGGGGGGGGGAGAGAGAGAGAGAGAGAGAGAGAGAGGGAGAGAGAGAAATTGGCGGAAATTGAGAGTAAGTCGGTATAGCCGTCTACAAAAGGAAGGTTATATAACGGGAAATTAACGAGAATAGGGAAATAATGTAATGTTCCTTGGTGTGACGGCACATTTATTAGATGAAGAAGAAGAACGTAAACATTAATATGTAAACATTGTGTTGCGCTATAACAGCGCAATTCGTACTCGACGCGCCATCTGTGCGTCAGCGCCCGTACCTAGTACGACTCTGTACCCGATCCGTTACCGACCTCGCAACGGCGAGGATCAAATTTGAAATCCGCGGGCGTTTTCCAATAAGTGAAGGCGCTGATTTCCATTATCCGCCGTTTAACCCTTCACTTCCTGGAAAGTGCCCGAGAAGATTTCCGGCGGAAATCTTTTCGATAACTAGAAAAAATCTAGCGACCGTTCATCCGCGCGCTTCGCGAATGTGTCGCTCCGAAAATCTTAAAATATTCGCCCGCTCTTCAAAACTCCATCGCGTTTTGAAGCGATCGACAATGATCAAGTGAGCCGCCTCACTATCCGCAATCGAACTTTTTTGTAAATCGCGCCGCCAGTAAAACGTGAGTCGCGTACAAAAAAAGGACAATTTTCTCGTCGCCACGTGCGAATCTTTTCCGCCTTTACGTTCAAATCAGACACTTTTGTTACGCGCTAATTTTGTAATTGTAAGTGATTTTGTTAATCATTAAAACTGTTTGTGAGTGCTACGAACTCCTTTTTACTTCATTTATGCAATTTTCCTTATTTAATAAACGCTACGGCGATAATCCTGGACCCGCAACCGCGTGCAGTGATTCAATATTATGGCAAATCCTGCATCGAAAGACACATTGCATCGTTCAAATACGAACGAACGCGACGATATTCTATAATAACGGAGCATATATGGCCAGAAAAATGTATTTTACTATTCAGAAAAGGTGAATAGAAAACCCTACATACTAAATAAGAAACAAAATCTATTTCATTAAAAAGTGTTTTGCACTTGGCTACCAGTTGTGCTCTTCAGCAGAGATCTGGTAGCCGTACCCTGGACGCGTGTATTTAATTATATTGAATTTTATAAATGTTTAGACTATTTCGAGTTTTTGGTCTAGAATAGTCTAAATATTTAGCATTGTAGACTATTTTATTTTAATTGGTAAGTTGTTATAATAAAAATAAAAGTGGTTTTAATAAACCCACATAAATACATTTTTGTGAGGCAAATTTCCGTTGTGAAATTTGCATCTTCTCAGTGTGAACTTTCAAATCTCCGATTAGAGAAGAGCTTTTTTTATTTCATAAGGGGGACACTTTTTTAATTAATTTTCGAATGGTAGAAACATAATTTCCCGATAAAAATGTAGCAAAATAGAGAAAAAATTAACGAAAAATAATTAATTTCAATGAAACCGACAGTAATAGCCTTCTGGTTGATGTGGCGCGTAATCGCTCGCTAATTCACTCTTCAAGTGAAGCATCGTGGTTGGGGATCCGTACTTTGACAGCTGACTGCTGAAAAAAATGTGCGTGGCGCCTGCTACGGCATGTATAGAGAGCCGATTGCTGACCCACATACAGCTACTTTACCGACACAGGGTATCCCCTGATGATAAAGTATTTCGTTGTGTAAATGCGATAAAAAAGGGATCGCTTGGATAATTTCCCTGACTACAGAGAGATGACTGAAAAAAAAACGTCAACGTGTTGTTGTCGCAGGTCACGAATACTGTACGCCGTCTGGCTATTATTTTTTAACAGAGATAGAAATTTCTTTTGTCCGATTTACGATTCTTGGTGTACACGATTTTAATAAGCATTGCAAATATGTCACGAGAATTTCTTTTTCGCAGTATGAAAGTGATCATTATTGAATTTGCTTCATTCACATTTTAAGAATGTGTTACCAGTGCCTAAATTACAATGTCAATGTTTTGACATTATACGATACTTGGATGAGTGTCAACAATAACAAAACATTCACTTTCTAAATTGGAGAGTATCGGATATCGTCGAGATTGTATGCAGAGCGGTTTCTACGTCGTACAATGATTCAGGATGCTCAAATTCCTGGACGTCGATGTTGAACCGGTATTTAAGTAACCTGAACATAAATGGAATACACTATTGAAGTGTAGACTAGGGGTTTTGGTCTGAGGTCAAAGTATTAAAATTAAAAATGTCGGATTCAAAATCGCGAAACAAACATTTAAAAAAAATTGTATTTTGGTCTGAAAATATTTACTGGGGGGTTTTTGAGGTCGCTGAGTACGAATATATAATCAGTCATTAATTTTTCTGAACCCAAGATGGCGAATTCAAAATGGCGGAAAAGAAATTTTAGAAATAATGTATATTTATACCTACGAATGTTTACTTGAAGGTTTTTGTCGTCGCTGTATACGTTTTTCGTCGTCAGATGCCGAATCATATGCTGAAATTTAAAAATTCAAAATGGTGGACTCAAAATGGCGGAAGTAAAGGTTAAAAAATCATCCAATTCGTACAAAAGTGTGAAGGTAATAGTTTTCGGGGTCGCTGATCACGAATCTGATGATCAAATGTAAAAATTGTAAATGGCGGACTCAAAATAGTGGATGGTAATATTTGAAAATTAGTCAATTTGTATGAAAGTGTGTGTGCAATACTTTTCATGAATTGCAAATCTGATGATTAAATTTTGAAATTTTGAAATCAAATGGTGGATTAAGTATGGTGGATGATAACATTGGAAAGGCACTATGTCGGCATGAAAATATGAATAAGATAGTTTAAAACACACCCATTGTAACTTTGGATTTTTAACGCATAAATGTTTGTGAATTACGCAGGAGATATCGTAAACCCTATTGCAAACGTATTTCGGATTTCCGAGGCGGGCTTGCAGTACACAAGTACTGCACAAAGCACATTCAATAATGTTCCTGTATTTCAAGCGTACACTTTAAAAATTTTTTTCTCGACAAAGGGCACGTAAGGGCACACACACTAAACGAATTTATACAACCAATATGGTGAACTTCATCGAGATATTTTTTGTTTCTTTCGCATTTTTTGACATTTTTTTAAAATCTAGATTTAACTGAAAGAAGTATGCGTTACTTTCACGGTAAAATAAAGACCCAGTTTAAATTATAAGTTCAATTTAAATTTAAATTAATATCACATGGAATATGAAACCGTTAATTACACCAATAAAATAGTGACAAATACGTCTATAAAACATTATAATATTATTTAAAAATTTCAGTTGATAAGTAATTCATATTTTCGCCAAATTTTACAGGCGTTCAAATGGTAGAAGTTAACCGTCTGTAACAATAATTTCCTTCAATTATTATTTATATAACAGTAAAACATTAAACTACGGGTATCTAATTACATACTTTCAATGCTTAAAGTTGGAAATAACGATCTTCATTTTCTATTCCTACGACCAGGAATTCGGACGTTCTGAATCACTATGCGGCGCTAAGGTGGCGGATGACATTTCCGTTGACCAGCTCCATATCGTTGTGATTGGAGCCTGACCTTCCTCTGTGCAAATGAACGACTGCACACTTGTCAAGTTACGAAACAAGGCGGACGCCTTAGCCATCGTAACCATCTCGCCCCTATTTTTTTTTTTTTTATTTTTTTTATTTTTTTTTAATTTTTTTTTTGACGGAGGGGGGAAATGCGTTGGGAACCATAGGGGGTTGAAGATGTTGGTTAACCCCCCGTGTGTCGGACTCCCTTGCCCATGGTGTTCGGGGCAAGGTTTACCGACTAAAACTCTAACCTCCCTTGGCCCTCCATAATCCACTTGTGCAGTCTGCAGCAGAAAAGTGGCTCCGATATCCATCTCCTCCGCTGCAGACTGCACCGGGCCATTTCTTTTGGAACTGTAACCACTCCCTCTACCATAGGGTAAGTGGTTACAGGATCTCGAGTGACCTCAGTAGACGGAGAGATCCCAGCAGCACTGCTTTCTGCATTCGGCCTGCGATGGAATTTGCATGTTCTCGACAAGCCGGAATGCTTTTGATGTTTTGGAGGAAAGTTGGTCTCATTCCTCCCAGCACTCCAATTATCAGCACGACGAGCTTGATTTTGAATCCTCGATACAGCTTGCGAATCTCGAACAGGAGTTCCTGATATTTCATCCGTTTTTCGTCCTCTTTGCTGACTATATTTGTTTCTGCTGGTGCAGAAAACTCGACGACGAAGATGGATTTGTCATCGAAGTGAACAAGGAAGATGTCAGGCTTATGGGCCGATATTTGCCTGCTCGTCGGGAATGAGTCATTCCAGTATATTCGGCACGACTCATTCCTGACTACGGATTCAATATCAGTGGGGACGTACGGCAAAACTGGGGTTGCATCAATACCATAAGTGCTGCGAAAATGGTAATACGGCACTCGAAGAGCCGCATTGTGACGTTCGATGTATGCTGAAACTGCATATATTGGGCATGCTGCCAAAAGATGCATTAGTGTCTCAGCATGACATCTACACAATCTACAAAGCGTACTCTGTACCGCCTGGTGTAAGATATTCTGGCGATACGCTAAGGTATTGATGACCCCATCCTGGCATGCGAAGATAAAACCTTCGGTCTCGGATTTCAAGCCGGCTGATCTTAAGAAGGAGAAGGTCATCTCTGCCGACAAGCCAAGTTGTTGGACATTTCGAAAGAATTATATATATATATATATATATATATATATATATTCCATGTCATCAACCGTAACACCTCTCAGTCCAAAATTGGTATGGACGGATTTTAACGTTTCAGGGCGGAAAATATTCCTTTCGAAAAGAGCTTTCGAAAGTCGTATGCCGATTTGGCGTATTTCAATATGCCGACATAGTTATGGCGGCTGAAAGGTACAAATACAAAATTTGTTGTCCATCAAGGGCAGAAAAACGGTGAAAAGTAACGAAATTTATGTGAAACTTGCCATTCGGGAGTTTTTATGTTTGCTGGTTATGATTCAGAACTCAGATTGTGGTAATTCAATATGGCGGAACCAATATTACCGCCCAAAATGTAAATAATCACCCATTTACAATGAAAGTGGGCACATGGGGGCTTATGGGGTCACTGATTACGAATCTGAACTCAGATTTTGAACATTCAAAATGGCGGATCCATTATGGCAAACAAAAATGCAAAAACTTCCTGGATCGAGATGAAAATGGGTCCTCGGAGGTTTTTAGGGTCGCTGATTACAAATCTGAACTGAGATACTGAAATTTCAGTTATTCTCAGTTTTAATTTTCAAAATCCGTATTCAGATTCGTTATCAGCGAATCCTTAACCCTTAATATGTACATGTTCATACAAACAATGCAGGTTAATGAAGGGGGTTAAAATTTAAGAATCACATTGAACATGTCCATATTTCTACAGCAGAATATTGTTCACATAAAAAGAAATGAATCGTACTTTGAAAAGGTACAGTATACGACCCTTTTGGAAAGCCTGCAGTCTTACTTCACGGGGTAACTCTATCGTATATGTACTAAGTTCGTGCACAGACTATGCGGTCGAGTATTTTTTTATCGTTTTTTTTTTTTTTACATTTTTGGAAACCGGTATACGCTCTCCCCACTACTAAATCGCCAACATAATATGACCATTTTTCATTTTAGCATATAATCTTCACAACCCACTAGGTCCCGGTGACACTCGAGTGACTTCACATTTAGCATCGCGGCCTATTACAGTACAGTTTCATGTAAAATAAATGTACACTTGACGCTCACATGTTTAGGACTAATATTGCCAACGCTCACAGATTTCCAGAGGATCACTACAATCACCGAGGCAGGCGGACGCACTTTCCAGAGGAACCAGTCGATTAATTTATATAATTTTAAATAAAGTTGATTAAATTGCTGAAAAAGTTGTCGAGCTTGATTTTTGGTTGTCGCGTCATTTTTTTCAGAAAGTTCTTAGTAATCAATAAATCTACGCAAGTTACGTTTTCGGAGATTTGCACAGCGAATTAATGAGTTATATTAGTAAAAATGATATATTAGTAAAAATAAGAATTCCTAAATATTGGTTAAAAATATTCACAAATATTATGGAAGACGATCAAAATAAATAAATTAAAATGACGTATGCATCATGGAAGGTAACACAAAAAATCTCAACACTTTCAATTTGGAATTATTCTAGTTCATGTTTTATGAAATATGGTGTACACGGGGTTTTTAAGATGGCCGATTACAAATCCAGTATCAAAATTTCGAAATTGAAAATGGCAGATTCGGTATGGCCGATCAATGTGTCGAAAAAATATTAATTTTGTCCGACACTTGGAGGGACTTCGTCGGTCTTGCCACTGACGGGGAAATCGGTACTTCTCCTAAGGGGGAGTGCTCTGGCCGGACGTATCCCAGTCCCTCGCCATGGGGCCCGAACCCTAAAGCCATATAGGTGGATGAGACCGGTTACCAAATACGAGGAGGTTGTCCGACACTTGGTGTCTAATGGTTTTTGGGGCTGCTGATTATGAATCCACTAATGTGATTTCAAAATTTAAAATGGCCGATCAAAATATAGGAAAATATCAATTTTACACGATATTTAGCAACTGGGGTTTTGAACTCACTGATTACGAATCCGCGAATAAGATTACAAAATTAAAAACTGTGGATCAAATATGGCTGATTAAAATATTGAAAAACATTAATTTTCCCTGATATTAGGCATCTGGGAGATTTTGAGATCGCTAATTACAAATCCGTTAATAAAATTTAAAAAGTCAAAATGGCTGATCAAATATAGCATATCAAAATATTGGAAAATATCAATTGTGGATGATAACTGGCATCTGGTTGTTTTTGAGTTGGCTAAATTTTTTAAATGAAAATGGCGGATCCAATATGGCCGATTGAAATCTTGAACAATTCTTTTTTTACCTAATACTCAGCAAATAAGATTTTCTGAGGTCGATGATGAGGAATCGGCTATCAAAAACTGTAATATTGAAAATGCCAGGGACAATATGGTATACGTAAATTCAAAGGAATTATTTTTCAGATTCTTGGGTTTTGTGTGTTCTGAGTTATTTGATCACAAATCTTTAAAATAATCGAAATTTATATGGAAATGGCTCCAGTTTTTTTTTGTACATATCATACAGTCTCTGTCCAGCTTTGGTCGAGCGCGGTCGTGTTTACATTCGCTCGCGTAATTGCGGCCATCAGTATAATTATTGGTTTATACCTTCTGAGACTATTATATTGTAGAGAAATTTCTAATTTTAATTTCGCAAGTTTATCTTCAATAAATTTTATTCTTCCGCCCAATAAGTCCGCCTGCTGTAATTGAATCGCGAACAGCATAGAAGTTTTGCAATGGCTTCGACACCGTTGGAAAACTCAATTTTGACGGCAAATATTGAACTGCAGAGTTGCATGTATTCTTGTGGCAATGTCCCTCCTGCTTTGGAGAAATGTGTATCCTGTTCACAAACAGCACATTTGAAATGCATTAAATCGGCTAACCGATTGGCAACCGGTGAATTTCGCTGCTGCTTTAACAGCGTAGAAAATGCCGAAATTGTGATTTCGGACAACATCTCTGACGACTTAACAATCACCGAGCTGCCAGGAACTGTGAAACTAAGACGCTTAGGTAGACCACCAAAAACGTCTGCCTCATCGAAACGTCAACGGTTAGATTGTGAGAATGTAAGTACAGGTGACTCTCCGCTACAGGAAATATTAGATAAGCTACACAGTTTCGAATCGAGATTTTCATCTATCGATAAAAAAATTGATGTAGCGGCTGAAACCGTTGTTAATAAGTTTGACAGTTTCGCATCAGACATCCATGTGATCGATAACGAGCAAAATTGACGGTTGGAGAACCTTGAACGGATATCGGAAGAAAAATCGGTTGTTATTCAAGATTTACAAGTACAGGTGGCAACTCTATTAAATCAAAACGAACAGCTATCATTCAAAACAAGAAAAATGACACGCGCCTGACAGCTGTCGAATCATTGGAGAACCAATGCGATTTGGTGATTAGCGGTGTTGTCGAAACTGAAAATGAAAATCTTATTGATAGCGTGTGCGCAATTGCCGCTTCGCTAAACATATCGCTCCTTCCTTCAGAAGTGGAACGAGCGGGGCGAATGCCCCTCCCTCGAGCTTTATCTAGTGGATCAGCGCCTAATGCTTCTTCGGCGAGGAGCACAAATGGTTCGAATGTGCGTAATACGATTCCTCGTCCACGCAATATTTTCGTCCGATTCATGTCTCGTGGCAAGAGAAATGCCCTTTCGCAAGCACGAAAATCCGCGAAAAGTTTGAATGCCTCTGCGATATTTCCAGGCGGTTTATCGCAAGAGATCTTCATCAATGAATATTTACCATATGAACGCTATAAGTTATTTAGAAGATTGCAAGAATATGGAAAAGTCAATCGCCGTGGAGCATTGTTTTTCGTTCAATCGCCGGATGGCAATAAAATCAATGTCAATTCTTTGGAAGATTTTGATAGACTGCCGAAAAACAATTGACTACGTCCTGATGTTAATGTCACGTGTCGTCCATCATGTACTCAGTATCACCGTAACCGTCGTGTACGACGTCTTGACAATTCGCAACTTCGGAAGGAACATAATGTTTTTATATATTACCAGAACGTAAGAAGTATTCGCACCAAATTGTCTGATGTCAGCAACAATGTTCCATGTCTCCAGCCATATCCAGACATTATAATCTTGACGGAAACCTGGCTCCACAAAGATATTACTGACTCTGAACTAGGATTGTTAAATTACAACATCTTTCGGACGGATAGAGGATTAACTTTCCATCAGCGTGGAAGTGGTGTACTTATCGCGATTAAACGTGATTATAAATGTAATTTTATTTCATCTTTTTCATTTCTTAATTCCGAACATTTGTACGTCTCTATTCCTTCCAACTACGGTAGATTATTAACTTCAGCATCTTATTTTTCACCTCAGCCCAGTGTTGACGATTATAACTTATTTTCTAATTCAATTGATGAAATTTCGTCGAAATTTAACAAGAGCCATTGGATTATTGCTGGTGATTTTAATCTACCGAATGTTGTTTGGGATAATCATTATCGTTCAGGGTTTAAAACTACTGGTTACGTCTCACCCGGTATTAAAGCAGCGGTGAACGTTTGCAATGATTTGTTCCCATTTCTTGATGTAACTCAGTATTTCTCAGTTTTTCCCAGCAAAGGTTACACACTTGATTTATTATTATCTTCTATTCCTAGCATAAATTTTTACAGCAGTCTGGATTATATAGTTCCATCAGATTCTCATCACACTCACGCGTATTTTTGTTTTCCGTATGACGTAAAGCTTTCTGCTATCTTTAATTTCACTTCTTATAATTTTAGTACAGCTAACTGGGATAAACTGCGAATTAGCTCAAATTGACTGGAAACGTATTATAAAGCCTGACCTCGATGAGTCCCTTTTTATTTTTTATAATATTTTAAATGAGATCATCCCGAAACACGTCAAAAAAATGCGATTCTCAACATGTCATTTTCCTCCATGGTTCAACGCAGAATTGAAAGACATGATTTTTAAGAAAAAATTGGCACACAGAAAATGGAAGAGATCCAGATAATCGAATGATTATTCTGAGTTTAAACGCTTGAGAGGACTGTGTATTAGGCTCTCTAGTACACGTTATAAAGAATACATTAAAGAAGTTGAAGAAAAGTCGAGAACTAATGTCCGTTCGTTTTGGTCATTTGTAAATAGTTATCGGAATAACAATGCTATACCGTCACGTATGAATTATCGTGATAAACTTGCTTATGATCATCATAGTATAGCCAATCTATTCGGGCAACACTTCGCTTCGGTTTACTCAGTAGGATCGATCTCATCCCCTGTTCTTGAGTATACCGTTTCCACCAAATCGATCGATAATTTTATAATCTCTTCAAATGAACTAAAAAGTGCTATAATGAATCTTAAATATACTTGTACCTCTGGTCCAGACGGACTTCCACCTATTCTTATTAAAAATTGTTCAACCACTCTTATACAGCCTCTTATCTATCTTTTTAATACATCATTAGAGCGTGGTTATTTTCCTATTAAATGGAAAGAGATTTTTATTACACCAGTTTTTAAAGAGGGCGACAAGAGTAACGTTGCAAATAATCCACCGATTGCTGTAATAAATTCTATTCCCAAATTGTTCGACTCTATAGTGGCTGGGAAGATGGGTGATCTCATGGATAATATTATTAGTAGTAACCAGCATGGCTTCCGTAACAACAAATCCACTGTCACGAATTTACTGCTTTTCTCTGATTTTCTATCTAAATCTATTGCCCAAAATATCCAGGTTGACACAGTTTACTTAGACTTCAGCAAAGCGTTTGATAGTTTGAATCACGCGGTGCTCTTGAGTAAGCTGAATCACTTGGGTTTTTCTGGAACATTCATTAGATGGATAAAGTCTTACTTGGCCGATAGGGTTCAACGTGTAAGAATAAAAAATGCAACATCTGAGTCTTGTATTGACCCATCAGGTGTACCTCAAGGCTCTTACCTCGGCCCAATGCTTTTTATTCTGTTTATCAATGATATCGGTGATCTCATCCGTTTTTCAAAGTTTTTAATATATGCGGACGATATTAAACTATATGCGCAGATTTTATCACCTATTGATGCGTCGAATCTTTAGAGAGATCTTGACGCGATAGGCTCTTGGGCAGAGTGTAATGGTCTTATGCTTAACATAAATAAATGTAAAATTATGTCTTTTTCACGTCGTCCCGAGAAGTTTGAATTTGCTTATCAACTGTTTACTGAACCGCTTTCGAGAGTAAATCAACACACTGATCTTGGCGTCATAATGCGGGATAACTTTTCTTTTCAAGACCATTTAATCTATGTTCAATCGAAAGCCTCTAAGATGTTAGGTTTTATTAAGCGTACCACAAAGGACTTTCAAAATTCGATGACTGTAGCGTAGCTTATCCGAACTTTAGTTTTACCATATTTCATATACGCGTCATCTATATGGTGTCCATATACGGATTCAGACTTCGAATTGTTGGAGGGAGTCCAGAGGAAGGCTCTAAGATATCTCTCGTTTAAGACTGATCATCCCATGTCTCGCTTCGACCATAGTTTCCACAGTATCTCCTTTAGATTCAAATTTCCCACCATTAAATCTCTGCACATTTATCACGACTTATTAACCGTTTACCGTACTCTAAACATATCTACAGATCCAAATTTATTAAACCTATTTCCGAATAGAAGTATACCTTACCATCTACGTAATCACAGGACTCTCATCGAATCAACCGCGAGAAATAATTACATATTTTACTCCCCCGTACCTTGTCTGAAAAGGGCGTGTTATAATTTGGAGTTATCTCTTTACAACCTAAACACCTTTACGAGTTTTAAACGAGGGATTTCTGGGACTGTTCATCGTTTTTATAATTAATTTCTACTTAGAATTTTTATGTATGACTTGTTAATTAGCACTCAGAGTATGCTAGTCATGTCTACTCAAACATGTACATCTGCGTTTGAGATTCTTTGACATGTGCTACTTTTCGTATGCGTTTAATTTTGTGAAGCTTCACTGCAATGTATAATTTGTTTGTTAAGGCCTCTTTCTGGGTCTATTTTTTCGAAATTTTCGATTTTCCAAAAACATCATTTTCTGATACCTTAAGTATGTAGAATTTGTGTACAAATAGTTAGAAATCGACTATCGACCGAGAAGAAGTCCTACAGGCGCTTCTAAGCAGTACTGATTTGAGCGCACGGATGGCATTTCCAGATATATCCACTGTAACGGTTCGCTTCGCTTTGCCGCCGGTTTCTCAGGTCAGGCTTGATTTTCCCGCATTGTCGGCATCGTGTGAGACTATCCGAACGTTAATTTTCGTGAAAAATATTATTGTCGTGTGTATATTGCTCCATAAACGCTAATACATATACATAACGATGGATAGAAAAAGAACCGCGAATAGTCAGCCGGGACGTCAAAAAAAAGACAATTTAAAGGTAATAGACACACAAGTGAAAGAAATAAAAGTGAGACAAGTGCATCGGCTCGTAAAATAACAAAAAACAATCCGGATTTTGAAGTGAACGTTGATCCTAGTTTGCATTATCACATAGTGAATTTTGCATTGTTTGTTACATTACAAGGCATTGTTATGTGTAAGACATGTAAAAGCAATATACGGTTTTCAAAACGTGCGGAAAAAGGCCTAGGATTCCAATTAGCCGTGCAGTGTAAGTGTGAAACAGAAATTCGAATTCCAAACTCTCCACAAATTGCCTCATCGTTCGAAATAAATCGTCGATTCGTGTTTGCAATGCGTATGGTCGGCGTTGGATTTCAAGGAATATGCAATTTTTGTGGACTGATGGATTTGAGCCAAAGATTTAGTCGTAGTACTTATTACGATTTAGTTGAACACATTTGGATAGCAGCGAAGGCTGTTGTAAACATCGTTTTTCGAAAAGCAGCCGAGGAAGAGCAACAGAGAAATGAAAATGCTAGCAACGTAAAAAATCGTCTCACAGTTTCTGGCGATGGCTCGTGGGCTCGAAGGGGTTTTTCTTCTCTCATTGGTTTGGCCACTTTAATTGGAAAATATTCCGGAAAAGTTCTCGACCTTGTCGTGAAATCGAGTGTGTGCAAAAAGTGTTCGACGTGGAAAGGCAATAACGATGATATCGAATTCAATGTATGGTACGAAGAGCACCAATCAACCTGTGATATTAATCATGAAGGCAGTGCTGGATTAATGGAAGTTAACTCTGTCATTGAAATGTTCGAAAGATCGGTGAGTCTGCATAACGTTTACTATGAAAAGTATGTAGGCGATGGCGACACCAAAACTTTTAAACAGCTAAAAGATATTGCTCCCTACGGTGAAGATGTTATTGTAAAAAAAAAAGAATGCGTTTTGCACGTAAAAAACGGATGTATAAATGAGCTAAAGACATAAAAACTGAACTGACACGAATGAAGAAGACCAAGAAAATGTTGGAAGAACGAAGCAACGCAGAAAACAGTTCAGCATCGAAAGCAGCGTCAACGAAACGAAAAAGTGCGACGAGAAAATCAATTGAAAAGCCAATAGTGAAAAACGCTGCATTTACCAATAATATCATGAAAAAATTATCCACTTATTACGAATTAGCCGTGCGAAGAAATTCGGATTCCGTAGAAGAAATGAGAAAAGCCATATGGGCAACGTTTTTCCACAAATTTTTGACTGACGAGAAACCTAATCACGATAATTGTCCAGAAGGAGCCGATTCCTGGTGCGCATATCGTGTCGCTGAAGCCACTGGAAACTTGGATACATTTAAGCACCCCCCCCCCCCTCGTTGGACGACCAGATTTAACCTCTACTGAAAAAAGTTTATGAAGATCTTACAACGGAGGATTTATTAGAACGATGTACTGGAGCTGATACGCAAAATTCAAACGAGGCTTTCAACTCGTGCGTTTGGCACTTAGTGCCTAAAAACATGTTCGCCGGTAAAAAAATCGTCGAGATTGCGAGCTATTGTGCTGCATGCACATTTAACGAAGGTTTTCAGCCGTTGTTGAAAGTTATGGAGACAATGGGAGTTACCATCGGAAGAAATGCAGCCGAACTCGCAAAACTACGTGACCGCACTCGCATCTAAACCGCGAACCGGTAAAGCTTAAATGCATCAAAAGAGCGAAGAACTGAGCTCAGAAACGCACAATCTACCCAAAACGATTACTTCGATGAGCAGGAAAGCATTATGTATGGAGCAGGCATCGCCGATCGAGCGTAAGAAGCTTTTTTTTATAATTTTACTATCAATTTTCAACCCAAAACTTTAAACGCGTTTTTCTTGAAACTACGTTTTTCGACCTTTGGCCCACGATTTTGGGAAAACTATTTAACCGATCGGGCTGAAATTTTCAGAGATTGTTCAGAACATGTGTAGTTTTGGTCCGGACTAGAATCATAATTTTCAGTTCACTTTTAACCCTTTTTTTGACGAATTTAGGGTGAAAAAATTCTAAAGTCCGCCATTTTTTTTTTCTGGACCAAATTCATTTCTCCTAGTCCCTGCAATAGCCAATGACCTATATTTTAAGAATCTTTTTGGTTTTTTTGTTTCAGACGAATGGAACTGGAGATTTCAGGGGCCAAACCTTTTTTTCCGCCTTCACTTCAGCCGCCATTTTGAAGCCGCCTATGCGTGAAATCGTTCGAAAAAATTTGTATATAATCTTCGATTACTGACATATAATATGTAAAAAGTTTCATGAAATTAAATGCATTTTACTACTAAAAAAAAATTCTTGAAAATATGCCGAAAAGACCCAGAAAGAGGCTTTAAGGATCAATAGATCCGTTTAGTAATAATAAATAAATAAATAAATAAATATAGTGTCATTTCATTTCTCTTGAGTGCTTTATGGTATACGGACGATAAAGTAAGGTTATATGCCTATGCGCATGCGCATAGACATATACTGTGTACATTATCGTCGTCGGACTATAAAGTAGCCGCCCATCCATAATGACTAATTTCAGGTCCTTAAAACATGTATATGATGCCGAGGAAACTGTAATCCTGTTATATAAAAGATTTACTTATCACGACACCATATGAAGTTTAAAATTAATTAATGAGCAAAACTTAACTAAACTAGATGGAAAAAGTTCTCAATTTTTGTTTCTAAACTGTTGACCTCATATCGATTTAATTGATCACTTCTTAAAAATCAAAGACTTTAAGGTTTGGATTAAACAAAAAATTCATTATATAAACCAGCAGCTTATTGCGTAACGGCAGATACGATAAACAATAGGCTATAACTTTGCAAAAAAAAAGTATTCATGTCTTAAAAATTACTAGTTATTCTACAGGCCGTAAGGAACAATATAAAACCATTTCCAGAAAATGAACACCCGCAGTTATTTATGAAAAATGATTAATCATCAGTCTGAAATTTTTATGTACAGAGTGTCCCATTTAAAAAAAAAAACCCTATTATTTCGAAAATTACGCGTTTTAAATAAAAATGTTTCAGACAAAAGTTTCAGGATTTTCCCCGGGCAATTCCGTTCAAATATGACCTTGAATATGTCCATGATCATCACCTTCAAGGTCATTTGAAGGTCAAAGTTGTTTTTTCAATGGGACCCTTACTTTTTTATTGCCGATTTAGAAAGAGCAGGAAATTTCTCGTTCAAATATGACCTTGACCATGACCCACAAGGTCAAAGTTGTTTTTTCAATGCGAAATTCTATTTTTTTTTGCTGATTTAAAAATTTTAAAATAGGAAAATGCTTAGATGTGCGGCATCAGACCCCCTACCCAGGGTCTTCAGCCACTCGGCTCAACAAGCCCCGCTTGCGCGGGGTAACTCACAAATCGGGCGCAGCCGAAGCCACTTGTCTCGGGTCCCTCGGGGCCGACCACGTGCCCGTAGGCTGCCGTTCGGTATAGTGGGTAGCCCACACCTTCCGACCGACTCCCTGAGGTTGTCTCGGCAACTCGGTAGGCGACACTCTCTTTTAGAGGTGGTGGAACCCGGGGGGGGGGGGGCAGGTTCTCTCCATCCTTCTTCCCTGAGGTACGATGCGGCCTCGGTTCTCCGACCCGGGATCCTCAGCCGCTCATCTCACTGGACCCCGCACTTTCCAGCAGACTCCCTGAGGTTGTCTTGAGCTGTCCCAGGAACGACAAACTTTCCGAGAGAGGAGCAGGCTCCATTCTTCTGGCCCACCGCAGAAGGAGCCCGCGTGCCCTCCCATCTGGGGGAGCGAGTTTCAAAGTAATTTCTTAAAACCACCGACTTTCAATCGGCAGTTTGTTATTTCAGTTTTCCTTGCATTAATTTAATTCTGATAATGAACGCCGCCAGCATCATCATTACCTGATACTCACCGCGAGGAGGTTGACTGGTCGAAATTTGAGTATCATTTTTATTCTTTATTTTTATATTTTTTTAAGTGTACTCTCTATTTTTTTTTTTAATTTTTAAAATAGTTTGTTGAAGATTTAATTTTATGCTAGGTACTATTTTTTAATTGAGGTGCTTAAAAATTACCCCATTCACCTCTTGGCATAGCCCAATTCGCGTTTGAAACTGGTGAACAGTATTTAATAGTGTTTGATGCGGAATATTTTGGCAGGCGGTCGTAATTTTCTCTATCATATCGGCTCTTGTCGCTGGTCGATCGCGGTAAACCGTATCCTTGAGGAAACCCCACAAATAAAAATCCAGAGATATCAGATCCGGATACATCGCTGGCCATTCAACAGGTCCTCTCCGACCTATCCACCTATTAGGAAATCTTTCATTAAGAAAGTCCCTAACAATAAGAGCATAATGTGGTGCTGCGACGTACTGCTGTAACCACATTCTGCTCTGGTACCAAGATCAACGTTTTCGAGCAAAAGTGGGAGTTCATCTCGCAGCAATTGTAAATATGCATGCCTGTTTACGGTGCCTTCAAAAAAAGAAGGTCCAACTAAAATACCGTTAACGATTCCACACCAAACAGTTAAACTCCAGCGGCGCTGATGGTCAACTTCCCTCATCCAATGAGGATTAACTGAGGGCCAGTAATGCGAATTATGATGATTCAATGTGCCAGTACTTTCAAAGGCAGCTTTGTCACTGAAGAGAACATAAGGAAGAAATTTTCATCATTAATAATTTGTTGGGCTGACCATTGGCAAAAATAATCATCTGGAGACAAGGCTTGATTAAGAGTTATGTGATAAGGATGATAGCGAGGATAATTCTCGTAATCATGTTCGTTTAGTGCCATCCTTCTTCGAATAAAATGTCTGTACAGTTTTATAATCGCGCTAATAATTTCGAAGTATGTATGTGTTTTTCGAATTAAATTGTCGGGAAGATTCGGGAAGGTTCGCGTGTGCTATGTGGTTCCTTTCATGCGTCGAGGAGTCAGTCTGTCGAAAACTTATAAACTATCGGCACGAAATAATAGGTCACCGTAGCGTAAAATTTTAATGTAAATTTGCACTGGCCAAATACAAGACTGAAAAAATTAGCGAGTGGTTCATCTTTTTTCAACCTCGCCGAGACGCCTGCTCCTAAGACATTCTGGGAGAATTGTCTCGCAAACTTAACATAGTTTTATGGTCCTTCGTCATCCGGATTTCACAAAGTGCCTTTGCAACGGAAAATTCACGCGACGCCATTTTCTACACGTGGCAAGTTTTCGGTGTGAATTTCAAAATTCAAGTTCATTAAGTGCGCATTTTACGGTGATCGTGACCAATTAAGTTCATTTCGTGTGCGATTTTTATATCAATTTGATATTCACGATTTTTAAACCGAACATTATTTCGACAGACACATTTTCTGATTATTTTTACGCGTCACGCTAGTGGCAAGTGTACACGGAAACATTGGACAAGAGCATTCACGCCAATTGAATGGCATAGTAATGCAATATTTATTAATTTTAAAACAAGACAATTTCAACATTATAAATTTGTGCTAGTTCAAATTATCAGATTCAAGAATCAAGACGCATTATTTTTTGCAATTAAAGCAACTCAAAACAATTTTAAACACATTGTCAATAGCACAAATAAAATCATTCAATTGAGTAAAAAATATGCTCTCATTTCAACAAGAGAGACAAGGAATTTAAAATTTCCGCAATAATTGGTATATCAACAGTCATCAATTCAAAAACATCGCAAATTAAAGTGAATTCCAAGAAGTTCATCATCGAAATTAAACAAATTCGGAAAATCTATTGGGGAACGTTTCGACAAAACAAGACGGACAAAAGGTGTTATTTTCAAGTTCATCAACAAGGTTTCAAATCAACACAACGGCTTCGGAAGACGGCGCAATCAAGTGGCACACACATACACATCGGCGTAAACGGTCAGCGATATTAAATCAAAATAAAATCTATTATAATTTGTATTTATTTCCGTTTGGTATTTTCAAATACTTCGATTGTAATTTCACGCGGCTTCGTATTTATTCATAGAATTATTTTCTTCGAATTATTTATGATTAAATTTAGTTCAAATTAAAATTATTATATTTTTTTATCAATTTGACAAATAATTTAAAATTTTATTGATTTAATTATAATTGTCTAAAGTCGATTCATTTCGTAATTATTTCTATTTTACCGTTTGTATAAGGAACGGATCTGTCTTGCATTGCATCGTTTCACTCAGATTCGAATTAATCTAAATAGAAACATTCAAATTCGTTGAATATTTTGCAATCAATATTTTAATTATGGATACTGCCAATGAAATAGAAATTTCAAAAACTCGTCGCAGAACAATTAAAGCAGCATGCACGCGTACAAAAAACTGGGTAGAAACCATGAATGTACAGGCACCCGATCAGTTAGCGCAGTTATTAGAGCGTAAAACAAAATTAGAAAAGTATTGGGAGGAATACGACGCGATTCAAAGCAAACTCGAGGCTTTAGTACCTGACGAGGAATCTGACAGAGACTCATTCGAAACTCATTATTTTGCGTTATCTGGTAAAATACGCAATATTTTAAATTCTTCCGATATAAGAAATTTAAATTCGCCCGCGCTCTCAAACACAAATACCGACAATCGAAACGACTCAAGTAATGAAGAAAATCGCGATCAGGCACTGCATATGCGACTCCCTAAGTTAAATCTTCCGACTTTCTCTGGAAAGTACGAAGATTGGCTCCCTTTTCACAACATCTTTGTCTCGGTAATCCATGGAAATAGTTCATTGAGTAACGTTCAAAAATTCCAGTACCTCCACGCATCGTTAAAGGGCGATGCTGCATCCGTGCTTCATTCGTTAGAACTATCTGATAATAATTATAGTGAAGCATGGAAACTTCTTCAAAAACGATATGACAATAATAGGATAATTGTCCAAACTCACATTCGCGAAATTTTAAGCTTGCCGAGTATGACGAAAGAAAACTGTTCAGATTTACGAGAGATAGCAGATCAAACAAACAAACATGTCAGAGCGCTGGCGTCGCTGAAACGTTCAGTCGACCAATGGGATGACGTATTAGTTTATGTTTTCTCATCAAAATTAGATTCCGTTACTTCCCGAGAGTGGCAGTCATCTCTAAAGGGAAATGAACTACCCACTTTATCACAACTATTGGAGTTTATAACCCACAAATATCAAACATTAGAGATATCTAACAAACCCATAACAAACGTCCCTCGATCAAATGCTCATAATCAAGCTCGTACAAGGCACACGCTATCACACGTCGCGACCTTTCATATTAGATGCGGCTTTTGTAAGGGAGACCATCCTACATATTTTTGCAAGGAATTGCTTAAACTCCCAATTCCATCACGTATTAAGGAGGTAAAGGAACGTAAATTGTGTGTGAATTGTCTACGAGCCGGTAATCACGCTGCGTCTGCTTGTCAATCGGGAGTTTGTAAATATTGCGGATCAAAACACAATTCGATATTACACCTTTCGTCTTCTCGTGAAACAAGGAATTTTCGTAAGGACCTCAATAACGAGGTACAATCTGGAGACTCAGCTCAAGCATCCGCGATTGTAAATCACGCTTCAATTCACGGCAGTTACGTAATGCTTTCGACTGCAATCGTTCAGGTCTTAGATGGTGGAGGCATTCGGAAAACTTGTCGCGCTTTACTTGATTGCGGCTCGCAAGCCAATCTCATAACACGCTCGGTTGTAGATGCACTGGCTCTCCAAACGAAATCTATTGATGTTCTAGTCTCAGGAATAGGGAAGACTGGTACATTCGCAAACGAGAGTGTAAAAATTAGGCTACAGTCATGCATAAATTCTTTCTCGGCTGAAATCGACTGCATCGTAACAGATTTAATTTCGGAAAGGTTTCCATCAATTCCCATTAATCCCATCGATGTAAGAATCCCACACAATCTAAAGCTTGCTGATCCTAAATATTATCGACCTGCTGAAATTGACGTTTTGATTGGGGCTGATTTATTTTGGAGGCTCATTTGCGTGGGACAGATAAAGTCGTCGATGCATCATCCGGTATTATAGAAAACCCATTTAGGTTGGGTGTTAGCTGGCAGATTCGCAAATTGTTCGGAACCTGTCAAGAAAGTTAAAAGTTTTCATTTGGCTGTCACTAACGCCGAGCTTGACAACCAACTGACTAGGTTCTGGGAATTTGATAGCATATCTGTTGTCAGAAATCCTTATTCATCTGATGAGCAATTCTGTGAAAAACATTTCATGGAAAATACAACGCGTGATGCATCGGGGCGATTTATCGTTAAATTACCCTGTAAAATTGAGCAACTAACTTTAATCGGTGATTCCAGGATAACAGCATTGAAACGGTTCTATAGTTTGGAACGTAGATTTCAACGCGATCCTCAATTTAAACTACAATATACGCAGTTTATGAAACAATATCTCAATTTAAATCACATGCGCCCTATTGATGAAAATGCTTCGACTTCGCTCTCGACGTTTTATTTGCCCCATCATGGCATAATCCAAAAATCTGGTCACACAAAGAAACTTAGGGTAGTCTTTGACGCTTCGGCAAAAAGTTCAAGTGGAGTTTCTTTAAACGACGCGCTGTTCACAGGACCGACAATTCAGGATGATCTAACATCGATTTTGTTGCGATTTCGTACATTTATTTATGTGTTCACAGCCGACATTAAAAAAATGTACCGCCAAATATCCGTTCACGAGACACAGACAGGGTTGCAACGAATATTTTGGCGAGAAAATCCAAGTGATGAAGTGGAGACATACGAACTTATAACAGTGACTTACGGTATGTCCCCAGCTTCATACCTGTCAATAAAGACAATTCAATATTTAGCCGAATTAGAAGCGTCAAATTTTCTCTTAGGATCTCGACATATAATCCGAGATTGTTACGTCGACGATATTTTAACTGGTGCAGATTCGATAAATGAAGTGGAAGCAATACGGCAAGAAGTAATCAACTTATTGGCCAAGGGATGCTTTGAGCTAGATAAATGGACATTTAATTATGACGATTCAATGAAGAACGAAGAACGTATTTTGGAATTTGATAAAGAGGGCGATTCACGTATTTTAGGCCTTCGATGGCAATCTCTGAATGACTCGTTTCATTTTAAATTCGATCACGCGGAGTCAGACATAAAAATCAACAAACGAACAATTTTATCAACGATCGCTAAAATATTTGATCCCTTGGGTTTAATCAGTCCGATTACGGTGATTGCCAAGTTGATCATACAAGAGCTATGGACATTGGGAATTGATTGGGATGCATCGGTACCGACTCATATTTTCACAACTTGGTCTCGTTTCAGGGATCAACTTGCATCCTTAAATAATATTCGAATTCCCCGATGTGTAAAGGGCATTTCAGAATCATCAAAATTGCAGTTGCATGGTTTCTGCGACGCCAGTCAAAAGGCGTATGGTGCGTGCGTATACGTTCGATCACAGATTTCTGAAAACGACGTAAAGGTTGAGCTGTTATGCTCAAAGTCACGCGTCGCTCCCTTGAAAAGCGTCTCAATTCCTCGGCTTGAATTGTCTGCATGCGTTTTACTGGCGCAGTTGATTGACAAGGTCGAAAGGTCATTGGGATTTGTTTGTTCTCAAAAATTTCTCTGGACTGATTCGACGATTGCCCTTAACTGGATAGCAGCGCGATCTAAACGGTTTTCGGTATTCGTTTCGAATCGTATTGGGGAAATCCAAAGACTAACCAATATTTCAGATTGGAATCATGTTATTTCGCAGAAAAATCCTGCGGACATCATATCGCGTGGTATGGAACCACACGAAATGATCAATTCTGAACTGTGGTGGCATGGACCATCCTGGCTTGGATCTCCGAGAAATTCATGGCCAGATGGAACGTTTGAATCAGTCGAGAACATGCTTGAAGAACGCAAGGTCGTTACATTGGTTGCATTCGAGTCCACAGATAGGGTTATGGAATTAATCAATAGATTCTCAAATCTAAACAAAATATGTCGGATTTTCGCATATTCTATTCGATTCATTAAAGCGTTAAAAACCGCATTCAGACCACAAGATCTGGAACTATCACCTTGCGAAATCAAGAACGCTCTCCATGAGTTGTGCAAGATAGTGCAGGGAGCAACCTTTCCTTCAGAGGTAAATTCACTGTCGAAAGGGAGAGGTCTCGATGCTCGCAGTAAATTGCTGTCGTTATCTCCATTTTTGGACGATGAGGGGTTGATGAGAGCCGGTGGTCGACTTAGGAACTCCAATACTTCCAATCCAGCCAAGCATCAGATTTTATTACCTAAACAACATCGACTAACACAGCTAATAATCGAACATGAGCACGCCAAAAATTTCCATTCAGGTGTGCAACTGACAATTTCATCTGTTCGTCAGCAATTTTGGCCAATATCTGCCAAATCCATAGTCAGAAAAATTATTAGGAATTGCGTGAGGTGTTTTAAGTGCAATCCCGTCATTTCCGAAGTTATTATGGGCCAGCTCCCTACTTCGAGAGTGACAACATCTCGTCCATTTTCCCACACAGGAGTCGACTAAGCAGGACCTTTTTGGATAAAAGAAGGAAAACGTCGAAACGCTCGTAGGTCCAAGGTGTACTTATCAGTTTTTGTATGTTTCGCAACTAAAGCGGTGCACCTTGAGCTTGTAAGCGATTTGACGTCTGAAGCCTTTTTGGCTGCATTTAAAAGGTTTATTTCTCGACGAGGAAAGGTAGTTTCGATGAATTCTGATAATGGAACGGTGTTTGTTGGAGCCAATAACGATCTTAAGGAGTTTTTCGAATTTTTTAACACGGATCAATGTCAGAAAAAATTAAATGATTATTTTAAAGAGTCTCAAATTTCGTGGAACTTTATTCCTCCCAATGCACCACATTTTGGAGGAATTTGGGAAGCTGCCGTCAAATCAGCCAAACTACATATGCGACGCATAATCGGAAATGCTGCTTTAACTTTTGAAGAGCTGACCACTCTATTTTGCGAAATCGAGTCGATATTGAATTCGCGACCCATTACACCCTTGTCTAACGATCCAAACGATTTGTCAGCGCTCACGCCTGGACATTTTTTAATAGGTGATGCATTAAACAGCTTTCCCTGTGCCAATTTAGAATTTGAGAACGAAAATGTTTTGACGCGATGGCAAAGGGTTGAGCAGTTAAGGCAGCATTTCTGGAAAAGATGGAGTTTGGAATACCTGAACAATTTACAAGAAAGGCACAAGTGGAAACAAAACAAAGGTACGCGATTAGAAGTAGGGCAATTAGTTTTATTAAAAAAACAAGGTTTAAGTCCATATCAATGGTTGATGGGACGAATAGAATCTTTGCACACTGGTGCAGATAATGAAACGCGATCGGCTTATGTAAGAACGAATAAAGGCATTTTAACTCGTCCGTATAATAAAGTGGCAATTTTGCCATTGTCTAGCAAAGAAAAGGTTCCATGTGATACAATGTAAATGGAACTACTAGTTTTCGGGAACGACATTTCGCATAAGCGAGTTCACTTATTTAGTTAGAAATCGTGTGTCCTTCAGGACGTTTCACTGCATTTTTTGCGTTTGCGTGAGTTAGGATGCTGGATAAGAATCCATAATTCTGAAGGCTCTACAAATTTTACAAGTATTAAGTACTAGTATAATCGATTTGCGTAAGCGAGTATCTAAAGTTATTCAAACTATAGGCTTCCACTTGTGCCACATTCATGATATGTTTAATTGAAAGTAGATCCTTTCAAGGCGGGCGGTGTACAGTTTTATAATCGCGCTAATAATTTCGAAGTATGTATGTGTTTTTCGAATTAAATTGTCGGGAAGATTCGGGAAGGTTCGCGTGTGCTATGTGGTTCCTTTCATGCGTCGAGGAGTCAGTCTGTCGAAAACTTATAAACTATCGGCACGAAATAATAGGTCACCGTAGCGTAAAATTTTAATGTAAATTTGCACTGGCTAAATACAAGACTGAAAAAATTAGCGAGTGGTTCATCTTTTTTCAACCTCGCCGAGACGCCTGCTCCTAAGACATTCTGGGAGAATTGTCTCGCAAACTTAACAATGTCCTTCCCGACAATGCAGTTCAATACCGAGTATTATGGTATGGTTTGGATGTCGTCGTTCAGGGAATCGAACTCTATACAATCTTGCTGCTTCACGATATCGTCTATTCGATATTCGCTTAAAATAAGTGTAATATCAACAATTTCGACCGCTGTGTAGTGAGACATTTTTTAAAAGTCGCTTGTAACTCTTAAGTAAAATTTATTGTAGTTTCAAGATTCCAGTTATCACTTTTATACAGATTTGACGCTCTACTGTATTTTGAAACCAATAATATGCATGTACAATCAGCTTGTAGCTACATACATACTGATCTGACGACTCGTCTATCAAGCTGGTAGAGCAAGTTCGCCCAAAATGAAAAAAAAAATAGTACCATAATTATGTGCTTTTTATGTGCTATTTATGTGCTCTAATTAAAAAATGTTGTGCTCCTAACGTTTTTCTAAGAATAGACAATTTATAATGTACTGCTGGCATGACACTAGCTAGCAGAGCATTCTCACAAAATCTATGAAGGACTAATCAGGTACAATCCGGAAAAGGTGACATAATTATGTGCTTTTGAATTATGCAAACAGCTAAATCCGTATACAAACCCTTATCGCAAAAACTACCCTTAGCAAAGAATCAAACCCATCAAAATGCTTAAAAAATTAAGCAAATGTGCCAACAAAGCAGATAAATAATATTTTCTATATCAGAGAGACTTTCTGATCTTTATGCTAACGGATACAACAACAAATATCTAATTTCGCGTTCCACCCCTCATTTGAAAAAGTCTTAAGGGAAAAATGCATCATTGAAGGGGGGAAAGTAACACAAAATTATTTTACACATGAAAACGTACCCTTGAGGGGTTACTAAACGATAAGACTAATACCGAATGTCGTGCTCCAACTTTTCTTGGAAAAAAAGCAGCCTTAAGGTAAAATAGTGATTATTTAAGAAGGGAAAGTAGCACAAAATTATTTCATAGTTGAAAACGTACCCTTGCGTGGTTTACTAAACAGTAAGGCTAATACCGAATTTGTGCTCCAACTTTTAGCTAGAAAAAACAACCCTTAATAGAAAATAATCATTATTTCAGAAGGGAAAGTAGCACAAAATTATTTTGTAGTTCAAGACTTACCCTTGAGTCATTTACTAACCAATAAGATTAATACCGAATTTTGTGCTCCAACCGTTATTGGAAATTGGCGGCGGGGTTGTTTGGGTGGAGAGTGGCGGTATGTTCTTCATAAGCTGCTATCTTTCACCCAATGAAGATATCAATACCTGCCGTATAAAACTCTCAGCGGTGGAAGACATCGTGCGAGGTACAAACGGCCACTTCATAATCGCCGGCGACTTCAATGCCAAAGCCATGCAATGGGGAGAACCGCGAACGTGCCCTAGGGGGACAGTTATTGACATCACATGTGCGTCACCAGAGATCTCGAAAAGGATTAAGAACTGGCAGGTGCTGGAGGATTTTAATGGTAGTGACCACCAACATATTAGCCTCCTACTTGAACCAGCTCATACTAGGAGAATATCCCGAAACTGCAATACCATCGCATCCGTGCCCGGATGGAATGCAGCAAAACTGGATCGCTCAGCGTTCCGGGACTCAATACGGAGGATGACTGCCCCTCAATCCATGATATCTGCCCAACCAAGGAACAATGAAGAAACGGAAGAGTTCGTGCGACGGATCATGAGAATCATAGCTAAGTGCTGTGAGGCATCCATGCCCAGACGTACAATGGGTTACCGCCGTAAACCAGCGTATTGCTTAATAAATCGGAATACCGATTTCATAGGAAAATACAAAGCAGCTAAGAAAGAGCTGAGAGCCGTCATACGCAGGAGTAAGGTACGATGCTGGAAAGAAGTCTGCGATGAGGTCCACCGTGACGCATGGGGTCTCGGGTACGACATAGTCATGCGACGCTTTGGATATCGAGCAACCCCTGTACAGGCCGATATGTTAACCTTAAATGCTATAGTTAGCGCACTATTCCCTGAACAACCTGCGAGGAACCGTAGGCATATCCACGTACACGGCGATATACCCCTCTTCAGCGTGCAGGAAATTCAGCAGGTGGCTGACACACTTGGAACCCGGAAGGCTCCAGGTCCTGGCGGTATACCCGCAGAGGCCTTGAACATGGTTGCGGCAGAGTAACCGGACCTTCTCCTCAGGATGTATAATGCGTCACTGGAAACAGGCATCTTCCCCAGCATTTGGAAAAGACAGAGACTAGTCCTGATTGATAAGGGGAAAGGACCTCCCATTACCCCTTCAGCATTCAGGCCTCTTTGCATGCTGGATGAAGAAGGGAAGATCTACGAGAAGCTACTAAAGATGCAACTTCAAGCAGAGGTTAACAACTCGGGTGGTCTATCCAAGTCGCAGCACGGATTTAGAGCACTGGACTCCACGATTGGCGCGATCCAAGAGGTAGTCCACATCACACGGTCAGCGTGGGAAGGAAACAACAGAAGTAGGGAAGCCTGCGTATTAATTGCGCTGGACGTGTAGAACGCCTTTAACACAGCAAGGTGGACCGATATCATGGACGCGATGGAGCACCGGTTCCAAGTACCAGCTTACCTAAGGCGGGCCCTGGACAGCTACATGGATGACAGGGTCTTAATCTGCAAAACATCAGACGGCCCTATGACATACAATGTCACGGGTAGAGTCGCCCAGGAGGTATTGGGGCAGGACCTGTGGAACATCATGTATGATGGAATGCTACAGATTGACCTGCCATGCTGGGATAGAATCATCACGTATGCTGACGATATTGCGATCACGGTCCTTGCCCGAAATGCAGATCAAGCAAAGACAAGAGTTTCGGTGGTCACGACCCGCATAGGCGACTGGTTGCAGGACCACGGCCTTGAGCTTGCCCCGGCCAACTCCCAAATGGTAGTGCTAACCAGACAGAGAGTATTCCCTAAACCTTTCACGGTGGATATTTTCGTTACGACAATCAAGGCTGGGGAAACCCTCAAATACCTCGGAGAGACGCTCGATGCAAGACTCACACACGGGAGGCATGTGCCCCAAGCGGCCGAAAAAGCAGCTACAGTCGCCGCATCGCTGGCAAGGCTTATGCCAAACATCGCTGGCCCAAGGACGACGAAAAGGAGGATTCTTATGAGCGTAGTACAATCCATCTTGGTCTATGGCGCAGAAGTCTGGGCGGACGCCACTAAGGTGAAGAAATTCCGAAAGAGGCTGCTATCGGTGCAGAGGGCAGCGGCACTGAGGGTCGCGTGTGCATACCGCACCGTGTCGGAGTCTGCTGTATTGTGGTGGCTAGTACCCCGTCCATAGACTTATTGGCGAAGGAAATACAACGGGTACGTAGGCGGCGGCAGAATGAAAGCTGTGATGTAGCAGAAATTAAGGCAGCTGAAAGAGATCGAGTGCTGCAACTGTGGCAAGAACGATGGGTGGAAGATACCAATACGGCAAAATGGATGTGTACACTGATTCCCGACGGTGTTCCTTCGTACTGCAGGCGACATGGAGAAGCCGACTACTTCCTTACTGAGCTCCTGACAGGACATGGACTTTTTGAGAGCTACTTATTCCGGAGACAGATAAGACGGAGCCCGTTATGTACATACGGTTGTGGAGAACCGGACACACCTAGGCACACGTTCTATGAGTGTGGCAGGTGGCTGGAGTTCAAAAACTCACTCGAGAATAAGGTAGGAACTACGATCACGCCAGAGGGAGTAGTTGGCGGCATGCTACAAAGCGAGGAGATTTGGAAAGAAGTTTCCTTGTACGCAGAGACCATCCTGCGCATCAAGAAGTCGGAAGAGGGGCATAATAGCACAATTTAGGAAGGCAACCATCTTGGAAAAAATCCACCCCTAAGGGAAAACAATCATTATTTACGAAGGGAAAGTAGCACAAAATTGTTTTATAGTTGAAAATGTACCCTTGAGTGGTTTATTAAACGATAAGACTAATACCGAATTTAGTGCTCAAACCGTTATTGGACTAAATTCACCTTTAAGGGAAAATAATCATTATTTAAGAAAGGAAAGTAGTACAAAATTATTTTATAGTTAAAAACATACCCTTGAGGTTTTTATTAACCAATAAGATGTTACCGAATTTTGTGCTCCAACCCTTATTGGAAAACACGACCCTTAAGGGAAAAAAATCATTATTTACAAAGGGAAAGTAACACAAAATTATTTTACAGTTGAAAACGTACCCTTGAGTGGTTTACTAAACGATAAGACATATACGGAATTTTGTGTTCCAACCCTTGTTGGAAAAAACCCACCCTTAACCGAAAAAAATCATTATTACAGAAGGGAAAGTAGCACAAAATTGCTAACTTCAGTATCATTTAGATTTTTTATATTATTAGAAATAAAATCCCCCTTCGACCACATATACCCATTCACTCTAAGAGAATTCAGAGGTCGCAACCTCCAGGCGCCCCCTATATCATGTGAAGGCACCAACTAAGGGTCATATGACATCATATGACTGGCATTTTTCTATCTGGGCAGAGCCCAACGCGATATCTGTCAAATCCGCGGGCTGGTAGTTTTTTGTCAACTGTCACAACTTGTGTTCATACCATGTAGAACGCAGAATGATACAAAATTTGCTTGTAACTTGATTAACCAGAATATCAATGCCCATAAACTTATGAATTTACTATGTTTAAAATGTTTCCCAAATGTTCTCGTTGAATCCAACTACTCTACAAATTACTCTACAAAGATAACCCCACCGATCTCACACTATCAAAGTCGGCGTGCCTGTGTGAGCCCTACAGACGCTGTTAAAAAGAAATTCGCCGGACGTATCCTTCCGCGAATTCCTGCACTACATATAAATAGCATAAATATAGTATGTGGCTCCCGATGTAAGCTCGATCCTGAATTTTCGTTTCTCTTATGATTTGGGAATAAATCTAGGCGCGAAATTCAAAATGAAGATTCAATTAGTTTTTGTTATTTATCAGGAAAATTCCTACTTTTACAAACGAAGTTGTTGTAATCGAAATGTATTATTTTTTAATGTAAATTCAATTGAATAAAAAATAATTAATTAATAATAATACTGATAATAAGATATTAATTTTATTATATGAACTAAATATCCCTGTCCAAAAAAATGCTAGCCAAGTTTCAACTTTCCAAAATAATTATTTATTCAATTATATTTAATTTTCAATCTTACATATTGCTTGCTTTCTTTATTTTTCTTGTTAATGTTAATTATTTTTTCATTAAATGCATATAAAACAAATTTTTCTGCCGATGTTCATATACAACATTACTACATATATATTTTCGTAATGCTTGGTAGCCTAGTGGTTAAAGTGCTGGAAGATTGCACTGATTGTTGGTGTTCGCGCCCAGTACGGGACGATTTATTTTTTTTTAACAAAGTTTCTTTTTTTCTTATTTATTTGCTTAATAAAGATTGTGCATATAAAAATTATTTAGCAGACAATTTAATATATGTTTATGTTTTCTTCATTTATTACAAGATGTAACATGATGCATTTGCATGATGCAAATGAAAAAATACCGTGATTTATTTCACCCAAAATTTATTCGATTGGATATTATTAATTATGGCTTTGAATAATTTTTATAAAACTATCAATTCTAACCCTAACTAAAAGAATCATTATTCATAACAAATTATTTTAATAATTTATTTTTCAAAAATATTTTTAACTCATTGACATGTCTGAAATTCTTAATTTCTGAATTATTATATTAAAGAAACTTTACGTCTTTTAAGGAGACATGCAAAAGCAATTGTTTCTTTCGGTGAATAACAAAGTTGTCCTGTAATCACCAAGAGATCGCGCCCTGGGATCGGGGAGATGGGAGGGGGTAAATGAACTGCCGTCGTTTATAGAGCGACTGAAACAAAAACAACTTTATATACCAATCTTAAATTAAATACACGCATGTGTGGGTAGCGGAGACCTTACCCGGCCGCCCGCCGTGGATGAGCGCCAGGAAAGGGAATGGTAATTATGTTTTTTTTTTTGGTGGTGAGCGGGATTGCCCTCGTTGAATCTGAAACAACGAGTAGTATTGGTTAGATCGTTGGCGCTTTCTCGCAGTGTAGAGTAGCGATTATAACGTTGGCGCTATCTAGCACGGTTGAGTAGCGATGCCATCTAGCAAGGTAGAGTAGCAATTATAACCTTGGCGCTATCTAGCACAGTAGAGTAGCGATGCCATCTAGCAAGGTAGAGTAGCAATTATAACCTTGGCGCTATCTAGCACGGTAGAGTAGCGAAGCTATCTAGCAGGGTAGAGTAGCAGTTGTAACCTTGGCGCTATCTAGCACAGTAGAGTAGCGATGCTATCTAGCAGGGTAGAGTAGCAGTTGTAACCTTGGCGCTATCTAGCACAGTAGAGTAGCGATGTTATCTAGCAGGGTAGAGTAGCAGTTGTAACCTTGGCGCTATCTAGCACAGTAGAGTAGCGATGCTATCTAGCAGGGTAGAGTAGCAGTTGTAACCTTGGCGCTATCTAGCACAGTAGAGTAGCGATGCTATCTAGCAGGGTAGAGTAGCAGTTGTCACCTTGGCGCTATCTAGCACAGTAGAGTAGCGATGCTATCTAGCAGGGTAGAGTAGCAGTTGTAACCTTGGCGCTATCTTGCACAGTAGAGTAGCAGTTGTAACCTTGGCGCTATCTAGCACAGTAGAGTAGCGATGCTATCTAGCAGGGTAGAGTAGCAGTTGTAACCATGGCGCTATCTAGCACAGTAGAGTAGCGATGCTCGTTGGCAATTGAGTAAAGACAAGTAAAAACTTACCAAATGCCGTATACTTGGAGAGCCTGGTCAGGTCGACTTGCCTTGGTCCGTACACGGGACGATCACGAGACGGTCAAAGAAGAAGTAATTTATTTGAGCGTCAAGCTCCACACTCGTCTTCGATGTTCACAGCCTGAACATATATAGTGGAGCGAGTACCAAGAGCGGTGGTAAAAAAGGGGAGGTGGCAAGATAGACCAGGAAAAGAAAAGAGGGAAAAAAAAAGGAAAACAAAAATCAGTCGGCGGTGCGGCTGTGGAAATGGAAGGAACCGAAAGAAAAGGTCATTCATCCGCGCGAGCCTGGGGATAAGTGACCCTCCCCACTGTATAACGCAATAACCCTATAAAGAAAACATTACTAACTAAATAATAAACAATATCCATTTAGCTTCAATAAACGACAACTATGAACGTACCGGAAACCTAAGAGGCTTCTCTTATAAAAAGGGGGGGACCCTGAACTACATGGCGCGTCGAGTCGCCCGAACAGCAATGTAATCAATTTATTCATGCAATCCAATATCAATGGTTAATGTTTTAACCAATTACAGTGTTTTTAGTATTGAAAATCTATAAAATGAGATTAAGCCATACACATCGAACCAAAGAATTCTAAATTCGGACTTCAAAAGTTGATTAATAATTCTTTTTATTCAATTTTTATGATTTAAGTTCAATTTATAAATTTTTAATATAAAAAAAAATCAAAACTTTATTATTCGTGATTTTAATATGGAAATTTTCGCTAATCAAAAACAATAGATAACGTATTGAATCCAACAAAATAATCTCACATTTCATGAAAGAAAAACGATGAAATAACCCTTTTAAACATTTTTGTTTAGCAGTTTTGAAAGTATTGTTTTAACTATTAACAATAACTTACAACATAATTTATGATATAATTATATTTCTAAAGAACAAATAACTAACTGAAAACAATATAAACCAGTGCGAGTTAGACCAGAGATATTCAAACATTCATTTATAATTCTTCTTATTCGAATTTTATGATTTTAGTTCAATTTATACATTTTTCATATTCAATGAATAAAAACGTTTACATTAATAACTGCTGGGATTAATTTGATTAATGCAATTGTTTTTAATATAGAGTATACTGTCGGGCAAAACTTTATTAGGAGGATTTTTGTTAAATTTCTCGTACCGCTTGGTAGCCGAGTGGTCTAAGCGTTGGAAAGTTAAGAATTTTTTTGGCATTCGCGCCCAATATGGGGCGATTTTTTTTCTTTCTTCTTTTCATAATAAGGATCATGCATATCAAATTGTTTATTGGATAATTTAATATTACTTTTTTTAAATTTATTTTGGCATATGTAATGTTAAAGCAAATACTAAAATACTCTGTTTTGATTCCCACAACATTTATTCCATTCAATATTATTAATTACGGCTTTAAAGCATTTTTATACAAATACGCGATGGAATTTGGATGTTCTCGACAAACCGGAATGCTTTTGATGTTTTGGAGGAAAGTTAGTCGCATTCTTCCCAGCACTCCAATTATCAGCACGACGAGCTTGATTTTGAATCCTCGATACAGCTTGCGAATCTCGAACAGGAGTTCCTGATATTCGATCCGTTTTTCGTCCTCTTTGCTGACGATATTTGTCTCTGCTGATGCAGAAATCTCGATGACGAAGATGGATTTGTCATCGAAGTCAACAAGGATGATGTCAGCCTTATTGGCTGATATTTGCCTGCTCGTCGGGAATGAGTCATTCCAGTATATTCGGCACGACTCATTCCCGACTACGGATTCAATATCAGTGGGGACGTACGGCAAAACTGGGGTTGCATTAATACCATAACTGCTGCGAAGATGGTAATACAGCACTTGAAGAGCCGCATTGTGACGTTCGATGTATGCTGAAACTGCATCTATTGGGCATGCTGCCAAAAGATGCATTAGTGTGTCAGCATGACATCTACACAATCTACAAAGCGTACTCTGTACCGCCTGGTGTAAGATGTTCTGGCGATACGCTAAGGTATTGATGACCCCATCCTGGCATGCGAAGATAAAACCCTCGGTCTCAGATTTCAAGCCGGCTGATCTTAAGGGGAGGTTCTACTTGAAAACGACGAAAAAATATTTTTTTTGCTTTATTTTCATCCTTAGGGTCTTAAAAACGTGTAGTGAATAGGATATTGCGCTATCTAATTTATTATACGAGTTATAGCGAATTAGGCGAGAGAGTGCGTCGGTCCAAAAACAGGTATAAATGCGCGCTCGGAGCGGCTTCGAGGATTGTCGATTGTGTGCTCGTATACCTGTGTACCCTCGGTCGGACGAGCATTGTGTAGACTTCTATTGACAGTAACGTATTTCAGTTGCGTTTGAAACGTGTAGCAAGTAACGAACACGCGAAAATCGCAGGGAAACGTTCGGCCATATCGGCCTCGAAAGAAGAAATTCCCCGATTATGATCCCGATAAAATAGAAGGAGAAACTGAGTGTGCTAGTACTTCAGCGAAGAAAGTGAAAGACGCCGATTACGATGACATTGAAATTGATGATGGCCATTGTAATGTCATTATAAATTTTTTTACGGTTTTCAATTTTTTGTCTCAGTTTTTAAAATGTAAAGACTGCAACAGTAATGTAACATTTTCTCGTTCGAAAGTTCGGGAATTGGATTTAATTTAGTGATCAAGTGCAAGTGCAAAAATCCACATCGTGTTTCTTCGAGCCCTTTAATAAATGATGCATACGAAATAAATCGTCGTGTGATGTTTATCATGCGGATTCTGGGACTCGGATTACGGTCGATAAACGTTTTTTGTGCCCTAATGGAACGGTCTTCAGGCTTTGCAAATAACACGTGTTATATATTCATCACTAATCTGCTCGAGGCATCAAAGAGTACTTTCGACGTTTTTCAACGAAAAGCGATTGCCGAAGAAAGACAGATGAACGCGAAGGCAGGAAACGAAGAAACACATTTGAGCGTGTCGGGCGACGGTTCGTGGAAAAAACGTGGCTTTTCGTCGTTATTTGGTATCGCAACGCTGATCGGAAAATATACGCGCAAACTTTTTCTGCCAAAGCTGCAGCAACTGGGCCAGCAAAAAAGGAACATATGAGTACGATATATGGTATGAAACTCATGAAGAACATTGCAGCATAAATCACACTGGAAGTGCTGGTAAGATGGAAGTAGACTGTATGAAGGAAATGTATGTCGATCAGAATCGCTCGGCGTCAAATATAGTACATATATCAGCGACGGTGACACGAAAACTTTTCAAGCTCTCGTCAACTGTGATCCTTACAGTGACCTTACTGTTCAGAAGAAAGAATGTATAGGTCACGTTCAGAAGCGAATGGGCACGAGATTGCGCGCAGTCAAGAAACAACATAAAGGAATTGGAGGTAAAGGTGCAGGAAAATTAACAGACAAATTGATCAAAGATTTGACTTTGTACTACGGACTTGCCATTAGACGACACCCTGATTCAGCCAAAGAGATGAAAAAAGCTGTGTGGGCAGCGTTCGATCATAAATGTTCCACGGATGAGGACTCGAAACATGAAAACTGCCCACCGGGTGAAAATAGTTGGTGTAAGTGGCGTGTTGCAGAAGCCAAGGACGAACTCGCCAATTTCCACCATGAACCTGCCCTCAACCAAAAAGTTCAAGAAGCAATTCGACCCGTATATGAAGCACTTTCCAGTCACGAGTTATTGCAAAGATGCACAGGTGGAAACACCCAAAATGACAACGAGTGTTTTAACGCGTGTCTGTGGAAACTGGCCCCCAAGCACCTTCATTGCGGCGAACAGACCATCAGAATTGCAGCCTACATAGCTTCCGGCATCTTCAATGAAGGATATTCATCCATATTGAAAACCATGCAGACGTTAGGAATCGTCATCGGGCCAAATTCCACAAACTTTGCTGTGAAGACCGACGAACAGCGTGTCAAGTCAGCGGAGAAGCGTCTCTCGGAGATTGAAAAGAAAGCCAGAATTGAGAAAATCAACGCCTAAGTGCAACAAAATATGATTTTTGAGGATGAGGAAGGTACCCTGTATGGCCCTGGAATAGCAGATTAGATGTAAGTATTAAAAAACAAACATTACTTACGATTTTTCCTTCATCGAACTTTAAACGTGTTTTTCTCGAAACACCTTTTTTTTTGCGCGCTGCACACGATTCCGCTTGAACGGCTTGGCCGATTTTGACGATTCACGGCTTAAATTAAAGCTTTTTCAATTTAGGGGGCCTTCAGGAAGCGTTTTTTTCAAAAAAAATTTGTTATTACTTATTTTTTAACGTTAAAGCAACACAAAACGAGGAAAAACAGGGTTTTTTGTTCAGAGAGCCGACATTTTGGTTTAAAAGGGTTTTTTAAAAATCGGAAATCTATAAGGCCCCCCAAATTTCATCTAGTTTAAGAATTTTTTTGATGTTTGTGTTTCAGATCACTTGGGAGGGCTGCAGAGTGTGCAGCGCACATCGGCTCTCGCTGCGGGTGGCTTGGATCAGCAAGGCCTATAGCCGACATTTTGGATTATTTTTTTTTGAAAAATTTTTGTATTATTCTTAAAATATATATTAATAAATGCCACAAAAAAATTTGTCACTAAATATTTACATTCGCTCAAAAAAAAATCATGAAATTCAGTTACGTTTTCGGGCTTTCGTAGTAGAACCTCCCCTTAAGAACGAGGTCATCCCTGCCGACAAGCCAAGTTCTTGGACATTTCGAAAGAATTGTCCATGCAATGGCTTGTCGACATGCCTTCCCTCCAAAATACGGAGTTGTTCCTTCCGTATGTTAACGCTGAGGCGCACTGGGCACAGATTGATGACTGATTCAGCTTACTGTGCACCACTACGTCCCACGTTGAAAACCAGACCGAGGTTTCGCGCTGCTCGTTCCGCCGCGTTGTACACAAACGCCCCCTTCCCCTGAATATCATGCTGATGAACTAGCATCATCAGGGGATCCTCCGTTCACGTCGCAAGCTGTCTCGAAGACCAATCGGTCATGCATACACTCCAGGCTGAAAAGGCCACGACCTCCCATATTTCGGGACAAATACAGTCGTTCCACGGAAGATCTTGGATGCAAACTGCGTTGCATACAAATCATCTTCCGTGTGCTTCGGTCAAGACCCCTTAGCTCGTCAACGTTCCACTTCAGTGCTCCAAATGAATAGAGCACTGGTGATACGGCCAACATATTCGTGACTGCCCTTATTTCTCCCGGTCAATTCTGATGACCAGATCTGACGGAGAATGCGCCGGTATTTCTTAATGATGGTGGTTTTAATAGCCTGCACATCCTAGACATGCCTTTGAGGTACGCCCAGGTATATGTAGGCTTCTTCGGCGCTAAGGTGGCGGATGACATCTCCGTCGAGGAGCTCCATATCGTTGTTATTGGAGCGTTTGAGCAACAAGCTTAAAAGCTCGTGCGATGTGGAGTCATACGCCTTCAGGTAATTCAGCCAGGCTATCGACAGGTTACGCATGTACTGGACTGCGTCCTGACAAACACACCTGTCGATAAGCAAGTTGTCCTTGCAGCCGGATACACCCATTTTGAAGCCTCGTTGTTCTACTATCCATTGCCACACCGGTTTCACGGATTTCTCAATACGTTCGTTCAAGATGTTAGTGAACAATTTGTATAACGTATTGAGACACGTGATCGGTCTATGGTTTTTCGGATCGGAGAAGTCTCCCGATTTTGGAATCAGTGTCGTTCGGCCCTCCACCAGCCAATACGGAATGGGTTGGTCTCCATTTATATAAGAGGTGAATATTCGGGCTAGGTGTTGATAGACAGAAGTGAACTTCTTACACCAATAGTTGTTAATTCCATCCCAGCCCGGTGAGGAGAAATTCCTCGCTCCTGTGATGGCATTTTTCACCTCTAATGCACTGACGGGTGGGCAATCTTCACTTTGTTGTGTGACTTCGTCGCACAACTCGGTGAAGATTTCAATACCTGGAGTGTTTGCATTAAGCCTAGATGTTTTCTCGTAGATGATCCCCCAGAATTCCTCAACTGAGGCCATCGACGGAAACTCGCTTGAGGCTGCGATACGATGTTTGAAGAGGTTGGAAGGATTCATCCAAAATATTGCGTTTTGTCGAATTCCATCTTCCCGTCTTTGCAGCCTCTTTTTGGCATCGGCCAAATCCCGAATTTTATCCGCCAAAAGTTGCTTGATGTTGAGCAACTTCAGCTTGTTCAGTGTGTGATAGTACGTCCGCAGTTGTTGTGCGAACTTCTTGACTTTAGCCGTAAATGAACGGCCAGATGTTAAATAGTCGATCACACACTGAATTCGGGAAGCGAGTTTCCGTGTCAGTCGAATCTTACCGTTCAATTGAGACATGCGTTTTGTAATCTGCCGACTCCCCGATATCTGTGTCAGATTTCGCGGAGTCACCAGATCACTTGCAGCCTCGTAAACGGCACAATTGACTTGCCATAGGTCGCAGTCATCTGGAAGAGCATCCAGAAGTATGCTATTTGCTCTGTCTATTTCTCGTTGTTTAGGCAAAATTTTCGTTATCAAATTTTGCCTAACCACGAGTGTCGTGCTT
The DNA here is from genome assembly GCA_030407085.1 of Trichopria drosophilae. Taxonomy (NCBI): domain Eukaryota; kingdom Metazoa; phylum Arthropoda; class Insecta; order Hymenoptera; family Diapriidae; genus Trichopria; species Trichopria drosophilae. The sequence continues at coordinate 69,637,171 of CM059584.1, forward strand.
TCATAATATGGAGCATCTCCCCCAGCACCGCGTACGGACTCAGTTGTTATTGCCCGCACATCCGGTACCGGTTGACAGCTGGGAACAACGAAACCTATCCGCCTCAGATAGGCCACATAATCTCTCAGTTGTTGTTGAGAAAAGCGATCTGCCAGTTCGGGATACATTACTGCAAACCGACTATGCATTCGTGCCATGTAGCCTCTCTGTTGCGGACAACTCTCCTGGTAGCAGCGCATTAGATCTTGCCTGAGATCCTCCGTCCACTGAAATCGTCCGTGGGCAATCGTGGTTCGTTGTCCCGGGACATCCGTTAAAATTGTTATTGTTATTGTTATTATTATTATTATTTTAATAATAACTTCAACAACAACATTGGTTTCTTATGTCGCTCAATCTGTCCGAAAAATGATACATTTTTTTTCTCAAATCTCTACCAGATTAGCGTGAAATGTCACTGCAACCACGCCTCAAACCATGAGGTAGGTGATTGCAGTGTCGGTACTGATTTCAATTCAACGCGCAGAAAATTGTCTACACGGGGACTCGAACCCAGAACCTTCGGAGACATTCAAGTTACGAAACAAGGCGGACGACTTAGCCATCGTAACCATGTCGCCCCCCTTTTTTTTTATTAATAGTATTATTATTATTATTATTATTATTATAAAAACTGTTTTGTTGGATTCAATACATTTTCTATTGTTATTGATTAGCGAAAATTTCCGTATTAAAATCACGAATAATGAAATTTCGATTTTCTTTATATGGAAAATTTATAAATTAAACTTAAATCATAACAATTGAATAAAAAGAATTATTAATTAACTTTTGAAATCTGAATTTAGAATTCTTCGGTTCGATGTATATGACTGAATCTCATTTTATATATTTTCAATATTAAAAACACTGTAATTGGTTAAAATGAATTAACCATTGATATTGGATTGCATGAATAAATTGAATACATTGCTTTTGCATGTCTCCTTAAAAGAAGTAAAGCTTCTTTAATATAATACTTAAGAAATTAAGAATTTCGGACATATCAATAAATTAAAATTATTTTTGAAAAATAAATTATTAAAATAATTTGTTATAAATAATGATTCTTTTCGTTAGGGTTAGAACTGATAGTTTCATAAAAATAATTCAAAGCCATAATTAATAATATTCAATCGAATAAATTTTGGGAGAATAAATTACGGTATTTTTGCATTTGTGTTGCTATTCGCACGTGTTTGGCGATCCTTTATCGCGCACGCGTGCGCGTCGTGTCGCAGTTTTCGGCGTACGTTTTCCGATTTTCCACGATTCCGGGTCAGATTAGCGAAAGCTTTCTATCGATGAGCATCGAATGCGTCGATCAATTGTCGAAAGTACGAAAAGCGTCCTCGCGCCACGTGGCGAATACATCGGTGATACCGCGCAATCTTTTTCAGAAAGATTTTCTTTAAATTAGTTGCCGTTAAAATGGTATGTTTTGTCGTAAGTAATCGGACTTAGTTATTTCCGTTCCATTCGCGTCAAAACCTGTACGGTCACAACCACAGTGTGAAATCCGTTGAATAAACAAGTGCAAATCATAAAGACACTGGATTCATCAATACCTGGCCATTTTTCTACATAATTGCCACGGGTTTGGTTCACCGCGTCGTGCAACAAATTTTGGCGATCCTGCCAGGATCCTGTGGACTTTGTGTGCTGAAAAGGAAAGTGTACAACATTAAAGTGCTCAGGTTCTGTGGCGCGTCCCTGTGTGCGACCGTGAGTGTTTCTGTGAGAAAAATAGGAAAACATCCATCGTTCAAAACGAACAATAATTTTGTCGTTTTCGGCATTTTGCAATTTCGGTATCGCCATCATTTCGGGACGCTTCTTTGTACCCCCACTCGTGCCGCGAAATTCGGATTTTGGTTCATCGGCGCTGTGCCTCTATACAACGCCCCGCGGCACTCGTACTACGACACTCGTGTTTTTCGAATCCACGAGTCTCCACACTTCTCGAACGCTTTATCGCTAATTCAGGCTTGTCGCGTGCCTAGCATCGATCGTCGAATTTCGATTAACGCACCTGACGAGCTTTGCAGCGAAATCTTAGTCGCAGCTACTTTCGGCTCGACACGTTGGCGTGTCAATTACGATTTTTCTTGAGCGCATCCTCATTGATATCGTAATCAATTACAATGTCGTTTGTAACCGTTGAGGGGACATTTGAGGAGTTATCGCTTCTCAGGAAGCCAACTTCAGCACCTTGACCCGGGCTCGTGCGAACTTTGACGAAAGTGGACAGCCTACCGTCGCTAAACTTCATGTGCATCGAAAGTATATCGAATCAACGTGGGAACGTTGTCGACTTTCCCACGCAAAGATCTCTCATCTCGCTACGGCAGTGGAGCGTAGACATCCATATTTTTCGGATCTACTTTACGAAAAGGCTGAAACATTGTATCTGGACTTGGCTGCAGACTTCGAAGAGGCTTTGATAGCTGCAACACCATCAATGTCAACAGAATTCTCAACGGCTCCGGTTCAACCTGTTCCAGATCCTGTCATCGGACGTGCGTCTGCGCATCTGCCGCGTATCGAGCTACCTAAATTTACTGGTAACTATAACAATTGGGAATCGTTTAGTGATTTATTTACCTCGATTATAATCAATAATACCGGCATAGATAATGTGAGAAAATTCCATTACTTAAAGACTTGTCTCGAGGGGGAACCGCGACATATGATTGATCATTTAACGTCGACTTTTCGAGTTACCGAATTTACGGTCTGAATCCGTCGATGCGTTACGCGAACTCTACCACTCGGGAATTTCAATCGTGAACGCGTTAGCTTCACTCGGTCAACCGGTCGAAATGTGAGACGCGATATTAGTGCATTTGTTTGTCACGAAACTCGATCCGGAATCTCGTAAGGCGTGGGCCACTTCACTAGGCTGCAAAACCGCGTATCCGACCTTTGAGGAATTGAAAGCATTTTTGAAAGATCGAATTCAGGGATGCCAAGCAACTGCGTCTACTCTCACGCGACATTCGTCTCACGGAACTAATGTTCAGTCGAACGCGAAATCAATTATAAAAAATAAGACAAGGGTAACATCTCATGCAATTAATACCGGGAAAAAACGATGTCCAAGTTGTTCTGGCGAACATTATTTATATAGCTGTAAGCGTTTTCGTAACTTAAGTGTTTTTAAACGTTTTGAACTAGTTAAGAAGCTTCAATTATGTTTTAATTGTTTCGGGCAACACTCGGTATCTAATTGTTCAAATAAACATTCATGCTTTTCATGCAATCAACGGCATAACACGCTGCTGCATCGGAACAAGGGTTCCGAACAAACCGATACAGTCCCTCTGAATGAAAATTCTTTATGTCAAATTCGAGTGCCACTGAAGTTCAATCCGAGGTCATTATGACACATTTCTCGTCAAATCAACCCATTCGAGCCGCGAGTATTCTTTTAGCTACTGCAACTGTTCGGGTTCACTCCGCGAATGGGCGAGCACTTAAAGTACGAGCTCTGATTGACCAAGGATCCACTTGGACGTTCGTGTCCGATAGTCTATCGCATGCTCTTCAGCCTCGCATATGTCGCGTCTCAACGTCAATTAACGTAATCGGCGGAGTATCGGCCGGCTCCGTTACGCGAGCAGCAGACATTCGGATTTCTCCGCATAATTCGGACACGCCGTGTTTTCATACGCAGGCGCTGATAATGAAGACACTCACGTCGTACGTGCCCACTTTGAACCATTCGATATCTCAGTGGCCTCACTTCAAAAACCTCCCTCTCGCGGATACGTGCCCTTATGGGACTGAACCTATTCAGTTAATAATAGGTTCCGACCTCTACGGCGCCATCTTACTAGACGGAGTAGTCAAGGGTGGCCCCGGTGATCCCATTGCTCAGCGAACCATTTTTGGATGGATCCTCTCGGGATGGACTACCGCTGCATTTACCCCCACTCCTTCAGTGATCACTGCTCATCATGTAATCAGCTACACGTCCCTGAACGACGCATTGCTACGATTTTGGGAAACGGAAGAAGTTCCTTGCCGTAAGCCACTCTCACAAGAAGATGAGCAATGTGAGCAGCATTTCCGCGACACCTACACTCGCGATCCCGAAGGTCGATACGTCGTGCGACTTCCATTCCGGTGTCCATCCATGATTCGCGCAAAGCTGCTGTCAGCGCTTTCAAAGCGCTCGAAAGACGTTTTGCTCGAAACCTTGAGACCACCACATCGTACAAAGACTTCATGCGGGACTATGAAGCTCAAGGTCACATGACGCCCCTCTCTTCGAATGAACGTCAGGCAAAGTCGGTCTACTTACCGCATCATGGCGTTACTAAAATTACGACCTCCACGACGAAGCTTCGCGTCGTATTCAACGCCTCGTTTAAGACGTCCAACACGTCCTTGAATGATCAGCTGTTGGTAGGCCCGACTCTCCAACCCGACCTTACCCACGTCGTATTAAGGTGGCCTACATTTCGGCATTCTACTGTGCGGATATCGCCCAAATGTACCGCCAAATTCTAGTCGATCCCCGCGATCGAGATTACCAGCGAATTATTTGGCGTGACGCCCCCCGCCTTATTGTAAAAGACTACAGGCTCAACACTGTAACTTTTGGCGTAGCTTCGGCTCCATTTCTCGCCTTGAGAGTTTTACGTCAGCTCGTCGAAGACCACGGGTCTGAATATTCGTTAGGGGCAGAAGTCATTTTAGCGGGGTCATACGTTGATGACTGTCTGTTTGGTGCTGACACTCCTTTACGAGCTCGATTAATTCGACTTCAGCTAATAGCACTCCTAGGACAAGGCGGGTTTAAATTGCGTAAATGGGGTAGCAATACCTCTGAGCTATTGTCTGATGTCGATACATCCAATCATTGACTAGCCCGGGAACGGCCGCTTCTAGACACTGATGGCATCAAAGTACTTGGGATAATTTGGAACCCCACGCGTGATGTCTATCAGTTCACCATTACATTAGAACCAACACAGATGCTTACCAAGCGGACGTTGTTGTCGCTTATCTCAAAACTCTATGATCCCCTTGGTTGGGTCTCGCCTGTGATTATCACAGCTAAGATCCTGATACAACAGCTATGGCTGTTAAAATTAGATTGGGATAGCCCACTTCCTGACTCCATTTGCACTCGGTGGTTAGAATTCTACGCATCATTGTCTCTACTGGGCGAATTTTCGATTCCGCGTTGGACGGGATATACGAACGAATCGAGCAAGTGTGAACTGCACGGATTTGCAGACGCATCCAGCGCTGCCATTGCCGCAGTCGTCTATATTCTTGTTCGACAACCGTCAGCGCCGCCTAAAATTACGATCTTACTAAGCCGCACTAAGGTAGCTCCAATAAAACAACTCAGCATTCCCGCCTGGAGTTAAATGCCGCTGTTTTGCTCACTCGTATGCTTGACTCTATTCGGCAGGTTAAGTCTTATTCTGACCTGACGACCTTTTGCTGGTCCGATTCAACGGTCGTGTTGCATTGGATCCGCCAGCCACCAATCCGTTGGAAAACCTTTGTAGCAAATCGAGTCTCCGAGTTGCAAACTGTGCTACCGTCAGCTAGTTGGCTACATGTTCCAAGCACTGACAATCCAGGCGATATGGCTTCACGAGGTGTCCCAGCAAGCGAACTCGTGAATAACCAATTAAGGCTCCGTGGGCCATCCTGGTTAGCACAAGACCAGTCATATTGGCCCAGCAGTATCCCTGCCTTAAACGGTGACACCCACCTTGAAGAGCGCCCGCAGGTAACAGTGAACCTAAGTCATCAAAATGACACTCTCTCTATGCTCACTGACCGCATCTCTACTTAGACGCGACTCATTTGCATTGTAGCGTACTTGTTGAAATGGCGGTATTTCGACTCTGAACCCACAAATCGAGGAGGCTTGAGCGCCTGCGATCTTCAGCGCGCAAGGACTGTAGTTTTCCGCTGGCTACAAACGTCCTTATTTTTCGATGAGGTGATTAAGTTACGCTCTGGACGTCGTATTGAGAGCAAGAGTCGTCTGGCGACTCTCACACCTTTTTTGGATGAAGATGGTCTCATTCACGTGGGGGGTCGTCTAAAAATTCGACTCTGCCCCCAGATATGAAGCACCCGATCGTCCTTGGAGCACACCCTGTTGTAAAGCTTTATGTATCCCATATTCATCGACGATGTATTCACGGCGGAGTACGCCTCACTCTCCGCACCCTGCACCAAACTGTTTGGATTCTTCAGGCCACAAAGCTGATTCGAGCGGTGATTTTTCGATGTGTGATTTGCGCACGAATCAAGGCTAATCTTGGATCTCAGCTTCTAGGTGATTTACCCGCAGCTCGAGTTACCCAACCTGAAAGACCCTTCATGCACTGCGGTGTTGATTATGCGGGTCCAGTCCGAATTGCATCCAGCCGCGGTCGGAAGGCGCATTCGTGTTGGATTGCAGTTTTCGTCTGCTTCGCGGTAAAGGCCATTCACGTAGAATTAGTTTCTGATTATTCTGCTCCGACATTTATTGCTGCACTCAAACGGTTCATCGCTCGCCGCGGAATTCCAAAACGTATGTACAGCGATCAAGGGACAACATTCATTGGAGCGAACAATGAATTGATTAAAGTCTTCCACGCCGCGGTTAACGATAGTTCCTGTCAAGACCTGCTGTCCGCTAACGGAATTACATGGCAGTTTATTCTCCCAGCTGCCCCTCATTTCGGAGGATTATGGGAGGCTGGTGTCAAAAGCGTTAAGCTTCATCTCCGACGCATTTTGAAGCATCATACTCCCACCTTTGAAGAGCTAACTACAGTCCTGTGTGAAATCGAAGCGGCTTTGAACTCGCGTCCGTTAGGTCCACTAACAAATGATATTGATGATCTCACCTCATTAACGCCAGGACATTTCTTGATCGGCGGTCCTTTAAACGCAATCCCTGAGCCGTCGTTGTTAGTACATCTCATCAATCGGTTGTCAAGATGGCAGCTGTGCCGGCAGCTATACGAACGCTTTTGACGTTTATACTCGACGGCGACGGTCTTACTCGCGTTGTGATGGTGCGTACCACTGCGTCGGAACTTACACGCCCGATCACACAATTAGCGTTGTTACGGATTGACCTCGAATCGAAGGACTCGAATAGTATATAAGTTTAAATCTAAGATTTGTAATATTACCAATTGCGAGCCACCCACTGTAGCTCACGGGGAGCGGTTGTTGCTATTCGCACGTGTTTGGCGATCCTTTATAGCGCACGCGTGCCCGTCGTGTCGCAGTTCTCGGCGTACGTTTTCCGATTTTCCACGATTCCGTGTCAGATTAGCGAAAGCTTTCGATCGATAAGCATCGAACGCGTCGATCAATTGTCGAAAGTACGAAAAGCGCCCTCGCGCCACGTGGCGAATACATAGGTGATACCGCGCAATCTTTTTCAGAAAGATTTTCTTTAAATTAGTTGCCGTTAAAATTGTATGTTTTGTCGAAAGTAATCGGACTTAGTTATTTCCGTTCCATTCGCGTCAAAACCTGTACGGTCATAACCACAGTGTGAAATCCGTTGAATAAACAAGTGCAAGTCATAAAGACACTGGATTCATTAATACCTGGCCATTTTTCTACATAGTTGCCACGGCTTTGGTTCACCGCGTCGTGGAACAATTTGCTTTAATGTTACATTTTGCAAAATAAATGAAGAAAATATAAACATATAGTAAAATGTCTGATAAATAATTTTTATATGCACAATCTTTATTATGCAAATAAATAAGAAAAAAAGAAACTTTGTTAAAAAAAAAATAAATCGCCCCGTACTGGACGCGAACACCAAAAATCAGTGCAACCTTCCAGCACTTTAACCACTAGGCTACCAAGCATTACGAAAATATACAGGGTGGCCGATTTATCTGAAGACATCGAAATATCTCGAGAACTATGCACAGAATCAAAAAAGTTGTCGGATGAAAGTTGTTCGACACGAAGGGGGGCATCCAGTGATAATTAAATTTACCCCCTCCCCCATCCCCTGGAGGTGGAGTGGGAGCAAAAACAATAAAACTTAAATAGGAACCCCCATTTTTTATTGCAGATTTGGATTCTCCGGAAAAAAGTACACGAATTTGACCTAGGAGCTATTGCATTTTGGTTCACAGGTGGCGCTGTAATCGATAAAAATCCAAATTTATCCGAAGACATTGAAATACCTCGAGAACTATGCACAGAATCAAAAAAGTTGTCAGATGAAAGTTGTTTGACACGAAGGGGGCATCCAGTAATAATGAAATTTACCCCCTCCCCCATCCGCTGGGGGTGGAGTGGGGGCAAAAACAATAAAACTTAAATAGGAACCCCCAGTTTTTATTGCAGATTTGGATTCTCCAATATTGACAATTTTCGCCCGCGTAGCGGATATGGAATACGGTCATTCTAACAAAGCCGGGAAAAAATACATTTAGCGTTACCCAGGAACAACGACGTGGCCGTAGTATTTTTCTGTTCCCTTTGGGGTGCTTGTTTTACGTGAGTCCCCTTGCCTCTCACTGTCTCACTGTTCACTTACTTGAGTAAGTGTTCGAAATGTTGACCTTCCACTTCAATGCATTTATTTATTCTTTCTTCAAATGACTTTATACATGATAGAATCATATCTGCAGAAATTTCTGCGCAAGCAGTTCTTATGCGTTCCACCATGTTTTCACGAGTCGTTGGTACTTGTTCATAAACCTTACCTTTTAGGTAACCCCATAGGAAGAAATCCGGAGATGTTAGATCAGGTGACCTCGCAGGCCAATTAATGGGGCCACCTCTACCAATCCACCTACCATTGTAATCACGGTCTAGTATTTCCCTTGCTACTCTTGAAAAATGTGCTGGGCAACCATCATGCTGAAACCACATTGTCCGTCGGACGTCCATAGCAACATCCTCAAGTAGTAATGGTACTTCTTGTTCTAGGAAATCTCGATATTTTGTTCCATTCAAATTACCTTCAATGAAATAAGGACCAATGAGTTTATTTCCTATGATTCCACACCAAACGTTCACCGACCAAGGACGTTGATGATTAACTTGTCGTAACCAATGGGATTTTCTACGCTCCAATAATGCATATTATGCCTATTGACGCCACCATGGTTCGTGAATGTAGATTCATCTGAAAATAATACATTAGCAAAGAAATTGTGGTTCGTTTGCATTTTTTGAAATGCCCATTCACAAAACTCCACGCGGTTATGAAAATCATCGCCATCTAGTTCCTGGTGCAGTGAAATGTGATATGGGTGAAACTTATGACGATGCAATATTCTTTGAATACTGTCTCTGGAAATGCCGGAATCGCGATGTAATTGTCGTGTGCTTACATGTGGATTTTGGTGAATAGCTGCTGGTACAGCTACTTCGTTAGCTTCTCCTGTAACTGTTAATCTTCACTTCCTTTTTTTCATTTGTACGCTGCCATCAGAGTGAAAGGCATTCACAACTTTGTAAAAAAAAGAACGCGAGCGAGCATTATCTGGAAAACGCTCAGCATACAACGCAACAGCATCGTCAATATTCCTCTTACATTCACCATAAATAAGAATCATTTCGATTTTTTCGGGAACTGTAGCAGGATTCATTTTTATCTTGCAATTCGATTTAAGCAATGAAGGGTAGACAAAAAATAGTCACGTAAACGGAAAGTTGTTATTCTAAAAGCAAAGTGACCTGCGACCGAATTACTACCAATACAATGGACTTCAAAAACAGTCTTACACTAAGAGACCGTGAATACTAAATTTTAATATGGGGATTAGAAAGTCGCGATATCCATTTACTTCCCTTCAGGAAAGTAGAGAAAAATGTAGGTGAACTGGTTACGTGTGACTCAACTTATGTATAAAATGATATGCTACTTTATTTTCGAGTTATGTCGCCCTCTAGTGTTATGTAACAGAACCGGCGTCGGTGATAGCCGAAATGCAAGCGATGTACATGTATGAAACCACGTGAGTTCTCTCGGGGTCCGGTAGATGGCGACGAAATCCCCAAATGAAGTAAGAGTTTCGTTTTGTTTAATAGAAGCTGGTTTGACCGTCAATGCTCAGCTTATTTATTCTCATTTCGGAAAAAACATACAGAGAGAGAATGAATGAGCTGAGTGATGGGACATGACGCGGTTTTTAATGGATTGCGTGATGTCCTCTTTTTGTTTATTAAATAATAAATTTATAACCTAAAATGTAATTTTATTGAAGGTAGAAAACTTATTTATAAAATTGCTTCCATATTGTATGCACAATTTTTATGTAATCAGTTTTGATTTTTAATATGAAGAATATCAATTATTCATAATCTTAATTTTTCGAATGGACATTATTAAAATTTCATATTCAGAATAACAATTTTCGCAATTGATATTACTAATTCTAATATTAGAATTTTTAATATTAAATTTTCATAAAGGAATCAAATTGTCCCTATTTGCCCCCTGGATGCCCCCTTCGTGTCGAACAACTTTCATCCAACAACTTTTTTGATTCTGTGCATAGTTCTCGAGGTATTTCAATGTCTTCAGATAAATTTGGATTTTTATCGATTACAGCGCCACCTGTGAACCAAAATGCAATAGCTCCTAGGTCAAATTGGTGTACTTTTTTCCGGAGAATCCAAATCTGCAATAAAAAATGGGGGTTCCTATTTAAGTTTTATTGTTTTTGCCCCCACTCCACCTCCAGGGGTTGGGGGAGAGGGTAAATTTAATTATCACTGGATGCCCCCCTTCGTGTCGAACAACTTTCATCCGACAACTTTTTTGATTCTGTGCATAGTTCTCGAGATATTTCGATGTCTTCAGATAAATCGGCCACCCTGTATATGTAGTAATGTTGTATATGAACATCGGCAAGAAATTTGTTTTATAAACATTTAATGAAAAAATAATTAACATTAACAAGAAAAATAAAGAAAGCAATCAATATGTAATATTGAAAATTACATATAATTGAATAAATAATTATTTTGGAGAATTGAAACTTGGCTACCATTTTTTTGGGCAGGGATATTTAGTTCATATAATTTTTTTTTATTTTTTTTTTTTTTTTTTTTTTTTTAATTTTTTTTTTTTTTTTTTTTTTTATTTATTAATTAACGGGCGGAATCGCCCTTTTTACTTAATTTTTGACACATTGTTTTCAATCGTGAGAATTTTGCGAGAGCTGCAGATCGACTTAGAAAGATGGCGGCATACTTCACATTTGTGTATGAAATGTAGGACTGCAGAAACCTACACCAAGTACAGCGGCGGTCATGAGTCGATTTCCGCCAGATAAACAATATTTTCGAAAACGTAAACAAACAACGTGGCTCGTCTTACCAACAGCGAGCTGCTGCTTGAAAACGAAATCGAAAAATTGTTCACCTGACGGGGATCGAACTCACGACCTACGACTCCGTAGTCCAGCGCGTTAACCGCCTGAGCCACGAAGCCGATAATGACATTAATATCTTATTATCAATATTATTATTAATTAATTATTTTTTATTCAATTGAATTTACATTAAAAAATAATTAATTTCGATTACAACAGCTTCCTTTGTAAAAGTAGGAATTTTCCTGATAAATAACAAAAATTAATTGAATCTTCATTTTGAATTTCGCGCCTAGATTTATTACAAAATTATAAGAGAAAAGAAAATTCAGGATCGAGCTTACATCGAGAGCCACACTGTAAAAAATCCGTAATGAAATAACCCACATATAACGGTAATTTTACAAGCATGTTGTAAATTTACTACATTACGCGTAGGGAAATTACAACAAGCTTGTAAAATTGCCATTATACGTGGGTTATTTCATTTCGGATTTTTTACAGTGCACATATTATATGTATGCTATTTATAAATAATTAATAAATAAAAAATTCTTTTTAAAAACCACGTTTTTAAAAATGGACTAAAAAGGATAAAATAATTTTTCCCATCCACACAGGTGACTAATACCATGCCGAAATAAATACGCAATAATTTTTCATTTTATTAGGAAATAAAATATTTGTAAGACTTAAAATGGAAAACGTGGGGTGCAATAGAGGTAACAGAAATGACTAGCATGCCTAAACTAGCGTGTCATATTGTTCATTTAAGCATAGGTTTCTCATTTGTTATTGTTCGTCGAGGGAGTCATTTCTGTTACCTCTATTGCGCCCCACGTTTTCCATTTTAAGTCTTACAAATATTTTATTTCCTAATAAAATGAAAAATTATTGCGTATTTATTTCGGCATGGTATTAGTGACCTGTGTGGATGGGAAAAATTATTTTATCCTTTTTAGTCCATTTATAAAAACGTGGTTTTTAAAAAGAATTTTTTATTTATTAATTATTTTCTGCTTTTTAGTTTTGATAGGTCAAATTTTACAATCGATTTTAATCTATTACATTTATAAACAATCTGAAAAGAGCAGTCTCAAAATGAAAAGAATATACAAGTGGTTTTAGATGACAGGCTCCTCTAATGGCTTACACCGTCCAGAATATTGTTGAGAATCCTGATGAGGTTTTCTCACACCAGAATCCGTGAGCTGTTGCAGCACTTATATATGACACTAATTCACTACTGCTCCACTTGCAGTCGTGGATGAGTAAATATAGGCAAGGAAATTTATGACCTCAGTGGAGGACTTTTCCCGATTGCGAAAAGAAAACAAAGGACAAACGCGACGGAGGAAGGGGGAAAACGCCGGGCCGCCGCTAAATGTTAAAGGACAAAACAACGAAAGAAAAACGAGTGTAAAGAAATGTATAGAATGCATTGTCATCCAATTTTGGGCTATCCTAAAAGTTTCAAGTCTCTAGCTCATCGGTAAGTTAGTTTAAAACCGATTACAAGATTTGTTTGATAGTGTGAGAGCGGTGGGGATATCACACGGACACGTCGACTATGCCAGTGTGAGAGCTGAGGAGAAATCACACGGACGAGCCGCGTTTGTATGTGGATTCTCCGCGGCGACTCCGCGGGAAGCATGGAAGGGGACGAAAATCTCGGTGGTCGGAACGCGGTGGGGGTGCGAATTCACCGCGAATCAGCAACTCTCGACTGCCGCAGGTTGACGAGGCATTTCCCCCGCTATCGATATGTGTACTACGTGCCGTAAATTTTGTACCACGTGACGTCGAAGTGCCGAGGTTGGTGGCTTCGAAGTCCCGAGGTCCTTAGAAGACCAGAATTTAGAAGTCCCAAGGTTCTACTGTAATATTTTTATATTTATTTATATAAAAGTTGTTTAATTTCTATACAGTAATTCTATTATCATTTTTGTATTTTTTTGGCCTGGATATAATCTATTTTCCAATTATATGTGAAGGGTAGTTATTCGCGTATTTCAATAAACAAACAATTTGTTCATTCAACATTGACATAAAATTTGAGAAACAATATTTTAATACATAATAAGTCAATATGCAAAATCTGCCAGTGATTAACCGTATATATACTAAGAAAATATTAAAAAGAATTCTCATTTTTACCATATCTAATGGACATGCTGGAATTGCAACTCATAAAAATTGTGACAAAAATTGGCATATAATTAGATTAAGCAAGTAAGAACATACTACGCCAACTTCCATAACAATGACCGTTGAGTTCCTCTGTAATCATTTGTAGAACCTAAAGAATTTGTGACAACATTTTAGTAGTCGTTGATTCTGTTGCAAATAAAAGCTTATATACATGTAAAACAGTAACTAAATAATATGTATGTAGTATCACACCTGCGCGCATATGAGGGAAAAATCATGTAGGTTAGGCTAGTGGTGGCTTAGCATAGTCTCGCAATTGGCAATACTTCCAAACTAGCAGTTAGTTCTAAGCTTGTTTCCTATAGGCAAGTAAGCAACGATATTCTTTTATACAAAAGTGTATCGCACCTAATCTTCATGAAGCACAATAAATTATATTGTCATTTCATTAAATAATAACAGAATCGACAATACTGCTCAGATGTTTCTTTGGCAAATGTATAATTGTAGCAGTGTGCAGTGATTAATTCTACACTATGCCTAATAATATTGTGAAAAATAAAACTCTTATAGTTTTATGGAATCATTAATTTATTTTATTAAAGAAAAAATTCTTAATGTTAAATGAAATTATAATTTGTTACTCAATTTAAGTTGTGTTACATCTATTAGTTCTTGCATGATGAACTAGTCAAATGTTAGATTTATTAATTGTTAAATATTATTACATTAATTTTTGGCCCTCACGGTTTCTCTACCTACAATGTTATAAAATATATTTTGTAATTTATGATGAATCAAATATTGTAATAATAGGGGTATGTTGTCATACTTGGACAGTCGTCATACACGGACACTTCCAATATTTCATATTAAACAAGCAGCGTTATCTGTGTGCGAGCGTGGTTTGTTTTGTTTACGTTACGGAATGCTTTTTATGTCACAACACGTTTCGGAAATATTCATTTTCATATTTTGTTGACGCAGAAGCGTGAAAGTGCCAACAAAAGTTTCAAGAAACCTGTGAAGAACGTGATATAACTCGGAGTAAAAACATGTCATCGACAAGGTAAGCATATAAATACGTTAAGTAGTTCCCACGCAATAAAATGCTAAAAGGAATTCTTGTTTATTTGAATGATTTGGTTATGACGTTGTGCGATAGGGTTATGGCACTTGTCGTCATATTTGTACAATTTTGGTTGTTATAGTTGGACACCCGTACTCTCTAATATGAATCAGCGATAATCATGACACTTATTCAAATTAACGTATATGCGCTAATTTTTAGGTTATTTTTCACTGAAATTTCAGTCATTAATCTCGCAATATGTAAATGAAATATAAATTTGATTCCTTTTTTTTTCAGAACTTCACGCTACAAGCAAACCACAGAAAGAGGTGAAGTCGACCTAAAAAATGTTGTTTGGCACCGACCTCAGCGAAAGCAGCAAACACTACAGTACCAGCAAAACGAGATCGTCCTCCCAAAAAAATGCAAAAAAAAAGTTCTTCTGATGAAGACGAAGATGAGAATTTTTGCATAATATGTTTAAAAACAATGCCACGACAATTAAACCGCAATAACTCCGTTGCATGTGTTGAATGTAAACGAGACGTCCACCTCAAGTGTGCAAAAATGACCATAAGTTATTTTATTTGTCCGAATTGCGAATCTGATTAATTTTGTTTTGTAAAAGCTTAATTGTAAGTTTTTTTTTTTACACAATAAAAAATGATAAGACATAAAATACACCTAATTAGGTCATAATATGCTTTTTTCTTGCTGATTTTAAAAAGTGTCCAACTATGACTACAGTGGCCAAATATGACATTTTTTTTTTTTTTCAAGATGCCCGCAATTTGTTTGTTTTTTATTTATCAACTTATCAGCCATGGTAAAAGTTTCCTTCTCATTCAACCTTTTAAACTATTAACGACAATAATCCAAATTATTATTTAAACTAAAGTTATGCACAAGAGTTAAAAAAGTGTCCATCTATGACAACATTCCCCTATATTATATTCATTCATTTAAATTTCAACTTATTCAGTTGGGTACTAACTGCCTTAAAAAAACTAAATTGATGGAATTTTAAAAACATTTTCAGCAATATGATCTTAATATACAATAGCAAGTCTCAATAAATAATTTAAATTTGATTCATGAGCATAATTAATTAATGAACATATTACAATAAAAAACAATTAATATACTTACCAGACTTGTATTTATTTGAAACATTTTTGTGCAATTTTCTTGGAAGAATTGCAATTTCGCTTATACAATTAGCATTATTCAAGTTTATCAGGTCGCTCTTTGTATTTGAATTATAATTATGTAAATTAGTATTGCTCAACTGATTATAATAAGGTGCAAATCTAAAATGTCGATTTTGTCGTTGTTTATAAATCCATTCTTCTTGAGACATAACATACGTCTTGTTATTTGTATGTGGTAATGTAATATTATTTTGTATAATTGTTTCAATATTTTCTACAAAATTTTGTTTTTTGGAATCTGCTTCTATCTCGGAATCGGTACATTTTAATAATAGTTTATTGTTTTTAAAATTAATATCCGTTTGTTTAATAGTATTTGATGATGATCCAGATCTTATTTTGTGGCGAAGCATGGCTACCCTTAAACGATTTTGTATTATTTTACATTTTATACTTTTAATTTTGTTTATACATTTTTGATTTACTTCAGTTTGTTTCCTCAATTTAAATAAACTCATTTGTTGTTTGATTCTTTCTTCTTCATTTTGCGAAAATGCATAATATCCAACACCATGTGTCCTTGCTTCGTCAAATACTAAATCTTGATAATGTACGTTGTCTTTATTACATGTTGTACTATAGTCTTCACAATTTTTTTGAATTTCATGAATATCATCATAACTTGGACTACTTGTATTTTCTAACTGAAAATTGTTTTGTTTCCATTTACTCACATTTTCTTCTTTTAAATCTTCCATTACATTTTCACGAATTAAATTATCCTCCTCTTGAATCGTTGGTAAATTAACACTTAAACATTTTCGTGTACGACCAAAACAATCAATATAATCTACCCAATCGTCATCTGAATAGCAAATGTCATCATGTTTTTGTATAATGGCATTAGAATGGGTTATACATGTTTTATGAAAATCAACAGCAAAACCATTATTCATCTTTGTTTTCATGTTTTGAAGTTTATCATAAACTTTTGCTTTAGCATGCAACATTAGTCTAGACTTTTTGTGCATTATATAGTCAACATGTGTTTTGTCTGTTTTTGACATTGATGAGCCATCATTTTCATCATCCGTTTGTTTTGTTTTCTTTCTCAATTTTGTTAATTTTGTAGAGTCTGTGTATAATATTTCGTAGCTCGATTTTCCTTTACTAATTCCATCATGTTTTCGGCGCAGTTCCGCTTTTAAATCAACAAGGGATGAGTAACTTACATTTATTTTCCGTTCAGTGTTCATTTTAATATAGTAAGGAAAACTGAATGCAACCCACAGAACAATAACTAAAGACCCACAGAACAATAACTAAGAACAGAGATGAGGTGGGACGGTGGGAGCAGTGTTGCCAGATTGCTTTGCCCACTTTACCCTAGAGCACGGGGGTGACACTAGTTACTTAAACGGTACTACTTAATGTCGCTAGGTAGCATGGGACACTCCTGCCCGGCCCCTTGCCGATGCACGGCAGCAACGCGCATGCGAGCTTCCTTCCGTCGCACGTGCCTTGTTGTATGTGTATGTCATTTTCAAAATTTGTATGTTCCGAGGTACATAAACAATTTTCAGGGTGGAATTCTTCATTAACATTTAAGGAAGAACCTTTTGAAAATAGCCACTATAAGAAGTTTGCTAGTCAACATGTTTTAAAGAAAACAGTAATGTATTCATTTGCTTATTTACACACAAATGACGAGAACGGGTAAGTTTGCCCGGACAGAAATGAAAAACGCATGCCCATCAAGTGTTTTTAGGTTCATGGCGCGCGTTTCGAACAAGTTCATATTTTACCCTAAAGAGGGTATCAGTGCACCGTTCCCCACACACACACATTTACGATTTAGTCTATCCGTGCGTGCGTGCTATTTTTGAAAGCATAACTAGTAGGTTATATTTACTTTTTTTACAAATGTTTCCACTTTTTTAAATCAAAGTTGCTTTACGTAAGTGAAAAGGAAGAGAAAAAGAAGAAAATTAAGACTATTAGATAAGTATATTTATTTATTGTCGTAATAATTATGCCATATAGGTACAAAATTAGGATACGGTTCTTTCCAGAATTTTGTGATTATTTACAGGTAGATGAAGAATAAAATATCATAAAAGTAACAAATACCTTAATTTTCTTGGGCTTGGAATTTAGACAACGGTCTTCTGAGATTGTCCCCAGTAGATTCCTGGACTGTTAAATGGTAAGAAAATATATTTTAAGGAAATATGTAAGGCGACAAATGTATTTTACGCGTCAAAAGTAAATAAATTATAATCTGTCACCTGTCTCAAATTATGCAAAAAACTTTATACGTCAAAAGTAAATTCATTACAATCTTCTACCGGTCCCAAATTATGCAAAAAACTTAAAACGTCAAAATTACATTGCTTCTCCCGGTCTCAAATTATGCAAAAAACTTTATACGTCAAAAGTAAATTCATTATAATCTTCTACCGGTCCCAAATTATGCAAAAAACTTAAAACGTCAAAATTACATTGCTTCTCCCGGTCTCAAATTATGCAAAAAACTTTATACGTCAAAAGTAAATTCATTATAATCTTCTACCGGTCCCAAATTATGCAAAAAACTTAAAACGTCAAAATTACATTGCTTCTCCCGGTCTCAAATTATGTAAAAAACTTTATACGTCAAAAGTAAATTCATTATAATCTTCTACCGGTCCCAAATTATGCAAAAAACTTTACACGTCAAAAGTAAGTTGCTTCTCCCAGTCTCAAATTATGCAAAAAACTTTATACGTCAAGAGTAAATATATTATAATCTTCTACTGGTCCCAAATTATACAAAAAACTTTATACGTCAAAAGTAAATATATTATTATCTTACAGCGGTCTGAAATTATGCAGAAAACTTTATACGTCAATAGTAAATTGATTATAATCTTCTACCGGTCTCAAAATATGCAAAAAACTTTATACGTCAAAATTACATTGCTTCTCCCGGTCTCAAATTATGCAAAAAACTTTATACGTAAAAGTAAATTGATTATAATCTTCTACCGGTGCCAAATTATGCAAAAAACTTTATACGTCAAAAGTAAATTGCTTCTACCGGTCCCAAATTAGCCAAAAAACTTTATGCGTCAAAAGTAAATACATTATAATCTTCTATCAGTCTAAAATTGAGCAAATAACTTTAGACGTCAAAAATAAGATCATGCTAGTCTTCTAACGGTCTGAAATTGAGCAAAAAACTAGATTAAAGAAAAATAAAGTAATTATAATTTTCTAACGATCTATAATTAAACAAATTTAATAACTTTAATTACCCTGGAATTGATTGGTCGGTATTCAAAGTGTTGTCCACTATACAAGAACAGGATTTTTTAAACTTTTATGTAAATAGTGGTTATTTCCAGGAAATAAACGAGCCCACGCGAATGCGAACACAACAAAACCCGTCTTGTTTGGACCTACTTTTTACAAATGAAGACAATTTAATCACAGATATACAATATTTAGCACCAATCGGAGCAAGTGATCATGTGTGTATTATAGCTAGTGTACAAATTGAAGTGGGAAAGGCGAAAATAGACACTCCCTCGATCCAAAAAAATTACAGGAATATATATTACGATAAAATATGGGAGAGAGTTACTACGGAACTATCTAAAATGGCTACATCATACTCAGGCGAAGTAGTCGAACTGTGGGATAATATCAAAAGGGAAGTATATCCTATTATTGAGAAAGCAGCCTCAACCAAATCAGTAGTCGTAGCTCGTAAAGATAAGCCATGGATAAATATGAATGTTAAATCGGCAATACATGATAAAATTAAAGCATGGAAGATTTGGAAACGGATTAGCACAAGGTTGGAATTTGGAAACGTAGTATGGTCTCCCTATTTCGAGGCAGACATCAAACTACTGGAAAAGGTTCAGCGACGAATAACAAAGATACCGACATGCTTACGAAATCTAAGATACAAGGATCGAATAGAAGCTTTACACTTAGATACGTTGGAACATCGAAGAAGAAGAGGAGACCTTATTGAGACATATAAGTATTTAACTGGATATTACCATGTCACCACTCCAGGATATTTCAAGAGGTCGCAAAATCTTCACTTACGGGTTCATAGGCTAAAGCTACGGTGTGGCTTGTTCAAGAAGAACCCATTTAAGAATGTGTTGGCTAATCGAGTTGTGAATGACTGGAATGCCTCGCCAGAACTCGTGATAAACTCTACGTCTGTGAATATATTTAAGAATCGTTTAGATGGTTATATGAGAACACTTTAACACTGTTACTTACGTATGTATATATATACTTAAATTTCTTTATAGCATGTGCAATTTAAAATTGTAAAATTCAGCAAATAAGCTTAAAGCTTACTTCTGTAAATGTTTAATAATCATAATAATAATAATAATAATAATAATAACTTTATTCATAAAACAAATTAATTATAACCTTTTATCGGTCTCGAAATAAACTAAAAACTAAAAGATCAGAATATACAAATTACAATTTTTAACATTTTTTGAAAATCTTTATTGCATTGTATTTTACACTTATGCAGATATGCACACACACACACACACACACACACACACACACACACACCCACACACACCCGCCGGAGTCTTGCTGGTTCCTTCTAACGGGCGCGTCCCCAGGTGGCGGATCGGGGAATGCTGGTAAAAGGTATCGGAGAAATAAAATACCCGACGCGGACCAAAGAACTAGCTAGGGGAAGGAACCCCGAATAAGAAACCAAGTATGGAAGATCAGCTGCAGATAAAAGCTTACGGTGCAGGGGTCGGATCCCCAGTACCGGCGTCGGGTACGAGTGAGCAAGCGGGCTCTCCGGCGTCGTTATCAGGCAACCGCAGTGTTGTTGGGGTTGGTCACTCGGCCCCAACAGCATTAAATGCTGCAAGTGACATTCTGTCAGGAAAGGCGCAGGAGACTGCAAGTTTCGAGCGCCTAGGAGAAAAACTCCAACTCCTTGTGGAATTCATCCAGGAAAAGAAAAATCTCCACAAGGAGCTCAAGAATATGGCCAAAGGCACACTGCGTGCCTTTGGCCATTACGCCAGGGCACGAGAAAATTCGGGGGCTTCGCAGGCGTTGATCACCTGCCAGGACGGGGCGAGCCAAACGTCGCCCCTATTCCGTAAGCCCCCCGAACGGCCGGAGCGTAAAGGACCCTCGCCGCTGAAGCTGCCAGCGACAAATAAAGAGGAACGCCCCGTACCACCAGCTGCAGAACAACGGCGGCAACCCCAGTCGGAAGACCAGGACTGGGTTACGGTGGTCAGAAACGGCCTAAAGAAGAAGGCAAAGCAGCAGCAACAACAACCGCACGGGCATCAGCAGCAACAGCATCCGCAGCAGCAACAACAACAACAACGACGGCAGCTGCAGCAGCAGCAGGGAACGGATGTCGGCAAGGGACACAGGGGGAAGCCGGAATCAAAAGCCGGCCTTCGACCCTTTCGCCCCGATGCCATCAAGATCAAGGCAGCGGACGGTGCGTCATATGTCGACATCCTGAAAACCATAAAAGCTGCGCCAGAACTGCAACAGTTAGGAGAAAGGGTGACCGCCATCAGGCGGACGAAAGCAGGCGAACTGCTCATAGAGCTTGCAACGCCTGGCGTGTGCACCCAAGAGCTCCAAGCAGCGGCCACGTCCATCCTAAAAGGGACAGCTGTCGTACAGGCACTGTCCCATAAGGAAGCCATCACCATCAAGGACATGGACGAGGCCACAACTCGGGAGGAGGTGGCACAGGCCATCATTGAGATGACTTCACCGGAAGCAGTGACCCCTGAGAATATCAAGCTCAGGGGAGCATATAGCGGAACCCAGGCGGCCAATATCTTGCTTCCCGTCGCAGTAGCAAACACACTGCTGCAAAAGGGGAAGATTAAAATTGGCGGGGTTAATTGCCGGGTTCGACTGCGCGAGGGACCCCCACGCTGTTACAGGTGCCACGAGAGCGGACATCTGGCAAGGGGTTGTAAGAGCGCGGTCGATCGCTCGGCGCAGTGCTTCCGGTGTGGCAAGGAGGGCCACAAGATTGAGGACTGCGCAGCCAAACATCGGGCAACGCAGGAGGTTGGAGCACAGACCAACAATGGCTAAGGTGCTCCAAACAAACCTCAATCACTGTGCGGTGGCCCAGGACCTGATGTTTCAACTGGTCAAGGAGGAGAAAGCCGATATCGCCGTCATCAGCGAGGCTTACCGGGACCTTTGTAAACCGAGCTGGGTGAAGGATTCCACCAGCAAGGCGGCCATCTGGGTGTGTGGGAATCTCCACATATCCAATAAGATGTCCGACCCCCTGCCCAGCTTCACGTGGGTGGAGGTGGCTGGTATAAGACTATACAGTTGCTACCTCCCTCCCAGTCTTACCATAGACGAGTTCCAAGGATCCCTGGAGGCCATCGTCGCCAGTGCAAGAACCTCCCGACTCCCGTTAGCGATCGGGGGGGACTTCAATGCATGGGCGACGGAATGGGGTAGCGCGAAGACCAACCATCGAGGATATGCCCTCATTGAGGCCTTCTCGTTACTGGAGTTGGAGATTGCTAACACGGGGGGAAAGCCGACCTACTCCAAGGCCGGCAAGTCCTCCGTAGTCGACCTGACCTTCGTCGACCCAAAATTAATGGGGGACGGGTTGGGCTGGAAAGTTAGCGACCGATACACGGGCAGTGACCATCAAGCCTTGGTGTACCAGCTCCAACTGACCGGCAGACCAGTAGGAAAGGTGCAGAGCGCAAGCAAAGAGAGATGGGCACCGGCCACCTTCGATCGGGAAATGTTCCTCTACAGCTTGGAACAGACGGAGGTGGAGGGAACAGCAGAGGAGAGAGCCCGATGCCTCTCCCGAGCCATAACAGCGGCTTGCGATGCCTCTATGGCCGTGAAGACAAATCCTCGCGGCCGACCCCCAGTTTACTGGTGGAACGAGGAAATCGCAAATATCCGCCGAGAGTGCCTTCGGGCTCGAAGGCTGCACCAGAGAGCAATCCATAAGCCCCGGTACTACCAACTGGCCGCGGACTATGAAAGAAAGAAAAAGAGGCTCAAGATTGCCATCAAAGCCGCAAAAAGAAAGTGCTGGCAAGACTTTTGTGAGGAGGTGGACCGCGATCCCTGGGGGCGACCGTATAAAACGGTCATGAATAAGATCAAGCCCAGGGGACCCAACGCACCATCATGTCCATCCTTCCTTGGCAAAGTCGTCGGCCATTTATTCCCAGAACAGCGGGAACGGCCGATTGGCACTGGCCTGATGGCAATTGCTGGTGCAGCCGAGCTGCCAGATGTTACCGAAGCCGAAGTAATGATGGCTGCTAAGAAGATCTCCACCCGTAAGGCCCCAGGAATGGATAGGGTACCTGGAATGGCAGTGAAGATCGCAGCGCTGAATGTGCCAACCATCTTCACATTGACATTCAGTGCTTGCCTGAAGGAAGGATGTTTCCCGGCGCAGTGGAAGGAACAGAGGTTGGTGCTGCTGTCTAAGGGAAACAAACCCCCGGACGACCCATCCTCATTCCGACCGCTCTGCATGCTTGACATCTCCGGGAAGCTATATGAGAGGGTTATCTGTGCCAGACTGGAAGCAGCCATCGAAAATGCCGGAGGTCTTTCCGAAAACCAGTTCGGATTTCGGAAGGGGCGCTCAACCATCGATGCAATCAGCTGAGTGAAAGCAATAGCCACGGATGCCATCAGTGGCAGCCGAAACACCAGGTGCATGTGTGCCATCATTGCCCTGGATATACGGAACGCATTCAATTCGGCCAGGTGGGATTGCATCATGCAGGCACTCGAAGATCTGAAGGTGCCTCTCTACCTATGAGAAGCCATCTCAAGCTACCTAACAGAACGAACCCTGTATTATGACACCGATGACGGCAGGCACTCCTACAACATCACGGGAGGCGTGCCACAGGGTTCGGTTCTGGGACCCTTGCTCTGGAACGTCTTATATGACGGACTGCTCAGGCAATCCCTTCCAGACGGGGTGTCCATGGTAGCTTTTGCAGACGACCTTGCACTAATCGTCGTCGCGAAGACCATTGACGAGGTGCAATTTAGCGGAGATGAAGCTATCGAGGTAGTAGCTAGGTGGTTGAGCAACCATGGGTTAGATCTGGCGGCTGAGAAGACGGAGGCGGTGCTCATCTCTCGAACGAAGAAAAGGGTATACGCCACCTTCACGGTGGAAGATAGGCAGATCAGGACGGTGGACACTATTAGATATCTTGGAGTCACTCTAGATGCGCGGCTGTCGTTCAAACAACACCTAATGAACGCAGGCGCAAAGGCTTCCAAAGTGGCTCGTACGCTCTCCAGCATCATGCCCAATATGGGGGGGGGGGGGGCCGAAACAGCCGCGACGGTCCCTGCTTTCATCGGTAGTAAGCTCCGTTATCCTTTACGGGGCACCGATCTGGGCTGATGCCATGAACATCCATAAGAGCTACGGAGCCACCTGCCGGCGGGCTTATAGAACAGCTGCCCTAAGAGTGGCCCGTGCCTACCGTTCTGTATCGGACATCGCTCTCTCGGTGGTCGCGGGACTCCCTCCCATAGACCTTCTTGCTATGGAGAGGGCAGCAGTACACCGCGAAGGCAGGTGTATAAGGCAGGACATCGCCGACCAGGAGCCGAACCACGACAAATGGCCCATGAGGACCATAGAAGAGTGACAAAAAAGATGGGATTCAGCGGAGTCGGGGCGGTGGACCCACTGCGTCATCCCAGATGTAGCAAAATGGACGGGCAGACAACACGGATACACCACCTTTCATCTCACCCAGGTGCTCACCGGGCACGGCTGCTTTCGCAGCTACTTACATCGTTTCCGCATTTACCAAAGTGCGGAGTGCCCGGCATGCCCTGCTGTCGACGAAGACGTGGCCCATGTCCTCTTCCACTGCCCGAGATTTGCAGCGGAACGGGAACAGTTCCGGATCTCGGTAGGAGGACCACTAACACCTGAGGGCATTGGGGAATGTCTGCTTGCCTCACAAGAGGGATGGGACGCGGTGGTCATAATCGCCACCTCCATCATCGATAGGCTGAATGCCATCAGAAGAGAAGAAGACGGAAGAGGCAACAACATCGCCCAGACTTGAAGAGCCAAAACATCGGCGGAGGGCCTACTGAGGCAAAGACTGCCCCCCTCGAAGTAATGCCTTGCGGCGGTTTCCGAGGGGGGAATCACAGTCTGAGCGGAGGTGGTTTTAGCGGGTGGGAGCCCCGCACTCCTGCTGGCACCGGCTGGCAGGGATGGCTGGTAGAGCTTTCCATCGTCGCTTCGGAAAAAAAAAAAAAAAAAAAAAAAAAACACACACACACACACACACACACACACACACACACACACACACATTGTTGAACTCTTGCAGGGCTGATCCAGCATTGTTCATACATCTGGAGACACTGTAAACAAACACAAAAATTTGCTGTGATATCATCCGATGCAAGAGTACATACATACGAAAGTAAGCATATATATTGTTACAGCTTAGAGTGTTATATTTATTTATTGAGTTATGTATTTTACGGGCATAAACGTCCAAATTACAAAATAATACAAAATATGATGGCTAAGTATAGCTATAAAAAACTCACAATGATATGAAAGATTAAAATATATGACTAAAGTTTATTTAAATCTTTCTTATTATTGTAATTTTTTGTTAGCTATACTTCGCCATCTTATTTTGTATTATTTTGTAATTTTTGTGTTTACTCCCGTAAAATCAATAATATGTTTAGTTTATATTATATATAATGTTGTTTGTACCTTTTGCATACGAATGCTCTTGAAAAATACTTGCACTCTTGGATGTGGAAGGACTGGCAGCATAACAGTCAACGTCCACTGAGGGACCCAACACTGCCAATTTCTCCAGCAGATTTCTGAACACTGAAAAAAGTTATGTACAGATATAGACCAGTCTTCTACGAATAGTTTTAAACTCACCTTCAAGCTTTTCCCAGTCAGTGGACACTAACTGGGAAGCCATGTCCAAAAGATCTCCAAGGGGAGCTTGGCGTCTTGAAGCGTTCCACAGGATTTTCATAGCTTCCTCCTTTGCACGGTGCAAAGGTCGCAAAGACCTCCTCTCTGGTCTCCTCTCCTGTTGCATGCGTATCTGGTTCGCGTCAGCAAACACCTCGTTCTTCAGCTTGTCTGGAATCAATGCAGGGAAATTATTGTTATTACATAAATTGCAGCACACGGCAGAATAAATAATTTCATTACCTATGAACTGGTCCACCGTAGGCCTTGACCTAACAATGTCGCTAAGTGTCCTGTGGTAGGACTCGAGCGCATTGTTAGTACGGTGCTCCAGCTCAAAGACGCTGAAGTGACGAGGCTTCACAGTTCGGATCCACTGGTTTTCATAATACTTTATGAATGATGTCCAGTGGGATCCGACTTGTTCGGGCAGCGAAGCGACCAGTACGCGTAGTCCTTCCTCTATTTTACACTCGGGTAGCAAGGCGAGTGCCATAAATTTATGTAATACGTTCTTATGGACTTCTTCTGCCTCAATAAGTCTTTGAAGCCTGTGCTTCTTCCCAGTTGCCTGCTTCCTGAGAGCCTGTATTAGAAAATAAGAGAATAGTGTGTTAAAATTATAATTTTTCTATAAATTATATATTTAAAAAATTAATAGAGAATAATTATTAAATAAATTAATTAATTTTAAATAGAAAGAAAATTGTAGTCACCTGGGTGTAGTGGAACACTAGAAAGTGTACAATATTCTGAAACCGGTCGAATTTTTGATGGCTATCGCTATCAAGTGAAGGATACGAATGCACAAGGATTGCTGTGAGTATCTGGATGAGTTATTACTTTTCTTTCCTTCACGTATCAGGATAATTAAAAATGAGTAATTTTTTTGTGCAGTGTTTTGAGATGTTGCAACCGAAAAGCATGCTCAGGGAAGGGCCTCCTGAACGGCAGTGATTTCGCCAGCACGACTCCACACAGTGCTTCGTGCCCCAGAATGTCTGAAACACAAATTCAGGCAGAACGCTTTCGAGGGTCCTTGGTGAGTACATCCAGCACGGAGGGGACAGCCTACAGAGAAATCTATCGTAGGCTGTCTCATCAACCAAGGTGAGCGGTTTTAATATTTTTTCTTCGGTATTTAGTAATTTTAGCAAAAATTAAGTAATATACTGTTAATAAATTTTCAACAACGTATTTGACGTTGCAGTTTTCAGCAGGCTTCAGTGAGCTTAACATTTAAAACAGCCAGGGAAACTATGAAAAAACACCGCCAAGTATCCCAAGGTCCACTTCGTACTGGAGTACACTTCACAAGTTTGGAAAGCTTGGCAGACTATGCCACATCACCGGAGCTGTCGGAGAAGGTGCTGAGGAGTTCAGGTAGGCTCAGCCTCCATGCGAGGAAACATCAGTCGCCGGAAGGACATACCGTGTTGATGTGGCATAATCCAATCCACACGATAGCCATGCTGTCATCATCTGAGTGGATGTTTTTAGATGGTACCTTCGATGTCATCCCACATTTGAAGGGTCTGAAGCAGATGGTGACGGTAATGGCTGTCAAAGAGGGCAAAGTAAGTAATTATTATGATTAATATATGAATGTAATTTGTATTGTAATTTGTATATAAACAACTGTTTGCATTTTCAGATCATACCTTTCCTGTGGATGCTGCTCGGTACGAAGTTGGCAACCGTATACGAGGGAGCACTTGAAAGTTTTTTTAAGGAATGTGCACCCTCCTTCGTGCCAGTCCATACTATGTGCGACTTTGAGTTGGGCCTGCACTGCGCGATACAAAATATATGGCCTGGTACGTTGCGGCATGGATGCTATTTCCACTACACCCAGGTGACTACAATTTTCTTTCTATTTAAAATTAATTAATTTATTTAATAATTATTCTCTATTAATTTTTTAAATATATAATTTATAGAAAAATTATAATTTTAACACACTATTCTCTTATTTTCTAATACAGGCTCTCAGGAAGCAGGCAACTGGGAAGAAGCACAGGCTTCAAAGACTTATTGAGGCAGAAGAAGTCCATAAGAACGTATTACATAAATTTATGGCACTCGCCTTGCTACCCGAGTGTAAAATAGAGGAAGGACTACGCGTACTGGTCGCTTCGCTGCCCGAACAAGTCGGATCCCACTGGACATCATTCATAAAGTATTATGAAAACCAGTGGATCCGAACTGTGAAGCCTCGTCACTTCAGCGTCTTTGAGCTGGAGCACCGTACTAACAATGCGCTCGAGTCCTACCACAGGACACTTAGCGACATTGTTAGGTCAAGGCCTACGGTGGACCAGTTCATAGGTAATGAAATTATTTATTCTGCCGTGTGCTGCAATTTATGTAATAACAATAATTTCCCTGCATTGATTCCAGACAAGCTGAAGAACGAGGTGTTTGCTGACGCGAACCAGATACGCATGCAACAGGAGAGGAGACCAGAGAGGAGGTCTTTGCGACCTTTGCACCGTGCAAAGGAGGAAGCTATGAAAATCCTGTGGAACGCTTCAAGACGCCAAGCTCCCCTTGGAGATCTTTTGGACATGGCTTCCCAGTTAGTGTCCACTGACTGGGAAAAGCTTGAAGGTGAGTTTAAAACTATTCGTAGAAGACTGGTCTATATCTGTACATAACTTTTTTCAGTGTTCAGAAATCTGCTGGAGAAATTGGCAGTGTTGGGTCCCTCAGTGGACGTTGACTGTTATGCTGCCAGTCCTTCCACATCCAAGAGTGCAAGTATTTTTCAAGAGCATTCGTATGCAAAAGGTACAAACAACATTATATATAATATAAACTAAACATATTATTGATTTTACGGGAGTAAACACAAAAATTACAAAATAATACAAAATAAGATGGCGAAGTATAGCTAACAAAAAATTACAATAACAAGAAAGATTTAAATAAACTTTAGTCATATATTTTAATCTTTCATATCATTGTGAGTTTTTTATAGCTATACTTAGCCATCATATTTTGTATTATTTTGTAATTTGGACGTTTATGCCCGTAAAATACATAACTCAATAAATAAATATAACACTCTAAGCTGTAACAATATATATGCTTACTTTCGTATGTATGTACTCTTGCATCGGATGATATCACAGCAAATTTTTGTGTTTGTTTACAGTGTCTCCAGATGTATGAACAATGCTGGATCAGCCCTGCAAGAGTTCAACAATGTGTGTGTGTGTGTGTGTGTGCATATCTGCATAAGTGTAAAATACAATGCAATAAAGATTTTCAAAAAATGTTAAAAATTGTAATTTGTATATTCTGATCTTTTAGTTTTTAGTTTATTTCGAGACCGATAAAAGGTTATAATTAATTTGTTTTATGAATAAAGTTATTATTATTATTATTATTATTATTATGATTATTAAACATTTACAGAAGTAAGCTTTAAGCTTATTTGCTGAATTTTACAATTTTAAATTGCACATGCTATAAAGAAATTTAAGTATATATATACATACGTAAGTAACAGTGTTAAAGTGTTCTCATATAACCATCTAAACGATTCTTAAATATATTCACAGACGTAGAGTTTATCACGAGTTCTGGCGAGGCATTCCAGTCATTCACAACTCGATTAGCCAACACATTCTTAAATGGGTTCTTCTTGAACAAGCCACACCGTAGCTTTAGCCTATGAACCCGTAAGTGAAGATTTTGCGACCTCTTGAAATATCCTGGAGTGGTGACATGGTAATATCCAGTTAAATACTTATATGTCTCAATAAGGTCTCCTCTTCTTCTTCGATGTTCCAACGTATCTAAGTGTAAAGCTTCTATTCGATCCTTGTATCTTAGATTTCGTAAGCATGTCGGTATCTTTGTTATTCGTCGCTGAACCTTTTCCAGTAGTTTGATGTCTGCCTCGAAATAGGGAGACCATACTACGTTTCCAAATTCCAACCTTGTGCTAATCCGTTTCCAAATCTTCCATGCTTTAATTTTATCATGTATTGCCGATTTAACATTCATATTTATCCATGGCTTATCTTTACGAGCTACGACTACTGATTTGGTTGAGGCTGCTTTCTCAATAATAGGATATACTTCCCTTTTGATATTATCCCACAGTTCGACTACTCGCCTGAGTATGATGTAGCCATTTTAGATAGTTCCGTAGTAACTCTCTCCCATATTTTATCGTAATCTATATTCCTGTAATTTTTTTGGATCGAGGGAGTGTCTATTTTCGCCTTTCCCACTTCAATTTGTACAGTAGCTATAATACACACATGATCACTTGCTCCGATTGGTGCTAAATATTGTATATCTGTGATTAAATTGTCTTCATTTGTAAAAAGTAGGTCCAAACAAGACGGGTTTTGTTGTGTTCGCATTCGCGTGGGCTCGTTTATTTCCTGGAAATAACCACTATTTACATAAAAGTTTAAAAAATCCTGTTCTTGTATAGTGGACAACACTTTGAATACCGACCAATCAATTCCAGGGTAATTAAAGTTATTAAATTTGTTTAATTATAGATCGTTAGAAAATTATAATTACTTTATTTTTCTTTAATCTAGTTTTTTGCTTAATTTCAGACCGTTAGAAGACTAGCATGATCTTATTTTTGACGTCTAAAGTTATTTGCTCAATTTTAGACTGATAGAAGATTATAATGTATTTACTTTTGACGCATAAAGTTTTTTGCATAATTTGGCACCGGTAGAAGATTATAATCAATTTACTTTTACGTATAAAGTTTTTTGCATAATTTCAGACCGCTGTAAGATTATAATATATTTACTTTTGACGTATAAAGTTTTTTGCATAATTTGGGACCAGTAGAAGATTATAATATATTTACTTTTGACGTATAAAGTTTTTTGCATAATGTGAGACTGGGAGAAGCAACTTACTTTTGACGTGTAAAGTTTTTTGCATAATTTGGGACCGGTAGAAGATTATAATGAATTTACTTTTGACGTATAAAGTTTTTTGCATAATTTGAGACCGGGAGAAGCAATGTAATTTTGACGTTTTAAGTTTTTTGCATAATTTGGGACCGGTAGAAGATTATAATGAATTTACTTTTGACGTATAAAGTTTTTTGCATAATTTGAGACCGGGAGATGCAATGTAATTTTGACATTTTAAGTTTTTTGCATAATTTGAGACAGGTGACAGATTATAATTTATTTACTTTTGACGCGTAAAATACATTTGTCGCCTTACATATTTCCTTAAAATATATTTTCTTACCATTTAACAGTCCAGGAATCTACTGGGGACAATCTCAGAAGACCGTTGTCTAAATTCCAAGCCCAAGAAAATTAAGGTATTTGTTACTTTTATGATATTTTATTCTTCATCTACCTGTAAATAATCACAAAATTCTGGAAAGAACCGTATCCTAATTTTGTACCTATATGGCATAATTATTACGACAATAAATAAATATACTTATCTAATAGTCTTAATTTTCTTCTTTTTCTCTTCCTTTTCACTTACGTAAAGCAACTTTGATTTAAAAAAGTGGAAACATTTGTAAAAAAAGTAAATATAACCTACTAGTTATGCTTTCAAAAATAGCACGCACGCACGGATAGACTAAATCGTAAATGTGCGTGTGTGGGGAACGGTGCACTGATACCCTCTTTAGGGTAAAATACGAACTTGTTCGAAACGCGCGCCATGAACCTAAAAACACTTGATGGGCATGCGTTTTTCATTTCTGTCCGGGCAAACTTACCCGTTCTCCAAATGACTGCCCTGATGGATTGTTTGGACGAGGCTGGACGTCCGGAATTCGTCCACACGACGTCCCGGACGTCAGGTGTACGTCCAAAAATCCGTGACCATAATAGGACGTACGGTGGACGTCACCGGCGGTCCAAAAATTACCCCAATTGACGTCGGGAGGACGTCCAAGACTTCCAGGCTACGGGGGGTCCGCTGCACGTCCACTGGACGTTCAGGAAATATGCTCTGGACGTCATGCATAATCGCATCCAGAGCTCGTCCAGCCTGGTCCACGGCTCGTCCAGTCTCGTCCAGAGTTCATCCGGAATACGTCCAGGCGGGATACATATAAGGCTATAGATACTGTCCAATCGCACAATACACCCTGATGGATTCTCTGGACGAGGCTGGACGAGATTTCTGGACGTCCACTGGACGTCTATTGGGGTAACTTTTGGACGGAGAGTGACGACCAACGGACGTGAAGAGCCGGTCCCCAGGACGTCTAGAGCGCGTCAGGAGGACGTCCAGACGAGTCCAGAGTTCGTCCAGACCAGTCCGGAGCGCGTCAGGAGGACGTCCAGACCAGTCCAGATTTCGTCCAGCCCACTCCAGAGCGAGTCAGGAGGACGTCGAGACCAGTCCAGAGTTCGTCCAGGGCGGTCCAGAGCGCGTCAGGAGGACGTCC
Organism: Trichopria drosophilae; assembly: GCA_030407085.1. Taxonomy (NCBI): domain Eukaryota; kingdom Metazoa; phylum Arthropoda; class Insecta; order Hymenoptera; family Diapriidae; genus Trichopria; species Trichopria drosophilae. The sequence goes on from CM059584.1 coordinate 69,669,359, forward strand.
AAACCGGTCCAAAGTTCGTCCAGACCAGTCCAGAGTTCGTCCAGACCAGTCCGGAGCGCGTCAGGAGGACGTCCAGACCAGTCCAGATTTCGTCCAGCCCACTCCAGAGCGAGTCAGGAGGACGTCGAGACCAGTCCAGAGTTCGTCCAGGGCGGTCCAGAGCGCGTCAGGAGGACGTCCAAACCGGTCCAAAGTTCGTCCCGAGGACGTCCAGGCCGCGCTCTGGACCGGCCTGGACGAACCCTGGACTGGCCTGGACGAACTCTGGACTGGTTTGGACGTCCTCCTGACGCGCTCTGGACCGCCGTGGACGAACTCTGGACTGGTCTGGACGTCCTCCTGACTCGCTCTGGACTGGCCTGGACGAAATCTGGACTGGTCTGGACGTCCTCCTGACGCGCTCCGGACTGGTCTGGACGAACTCTGGACTGGTCTGGACGTCCTCCTGACGCGCTCTGGACCGGCCTGGACGAACTCTGGACTGGTCTCGACGTCCTCCTGACTCGCTCTGGAGTGGGCTGGACGAAATCTGGACTGGTCTGGACGTCCTCCTGACGCGCTCCGGACTGGTCTGGACGAACTCTGGACTGGTCTGGACGTCCTCCTGACGCGCTCTAGACGTCCTGGGGACCGGCTCTTCACGTCCGTTGGTCGTCCCTCTCCGTCCAAAAGTTACCCCAATAGACGTCCAGTGGACTTCCAGAAATCTCGTCCAGCCTCGTCCAGAGAATCCATCAGGGTGTATTGTGCGATTGGACAGTATCTATAGCCTTATATGTATATTTATTTATTTATTATTATTATATAAAAAAAAACTGTGGAACAACTGTCATTTTGAAATAGTCCAGTTTCCCAGGACAACTTTCGTACTATGAATGTCGTTTTGTCTAGACTATCCAGGTTAACCTTCATATCGTATCGTTCTTATCGTATCATAGCGTATTCAGCTGAAAATTGCACTCGTGTAGTGCACATATTCGGCTCTTCAGGGGCAGTGCAGCCTCCCGAATATGTTATTACGAATGTGTCCATTCTATAGGTAGAATTTAAAGCATACAAATGTTCACGTTCTGACTTAAGTGACTTCGCACATACTTTGAGTACATTGTAAAAAAAAATCACTTATAGAATGAAAATAGATGTTATAAAATTATACTTGCCATTCGAATGTCATTATTACAATTAAACAAGTAATCGAACTTATCAGCTTTTATAATTTGACATACTGAATGCACTTTGACTATGTTGCACATGAATCGATATATTTCCAATGTGATATGTTATAAAAATACATCGAAAATGATTTATCTTGAAATACAAAAAGAAAATGTCTCACTTTTACCTATATAGTTTCAAATTTTTCGTCTATATAACAATGAGATTAATTTGAAAAAAATAACATGAAAGTAGGCAAAAGTGAGAAGTTTTATTTTCTTCTTGTGTTTCAATTTCATTCAAACGTCAATTCACGCTTTTTAATAAAGGTCTTTATAATAAACATTTGTTTGAAACAAGAAAAACACATAAATAGAATAAAATTTATTTATATTTTTATTGAACAATTGATAGAGTTCAGACTTGAATTTAAAAATATATAATTATGTACAAAATAATATATACAAAGACTATATACACATTATGTTTTACAGAACTTCGCATTTTTTTTCGCATTACGATTTAATTTTTTTTCGTTTAAATTCATAATTTGGCAATGACATTGCATTCAAAGTTGAATAAAAATTTGTACAATATACGACAATGTTGTATACATATGTTCTACACAGGGAAATGTAAAAATGTAGCCTCTACTTGCGGTTGCAATTCAGTCGGTCTTAGTCCTACTCGTTTTGCTGGAAGACAGGTGGTTTCGGCGAGTCCTAGTCGCACTTGAACATAACTTTGAGGACCTCCAGGAGTTGTGTTCATTAACTCGGTCTAAGGAAATAATATTGGGATTGTGCCCGGTTTTAGTCCAGGAATTTTGTATGGTTCATACTTTAAATTAAATTTTAAACCGTTTTGTTTCAACATGATAAACAATAAAAAGAAAAAAGAAAGTAAAATTAGTAGAACACATTAATTTAATATTAACAGTTAAAAGTAATAATAAAGGAGAAAAACAATTTTAAAGTTCAGTATGTGAAGTAAATAGAACATAAAAATTCTACGTACTCTAATTGGGTTATTTTTCTTTTTTCTTTTCGAAGATCCATGTGATCCCCATAATATACTATCCTGTAAAAAGTGTTTCTCACAAAGTACATGGCTAGATTTTAGTTCAATATCTCTCCTTCGAATAGCATCTTGCCATTTTTTACGTATTGTCCCATCTTTTGGGACACTGAAAAAGTGTACCTTCTCGTGATTGGAATCATATCCAGATGTACAACCAAGAGCTATACATCATGGCATTTTTAGATTTTTGCAAATTCTGCAAATACTATTATTATTTGAATGAAAAAAATCACATGCATACATTAGATGTATTCAGTTATATTCACATACTTCAAACTCCAAAATGTTAATACAATTAGTTATTATATAAATTCATTTATTTATTTAAAAATATATAATATTAAAAAGAAAATCTTTAAAATATCCTACATCTTCCCGAAATTAGCTAAATAAACATTTTTCACTTGATTGGTCACTTGACGCAGGGCAGGTATGGGTGAGCGCGGATTGGCGACATTAGAAGCGTCATAAGAATGCATGGGAAGCATAGGGCAGAGTCACCCCCGTGCCCTAGAGTCACTATAATCAGAGTTAAGACCACAGATTAATAACAGATAGCCAAAGGCCCCGTTTCGGCAGAGATTATTAGGGAGATCGCTCAGTTCCCTGATTTACACGCGACAGATTTGGTGGAATTCGATCGTCGCGTTGGATTAGATTTATCCCGAACTACGTAGCGAAAAGGTGGTACATCGGGTAAAACAGATGCTGCAGGGGTAAAACAGAGCATTATCGCGAAGGCGCATCATAGCGACGTTGCCGTTTCAGCGATTGTACCGCCTGCACCCCTCACCACCCATATTCGTTCGGCTGTCTTCGCCGGCGCTGAAGCTTGTGGGTACTCGAGAGGGGAACGGGGTTCCCGCGGAACGGGAAAGTAGAAGGATCGCCGTTTGGACGCTAGCGAGGGGAGGCAGAGCTGGCGGGGCGCGTAAGAGTTTAAAACAAATGACTGCGAGCAGAAATTTAAATACAATTTCTGCACGGAAAAACCTGCGGGAACGCTGCTCTCCCACGTGGAAATTCTGCTGACCGTTCGTAGAGTTCCGTAGCTTGCTCGCGGTGAAAGGAAAGCTAAACCCCTTCTATTAGCGAGTAGTCCTACCCGCGTGTGACCGCTGCTGCCGTAAGGCGGCGGTAGTGCTGTCCGTCACCTGCGAAGAGTGGCAACATCGCCTTGTGTTGGAACACGTGGAATACGAAAGCGCGGCATCTCATCGGACGGTTATATATATACAGAATACGTACGCTGTACGTTTACGCAGCGACGTTTATGTCAAACAAAGGCTTGAACTTCTTTTTTATGAAGCGGTGAATGTTTTTATGTGCATCGGATTCTCGTGTCGAGGAATAGCGATTAAAGTAGTATGGACAAGATTGTTAGCTTATAAATAGGAAAAATAAAGCATCAAAGTTTGACAGCGGCCATCTCTTTGTCTAACTTCAGGCGATCGACATAAGACCTTCTCTTTCTAGGTTGCTCCGCTCACTCGCGCATCGAGACTGTCTCACTTGCTCGGAATAGAAAGAAACTCGCTTCCTCTCTCTCTGCTTCCGTACAAGAGTGTGGCGCGACGGGCCGTGCGTTGTCGTTACGAAAAATTCATGCATTTTTGCGAATGTGGCCGGAGAACAAAGTTCCGAAAATCAACACACCCCCGACGGGCCAAAATTTGCATATAACATGGCTCCAGCGTGATTTTCTTCCCTTTGTCTTTGAAAATTTGGCAAAAAGAAAGCAAATTAAAAAACGTTAGACTCACGCAATATCGAAATTTTAGTTTTCGTTTTCGGAACTTTGTTTCCCAGCCGCGCAAATGGCACGATCTTTAAAAAATATGGATGCTTTTTAGAAAGTAACACAGAGAACTGCAGATGGTGAGATACGGTATAAGTCATACAATATAATTTTGAAAGGTTACTTTTCCATTGTCGGAGCATAAACAGGGAGAAAACTTATAGTCAATTCATCGCAGATCGAATAACTTTTGTGCACGACTTTTCGAACGACTTGGCAACAACGCTAAGCGTTCGGCAACACTCGGTTCGTGCGGTAAATTCGACGGCGCGGCCGGCGCGCGGCATAAGCAGCATTGTAAGATTTGCATATAACATGGCTCCAGCGTGATTTTCTTCACTTCGTCTTTGAAAATTTGGCACAAAGAAAACGAATTAAAAAACGTTAGACTCACGCAATATCGAAATTTTCGTTTTCGTTTTCGGAACTTTGTTTCCCGGCCGCGCAAATTATATGATTTAAAAAAAATATGGATGCTTGAACGATTATTCGCTGTAAATTCAGCAATAGAATTTTGGCAGCCTTCATCTGCGGGTGCGGGTTCAGGATTGGTTGCAAGCTGGTGTAAGTGGTAACTTTATAAACTCCAAATTTATTCAGAAGTAGTGGATCTTCTTACAATATATAAATTTCACTTAATCCTAAAACAAACGGAGTCGCACTGCACTTTCGACGCGTGATGGGCCATGCGAGTGGGCCGCACAAAGTTAAAGATCAGTCGTAAGTAATCGAAATACCGAAATAATAGTCCCGATTATTCGACCGGATTTTGGTGAACGTAATTCACTACAAAATAAGAAGCGGATGCGAAAAATTGACGAAGATAAAAACGGAGCACGGTTCGAGCATGGAGATCACGCTGCCGATGCCGGAAATCTGACGAAAAGTCCGTTTTCCAGGAATCAACGGGTTAAGGAACCAGTGGATAAGATCCGCAGTTCGATTCCTGGAACCGCGAATTTCAAAAGTCTTGCAAGTCTTTTTTTTTATAGAGGCGCGCCCAGTCGGTAACTATAAGCTGATATGCGCGCTTAAGCAGAGATGGCGTCTCGAGTACCGTTAGCAAGCCATCGAACTTGCCTCGACTCATGTATACGCGAACATACCGCCCGCCTTGCGGTAGGCATGCCGCAATTAATCTAGACTACCGATCCTAATCTAATTAAAAAAAAAACTTAATTCTAGGAGTGAGAACTTGGCGTCGCAGATTCATTCATAGAAATCGGTAATAGCGCTAACTTTGTAATCGGGCGCTTCAATACGGAGGTAGCTGTTCGGACAGTTACCACGCGAGTTAGGCCATCTGTGCCCGGATGGACAGCAATAATGCGCGCCAAATTCCACTTTGCCGGAGGTAAATTGTTGTCTCGCAATAAAACAATTTGTCCGACCGCGATAGATGGGGTTACATGCGTCCACTTGGATCTGTGCTGACACGACGTTATGTAATCTCGTGTCCAGCGTTTCCAAAATTCCTCCAATGCTTGTAGGTAACGGTGCCAACGCGTTCCGTAACCTACTGAGTAGTCTACCGTAAGTGGGGACGGTGCTGACACGATAGGACCACCGACAAGGAAATGAGCGGGCGTCAGCGTATCTAGGCTGTCGATATCATCGGACAACGGAGCCAGCGGTCTCGAGTTCATGCACGCTTCTATGCGGCATAGAAGCGTGGCTAGCTCTTCGTACGTCGGCGTGTGCGGCTCGAGCACACGCTTGAGGTGGAACTTCATGGACCTTACCCCAGCCTCCCAAAGCCCGCCAAAATGAGGCGCAGCAGGCGGGATAAATTTCCAAGTCACTCCTTCCTCCGCGACGCGAGCACGAAGCTGATCAGATTGAATCGCGGCGCGATACGCCGCGCGCAATTCCTTGTCGGCTCCCACGAAATTAGTTCCACAGTCGCTGTGGACAGTGTGGGGTAAGCCACGACGCGAGTAAAACCGTTGAAATGCGGCAAGGAACGCAGCGGTGGAGTAGTCGCAGACTACCTCCAAGTGGACTGCATGCGACGCCATGCATATAAAAAGGGCGATGTACGCGGGATGCGATCGCGAACCTCGGCCGCCCGCCATGCGCAACTTGACAGGTCCTGCATAGTCGACACCGCATTCAGAAAACGCTCGCAAAGGTCGATTTGTTCGAACCGAAGGCAATGAACCCATCAGCTGAGTAGGTGCCTCAGCACGCTGGCGTGCGCAACTAACACAGTTATGGATCACGGATTTGACGGTCTTTCTAGCCTGTAATATCCACACCCTTTGACGCACAGTGCTCAATGTGAGTGTGAGACCGCCATGCATGCATCGCGTATGTGCGTGGCGAACTAATAGACGGGATACATGACAATTAGGCAAAATGATAGGGTGTTTGCTGGAGAAGTCTAAGTCAGATTGGTCCAGTCGACCTCCTACCCGAAGTAACCCGCTCGAATCTAAAACCGGGTATAACCGTCGTAACGCACTATTTTTTAAAAACCGTTGATTGGATTGTAGATGTCGTGCTCCGTCACTCCTAGGTTCATTCTCAGATAGCAGCGCTATCTCTGACTTAAACGCTGTAAGTTGTAGGAGATGGAAGACTCTACTTGCTACCAACGCTAAGGTATCAACGAACGACGTTGATGAAGATTTCATGGCTGAAGACTCTCTCCATCGTGGGGAGAGGGAAAAGACCCGTGACAGCACTCGACATAGATGAGGCCAAGACGAAAATCTTTTAAAAATTTCTTCGGTGGGATCGGAAACAACTCCCGAGTGATACGTGTGGACCTTGCGTTCTAAAGTCGCTTCGTTATGCGAACTGGGTTCGTTAGAGACCGGCCATTCTGACGGATCTAAGACGAGCCAAGCGGGGCCGTGCCACCATAATGAGGATCCTAGAAAATCAGTTACAGAGATACCGCGAGATGCGAGATCTGCCGGGTTGTCCTTGCCCGGGACATGACGCCAAGTAACTTCCGGAATGAGTGTGTGGATCTCGGCGACCCGATTCGCCACAAACGTTTTCCATCGTGATGATTGCTCGCTTAGCCAATCCAAAACGATGGTAGCGTCTGTCCAGGCGTGAATCGTGCAGCGCGAGAACGCTGGGACTTTGCGGATCTGGGTCAGTGAGCGTGTGAGAAGTACTGCTCCATTTAATTCGAGGCGGGGCGTGGACAGCACTTTCAAGGGAGCCACCCGGGTTTTTGCCATTAACAGGGATGTGGTGCAATGACCTGATGCCGTGGTGCACCTTATGTATATGACGGCTGCGAAGGCTTTCGACGAGGCGTCGGAGAAGCCGTGGATTTCGATGGTTGAGTCTTCACTCGTGCCAAGCCATCGTGGGATCGTGATGCTCGAGAGATGAGGCAGCGAGTCAGAAAATGTTTGCCATACGACTGAAAGTTCCTCTGGCAAGGGAGCATCCCAATCTAATTGGCATTGCCACAGTTGTTGCATATATATTTTTGCCGTGATGACAACTGGAGCCGCCCATCCCAACGGGTCAAACAGGCGTGCGATGTGGGACAACACTGCTCTTTTGGTGAGTGCAGAGGATTGCGGTTGGTTCAGTGAGAACCGATACGAATCGGTAGAGGGTTGCCAAGCAATGCCGAGAATTTTCAGATTGTCGTCAATCTGCAGTGCTTTGTCGCATGCAGTTCCAAGATTGGCATCGTCAATGTCGGCATGTAAAGGGGCCGCGTTACTTACCCATTTACGTAAATGGAAATTTCCCTTGTTAAGGAGTGCGACAAGGTCATCTCTTATGAGTTTGGCTTCGTCAATCGAGTCCGCGCCAAATAGTGCATCGTCGACGAAGAAATTTTGGAGGAGAGCAATTTTTCCTAACGGGTAGGCGGCACCTTCGTCGTCGGCCAATTGCCGTAGGACGCGTAGCGCCAAAAATGGTGCGCTGGCTGTCCCATACGTTACCGTAAGAAGCTGGTATGATTGGACCGAATCGGTAGGGGATTGCCGCCACAAGACTCGCTGGTAATTTACGTCTCGTTCGTCTACTCGAATTTGCCTATACATCTTCTCGATATCCGCAGCGTACACGAAGCGATGCGTGCGCCACTGGATATGGAGAAGAGACAGGTCTGACTGAAGAGACGGTCCAACGAGTTGCAGCTCATTGAGCGAAGTACCACCATGGGACAGAGAGGAGGCGTTGAAGACAACGCGCATTTTCGTCGTGGTGCTTGTTTCTTTGAATACCGGGTGATGTGGGAGATAGACAACTGGCGTATTAGGCGCAGTCGCAGGTGCGATACGCATGTGTCCCAATTGCTCGTACTCCGCCATAAATTGGGAGTACGATTCGCGTTCTTGAGGACGCGCCTGTAGGCGTCGCTCAATAGAGTATAGACATTGGGTAGCACGTGCATATGTATCTCCAATGTCACTTGGCGTTGGAGACCTAAAGGGGATGCGAACCACGTATTGCCCGTTTGGCATGCGCGAATGCGTGTCTTTGAAGTGTTGCTCGCACCGCTCGTCATCTTCGGATGCTGGATGAGCAACAGAAACTTCTTCGGTTTCCCAGAATCGGAGTAGCGAGTCGCGTAAATCATCGCGCGCGGAAGCATGGTGGGAGTGACTAATTACCGATGGAGTGGGATCAGCTGTCACGTCGCAAACTCCCGATAACACCCATCCAAAGACGGTGTTCATTGCCACCGGTTCGTTCGGCTTACCGCGGATGATACCGTCGCGCATGACATATGGATATAAATCCGCACCAATGAGTAAATGAATAGGTGTGTCGCTTCGGGGCTCACCGTCGGCTAAAGTGAGTCCTTGCAAGTGTGGCCAGTGAGTGAGTGGACACCGGAATTTCGGTACATAAGTTGTCAAGGTTGGTAAAATAAACGCGTCGGTAGATAAGGTGGTCTCTGACTTATCGACGGCGCTTACCAAGATCGGCACCACCTTATCGATCATCTGATTGGTACCGACTCCAAGTCCATCCACCTGTACTGACGCGGGGTACCACTTCGTACGTAAAGCCGTAGCTGCTTCTCGAGTTATGAATGAATGCATAGACCCGTGGTCTAGCAGAGCGCGTAATTTGACTACTCGATTCGCTGGGGATTTGACTAACACCCAAGCAGTTGCTAGCACAACGTTCGCGGGGGACCGCGGTGTACATAAATGAGACTGGACAAGACTTATATCCACATGAGGATTGACCGGATGATGTGCCAGCCTCTGCGTGGTGATTAGTTTCGATTGGCGCGCGTACTGAGGCATGCAAAAGTGTATGGTGGTGTTTACCACATTGTGTACACTTACGATCGCTTTTACAGCTGGCAGTCTTATGATAAGACGACAAACAATTATAACATAGGTTATGGTTTTTTACTAAGTCCCATCGGTTTGGAACAGACATGTCATTAAATTTGTTGCATTTATACATCGCGTGTATCTCGGAGCATGAAACACATTGTCTCGCTGACTTATTCGTACTCGAATGATGCGCTTGGGCGCGGGAGGCGGGTTTGGTTTTCATAGGTGAGTGGCCTGCTGGTGGTCGTGACGGTTTACCGGGTGTAAACGCCTCGAACGACCTAATTTTAGCATTTAAAAAAGTGCTTAATTCATCAAAGGTAGGATACCCTTCATCTTTAAGTGAGAAGTCCCATGCCTCTCGCGTCCCGCGATCCAATCGCTCGGTAATTAAAAATACGAGAACGTCGTCTTGGACCGGACGGCCGAGTTTCGCGAGCGCGTCGATCGATTCTTGCGCGGAGTCAAGCAAACCTCTTAGGTCGGCCGCAGACCTGTCATGAGACACAAATTTCAAAGAAAATAAATTCTCTAAATGTGTTCGCAATAGTCGACGATGATCCTCGAATCGAGATTTTAACAATTTCCAAGCGATCTCAAAATTATTCGCATTTACAGACACGTTCTTTAATAATTTGGCCGCATCGCCATCAAGACACGACTTCAAATAGTATAAATGCTGAAAGGAATCAAACGCGGGATCATTTAATATGATCGCTTGGAAATGATCTCGGAATTCCACCCAGTCGGTGAAATTCCCAGAAAACCGAGGTAGTTTTAATTTTGGTACTTGCGTACGCCGATGACCATAGTCGTTGTTCGCTGGTGCGTTGACGTTCGGTGTGCCTGGAGCGGCGGCGTTGGCTGGTGTTGAACAAGTAGGTGGACTCATTAAATGAATGACATCTGTCAATCCTGCCGATGTGCACAGATATATTTCTTCAGCAGTGCCCAAAAAATCTTCCGTGTAATATGCGTCTGTATTACAAGTAGGCATTAATTTGTACGGGATCATCTCTTCGTCTCGTTCTACGATTTGCGTCCATTTTTTCTCGATGAGCGAAAGTCTAGCGCGCGCCTGTTCCAAGGTCACGTCTGACCGTTGAAGTAAGATAGCGGCGCGAGTAATCGATGTGAATGCATTTGATTGCAGACTGACCATTTCAATAAAGGCCTGGTAGTCGTCCATTGGTTCGGACCTACTTTTGTTCTTGGGCATTGTGATAATTCAATGCGCAATTGGAAATTGCGATTCAAAAAAAAGCGGAATTAATTTACACTAATTCGGTCGAGCTATATGCTTTCGTCGCCGTCGAGTTTTCCGTGCGACGAAGGAACGCAATGGTAGCGCTAAACGCGTGGGGATACGAATGTCTGCGTGTGTTCAATACTCGGCTAAGAGCGTGTATGTGAGAGCGCGTGAGAAGGGAGTCCTGCTGACTGCCACCTCCTTTCTAGCTGACGTAGCGTCGCGATGGCGCGGAGAAGAAATCGCGCAGCGCGTCAGAAGGGAATCCCGAAGGATTGCCACCTCCTCCTTGCTGACGTCACGTTCGACGGGTGTTCAATTATGAACGAAAACAGTCGACGGCTGACGACGATGCCCGACCGGTAATTTGAATAAATTATGCGGGACTCGACCACGTTGCGACCGATAATTAATCGGATTAAACCGATTAAAATTCAAATTTTTAAGCGGCACTCCCGAAAGCACTACTGTCCATGAGATGTCGAAAAAGTCTATGCAGTATATAAGAAATGCAGTCCTTTTATGGTGTTTTTTAGTCCGAATAGCGTCTTAGTAAGTCCACTTGCACTTTACTTACAAAGTCACTCCAGATCCTGGCAGGATCGCCAATGAACGATTATTCGCTGTAAATTCAGCAATAGAATTTTGGCAGCCTTCATCTGCGGGTGCGGGTTCAGGATTGGTTGCAAGCTGGTGTAAGTGGTAACTTTATAAACTCCAAATTTATTCAGAAGTAGTGGATCTTCTTACAATATATAAATTTCACTTAATCCTAAAACAAACGGAGTCGCACTGCACTTTCGACGCGTGATGGGCCATGCGAGTGGGCCGCACAAAGTTAAAGATCAGTCGTAAGTAATCGAAATACCGAAATAATAGTCCCGATTATTCGACCGGATTTTGGTGAACGTAATTCACTACAAAATAAGAAGCGGATGCGAAAAATTGACGAAGATAAAAACGGAGCACGGTTCGAGCATGGAGATCACGCTGCCGATGCCGGAAATCTGACGAAAAGTCCGTTTTCCAGGAATCAACGGGTTAAGGAACCAGTGGATAAGATCCGCAGTTCGATTCCTGGAACCGCGAATTTCAAAAGTCTTGCAAGTCTTTTTTTTATAGCGGCGCGCCCAGTCGGTAACTATAAGCTGATATGCGCGCTTAAGCAGAGATGGCGTCTCGAGTACCGTTAGCAAGCCATCGAACTTGCCTCGACTCATGTATACGCGAACATGCTTTTTAGAAAATAACATATCGAGAACTGTAGATGGTAAGATACGGTAAGTCATGCAATATAATTTTGAAGGGTTACTTTTCGATTGTCGGAGGATAAAAAGCGAGAAAACTTAGTCAATTCATCGAAGATCGAATAACTTTTGGCAAGACTTTTCAGTGCGCAAAGTAAAATAAATGGCAAAGTAAAGCGCACAAGCGTCGAAACCTGTTCTTTTTTTTCAATAAATTAAAATTAATGTTTTTTTTCCGACATTGGACACTCGGTCTGTACAATGAAATTTTTTCTAAGGCAAAAGTGTGGATCAAACCGCTCCTTTTTTTATTATGAAAAAAAAATAGCCTACAAATACCTACCTTTGAAGTCCATACCCGGAAAGCAGCCTCACTACGGGGAAATGCGGAAGAACACACACGAACGCATATTCAATAGATAATACACAGGAAATGAATTGACAAAAAGGGGGGGGGGGGGATGCCAAACGTGCATGAATGATAAGTATACAGTATAGGTATACATTTGCCCTCCCCCTCCCCCCATGGGATAAGGAAAAATGTATCTTTTTTCTTTTTTTTTCTTTTTTTCTTGTTTTTTCTTTTTTTTGTAACGTAATGGTACAAAAATCTGGCCTTATCGTCCATGTATTGACGATGTCTCGCCGCCTCCTGCCTCTTTGCTCCTCGAACCCTGTGGCCCCAAGGGTGACGCTGAAACAATACAAACATATTATAAGTAAAATACACAACAATAGGCAGTTATAGAAACAAAATATTTAATCGCAACAAACAATAAACATATTGCATCTAAATTTTATGAGGAAACGAGTTATCGCTTTTAAAAATGATAAAATAACGGTTATATACTTAAAAATCTGCAATAAATAGGAATGCATAATCTGCAACTATGTGTGCGATGAAATAAATAATAAATATATTGTATATATTTTTAATATATTATTTTAATGTAATATATTAATTTTTATATAATATAATATTTTAAATATATTGTATATATCATTGTATAAAAAAAAATAGCAAAATTTATTGTAGATATTATTTTTGTAGTTCAATTTTTAACAGTACTCTACCCACTGACAGAACAATATAGTAAAATGTACTAATCCTAAATAACTATTATTTATTTTATATTTTACTATTTTTCTTCTCCCAGTGTGTGCTTACCATTCAAAATTCAAATACAAACGCGATCCTAAAAATCCACCAATCAATTTCTGCCATTTATATCATCGCGCAAATAGTTGCAGACTGTTTATACAAAGTTTCAAGCGTATAACCGTCATGTTATTATTTTTCTGCGTAATCTATATAAACCCCTATGGAAATAAAAATGGTATGTTTTCGTTACATTTAGCATGATTTCGTACGATTACGTAAGATTTGGTACGTTTAGGTACGTTTTGGTTACGATTCGAACATTTTTACAGCATTATACAGAAACGTACGCGAACGTACGCGAAGGTACGTTAACGTACGCAAAAGTATGCAAAGATGCAGTATCGTCCAGAATCCTACAAAAATGTACACATACGGGATAAAATGCATAACAGAATATTTCTAAACAGATATAAACGTACGTAAACGTACGTAAACGTACGCGAACGTACGCGAACGTGCGCGAACGTACGCGAAAGTGTGCAAAGGTACAGTATCCTGTAGAATGCTGCAGAAACGTCACTTACGAGAAAAAATGGATCAAAGAATATTCCTAAACGTATACGTAAACGTACCCCTACTCGAAAAGGAGGATAGAAAAGCATAGAAAAGTATACAAATTCTGCGTGGTTCGTATGCTTTTGAATCCTATTTTTGGCACATAATGTATCCACAATGGAATGGATATTACACAAAAGGAGTTCGCGTAAGTCTCGGTCCTGTAGGTTGGAATCCTGAGGTCTTCGGAGCACGCTCTGGGTTGCCGATCGTTTATATTTTTACGCCATACATATTGGTTATATAGATACGGTGGGGTTTTACTTCTAAATATATTGAAGATCGCCATGCCGTATGTACGCATTAACCGACTCAATGGGATCCCCCCTTTTGATAGCCTCCAAAATTTTGTCATATTTTGCTTATCTCTGGCCGTTTTTGAGATAATTAAGAATTTTTAAAAATTTTAATGTGTAACAGAAATATCATATTACGTTATTGATAGTGATCGACAGTGGTAGACCAGTGGTCGGTGTCGCGCGCGATCGTTGTTTCTAGTCAAGTATTCTTGGTGGGGAACACTACTTGGATGGTGACCGCTTGAGAACAACTTTCTTAAGAAAATTAAATCAACTAAAAAAAGTTAAAAAATATTTGAGTTAAATAAAAAATAATAATAAAATTAAAAATAAAAAAAAATTTGTTTGTATACAAAGAGGAAAAAATTGCCCGAATAATATGAAAAAATGTATAAATATCCCTACAAAACGCGATAAATTTTTGGAATATTTGTCCAATGTAGAAGAATTGGTTTGGGTCATTTTTCTCCAAAATTACGTGAAAAATTTGGGACAAAAAATCGAAAAAAATAACGGAAGAAAAACGGGCACCTATCTGGGATATTCAATATTCGTGCAGTCGGGCACGTTCCTGTAAATAGTTCCAAAATCTCGTACGTTTCTATACATGGCTGCATATATATATCCGTACAAATTGCGTACGTTTGCGTACGTCTGCGTACGTTTCAGTACATATTCATATGATTCCGGACGTTTTTGTAAGAAAATATTTTATTACGAATGGTTGTTTGACATCTATAGCGTACAATGCTGTACATCTCCACATGCTTCAGTATGTTCTAGCAATTTTGTGTACGTTTGCGTACGTTTGTGTACGTTCGCGTACGTTTGCGTACGTTTCTGTACAATGGTGTACAAAATGTTCGAATCGTAACCAAATCGTACACGAACGTACGTAAACGTACCTCACCGTACATAATTCTATACAGACGTACCGAAATTTGTCAAAATCGTACGGTGAGTTGCGTTAGATTACCGTTGATTTTTTCCATACGGGAATGCAATATGTTATCATCATGCACTACTCTGCGTAATGAAAAATCATTCTTAAGCTATTTGTGCGATTAAATAAATGGCAGAAGTTGTTTGCTAGATATTTACTATCGTGTTTACTGGAGAAGGAAAATAGTAAAATATACTAATCATATACATGTACGTCCTGTAAGTGCATACGTTGTTAAATGTTACAGTTTATACGAAGCTGTCAAAGTTACTTGGGCCACACGTATACTACAAGCAGTAGTAATTTCGACTATTGGAATAGTTATGCTAGATATTTACTATCGTGTTTGCAGTTTAATTTTGAATGGTAGGCAAAACCCTGGGAAAAGGAAAATAGTAAAATACACTGATCCTATACGTGTACTACCTGTAAGTACATACGTTGTTAAATGTTACAGTTTATACGAAGCTGTCAAAGTTACTTGATCCACACGTATACTACAAGCAGTAGTAATTTCGACTATTGGAATAGTTATGCTACATATTTACTATCGTGTTTGTAGTTTAATTTTGAATGGTAGGCAAAACACTGAGAAAAGGAAAATAGTAAAATATACTGATCCTATACGTGTACGTCCTGTAAGTACATACGTTGTTAAATGTTGAAGTTTTTACGAACCTGTCAAAGTTACTTGGTATACGTGTATACTACAAGCAAAAGTAATTTCGACTAGTACAATAGTTATGGTAGATATTTACTATCATATTTGCAGTTTAATTTTGAATGGTACGTAAAACACTGGGATAAGGAAGATAGAAAAATATACTGATCCTATACGTGTACTACCTGTAAGTAGATGCGTTGTTCATTGTTACAGTTTATACGAAGCTGTCAAAGTTACTTGGCCTACGCGTATACTACAAGCAAAAGTAATTTCGACTAGTGGAATAGTTATCCTATCTGGGATTAGTATATTTTACTATTTTGTTCTCTACGTGGGTAGATTACTGTTGAAAATTGTACTACAAAAATACGATAGTACTCAACCACAATAAATTTATGCTATTTATCATGTCTATTCATATATACCTCTAGTTCATGTCGCTGTTGTGGTGGCTCCTCCATGCGCTCGTCCGCCTTTGTTGCCCCGGCTCCGGCATCACCGATTTTCACCTCGTTTTTTTTCCTCCTGTAATTGAACAGCATCGTCGCTGAAATAAGGAATAAACAATTACATATACGATTATAAAACATTCTAGGGATCTACAATCGTGTAATTCTGATTTCTTACCGATTATTTTCTTTTTCTGCAATGCTTGGCTCTTGGCTCTTCCGTACATGTGCCGCGCCGTCGAATTTACCGCACGAACCGAGTGTTGCCGAACGCTTAGCGTTGTTGCCAAGTCGTTGGCTCTCCGGACTCCGCGCCGCGCAGTAACCAGGAAGAAACTTGGCAACACCGCTAGGCGTTCGGCAACACTCGGTTCGTGCGGTAAATTCGAAAATAGTCAGAAAAAAATAATTTGGACAAATAACAATTATTTGATGACATACACCATAATATAAAGTGGAAAAAAACAAAAACAGCTTGATCCTCAATTTTTGCGAAAAATCTTCTCTTTGCCATCTGTCGTAAAATGAGATATTTTAAAAAATTTGTCGAAAATATTCTGAATTGTGCAGACCGAGTGTCTCGTGTCGGAAACAAAGTTAGGAAAACTAACCCTCTAATCAACTACTAACTAATCAAAAAGTAACCCTCCAAAATTATATTGTATGACTTACCGTATCTCACCATCTGCAGTTCTCGAAGTGTTACTTTCTAAAAAGCATCCATATTTTTTTAAAATCGTGCAATTTGCGCGACCGGGAAACAAAGTTCCGAAAACGAAAACTAAAATTTCGATATTGCGTGAGTCTAGCGTTTTTTAATTCGCTTTCTTTTTGCCCAATTTTCAAAGACAAAGGGAGGAAAATCACGCTGGAGCCACGTTATATGCAAATCTTGGCCTGTCGGGAGGTGTGTTGATTTTCGGAA
Source organism: Trichopria drosophilae (assembly GCA_030407085.1). NCBI lineage: Eukaryota > Metazoa > Arthropoda > Insecta > Hymenoptera > Diapriidae > Trichopria > Trichopria drosophilae. The sequence continues at coordinate 69,686,164 of CM059584.1, forward strand.
CTTTGTTCCCCGGCCCCATTCGCAAAAATGCATGAATTTTTCGTAAAGACAACGCACGGCCAGTCGCGCCTGCACTATTGTACGGAAGCAGAGAGAGAGAGGGAGCGAGTGTCTTTCTATTCCGAGCAAGTGAGACAGTCTCGAAGCGCGAGTGAGCGGAGCGACCTAGAAAGAGAATGTCTTATGTTGATCGCCTGAAGTTAGACAAAGAGGCGGCTGCTGTCAAACTTTGATGCTTTATTTTTCCTATTTATAAGCTTACAATCTTGTCCATACTACTTTAATCGCTATTCCTCGACACGAGAATCCGATTTCTGCAAAAAAAATCCCGAAAATCCCTCGAAAATCGCCAATTTCACGGCGCAAAGTTTTCTCGCCTCTGACGTCACTGTCTCACTTGCTCGGAATAGAAAGACACTCGCTCCCTCTCTCTCTCTCTGCTTCCGTACAATAGTGCAGGCGCGACTGGCCGTGCGTTGTCTTTACGAAAAATTCATGCATTTTTGCGAATGTGGCCGGGGAACAAAGTTCCGAAAATCAACACACCTCCCGACAGGCCAAGATTTGCATATAACGTGGCTCCAGCGTGATTTTCCTCCCTTTGTCTTTGAAAATTTGGCAAAAAGAAAGCGAATTAAAAAACGCTAGAATCACGCAATATCGAAATTTTAGTTTTCGTTTTCGGAACTTAGTTTCCCGGTCGCGCAAATTACACGATTTTATTAAAATATAGATGCTTTTTAGAACGTAACACATCGAGAACTGCAGATGGTGAGATACGGCATAAGTCATACAATCTAATTTTGAAGGGTTACTTTTCCATTGTCGGATCATAAAAAGCGAGAAAACTTATAGTCAATTCATCGCAAATCGAATAACTTTTGTGCACGACTTTTCAGTGCGCAAAGTAAAATAATTGGCAAAGTAAAGCGCACAAGCGTCGAAAACTGTTCTTTTTTTTCAATAAATTAAAATTGATGTTTTTTTTTCTGACATTGGATACTCGGTCCGTACAATTCAGAGAATTTTCGACAAATTTTTTAAAATATCGTATTTCACGACAGATGGCAAAGCGAAGATTTTTCGCAAAAATTGAGGATCAAGCTGTTTTTGTTTTTTTTCCACTTTATATTATGGCATATGTCAACAAATAATTTTTATTTGTCCAAGTTATTTTTTTCTGACTATTTTCGAATTTACCGCACGAACCGAGTGTTGCAGAACGCCTAGCGGTGTTGCCAAGTTTCTTCCTGGTTACTGCGTGGCGCGAAGTCCGGAGAGCCAACGACTATGCATTTTGGCAACAACGCTAAGCGTTCGGCAACACTCGGTTCGTGCGATAAATTCGACGGCGCGGCATAAGCAGCATGGTAAGATTTGCATATAACATGGCTCCAGCGTGATTTTCTTCATTTTGTCTTTGAAAATTTGGCTGGCACAAAGAAAACGAATTAAAAAACGTTAGACTCACGCAATATCGAAATTTTAGTTTTCGTAACTTTGTTTCCCGGCCGCGCAAATTGCACGATTTTAAAAAAATATGGATGCTTTTTAGAAAATAACATATCGAGAACTGCGGATGGTGAGATACGGTAAGTCATGCAATATAATTTTGAAGGGTTACTTTTTTGATTGTCGGAGGATAAAAAGCGAGAAAACTTAGTCAATTCATTGGAGATCGAATAACTATTGTGCACGACTTTTCAGTGCGCAAAGTAAAATAATTGGCAAAGTAAAGCGCACAAGCATTAAAAACTGTTTTTTTTTTTCAATAAATTAAAATTTATGTTTTTCTTTTGACATTGGACACTCGGTCTGCACAATGACATTTTTTTTAAAACAAAAATGTGGATCAAACCATTCCTTTTTTTATTATGAAACTAGCCTACAAATACCTACCTTTGAAGTCCATACCCGGAAAGCAGCCTCACTACGGGGAATTGCGGAAGAAAACACGAACGCATATTCAATAAATAAACACAGGAAATGAATTGACAAGTTGGGAGGGGGGGGGGGATGCCAAACGTGCAAGAATTATAAGTATACAGTATATATAGGTATACATTTGGCCCCACCCTCCGATGGGAGAAGGAAAAATGTATCTTTTTTTCTTTTTTTTTTCCTTTTTTTTCTTTTTTTCTTTTTTTTTTGTAACATAATGGTACTGGTACAAAAATCTGGCCATGTCGTCTATGTATTGACGATGTCTCGCCGCCTCCTGCCTCTCCCGCACCCACTTCGCTCCTCGAACCCTGGGGCCCCTCGGATGACGCTGAAACAATACAAACATATTATAAGTAAAATACACGACAATAGGCAGTTATAGAAATAAAATATTTAATCGCAACAAACAATAAACATATTGCATCTAAATTTTATGAGGAAATGAGTCATCGCTTTTAAAAATAATAAAATGACGGTTATATAATTAAAAATCTGCGATGAAATAAATAAAAAATATATTGTATATATTTTTAATATATTATTTTAATGTAATATATTAATTTTTTTATGTAATATAATATTTGAAATATATTGTATATATTATTGTATAAAAAAAAATTGTAGATATGTACCATCGTATTTTTGTAGTTCAATTTTTAATCAGTAATTAGTAAATAAAATAATTATTTATTTTATATTTTACTATTTTCCTTTTCCCAGTGTGTAGCTTACCATTCAACATTCAACTACAAACGCGATCCTAAATATCTGCCAATCAACTTCTCCCATTAAATCATCGCGCAAATAGTTGCAGACTGTTTATACAAAGTTTCAAGCGTATAACCGTCATCTTATTATTTTTCTGCGTAATCTATATAGATGCAATATGTAATCATCATGCACTACTCTGCGTAAAGAAAAATCATTCTTAAGCTATTTGTACGATTAAATAAATGGCAGGAGTTGTTTGCTAGATATTTACTATCGTGTTTACTGGGAGAAGGAAATTAGTAAAATATACTGATCCTATACGTGTACTACCTGTAAGTAGATACGTTGTGAATGTTATAGTTTATAAGCTGTCAAAGTTACTTGGTCCACGCGTATACTACAAGCAAAAGTAATTTCGACTAGTGGAATAGTTATGGTAGTATAGTATATATGGTAGATATTTACTATCATGTTTGTGGTTTAATTTTGAATGGTAAGCAAAACACTGGGAGAAGGGAAATAGTAAAATATACTGATCCTATACGTGTACTACCTGCAAGTAGATACGTTGTGAAAGGTTACAGTTTATACGAAGCTGTCAAAGTTACTTGGTCTACGCGTATACTACAAGCTAAAGTAATTTCGACTAGTGGAATAGTTATCCTGTCTAGGGTTAGTATATTTTACTATTTTGTTCTCTACGTGGGTAGATTACTGTTAAAAATTGAACTACAAAAATACAATAGTACTGGTCCACAATAAATGTATGCTATTTAATTCATCGCACAAATAGTTGCGGACTATTTATACAAATTTTCAAGCGTATAGCCATCATCTTATTATTTTTCTGCGTAATATATACAGATGCAATATGTTATCATTATGCATTACTCTGCGTAATGAAAAATCATTCTGAAGCTATTTGTGCGATGAAATAAATGGCAGAAGTTGTTTGCAAAATATTTATTATCGTCTTTGTAGTTGAATTTTAAATGGTAAGCAACACACTGGGAGAAGGAAAATAGTTAAAAATACTGATCCTACGTGTGACTATTCATGCGATGAAATAAATACCTTGTATACATATCATGTTGCTGTTGGGGTGGCTTCTCCATGCGTTCGTCCGCCTTTGTCGCCCGGCGCACTATGGGGTACAGTCGAGCCTCCGTATTATGGACTTCCCTCTTATGGACTATCTGTTTTATGGACTTTTTTCTCCCCCAATTATGGACTTTTCCCTCTGCCGCTGTTTATCGCCTTCCCCCACTTTTGTGCTTACACACTTATACATACATACAATACATATGTACATGTGCCGCCTTTCACTCGTACTTGTAGCGAAAGGTGACGAAGTAGGGGAAGCGCTCTCTCCCCTTCATTGACCATATTCGGGATCGGAGCATTCCCGACGAGTCCATGATACGGAGGCTCGACTGTATTTTGAAAAATGTCAAAAATGTTTTGTCTCAAAATCGTAGAACTCGAGAGCCAAATAGGATAGGCCAATAGGGTTTTCACGAGCTTACAGCTTGATGTTTGTAGAATAGACGAAAAATAATTAGAAGATGGAAAATTCAATAGTTTATTAGTGCATTTCAGTTGAATGTGAAAGTAATAAATTGAAAAGTTACAATATTTATTTCGAAATCGTATATTTTTTTTACCAAATAAGACAATGAAGTAAAATTTTCTGGAAAGTAGAACTAGATCCTGACAGAGTAACAAAATAATAAATATAAAGCAGAAATATTACAAAGAAGTACCAATTAGTGGCCGTGTACCTTTTAATGAACTACTATTTATGGATAATTCTTTGTAATGATAATTTATAGACGCAAAAAACTGGCAGTAATACAATGAGTAATTTGTAAACTGAATTACAGCATGTATCAAAAGCTAAACAGGTACCTATTAGTGGCCATGTACCAATTAATGAACTACCAATTACGAAAAAATTTTCGTAGTAATTGTTCATAGAAGTAAGACATCATAATCAGGAATACAATAAGCAATTTCAGAACTGAATTTCTACACGTACTAAAAACTGAATAGATACCTATTAATACTCGTGTACCAATTAATGAGCAACCATTTTTGGGCATTCCGTTACAGTTACTTATAGATGCATGACTCTGTCAGAAATACAATAAGAAATTTAAAAACTGAATTACAGCATGCACCAAAAACTAAATAGGTACCTATGAGTGACCGTGTACCAATTAATGAACTACCATTTTTTTGGGGGGATTTCTTTGTAGTTATTTATAGACGCAAGAAAATGGCAGCACTACAATAAGCAATTTCTAAACTGAATTACGGCATGTACCTAAAACTGGATTGGTTCCTAGTGGTGGCCGTGTACCAATTAATGAATTACCAGTTGCGTACATTTCTTTCTAGTAATTGTTCATATGAGATAACACACTTCGTTATCAGGAATACAATAAGCAATTTCAAAACTGAATTGATCCATGTAATAAATACTAAATATGTACCTATCAATGACCGTGTTCCAATTAATCAAATAGTATCTGCAGACAATTTTTTGTCATAATTATTTATAGAGGCAATACACTGTTACAACTGTAATAAGCAATTTCTGCACTTAATTGTAGCATGTGCGAAAAATTGAATGGTCACCTATTATTGACCATGTACCTATTGAATGAACAATTATTTTTAGTAATTATTTATAGAGGCAAGACACTGTTAGGAATATAATAAGAAATTGCAGTACTTAGTTACAACGTGTACCAAATACTAAATAGGTACCATTAGTGGTCGTGTACCTATTAATGAACTATAATTTGTGAATCCTTCGTTGTACTCATATGCAGACGCATGACTGACAGGAATGTAATTTAAATGTAATTTCTAAAATTATTTAAATTGGTACCTATAAGTCATCGTGTTCCTATTGGCAAACTGTCACGTGTGGAAAATTCATCCTTGTACTATATTATAACTATATTGAAACTTTGATATAGACTCGAGACACTGCCATGACTGTAAGTGAGCATTTCCTAAACTTATTTTAAGCGATTATCAAAAAGTAGATTATTATCTAGCAGTGTACCTAATTATGAACTACTTTTCCATGAACTTCTTGGCTTGTACATTTACGGTCGCAAAACACACTCACAAATATAATACAATTGTTGCACTTGACTATAGCATGTGCCAAAAACTGAACGGATACCTATCAATGAACTACCGTTTGTGCAATTTCTAAACTTATTTTTAGCAAATGGCAAACAAGTGAATTGGTACCTATTACTGACCGTATACCTATTGAAGAACTACCGCTTATGGTAAATTTTTTCTTGTGCTTGGTTATTGCCTTCTATCAATTTGTAATCTGATTGTAAGCAATTTTTAAAAAGTAAATTACATTTTATTAGTGTCCGTGTACCAGATACTGAACTACTCTCCGCTAATAGTGTACCTATTGTACTCATTTAAGGTCTGAAGAAACTTTCAGAAATGTAGTAAACAATTTCTGAACTTCGTTATAACCCATTTCATCCCAAAATGAGAAAAGTAGGTATGTCAACTTCAGCTCAGTTTCTCCAGTAAAGAGATTATTTTTTAATGTTTGACAGATACCTGTCCCACTATTATCAAGTATGCTTGGTCAATTTCCGTCAAAAGATTGCAAAACAATGATTATATACGCGAAAACTCCGCAAAATTAATGAAAATGCTCTGATTTGTCGATCGTTTTTTAAAATTTTTCACTATTTTCTCCATCGAAACGGGTTATAATTAACAAAATGCATACATAAAAAGTAATCCCGATTATTGATCATAAATAATATGCTAGTAGAACATTTTTCACAAACATGCCCGATGAACAAATGACCGATTCAAAATGGCCACGTAACGAAACAAATATATTAAAAATGATCAATTCCTTGAAATAAAGTTTATAGAAAGTTTTTTTTTGTTTTATAATGATGATATAACTATTGACTGATGGTTATATACGAAGATGTAATAATATTGAAATGGCCACTGAATGTAAATTATATCTCGTTGTTGCATGAATCTGTTTACATATGGTGGTCATATGATTGAATTTATCATTGAATTTATAAACTTAAAATAATTATAATATTCGCACATAACAAGTTGATATTTATATCATAATATATCATATATCATCATAAAACTGAAAAGCGTCTACGATATTTATTTCAAATAATTAATAATTTTGAAAAAACTTGTTTCGTTCCGTGGCCATTTTGAATCGGCCAATGCTTATAAAAAATATTCTACTACCATGCTAATTACGTTCAACAATCGGGATCACTTTTTATATATACAATTTATTGATTATAGCACGTTTCGGTGAAGAAACTCGTGATAAATTAAAAAAAGACTAACAATTCATGGCATATTCATTATACCTATTTTGCAAAACTTTTGCGTACATAATCGTTTTTTTTTTTGCAGTTTTTTGTGGGGTCCCTATCGAGCGCACTTGATAATAATGGAACATCTATCTTGCAAACAGTTTTCAAAATTCTATTTACTGGAGAAACTTCGCTGAAGTTGATACCTGCTTTTCTCATTGCGGGATATTGGAACCCTCTACATCTGAATTAGCCAGAAATTTTTAATGAAAGTGTGAAAAGTCGTTTATTAATTGAATTAATAATGATTTTTACTAATAAAGAAAAAAATTTACAAATTAGTGATCCTAAATTATCGATGTACTATGTCCAGCAACGCATCAAGCTCCAGAAACAAATTCCAATTTCACATGACGTGGAAAAATTGATTGTGCACGAGCAATACATTTTTGAAAAGAGAACAAAAGAATTCGAGTTTTACCCTACTTACTAACTAATGCAGTTAATTATGTAGGGTGAACTGACCTAAGAATACGCACTTAACTTACTTTAACTTCTAACTTTCTAACCTAAATGTAAAAATGTATTGAAAATTTATCAAAATATAGACTGCAGGTATATATCCCTAAAACGAGCGCGCTGTATTGAAAGTTACAACATTTTTTGTTAAATAAATAATTTGGAGGACATGTCATTTTCGTATTTTGCTGCATGAGGTGCCCAAGAGTACGCACTCATTCCTTTTGCTAATATTTTGTTTATTGCTTCCATAATTTTGCAGACAACGCAAGCTTTGTTCTGTTTTTCAAACATTTTTCGCATATCTACTCATCTCTATAAGTAGCAACAGAAGGAAAAGAAATTATATTTGTTCCATATATAATATAATTTGCGGCAAAAATCTATATACAGGTCCCATATATTGATGATATATTGTCATATATTTACCATATATTTCAACATATATTTTTCTAAAATACTGCTTTTTCATGCGGGGTACCTCAGTACAAAGGCATCGATAGTACAAGACGTATTTTTGATATAAGGGATAATTATTATTATTTTTTCTTTTTCTTTTCCTTCATACTTTTGATTATTTCGACACAGACCAAAGAAAACGAAGAATTTTTCGTTTTAATGTAGTTTTGAAAATTCAAACCCCATTTTAATCTTTTCCCTTTTCCTTCTGTTGCTAATTATAGAGATGAGTAGATATGCAAAATATGTTCGAAAAACAGAACAAAGCTTGCGTTGTCTGCAAAATTATGGAAGCGATAAACAAAATATTAGCAAAAGGAATGAGTGCGTACTCTTGGGCACCTCATGCAGCAAAATACGAAAATGACATGTCCTCCAAATTATTTATTTAACAAAAAATTTTGTAACTTTCAATTCAGCGCGCCCGTTTTAGGGATATATACCTACAGTCTATATTTTGATAAATTTTCAATACATTTTTACATTTAGGTTAGAAAGTTAGAAGTTAAAGTAAGTTAAGTGCGTATTCTTAGGTCAGTTCACCCTACATAATTAACTGCATTAGTTAGTAAGTAGGGTAAAACTCGAATTCTTTTGTTCTCTTTTCAAAAATTTATTGCTCGTGCACAATCAATTTTTCCACGTCATGTGAAATTGGAATTTGTTTCTGGAGCTTGATGCGTTGCTGGACATAGTACATCGATAATTTAGGATCACTAATTTGTAAATTTTTTTCTTTATTAGTAAAAATCATTATTAATTCAATTAATAAACGACTTTTCACACTTTCATTAAAAATTTCTGGCTAATTCAGATGTAGAGGGTTCCAATATCCCGCAATGAGAAAAGCAGGTATCAACTTCAGCGAAGTTTCTCCAGTAAATAGAATTTTGAAAACTGTTTGCAAGATAGATGTTCCATTATTATCAAGTGCGCTCGATAGGGACCCCACAAAAAACTGCAAAAAAAAACGATTATGTACGCAAAAGTTTTGCAAAATAGGTGTAATGAATATTCCATGAATTGTAAGTCTTTTTTTAATTTATGACGAGTTTCTTCACCGAAACGTGCTATAATCAATAAATTGTATATATAAAAAGTGATCCCGATTGTTGAACGTAATTAACATGGTAGTAGAATATTTTTTATAAGCATTGGCCGATTCAAAATGGCCACGGAACGAAACAAGTTTTTTCAAAATTATTAATTATTTGAAATAAATATCGTAGACGCTTTTCAGTTTTATGATGATATATGATATATTATGATATAAATATCAACTTGTTATGTGCGAATATTATAATTATTTTAAGTTTATAAATTCAATGATAAATTCAATCATATGACCACCATATGTAAACAGATTCATGCAACAACGAGATATAATTTACATTCAGTGGCCATTTCAATATTATTACATCTTCGTATATAACCATCAGTCAATATTTATATCATCATTATAAAACAAAAAAAAAACTTTCTATAAACTTTATTTCAAGGAATTGATCATTTTTCATATATTTGTTTCGTTACGTGGCCATTTTGAATCGGTCATTTGTTCATCGGGCATGTTTGTGAAAAATGTTCTACTAGCATATTATTTATGATCAATAATCGGGATTACTTTTTATGTATGCATTTTGTTAATTATAACCCGTTTCGATGGAGAAAATAGTGAAAAATTTTAAAAAACGATCGACAAATCAGAGCATTTTCATTAATTTTGCGGAGTTTTCGCGTATATAATCGTTGTTTTGCAATCTTTTGACGGAAATTGACCAAGCATACTTGATAATAGTGGGACAGGTATCTGTCAAACATTAAAAAATAATCTTTTTACTGGAGAAACTGAGCTGAAGTTGACATACCTACTTTTCTCATTTTGGGATGAAATGGGTTATAACGAAGTTCAGAAATTGTTTACTACATTTCTGAAAGTTTCTTCAGACCTTAAATGAGTACAATAGGTACACTATTAGCGGAGAGTAGTTCAGTATCTGGTACACGGACACTAATAAAATGTAATTTACTTTTTAAAAATTGCTTACAATCAGATTACAAATTGTTAGAAGGCAATAACCAAGCACAAGAAAAAATTTACCATAAGCGGTAGTTCTTCAATAGGTATACGGTCAGTAATAGGTACCAATTCACTTGTTTGCCATTTGCTAAAAATAAGTTTAGAAATTGCACAAACGGTAGTTCATTGATAGGTATCCGTTCAGTTTTTGGCACATGCTATAGTCAAGTGCAACAATTGTATTATATTTGTGAGTGTGTTTTGCGACCGTAAATGTACAAGCCAAGAAGTTCATGGAAAAGTAGTTCATAATTAGGTACACTGCTAGATAATAATCTACTTTTTGATAATCGCTTAAAATAAGTTTAGGAAATGCTCACTTACAGTCATGGCAGTGTCTCGAGTCTATATCAAAGTTTCAATATAGTTATAATATAGTACAAGGATGAATTTTCCACACGTGACAGTTTGCCAATAGGAACACGATGACTTATAGGTACCAATTTAAATAATTTTAGAAATTACATTTAAATTACATTCCTGTCAGTCATGCGTCTGCATATGAGTACAACGAAGGATTCACAAATTATAGTTCATTAATAGGTACACGACCACTAATGGTACCTATTTAGTATTTGGTACACGTTGTAACTAAGTACTGCAATTTCTTATTATATTCCTAACAGTGTCTTGCCTCTATAAATAATTACTAAAAATAATTGTTCATTCAATAGGTACATGGTCAATAATAGGTGACTATTCAATTTTTCGCACATGCTACAATTAAGTGCAGAAATGGCTTATTACAGTTGTAACAGTGTATTGCCTCTATAAATAATTATGACAAAAAATTGTCTGCAGATACTATTTGATTAATTGGAACACGGTCATTGATAGGTACATATTTAGTATTTATTACATGGATCAATTAAGTTTTGAAATTGCTTATTGTATTCCTGATAACGAAGTGTGTTATCTCATATGAACAATTACTAGAAAGAAATGTACGCAACTGGTAATTCATTAATTGGTACACGGCCACCACTAGGAACCAATCCAGTTTTAGGTACATGCCGTAATTCAGTTTAGAAATTGCTTATTGTAGTGCTGCCATTTTCTTGCGTCTATAAATAAATACAAAGAAATCCCCCCCAAAAAATGGTAGTTCATTAATTGGTACACGGTCACTCATAGGTACCTATTTAGTTTTTGGTGCATGCTGTAATTCAGTTTTTAAATTTCTTATTGTATTTCTGACAGAGTCATGCATCTATAAGTAACTGTAACGGAATGCCCAAAAATGGTTGCTCATTAATTGGTACACGAGTATTAATAGGTATCTATTCAGTTTTTAGTACGTGTAGAAATTCAGTTCTGAAATTGCTTATTGTATTCCTGATTATGATGTCTTACTTCTATGAACAATTACTACGAAAATTTTTTCGCAATTGGTAGTTCATTAATTGGTACATGGCCACTAATAGGTACCTGTTTAGCTTTTGATACATGCTGTAATTCAGTTTACAAATTACTCATTGTATTACTGCCAGTTTTTTGCGTCTATAAATTATCATTACTAAGAATTATCCATAAATAGTAGTACATTAAAAGGTACACGGCCACTAATTGGTACTTCTTTGTAATATTTCTGCTTTATATTTATTATTTTGTTACTCTGTCAGGATCTAGTTCTACTTTCCAGAAAATTTTACTTCATTGTCTTATTTGGTAAAAAAAATATACGATTTCGAAATAAATATTGTAACTTTTCATTTTTATTACTTTCACATTCAACTGAAATGCACTAATAAACTATTGAATTTTCCATCTTCTAATTATTTTTCGTCTATTCTACAAACATCAAGCTGTAAGCTCGTGAAAACCCTATTGGCCTATCCTATTTGGCTCTCGAGTTCTACGATTTAGAGACAAAACATTTTTGACATTTTTCAAAATACCCCATAGTGCGGCGCTTTCATCCGGCCTTTTAAAAGACTTTCTTATCCGCGACAACATTTTGCCCCTCGGTGTCGATAAACGGTGGTTCGACAAGGAATGTCTGTCCTAAGAGAGCTCTTGCACGTGCTCTGAGACATATGAGAGGGCCTGGATACAGCGCGGCTGCATCGGAAGACTTTAGAGAATCTCGCCGGTCTTACTCGAAATTATTATCAACCAAAAAACTCTCTTATGACACTAATATTGTCGGCAGATTTGCGGAAGTTCGCAACTCAGCAGATTTTTGATCAGCAGTTCGGCAATTTCGCTCGAAACCTACACTTCGTCAATAAGTGTCAGATAAAGACTGGAATGCGTTCTTCCTCATGATCTTTCCGCAAATAGAATTGCTGCCCGAGCAGTATTTTGGTACTTTCGACCCCGCGCTGGATTCACCTCTCTCTATGTCTGAACTTAGGGACAGTCTGAGAACCTTGAAGGTAGGAAAAGCTATCGGTCCAGATAAAATTCCGGCTGAACTTTTCAGGCTTATGGATGACCAATGGCTTTCTCTCCTTCTATCGCTTTTTAATAGAATTTTTACAACGGAGGCCTTCCCTTCGGGATGGGCTGATTCGTCGATCTTTACGTTGTATAAGAAGAATGCGCGTAACGATCCTTGTAATTACCGTTTAATTGTAATAACTAACGTCCTGGTGAAAATTGATTTGGGATTAACTCATTCATCTTTTTCCAGTCCTTATCAGGGCTATCTCATATATTTTTTCCACAGCTTCCGAGGCATCTCCTCAGGTCCAGCCTCTTCAGCAGTCTCTTCACTTCTACCAATTGCTACAGCACGAATTACATACCGCCTGTTAGGCGCTGTTACAGGGCAACATACATCCAAGGAGGTCTACTAATCGGTGATTGCCACCCGTGTGGTAGGCAACCGGTTAATCAAGTCCTGCATATTGTTGCCGCCTGTTGGCTGGCTCGCTGTTACGCATTTTTACAACTTAAACCGCCTGCTGGGCAAGGCTTATTAAAGTCAATGCTTTGCGTATAACTAAATTCATTTTTGTTATTTTTTATGATTAATTTTTGTTAAATATATTTTTGTTATATCAAACTATCCTTCGTTTCAAAGTTATTTGCCTGTAGACGAGCATCGCAACAGGGTAGCGGCATTGCAAGGAGCCGTCTTAATTCATTGTCAAAGTTCATTAATTCCGCATTGTAATCTTCTATTACAATTGTTCGAATTTCCGCTTGGGATATTTCTTTGACTTTACTCGTTTTCCGGCTCTCCATAAGAATGCGGCTATGAAGATTCGATATCGTTAAAAACGCTATCATTATAACGATATAGTTATATTGTGTATAAATTAACACACATAACTAAAGTGGTGACCACGGAAAGGGCAAATATTAAAATGGCTCTTCCGACTGATCAAACGGACAGAAACGTTAGTGCAGCACTTAATAGTACTCAAGAGAAAATAAATAATCAAAATGACGCAATTAATAGAATATCCGTCCATGCACCACCATTTTGGGTGGACGGTGCAGATCTGTGGTTTATCCATTTAGAAGAGCAATTTCGACTGGCTCAAGTAACCACAGAAGACACAAAATACGCGCATTTGGTAAAACATTTAGAACACGCAGTTGTAGCAGAAGTAGCCGATATTATTAGAGCTCCGCCAACGTTAAACAGATATACAGCATTAAAAAACGCATTAATTCAACGGCTAACTGAATCAAAAGAAAAGAAATTGCGCACACTACTAGAACAGGAAGAACTAGGAGATCGCACGCCTTCGCAATTTCTACGACGGTTAATAGCATTAGCAGGGACACCAACTCCAACGGATTTCGTAAAAACAATATGGATAAGCAGATTGCCGAATAATATCCAAACAATTTTATCAGCAATGATAGGTCAGCCATTAGAAACCCTATCACTGACAGCAGATCGAATTAACGAAATCCCTACGATTGCAATCCAAAGTATCGATACCCCGAGTACAAGTAATGCAACTCAGGATGCACTTGTGAAACAAATTGCAGCACTAACAAAAAAGTGGACGAATTAATAGCGAGGGATGCTAATAACCCGTCGCACAATTACAGAACAAAAAATCGACCGAGCTTTAACAGATCAAATCGAAGTCGAAGTAGATCTCAGTCTCGGAATAGAACTTTTCAAAACTCTCCCAACTGGCACGCACAGAAAGAAAGCGGTATCTGTTGGTATCACTGGAGATTTGGCAATAATGCACACAAGTGCACACACCCATGTACTTATACGCAGGAAAACCGCCAAAGCGAATCGTAAACGCGGCGACCGACTCAGGCATGATAAATAGCCGCATCTACGTTACCGACGCATATTCAAAACGACAATTTCTTATTGATACAGGCGCGGAAATTTGCGTTTTTCCCAGAAAATATCTTCCACGACGCCAAGAATCTAAATATCAATTAGTTGCAGCCAACGGTTCGCCAATTCGAACATATGGAACATATAATCTCGAATTGAACTTTGGGTTGCGACGAAGTTTTATTTGGACATTTACAGTCGCTGAAGTAGCACAACCTATTATTGGAACAGATTTTCTCGCATATTACAATCTTTTAGTAAATGCACGTAATAAAAAACTAATAAATGCTACAACTAAACTTACAATTATAGGAATGAAATCAAAAGCGAATATCGAAGAAGTTAAAATTCCTTTACAGGATACAAAGTATCACAGAATCCTGGCAGAATTTCCCGATATTTGCAAACCGGCAGTATTTACCGAAGAGGTTAAGCATAATACAGTGCATCACATTCCTATTATTAAAGCGCATCCAGTAACAGTAAGAGCACGACGACTTGCACCGGATTTATTAGAAGTAGCACGAAAAGAATTCGAAGTAATGGCAAAACTAGGTATACTTCGTAGGTCCAATAGTAACTGGTCATCACCATTGCACATGGTCAAAAAGAAGACAGGCGAATGGCGACCTTGCGGAGACTATAGGGCACTGAATGCACATACCATTCCTGATCGTTATCCGATAAAAAGATTGGAAGATTTTTCCGCCAATTTAACCGGAAGAAGAATATTTTCTTCCTTAGATTTGATAAAAGCGTATAATCAAATTCCAGTCGCAGAAGAGGACATACCGAAAACTGCCGTTATCACACCCTTCGGAGTTTTTGCATTCATAAAAATGCCCTTCGGCTTAAGGAACGCAGCTCAAACGTTCCAACGATTTATAGACGAAGTACTACAAGAACTTGATTTTATTTACGTGTATCTCGATGACATTTTAATAGCTTCAGAAACAGAGGAACAACACTGCGAGCATTTACGCATCGTATTCCGGCGTTTAAACGAATACGGCGTAGCAGTGAATCCAGCAAAATGCATCCTTGGTGCAGCTAAAATATCATTTCTCGGTTTCGTTATAACGGAGGAAGGAATTCAACCCCTTTCCGATAAAGTGCAAGCGATCGAAAAATACCCGCGTCCAGAAACGGCCAAACAGTTAAGACGTTTCCTGGGTATGGTAAATTTTTACCGGTGTTGCATACCGCGTGCAGCACATATTCAGAGTCCGCTGAATGATGCATTAAAAGGACACAAAATTAAGGGCAACAAGCCAATTACATGGTCCGACGAACGCGAAAAAGCATTTAAGGATACAAAGAACGCCTTAATACAAGGAACTATGCTCGCACACCCAAATATGCATGCACCGCTTGCAATTCACGTGGATGCATCAGATTATGCATTGGGTGCATCATTAGAGCAGTTTAAAAACAACAGTTGGCAACCTTTAGCGTTCTTTTCACGGAAATTAAATGTAACCCAACAAAAATACAGTACTTATGATCGCGAGCTATTAGGAGCCTATGAAGCGATAAAGTATTTTCGTTATATGGTCGAAGCTCGAGATTTTGTACTATATACCGATCAACGTCCGTTGACTTATGCATTTCAAAAGGAGCCTGAAAAATGCACTCCGCGACAATATCGACAGCTAGAATATATTTCTCAGTTCACACCAAACATCCAGCAGGTCTCTGGAAAAGACAATGTAGTAGCGGATGCACTTTTAAGAATTGAAGAAATATCGACTACAGTTAACATAGAAGAAATAGCAGCTGAACAAGAAACAGACGTCGAATTGCATAACTTGTTACAGAAACCGGATAATATTTCACTGCAGTTATAACCGATAAAAATTCCTGGGTCAGTAAAAGACGTAGTTTGCGACACTTCTACGGCAAACAAACGACCTTTTGTTCCGCTAGTATTACGTCGGAAAATTTTTGAAATTTTACATAATCTGTCCCACCCTGGTATGCGAGGAACATTAAAACTCGTCTCGCAAAGATATGTTTGGCTAGACATGAACAAACAAATTACGGAATGGACGAGAGCATGTATTCCTTGTCAAAAATCAAAAGCGCATAGACATACGTGGGCGGAACCAGGTAGTTTTCAAAACCCATCTAATAGATTCGAGCACACACATATAGACCTTGTTGGACCTTTACCGACATTGAAAGGCTTTAGGTATTGTCTCACCTGTATAGACAGATTTACACGATCGGTGGAAGCAATTCCGATCGTCGACATAACTGCAGACACAGTAGCCGTTGCACTCGTCTCAGAATGGATCTCACGTTATGGAGTACCTTTATACATAACTTCTGACAGAGGTAAACAGTTCGATTCGAACTTATTCCTAGAACTAAATAAATTATTCGGTTCAAGACATTTACAAACAACGGCATATCATTCCGAGTCAAATGGGATGATCGAAAGATTTCATAGACAACTGAAAGCCGCAATTAAATGCTATGAAACCGAAAAATGGACCGAAGTATTACCAATGGTAATGTTAGGAATACGATCCGCATACAAGGAAGACAGTAAATCCACAGCAGCAGAAATGATTTACGGTCAAACACTCCGACTTCCAGGTGATTTTTTCGATGCACCAGAAGTCAAGATCAGTCCTGCAACATTTACCTCAAAACTGCGCGAGCACATGCAAGGACTTAAACCTACTTCTGGATCTGCGCATGGTAAAAAACGTATTTTTGTACATAAAGAACTAGGGACTTCTACACACGTATTCTTAAGACGAGATGCAATCGGAAAACCACTACAGCAGCCTTACGATGGACCATTCAAGGTTATCCGCAGGAATCAGCGTACTTATGTGTTGTTGATAAAAAACAAGCAAGTTACAGTTTCTATTAACAGAGTTAAACCGGCTTTCATATTACAACCTCCAGAAACAGAAACTGAAGTACCACGTATAATAAATACACCGCCACCTGCGTGTACTACACGATCAGGAAGAAAAGTGCAGTTTCCTGACCGCTTTAGCGTTCCCTGTCGTTCACTGGGAAGGGGGTGATGTGGCGGATACCGCCCCTTTAAAAACTACACGCGGAAGCCGATAACTAGTACTATAATATATCGGGAAAATATAAGTCATAAAAGTGGCAGGAATTTGTCACTCGAAATCATTTTTCAGTTCCGAATTATTATAATCCACTAGTATCCGGAAAACACGGTAAATTAAAGTGGCAGAAATATTACATATTTTATCATTTAAATTTGAATCAGACAAATAAATATTTAAATGCCCTTCCGAGTATTTTCCAAAAATACAGAGAATCCGATCATTTAAATGTTTCAAATTAATTTTTTGTTACTAGAGCATTTAAGAAATTAATTTGATATTTTTTAGCGAGATCGGCGAGATAAGAACCGAGTTCAATTGAGTGCAACCGGCACACCATAATTATGTTATGGGACCTCGTAAAATTTATTCCAGAGCAATATAAACACTGTAACGGGGCGTTACGCCGGCAGATCTATTACGTTCGCCGTCGTGGACGTGCGGACGTTTCGAATAGTCGTGCATTTTCGTGACGGTCTGGTATTGCAGGAACGGCCCCGAACCAGCCCGAGCGCCGCCGATTGGGGGGCGCTTGGTGGACTCCGGAAGCGAGCGGTGGACTCCGGAAGCGAGCCTAGGATAGTCGAGGAGAGAAGTCGAGTCGAGAGTGCTAGTTGCGTTACGCGAATCGAGGGAATTGCGCTACGCGAGTCGAGTAGTATCGTCGAGTCGTAAAGTCGAGTCCCGGTGATCTCGAGGAGAAATCTTGAGCCCTCTATATCCTTTTTTGTACAATTGAAACTAAAAATATAGATCATTTCATAATATAAAAATAGTGTCCCGCGTGTTCCTTGCCCCAAAATTTCCGTAGCTGTGCGAGGCGGAGTGCGGGAGCCGCCATTAGGTTTTCGCGATTTTCAGGCGCGGAAGGAGGCAAGGACGACCACCTCTGGGTCGAGATCTCGCTCCCCGGGAATACTGAGCCAGCCGAGTAAGGCTGCTTACCTGGCGCGGCGTTTCCCCCCCTGGGAAACGCCAAAGTCCGTCATTCGGACGGTAAACGGTCGAAAATAAATTTTCAAATCCGGCTAAAGCCGTTTTCTGTGCGCACTCATAAAGTACGTCATAATTTTCGGCGTCCAACGTGGGGCTGCATTTTAGAAAAAATTAAATACGCGTAGTGAGAAAGTGCGCCACAACACAAAACTATTTGTTAAATTACGAATACTCGTTTTATAAGATATTAAATTAAAATTTAATTTTTTTTGGCCTGCAACAGAGGCACGTGAAACTATGCATCTTTGGTTATATGGGCATTGTTCTAGAACTTTTAAACTTTGAGGTTGAAGAAAATTGCATTTTTTTTTTTAGGCACATTCATGAAATTAATTTTATTGGCTTTAGAATTGATCAAATGACAGGAAAAACCTTGCGTGACTCATTTATACACAATGTATTTTTTTTTTAATCTAACATATGTTACGTTACTCGTAAAATTAGTTTTTAGTTTTGTAACGTTTAATATACATAAAAAATTCAGTTCTTTTGCTTATGGCCTAATTTTTAGAAGCTAGTACATAAAATTAAACGTCTAGTTAATAGTTCAAATTTAAAATAATGGATTAAATATGGCGGACTATTTTTACAAAATTTCTTTGGTTTTTATAAAATTTGATATGTTAGGGTTTTTGAGGCCACTGATTACAAATCCAAAGTCAGTTTTCATTAAAATTTGAAATCCAAATACATGATTTAACATTAAGGATACCAAAAAATTAAAACGATTAGTAAAGAATAATCATTTTATTATTGTCAAAAATTGTGTTTTTTGTTGTATTAAAAAAACACAAAATTTATAAAGACTTTAATAACATAGGAGAAAAGATCACAATGATTCCAAAGTACTGTAACGTGGCAACACGTTACAGCTGCTGAAACGATAGAGAATCAATCCGGGAAACTGCAGCAGTGCCAATAATAGGGGGGACTGTCTTTTAAGACGCCAATTTTTTTCTGGCACTGGGCGGATTTCACGCAAGGGGTTACCGTTCCGTGAGAGAATCCGGAAGCAGGGAAAATTGTATAATTGTCGCGGGCGAATTTACCGCAGAATGAGACCGTTTGTCTAGCCGAGAGGCGCTATCTGGGGAATAATGATGTTTTCTTTATGGGGGGGGGGGGACTGCTCTTAAATAGCGCCGAAAATTTAAGTAACATCATTGTGGATATTTGCGCTTTAGTCGCCTTTTGTTTGCGGTGCAGCCGCCATTTGTTGCGATTTAGTCGCCATGTTAATTTTGCGATTCAGTCGCCATATTTGCGATTTAGTCGCCTTTTGTTTGCGGTGCAGCCGCCATTTGTTGCGATTTAGTCGCCATGTTAATTTTGCGATTCAGTCGCCATATTTGCGATTTAGTCGCCTTTTGTTTGCGGTGCAGCCGCCATTTGTTGCGATTTAGTCGCCTTTAGTTAGTAGTGTTAAGAATTTGTAATACCGTTAGTTAGTAAGTTAGATTAAGTGCGGGCCCTTAGATTAATTTAGAATTAAGTAAGTATGAACGTGTTAGGGAAATACGGGGGGGAATTGGAACTTCTATCTTATTTATTGTTTTATTGTCAACAAGTATTATTTGAATTTATTATTCTACCGATTAGAAAAAGAAAGAGAAATATTGAACTGAAAAGGTTCTCAGAAATTATTGACTGAAAATAATATTTACTGTGGTTCTCGAAACATGCTTTATTCTGAATTGGGTTGTTATTGTTCGGGCTGGGTTAACACGTATGTTATGATAAACAAGGTCGGCTACGGTAAGTCTATAAACACAGCGCAACAATGGATGTTTACCGCTACCGATTCTGGAAGTCTCTAGAAGGTTTCAGAATGCGTGAGGGGAATCGAGAGAAAAGGGGAAGAGACACCGTGGGGAAGGCCGCGGTAGTCACGCGGTACCGCGGGAGCTAATCAGCGCGCTCCGTCTCTGGTACCGGCGGGCGGCGAGGACCGCGTTCTGGAAAGGGCGGCGACGAGCCTCGGGCCATTCTCGTTCGTGCAGTGGCAGCGGAAAGAACACTGGACTCTGGCAGGTGGGCATCCTTGGAGAATAAAGGTACGACGGATTACGGAAGGTTCGCGATTGTTTTGGACTTTAACTAAATTACCCGACAGAATACCCTTCCGTAATTCGTGAACGTTTACTCGCTCGTGTTCTTGATCGGAGTGACTTCGGGTTTCGGAAATTTATCGTCGTTTAGGAAAATTCGTTTGTTGTCGGGTTTGTAGGACGAAGTGCGGTTTCGTCCTGGTTAGCTTATCGTCCAGAACCCGTGAGAAAATGGAAAACGTAGTATCGTTGAATTGGTAGTCAAGGGGGATGGATATCGTTAGATATGTAAAACAGGAGGTTAGTTATCGTTAAAATTAATTAACCAAAATTAATATCGTTAACTTTGTGACAAAGGGAAATGGATATCGTTACTTTTTGAATAAGAAATTGGTTGTCGTTAAAATTAGTTATCAGAAACAATGTCGTTAGACTCATAGCCAGGAAAATTGGATATCGTTACACTTTTAGAACAAGAAATTAGTTATCGTTAAAGTTAATTAACCAGAATGTAATATCGTTAACTTTAGGACAAAGGGAAGTTGATACCGTTACTTTTAAAACAAGAAATTTGTTATCGTTAAAAATAGTGAATCGAAATTAATATCGTTAACTTTGTGACAAAGGAGAATGGATATCGTTACATTTTTAGAACAAGAAATTAGTTATCGTTAAAATTAATTAACCAAAATGTAATATCGTTAACTTTGGGACAAAGGGAAGTTGATACCGTTACTTTTAAAACAAGGAATTTGTTATCGTTAAAAATAGTGAACCGAAATTAATATCGTTAACGTTGTGACAAAGGGAAATGGATATCGTTACATTTTTAGAACAAAAAAATTAGTTATCGTTAAAATTAATTAACCAAGATTAATATCGTTAACGTTGTGACAAAAGGAAAAGGATACCGTTACTCTTAAAACAAGAAATGGGGACTCGTTAATATTATTTAAACAACATTAATATCGTTAAATTTGTAATAAAGGAAAATGGATATCTTTACTTTTGAACAAGAAATTGGTTCTCGTTAAAATTAATTAACAAGAGTAAGGTCGTTAGATTCATGACAGGGGAAAGTGGATATCGTTACGTTTAAGACAAGGAATTGGTTCTCGTTGAAATTAATTAGTAACAGTAAAATCGCTAGATGTGTGACAAAAGATAACGGGTATTGCTAAAAGTTACCAACAATGACCTTGGGTCTCGTTAGAATCACTTCAGACCGGATTTGTTTATCATTAGGTTTCCCAACAACTCAATTTGATATCGTTGAGAATTATGTTATAAAAGAATTGTCATGAGACTTTTGTTACGGAGAAATGGAGGTCGTTAGCCTTATTGGTAAGCGGGATTATCGTTAGTTTTCCATGGGCGAGGGGAGGATATTTACAGAGGGCATTTAACCGATTAGATAGACATTGAAACTACTGGAGTTGGTGTTTTTTTTTTAATTAGGACGGCAATCAGATCGATTTTACTAATCATACCTGTGTCTCTCGGTGACACCCGCGAATCTAAGATCTTGGGTTACGGGCACCGAAAGGTGCAAGCGGGAATTGTTTTGTATTTCTGTTACGTTAGAGGTTATCGGGCCACTGTGTGGCAGGCTATGGACACCCGCTGTGGAGGTGTAACCCGGGGTTTTCTTTATATTTTATTTCGCAAAAGGGCTCTCGGCCCGTAGGGGCAACCCAAAATTATTTTTGTTATGAACCCGTGCCGCGCCGAATCCGGGAAATGAACTCTTCGTTTAATTATTGTATATAGCTTTCGTTAAAGTGAAATCCATGTTCGATAAAGTTCGTATTGGTTAAAATTCGCGTTTTGAATATGTAAGTACCGAAAGGAGGCACCTGGTATCTAATCCCGTGCCGCCGCGCTTAAATGTAGTAACCCGTCCTCGCCGGCTGCAATCGTTATTTTTCGTTGTTTCGATCTTTAGTTATTGTTTGTGCGCACGAATACCGCCCTCTCCCGTGCCGAGGGGATCTCGGGGCTGAGCATAGCGGGCACACCATCACCTTGCGGCGCGCCTATAAATTCGGTATGCTTCGGCATGCCTGGCGCCCTTATTAACAACCTGCGCGTCGTAAGGTTTTATGTCGTAAGCTACCTTTCCAATGGCATAGTCACTCTAATGTTCTTTACGATCATCGCAATATATTCGTCGACATTTACCTGGTCATGAATAAACCAAAAGACTTAGGCTTCACGAGAGGACAACATTGCTTGTATTGGAAAGCTCATAAGTATCGGCCAGTTCTGCAGCATCCTTTGGACCAATAGGTTTTGGCTCATCCGCAGCATCATTTGGAACTGGAATTAAAAATACCGACTAGGATTTGGGATTAACTCATTCATCTTTTTCCAGTCCTTATCAGGGCTATCTCATATATTTTTTCCACAGCTTCCGACGCATCTCCTCAGGTCCAGCCTCTTCAGCAGTCTCTTCACTTCTACCAATTGCTACAGCACGAATTACATGCCGTCTGTTAGGCGCTGTTACAGGGTAACATACATCCAAGGAGGTCTACTAATCGGTGATTGCCACCCGTGTGGTAGGCAACCGGTTAATCAAGTCCTGCATACTGTTGCCGCCTGTTGGTTGGCTCGCTGTTACGCATTTTTACTACTTAAGCCGCCTGCTGGGCAAGGCTTATTAAAGTCAATGCTTTGCGTATAACTAAATTCATTTTTATTATTTTTTATGATTAATTTTTGTTAAATATATTTTTGTTACATCAAACTATCCTTCGTTTCAAAGTTATTTGCCTGTAGACGAGCATCGCAACAGGATAGCGGCATTGCAAGGAGCCGTCTTAATTCATTGTCAAAGTTCATTAATTCCGCATTGTAATCTTCTATTACAATTGTTCGAATTTCCGCTTGGGATATTTCTTTGACTTTACTCGTTTTCCGGCTCTCCATAAGAATGCGGCTATGAAGATTCGATATCGTTAAAAACGCTATCATTATAACGATATAGTTATATTGTGTATAAATTAACACACATAACTTAAGGGCTTTTGATTCCGTCCCTCACGCTCTTCTATGACGAAAGCTACTTGGACTATGTGTCAACGCTAAATTTGTCAGGGTGCTTAGCGCGCTTTATCGTTCCGCGTCAGTGTTGTACGATAATAAAAATGGAGAAACGTCGCGCTTCAATGTAACTGTAGGTGTACTTCAAGAAATTCTGAGTCCCCTATTATTTATTGTACATCTATCAGACATAGTCATTTTTTTTCGGGACAATAATGTACGCGGAGTGGATGTTACCAGATCTACGGATCTGCTAATAATCCTCTATGCCGATGATCTCACTATTCTCGCTTTTTCTCACTCAGACCTTCGCCGTAAGTTAAGAATCCTTTCTGATTACTGCTCGATTAACCAGCTCCCTGTAAATGTCGAGAAAACCAAGATAGTTTGTTTTAGAACGGCTGGTCAGCTCTATTAGATCTAGAGAGGCTTTCTATTCGATAATACTCCAATCGAAGTCACAAGCGCCTACAGGCTTAGGGATAGTGTTTTCTTCCTCAGCATCAGGCTTTCAGCCTACTGAGGACGCCATTACTCGAACAAGGGCCACGGCACCTGCGTCCCTAGCGATAATAAAATCCGCAAAAATCGACGCATGGGATGCATACTGGAAACTGTATAAAGCCATGATGACTTCGGTATTACTATATGCGGCCAAGTTTTGGGCTCTCCGATATTTGGATAGACTAGAGTCGGTACAAATCGACTTTTTGAAAAGACTTCTCCATTTGCCGAGAAACACCCCGGCTTATTTAATACGTTTAGAACTCGGT
Organism: Trichopria drosophilae; assembly: GCA_030407085.1. Taxonomy (NCBI): domain Eukaryota; kingdom Metazoa; phylum Arthropoda; class Insecta; order Hymenoptera; family Diapriidae; genus Trichopria; species Trichopria drosophilae. The sequence continues at coordinate 69,710,450 of CM059584.1, forward strand.
ATCCCTCCGATTGCGGTAGAGATACTAAATCGGCCGATTAAATGGATAACTAAGATACTCGGACTACCTGACTCCAGGCTACGCAAGATGCTACTTATTCGTTTAAGCGAACTGTCCGTTGCATCTACAGAAGAGCCCTGTAATTGGCTCATGCAGCTTTTTTCACTCTTGGATGAGACAGAGGTTGGCGCCCTCCGGGTCAGCTTCAGCGCCGAGGTCTGGGCGGAAGCTGGTCCGCGACTAATTACTAAATATGCAGATACTTGCAGAGCCAAAGATCTGGCAAGATATTTTAATTCCGAAAATGTACAGCTGCCCATCTACCGTCAGCTCACTGACTCGTCGTATACGCTGTAACCGTCCCGTCTGCCTCTGCCCTGTCTAAGAGTGAGGGCTCAACTTAGAATGGCAACGGTCTTTGCGCGTTCGCTCTCAGTCTCCGGTATGCGTTTAGCTATAACCCGCAATCACCATGCTCTTTGTGCAACCTGAATGTTCCTGATTCTCTTCGACATATTTTTACAGAATGCCCTTTACTTGCACCAGACCGACGTGTTTTTGCCGCAAATTTACTGGTTTGTCTTCCGAGTAATCTTCTTTTCGTTCTGATCTCCAACCCAGATCTTAGCGAAGACTTTCCTTCGATTCATGAGGGCACCTCTTGTGAGAAGACAATTTTTGTTCCCGGTCTATTCCGGAACTCACCTCTCAACAGGTTGTATCCCATACGAGAGTAATAAACACAATAGAAAAAAATAAACACAATACAAATACGCCTTAAAGGTTATTTCAAGGTCAAGTTTGTTTTTTTAAATGGAAAACCCTATTTTTTTAATGGATTCGGAAAGAACACAAAAGTTTACGTCCGAATTTGACAAGGTCGATTTTTCCGGCACTAGGTCATTTGAAGGTCAAACTTTAAATTCCCGGAACTGCAAATTAACTCGGCGGAAGTGCATTTTCGGGGAAAATGTTTCAGACAAAAGTTCAAGGATATCTCCCTGGCTATTCAATGGTACCATTGAATTTGATCTTGAAGGTTATTCCAAGGTCAAGTTTATTTTTTCAAATGGAAATCCCTATTTTTTTTCATGGATTCGGCAAGAACACAAAATTTTACATCCAAATTTGATATGGTCGATTTTTCCGGCACTAGGTCATTTGAAGGTCAAACTTAAAATTCCCGGAACTGCAAATTAACTCGGCGGGAGTGCATTTTCGGGGAAAATGTTTCAGACAAAAGTTTAAGGATATTTCCCTGGCTATTCAATGGTATCAATGAAATTGGTATTGAACATGACCTTGAAGGTTATTCCAAGATTAAGTTAATTTTTTTAAATGGAAACCAAAGTTTTAAGTTTGACCTTGAAATGACCATGCTGGAAAAATTGACCATATCATATTCGGACTTAAAATTTTGTGCTCTTTCCGAATCCGTGAAAAAATAGAGGTTCCCATTTAAAAAAATAAACTTGACTGATTTGTTATAAACAATTGTGTTGAAAATAATTTTACGTCACAATTGAAATAGGTATTCAATTCTACGGGAAAAATTATATTTATCTGCCAAAAATAAAATAGCCGGGTTTTTAATTTATAAACAATAATTGTGTATAACAATTTGTTATAAACAAATTTGTCAAAAGTGGGTTTAGACAAAATCCGACTGCGCCGATCGATTCTACGGGAAAAATTAGACGGGAAACATGTGTAATTTTTTATTGACATTCATCAATTTGTTGTTAAAAATATTACATAAACAAAAACAATATTTCTAACAACAAATTGATGACATTTAACAAAAAATTATACATTTTTTCTACGTAATTTTTCCCATAGAACCGATTGGCACAGTCTGAGTTCGTCTAAAACCACTTTTGCTAAAATTGTTTAAAACAATTTTTATAAACAATTGCGTTCAACATGGTTTAACGCAAACACTGAAATAGCCATTCAATTCTGTGGGAAAAATTTCGTGAAAAACATGTCTCATGTATTGTTGAAAATTAAGAAATTAGTGTAATAAAAATATAAATAAACAATATTTCGAGAAACCTACTACTGACATGCCCGATCGGAGTATAGCATGGATAGCGATAAAATGACTATTGGACGCACATTAGCAGAAAACATGATACCTGTGTTTTTTTCTTCATCAATTTTCGTAGTTTATGACAATTTGTTAAAAACCCCTGGCGAAAATTGTCTACGTATTTTTTCCCGCAGTTTCTCCGTATTTTCTTCATATTTTCTCCTTATTTTCTCCGCTATTCGATATTACGGTGAAATTCTAGAGAAACTGTAAAGATTTTCTGCGTTATTTATACGTAAATTGGAACACGTTCCGCAAAAACTATTGTCAAAATTCAGTATTCTGTACACTGTAAAAAGAAAATGCATTAAATTGAATGAACATATAAAGAAAGCAAATATCAAGCAGGTACATTAATCCTTTTTCATGTTTATCTTGAAAAACTCAACAACTAATGCATTGAATCTAATGCACATACATTAATATTAAGCAGGTTCATTACTAGCTTACCGCGTTTCCCCTACATTAAAATTAATGTGCATGGGCATTCAATTTCAGTCGCATGCGCACAACATTGAAATTTGTATCCAGAATATTACATTCGTTGAAGGAATATTTGGCAACAATATTTAGAATATTCCTAATAGGAAATTTTCCGGCCAATTAAAAAAAAACGAAACAAATTTTGAGAATTATCGTAATAATTTGTTTAAATTATGTAAATTCTCTGTTATATGTATTATACGATTATAAGTAATTTTACGTGAAAATGAAGTTTAATTATCTTTTGCTACTTTTGTTGCTTAAATAACAACGATCGCAAATAAGTTAGTAACGCTCGAAAACAAATAAGAAGAACGCTCGCGGCGATGGGGAATCGAACCCGGGTCCTTCGCTTACTACGCTAACGCCTTAATCACTACGCTACGCTCGCTCTTATCTAATTTCGTGTGACGAAGGATGTTTACTATCCGTAAAGCCTCCAGGACGAAGAAATTATTATCACCCTATAAAAACTTGAATACTTTGCACCAATATACAATGACAGTCCATTCAAGTTTATGCCTTTATTGTATATGCTATGTACATAATTCAGTTCCTGCCGAAATAATGTCTGCATTTGACGCAAATATTATATGCACGTTTTACGCAGGTGTTTTATGTCTTGCCTTTGTAATGAATAATCCCCAAAAAACACTTCTTGTAAAAAAACTCGCCAAGTTCTTATCAGCAAAACATACTACTGCAAAAATATATTAGCAGACATTATGGATATGTTGATATTCTACAAAAAAGCACTGAAATCATGTAATAAGGCCAAGTTCTTTCTAATGAAAGAAGCTATTACTTAATGCAATATACAGTAATTGGGAAGGTAAATTTTATGTATACCCGTATGGAAAAAATCAACGGTAATCTAACGCAACTCACCGTACGATTTTGACAAATTTCGGTACGTCTGTATAGAATTATGTACGGTGAGGTACGTTTACGTACGTTCGCGTACGATTTGGTTACGATTCGAACATTTTGTACACCATTGTACAGAAACGTACGCAAACGTACGCGAACGTACACAAACGTACGCAAACGTACACAAAATTGCTAGAATATACTGAAGCATGCGGAGATGTACAGCATTGTACGCTATAGATGTCAAACAACCATTCGTAATAAAATATTTTCTTACAAAAACGTCCGGAATCATATGAATATGTACTGAAACGTACGCAGACGTACCCAAACGTACGCAATTTGTACGGATATATGCAGCCATGTATAGAAACGTACGAGATTTTGGAACTATTTACAGGAACGTGCCCGACTGCACGAACATTGAATATCCCAGATAGGTGCCCGTTTTTCTTCCGTTATTTTTTTTCGATTTTTTGTCCAAAATTTTTCACGTAATTTTGGAGAAAAATGACCCAAACCAATTCTTCTACATTGGACAAATATTCCAAAAATTTATCGCGTTTTGTAGGGATATTTATACATTTTTTCATATTATTCAGGCAATTTTTTCCTCTTTGTATACAAACAAATTTTTTTTTATTTTTAATTTTATTATTATTTTTTATTTAATTCAAATGTTTTTTAACTTTTTTTAGTTGATTTAATTTTCTTAAGAAAGTTAGAGTGGTGCATATATAATATATTTATATATGTTCGAGATTCCGCTCGACTTTTCCGAAATCTCGAAATCTACGGGCTCAAATCGTGTTGATACGGCTCTCTAATGAACGGTTACACCATAACTGAGGCATAATGGAAACTGTTTTCTAATAACAAACGCTTTGGTCATGACTTAAAATTTGACACTAACTCTTTCAATGGCATGTTCTATTCCACTTGATAATTTAATTGTCACCGAATCGATATCAGTGCCATTTGGCGAATACGATATTGAAACTATTGTTCCAATTGTTCCATGCACAAGTCCTAATGTCACATCAATATTACGTCTAATCATTACGGTTGCCCCAATTTTTACCATAATAATTTTAGCAAGGCCACCAGTTCGAGAACTATCTTCGTCCTTTGCATCCAACAGTTTAGATATTTTCTTCTTAACATAACTAGCACAATCAACTGCGTCTTGAGCAACTAGCTTAATTTCTTCTGATGAAATGTCGCTAAGCATCGCCTGAGTTAGGACATCGCATAAGTGACATGTTGCAAGCAAACAGACAGTGTCAGAAGGTAACTTTTTTATGTATTCACATAGTTGTCGAAATCGTTCATTGAAATTAGTTGCTGTAAACGAAATTTTTGTAGAATTAAGGGTTTGAATATCAGACTTTAAGAGTAACCCAATACGTATTTTAGATAAAATATTTTTGTACGATTCATCATTACGCTGGCGCATATTTATTGTCAATTCATCGTATGAAAACAAGTTAGCCCACAAATCTGCAGTTCCTAGGCAACCGAAATGTTTTTCCATCTTATCCTTTGACAATCGTACAAATGGAGGGTCTTCATGCACCGGTGGAAGCTGTAGTAAATTGCCGAAAAGAAGTATGTGCTTCTTTCCGAACCAACCATCAGAATCCTCTGAGGTATCAAATATTTCTAATAATCTCAAATTGATAATTTAACGTTATATTTGATATCATTGAAACTTCGTCGATAACAATTAAAATTCATCACGTATGATTTTCAATGACGCATCTGAAAGTTGAGTATATTTCGGAGTTGAACCGTGTTCAACTGGCAACTGAAATAGCCTGTGTACTGTTAAACCATTTGTGTTAAATGCTGCAATACCTGTAGGCGCTGTCACTGCTGTCTGTTTCGGAACAACTTGCTTGATATAACTTCGAACTGTATCAATGAGAAAGATTTTTCCAGTCCCCCCTTCTCCACTAACATAAAGGCGTAGAATATCATTTTCTGAATGGATGGCTGCAATAACTTTACCAAATATGCGTTTTTGATCAGTGTTAAGTTCGGATATCATTTGTGATACATGTTGTTCTTTTGCGTTTTCAGCTACATCCCTGAAATCTTTCATAGCTCCTTGGACTTCAATTGGTGCACAATCTACTGGTATATTCAGCGTCATTATTATCACGTTATTCATCTTTTCCTCAACCAACATCTTCGCATGTTCATAACCTTCTTGAATATCAGTTATTTTCTCGTGATAGTGCAACGCTTCAATAAGCGAAGATTTTATATTTTCATTATTTCATTATGTGTTACATCCATTTCTAAGTTCACTCGTATCTCTCCATGGTTGAAATAATAATAATAAAGAAAAGAAATAATTTTCAGGATTCGTAGCCACGTGGTATTGAAAGTGATTGATAAGATAACCGCCTGAGCTTTTCTTCAAATATACAGAGTAGGCTATTTCGTAGTATTCTACAGAATCATTTTTTGGTTTTGTTTTCGTAATACCATACCACTTAGCGAAATCATATAAATTTACATTTTGTAATTCAGTAGGTCTTTTAGGATAATATGTATCAATTAACCCGTTTCGTCCAAAAATGACAAAATTTGTCGCCGGTTTTCATCCTCCTTAAATTGGTTGATATTTTTGATATCTTGTTATGAAACATCGGTTTTCTGTAGTTTTTGGGTATGCTCTTTTCGAATCTGAAGTCGGTTTTTCAATATCACTTTCCATTTTTTAAATATGGCTGCTTAAAGACAAAAAAATGTCAAAAAAACGAAAAACTTTGACTAAAAATTATTGTTGTCAACACGAAGGAGTTCCCAGATCGCGGTAGGCCTCTGATTCTTGTGCCATAAGATATGTAAAGATAAGATTGTGCGATAAGATGGGCCATATTACAATTTAAATTACAAAATGGCGTTTTCAAAATGGCGCTATTCATACGAAATTTTTTGATTATTTGCTTTTTTCCCTACTATTTCATGCAACTTGTCATATATTTTACTGAATCTGTTCATGTATATTGTTTTTGTGGCCACTGATTACAAATATGATATCAACATCTCAAAATTCAAAATGGCGGATCCAATATGGCTGACTAAAATAAAAAAAAAACATTAGTTTTATTTGATATTTGGTATATAGGGGTTTTTGAGGATGCTGAATACGAATCCGATATCAAATTCTGAAAATTAAAAATGGCGGGTCCAATATGGCCGACCTAAATAAAAAAAAATATTAATTTTATTTGATTTTTAGTATATATGGGTTTTCGAGGACAGTGAATACGAATCTGTTATCAAAATCTCAAAATTGAAAATAGCGGATTCAATATGGATGACCAAAATAAAAAAAAAACAATAATCTCATCTAATATTTGATATATAGAGGTTTTCGAGAATGCCGAATACAAATCCGGCATGAAACGTCGTCAATTCGAAATGGCAGACCCAATATGGCTGACCGTATTTTTTTCTAAGGATTAAATTCTATCCAAAATTTTACCGTCTGTCTGCCGTAAAATAAGTATACGTTGCCCGACTCTCACCAACGTGGAGGTCATCGGTATAAGAGAGTCTTTTTTTATTTTTTTCTACGTTTTTTATGTTTTTTACTTTTTTTTACTTGTTTTATTTTACTTTTATTTACTTTTTTTCATATTTTCTTATTTTTCTTGTCCATGTTTTGTCAATGGCATTATATGCACTTTACTAAAGCAATGTTTACAATAAAACTTACCGCAATTTGTGCAAAATTTTGTCGTTCTCAAACAACACTTATTTCCGACACATTTACTTCTGTCTTTCGATACACATTTATGCAATCGGAAATCACCAAGCTTTGATTGTGCCAAGTATACTTTCTGCACTTGCCTGCACATTTCTTTATTCGTAATTCTGTCACCTTTACGGCAACACACGTTCCACAGAATTATAGCATTTGTGATCGATGATTGCAGGATACGCACGAAAATGACCCACGTCCATTTCTTCGCTCGTATACTTGGCAAAACTCTATTACATCGATAGTCATGGAGATCTACTCCGCCCATGTATTTATTGTATACCGATATCGCATTGGGAAATTCGCACGCAACCGTTCTCTTTTGCAAATCTTTGCATGGGTGCCATTGGACTAATCCCAGCCGCTGTTGACAGTAAAGACACTTGTTTAGAATCAATGATGCTTATATAATTGATTCCGCTATTCTTATCATGGCTTACTTTGTAAGCCCCACGAGGTGCATTTTTTACAAATACGTGTTCTTCGGTTATCCTTCCTTTTCGTATTGTTCCCGTTGCTCTAAGTCCCATTTTTTTTAAATGCAGAATCAAATCAGCGCTTGTAAAGAAATTATCAAAATAGAGATGATACTGCGTCAATTTTTCGTTAGGAACATTCAGTAGCAACTGATTTGTCATCTGCAAAACAACTCGAGAACCTAGTGAAATAGATGACAATTTCCCAGTCATGGTTGTATTGTTCTTTCTTCAATACACATCAAAATCCAGTAGATATCCGTTCGCTGTGCATATTGCCCATAATTTTATGCCAAATCTTATTGGTTTTGTGCGAATAAATTGTTTTAAAGAAGTACGGCCAAAGAATTTGACCATCACCTCATCAATGGATAGAGCCGTTGAAAAAAATACGAAGTGGGAAATATTTTTTCGAAACATATTTATGACATCACGTACTCTCCACGCTCGATCAGCATCATTTTGATCGCTGATTTTGGAATATTTTATTTTCGATTTTATTTCATAAAAACGATTTCGACTCATTGCAGAAGCAATGGTATCGCACCTCACCTCGGGATCCATAGACCAATATTCCTTCTGTGCTGATCGAATGTTTATCGAAAATAATAATAAAATACCGACAAAAGTTTCTAAATCTTTTACATTTATTTTCATTTGTACAGGTGATTATATGTTGTTTTATCTCATTGTTAAAAAATAGCTCGAACAATTCGACAGGAGTACTTCCTTTGATTTTGTTCTTCCTGCTGTCTGTCATAAGACACCGATCTTCCAAATTGTCAGAGCACAGAATTTCTCCAATACTCCATTCATATATTTGGTCCGATTCCAATTTCTTTTGCGATTCGGTGTAATTATCAAAAACTGTTCTGTATGCTACATTTGGAAAATTAATATCGTATGCATTTGCATTTACATCGGCTGAACTATCATCGTCAGAACCAGATGAACCCGAATTATCAGGATCAGGTACGACCAACTCAATATCAGATTCGTCTTCACTCATTAAACTTTCCGAAAAGGAAGAATAATAGAAAAACACGTGTTTTTAAAAAATGCACCTTGTGAGACTTATGAAGTAAACCGTGATAAAAATAGTGGAATCAATTATATTATTAAATTGAATTTTGTACAAATTTGTATATATATATATTTTAATGTGAAGATTGCTTTGGTAAAGTAAATGTGATACCATACAAAAAATATGTATAAGATAAAGAGACAAAAATGACTTAGAAAAAAAGTAAATAAAAAATAAAAGTAAAATAATTAAGAAATATAAAAAAGACTCTCTTATACAATTGACATCAGCGCTGGTGAAAGATCCCGCTCGGAAACAAATATATCACAAAGATATATCCTGAAATATAAATTGGAAATATGCAAGATATATCTAAGACATATCTGAGATATAGTTTTTAAATGTTCCTTTTCGCCGAAATTATATATATATCCTTATATATATTTTTTATATTCATATTCAGCATCCTCGAAAACCCATATATACTAAATATCAAATAAAATTAATATTTTTGTTTCATTTAGGTCGGCCATATTGGACCCGCCATTTTTAATTTTCAGAATTTGATAGCGGATTCGTATTCAGCATCCTCATAAACCCCTATATACCAAATATCAAATAAAACTAATGTTTTTTTTAATTTTAGGCAGCCATATTGGATCCGCCATTTTGAATTTTGAGACGTTGATATCATATTTGTAATCAGTGGCCACAAAAACAATGTACATGAACAGATTCAGTAAAATATATGACAAGTTGCATGAAATAGTAGGAAAAAAAGCAAATAATCAAAAAATTTCGTATGAATAGCGCCATTTTGAAAACGCCATTTCGTAATTTAAATTGTAATATAGCCCATCTTATAGTAAAAGTCATTATGCCACAGGAATCAGAGGCCTACCGCGATCTGGGAACTCCTTCGTGTTGAAAAAAATAATTTTCAGTCAAAGTTTTTCGTTTTTTTGACATTTTTTTCTCTTTAAGCAGCCATATTTAAAAAATGGAAAGTGATATTGAAAAACCGACTTCAGATTCGAAAAGAGCATACCCAAAAACTACAGAAAACCGATGTTTCATAACAAGATATCAAAAAAAATCAACAAATTTAAGGAGGATGAAAACCGGCGACAAATTTTATCATTTTGGGACGAAACGGGTTAAAGAGGGGCAAGAAATATCAACTGACTCGCCTTCTAAATTTTGTATTTCTTTCTTTGATTTTACTTTGCGATTCCTTGTCATATTGACATCTAACCACCTAATTGTTGTGTCAGGATCACTATTATACATATAGTGGGTGACCTAGGAGTGTATCAGCAGCTTCGAAAGCTCCACATTCTCTGCGATTCAATGCGCGTAACCCTGCATTCCACAAGCGACTGCAAAGAGATTTTGTGCTATTGATATTTTCAAACGTAAGATCTATGTTTCCTTTTTCATGTTTCGATACGTACTTTTTTTTTTTTTTTTTTTTTTTGGGGTTGGGAAGGAAAAATCTTGCATATGACACCCTCTAAGATGGAATGAGGGTAGTGTCAGATTCTTACTGACTAAAAAACCTCCCCGAAGAATCGGTCGGCCGTGTGGGAAACCGCGTTAGCATTCCTTCCACACGGGGACTGTCTGGCGATTAATGCCCGTCTCGTTTTATCTGTGCGATCAGTCTTTTATCTATAATAAATTAAATAAATTAAATAAATTAAAGTCTTAAACATTTAAACAAAGAACAATGCAGTTAAAGCCTATCTCGTATATACGTCGTCCATCCATCTACTCAGTCTTGCTTCTCTAATAAGTTAGAATAAATAAATAAGTAAATGAGTAAATGAGTTTTCATGTGCTCGTATCATGCTGCTCTTGTCTTATCATCAGTCTTATTTCCCTCTCCTTTGTTTCTACGATTCCTCTTATCGTCTGGTAGGTTATCGTCCACCCTTCCTCAGAACTGAGGAGGCCCGTCATCATATTCATCTGATTAAACTGTAATCTTGTCTTCTCTGCGAACGAGTCTCTCTCGGCCTGCCATCTCGTGCATGCGAACAGTGTGTGTTTGGCGTCGTCTGTTTCCGAGCAATAGAAACATTTATCGCTTGTCGATTTTTTCCGGTCAAACAGATACTTGCGGAAGCATCCATGTCCTGATAGAGCCTGTGTCAAGAAGTAATCCACCTCCCCATGGTTTCTTTCTGCCCACGACTTCACGTCTGGGATGAGGCTAAATGTCCACCGGCCGTGTCTTCCCGTTTCCCATTTTTCTTGCCAGCTATGCCACAGATCTTCTCTAGCTTCCTGTCTCAGGGCGCCCTCGTATATGCGCTGCCTCTCTTTCACCAGCAGCTCGATCGGGGGAATGCCGGCGATTACCCTCGCGCCTTCCGCCGATACCGTACGGTAGCCGCTGCATATCCTGATGCAAACGGTCTTCTGAACTCGGGTCATTTTTTTCCGCAGGTACTCTCTTTTCATTGCGTCTGCCCAAACGGGGGCAGCATACAGCAGCTGAGAGTGGACTACGCTGGCTAGGATCCTTCTCTTGGATGGTCTTGGGCCCCTGATGTTTGGCATGAGGCTGGCCAGAGCCGTCATTGTCTTCTCCGCTTTCTGGATGGTCTCTCGTATATGATGGGAGAAGGTCATCTTCTGGTCCAACCACACCCCCAGGTATTTTGCCGTTCTCGACGGTTTTATCTCTACCTCCTCGACGGTAAACTGTATGGGTCCGACCTTTCTCTTATTGGTCAGAATAACCGCCTCTGTCTTTTCCGGCGCTAGTTCCAGTTTCCGGCTCTTCAGCCATCTGCTTACTCTAAGAGTGGCTATGTTGGCTGTGTCCCTCAACTGGTTTTCGCCCTCGGCCGTGATGATGATAGCGATATCGTCGGCAAAGCCCACGATGTCAGCTCCTCTCGGGAGCTCCATCCTCAGCAGGTCGTCATACTGAATGTTCCACAGCGTCGGACCCAATACCGAACCCTGTGGGACACCACTTGTCACGCTTCTGGCCTTGGTCTCACCCTCTGCTTCCAGTAGGATCGATCTTTCAGACAGGTAAGAGGCGATCAGACTGATGATATTCTCGTCGATCCCTTTATTTCGCAACGTTTCCAGAATAATCTGCCAGGATGCGCTGTTGAAGGCGTTCCGTACGTCCAACATGATCATTGCGCACAGAGGTCTGCTATGCTTCGGTCGGGAGGCCGCTTGACTAGCCGCTTCCATGATCCTCTTCGCTGCATCCACCGTCTGCTTACCCTCTCGGAAGCCATACTGATTTTCCGCTGGTACCCCTCGAGTCTCCAAATCCAGCTTCAAACGAGCGAGTATCAAGTGCTCGTACAGTTTTCCCTCTACGTCGAGGAGGCATATGGGTCTGTGCGAGCTTGCTTCTTCTATGGGCTTCTTACCCTTCCTGAGCAGCACTAGTCTGGCTCTTTTCCAACTCTTCGGAAACTCCCCTTTTCTGGCTAGACCGTTATACACTTCCAGCACATAATCCGGTTTGCGCTCGGCCACTTCCTTCAGGATTTCCGAGGGGATGTTTTCTGGTCCTGGCGACTTCTTGATGTTCAATTTCCTACATGCGGCTTGTAGCTCTTCCCTGGAAAATGGCGCTATTTCCTTTGTCCTCTGAAGCTGGAATTGGACGTCATCGTGTGCTGGAAATAAATGTGTGGCGACCTCCTCTACAGTCTTCATTGTCATGGCACCTTTGGGGGGGTTGCCTGAGAGCCTCTTCCGGACTATCTGGTAGCCTTTTCCCCATATATCCTCTTCCATCTCATCGCACAGTGCCTTCCAGCTGTTTCGCTTTGCTGATTTGATCGCCTTTTTCAGCTTCTTTCTCTTCTCCGCGAGTTCCTCCCATCTGAGGCCTCTTTGTGCTAGGTCGTTGGTTGTCCCGCACCTCGTGTACTTTCTCCTTGCCCGGTTACAGTCTGCCCGCAGATCTGCAATCTCCTGGCTCCACCAATAGGCGGGCGCACCCCACTTTATTGGCTTCTTTCGAGGCATGCACTCCTTGCACACCTTCTTCAGCGTCTTGGTAAATCCCTCGGCGGTCGTTGTATATGGGGTCTCTTCAACTCGTTCGATGGCCCTCGCTAACATCTCTCGGTCGATCTTTTTCACATTCCATCCGTTTCTCCACGTCTGGGTGGGAGGGGACTGAATGGTGTCGCCCACGCTGAACAGGATGTAGTTGTGGTCGCTGAGTGATTCCCTCTCGCTAACCTGCCAATGGGCGATCCGGCCTGCCATGCCGGCCGTTGCCAAAGTGAGGTCGAGTATCGATCCGTAGCCTTCTCTTTCATAAGTTGGAGCCGAACCTTCGTTCTTGATGGACAGATCGCACTTTGCGATCCACTCGGACACCACCCCTCCTCTTGCATCCATGTGGTGCATACCCCACTGCGGGGATTTGGCATTAAAGTCTCCCACTATGATCGCGTCGCTACGACCTTGACTCGACATCTCTCCCACTTCTTCCAATATGTCTTCCAGTTCTCCGATTTCCTGGTTGGGTGACGCATAACAGCTGTAGATGGTGTACAAAGATATTTTCACGTACGAAAACCCCTTTCCTTTACCCTCACTTTCGATAGGCAGGTCAGGATCCAGCACTTTGATGGCCGTGTTTAGGTCATCGTCACAGATCCAGCTAGCTTGATCTTTTAATGCGTTTCTATTCGGCTCACTGAGGGCTATTACGCCTGCGCCGATTTCCCTGGCTGTAGCCACTGCCAAATCATGGGCAGGACGTCTGCGACCCACGTTAATTTGAAGAACTTTCACAACCGTTACGAACTTCTTCTGGTTTCTTCTTTTCCGATAAGGAGTGTCCTCGGTTGTCATTGAATTTATGACCTTCCACCTGGCAGCGCACGCAGAAAGGTTCGTTGTGGCATATTGCGGCTTTGTGGCCTTCCTGGCCGCATCTCCTGCAGAGATTGCTCCTATCGGGGCCTTTGCATTCTAACCGGACGTGACCCGTTTCCCAGCATCGAAAGCAATAATTCTCCTTCGTTCTTTCCTGGATCCGACAGCTTGCCCAGTCACCTATCCTTATGGTGCCCTTTTGAATCATCCAGTCTGCCTCTCTGTCTCTCAGTACGAGTGTCACGTTCTGCCGATTTCCGAACGCCGGCCTGAGGGCTCTTAATTCAAATTCCTCCTTGTTTATGTTGAATTCCTCCACAATTGCCTCCTGGATTTCTTCTCTGGTTGTCGCACCATCCATACCCTTTATGTGAAGGACCTTCTTCCTTACCGGTAGGCGCGTGTTAATGTCCGGTATTTTCTCCTGCAGGGCTTTCTTCAGGGCTTCCGCTTTCTCCATCCCATTTCTCACCAAAACGAGGAGGTCGCCATTTTTCGTTCGTCGAGTGTCTTTAATAACGACACCCAGGCTTTTCGGATTCACGGTCTCCTTTACCTGTCTCAGAACCTCCGCGTAGTTTTTCCCACCTGCCTGGACCACTAGGGGGGTGGGAAATTTGCCTTTCTTTGTCGAGTTCTTCTTGGCGATTGTGTCTTTTTTCTGGGGATCTGGCTGTAGGTTTCCCCCAGTTCTTGGCGTGTGGTCCGCCTTGCACACTTCCACCCGAACTTCCGTGTCTGAGAACAGGTATTCCACCATCTGTATGAGTTTTTGACCCGTCACTCCTTTAATGTCGGGAACTGCGATGATCTTATGTTCCTCGGCGTCTACGTTGTTCTTGAGAGCGTTCAAAGAGTCGAACATCGCCTCATCATACTCATCACTGCCTACTGGTTTATCGCTCAGGATGGCATAGTGGATGAGTCTCGATGACTGAACGAAACTCCCATCCGCTTCCGGGAAGCCCCTGCTCTGTTGCATGCAGGCCACTTCACCCGCCTTGCATCCCTGTCTTTGTAATCCTTGCTTTCCACCAAAGATGTCAATGGCTCTTTTAACCAGTTTATCTGTGGATGAAATATCCGCAGTGCAGGGTATTACAACATCCCGCGTCCACGGGGTTTCCCAAATATCCATCCGAATGGCCTTTACTCGCGGGAAGATTTCCGCATCCCAATCCTCCTCCGTAATGCTACAGAAATTTTCGTAGGACTCGTTAGTCTTCAGCTCCGTCCGGCGCTTGATGGCGTATTGCTTTTTTGCACATCGGTCGCACTTCCCGGACCGATCTCCGTCCCTGTCTTTCGAAGGACCCTCGTACCTTGCTTCCGTAAGCTGTTTCTTTTCTGCTAGCATTCTTTCCACCTCCGCCTCCGTCTTACTCAATCTTCCTCGAAGTCGGTCATTTTCCTGCTGCAAGGCTTCTACGAGGTCGCTCCTGGCCTCTATTTTACTCTTGAACCGGTCAGACCTAAGTATCTCTGCTTTATGTAGAAGGGAGCTACTGATCTCAGTGATTTCCCTCTTTGGCTTGTACATGCCTCTAAGGACACAATCAAGTTTTTCGATCTGCCGTACCACTTCTTCCACGGCTGTGATGTAGGCTGCGCATTTCTTGCGTTCCCTTTTTCGTTTTTCAGGTGTCATCTCGTCTCTCTTTCTCTTCTGCGTATCCGTTTCCTCGACTCCCGCGCCTGCCGTTTCCGTCCTTGATAAGCCACTCTGAATGTTACGTACGGCGTTATCGAAGAATTCGGCTAATTTCCCTGGTCCAATATCGCCCTGCATAGAAGTCTGTTGGACATTCTCCATTTCCAATTCTTCCGTGTTTCCATTCTTGGGCGGGTTTACTTCATCTCCTCTACTACCATCACGATATTGACTTGCCCTCCTTTTCGTTTCCACCAGGTTTGGAGTCATATCAGGCAAGGAATATGTTCTGCCCAGTACATGGGGAGGCGTTCTTAGGATGGAGTCCCTCCTCTTAAATGGGTCCTCGGCTTCCAGGTCTCTTTCGCTGAGGTTCTCATTTCTGTTAGTCGCAGTCGCATGACCACTGGTGGAGGCCGTGACCATCCCTCCACCAGCTGTGTTCTCCGATGTTCTGACGTCGGTGATGCCCTCCTGCATCCTTGGGCCACCGCCCACTGTCCCCACGCCCACTTCGGACGCTTGACAGTCGGAAGCGATGGGGGATTCGGCTAATGCCTTACCCCGCAGGTAATTATTTTTACCAGCCGACATTTTCTTTTCCATGGATGGAAGCGATAAACCGTGCTTACCTTCGGGGTTTGTCTTCGCGGTTTTCCTTCCGCTAGAACGATTGCCCGCCAAGGCTATCGAGTTCGCTCTACCCGATAATACTGGTTTTGGTCCGCCCCGGGTATTTTATTTCCCCGGTACCCATTATATCTAATGAGCGTTCCCCTATCCGCCACCCGGGAAGGCGCTGGATGCGGGACCAGAAAAACCCGACACCAGATTTTCGATACGTACTTGGTACAATACCAGTTCAGTAAA
Source organism: Trichopria drosophilae (assembly GCA_030407085.1). NCBI lineage: Eukaryota > Metazoa > Arthropoda > Insecta > Hymenoptera > Diapriidae > Trichopria > Trichopria drosophilae. The sequence goes on from CM059584.1 coordinate 69,726,569, forward strand.
CTAGATTTCTCACCAATAAACTGTAAGTCCATATTGCCTTCCCACGCACTAAGAATTACTGGATTATAGTCATTGATGACCTTTTCATTTTCTCCGCGGGGTAAATCGTACAATCCACTATTACTTTTTAACTTACGTCTACCACATACTGAAGTTGCCGCATCTCTGAGAACAAAAGTATCCGTAACTGGACGGGGAGATCCATATCGACATACGCAGGTCGAACCTTTCTTTGATTTTTTACTACGTAAACAGTAACTATTATGATTATGCCGCTGATGATTTGTTACCATCCGATATAGAACAGGTGAGATATTTTTATCAGGTATTTTGCAGGTAACATATCTTTGAATAAATGCGGCAACTTCTTCATTTGTGGATATTCCAAGCGTGGGGGCATTTTCTACCCACAGTAACAAATGAAAATGTTGCAGGCCTCTATTTTGATATTCTCTTCTCCAGAAATAATGTGTTATTTTTCCAATTGGATGATCTTCAGGCGTTAAGAAGTCAAGCATACCTTTAAATTTATTATCAATGAAACGAGATGCAGATACTGGATCATTAACTATGACTTGACTTGGAGACATTTTTTCAAAAGCGGGTCCATTAATATCTGCGTTAAATCATCCCAGTGCCACTCCGCGGGACTCAATGTAAGGAACCAAGTCGCTGGTCCATAATGATGTATCATACAGGATAGATTTGCCCTAGGCTTTCTCCAGTATTGTTCAGTATTGCGCAATCTAGAGAAGATGGTACTCAAATTATCTTCTAATTCATTATTACATAACTTTCTAAGGTATTCCGCTGCTGTGATACGGTTACGCGGATTAACGACATTCATTTTGGTAAAAATACCACCGTTTAATTGACGAATATTTGTTTCACTTAATAAATAAAATATATATTGTATATTTAATCGAAATTGTGCATTCGCAGACATTAATTTTAATTTAATGTACTCTGAATCATGAAGGCGAACCGGTCTATCTTCGTACTGTCCATTTACGCCGTACGGATACAAATCTGGGAAACACTTAAGATATAATTGTTTGTCTCGATTATCTAGTGGTATATCATTAACTTTTAGCATTTGATATAATTCAGTTGCAGTTTTGTTCATTCTTTTATCGTACATGGGATAAATTGTAACATGTTCATAACAATCATCAGATTGTGAAGCATGAGTTAGTAAAGCAGCGCCAGCCTTAGCACTATCGAGATCTTGTTTATTTTGTACCATTTCGTCATTAACAGGTGATAAAATAATATTTTCATTATTGTCAGTAATGCGATTTTCTGTTGACTCCAATTCGTCGACCTGACATTGATAATTTTGTAAGTCTTGCAGAGTCGCACACCGAAAATCATCATAAGATTCTGGTATATTAATCTCATAATACAACGGATTGTTGGCTTTCAACCAAATCAATGCGTTAAATATCTTCTTGAGATCAACCAGATCTTCCCATATTACTTTTGACTTTGTCTCAACGCCTCGAACCAAAATATACAATTCATGATTTAAATTGATTGGCGATGTCGAAGAACAAAGTTTTTTTTTTAAGTTTGCTGCATTGGTAAAGGCAGATGAAATGTCCTGCCTTTTAATTTTTGAGCCTGTTCTCTGAAGGGTATTTTTTTTTTGCAACTGTACCCATTCTTTGAATAGTTTGAAAAGCTTTTGCTCTTTGAATTAATATTTTTTCATAATCATTCAATGTGGATATTACCTCAGGTACTTCAAGTACTTTTAGATTATTTAATATGCATGTGGAAGGCAAACTATTAGCACGAAACTTTTGTAAACAATAATGACAAACGAAGTCAGTTTGTGCTGAATCGTTTTCTGCATGTGCGATTAAATCTTTCCAATATTGATTCGTTATGGGCTTGGTCATTTTTTTAATATTTGTAACATCTCTTTTGTAGCAGAGTTTGTTGCAAGATCTACAAATGAATTTCGGTGTATCCAATTCTCTTTTTCTTAATGCGACAAAAGATGCATGGTACAATGCTTGTATATCATCTTCGTTGAGATTAATATCGTGTTCCGTAGGATCGAAAGTAGTACCTTTGGTTTTAATGTCATTTGCAATGTCCTGCAGAAGTGATACATCTGCATTTTTCAACGCAGAATCTAATGTTATTAATTTTCCATTCAATTTTCTTAATTGATACAGTGCATTTTTAAGAATCCTCACTGATGGGTAATGAGGTGATAGGATTTGAACGGATAGAAACTAGGAACCACATTTTTGAGGTTCAATGTAGCAACTGTGCAAATGTCCTAATTTTTGTCTGTATTCATCACCTGTTTCTTGGCGGACGTCATGTAAGAAATGTTTTGATGGACATATATCCATTTGTTGCAAGAAATGTGGTAAACCTTTTAAAGTTAAACCGCTCAGTTTCTCCAATAGTTGCTCATAGGTACTAATAATGTAAGTGTCGTCGATTTTACATATACCTTCGCATTCCCATACGAGTTTTGAATTTTTTTTCTGTCTTATTAAAGGGAAAATATTTGTAGCTTGACCTAAACTGTTCATGATAATTGGCATATTTCGAAGCGAATATGTATCATATGTAGAATCTGCAAAGTAAGATTCAGTTGAAGCTGTGTGTTTCGAAGTTCCGCAAAGAATTTCATACTTATTCGTAGTGTCTGGATGAGAACATTTTTGTAATTGCGTCAAGCAGATATCTACTTTATCCTTCGTGTTAGTTAAGACTTTATTAATTTCACTGACGTATGCACCTCGTGAGTGCATGCACCATTTTACTATGTTTTCTGCTTCTAGTCTAGCAGTTTCACGGGACTTCTTTTTCAAAGCGTTTGTAATATTTCGAATCGTCACTTCCGTACCATTTTTTCTTGCAATTGTTGTCGTAATCTCTTCATTCATTTGCTTATGAAGTAACTGATTAATTTTAAATTTATTATATTTCTTACGAACTCCATTGGCACAGAGTATTCTTCGATTTTGTTCTTTGATCTTTTTTTTTTTTTGTATAACGTACTTTTTTGCGGGAGAGAATTAATTCTTTATTTTTTTTATAATAATCTTTCATCCTTTATTCATTTTGTACTTTACGCTTGTTATATGATTTCTTATTTCTTGCATTCTACTGCTGTCGTTTTACACGTATATCTGAAGAATTTGTTGTTAAAGAGTCTACGTTATAAGAATACTCCGATCCAGTTTTTACAGAATTTGAATCATTTAATCGCGAATTTTGTGATGTATTTGATAAGATTGTTGAAAATTTTCTGTTTAATAGGTAATTGGACGCGGAAAATATTTTATTCTCAATAGAATTCTGGGTATTTATACGTATACTTTCACATACATCAGACGATTGCTTATGAATATTACTTTCGATAGTTGTTTTTACCGGTGATTGCAATTCAATGTGTTGGGTTTCTTGATTAAAAATTGGGAATTCCTTTAACACATTATTTTCCAGTATGTAGAGTAAACGTGACCTCATTAAACTATGTTTAAATTCTATATTTTCTGGGTTTTTTCCAAATGTAAGAGAGACTGCAAATGCGATTGCAAATATTCCACAATCGTTAGCATTATTTTGATGTTGTACTTCTACGAACTGAATCGGATTTTTATCAAAGTGATAGAAGGGATATAGTTGCCGTAATTACAGTAAATGATCCCCATGTACCTGCTTTGAGTTCAATGAATCGTACATGGTTACAGAAACAGTATTGTAATAAGCACATACCCAATGCGCATTGATGCAATTCCCATTTGCACGGGCATCAGAGCTATATAATATTTGAATGTGTTTTTCGTCTGGGTTTACCGGAGAAATCTGTTCTGGACGTTGTAAGAGAAGTGTTGATTGAGGTGAATATGCAGTACATTGCCTTAATATCCATGAGAATTTATCAATATGACTATCTTGCAATCGACGGCCCAAAGATACGTCGTTGAGTTCCTTCATTGATAAAATTGGCATTCTTGGAAGTATTTTATTACAATTTTGTTCTTTTTGTTTCTTTCCACGCTTTGAAGGCATCAAAGAAGATTGACAAGAACTTGGCATTCTTTTCCTTACATTTATTTTCAATTTACATTCTTGAATGTTTGTTTCGGAAAATCGTTTCATTTCACTTTGAAGAAACAAATCTTCCGTTGGGGTTAGAGAAGTTATTTTGTTTTTATTATGTTATTCTGTTATTAGAGAAGTGTCTTTGATGTTTCTGGATACATGTTCAGTGTCGGAAGTTGTAGCACTTTTAATCGCTCCCAAATTACGCGATTGATTTATATTTATATTCGAACGTTTTAAATGCTGACGAGCATTAGCTGCTTCTCGTTTACTAAGTTGAATATATTTGAGTGATAGAATTTCTGTCTCTATTTCTGAAGACTTACAAAGTGGAAAATGCGTTATATTTCTCGATTTTAGAATTGTCGAAAAATGTAAACGCATCCCTATTGAAAAAATCGACGTCGGATTCGACGTCGTCGTCGACGTCGGAAACGATATCTGAATCGACGTCGGAAACGACGTCGAATACGAAGTCTGAAACGACGCCGGAATTTGGGATCGTATTTAACACCTTTTCTGACGTCATTTCCGACGTCTTATGCGAAGTCTTCTTCGACGTCGATTTCGTAATCGTTTTCGACGTCATGTTCGACTTCGTGTTCGACATCGTGTTCGACTTCGTGTTCGACGTCGCGTTCGGCGTCGTTTTCGACGTCGTTTTCGGCGTCGTTTTCGGCGTCGTTTTCGACGTCGTTTTCAATGTGTCATTTCCGTAGAAATTTCGTCAAGAAAGCTGATTTATTATTTTTATTCTAATTTATATGAATAAATTAGATAAATTTTTAAAATTCGTTGCACTCATTTTTTATTTTGACTTTTTAGTGCAAATTCCTACTTTATCGATAGATGACTTTGGAATCCCCTTAAAATAAAAATTGAGTTGATCCGCAAACCTCGAGGTTCCTTGGATGCTCTTATACCAGCCCCTGGTATATAATAACAGCAGAGAAAATTTGTTGATATTTTTCTACGAAGGCGCGTAATTATTAAAAATCATTAATTGTTATATTTGTTAAATTTAGGTATTTATTCTTTGAATGGCGGATTTATAAAAGAAAAGTTTTTTAAAAAAAATTAATTATGCCTTTTATGGACATTAAATAAGAGAGTAACATTTTTACTTACCTTATGAAGTACTCTGATTTTGTCGAAGATATGTATATGGACATGAGCAGGGAAAAATCTCACTTTGTCGATTTTAGGTTTCTGAGATATTACTTTCCATTATACATATATTTCCATTTTTTCATGACTTAGGAAAAATCTGATTGGGTCTCTTAGAACGACGCGTGATTTATGGCTTAGACTTCACTACAATTGTAAAATTTCATTATTTAAACTTCGATTATCTCGGAAATTAAAATCGACAAAGTGAGCTGTATCCGTTTATATTTATGTCGTGATTGATATAGAGCGGCAACAAAGACGGATGACCGAAATAATTTAATAGTTGACATGAATTATGAACCGCGGTGATGTGCGCTTAGTGAATTTAATTTTTAGACACGTATAAATAGTATTATAAACAACAATATAAGTAATGTATCATAATTTTATTAACAGGATGTCAGGATGTAACTAGATTCACAAAATCATTCTTGAACATAGGAAAAATAGTAATAAAATTATTAAAAATGCCTCAGGTTATTTTAATGAAGTGAACTGGTTGGCACGATTCTGACTTGATTTTGGCCATCTTCGTCGAGATGCCGGCGTTGGGTGCCAGGTCCAAATTTAGGGCTGCAAAGAATATTGCGAATGGTACCCGAAGTTAAGTAGTCTTAGGAACTCAAGGCGTTAGTCACGGTGCAGAATTGCATAAATATCGTACTTGTCCCGGAAATGATTTATCTTGCTTTATCATTCAATGGCCCCGGAAATCTGCAATGGAATAAAATTCAGCATATTTTCAGAATATGAGAATTCAAAGAATATTCGGACAGAATTTGTCATCGTTAAAGTTATTTTATTTTAATTATTCGACATTATTAATTTAAGGGCAATGTTTTTTACAAACCTTGTTGTGGACAAATGCATTTGTGCAATGAAAATAAAGACGTTTAAACGAATAATAATATTATAATATAATATTTCGATATCTATATTTAAATCGAACCGTGATGACGATATTTTTGGCCTTACCATCACATTTATATTTATACTAATAGTATGTAAATTGTAATTGAAGTCATCCATATTGTCATGATATTTTTAGTCTGCATTCTGGTCGGTTCTCGAGTGGATAGGTATATATAGGGATGGAAATGTAATATGTTAAAAGACACTAAACGATTCAAGTCATATTTATTCTCAGCTATTCTCCCCAATTTACGCGTTGCAGAGTAACTTTATCCCCTATGCATCTTATCATAAAAATTTAACTTCTTATGTGATAGGTCGGATGAGCAAAAAAAAACATTATAGGAGACAAAAAAAATCCATTTCACATAGGGACATAGGTCAGATTTACTTCCTCTTTTTTATGCCATCAATCGGCTAATTGAGGAAGGATCGCTTTCAATGCGATCGATCATCATCCCCACACAGGACGATACAGACATTTATACAAGTCATTTAACTACACATAATCGGTACCGTCAGCAATTTATTCGGCGCTCTATGCCTTAGCGGACCCACAGTAAGAATCGTCCCATGACAGAAAAGGACAATGCCGACGGTGGGCCGATGACGGAAAAACCGCTAACGGTACCGATTAACTGCCGACCGAGGTCAGCAGCAGTCCCGAATTCGTACCTTCGCCGAGCAATGTTTACTTCGTCGATTTTCCTAACAAATGAAAAACAAACAGAACAACATTGCATCGACGTTAACTTCTTATGGTAAAGCACTTGTCTCCCGCTGTGTAATGGATACAATTGTGTTTAGAAAACTACAAAGTATGTCTACAATATTATAGCGATATAGTATTATACTCACGCAATAGTCTTAATACGTCATTTGATATAATCGACTGATGTTTTACGGCATGTCCCATGTAACATATCGTCGAAATCCTAATAATCCCAATGTTTCGTTTCATACAATCGATTCATGTCTTATGTAATATCCCATGGAATATATCGTTGAAATCTCTCATCCTGGAACGCTTTCAGTGGCGAATTTCTATACATGCTTCAGGTTTTTTTATTAAAGGAAAGGTCCCGCTGGAAAAGGGTTGATTAATTGCATCCTTTTCTAGCAATTCTGACAGACTTCCCCTCCAGGCAGTTAGTTATCCATTCTCTGTTGTTTGATATTTACTACAGAGGATCAAATACTGCGCCGAGAGCTGCAAATAATGACTGTCACTCACAGCATTTGCAAAATGTTTGATGCCTATATAAGATGTGGAGATAGAGACCTGCATAAAGGTTATTAAGCTTATTAATGTTTTTACACAAGTCATGAGATTTCATCCTAGCGAAGTCATTTATGACATAGATGGGCGACCGTTTTGGCAAATCTAACATGGCGAATCTTTCTACACAATTTTCATTAGTTCATGCTTGGTTGGGATGTCGTAACAATATTACAATATTATTACAATGTATACAATGTCTAGCATTACTAACACAGACATGAAATAGGCAAATAGCGTAATGCGTAGGAACAATAAAAAACATTTGCGTTTATACTCTTCCCAAAGGGTAATGTTTATTGAAAGAATAAATTTATTCTTTATAATTTAAGATACAATTTTTTTTTATTTTTTTTTTATTTTAAGATAATTAACGTAAGTTAAAACACAAATAGTAACTGGAGCGTTTCGTTATTGTTCGTAAAATACCGGGCGGAAACGCGTAGAAGTAAAACACACAGTAATACGGTAAATTAAAACTTAGTTTTTATTCAGTTTATGGCGACGACACGAAATCGACCGACCGCAAGGAACCAATCTCGTAGACGATCCAAAATCGAAAAGGGCTGGAAATGAGGAGTCGCTCGTTTTTATACGCGTTCGTCGTTAGGCACTCAAACAGTTCGTTGTCAAGGAAAGATTGTCTTTTGTTTTTAGATTTCCCGATCGTTCTAGAAATTTCGATTTCGGAGGTTTTAACCTTCTATCCCCAACTCTCTCTCTCTCTCTCTCTCTCTCTCTCTCACACACTCACTCTCTCTGAACAATTGAACGATATCTCAAAGGATACTCGACGATGTGTTCCTCGTGGAATCCGTGTCGGTAAGTTACCGACCGTTGATCTCCGGTTTGCAAACCTTCGGACTTCTTGTTCGCCGGAGGGCCAGCCACGGCAGATCTCGACCCCTCGAGTCCCCGCGCGTAACACCCTCCAGGTACTATCCATCGGAAGGCGAATCGCCGGCAGATTTTCCGCTCGAACCTCCGGGTTGCAAACCCCCGAACTTCTTGTTCGCTGAAGGACCAGCCACGGCAGACTTAGACCTTTCGAGTTCCCGCGCGTGACATCCTCCAGTTACTATCCATCCGAGGGCGAGTCCCCGGCAGATAATAATAAAGCCAAATATTCCAAACGATCCTCGAACCAACTCAAATCCACCATGCTCCGATTTCGAAACGACCCATATATGCTGCGACTCCGAACGTAACATGAACCACTTTCAAACGTCCTTGCTCCGAATCGAAATTTCTCCACATACATAATCACTTTCGTATACCGCGCACGCAAATAGACCCACGTCTCCTCGATTTCCTGAACTCATTTACAATAAATTTGATAACAGTTTACGCGAATGTCGTCGCCATATATGAAGGGCCCGTACATAAAACCTATAGGCACCCTTCTGTGCGGCTGCAGCCGACTTCTGTGAGAAGTACCTCCATTCGGGTGTCCGACGGCGTGGGGAAAACTGCAGAAAAACCCACGCCAGGTACCGCAATTCGATTCTATCCGGAACAGTTATACTGCAAACAATTTCGGTTAGGAAAAACACTTTAGGTGGAACTTTTGTGGAAAATTAATATTTATTATTCTTTCATTAAACAGTACCATGGGAAACAGTCTAATTGCAAATATCTTTTTTCTTGATCCCCCGGTCGAAATTGCGTAGTTTCGTCATTGTTTTCAATAGCGAAAGTAGTACATTTTGGATAGAAAAAACGAAAATACTGGTGTGATATGCCTCTCTCGGCTTCGCCTCGGACGTCCACTTTACGCAGTGGCGGGCCTTCGACTTTCGTCTTTTGTATCGTAATGTACTATATTTTTCTTATGCATTTTAAAACATTACGCCATTGGCCTACTTTACGTCTGTGTTAATAGTGCTATTCATACAGTATATCTGCAGCTTCTCCTTACGACCCGTCACCACTTCCCAACCAAGCATGAACTAATGAAAATTGTATTGAAAGATTAGCTATGTTGGGATTTTCCAAAACGGTCACCCATCTGTGTCATGCTAGTTGTGACAGAATCTCTGCACGCTAGTGTACACCCAACTCAATTAATTTTTGTTGGGAATCCGCGCTTCTGTCTTTGTCTTCCACATAGAGATGTATGTGGAAAACAAAGATAGAAGCGGGGATTCTAAACATGAATTAATGGAGCTGGGTATACACCCAAGGGCAACGATTCTGTCCTTCCATTAGCATGCTGTCTTTATTTTCACTTACTATACCTCTATGTGAGAAACAAAGACAGCATGTTACCGGAAGGATAGAATCGTTGCCCTTGGGTGTACATAACGAATGATAATCCCAGGCATCAATGGCGAGGTGACTATAAGAAGGTGAATTTCGTCGACCTCCGTAAAAGTAATCAACTGCCTCATAGCAATGGTCGGTTATTTTTTCTGATATGATGGTAATAAACTTCCGTTTTGATGAAAAATAATGTATATTCATAGAAAGATGACAAACCCCTAAAATACCTTATAGGAGACGATCAAAGTGGGAACTCCTTCCATCCTACCTTAGAGATTCTCTGATTCGTAAATAAATTTTACTATGATGTTAGGTTTAAACAATCTTGACAAAAACATTCGACAATCCGAATAATTAGAAGTGTGTAAAATTTAGAGAAAACTTAATCTTATAAAAAAAAATGACCAACCAAACGAAGAGAGGCAGTTGATGATCAGTTTGACTCAAACAAGCTATACGGACGACATAAACTATATAATATATTAATTATATTACAAATGATTGAAAGTTAATCTATTATTTCTATATATTTCTATCCGTTTTGTTGTAAAAGGTACGTATGTTTTTGATGTAACTTTTATCCCAGTTTATTAGATACTATCCACATTTTTACCAAGGGGCCATCAAATCGGCCAACGAACAAAACGCTTACCCCGAACAGGCGCTAGTTTACAGGCAATCTCTAGTCAAATCCAGATCTGGCATCGACAGATAAATCTGATTAGATTTTAAAATCAGTCCATAAACGGTTTCTGAAAAAAAATTCTAAAAAACTCCTATTGCTCCGAGAGTTCAACAACTGCTCAGTAATCGACGATGGGGATCACATATCTGCGGTAGTCCTCTGGAAAATCAGAACCGATCGATGGTTGGGGAGCAAATTTTTTAAATATAAGTATGTCTTAGATAAACTTACATTTAATTAGATCGGAATACAGATCTATATAATCATGGAGTGTGAGGGAGGGGGGGGGAGGGGTCTTGATATTTGTGCATGAAAGCATTTTATATTTGATTTCAAGCTTCAAATTCTTGCTTTTTTTATTAGATCAAACTTGAGGTTTTCAATTTAATGGACCAGTATAAATAAAATATGAATTGTTATACAGGTAAACAAAGATATGTTACGTATTATTGCATGTTGTTACTATTATTATTTTCATTACCGGGGAATGGGGAAATCTCTTCCGACCTCCAGTATATATAATATATATAATATATATATTATAATATGTGTATAATTCTTTTTTTTACATATTTGTCGTGGCTTAACTTAGATCTGATTAGATTTTGGGCCCGATTCATCTATCCATTCATAAAAAAAAGTAGAAACCAAATTTTTGAAAACATAAAAAATCACGGTAAACCTTCGGAAAGGTACCTCATTAGGAAAACAATTTTCATCAATTGTTTCTGACGTATTTTTGGATTCTGATTCGGAATATGATAATAAAAATTGTCGGTCGGACGTATTTTTTAAAAAACTGCGAAAAAAACTTTTGTTTTAGTTTTGTGCATTTATTTAATAAATAATTAATAAATAAAAAATTCCTTTTAAAAACCACGTTTTTATAAATGGACTCAATAGGATAAAATAATTTTTCCCATCCACACAGGTCATATAAATAAAATGGAAAACGTGGGGCGCAATAGAGGTAACAGAAATTACTCCTCGACGAACAATAACAAATGAGAAACTTATGCTTAAATGAACAATATGATACGTTAGTTTAGACATGCTAGTCATTTCTGTTACCTCTATTGCGCCCCACGTTTTCCATTTTAAGTCTTACAAATATTTTATTTCCTAATAAAATGAGTAAGAAAAATTATTGCGTATTTATTTCGGCATGGTATTAGTGACCTGTGTGGATGGAAAAAATTATTTTATCCTTTTTAGTCCATTTATAAAAACGTGGTTTTTAAAAAGAATTTTTTATTTATTAATTATTTTCTGCTTTTTAGTTTTAATAGGTCAAATTTTATTTCATAGAAAATTTAAATTTGCTGAAAATGTTCTTAAAACTGATTGAAACTTGTAATAAACGGTAAAGGAATGCATTGTCATCCAATTTTGGGCTATCCTAAAAGTTTCAAGTCTTTAGCTCATCGGTAAATCAGTTTAAAATCGATTACAAGATTTGCACCGGACAAACGGACAGACAGACGGACAAGAATACGAGTTAATAAAAACGTGGTAAAATACGTGTCTGACGAAAAAATGTTTCCAGCAAAAAATGTGAAGCACAAAATTCTTTTCAAAAAAGGTTGTTTACATTTATTTTTCGTAATCCCAACAGTAAGCCCGCAAATGATCCATGAAAGTGTCCGTAATGAGTTTCTGCAAAGAAAGTTGTAAGAAATGTCTATTCGATGGTAAACTTGGCTATAATATTGGTCTTTTTATATATTTAACCCAATGCGTGAACCTAAGGTATGCCTGTGTGCTGGGGGCTCTGGCCCACAGACCGCTCCCCCCTCTTTTATACTATTCTACTAACCTACCACACAGATATGGATGACAACCGAACCTACGTGATATTTGGTATCCTTGAAACTATGACAACCAAGAAACCCCCTTCCTGCACCGCAGACGGTTGACACAGTGAAAGGCATACTGCGGGAATCATCTAAGGTGTAGGTAGGGGGATTTTAAAATGCGATGGTTTAGGCTAATATAAAAAAGAAGGGTCTGGTGTGATGACATCGCAGCACTCAGGCACACCCGAAATTCACGCATTGTCTTGAAAAGACAAAAAGACCTGGTTGAACGTTGACATTAATTCGATTTGGCTTTGAAAAGACTTTGAAGATGAAAGTCATTTATTTTTCAAACGTGGACCATAAGTAAATAAACTATTATTATTTAAAAATATTTAATTGATGTCACAAATTTTAACTGTGACGTAGCGACACATTAACGGGAACATTAACGAGAAAGCGGCTAGCGTAGTGAGGATTCCAGGCAAAGCCTCTAGTTACATTTCTTTTTCTTCTGGACATCGTATATTTTGTCGGATAAGTATTTCCATGACAGACGCACTCTATCCTCCCTCTTTTGACCGGTAATGCCAGCTCTGGTTAGTTTGTTATATAAACAATCTATAAAAATTAAAAATGTTATTAATTTTTAATGTTCAAATGTTAAATGTAAAATTATTAAATATTTCATAAACCAGGTTTCACACACTATACATCAGATTCTCCCATAACTTTCTGAATATAGGAAAACGAAATGGTTATGTAACTACGCTTGCCTCGTAAACTGATTGATCTTTGTGTTGTGAGTTCGTATTCTGTTCACGTTCTGTTCTATTTATTTTCGCTCTTTGAAAAATGAAATAAATGAACATTGCGAGCACATCATATGGACCAACGGTTTATAGCAAATGGTGCAGGATCAAGTTTGAGTGGTGTGTGGAAGAGAATACTAATCTAGAGAAAGCGAAAATGAGGTTTGAGAGATATATTAGTTTGCCGTCGAAGAAGTAACGCCGAACTCGAACGTGATAGCCGTTGTGCTAAAGCATTCTTTAAAACAGTTTTGCCCACGTTTGTACAGCATTTCGACACCAGTGTAAACACAGCTCTGTTTTGTATTAGTTCCAGTAATCGACCTATCGACAGGATTGTCATTGTATAGTAGTGCTCTATGAACGTAACCTAACACGGCTAATTCAGCTCCGGTCCTGTTGCTGCCGGAGCGACAGTGCGCCCAGCTGGCCTAGGGACAAGAAGTACCTTCAGCTGAAGTACCTACATTTTTTCCCGTGTGAGATAATAAGGATTAACATTTTTCGGAGATGAAAAAAAAATCTGCGGGATATTTTATATCCAGATTGGTAGTTCCTATGACTAGTTTTGTGCATTATTTGGACCTGAATTTCCGGGTCAATACCGGTCCAAATGGACGATATCACAATTGTGACATAGTATTTTGAAGAACATTTACGGTGTTGAAACTCATTTTAATTAAATTAGTGCTGGATGGATATCAATCAATAGAGAGAAATGTGAGTTTTGGTGTTCGCCATAGTTTTCCATAGTTTTCGGTGTCCAGGCTATCAATCGTTCTGTGGTCGCAAGGAAATATCAGGTAACCGCATTTTTTACAAACATGAGAAAAACTTATTTCAGTTTTAGACATATTTTACTACTTCTTCTATTAGATTTCATGTTACAATGCGTCCGCAATAAAAAACAAACGTAATTTTGAATCATGTTGAAGATTTTGGGTTGCCTTCAACAACTTTTTAGACATTAAAAGTTAATAATAAGGGTCAGTTACCTGGCTTTTCCATAAAGTGGAGCTACCTGATTTCTTCTAAAAATTACGTATTTTCTATTTATTCTTATATTTTCACGGAAGTAAGATTACTTTTGTGTTTAGAACAGTGGGATATGAGCGAAAAGAAAGAGGTTTTTAGACTAAGTGAGAGAGAAAAAAAGACAGAGAGAAACACATCTTTGAAGTATTACTGACCATTCTTAGAGACAAGAGGAATCGAGATCCAACAACAGTTTCATCTGGGCAGATTTAATTTTGATTATTTTCACAGTCCCGTTCAATTTCCCAGTTATTTTCAAATATTATCGAGTTACTTGATTAAAAACGCATAGCGTTTCTGGTCTTCCAGTATGCGTAGTATTTATAGGATTTTTATTTTTTAAATATAACTAAATTGTTATACTTAATCAGATTTTCGATCTGACAGAGTGGTGGTAAGTAAAAAACATGTCCAGTTTTTCATGGTTTTTAAATTTTTTCAAAAAGTTTAGTTACCTAGTTTTTTCTTGTGACCACAGAGTTTAGTTGTACCCTCCATACGTCGTCTCAAATCCTGCAAATGTGGGTACGAATGTAAGTTGAAACGTAAGCTGCAACTCACGACTATGAATCCAAGCCTTAATGCTCAACGAACCGAACGAGAATTAACGAGAATGCCTGGCGGTACTGGGGGGTTAAAGAAATGTGAAGCGGTGCCGGTTTGAAGTTATTACCAATTATAAAGCTCTGGAATGGCTGCGAACCCGGCAGGAACCAATGGGACGTTTAGCCAGATTGATATTAGAATTACAACAGTGGGACTAGTGGGATTGTGAGATCAAACATCGGAAACATGCATGAAATCGTGTTCTAGATGGTTTGTCGCGTATGGGGGAAGAAGATAAAGTTACGATTTCGCATAAATTGAGGATGGTGCTTATTTTTGCCCGATAGCCTGAGGAAGTACAGGCAGAGACCAAATTGGATACCTCCACCCACAGATAATGAGCAACATCGTACCCTCCCGTAAATCCGGCGAGATAGTCGCGCGCTAAGGGGTATGTCTTAGTCCGCACGAACTGATCGTCGAGAAGGTCCCAGGTTCAAATCCCTGTCTATGCATTTGTCTCTGCTTATGTCCAGTGTTTGTAATAACCAGGGAGCCTTGTCGGGCGAAGATACGACTTCGGGACCGGTGTCGACCTCGGTCGGCAGTTGCCGGTACCGTCAGCGTCTTCTCCGCGGTCGGTATGTCGTGGGTATTATCTCGGATGAAAATGAGATACTATCCGCCACATATCTGCCAAGGCATAAACCGCCGAATTAGCTGCTGGCGGGACCGATATATAGGGGGGACTGGCTCTGGGTGGGTCTCGCCTTGTGGTTGTCCTTGTGATTTGTCCTTGTGTTGTCCAAACCCTTCCACCCGAGAGCCGACCCGCGAATAGGCATATTCAAGTCATTAAAAGCGGGGTATAATTCCTTTCCATTTTCCATTCAATTTTCCAACACATTTTATAATAACCTCTATATTTAAGCTTGGAAAGAAAACACTTTATCAAACAATAGCTCCGAAATTCGAATACAAAGAAATCTCTAAAACTGGCAGTTCACTGTAGGTATAAGGCCACTAATAGGTTTCAATTTAATTTTTGTTACTTGCTATAATTCAGTTTTGAAATTGCTTATTATATTTCTGATAGTGTCTTGTCTCTATAAATAATTACTACAAAATAATTGTCCACAAATGTTAATTTATTAATTGGTACACAGCCATTAATACGTACCAATTTAGTTTTTATAGGAAAGGGAATGGGAACGAGCCGGATAAGCCAGAAGATGCACATTTCAGATCTCAAGAGGTTATGGTCGTGATCCGTGAAAAAAGGGGGAAATTATGAAACGACAGACTGTGTATAAGGTGGAGTTGCGTGAAATATAATAATCATTAAATTCTTCTTGGAATTGATCTGCTGTGATATTTGCATCGTTTCAAAGGTGATGGCATTTCAAACAGTATATGTCAGTTGTATAAAGATAAAGTCATGAATGTATTTAAATAAAATTTTCTAGGAATTATAAAAAAATCTTATCAGCACTAACTTAGTTTTCATTGTAAATTAGAAAAATTATAGAAAATTATCTTCTGAATATAATGCGAGTATTATACATTTATCTGATATTTAAAAGGAATTTGTTTCAAAATCTCGTGTGATTTTCATAAGAATCCTACTTAAAATTCTTTTGTGGATAACCACGTCGTTCTCCTATATATTATTTATATTTTATTTTTTTTCTGCAAGGTAATTATATTTGACCTTGCAACAAGCTCTAAATTGGACAACACAGTGCATAGTATTACAGAACTGGTTAAAAAAAATAAAGAACCAGTAAGCAAGTATCGCATGTAATACCACTAGAGCTTCGGTATCGGTCATTTTGCGGACTTCGGGAAAAATTAAATTTGGTCTATTTGGATCTTATCAAGCTTAACTAGGCTGCGTGCGCTGGGGGGCTCTGCCCCCCAGACCCCCCGCTAAAAACTATCCTAACCCACCCCTACCAAACCTCGCCTAGACCTAGTTGTGCCTAAAGTTTGGTGCGAAATTATGTTCCCTATAGCAAAAACATAGGGTCCGCATAATGCCCATCATGTATAAAAAAAAAGTCCTCGAAATGACCAGAAAAATACTTTCTTTTCGCGGACGGTCCGCGAAATGACAAAAAGTCCGCAAAATGACCGATCTGTTTAAAAAAAAGTCCGCAAAATTACCACAAAACATATATATGTATATATATATAAATAAATAATAATATACATATATATATATATAAACTCGGTGTAACATAATATACCGTAAATATATCGTTGCAGAATAACCTAGGAATGGCAGTAAAACCTAAGGGTAGCGCGTATAATAGTAACGGAAAAGAGCGAAACTAGGAGCTTAACATGAAGTTTCTTCTAACAAAACATGCTTTAACAAAAAAAAAATAGCCGTTTCGTCGATTGAACGTAGTTCGTACGGAGTAGGTTCATTACCTGATTTCCCGTCGTTAATTGTAATTCGCAGGCAGAATTAAAAAAGTTCTCACGTATCGAAGAGGGTATTGGACATTCCAAAAGAATATGGGTCAGAGAGTCGAAAGAGCCAAGGTTGCAAAGTTCACAGACTGCGGTGGGGTCATAGTTATATTTCACTCCTGCGAGTATAATTGAACGCGCGTAGATAACAGCTAATCGCAGTTGCAGTGCAGAGACAAGCGGTTAGGGTATAAACTGAAAGTGGAGTCGGAATAAAAGCGAGGAATCGGAATTTGGGCAGAAGTAGACGCGGAGTAAGAACTCATATCCTTATTCCTACATAGTTCGGCAAAGTTACGTACAGCAATTGGGACGTGTTGTTCCCAATAATTGACATTAAGATTGGCCCAAACATCGATTGCCCCGACATTACTTGTAACGGCTTTCAACTGCACGATCCAATTTGTATAGCTGGAAGACGGGGAAATACCAGCCAAATCAGTTAGTCGCAAAAACACAATCTTTGGCAGCCTGGAATCCGTCATTTTTAAAATTCGAATCACCCACTCAAGCACTCTATTAAATTGTATATGAAGCGTTGGGTGGAAAAACAACCTAAGCCGAGTTAGGTTGTTTTTCCGTAAACTGTTTTTTCGTGATTAGGGAACCTTAATAAGTATTTTACCGAAAATTTGAATTTTTAAAATTTAATGCAAAATTATAGCTATAATACCTCTCGGACGGAAAAACAACCAAACTCGTTGTGTTTAGTTTCAGGTATTTAGATTCTTTGTTTAGAAAAAAAATGTATTTTCTCAATAGAATTTCACTTATAGGTAGGAATACCTTATGTACATAAAAGTATTTGTGCCGAAATTAACATTTCCCTAGTTGTATAAGACTTTAAAATCTTTAAATCGCTATAACTCAAAACACGATTTTCCGAGTTAGGTTGTTTTTCCACCCAATGCTGCATATGAGATAGTGTATGCAGCATGAGGCAGTGCGGGTGTCCTCTGCCCTCCTCAGTGGTGCAGAATGTATATATAACGAGTAACTGCATGCCATGTGTCTATTTTTTCATCCGTTTCATCAATCCGAAAAAGAACATTTCTATGTAAAAAAAGTTCTTATTATCAAAAAATAAAGTGAAATCAAGCAATACAGCCAAGTTCTTTTTGACGCAAGAAAGCACACATTATCATAAATTCTAATAAATATTAAATGGATAATATACAAATAAGCTCTATTCCAAGCATTCCTGGATGCTTTGTTAAAAACCTTGGCCGCCCTTTTCGAATCATTTTTGGAGGATTTTCCGTAGTATGTCATTAAACAAAATTTACATTAAGTTACCAAAATATTGCAAATTTCAATGACTATTTCTGTTCTAGTTTTTGACTCATTTTACTATATTATCATTGATGTTGAAATTAGAAATTATGTGAAACATCAGCAACTCATCATAGCCGTACGATATCGAAAGAACACTCAGACATTTATTAGATAAGTAACAGGGAAAGATGAAAGGAAATCAGTTGCATGTTAGTATTTATTTTTTAATTAATAATATATTAATTATATCATTATCAAAATGTAATAAAAGAATGGCGTAAATTTAACGACACGTCTACGCCAGGCGTTGGCGTAACGTCAACGACAAATTTTGTTCAGTGTATGCAACAAACCTACAGGGAAATGCTCGATTAAATTTTAAGTTTGTGTGGTATTCGAGATGATTATTTTTCCAATCCAAATTTGGCCAATAAAATTGCGGCATGAGATGGAACGCATCATTAATATATAACCAAAATAATTTGACAGTTTCGAGAGGGGTTAATTTGACTGGATGCCATAATTTTTGTTTAAATATATATAGGTACCACCAGAGCAAAATATTAAAAAAAATTATCAGTATAATATGCTGAAGCTTGTACTACGTGACATCGAATGGTGCAATTTGATTGGCCGATATTCGTGTTGGCAAAATAATCAATTGTAATTTCCAAGAATTGGTCCAAGGACTTGAACAATTTCCTACATAATTTTTAATAAACGACCATGGTACCCCCACTAATATAGATATATGATATGAATAGGGCATACCCATGTTTCGGCTCGTTAGAATCGTGACACTGGAAGATTTTTGGTAGGCCGAACTAAAAGAAGCCGATAGAAGTGCGATCAGTTCCGAAGTGGGACTAATGTATATATGAGCCGTTCGCTTGAAAAACTACATAAGTCATTTTTAAGAATTGATGTATTGTTGTATTCCTTATAGTTTCAGCAACAGCGTTTTTTCTCGAGCGACCGGCTCATATGTAGTTGTTGACGAATATAGTCGGAAACTATACCCCTTTTATTCGAAACCAAAAGTCCTCCTACAGAAAGCTTCAAATTGTGCCACATTTTGACTCCATATACCCTACCCATACCATATATATCAGTGGGTACCCTTCGAATACCGCGCTGATGATTGACTGAAATGTAGCCTCTGAAAAATAATCAGTTATAATATTATTCGGAGGATTATTTTTCGAGACTGTATTTCAGTCAAGCGGAAGGCGATTGGTTAGAAAAAAATGATAAACGATAGTGCAATTCTGTGTGCAATTTCCAAGAGCTATAATGCAACATCCAGTATAATTTTAAACAAATGACCATCATACACCTTGAACGTCGCGTTCTAATTGGCTGAAATCCAGTTTCCAAAAATAATCAACGAAACGCTGCAGAAAACTTTTTTTCATTTATCGCTTACTTTCTACCAATGTCCTCTTTTTTGGCGACAACTCGGTCCGCCATTCACTTTCGGGTTTGCCTTTGTTTGCTCGGGCGGCATTCAAGCATTTCGTTTCCAAAGACTCCCCCCATATAATTTCTGCTAGATCGCGAACAAATGCCGAGTCTCTCTTCCGATTGATTCGCTCCCATGTATCGATATGGACGTTTATGTCCTCATTTAAATAAACCTGTTACCGAAAGAATGAATAATTATTGAGTTACTCAGTACATATGTATCGCTTGAGTGTTATAAGGAGAAAATTATAGTGAATCAGCGGACTTATACAAACTGAAGAAATAAATGAGCAAACTTTAGTTTTGAACATGGATAAGGGAGGAGAAAATTTCGAGAAACATCGCGGCAAGAAAAAAACGTTATGGAGCAAACGGTAGGCCATATTCTGGCAGTGGGCGACCTCATGCTCCTGACGCGATTAGATTTAAGAATAACTTCAAACCGACTGTTAAGCCTAAGGCAGACAGATCGACGTTGCCATTTACGGCAAGACCTAAGACGCATTGTATCGCTGTTACTACAAGGAATTTCATCTGTATCTGTTTACGTCTTACGTCTTACGTCTTGAGTTCATTGCATCTGGCCTTTATGTAATAACAAAAAGATTCGAGTTTTTTTATTATTGTATGTATAAACCTGAGTACAACGAGAAACCGAACGCGAACGCGAAGGAATTTTGCCTTTGTGATAGAGAAATCCCGAGTCAAAAGAGCCTCCGCAAGGCCCATATAAAAAGACCCTTTTCAATGGCCGTTTTTCGTACCTGGATTTTCGAAACTTTTTTTATGCCAAATGGTTTCTTACAATAACCCAATAATCCCTGCAAAACTTCAAAGTGAACATAGATTCTCTGTTCAAGAAATATATGGTGGTCAAAATTGAAGTTAAATGGGAGAAACATTTATATTTCTTGTGCATGTTCAAATTTGACCCTCATTTCTCAAACAGGGCATATGCTCATCTTCAAATTTTGCGGGGATTATTGGATCATTATAAGAAACCATTTGGCATAAAAAAAGTTTCAAAAATGCAGGTACGAAAAAGGGGCATTTTTACGCAGACTCTTTAAATCCTCTTTTGATCCTCTTTTGACCCACCTTTTTAGTCCTCATTTTAGTCTCAAAGGTTGCGCATATTTCCAAATCTGCAACTTTGAGGACCAAATGAGAACTTCAAATTTTCATCAAAATACAAGTTTTTTTAATTTTTATCTCACCTAATGGCTTTATTGGAATACCTCAAAAATCAGTATTTGTGGCTTCAACGGAACATATAAAAAGAAAAGTGAAAGAACTTCCAAAGAGACCATAAAGAGACCTCGCCGCTAAAGGGAAGTCCCTCAAATGGAGGTGTATAAAGAATGCAAGATGAGATATTTAACTGGATACGACGTGAGTGAAATGTAGAAGCCATAGCAGCAAACCAATAAACCATTACCCCGGACGGCAGTAATAAGCGTCAACTCTTATTGTTAGAGCAAGGGCTCAAAAGCGGATAATCCTTATTCACTAGCTTTGTGAACTCCTGCCTTTCTATACCTTTATCGTGTTCCATGTTTCACCGTATTACTCAAGCCATGCTAAATCTTTAGTTTTGTGAACCTGGCACCCGACCTTTCCGAATCCAAAATATTTTACGCTATTTTGAAATAATTTTGAATGTAGTTGATTGTAGTGAAGCGAAATTTACATCATTAAATTCACAGGCGCGAGAAAAATTTAATTCCGAGTTTAATTCTAATGTTTTCTTTAATAATTTGACACTCACAGAGAAGTATATAGTATAAATTTAAAAAAAATTTTGGTTTTTCGATTTAAGATACAAATTACGAGCCCTGGAATGTACGCAGGTGGGCAACCCCACTTGCAGCGCAAAAAAATCAAGGCCGCCATTTTAATATTAAAATTCAATGTTTTTCGCCGAAAAAAATTATTTTATATTGTCTAAATATGCATTAAAACGTGGTTAAAATTTCAGAACGATTTGTTTCATTATACCCGAGAAATAAATTTGACAAAATGCATCATTTTGCTGCCGTTTTCCCCCTTACAGTTACGCATGAATATAATTACAGTGTAAAATTATAGCGATACAATTAATTTCTAAAATAACAACATACGTACATTTTTAAATAGTTTGTACTTAATTCAAAATAACTACAAACAACTACAAACATTAACTTCATCTCAAAACCCACTCTGGACCTGTTTGTTATGCATTAAATCGTTTGTAGTTAATTTGTAACAACTGCAAACAACTACAAACGTTACTTTAATCACAAATCCCTGTTTAAATCAGTTACAAACCGCACATAACATGGTTTGTAGTTGGCTTGAACGAACTACAAACGACTACTAACGTTAATTTCACCTCAAAACCGAATCGTGATCACTTTGCTCCGCATCACATCATTTGTAGTTAATTTGTAACAACTACAAACAACTACAAACATTAATTTCATCTCAAAACCCAATCGCCACCAGTTTGCTCCGCATTACATCGTATGTAGTTAATATGTAACAACTACAAACAATTACGATTTCATACGGAGCAAACTGTTCACGATTGGGCTTTGAGATGAAATTAACGTTTGTAGTCGTTTGTGGTTTTTTCAAGCCAAGTACAAACGATGTTATGTGCTGGAAACATATTTAAAAAAGGTTTTGAAATTAAATTAACGTTTGTAATTGTTTGTAGTTGTTCCACATTAACAACAAAACGATGTAATCCGGAGCAAGCTGGTCCAGAATGGGTTTTGAGATGAATTTAATGTTTTTAATTGTGTGTAGTTGTTACAAATTAACTACAAACGATGTAATGCGGAGCAAAGTGGTCAAGATTGGCTTTTCAAATGAAATTAACGTTTGTAGTAGTCTGTAGTTGTTTCAAGTAAACTACAAACGATGTAGTGTGCAAGAAACTGATTTAAAGAGGGTTTTGAGATTAAATTAAGGTTTGTAGGTGTTTGTAGTTGTTACAAATTAACTACAAAAGATGTAACGTGGAGCAAACTGGTCACGATTGTGTTTTGAGACGAAATTAATGTTTGTACTTGTTTGTAGTTGTTACAAAGGAGAATGCCCACGGGAGAAAAATATAAATATGAAAGTGCAACCTTTAAAACGTGAATGAAATGAAAGATTTGAACATACTGAAGGTTTAAAAAAAAAATAAAATACTCTCCGAACAAGGGAAGTTCATAAAAATCATGCGTATGCGAAATTTAGATACGAAATACATTATAAATAATAAGTAGAAACAGACAAAATTGGTCAGCCATTAGACATTTTAGGGTCGGTTTTTCCTAACTTCCCTTCCTCTGGCAAACTAAATTTTTTTTTAAACATTATCTTTAATGTCTCTTTTGACTCCTATACATATTACAAAGGTTACACCTTTTCAGATGTTGAGTTACTTAAGCCGTGGGCATTCTCCTTAACTAGAAACGATGTAATGCGGAGCAAACTATTCACTATTGGGTGTTGAGGTGAAATGAAATTTTTTAGTCGTTTGTAGTTCTTTCAAGTCAAGTACAAACGATGTTATAGACAGGAAACATATTTAAAAAGGGTTTTGATATTAAATTAACGTTTGTAATTGTTTGTAGTTACTCCACAGTAACAAAAAACGATGTAATTCGGAGCAACGGGTCCTGAGTGGGTTTTGAAATGAAGGTAATGTTCGTAGTTGTTTGTATTATTTCGAGTTAAGTACACTATTTAGTTAACTATTTTAGTTAACTATTAAGAAATTTATGTTTGTTGTTTTTTGAGAAATTAATTGTATCGCTCTAATTTTATAATGTAATTATATTCATGCATAAGTTTGAGGTGTGATTAGTGAGTGTTAAGGTTATTTTCAAGCGCACGTACTAATGCCTGGCTAAATTTTTTTTTGTTTATTTTTGAAATCTACAATTTACAGGTTAATTTTTCAAAAAATTTAAAAATAAGATTAAATAAATTTCGTTATATTTTCGGTTTCGTTACGACTACAAATGGAAATTCTTTCATTACAATTAACTACAAACAAATTCCTATCAAAAAAAAATTGAAAAAAAAATTTTTTTTTCACAATGGTGTACTAGTTATTTTTGGACCCACTGTGCCTTTTTTTAAACACAATTACAAATAAAATTCGCTTCATTACAATCAACTTTCATTTGTCAACTTGAATTTTAGATTCAAAATTATGTCAAAATAGCATTGAATACTTTGGATTCGGAAATGTTCGGGTGCCAGGTTCACAATGCGTAAATCTTTCGACGCTAGAATTCGTAAAGCCTATAAGAGAGTGAATAACAGCACGAGATACGGTGAAAGGACTTTGCATTGTAGGAAATTATGGATTTACACTGTAAAGGAGTCAATATAGATGTCTATTTTTACTAACTATATCTTCTTCTGTATTCGGAATCCGATCTCCCGCGTAAAATTTCCTGCATGGTGTATTCCCTCTACTATGCCGAGGAGATATTTCCAAAGGGGTAGACGATGTTAGTGGTGACCCGAAAGAACCTTCAATCGTGTTCGCAATTCTTTCTCCGGCGAAAGATTGTGCACGCGCTGGGTTGTTTTCCTTATTATTTGAAGTTTCTTTCCGAGGCGACACCAATAAATTTGAAGATAATAGGGATGTCGTCGAATAAGACGAATCTTCCAGTTCCCTTACTTGTCTTTCAGACGAATTTTCTCGTTCGTTAACAACTAATTTTAAAAACAATGCTATTTAGAATAATGTAACGATAATAATAGTACTTTTCGCATCAAGGAGAGTAAAATAGAGTTTTACTTTTTTTATTTAATTTTATTTTAAGGGGGTTCTAAGATTAATTGACAAATCACATTATGGATTTTCGAGATTCCTACATTACCAACCAAGCGGTAAGCCACAAAAACAAAGCCTTTTGATGCACTGAACGCGTAATCATGTATTTTAGTTGTGAAAAAAAGAAATTACACTTATAATAGTGTATGAAAAATGATAAGTGTATAGAATTAACTAAACGCATTTCATTCTTGTTTTTCCGACATCTAACATGAGGTTAAAATAACACGTAATACAATCGAAAACAAAACATCGTAACAAGAAATACTGCGAAATTTATTTCCAAAATTTCTCCTACTGTACGAAGGCGGTTTGTGTAAAGCCAGGCTACGAGGAGTCGCCCTCGTAGAATTGCCTTGATAAAGCGTTTTTTAGTGATTATTCCCAGAAACTTCTGTATTTCATCAAAACCGTTTTGACATAAAGGAGTTACACAGCGTCATGTTGCTGAAGCGGCAAAGAACTGAACCATAAAATCTAATTGTGGAAAATTAAATAAATAATTTCTACCATTTCTCGAAATTTCGGCTCTGTAAAGGTAATTCTAAATATTTCATATGAACTCTCACAAAATTTCGGCTAATTCAATTCAGAAATGGTGGAGAATTATCGAAAATAAATTTTACCAATAAAATGACAGTCAAAGTGCCAGTTTAGAGCCCCCGTAAGGCTTTAACATCTCTCGGACGCGCAATCATCAGTTTGATTTAGAGGGTGTAAAATTACCATTTTTACAAATACTGATTCAGCAAAATTTGTAAAAATTGGTTTGGAAAAATTGCTTACTTCTATTTCCATTTTCTATTTCAGACATATTGGTGTCACAGTCCTCCATCATTTCGTAATCTCTTTCCGACTGTCCATGATCAATATCATCTTGATTTATTTCATCATCCTTTTCTCTCTTATCGCTATCCGCCTCCTCATCTGTATCATCAATAGTTTCGCACCTGTTCATTAATGTCTTGTATTTTTTTAGCATCTCCGAATCATGCGCCTTTTTTGCTTTTTTCGGATCGCTCCTCTAAATAATTATAATCATTTCCGTATAATGAAAATAAGCAACTTACATCATATCTTAAATAGTATTTTTGTAACAACGTGCATAAAGTGACGCGTAAAGTGATTTTTTCGATTTTCCAGGACACTTTACTCACGCTGCAACAAAAAATACTGTTCGGCACATGGGTGTAAAATATTTTTCCAACGAATGTGCGGGTTGCGGGCCGAGCCGAAGGCGAAATTCGCAGAAAAAAACTTTGCACATTAGCAGAAAAAAAACTTTTACGCCCTTGTATCGAAAACTACTAGCTTCGATACATGTACGTAAAATGCGATTTTACGCACCGCTTTTAACATGCGATTTTACGCACCGCTTTTAACATGCGATTAGATAGGACTGGTGCGTAAAATCTAGTTCTTACGCAAGCGTATTGAACGCTATTTTTGTATATGAAGCGTTGGGTGGAAAAACAACCTAACCCAGGTAAATTGTTTTTTCGTGATCAGGGAACTTTAATAAGTATTTTACTGAAAATTTCAATTTTTAAATTCAATGCAAAATTATAGCTATAATACCTCTCGGATGGAAAAAAACCTAACGTTTTATTTATTTTTAACTATTTAGATACTTTGTTTAGAAAAAAAAAATTATTTTCTCAATAGAATTTCAATTATAGGTAGTAATACCGTATGTACATAAAACTATTTGTGTCGAAATTAACATTTCCCTAGTTGTATAAGACTTTAAAATCATTAAATCGCTGTAACTCAAAACACGATTTTCCGAGTTAGGTTGTTTTTCCACCCGACGCTTCATATGTTATGCGTAAAATGTGTGCGCCGTTTTTTGTGTGTCAAATACGATGTTATACACACGTGCGGACCGCGCCTCCAGTCAGCACTAGTGTGTAAAATCGTATTTTAGGCACTATGTGATATGACATGTGATAAACAAAGATAACAGAGCAGTGTTGCTGACAGAATCGATGGCGTTCAGTGCATTTTCTTCTGAACAGGGCCAGATAGGCCAAGTACCGATAACAATCACTCGGAGCGGGAAAGAGGGAATACGAGAGATAGACAGAGAGAGAGAGAGATTTGATATCGTTTATTTCGCCATGGACCATGGGTCCTTAGGCCACAGAGAGAGAGAGAGAGAGAGAGAGAGAGAGAACCGAGAGAACCATAATAATAAACCTATTGAAATGATGAAAATTAATGAGAAGTAGCACAACTTTATTGGAAAATAAGTTGTAAATATTGAAAAATCTACAATAACTGTGAAGACTACAGTTTTACTTGGTTATGTTATTGTATGACGGAACAGCTGCGAGAGAGGCTCAACCGACGCACGATTGGCCAACTGGCCTAGTTACATTACAAATACTCGATCGCCATTGGCTGCTTCTCTAACACGGGATGCCCTATGGGGCGCTTTCCGGCGTCCACCCTGTATATAATATGGATAGGGCATACAGTAGGCCCTGTCCTAAGTTATGCGGTCGGTTTTTTCAAAATGGCGCCGCCCTATCAAAAGTTTTACCTCCTCGCTACCACCACTCCCGTATTTCGATTATGTACACTGAGAGTGTGTTCGTGCGTGTGTGTGACCGAAGCGTTCCGACGTTTGCCGATCCTTGCCGACTATCGTATTTTCGCTTTTGTGGTAAGTGCCGTGAAGCGCATGTGGTGGGGGTGAAGTTTGTAATGAGCCTGCGGCCCCTAGAGGCATTCTAACTTTATCCGACGTAATGTTAATTAGTTTAAAATTGTCTAAGGCCTTGTAAATTTACCTATCATTATATACAGATCTATTACTATAAATCGTAATCAAGCTCCAATTTAGAACTTTTAATGCGCCATCGGAGCCTGGGAAACAAGCTAACTTTAATCGACTTCAAGTTAAATTGTCAGAAATTTTTTTTTTATGGGCCCCAAAAATTATTTGGTATTGTTTTTATGTCCAAGTATATATTTAATATCGACCGTTAGGCCCTGATATTTGTTAAAATTGTAATTTAACTCCAGTTTGAAATTTGTAATGCGTCTGCGGTTTTTAAAGCCATGAAAACTTTAATCGCTGTAATGCAAATTGTTTGAGAAATTTTCTAAGGGCCCGTAAAATTATTTAGTATTAATTTTGAGGGCCAGTATGTCATGAATATCAAATATAAGGCACTGACATTTTCTAAAATTGTTATTAGGCTCCGATTTTAAATTTGTAACGCGCCTGCGGTTCTTAACGGCATGAGAACTTTAATCGCTGTAAAGCAAATTTGTGTGATATTTTCTAAGGGAAAAAATTATTTAGTTATAATATTAATTTGAAGGGCAATTATGTCTTTAAAATCGAATATAAAGCCCACAGATTTTCTAAAATTGTTATTAGGCTCCGATTTGAATATTATAATACACCTGCGATTCACATTGAAGAAAATTGTAATTCGGGTTTAGTTTTCAATTTGTAATGCGCCAGCGGTGCTTGCAAGGCAAGCTAACTTTTATCGCTGGAATGAAATTTTTTAGAAATTTTGTAAGGGCCTTTAAATTTTTTTGGTATAGTTTTTATACCCAAGTAGATATTTAGCATCGATTATAAGGCCCTCAAATTGAAGGAAATTGTAATTCGGGTTTAGTTTTTAATTTGTAATGCCCAAGTGGTGCTTGCAAGGCAAGCTAACTTTCATCATAGGAATGTAAATCTATAGAAATTTTGTAAGGGCTTTTAAATTTATTTGGTATTGTTTTTATACCCAAGTAAAAGTACTTAGCATCGATTATAAGTCCCTCAAATTGAAGAAAACTGTAATTCGGCTTTAGTTTTTCATTTGTAATGCGCCAGCGGTGCTTGGAAGGCAAGCTACCTTTTATCGTAGGAATGAATATTTTTAGAAATTTGGAAGGCCCTTTAAATTTTTTTGGTATCGTTTTTATACCTAAGTAGGTAATTAGCATCCATTATAAGGCCCTCAAATTGATGAAAATGTGTAATTAGTCTCCAATTTGTGATTTGTAATGCGTTATTCTATATATTATGCGAGCGTCTTCAAATCGATTTAAACTATTTTATATGTAGCTCAAGTGCAATTTCGTTATTTTTCATTTACAATATAATTTATATAATGATGTATTGATGCGTTTACTGCCATACAGCAGAGATTCAATCATGTTATTTTATGTATCGTTATATCCTGACCGAAACATTGTAAAGGCAGGATATTTAGTTGATGTGTCCACGGCTCGTTGTGGCCAGGATAGTAATAAATAAGTTTTCAGTCAATCAATCAATCTCTCTCTCATTCTTTGTCAAGTCATCGTGCACATATAAATTCGTACCTTTCAACTTATTTTTACGCCCCATAATCATTCTTTTCTCATCTAAACTATTTAATTTCATAATTATTAAACCCTCTCTCCCCCTATTATTAATTCTAAATGTACCTCTTTATCTGGTACCCCCATTTTTTCTCAAACCCCCTTTACGATGATATAATAGATATTTAGAAATATCTTCATAAACTTTCAACACTCCGGTATGCTATACAAAATTATGAAGGCGGTATTATTTTTCGAGAAAATAATTCCTAATGTTTGGAACGCGTGACGCCTTTTCATTTCAAAAATTCATAACTTTTTCCCATTTCGTCTTATCAAACAATGTTTCCAATAAAAGTTGTTGGTAAAAGAACGTAGTTTGTAATGAAAATTATTTTCATGACAACAAAATTAATTACACGCTATTTATTTAACATTTTATTATTTCATAATTTTTTAAACTACGACTTATTACGTATAAGTTTTATTCGAAATATTTTTCGATAAAACGAAACCGAAAAAAGTTATGAATTTTTTAAATAAAAAGGCATCAAGACATTGCTCATAACTCGAACGATTTTGCAAATAAAAAAAATATTTTTCAGAACGTTTTATCTTGTCAAGAACTAACTTTATGCAAAATGTTAGCCATTTCTGAGACTTGACTGATCCGCGTCACGCGGAATGGACCTATACGAAAATGATGTTTTTGGAAAATCGATTTTCTTCACAATTTATGACGGCGGTTTTCGGGGTCGATGATTTACGAATCTAAAATGACACTTTGAAAATAGAAAATGGCGGATCCAAGATGGCCGAAGGAAATGTGAAATTTTACTTGTCATGTTTAATTTAATTTCTCAGCCGTTTTTTGTAAATAGTAAACGTTGTAATAGTAGTGGTATTTAACGGCAATAGTAAGTGAAAAAATGAAAAACTGATAAATAAGGAAAAATTAGGGAGGGCACAAATAAATAATGAATAAAATTGAAAATAATTCAAAAAAATATATAGAAATACGGAGACCAATTAGATAATTCAGAATAAATATAAGAAAATATTATATTATTAATTAGATTAAAATGTGGGAGGGCAAAAATAAATGAATAAAATTGAAAATAATTCAAAAAAATATATATATAAATACGGAGACCAATTAGATAATTCTTTTATAAATTAGATTGACGTTTCGACCCTTGATTGGGGTCATCTTCAGAGTGATTCTCCATCATATTATATCCGCCATTTTGAATTTTTCAAAACCGACCTCAAATTCATAATCAGCGACCCCAAACACCTCGGAGTACGAAATTTGGTTGTAATTTACCCTTTAGTTCGTTAAAAAATGATTTCTTTCTCAAAAATCGACGATTTGTTAAATTTATTTATTTATAATTGTTAATAATTTTGTGTAATTGCATTTATTATCCTTTTCGTTACGGACCAGAAAGCCCCGTCTACCACTGTAAAAAGATTTTTTGAATATTGTTCTAAAAGCATTAAAACTAGACAGAAAACTTGTGAATAAAAAAGGAGGTAATCTGGGCTACCACCATGCCGCAAAGGGTTAATATTTATTTTAATACTCACAGGTACTGAAAGATACTGCTTAAGAGCGATGTATATTCTTACAAATCGTTTCTATCGCTGAAAAAATTCCCAAGAAAGTCACAATGTTAATTATTATGATATAGCGAAAAATAGTCGATTCTCCATAAGACCACATGTTAAAGTATTGAAAATGTTATAATTTATTTCCAGCTTCATAATGACCTTTGCCTCACGAAATTTTAACTGAAGCATCTTTATAGGCTTCTTTAACTTCTTATAAATTTTCATCGGAATTTCAATATCAATTCTATTTACCATAGAACTCCCTTAAACTTAATTTTACAGTAAACGCAACATAAAGATTCTTAATCATTGTTTACGATCAGGGCGAAAGGAATTATGGACGGCTCTAGTTTCTCTAGTCGGAAGACCTACAAGAGATATTTAACAAATGCGGTGTTGCGATATGCGGCCGCAGCGTCTGCACTAACTCGCCCAAACCATTGTACCAACTCGCGCGATCCGTTACATCGACATTTTTCAATTTTCGCGGGCAGGTATCTGCAATCAAGTCGCGCCTAATTCCGCCGAAACAATGAACTTCCGGAAAAGAAGGCCGTTTTCGCGAACACGTTTTCCGGAAGGACACTATTCGCTTGTCTATCGCGACGTGCTCCACGCGCTCAGAAGCGAGCACTCGCGGATTTAAAATAAATCGCTATCGCTTTTCGCCAAAACGCAATATTTACTCTGTCGAACTGACTCACGCTTGAGCCAGTAATTTAGTGCATCGCGCTATAACTTTCCGTATAAATTTCGCAAGTCGCGAGTATTTGTGAAGGGAAACCTTTCACGACCACGCGGTTCGAAGACGTGCCGGCCGCGATTTTGTATTCGTGCAACCCGTAAATACATTAAACAGTTGTAAATTAACTGTGTCCCTTTTTTTACGTTTCCTCGACGCATCAAAAGTGTTCCTTTCCTGCAATTCGGTGACCACGCACCCGCAGCAAGGAATCGAGGCACAATATCGCTGAGTGTCCGATTACAAGCAAACATTTGGCGATCCTGCCAGGATTGCAGTGGCAAGTGCACTTTTTTCGGAGTACCTCTCGTCAGACATTTCTCGAACTTGTGGATTACGGGACATTAAGGATTACAGTGATTCACTAGTGCATCGCAAGTGACAGTGCCTGTGCTAGTGAAATTAAGTGGCAAAAGCTGAAAAGGATTAAAAAACGCATCCATTTAGAGCGCGCAAATGAGATCTAGCATCTCCATATTAACGCGCATTTTCGGTTATTTTCGACCTCATTAAGAATTACCACGATTTCTCGAGTCGGGTGATGACGTCACGGCGAGTTGTTATTCCACAGCAACTTTTGCCGTAAACACTTCTCGGGACGTTTCGGACTCTTTCGGCCCGCTCGAAGGTTCGATTCGGAGTTTCTCACTCGCACTTACTTCTCGCCGCTATAACGGCATCGCACGCTCTCGGCCGCTCTCGGCTTCGCACGAGCACTTACGAATCGCACTTGAAGTTTCACGGCATTTGAGTGTTGAGAAGAAAGCGCACGCACACGCCCCTCTCGGGCCGTCTCCAGCACACGCGACAGCTGCATTCACGCAGAAGCTCGCGGCGAAAACACATGCGATTTTTGGAATTTTGAACAGCGCATAACGAAATTCGAATTGGAGCATAGCGCTCAAATAATATCACGCCAAAAGCTCACAGACAAGATGCCTAATAAAAGCCGAAATCAGGATACTGATGAGTACCACCAAATGGTACAGCTTGTCGAACTTCAAACGCATGCATTCGCATCGATTAAAAGAGCCTCCGAATTGCTGTCAAAACCGGACCTTACGGCGCATCAGGCTAAAACGCGCATAAAGTTGATCGAGACTAAATGGAAGCAGATCACAGAACGAGACGAAATCCTAATGACCCTGAAATCCAATCCAGTCTGCGCAGCGGACGACTATTTCGAAGGCGATTTCATGGGGAGAAAAGAGGAAGTATATCTCGATACTCTTGCTGGTTTGGAATGTGTTGCCAGCACTTTGGAAACAGCAGCATCTACGCCGATTCAACCGTCTACACACGTCAACGCAGATCATCGACTTCGTACGAAAGTACCAGCGATTAAGTTACCGCACTTCTCCGGTATGTACACCGACTGGGTCGAGTTTCGCGACCATTTTACCGCGCTTATAATTAAAGACGCTTCATTTGACGGTTTTCAAAAGTTGTTTTATTTAAAATCGTGCCTCGACGGTGAGGCCGCAACAGTCTTAAAAAATCTTTCGATCAACGCGGAAAATTTCGATATCGCGTGGCGGCTACTTACCGATCGGTACGATAATAAACGTCGGCTATCGCATTTACATTTGCAACGGTTATTTTCGATAAAACCCCTAGCGAAAGAAAGTTCCCCATCAGAAATACGGCGACTCTTGGATACGGTGCAAGAATGCCTAGACGCTCTTACAAAATTGAATCGCCCTGTTTCTGATGACATCTCCACCTTTATCATCGAACAGCGACTTGATAGCACAACGCGAGAGGCGTGGGAGTTCACGTTAGAAGGGGAAGAGTCCGGAACGTTGGCTCAATTGACAAAATTTTTAAATTCAAAAATTCGGTCCCTCGAAGCTTCAACGGGATTTTCGAAGAATTCGACGGCACAGTCGCGCGTAAAAACCGCCCCCGTCTCTCGTGCTCAAGTTCTCCACGCGAACGTCAAGACGTCTGTTAACGTGAAGTGCATCTTATGCAACGCAACGCATCCGATATTTAAATGCGCCAAATTTAACGAATTATCGGTTTCCCAACGATGGGATCACGTGAAACAATATAATTTATGTGTCAACTGTTTATCGTCTATGCATATCGTAAAACAGTGCAAAAGCGAGAAGTCATGCAGACACTGTAACAAACGGCATCACTCGCTTTTACACGATACATCGAAACTCGCTAAAACAAATGTAATGACAGAACCGCAATCGTTGGCCAGTACGTCAAGTGTGGACGCGGACTTAGCGCAAACGCATTTTAGTAATCCTAGTACGAATGCACAGGTACTACTGGCCACCGCGTGGGTAGTTGTGACAGCGGCGTCACAACGCACAATAAAGCTTCGCGCCTTAATCGATCCCGGATCGACACGTACCTATATAACGCAGGAAGTCGCAGATCTCCTACATACTAGCTCGTACGATGCGAATATACATGTCACGGGAATAGGACAAATGAGTATGGATAAAGTTACAAAGGTCATTCCGATTTCTGTGATGCCTGTGCATAACGACTCGGTCCGACTGTCTTCGGAAGCGCTCGTAATTGACAGTCTGACGAACTACACCCCTAGGTTTAAGTTTCCGCTAACGCACTGGCCGCATCTAAAAAAATCTGGATTTTGCCGATGGTAATCCCTCCGCAGAAACCAAGATTCATGCACTCATTGGTGCAGATATATATCCATACGCGCTTCGCGACGGTATTAGACGCGGCAAATGCGATGAACCGGTTGCAGTGAACACCGTCTTTGGGTGGATTTTGTTGGGTCGCAGCGCTACGGGCTGTCAGAGTCTTCCTGATCCGTCCGTGCAAGTCACGCATGTGCCCACGCATCATGCGACACTCGTTTCCGATTTAAACGCGTCCTTATCCCGCTTCTGGGAAATAGAGGAGGTCCCATCTTCCGCGACATTAAACGAAGAAGACAAGTGCTGTGAACAGCACTTTGTTGCTACGCATTCTCGAACCCCATCCGGACAGTATAAGGTACGAATACCGTTAAAAGAAACCGATCGCGTCGCAATAGGCGAAACTCGTAATCGCGCTCTCCAATGCTTATACAGCATGGAACGAAGGTTAGCATCTCGTCCAGCAGAACGCGAGGCATATGCACACTTTATGACAGAGTATGAAACTCTTGGTCATATGCGTCCCGCAACCGCTCATTCGCTAACCTCACCAGTAATTTACCTACCACATCACGCGGTAACCAAAACCACAAGTGTGACTACGCAAACGCGCGTTGTATTTAACGCGTCCTCCGCGTCCGACAATGGACAATCATTCAATGACTTACAGCTTACTGGACCGAAATTGCAAAGAGACTTACCCACAATTCATATGCAATGGCGCGCACACAAATTCGTGTATGCTGCAGACATTGCAAAAATGTACCGTCAGATCCTCGTCGACGAACGGGATGTGGATCTGCAACGCATCCTTTGGCGACGCTCACCCTCGGAGAAGGTCTCCGAGTATCAATTGCTCACCGTCACGTACGGGACGGCGAGCGCTCCGTACTTGGCTCTGCGCGTCCTCCGCCAGTTGGCTGAAGACGGAGGAGCTGGATTTCCGCGCGCGAAGGAAGTACTCCTGAACAATTTCTTCGTCGACGACGTTCTGTTCGGCGCCGACACCGCATAAGGTGCCCGATCGATTCGCGACGAATTAATCTCGCTACTCGGTACCGCAAATTTCCGATTACGACAATGGGTGAGCAATGCTGTCGAACTGCTCTCCGATATTGACGAGACGGACCACGGACTTTCTTGCGACAAGACGCTCCAGAACGACGAGAGCGTAAAGGTTCTAGGCATAACGTGGCATCCTGTATCGGACGCGTATTCATTCTATTTGAACTTGGCTCCTCAATCGGTGTGGACCAAACGAGTGGTCCTCTCCCACATTGCACGAATTTTCGACCCCTTGGGTTGGATTGCCCCAGTAGTGATCGTGGCAAAAATTTTCATGCAAAGT
Source organism: Trichopria drosophilae (assembly GCA_030407085.1). Lineage (NCBI taxonomy): Eukaryota > Metazoa > Arthropoda > Insecta > Hymenoptera > Diapriidae > Trichopria > Trichopria drosophilae. The sequence goes on from CM059584.1 coordinate 69,761,833, forward strand.
CTGTGGCAACACGCTTCGGATTGGGATTCGCCACTCAAGCCTGAACTGACTAAAACATGGCTCAACCTTTACGAAAGGTTACCGGCGCTCTCCAAAGTCAGTATACCACGTTGGGTAGGGATGACTTTCTGCACAAGAAATGAACTCCACGGGTTCTCTGATGCGTCCTCTAAAGCTTACGCCGCCGTGATCTATACGCGCTGTACTGATTCCCAAGGACAATCACAGGTGTCTCTGTTTTTGGCCAAGACGAGAGTCGCTCCGGTCAAAACGGTATCGATCCCACGCTTAGAGCTTTGCGGTGCTGTGCTGCTAGCGCGCCTTATAGCTCAGGTTAGATCCTCTCCGACGCTCGTGTTTAGTCAGGTTTATTGCTGGACAGACTCCACCACAGTCCTCCATTGGCTTCAAGGTTGTCCATCGCAGTGGAAGACCTTCGTAGCAAATCGAGTCTCTGAGATTCAGTCCCTCACCCCGGATGTCTCTTGGCGGCACGTGAGCGGCGCAGATAATCCTGCCGACCTCGCGACACGAGGTATGTCAGCGGACGAGATGGTTACAGCTCAGCTGTGGTGGCATGGTCCTTCGTGGCTGTCACAGAATGAAATCAATTGGCCAACGCTGATCCCCGCACTCGCGCCCGATGCGCCTCTTGAGGCCAAAGCGCAGACGCTTCACGCCACGGCGGAAAAAGGGATCATGACGGTAACAAGCGAAATTTTTAGTAAGTTTTCCTCCTGGCCACATCTATGCCGTATCGTGCACCGCTTATTAGTGTGGTCCCCAAGATGGTGCAAAGCACCTTCGGATGCCAAGATCTCGTATTTACATCACTTGAACAATGTTAAAGCTCGAATCTTCTTCATTATTCAAGCAGAAGCGTTTCCTGAAGAAGTTAAAATTTTGTCCGGAAATCAGCCATCCCCTGATGGCTCGCGTTATTTAGCTGTCGGACAAAAATTTTCCCGAACGAGCCCACTAAGAAGGCTCAACCCCTTTTTGGACACGACCGGACTCCTCCGCGTCGGTGGTCGCCTGTCTTTGACACGTCTCTCTTTCTCGGCTAAGCATCCTGTCATACTCCCTGTAGGGCATGTAGCTCGCATGCTGGTCCGACACGCGCACATGCGATGCCTGCATGGGTCTAAGGCGATTACGTTGAGTACCGTACGGGATCTTGTATGGATCCTGCAAGCACGCAAGACGGTCAAGTCGGTGGTGGACGCTTGCGTCCGATGCGCTCGATACACGGCCAAAACTCCGTCTCAGATGATGGGTTCACTGCCTCCGTCGCGCGTCCTTCGCCCTTCCAGTGCCTTTGCGGAATGTGGCGTAGATTACGCTGGACCCCTCCAGATGCGACTGGCGGGCTGTCGCGGATATCGTGCATTCCTAGTTTATGTGTCCGTTTTCGTATGCATGGCCTCGCGTGCTGTGCACCTGGAGGTTGTGTGCGCTTATACGTCAGCCGCATTTCTCGCAGCCTTCGAAAGGTTTTATTCGCGTCGCGGGCTACCAAAGAGAATGTTCAGCGATAATGGTACAAATTTCAAGGGAGCCGATAAGGAGTTGCGAACTGCGTACCGCGCCGCGCTAAGTAGTAAAGTCTTCCAGGATCGCTTAATTGAGGAAGGCGTCGAGTGGCACTTCATCCCACCTTCTGCGCCTCATTTTGGGGGCTTGTGGGAGGCTGGAGTGCGTTCAATGAAGCATCACCTCACACGCATTCTGGACTCTCATACGCCCACGTATGAGGAGCTGAACACGCTACTTTGTCGTATCGAGGCGTGTATGAATTCACGTCCTCTAGCTCCGCTTTCCGATGACGTCGAAAGCCTCGACGTACTAACTCCAGCGCACTTCCTTATCGGCGGACCGTTACTGGCTGCACCAGCCCCTCCTACGATCGATTATTCGGTAAATCGATTAACTCGCTGGCAGGTGTTTCAACAGCTGCTGGAACGATTCTGGAAGGATTGGGCACGAGATTATGCCACGTCCTGCCAGCATCGTTCTAAATGGCTGCGCCGTACATCTCAAATCAAAACCGGTCAAATTGTGCTCGTGCGAAACGATCAACTTCCACCCGCAAGGTGGGAGCTTGCTCGCGTAATCGAATGTCATCCGGGGCATGACGGCTGCGTACGGGTAGTTACCGTGCGCACTGCAAAAAGAACATTTAAGCGCCCTATCGTGAAACTTACGTTACTTCCGGTGGACATTGATGAAGCGTAATTCGCGTACTTAAGCACCATGTTAAGACTAGATTTAAGAAACTTCGCGTTACTTTCTGTGTTCATTAGCGAATTTTGCGATATGACTCTCGCAAGGCGGGCGGTTATGTTGCGATATGCGGCCGCAGCGTCTGCACTAACTCGCCCAAACCATTGTACCAACTCGCGCGATCCGTTACATCGACATTTTTCAATTTTCGCGGGCAGGTATCTGCAATCAAGTCGCGCCTAATTCCGCCGAAACAATGAACTTCCGGAAAAGAAGGCCGTTTTCGCGAACACGTTTTCCGGAAGGACACTATTCGCTTGTCTATCGCGACGTGCTCCACGCGCTCAGAAGCGAGCACTCGCGGATTTAAAATAAATCGCTATCGCTTTTCGCCAAAACGCAATATTTACTTTGTCGAACTGACTCACGCTTGAGCCAGTAATTTAGTGCATCGCGCTATAACTTTCCGTATAAATTTCGCAAGTCGCGAGTATTTGTGAAGGGAAACCTTTCACGACCACGCGGTTCGAAGACGTGCCGGCCGCGATTTTGTATTCGTGCAACCCGTAAATACATTAAACAGTTGTAAATTAACTGTGTCCCTTTTTTTACGTTTCCTCGACGCATCAAAAGTGTTCCTTTCCTGCAATTCGGTGACCACGCACCCGCAGCAAGGAATCGAGGCACAATATCGCTGAGTGTCCGATTACAAGCAAACATGCGGCGTATCCCATTCCACCATCGACGATGTTTAGGGATAGACGTATTCAAAGGCAAAATGTAATAATATATTTCATTATTTGATATTGCTCACACATTCAGAACACACAAAGAATGATATACTTTTTCGAAGGCATTAAAAACTGTCCATGGACCACATTCGATTGTAAATTATAACAACAATACTAATCCTGACGTACAGATGATAGTGCCTGAAGAGAACAATGCTGAAAACTTTGAAATAGAAGATGAAATATGTGATCGTAATGTTACCGAACAAACATTGGAATTTCATAATCTTGTACAATCTCTACAGGATGATATTGAAGATATCGAAGATAAAATTGACCAAAAGGACGATTTACAGGAGGTATATAAGTGGGCAAACCCTCATAGAATTTTTTTATTATTAATATTGTTATTTCCTGTGCTTTTTACACTTCCATTATTTCATTGTTTACAGGTAGGTATGGGTCTACAAGAGTCTTTCGACAGGAGGACTTGGCAAGGTTCTCGCTAATAACTCACCCACAATAAACAATATTATTATTTTTTTTTTGGGCGGGGAATGCTTTACGAATCGTAATGTCACACGAATTTGATGTGCAATTCGTGAGCCATCGTGTGTCGGACTCGTTGCTCCTGTGCTATAGATGAATAAATTGATGACATCAGAATTACCAAACTCCTGGGAAGTATCCCAGTCGTTCGGTCATTCTGTCTTCACCAATGTACTAAACTTAGCCGTAGGAGTGCATACCGACTAAACCCCCTCCCAGTTTGAATCCGCTTGAAAATACCGTGGTAGCTCCGATGCTAATTCTCCGCCTCTTCAATCGGATTCAAACACTCTGCAATCACTCTCCCGTCCTGGGAGTGAGCGGAGACAGGCTCCCTGTTTCATTCATTAGGTAATCGATCGTGCGATCTTAGCAGACGGAGCGACCCAAGGATTACAGCCTTCTGCATACGACCAGCAATTTCGTATCTTTGTTTTTTACATTCTTCAATGATGTTCAGATTTTCCAGAAAGTTCAGTTCCATTCCCCCTAGGACGCCAATAATCAGTACGGTTATTTTTACCCGCAATCTCCGATGTTGTTGTCGTAAATCTGCAGCCAGTGCCTGATATTTGGTTTTCTTTTCATTCTCTTTGATAAACACGTTCAATTACATATATTCTTTTTCGCTGGCGGTCAAAGAGGACAATATCAGGTTTTCTAGCCTGTATAATTGCACTAGTATTGAATGAGAAATTCCAATATAATTTGCATCTCTCATTCTCTACTACAGATTCAGCGTCTCCCTGATGGTATGGTGGTTCTGGAGTGTCAAGGCTATACGCTCGCCTGAAATGGAGATAGAGAACCTTCAATGCCTCGTTATGGCGGAAGATGTACTCCGAACGAAGATATATCGGGCAAGCCGATAGTAAATGCATTATTGTCTCTAGTTCCCCTCTCCAAGTATGGCATCTTGCATCCGGGACCGTGATGTGCATTACATCTCGACGTTGCGCTAGCGTGTCGAACACCCCACCCTGACAGGCTATTATGAAACCCTCAGTCTCGGATTTCAATCCGGCGCTTCTTAGAAACCCAAATGTTAGTTTCGTCGATAAACCTTGTAACGGAGTTTCCTCCCGGACTGCTCGTGCCGTGGCTCAGTCGGTACGCCAGGGTTCGGTACGAGCAGAAAAAATCTTACCTCTCTTTGCAACCAGAAATAAATGAGAGATGGAAGGGTAATAGTTCAGTAAGAACGCAGTGAGTAGGAGGTAAAAGCGTAAATATATTTTAATCTTAAGCCCTACTAATACATGTGTGAGAAAAAGAGCGGCTTTCCTGCTTAGCCGTGAAGCAAATAAAAGTGTCGGTATCTAATCGACCTAGGTTCTTAGGACGGCGGCTCTCGTCGCCGCAAAACAAACTTAAGCAAGATTTTAATCTCTAGCCGGTCGCGACAGACGTGCGTGATCCCGGGGGAATACGTAGAGATAAGCGAAGTAGGTGGATGGGGAAAGAGATCCCGAATACCGCGCGTCGCCGTATTCAAGAATGGGAGATGGATGCACCGCGCGTCACCGTGCATTCACCAGGACGGGAGGTCGGAAAGATCCGGAGTGCCGCGCGTCACCGCACACCAGAGTAGGAGATGAATGCACCGCGCGTCACCGTGCATTCACCGGAAAAAGGGTTCTTGGGTAATTCGGATTCAGATTCAGATTCGGATACGAATACGGATCCAGAGTGCCGCGCGTCACCGCACACCAGAATAGGAGATGGATGCACCGCGCGTCACCGTACATCCACCAGGATGGGTTATCGGAGAGATCCGGCGTGCCGCGCGTCACCGCACACCAGAGTAGGAGATGGATGCACCGCGCGTCACCGTGCACCCACCAGGACGGGCAGAGTGGAGCCTGGGCTATGAACCCGAGGTTCCAGGTAGGATAAAGAACTCCGCGCGTCACCGAGTCTCTAAGGAAGGGAAGCCCGCGAGAGAACGGGCTGGGACGAAGTGACTGGATAGCGTTGCGCGTTCCAATTTATAGTCGCGAGGCCCGCGTCGATGCGTGCGCCGATACGGATGGTTCGAGAGCGCCGGATATCGGTCATCGGAAGCGCCGCGAGTATCGGTGGTTCAGCTTAGGTATAGTGCGAAACGCAAAACTCGCGCCATCTTAGAAACTCTCGTTTCAACCTTGTTCGATAATGTTGCGCGAAAAAACGCCATGCAACGGTTTATCGGTTAAATGGGTTTTGAGTCGGGTTATTTGCTGACTAGTTATTTGGGATGTAAGATCTTTTACCCACACTTCTTACAGACCACTCCGATGTTTGAGCGTCTGTCCCGAACTTATATGGTAAACCGAGTTTCTCACATGTCTGTCTAGCTTTCTTATAAAGGAAAGCATTTTCCCCTTGAGATTCGTGGCATTGCACTAAACCAGGGGGTCACCCAATCTGCAGAGAACCAAATGTGCAACCTTTAAAACCATGCGGTCATGAAGATCTTCCAGACTTATGAGGCCCCTTCCTACATCCTGTCGTGGTAAATACAGACGTTCAATAGATGAGCGCTTGTGTAGACTTCTATTGATGTTCATTATTTTTCGTGTATCTACATCAAGGGCACGCAACTCGTCGACTTTATTTTCCATTGTATTGCACCAAAAGTGTACAATATTTGTGGCACTGCAAGCATATTGGTGGCGGACACTTTGTTTTTTTGACCAAATATGACGGAGTTTCCGCTTGTAATTTTGACGTAACTGATGTTTTGCTGTGTGGGCATCTTGTCTCCCATATTGTGGGACGCCCAAGTAGCGATACGTCTCACCTGCCTGCAAGTGCCGAATGATTCCTTCGTCGAGTTGGATGTTATTAGCCTTATCTATAGTTTTTCCACGTATCATATGAACGACTGCACAATTATCAAATCCAAATTCCATACCATTTGTTTTCCTAACTCTGCTTCATTTCTTACGTACAGGTTTAAATCGTCCATATACAATTGGTGGGTTTGGCGGATAGTAAAATCTTCAGCATAGTCCGAGCCAAGAGCGCCCCGCAGAGCATCCCTTAAATCGGTCTCCTCCGTCGCAGCATCGGCGTCCTCGATCACCACCTTCGATCGAGGGATGAGCTGTCGAACGCTTTCCCTGTACCCCCACCGCTGTCTTCAACGCCGTTCTAAAATTATCTCGGCATTCCGGCGAGGCATCTACTTCCACGAGGACATCACCCGCCCTCGTTTCACGTATCCTTCTCACCGAAATGCCGAGATTATCCGGGCAAACTCCACCTTTGATTTTCTTCAGGACATCAGTGTACCGAATGCACTCCTGCGGTGTAATAATCACCACGTCCTCCCGTACCATCTGTTTTTTCTTCTTCTTCTTCTTTTGGCATTGTGGTGGGTTGCCTCTGCTCTTCTCCTTATCGCCGACGTCTGGCTCTTCTGCCTGTCGCATCTTCTTCTTCTTCTTTGGCTTCCTCGGGCTGGAGCTAGGAGTATTAGCCCGCTTAGAAGCCTCCGCCGATTGCAGAATGGCATTGCGAATTATGCCGGCCTGGATCTTCTCCCGCGTTCTTTTACGAGAAGCCCGATACTTCTCGGCATTCTCCACCGAATTTTCATAGTAGCGCACGAGCTTATCGCCGATCTTGTACTGCGCTTTCAGTTCGCCCACCCACTTCTTCATAGACTTAAGGACGCCCTTAATGTCCATGCTCACGTTCCTCTGTTTCCCGCAGGCATCCATCATCTTCTGGATCTCCTGCTCCATCAGGGGGAGAAACTGGGCCTCCTTTTCGCGAACTTTCTTCATCTCCGACCACACTCTCCGCATTTCTCTGCTCTCATCTGCGGACGCGAAGTTGAAAGCACTACTATTGCTAGCAGCACTGGCCACGATGCTCACGCTCTCCGTCCTCCTCATTCCCTGTCCGGGAGCGTTGATCACAGGGATCTTCAAAGCACTCTCCCTTATTATCGGGCGAGTCCTTTGACCTCCCTGCTCTCCACTCTCCGTTCTCTCTCCGCTACCCCCGTCCCCAGGTTTTTTGTAGTAGTAGAATTCTTCATGTTGTTCCCACGAGCAGCTAGGGAAAGGGTGGCAGAGCTCCGCGTGCGGGTGTAAGGCTAATTACTCTAGGAGGGCGCCCGGTATCCTAGAGGCATCGTACGCGATACCATGGTGTAAGGAATAGAAGGTGAATCGTTGCGCATCAGAAGAAGAAGGGAGTTATAGTGAGCCAATGAATACTTACTGATATTGCAAATAGGCAGTCCCATACTCCTACCTACGTATGTGTTTTGCAGAATCGGTAAGTTGTTATTGGTTCACCGAGCTCACACTTTTTTTTTGGTCTATTGCGCATCTATGGGAACGTTTCACCTTGTATACATATACCATGCGCGATACAGCCCTGTACTATGCATCCCTCGGCACGATAGCGCCTTGAATTGGGGGATAGATTCTCAGTCGCTTTACGCTCGCCACAGTCCACTGCGTCTCCCTCCCTTTAGTCCGAAGGTTGAGTGAGGCGCTCGAGCTTTAGACCGCACACGCGCACACAAAAACCATTCCGTGGAGAGCCCGTTTAGAGGGGTCCACACATTCGCAACAGAAGATCCCGTTTGTAGGGATTCCACATTCACGCCGTCATCGACTCTTTCAGGACGTTAGCAGGGCGTAAAGCCAAGCCCCCCCCCCCCCCCCCGCCACACCGGCGTCCGCACGCTGCGCGCCGCCAGAGTGACATTTTGTTACGGCTAATGACAAAAGCATGTAAGTGCCCAACTAAATGGAATTGATGAACTCTACCGTGCTTACGTGCTTCTCTATGTCCAGTTCTCTTGCACTCACCCGGTCGACAGAATGAAATCAGCTGCCGATGCAATTGGGAGAAGAGAACTGTAGCTTTAGGAAAATCTCTGAGCAGATATCCCACTAGCTGTCTTTCCGGGCATTTCTGACTGTTACTTTAATTACTGTTAGTTTGATCGATGACCCTGAAAGCAGACTGGTTGAACCCTATTGCCAAGAGCCTTTGCTTGGGATTCGGGAATCTAAACCACCTCCTAGAAATAGCTGGTGATTCAAATCCCGAAACCCTTGGCCTTTGAATTAATACCTACTACACTATTAATGCTCGATCGACATTGGCTACTTCTTTAACATAGGATGCTCTACGTCCCGCTGACCGAGGACCACCCTGTAATTGATACATGATACAAGACACTAATTTGACCACTTTTAAAGGGAGGATTAAAGGTTCAAATCCCGGCAGCCTAAAGGTTAACGAGTTATACCGTCCTCTTCTTCGGCCCGGACCAGGGCCCATTTTTTTTGTTTTAATTTAATTAATTTAATTTTAATTCTCATTCATCACGATGGTGAGGAGGATAGCACGCTGTACCCGACCTAGTGGCCCTACGTTCAGCCGATTGGTCAGCGCTCTCTGCAACACTCTTTTTCCTTTAACATTTCTCTCCCGATAAATGATTCAACCGAATCACTCCCTCTCCGGATATTACCGGTTCTTTCTTCTTGGGCCTCGAGATACCTTAAGCTCTCCAATTGCTCGCGGAGGGTTTCTAACATATATTAAAATTTGTTTTATTCTCTCACGAAGTAAAATATTATTTCATTCTTCATGAATTTTGATATATTCCGCTTTATAGAAAATTTGTAAAAATTTGTAGGTTGGTGAAGAAACTGATGATTGCTTCTTCGATGCCATGAACGGCGAAGAAATATGTACTGATGATGATGATAATGATGATGATGGAACAAATGAACAACATGCAGCTAATTTAAAATTCAATTCTCTCGATAACATAATTAAGAGTGAAGAATCCCGAAAAACAATCACTACTGCCGTAAATAAAAGTGTTGGCGAAGTGATCGTCATGTTAGTGAAATATGCACTTATATATTCTTTGTCTCTGTCAGGAATGGAGGATTTATTCCGCTTGATCAACTGTATCTTTGCCGAACCTATCATACCGGATACGAAGTATTTTATTGATAAGATATTTTTTCCAAATCATTGTATGACATTTCATGCAATATGTAGTAATTGCGATGCATATATTGGTAAATTTGATCGTAAAGATCGGTCAATGAAATGCAAAAATAAAAAATGCAAAACAAAAATTCAACTCAAAGATCATACATTTAAAAATTTTTTTGTTACCATGGATCCATCGGCGCATATATCAAGGCTAATTGAATCAAATTCGGAGTATTATAATTATGTTATGAATGACAGAAGACACGATGGCACTTTTAGAGACATTTACGATGGAAAATTATATAGAGAATTTGTAAAGGGCTTATGATGAACACGATAAGATGCATTACGCCACATTGATGTTCAATACTGATGGAGCACCTTTATTCAAGAGTTCGTCATATTCAATATGGCCAATTTATTTAATGGTTAATGAGCTACCGATTCATATCAGAAACAAAGAATTGCTTTTGGTTGGTCTATGGTTTGGCAAAAATAAGCCAAATATGACTATTTTCCTCGACCCATTTGTTAAAACTATTACTACTCTTTCGACAAAAGGGGTAAACTGCGTTGTAAATGGTGCAGAAAAATTGATCAAAGTGTTCCTTTTAGTTTGTTGTGTGGATGCAGTAGCTCGTGCACCTGTTCAAGGGTTTATTCAGTTTAATGGCGCATATGGTTGCGGTCAATGTTTACACCCCGGAGAGTATATTTTCAATGATTCCAATAGAAGGTCTGGATGCATTAAATATCCATTACAGAATAATGTACCAAAATTAAGAAATGTAAAAGATACGATCAAACATATGAGGCAGGCTTCACGCTTGGGTCTCAAAGGTAACGTGTTAGGAGTAAAAGGTCAGTTACCGTTAATTAATCTCCCAAAATTTGACCTCATAAAAGGTTGCATTCCAGATCCTATGCATTTATGCTCAGGCGTTGCTAAACAGCTTTCCGTGCTGTTCTTCGGCAGCACAAGAAAAGCGGGCTTAATTCCGAAAAAGATATGTGCTGATATAAATGACGCATTAAGCAGTTTGAAAGTACCATCTCAAATAGCTAGATTAAGTCGTCTACTAACTGACAAGGAATTTTGGAAATCTCGAGAATGGGATAATTGGAGTCTTTTTTATAGTTTACCAATTTTTTCAAAATTCTTGCCTCAACAGTATACAATGCACTGGGCTTTATTCGTAGAAGCTATATACATATTATCGAAAGACACGATAAAAATTGAAGAAATTAACAAAGCCGATCAATTATTGCATGAATTTGTTGCTAAATACGAAATTTTTTACTCTAAAGTTTTCATGACATTTAATATACATTCTCTGTTGCATTTAGCAAAGAGTGTATATTACTGGGGACCAATTTGGTCGCATAGCGCATACGCGTTCGAATCCGGTAATGGACGGCTGTTGAAAGCAATACATGCTGCGAAAGGCATTCATTATCAAGTATGTCGGCGGATAAATCTCGAGTACTCTTACATCTCCTTGAGAACCTATTTATCTTCCGGTACTGTCGATCATTACTGTACGTCATTAGGAACGACCCGAGTTTAAAAAACTCTGCAAGTTATGCGCGGAACTAGGTACTTTGGTACGTCATCCGCATTAAACGATACTTACGCAGCTATCCTAAATGAAGTGTCCAGAAAAGCGAGAGTGTATACCAAAATTGTCAGAAATGGATGCTTGTATACATCTTCATTAAAAAAAAATTACAGGTCGGATAATTCATATTGCCAACTCAGTGATGGGACATACGTTAGGCTGAAGTATTTCATCGTCGATACACGTCGTCGTACATAAAGTAAATACTCAGCAATTATTTAATAATAAGTGTATTATGCAAAAAAAAATATTAGATGTAGCTAAGGACGAATCAGTTATATTAACGGCAGACATTCACAAAATATGCGTTCATATATTAATAAAAGATAATGAGTATATTTGTGCGGTTCCAAATTCGTATTCCTATTAACATCGCAAAAAATACGCTGTATTATTTTGATGTATTTTTGCCACCTGATTACGAATACGACAACAAAAATTGGAGCTCGGCCATATTCGAGCCGCAATTTTGAAAAAACTTTGAAAAAACTTTTTTTTTTAGTTTTTGGCGTTTATCATAAAAACTGCGAGTCTGACAAAAAAATGTTTCTATCAAAAAAGATAGAGAATGAAATTCCCTATAAAAAATGTCTAAAACGTCATGGTCATCCTGGCGCGTTCCATTCCTGCTAGGAATACGGATTCTCATTATTAACCAAATACAAAAAGTTATCAATAGTAAAGAAGGGGGGTCAGGAAGCAGAAGCCCCAGCATGCAAGCACTTTCTTGTTCCACATTAGTGTTTGCACGAGCACGTACGTCACGCGGGTTTGATTTTTAATAACATCCGTCCGTTGGAGGTTAGGTTTGCATAAGAAGGGGAGGGGCTCCCCCACCCCAGCAGACAATCGCCCCCTTTATTATACCAGCTTAACCGCCAGCCAGTAGATGTGAGTAAAGATGAATCCCACGTGAAATTCGTGGCCTTAGAATTTATGTGCAGCTCTTTTCTCAACTTGGAAAGGCAATGCGTGAATCTCGTGCTTGCCTACTGGGAGATACCGCCATTTCACGTGATTTTAATTCTTACTAACATCTGTTCGTTAGAGGTTTGGCTAGTACAAAAAGAAAGCATTATGATTATGAAAAAACGTATTAGACCTTTTTTGCAGAAAATTTCATTCTCTATATTTTTAGTTGGAAATCAAATTTTCAAGGAAAATGCCAATAATTAAAAAAGAATCGCGTTTTTTCGATGTTCTTCAAAATTGCGGCTCGAATATGGCAGAGGGCCGATTTTTTGTTGTCATATTCGTAATCAGAAGGCAAAAATACATCAAAATAGTATAGCGAAATTTTGTTTTGCGATGTCGTAGTTTTTCCGAAGGTTTACCCATTGTCTGATATAATAATTGTATTTTAGAATAATTTGACGGTATATTTGATGTACACCTTCCGCGACATGTATTACTTTCAACAGAATTTTATGACACCACATCGGTTTCTGATCTCGAACATTTTTTGCTAAATGAAGAAGCACGTTAAATGACATCTGTACTTTTAAGTAGCAAATTTCCGAATTATCTACGAATCCATGCAGCAATCTGTAAGCTGTATTGATTTCAACAATTTCAATTTCGTTATTTGCCAATAAATATAAATATAAACCTTTTACGAATGAATCCCAGTGCATCTATAAGTGGCTTGGCAATATATTTTTAAGAATTAGCATGCTGTAATACATTTTTCACAGTCTCGTGCTTTCTAGAATTCTTTATCTGGAAACAGTCTGTTATTCTATTTATTTGATGAGGTACGCTTATACAATTCGTAAGAACATCTATATCAACAATAATGATTTTAGGTAATATTCCACATTTTTTGGAATTGACACATCGCATTGTAACAAATTTCTTTATGATCCCAGTGCAGTAATGCATGCAACCTAGATCGCAACCATGAATTATGTCATAGCGTATCGACTTCATTAATTGTCACTGGCATTTGACTCAGAAATTTGTTTCTTTTGGACTCGTCCACATGTCTAATTGTTTCACTCTCAATTCATTATTTTGGATGTTCAGACTCTGTCAGTGGATATTTTCGAACTCCTGATCGTCGACTATTTGGACAGCTCCGCTTGGATGAACATATGCATTTGGGGAAGGCCCGCAACCATTACCAATGAGCCATTAAATTGGGTTAATTCGGCAGCATACTAAAATAAACATTTAGATGAATGTCATCTTCCCATTACAGTTAATGCCAGTTGTTGACAACCGTTGACATTTGGTTCATGTGCTCTAACAAATGGTTTCAGAAAATCTTCCATTTCAGGCTTATAATTCCGAATCACACACCGGCTAGAATCAATTCTTTGCTCCTAACCGAAAATGATAATCCGTTTTCTATTATGAAGATTGACCATACAGAATAGCTTTAGCTTTGAGATAATAGGGCTCCATTGGTGCAGGAATGCCATTCAGTTAACATTGATCGGCGACTTTATCACCCAAATCTGGTAACCCTTTGTTGATATTGAATATTACTGTGGTAAAACTTCGTGCATCAGAATAATTCATTTTGTTTATAAATTCTCGATACGCTTACCGTCATAAATATCACGAACACAGTTAGTATTCGAATTTCTTTCATTCATAACAAAATTATAATTGTAATTTTTTTATTATTATAAATTTGGTGTATGAAAAGCAATATCCATTTTATTTTACAAATCTTGCAATTTGCAACATGCGATCTTTGCATTTTAATTTACCTTCGTGTGGAGCACACGAAAAGAAGTCGTAATGTGTATGCTAGGTGTTGCGCTGTCACTGCGAAAGAGGGTGTACGCGGAGCTCATAACACAGGTAGTCGTACCTTGCATGTAGAGTGCAGGCGGGCTGTCGGAATTTGGTGCTGACCGAACACGTCGTTTCGCGGTGCTTGTTACTGGCAAATGTCTCACCGCAAGACGACGCGCTCAGTCAGCACGAAGTTCCGCCAGTCCGCCTGCACTCTGAATGCAAGGTACGAATACCTGTGAGCGCCGCGTACACCCAATTTCGCCGCGGCAGCGCAGCACCTGGTGTACATATGACGACTTCTTTCCGTGCAAGTTCAGGATTAGGACAGATTGCATAAAATTTCAGGAAGTTTTTCGAATAAAATAATGTATCAATGAAATATTCAGTGTTCGGTAAAGAGGGATTTGTAAATATAGCGTTGGTCGAATTAAAGATATCCATCAGTGCGATACAGAATAGTGCATGTATTTTATAATTTATATTTTATATTTTATAATTTTGTGGTGTATTAGCAAAGCTTCGCTTATCAATTTTTCAAAGCTTCGCTTATTATGAAACCTCTTTCAAATGTGCATCACAGTCTTCGTCATCCATCATGGTTCTCTCTGTGATTGATTATGCAATCACAGTACTGACTTGTGTCTTTTGTTTATGTACAAAATAAATGTTCACTACGGCATACTATATCTGTAATAAAACAAATTTGTTTTCTTCCTATTTGGTTTTTTGTCATTAACTTTTAGCGTATTAAGGATCTTCCAGTTGAAATTTAAATATCCACATTGTATTAACAAAATTTGACGACGTTTTTAGAAACTTCGGCTCCTCAAAGACAATTTCATACGTCGCGTGAAGCTCTGAATAGTAGATTTCGAATTAAAGTCGAATATCACGCACCAAAAAAAGACGCGTAATGCAGAATTTTACGGATATTATGAAAACCAAATTTCATTCCAGTCGATGGAAATCTTAAATAAAAGCTGACCAAAAGACCGAAAAATACAGGGGTATTTAAATTTCTACTGAAAGCCCCTTAAAATTTTTATTTAACCTTTATTATTATTCCAAATTTGACGTTTATATAAATTTCGTATAAATTGCGGCACTTATTATTTATTTATTGTTTATTGATAAACTGTAAGTATACTTGGTTCGTAAGATCAGTACCAATGTTCGTGCATCTTAATTCCAAATTTGGGTTAAGATGAGTTCCAACCACAGGAAATGTTCTTTAAGGGTATGCTCTAGTCATAAAGAAAGTTTAACTAAGGCACTAGATGTGTAGGTATACCCACCTGTCATATTGGGTCCTTAAAGTATATGGGCTATATATTTATATATATGTAATATGTAGATATACTTCCCATATACTTTGAAGAACCCGATATGGGCGGTGGGTACACCTCATTGATCTCTATATCTGGTGGAATACCTACATATCTAGTGCCTTAGTTTGATGTGCCATCATCGCCACTCGCTTCGACGGCGCGGCGGCTTAAAACAACAGAGCATAAAAGAAGCGAATATTTTCGGAGGAATGTGCAAAGAGTACAGTTAAGGGTTTCTAATTTGTCTTCCAATCGTATAAATGAGATTGTAAACAAAATTATACCAATCGGAAAGAAGACCCGCAAACAGTTGAAACGTTGACGAATATACATTACTTTCCATCCAAGAAGGAGGGGGCGCTATTCACATTCTACCCCGGAGGGGGCTTATTAGCATCACATCAGACAAAATCACCGACAAAACGAAGAGAGGTTGATTATTTTTACAGCTGTCGGCAAAATCAACCTTCTACACCCTCGATCATTAATTAGAATCGGGAATCCCCTTTCCTGTCTTTGTTTTTCCTATGCGATAAACAAAGACAGGAGAGGGGATTCCCGATGCGAATTAATGATCGAAGGTGTACATTTTTCCTCAGAATGCGCAACACGCCTTCCACACATTTCAAATCCACGTCAGAAAGCTTCAGAAAACAAATATTATCATTCGCTATGTACACCCAAGGGCAACGATTCTGTCCTTCCGGTAGCATGCTGTCTTTGTTTCTCACATAGAGGTATAGTAAGTGAAAACAAAGACAGCATGCTACTGGAAGGACAGAATCGTTGCCCTTGGGTGTACACCCAACTCCATTAATTCATGTTTAGAATCCCCGCTTCTGTCTTTGTTTTCCACATACATCTCTATGTGGAAAAGAAAGACAGAAGCGGGGATTCCCAACAAAAATTAATGGAGTTGGGTGTACACTAGCGT
Organism: Trichopria drosophilae; assembly: GCA_030407085.1. Lineage (NCBI taxonomy): Eukaryota > Metazoa > Arthropoda > Insecta > Hymenoptera > Diapriidae > Trichopria > Trichopria drosophilae. The sequence continues at coordinate 69,777,929 of CM059584.1, forward strand.
GCAGAGATTCTGTCACAACTAGCATGACACAGATGGGTGACCGTTTTGGAAAATCCCAACATGTCTAATCTTTCAATACAATTTTCATTAGTTCATGCTTGTTTGGGAAGTGGTGACGGGTCGTAAGGAGAAGCCGCAGATATACTGTACACCCGCGTTCATTAATTCGCGCAGGGAATCCCCGCTTCTGTCTTTGTTTTTCATATCCTGTCTATGTGAAAAATAAAGACAGAAGCTGTGATTCCCTGCGCGAATTAATGAACGTGAGATTATGTATAGCGCTATTAACACAGACATAAAGTAGGCCAATGGCGTAATGTTTTAAAATGCGTAAGAAAAATATAGTACATTACGATACAAAAGACGAAAATCGAAGGCCCGCCACTGCGTAAAGTGGACGTCCGAGGCGAAGCCGAGAGAGGCATATCACGCCAGTATTTTCGTCTATTCTATCCGAAATGTACTACTTCCGCTATTGAAAACAATGACGAAAGTACGCAATTTCGACCGGGGGATCAAGAAAAAAGACATTTGCAATTATACTGTTTCCCATGGTACTGTTTAATGAAAGAATAATAAACATTAATTTTCCTCAAAAGTTCCACCTAAAGTGTTTTTCCTAACCGAAATTGTTTGCAGTGAACGCTCCAGTTACTATTTGTGTTTTAACTCATGTTAATTATCTTAAAATAAAAAAAAATAAAAAAAATTGTATCTTAAATTATAAAGAATAAAATTATTCTTTCAATAAACATTACGTGTCTGTGTTAGTAATGCAAGACATTGTATACATTGTAATAATATTGTAATATTGTTACGACTTCCCAACCAAGCATGAACTAATGAAAATTGTGTACAAACCATGTTGGATTTACAAAAACGATCGCCCATCTATGTCATAAATGACTTCGCTAGGATGAAATCTCATGACTTGTGTAAAAACATTAATAAGCTTAATAACCTTTATGCAGGTCTCTATCTCCACATCTTATATAGGCGTCAAACATTTTGCAAATGCTGTGAGTAACAGTCATTATTTGCAGCTCTCGGCGCTGTATTTGATCCTCTGTAATAAATATCAAACAACAGGGAATGGATAACTAACTGCCTGGAGGGGAAGTCGGTCAGAATTGCTAGAAAAGGATGCAATTAATCGACCCTTTTCCAGCGGGACCTTTCCTTTAATAAAAAAACCTGAAGCATGTATAGAAATTCGCCACTGAAAGCGTTCCAGGATGAGAGATTTCAACGATATATACCATGGGATATTACATAAGACATGAATCGATTGTATGAAACGAAACATTAGGATTATTAGGATTTCGACGATATGTTACATGGGACATGCCGTAAAACATCAGTCGATTATATCAAATGGAGTATTAAGACTATTGCGTGAGTATAATACTATATCGCTATAATATTGTAGACATACTTTGTAGTTTTCTAAACACAATTGTATCCATTACACAGCGGGAGACAAGTGCTTTACCATAAGAAGTTAACGTCTTATGAGAAGAGGATCGATGACAGTATAAGTCTAGGTTATCTGCAGTTTTCACTGATCTGTGTACAAATACTACACGAAAGGGATGAAATTGTTGTGGGGCATGAATTGCGAGAATTAGTTCGAGATGAGGATGCATTAAATGTTTTTTTTTTGCTCATCCGACCTATCATATAAGAATTTAAGTTCTTATGATAAGATACATCCCAAGTAGCAAGAGGAGTCATTTCGACCAAGCCAAAGTCTGAATGCCCTAATTAAGTAAAATTTACCACTTTTCGACCAAAAAATTGTCCTATAAGTCAAATAGACTTTCAAGACGCGAACACGGGTCGAAAATTATCTAAATATAACCTAAAAAATGCCTTCAAAATTATGTGACTTCAAAGTTGTAAATTAGGTAAAAATGACCAAATCTATACAAGTATGCCTTCAAATTCGAATAAACTTATAGGTCGATATTATGTCCACTTTTAATTCAATATAACCTGGCACGATTACCTCATTTCGACCATGAAGTCGAAATGTCTTTATTTCGTCTAACAGGTTAAAATGAAGATCTAATATGTTATGAGCTTACCGCCACTAGAGGCGGTAGCGACTTTTGTGAATCTATCCATCTCTCGTTACCGAAACGGATTTTTGTTTCGTACATATGCATGACAGACAGCTCATGAGCTCATCCCTATTCCTTCGATGTAGGAATTACATGTGATATCCGATTATCGTGAATGTCCTTTTTGACATTTACATATTTTTCTTGGATGTTATAGAAGTCGCAATCCTCCGATGGTGTCGTGCGATACAGATGCATTTGCCGATTTTTTTTCCTTTTCTGTTCTAGAAATTAGAACAGAAATTTCTAGATTTTTCTAGAAGTTATGATTTCTTAAAAACAAACAAAACACAAAAAAATTAAGTTAAAATATTAATATAAGTGTGCAAGTACAGACTTGCACATGGTTGCCACGTGTCTACCCAAAAAACGAAATAAAAGAACGGATTTGGTCAGAATTAAGTCGAAAAGAGGTAAAAATTACCTAAATATTACAAATTTTCGCCTTAATATCGGTTGATTTTACCAAATTCAGACTATGACCTAATGAGAAAAATGCCTTGTATTACCAAATTTCGACCATCAAATTACTTCCACTTTTGTTCCCACTTACCGTAATTCGACTTCTATTTTAGGTAAATAAGACGTGGTCGAGAAGATTTCATGCCCTGATGGAAGGTCGAAAAGAGGTCATTTCGCCCTGTTTTGCTACCTGGGATAGTGGATAAAGTTACTCTGCAACGCGTAAATTGGGGAGAATAGCTGAGAATAAATATGACTTGAATCGTTTAGTGTCTTTTAACATATTACATTTCCATCCCTATATATACCTATCCACTCGAGAACCGACCAGAATACAGACTAAAAATATCATGACAATATGGATGACTTCAATTACAATTTACATACTATTAATATAAATATAAATGTGATGGTAAGGCCAAAAATATCGTTATCACGGTTCGATTTAAATATAGATATCGAAATATTATATTATAATATTATTATTCGTTTAAAGGTCTTTATTTTCATTGCACAAATTCATTTGTCCACAACAATGTTTGTAAAAAACATTGTCCTTAAATTAATAATGTCGAATAATTAAAATAAAATAACTTTAACGATCACAACTTCTGTCCGAATATTCTTTGAATTCTCATATTCTGAAAATATGCTGAATTATATTCCATTGCAGATTTCCGGGGCCATCGAATGATAAAGCAAGATAAATCATTTCCGGGACAAGTACGATATTTATGCAATTCTGCACCGTGACTAACGCCTTGAGTTCCTAACACTACTTAACTTCGGGTACCATTCGCAATATTCTTTGCAGCCCTAAATTTGGACCTGGCACCCAACGCCGGCATCTCGACGAAGATGGCCAAAATCAAGTCAGAATCTTGCCAACCAGTTCACTTCATTAAAATAACCTGAGGCATTTTTAATAATTTTATTACTATTTTTCCTATGTTCAAGAATGATTTTGTGAATCTAGTTACATCCTGACATCCTGTTAATAAAATTATGAAACATTACTTATATTGTTGTTTATAATACTATTTATACGTGTCTAAAAATTAAATTCACTAAGCGCACATCACCGCGGTTCGTAATTCATGTCAACTATTAAATTATTTCGGTCGTCCGTCTTTGTTGCCGCTCTATATCAATCACGACATAAATATAAACGGATACAGCTCTCTTTGTCGATTTTAATTTCCGAGATAATCGAAGTTTAAATAATGAAATTTTACAATTTCATCAATGTAGTGAAGTCTAAGCCATAAATCACGCGTCATTCTAAGAGACCCATTCAGATTTTTCCTAAATCATGAAAAAATGGAAATATATGTATAATGGAAAGTAATATCTCAGAAACCTAAAATCGACAAAGTGAGATTTTTCCATGCTCATGTCCATATATATATATATATCTTCGACAAAATCAGAGTACTTCATAAGGTAAGCAAAAATGTTACTCTCTTATTTAATGTCCATAAAAGGTATAATTAATTTTTCTTTAAAAACTTTTCTTTTATAAATCCGCCATTAAAAGAATAAATACCTAAATTTAACAAATATAACAATTAATTATTTTTAATAATTACGCGCCTTCGTAGAAAAATATCAACAAATTTTCTCTGCTGTTATTATATACCCGGGGCTGGTATAAGAGCATCCAAGGAACCTCGAGGTTTGCGGATCAACTCAATTTTTATTTTAAGGGGATTCCAAAGTCATCTATCGATAAAGTAGGAATTTGCACTAAAAAGTCAAAATAAAAAATGAGTGCAACGAATTTTAAAAATTTATCTAATTTATTCATATGAATTAGAATAAAAATAATAAATCAGCTTTCTTGACGAAATTTCTACGGAAATGACACATTGAAAACGACGTCGAAAACGACGCCGACAACGACGCCGACAACGACGCCGAAAACGACGCCGAAAACGACGCCGAAAACGACGCCGAACACGAAGTCGAACACGAAGTCGAACACGAAGTCGAACACGAAGTCGAACATGACGTCGAAAACGATTACGAAATCGACGTCGAAGAAGACTTCGCATAAGACGTCGGAAATGACGTCAGAAAAGGTGTTAAATACGATCCCAAATTCCGGCGTCGTTTCAGACTTCGTATTCGACGTCGTTTCCGATATATATATATATATCTATATTGGCATAATACAATTCTAAAATAAAATTTTTTTTTTCTAACGCAAAAGCTGCGTATTACTTATGGTTTTTCTGGTTGGGGGACGGGGGGATATCCTATACCTGAAAATCGCGAAACCTATCAATTACTTTTTTCTATAGCGAAAATTGCTCACTATATAATTAATTTCAATTAAAATTCACTCAAAAGATTTATTTATACCAAAGAAATTTAATTATTTGCACTTTTGTTATTTAGAAATATTTAACTATCAATTCTCAATCGTTCACATTAGAATTCGAAAGTCTACTACCGGACTTTACCTGTCCGAATTATTTCACTTTATATTTCGAATTTAATCGCTTACTATCTCGATTTGAAAACCTTAATAAAAACAAAAAAAAACTGCAAATTAAAATAACGCTTATTTTTATATATTCTAAAATTTTTCTAAACTTATAATTCTCAAAAGAAAATTTACAAGTGTTGCACCATTTCAAAATTTTCCGTTCGCATTATTCGATTTCGTGTAATTCCTAATCTCACTTCAATTATGGTAACCGAAAATTTGTTTTTAAAATGGTAATTCGCGATTAATTCCAAGTCCGGTGACTTCTTTCAACTTAAATTTTTTTCTAACGGCTCGGGAACGGCAGGGCGGGTGTTTGTCAACACCTCGATTTACCGGGCTAACTTATTTCCCCGGCAACTGTCTTTCGTATTTAAAATTAAATACGCAAACACGTACTGGATCTCTGCAATTGAAATTGTCGTTGCACTTCCGGTATACGCGACACTAAAAAGGATCACAAAAAACTTAACTCCGCTTCAGATTCCCGGCGAGTTCCGCCGAACTCGTTACGACACTTCCTTTACACTTTTCTATTAACGTGGGAAAGTCTAATTAGATTTCCCCACCAGGGATGCCATTTTGTAACCCGTCCTGAAAAGGACGAGGCCAAATTTTAATTCTCTCACACGAACTACAAAAAGGGGGGACGGGGGGCGCGGGTTCCAAATCTCGCGACGGCGGAACCTCTTTTTTAAATGACCGGGACGGGGGTGCACGAATACTCGCGGGGGACTATTATAGAACACTAAACTTACTTGGGAGTCTGGTTGCGTAGCCGCCTCGACTCTTCTCTATCTCTCTCGGGGTTGTGCTCGACGCTGCCCTGCAGATTTGCTGTCCGGATCTCCTCCGTTTCGTAGCCGGGTCGTCTATTGCACTTCCTCCTTGGTTATCCTGGATAACTCGGTACTTTGTTGCTCGCGGCGCGAACTCACGTTTTTCCTCGATGGCCTCACAGATCCTGTCGTCTCGTTCCTCGTCTTCTCCAGCGGTGCGCCGTCGGGCCGGCGCGTGCGCGCTCGAGCGATCGGCGTGAGAGAGGGGTTCGTCCGGGGGTCCGAGTTGGGGGACGTACTCGTCGGGGCGATGACGAGCACCGTCCTCGGGGTCTTCGTGGTGGGAGGGGACGACACGGAGCGCTGACAAGTGCTTCGTGCGTCCCCGTATCGTCTCGGGCTAGCTTTCGCGGCTTTGAGAGAGAGAACGATAGGGAGGGATGGGGAGAGGTCGGCGGCGGTGGCCGAGGCCCGTTACTCGGGAACTCTCGAGGCGCACTGCGGCACGACCTATGGGGAAGGGCGAGTGGAGGCGCGCTCCGGTAAAAAAAAGAACCGTTTCTCCTCCGGGAGGGGCGGACTTCGTAGCGGGGTTACGCCCGGCCCCAATAGATGGCGCGAGGTTCGGGAAGCGCGTCGATCTGTGACGGGTTTCGTCACAAAGGAATTCTTCGGCTAGCGTCTTTGGTTTGTCCTGATTCTCTCCAAGCATCGTTTCTGTTTTTTTTTTATGGGGGTCCCCTGCAACTCTTCGCTCTTCATCCACCATTTTTGCCGGAAGTTTTCTGTAGTGACGATAAAGAATTAGTTATATTTTGACGATATGTAAACTTTAGCCCATGTAAAGTATTTGTATTACAAATTTTCTACGAGCTCGTAAAATTATTTGATATTACTTTTATAGATGAGCACTTTTAATGTCGAATAAAGGTAGGTGAAATTCATTAAATTGTAATTTAATACCAATTTAACACTCGTAATACTTCTGAGGTGTTTTAGAGGCATGAAAACTTGAATCGCCATAAAGTGTTTTTATTAGAAATTTTTTTGTACCTCTAAAATTATTTTATATTATTATTATAGACAAGTATCTCTTTAATATGTGTCCAAGTTTTAATATATTTTTTTGAGACCATGTAAAATATTAAATAAGTTGAATAAGTTTTAACGAAGAGGATCAAAGAAATTAGGGTTATGTTAACGAATCATTTCATTAATTATCTCCGATATTGTAAACAAAGTTGCTCATACCTGTTTATAAAGTTTTCAATTTCCTCCGTTACGTAAGTAACATACGAAGAAAGCTATATGAATTCCTTTTCTTTATTGGTTCTTCGTTATTGTAAACAAAGTTGCTCAAGGGTGAACTTCTGTTTTGCCACTTGGTAATTCCCCGAATCCAAATATTTTTATTGTCCTTTCACCAATCTTTTTGAAGGAACGCCGCGAGTCCACCAATGGGTCTACCAGCTATGCCAGTAATTTGGCCTTCAGTTTTAATTCCTCCAATTTTTCAATTTCACTCAACGCAAATTCTAGACCTTGCACCATCGGATTTGATTGCACCGTGGGAATGTAATAGCGAATTCTGGATCTGCACCATTTCTGCACTTTTGCACTGGGGCATACCTTTGCGTATATAGGGCGTTATGCAGTGCACGTGTTCTACATTTGCACTAGTACAATAGTGCAGAAATCCAGAATTCGCTATAAAACAAACAACGCGTGCTATAATAATGCCTAATCTCAGACATAATTTTGGAGCACGAAAGTTCCTTTCGTAGTCGGTGTTGCAGGGGTGGAAACCGTGCACCGTTTCTGCACCGTCTCATAGAATACGTGCTCTAGTGTGATTTGCATGCGTTACAAAATAAGTGCAAGGTCTAGAATTTGCTTGCACTTCACTTTCACTAAACTTTTAACGAACACTCAGGTTGACCGTTGGCTTCGGATCGTTGCTCATCTTCGCACATTTCACACTTTGGAGTGAAAACTTGGCGTTCCTGTCCAGGAATACATACAGGACCATATATACATACCAACCATATAGCATAAGCCCTCAACACACGCATGGGAATATGGGCGTGTGTAGTATACACTATATACATACATGTTGGCGCACAAGTGACATCCTTTTTATGTGGACACTGTAAAAGGGCTGTCGCATGATTTGAGCGTTTGATGAACAATTTTCGATCGTCAAATCTTGGGACCGATAAAATTGATAATTCATAGCTCAGGACCTACTGAACCGATTTTAATCGGACTAGGCTTAAATTAAAGATAAAAAAAATAAAAAATATTGGCCACAACCAAATTTTGGAAATATTACTCAGAAAAGTACGGAAACGAAAAGTATGTTGAGTGCACATGCACTAAGGCTATGTGAGCTAAACAGTAGCGGTCGCCGCGCGTTATATATAGATATACAGTTATTAGATGGGTTAGGGCGTTTGATAAGAACTTGGCGCGAGGAGCTCCCGCTCCTCTTGATATTTGCATAAAATACTTAATCATTAGTGAAGGGGGTTCTAAAGTGCTCGACCGATAAGGTAGGAATCTTCACTAAAACCCGTAAATAAAAAGTGACTAAAACGATTTTTCGAAATTCGGGATCTGTAAGGACAATTTTAATTACTATAGATGGTATCATAGAAAATAACAGAGACATTAATTGAAAACTGTTGATAAAAATCACTTATTTCCGAAGATTCACGGTCAGTTCTTAATCAATATCTTTGGTATTTTCTAGGAAACTGTTTATAGTGATTACAATTCCCCGTACAGAGCCCGAAAAGAGCCCTTAAACCGAACGAATAAATCAAATTTATTAAAGAAAGGCATGAAATTTAATGCAATTTGAACGTCCTCCTATATTAAATTACAGTATATTTCATGTAGAACTCTATTACATTTCATGCAAAATAAACATTAATTTTCATGAAAATGTATATAAATCAATTTTTCATTACTGAATTGAAATTTCTTGAAAGAATTCTTAAAATTCATGCACTTTAAGAAACGTCCATTGAATTTCATTTAAATATACCTAAATATTAATTTAATGTACGGTTACATTAAATTTAATGTACGGTTACATTAAATTTAATGTACTAGTGTACATTAAATGTACATTAAATTTCATGACATTTTTTGCAGTGTATAATTGCCGCAATTTCTCCGCATTTTTACCGTAATAACATTGTGTAGTTATGGAGATATCATCAAGAAATTCGTGTTGTTTTAGGAAAGATATTTCGAAGTAAATTCCGCTGAGAATTTCCACGATTTTTCATGCTCTCAAAATGTTCCATGCAATTTGATAATGTGGAGAAATTATGGAGATATTTGTGAGCAACGTGGTAAAATTTCAGGATGATTTGCATACGAAATTTTCATTGCAATTTCTCCACATTTTCTCCGTGTTTGCGCTTCAAGGAAAATTACCGACGTGGGCCAAAAAATTCAGGATCCTTCGCGAAAATTGCATACACGAAAAATACTGTGATGTATCTGCGGCCCTTTGCGCCATGCCGCTGTCTCCCATCCCAGTTAAGGCGGCTACTCGCTCAAATTTGGGCGATTAACTGACCCAAACCATGCAGGTAACAGCTCCCTAAGATTATGGAGCGGCTTCTACCTCACGAAAATGTCAGTATCTTCTGGTTTGTAATGCTACTTACCCACCACGATAGCGATGCGCAGTATTCTCGATTTACGCTTTTCAAAAACGACTGTGGTATACCCTGGTGAAAAGTTCTCATTCAATCCGATTGGGCAAAACGCAATTTGTTCAGTTCTAAACGGACCTAATCAGACACCTTTGTACCCTCTCGAAACGGACCTAATGAGACCGAAACGGATTCAAACTGTTCTAAACGGACCTAATCCGACAATGAAATTTTCCAAAATTTTAAATTTATATAAAAATTAATTTATTTTTATTTTTTTGTATATTTTAAAGTTTTTTTTTGATAATTTAATTATCTTTATAAAATCTGTTCTCAAGAGGTCACCATCCAAGTAGTATTCCCCAACAAGAATGCTTAACAAGGAAGAATGACCGCGCGCGTCACGGACCACTGGTCTACTACTGTCGATCACTACTTATATCGTAATATGATATTTGTGTCACACGTTAAAATTTTTAAAAATTCTTCAATATCTCGAAAACGGTGAGAGATACGTGAAATCTGACAAAATTTTGAGGGTTGTCAAAAGGGGGGATGACTTCGAGCTAACTAATGCATACATGAAAGAGAATTTTGAAAATTTACAAAATTGAAAATTCCGATTCGTTCCGAATGAGGGGTCCGATTGAAACCGTTTGAAATGCCTATCTGGATTGATTCCGATTCGTTCCGAATGAGAGGTCCGATTGAGACCTTTTGACATTTCCACTTCAGATTAAATCCGATTCGTTCCGATTGATAGTTCGGATTGAAACCGTTTGAGTTTTCTACCTCGGAATGATTCCGAATCATTTCGATTGACTGTTCGGATTGAAACTGTTAGAAATATATGCTTTCCATTAAATCCGATTCGTTCCGAATGAGGGTTCCGATTGAGACCGTTTGACATTTCCACTTCAGATCGAATCCGATTCGTTCCGATTGACAGTTCGGATTGAAACCGTTTGAAATGTCTACCTGGATTGATTCCGTTTCGTTCCGATTGATCGTTCGGAATGAGTCCGATTAACTCTAAATAAATGATCGGATTGAATCCGTTTGAAATGTCGCCCTCGGATCGAATCCGATTCGTTCCGAATAAAATTTCCGATTGCAACCGATTAAAACCGACGTCCGATTGAGTCCGATTGTATCGGGGACAAATTGCGGATTGAAACCGAATAGGTCTGATTGAAGTTCAATCGGAAATTTTTACCAGGGTAATAATAATATGAATTGTTCGGGATCTAACGTAAGCCGATAAAAGACAATTGGATTTTACTTGATTACTTTACTCTCTTTCTATCTATCTAACCTAAAAAGTAGGTAAACATCATAGACTTAGAAGTTTAAGTCTATAGTAAACATGTTTTGAAACGGTATTTCCACATTTCGGCCTCATTAATTTTATGTTAGAGATTATATAAGATAACCATCGGCTCTTTATACAAGAGAGAAAGTTAATTGGCATTAAATATGAATTTTAAGCACAACTCCGCTTTTTGCACATTTTTGCAAAAAGTGTCATTGTAAGATGGTACTAACTATTCACCATTAAGTTTTGTTTAAACAGATATTTTAAAACTACATAATATGTTGTAAAATATCACAAGAGAATCAATTAGATTATGAATCTGTAAGTCCGTCCCTTTCGCTTTAGTCGATAAATATTGTTTGGCTCCATGCTAAGGCTAAAAATAGAAATATTCCCTTAAATTAGTCCATAACCATATTCCTGGATACGTTTTGATCTTACAAACTAGGAGAAATTTGTTTCAAATTGATTGGTTAAAGTTATCGTGTTAAAAACTTCAAAATAAAATAATAAGAATTTCAAGTACGAGTCCGCTGTTTGCACATTTCTCCGTTAAGTTCTATTTAAACAGATATTTTAAAACTACATGTGATGTAAAATATCACAAATGAATCAATTGGATAATGAAACTGTGAGTACGTTCCTTTCGCTTTAATAGGCAGAAATTGCTCCATTCTAAGGTCAAAAATGTAAATATTGCCTTAAATTAGTCCATAACCATATTTCTGAATACCTTTTGATCTTACAAGCTAGGAGAAATTTGTTTCAAATTAATTGGTTGAAGTTATCGTACTGAAAACTTCAAAACAAAATAATAAGAATTTCAAGTGCGAGTCCGCTGTTTGCGCATTTCTGATATTGTACATCACATGTAGTTTGAAAATATCTGTTTAAACAGAACTTAACGGTGAATATAGTTAGTACCAACTTACATTGGTACTTTTTGCTTATTATTATACCACTATCGTTTTGAAAAGCGAAAATCTTCGCGTAAATCGAGAATACTGCATTGCTATCCTGGTGGGTAAGTAGCATTACGAACCAAAAGATTAATGACATTTTCGTGAGGTAGAAGCCGCTCCATAATCTGAAGGCGCTGTTACCTGCATGGTTTGGGTCAGTTACACGCCCAAAGGACCCCGCAGGAAATCATAGGGAAATGGCTCTCAGTCGAATGTCCTGAAATTGGGGCAAATGATAGTTCATATAATGTAGATCAAAAGTGTCCATAGGCCCGAAGTCCCTAGATGGCTAGTTTTTGAGTTACAGCCACTTGAAACTATCAATTTTCGCAAATTTCAGAATGGTGATCCTCGACTCTTCGGTCGAGCGCACCTTATTCTCAGTGAAGTATGGTCAAGGATATATATATATAAGATATATAATCTGTCATTATATGTAATCTATATACAACTGTTTTAAGTTATATAATTACATAATAATTAGTATGTTAATAAAATATGCAGACATATAATAGACAAACTATACGCTAAAATTGTATATAACGATATATAACTTAAAACAGTTGTATATAGATTACATATAATGACAAATTATATATCTTATATATATCCTTGACCATACTTCACTGAGCATAAGGTGCGCTCGACCGATGAGTCCAGGATCACCATTCTGCATTTTACGAAAATTGGCAGTTTCAAGTGGCTGTAACTCAAAAACTAGCCATCTAGGGACTTCGGGCCTATGGACACTTCTAATCTACATTATATAAACTACCATTTGCCCCAATTTCAGGACATTCGACTGAGAGCCATTTCCCTATGATTTCCTGCGGGGTCCTTTGAGCGAGTAGCCGCCCTAACCGTGATGGTAGACAGCTGCATGGACAAAGGGCGGCAGATACATCACAGTATTTTCGTACTTCGTATCCGTGTACCTTACCAATACATTGAAATCGCAGCCGTCTCAGTTTGGGCGAGTAACTGCCCCAAAAAAAGCCAACGGGGGATTCGACCGGGGGACGAATCATCAGTTCGTAACTGGCCTGCCGTTTGCAACACGGCAACCCCAGTTTGGTCAGCAATTGCATCAAAATTTTTTCCGTGTAGGCAGAAACAATTAGGGAGAAAAAAAACAAATTTCTCCTCAAAGTTGTAGCAGTTTTCGTTGCATCTTTTCCGCATTTTCCTCGCGTTTGCAGTTGAAGGAAAATTACCGAAATATGACGGAAAAATATTAGAAAAAAATTCAAGATCGTTGGCGGAAATTTTCTCCACAATTTTTCTATGTATTTCCTTTGCTAACAAATTTTGCTGCAAACTGGTAGCAAATTTTCAGAGAAAATTGTTTCTTTTGTATGTGCGAGATTCTCCTTAAATTTGGAGCAATTCGGCGTTGCGATGAAAATATGAAGAAATTTAGAATGTTGAATGTTTTCTATATAGTTGCATATTTTATTTCATTGAAAAGCCATGTGCATATTCTGTGCCCATAAGGTTGCGGATAAACGAACAGTTTTGCGATCTATAAAGGGTTTGTCGAACCATGCGGATTTTGCTAGCGCACAATTGGGATTTTGACGTCAATTGGGTGAGACGGGCAGCTGTTCGCGTATAAGGCAAGACATAAACCGGGTGGACAATAGTCTGCAGCAAATACTGGATCGCTATTAATCCTTGCATCGTCTCTGCTATAGGAATGGTATAGAGACCGCCACCACAGACGTAATAAGATCCAACTCTATAAAGGAGAAAGGACATACGTTGCAAGGTTTGAGCGAGGCATTCATGCCCATATTTATAGGTATATGGTGCTTTACGGATGACAACAGAAAACAACAATTATACTTGAATAAAGATTTTTTTGGTTCACTTCGTCAATAAATATTACTGAAATATGATTATTTTAAGGCCGTAGATGACCCAATTAGATGATATTTTGCAACTACTATTTTTTAATTTTCTCTAACAATTTGCTTCCAAAGCCAAAAACTCGTCTGGATTCATGCAATGCTTTCAATCCCAGATAGCAAAGCTGAAAAATGTGCCAGAAATGCTGCAATATCGGTTATATTCTGTACATATACCGTACATTCGGCATGTTTCAGCATATTTTGCTATTTGGGATTGGAAGCAATTGTTAGAGAACATTAAAAAATAGTAGTTGCAAAATACCATTTAATTGGTTCATCTACAGCCTTAAAATATAAAAAATTATACTTAATCAATAAAACCCGTGAGAAACATTCAATGTTTTGTGTATGGTTGTATACCTTATTTTATTGAGTACTCTATTTTTAATTTCTCGACATGTATTCGGCAATTAGTTAGACCTCTTTTTGTCTACATTTTCTCCATAAAATGCGTTTTGCAATAACATAACGGAAAATTTGAGGAGAAAAATTTCTTTTCCCCATATTTTGTTCCAGCTTCACTTTTTGAAAAAAAAAAAATTTATGTAGAAAATTCCACAATTTATCTTGTTTCACCGCAGTTTTGAATTGCAGAGAAAATACGAATAAAGGCAAAGAGACATTTTTCTTTTCCGTTTCTCTACTTCTTGATAACGTTCTTTCTCTATATTTTATTGAAGGTTATGTAGAAACGTGCATAAATTGTAACACCAGGAATCTTATTACGATTCTTTTTTCCTTTCGAATTTCGACCAATAGGAGCGGCAAGAGAGGCGGCACCCTTGCGGGGCCGTCATGAAGCCCTGACGAGTAGGAGGGTCGCGGCGGTGTGCGCAGAAGGGTCTGGGCGTGAGCCTGCCTGGAGCCGCCGTCGGTGCAGATCTTGGTGGTAGTAGCAAATTCTCGCGCAAGCGCTCGAAATTTTGATGCTGCCAAACCGCGCGCACATGATTCTGAGCAACGAAACTATCGGGAAATACTCGATAATTTTCAAGCACGCGGGGTGTTATAACTGACTGTTTCCTGACTTTATCTGTTATTTCTCTAAATATTTTTCTTTAATTTCTCCTCGTGCCTCTTATATTTCTCCGTCATTTCTCCAACAGTGGCTCCTCAGTTCCTCCGTACTTTCGCCACAACTTGGTTTAACTGTGAAAATGTGACCAAAGTGCAAATGTGACAATTTTAAAAACATCTTCTCAATTCGCTGATTTCCTTCTTCAAAGCATCTCCGTGATTTCACCATACTTTTTCCGTAATTCGTGATTACGGTTAAAGTGTGGAGAAATTGTAAACAAAAAATTTGTAGAATATCTCCTGAATATTTCGATTTTTCTCCACAAATCTCTCCGCTTTTTTTTCGTACTTTTTCGGCAATTGCAAGTATGCGGAGAAAATGAGAAGAAATTTCGAAAAAAGTTCCGGACAAAATTTCGCCTTAATTTCACCACATAGTATACCGCGATTTCCTTGTAATTTGTCCATCATTTGGAACATAAACAGAATGCGGAGAAAATAAACTGAGTTTACAGAGAAAATGCGGAAAAAAGCACGGAGAAAATTTTCGCCAGAGACGATAACGATAAAAATGTTTCTACTTATAATCAAATAGCGATATTCGATTCTAAACTGGACAAAATACTTAGAAATCATGTCTGGTATGTAGTTAAAAATTATCATTAAACTTGGTGTAAAAAAATACACAATTAAACAATATATACAGAAACTGACTATTTTTCCCGATTGAAAGATAGCACACGGAAAAACCAAATCATTAGGCCAAGGAAAAATCTTTTTTACTTGGATCAACTATTTTGAAAATAGTTTATCTAACGATATTGTTTCTTTCCATGCACAAGTAGCGACAAAATAACTATTAAACAGAGGACATTAGCAAAAAGTGTGATACCTGTGATTCGTCTTCGTCAGTTTTTATTGTTTATTGCAATTTGTTACAAAAAATTACGATGAAACTGGTCTTAGCTAAAAACGAATAGCCCCATCCTATTCTACGGGAAAAATTACATGAAATTGGAAGTTAGAATTTTCAGATTTTCGCAAATTTATAAGATTATTAACAAATAGTGCAGGAATTGACGTGCTTTTTGGTGACTATAGTTTTCTAACGGCAGACATTGTTTTCGTATTTTTGTGGTGATATCTATTAAATATATGTAGTCGGCGAAAGTAACAATGGTATATTACATTCATAGACATCATCAGACAGGAGTATACCATGCCGATCAAATTCTCGGATATTGTTGTTTTTACTTGTATCAATATATTTTGAATTATAGAAGCGAAAATCAGCTAGAGAAAAACCGACATCCTCAAAAATATCTTGTCAACAAAATGTAAGAATTGAAAAAAAATGGTCTGAACATGCAAACTAAAGGCGAAATATTTTTCCGCAAGTGTTCGTTATAGTTGATTGGGACGTATTTTACCACGTTTTTATCAACTCGTATTCTTGTCTGTTTGTCTGTTTGCCCGGTGCAAATCTTGTAATCGATTTTAAACTAACTTACCGATGAGCTAGATACTTGAAACTTTTAGGATAGCCCAAAATTGGATGGCAATGCATTCCTTTACCGTTTATTACAAGTTTCAATCAGTTTTAAGAACATTTTCAGCAAATTTAAATTTTATATGAAAAATAAATAAGTTTAAAAAAAAAGAAATCCGCTTATTTTCCGTTCTTGATTGAATCTATACATTCCTTTATACTTGTTTTTCTTTCTTTGTTTTGTCGTTTATCATTTAGCGGGGGGCCCGGCGTTTCCCCCCTTCCTCCGTCGCGCTTGTCCTTTGTTTTCTTTTCGCAATCGGGAAAAGTCCTCCACTGACGTCATTAATTCCCTTGCCTATATATACTCATCCACGACGGCAAGTGGAGCAGTAGTGAATTAGTGTCATATATAAGTGCTGCAACTGCTCACGGATTCTGGCGTGAGAAAACCTGATCAGGATTCTTAACAATTCTGGACGGTGTAAGCCACCAGAGGAGCCTGTCATCGGTGAGTACTCTACGTCACATAAATTTATATCATTTCAAATCATGCACGATTTCATTCACCCTCACGATATTAGACACCGTCAGTGCGTCACATTACCCGCGGTGCTCTATCATACAAATTTCCCTTTTCCCCCCTCATTTCTCCCTGTGACCTTGCATCTCTACTTTACCTCTTCCCATTCTTTTCCTATTTGAACCATTCTCGCCTCTAACTCCCTTATCTTTAAACCCCACTTTTTCATTTCTTCTTTCTCCATTTTTCACAATAATTTCTGTTCGCTTTCTTTTCAGCTCCTCGTACCATCCGCTACCGACCCCTTCTCTTCCCTTCACCCATATTAGTAATTGTATACAGGTGAATAAAAGAAAATATTAGTGTAAAAACCTTAAAAAGTGCAAAATTGTGAACAGTCGCATTACTATTAAAATAAAATGTTCATAGTTTTCAGTTGAGATGGCACAAGAGGCGTCAACACAGCGCAAGCACCGGCTAGAGAAGGAGAAGAAAATAAAATTTGACCTATTAAAACTAAAAAGCAGAAAATAATTAATAAATAAAAAATAATTTTTCCCATCCATACAGGTCACTAATACCATGCCGAAATAAATACGCAATAATTTTTCATTTTATTAGGAAATAAAATATTTGTAAGACTTAAAATGGAAAATGTGGGGCGCAATAGAGGTAACAGAAATGACTAGCATGTCTAAGCTAGCGTGTCATATTGTTCATTTAAGCATAAGTTTCTCATTTGTTATTGTTCGTCGAAGAGTCATTTGAATTCATTGAAAAAAAGTATATGGTAATGCACTACTGTAGTATCTCGACGTTTAGTTTTCTGTTTTACCTATATTTGATGTTTTTGAACAGTTATTTTATAGTATCTCAGAATTCTTGGCATATCTGACAACACTTTTTTTTGGATTGGGCTTTAGGGGAAGAAAATACATGACAATACCCTACTGTATTATAGATATATTCATACTTGCACTGGTAACTTAGCAAATAAACATTTTTTTGTCTTTCAATCGTGAAGTACTTTTTTGAGATTATCTCAGAAACATTACCTAAACTAACAATTCCAATTTCATACTATTTCTCTTGTAATACAGGGTGGGCCATTTGTTGGTACGTTTTTGAATTTCGTCGTATGACAACGGCAAACGAGCTACGGACGAAACTGGGCGAATTTTGAAAAGAAATATGGGTCGTGATAAAGCACCCACCGAAGGCGCTATACGCAAATTAGTGAAGAAAGTTCGTAGAAAGGGATGTTAGTGGATGACAGAAGTGGTTTCAGAGCTCGGACAGTGCGCACACCCGAGAATATTGAGGCTGTGGCCCAAAGTGTGAGACCGAATCCGACGACCTCAACTCGACGCCGATCGCAGCAACTGAGCATTAGTCGCAACAGCCTGAGGAGAATACTGCGCAAAGACCTCGGATTATTCACCTACAAGTTCCAGATATCTCAGGAGTTGAAAGCAAATGACCATCCGTTTCGATATCAGTTCGCTGTATGGGCCATAGACCAGCTCAACAATGACGTCGATTTTTGGTCGAAAAATCATCTTTTCGAACGAAGCGTATTTCCATCACGGCGGATATGTTAACAAGCAAAACTACTGGATTTGGGGTTCGGAACAGCCACACGCAATCGTAGAGAGACCAATGTATCCTCCAAGAGTCACAGTTTAGTGTGGATTTTGGAGTGGGGGCATAATTGGCCCATTTTTCTTCGAAAATGATTCTGGAAATGCCGTTACCGTCAATGGCGAACGCTACAAGAGCCATGTTGACCAACTTTTTATGGCCTAAAATCGACGCCATGATTGTGGACGACCTTTGGTTTCAACAAGATGGCGCTACATGCCATACAAGCCGACTTACGATCAACCTTCTCCGAACCAAGTTTAACAACCGCATAATCAGCCGTTCAGGAAATGTCAATTGGCCTGCGCGTAGCTGGGATTTGACACCGTTGGACTTCTTCCTGCGGGGTGACGTTAAAAATCTATGTTATGCGGATAATCCAGAGAAAATTCCAGGTTTGAAAAACAACATTACGACTGTTTTGAGTGAAATTGGCGCCGAGGTAGTTCAAAATGTCATCACTAATTGGGGTGACCGAATGGCATACTGTAAGGCCAGTAGAGGGAGCCACATGAACGAAATCGTTTTTCATTCTTGCCGCGGATACTCTTAGCTTCACAACAACAACAAAATTAATAAAAAATATCCATGCATACTCTTGTGATCGCATTTTTAAAAACGTACCAATAGATGGCCCACACTGTAGAACAATAACAATATTAGGCAAATTTCATTTCCGTCGAAAAATTTCTTATTCCTATATTATATTATTATACGTATAATATGTATTATAACCTTACTGAGCCCCGACGGCACGGGGACTTTGGTTTTCACTCAAAAATACAATAAAAGGAGGGAATAAAAATAAAAATTATAAAAGGGGAATATGTTTGTATAGATCTATATTTCGGACGGGGAAATTACAATTTGTGGGGGAGGACATTAACTAAATATAATTTATAAAAAATACGCCGCGCACTGTACACAGTACTTACTGTAGCTGCAGTATCTCGAGATTCGCAATACAATTCTCTATACGCCGTAACAACACAATATATCTAATTTGTTCACAATGTAATAAGAACGATTTGCTCGCCTTAACGGTTTACAAGGAAGTGAGTCTTGAAGATGGTCTGGCCCGTTACCATCACGCCACAGCGTCAGTCGTGGGTATTAACTTTCAGCGAACAAACAAAAACAATTATTAATAAGGACGACTTTATGACAACGTAAAGACAAAGGTGGGGATCATAATTTTGGCAATACTGGGAATAGTGGGGCAAGTCTAAATTTTCAAAAAGGGGTGGGCGACTGAATGAATTTTCTGCACGAGTGCGACGAACATTTACTCGGCACTGGAAGGGGTAATGATAAATGTAATGAATGCGACAAGCGCAAACGATATTGATGACGAATTAGTATTCTATGTTGGGCCATGAGTGCGACGAACGTCGACTCGATGAGCGCGACAGCAATAGTCTATTCCATGCATGAGTGCGACGAACGTCGACTACGCGAATTGGAAGGTAGACAGAGACGCTGTACAACTGAATTGACCAATAGGGATTGAGTTTGATCAAGATGGCCGACGAGTTGCGCGTAAAACTACGCGATAGCCAGTCCACAGTGAACGACGACCAAAGTGACAAGTCGTCTCGGTTTTCGGGAGTTTCCAGTGTTTTGGAGTTATTAAGTTAAAGTTTGTGTGGGTTTTCTGTGTTGTTCACTCCGAGATCGAGTGCCATAGGATCGGGTACAGGGAAAGTGCAATCGAAGTCAGCCTCTCGACGGCAACGGGAAAATGAGTTTTGGAGCTTTGGAGGAATTAAAAAAGGAGCAGCAGTTACGGTAAGTTTTAACTTTAATTATTAAGGCCTATTTCTTTGTGTAAGGATTGGTAAATTTGTGTTTCAGGGTAAGGACGTCAGCCAGCAGCGGTTCCGGCACGAGGAAGCAGACCATCACAACAGCTGATTGAAAATGTAAGTATGGTGTTTAATTTTCTACCATATATGCCTCAGGAACCTTTCCTTCTCCTTGGACGATATACTGTACTACTTCACGATACTGGCAGATTCTTTATTTATAACATAACAATTAATAATTTCTATGTTTACAGGTATATCTACTTCTTGGACAGCTGGACGAGATGGGACGATTATACCAAACAGGACAAACACCACCGTTGGAAAAAAGGTTCCTGGAGATATTCACTTAGATTCTGACGGGACGATGCACCAATCTTCATTCTTCTTTCTTGAGGTAAGTATATAAGTTGGGAACGCAAGTAGACGGACTGTATACTTTGTGTTACCCCTACTGAAAATGACGGTACAATCCTATGATATAGCATATGATAAATCATATGATCTTTTAATAATTTCTTTAATATCACACACAATTCAAGAAACTTTCCATGCAAATTGTCATAGTAATATTATGTTTCGTAATAGCATAAGAAAACATATGAAATACTACATGAATCAGCTGAATTATAAAAAGATCATATGATTTATCATATGATTTTACCGTCATTTTCAGTAGGGACAGTATAATATTTGTTCTCGTCGGTGGGAGGGGGTGGGGGGCATCATGTAACATATTCATTACACAATATTTTTCAAATCAGTGTTCGTTATCAGCGAAATTCACAAATTTTGATGCAACATAATTGATTTTGTAATGCCAGATATGTTTATCGTCGATTTTCAAGATATTACCGCCTATTATGTTGAAAGAAATGTGGAAATGTTATACAATATGCAAGATTTAGCCCTTTTCAGGTAAGTATGTGTTACAATTTTTTTTATTAGAATTTTCCTATAATTAAGTAACATTTATATGTATGTATGTATGTGCTATTAGTAATGTATCTCCATGGTTACAAACAATGATATTTCAATGACTTTAAGGACGTTCCCGGAAAAAATTAAAAATAACAGGTTTTCTCCAAACTGCACCAAAAGGTTTCTTCTAATAGGCTTTATCGCTGGTATAAAGTTGAACATAGCAAGCAATATTTATTTTCAAAATATTTCATGACTAAGTTGCAAGATTTTATATGAGTGGTATAGGGAATCACTGTTTTACGGGGTTACTTTTCCCATTTTGGAAAAAATAAATTACAGCATTTTTTGCCAAACTGATATGTGTTTTAAAATAATATTTTGAATGATGTACCGAAATCTCGCGGTAGCTTTTCATATTAATTTCAGATTTGTAGTTATAAAAAGTAACAAGGTACACAGAACGACATTTTAGTTCACATCGAGCGAAAAACAAAAGAAGGTGTTGAACGGAACGAGGGAGAAGCTACATAATTTTGACATCTGTTTTTTTTTTGCCAGGGAGCGACCTTAATATACATCGCAAAAAGTTGTATCTGCAAGCTTTTGGAGCATATTCAAGTTACAACGTCAGGTTAGTACGATAATAGAAAGTAATTGATTTTTATCATCTCCAAGCTTAAATTTCGTATAATCTTGCCGCTGTTTGATCTATTATCTATTTAATCTTGTTCCCGGTGCCAGGCACGTACTGAGTAATTCGAGCAAAAGCGTAAATTTTATTAATTTTCATGTTATCAAATAGCTCATTTCTTGCATTTTTAATATAACATTTTTCCGATGTTTATATTTTATTCGGGCTCTTTTAGGTTAGGAAGGATTATAGACTAATCATAAAAAATTATTTAGCATATGATAGTGTACACTGTCGGCGTGATGGTCGTGCGGGCTAAGGCGTCAGTCTTAGTCCGCCCGAACTGAACGTCGCGAAGGTCCCGAGTTCGAATCCCCGTCCGTGCAATTTTCTCTGCTTATGTCCAGTGTGGAATAACCGGGGAACCTTGCTGGGCGAAGGTACGAATTTGGGACCGCTGCCAACCGCCGTCGGCAGTTATCGGTGTTGTCAGCGTCATATCCGCGGTCGGTACGTCGTGGGTCTTATCTCGGATAAAGATGGGATAAGCCCTGCGTCGTACTCGCTAAGGCACAGACCGCCGAATCTGCTGGTGGTACCGATATTGGGGTAGGGGGGACTGGCTCTGGGTGGGTGTTGTGTATGCCTATAGTTCTGTCTTGTACTGTCTGTCTCTGCCCTGTACCTCTCCACCCGAGAGCCGACCCGCAAATAGACATATTCGTCATTAACGCGGGGGAAAATTTCCTGTCCTTTGTCCTTTTTTTTTGTCCACTGTAAATCTCTTAAAGTGAATTTGCATCCATCTTCCACTTTAACTAAAGTGAAACTTTGACTACAGAAAAAACGACATTTCCACTTTTATTTCGTCAAATCTAACATCTGAATAGACGTTTGAAACTGTCTCCTTAAAGAAGCCAAAATTATTTTAAACAAAAGTGTATGACTGTCGCACTGAAAACCAAGAGAAAAAAAACAGCGCAAATGAGGTTTTAGGTATAGAACCTGTCGACCAAACATCACTTTAAGAAAAGGTGGCTGAATACTGACTTCTTTAAAGTGAAATTTCATTACATTAAAGTCGATTTCACCTTAAGAGAATTTAGAGTGTAGTTGATCTTACTACCATGTCAGTTAAATCTACTAAACAGTCTATTATGGACTGACTAAACTGCCCTGGTAAAAACGGAAGCGTACACGAAGAGTACAGTAAGAGTGAAATTAAAGGTACATGAAGAGTACGTAGGCTTCGTGTACATTACGATAAGAGTACACGAAAAGTACGTACACCTAAATTCCGCTTCCCGTAGTGTACAATAAGAGTACAATAAGCGTACAGCAAGAGTGATTTTGGACATTAAGAGCGAACGTACGTACACTTAAATACCGCTTCCCAAAATGTACAATAAGCGATTTCAATAAAAAATTGTATTATAAAAGGGAGGCAGAAAACGCAAACAAACCAAAATGAAGAATCTAATAACGAAGAAATAGATAACGGTGGTATTGCACAGAATTCAAATCGACACTCCAATGAATCCATTCTTGCATTCTTTTTGGAGTATATTTATAGTTAACTTTAATACAGAGGACTATCTTATGATTCCAAGAGTAGAGATAGTTCCATATATCCCGACTATTCATTTATAAGTAAAGCTAAGCAAGAATGCCTTACAGAAAATATTACAAGCACGAAAAGGAAGTACATGTCCCTCTCCAATGTTTACTAAATAAAACCGCAGAACGATTATGTGACACCGTATTGTTAATTTGGTCCGAAAGCGCATTGCAGAATCTTCAGATGTCGGTTTCATTGGGGTTTGATAGCACTTCAGGACACATGAATCCCCATCAGCGTTATGACGAAGAGACAGTCATACTGCACAAAATTCACTGAAGAGTACTAATTTACTTTTAATGGAAATTACTGATCAACATCACGAATACCGATAGCTCAATCCCACCCCACAAAGTATCCGATTTTGTCGATGCTTAAGAATTGCGGTAGAGAAGGAGGATAATACAGTTATCAAAAAAAGAGTATGGTAGCTTGAAGGCAGAAATTGAAAATTTAGAAAAGCATAATTTTGTTTTGCCTAATGAAAAGAGAGACTGTGTAAAATTTAATGTTTTTACAACATTATTTGATGGGAAATGCGTAAATGTAATTTCTGGAAATCCCGCTACCACAAGATGCCCTATGTGCTTTGAAACCACCCATAAATTTGGAGATTTATCGAAGTCATTCAAGGCTAAGAATCCACTCTGCAACTCGGACTTGGGCTGCTTCACTACACGATCAAAGCCCTTGAGCATGTTTTGCACATATCTTATAGATTACAACTTAAAACCTGGGATGTTCGCAGTATAAATAAACGTATGTTACTATTTATTTATACCCCTCGCATGGGAAAAATATACAGGGTGATTTTTTCAAGACCGGACATAAGGAAGCGCATGTTTTGACGGCCGGTAGCAAATGACAATCGAGCTTTAAAAATGTTACTAACCGAATCAGCCAATAGCGACTAAGCGATTCAAGTGCATCATTCATTGCAGGTAAAAAACATAACTACTCATATGAAACGGAGTAACCGTGCAAAATTTGACAATAACAACCGAAATATTCGGTACGAGTTAGAATGGGCGCCTGTTGATCGCAAGATTGATGCTTATAACATTTCAACCGGATAAAGAATTTGTAACATGCGTTTCCTATGTCCGGTCTCGAAAAACTCGCCCTGTATATCTTGAGATATATCCCATTTATTTCTCATATCCATTACTCATACATCTTCAGATTTTCCTTACATTTAATATTTCTTGTCAGATATATGTATATACAGGGTAGCCGATTTATCTGAAGACATAGAAAAATCTCGAGAACTATGCACAGAATCAAAAAAGGTGTGAGATGAAAGTTGTTCGACACGAAGGGGGCATCCAGTAATAATGAAATTGACCCCCTCCCCCACCTCCTAATGGTGGGATGGGGAAAAAACAATAAAACTTAAATAGGAACCTCCATTTTTCATTGCAGATTTGGATTCTTGGGAAAAAAGTACACCAACTTGACCTAGGGGCTATTATATATATATATATATTACATTGTGGTTCACAGATGACGCTGTAGTCGACAAAAAGCGAGAGTAAAAAATCCCTAAAATTCGACGTGTCCAGAATTCACATCAAATCTGATAAATAATAGTAGACGTATTTTATTTTAAAAATACTATTCAATGTCACCACTACGAAATATATTATTCTTGTAATGTGTTTTCTAGCCGCTACAATGGAAATTATCTGAAAAATAATCATGGATTTGGTTGTGTGTAAAAAATAGTATATTATGCTTTAAGGGAGGAAAGAGCCTGATCCCCGAGTGGAAGATTTGCTGCACGAGCGAAGCGAGGGCAGCCCTCTCACGAGGTGCGCGCGCATTCCTCTCGTGAAGCATACGCTATTTTTTTCCTGGCCGCGTCCATTACTCCCGCGGGCAGCACTTTTCGTCCCACGGGAGTAATGAGAACGAAGTGCGCATGCGCACGGGCTCTCAGATGGAATTGACAACTTTCGCCCTGCGTAGCGGATATGGAATACGGTCATTCTAACAAAGCCGTGAAAAAATACAATTAGCGTTACCCAGGAACAACGACGTGGACGTAGTATTTTTCTGTTCCCTTTGGGGTGCTTGTTTTACGTGAGTCCCCTTGCCTCTCACTGTTCACTTACTTGAGTAAGTGTTCGAAATGTTGACCTTCCACTTCAATGCATTTATTTATTCTTTCTTCAAATGACTTTATACAGGATAGTATCATATCTGCAGAAATTTCTGCGAAAGCAGTTCTAATGCGTTCCATCATGTTTTCACGAGTCGTTGGTACTTGTTCATAAACCTTACATTTTAGGTAACCCCATAGGAAAAATTCCGATGTATAGGATGTTAAATAAGGTGACCTCGCCGGCCAATTAATGGTCTTCAGATAAATCGGCCACCCTGTATATCAAAACCCGGTACTATGCATCATTTAAAAAAACAGCGTGAGTATAGTTTCAAAAATTGTTTTCTCTGCAAGTAAAACTTAACTAAGAGAAAGTAAAACTTTCTCTCACATAAAGATACAAGGAGGAATTCAGAAAATTAGATGGCAGAATTTCTAATTAAAAATGTTGTGCTCCTACTGGCATGACACAAGCTAGCAGAGCATTCTCACAAAATCGATGAAGGACTAATCAGGTACAATCCGGAAAAGATGCATAATTATGTGCTTTTTATGTGCTTTTGTACTATGAAAACCGCTAAATCCAAATACCAACTCTTATCGCAAACACCATTAGCAAAGAATCAAACCCACAAAAATACTAAAAAAATTAAGTAAATGTGCCAACAAAGAAGATACATAATATTTTCTATTTCAGAGAGACATTCCGATCTTTATGCTAACGGATGCAACAAATATCTAATTTTGTGATTTTCAACTCTCATTTGAAGAGTCCATCCTTAAGGAAAAAAATGCATTATTTAAGAAGGGTAAGTAGCACAAATTTATTTTACAGATGAAAACGTACCCTTAAGTGGTTTACTAAACGATAAGACTATTACCGAATTTTATGTTTCAACCCCCATTAAAAAAAACTCACCCATAAGGGAAAAAATGCATTATTTAAGAAGAGAAAGTAGCACAAAATTATTTTATAGCTGAAGACTTATCATTGAGTCATTTACAAACCAATAGAACCAATAGAACCAATACCAAATTTTCTGCACCAACCCTCATTAGAAAAATCCACCCTTAACCACTCTACAACCAGTAATAATGATTATTTACAAAGGGAAAGTAGCACAAAATTACTTTTCAGTTGAAAACGTACCCTTGAGTTATTTATTAACCAATAATACTAATACCGAATTTTGTGCTCCTACCTTTATTGGAAAAAATTCACCCTTAAGGGAAAATGATTATTTACGAAGGGCAAGGAGCACAAAATTATATTACAGTTGAAAACGTACCCTTGAGTTATTTATTAACCAATAATACTAATACCGAATTTTGTGTTCGAACCCTTATTAATAAAAATTTACCCTTCAGGGAAAATAATGATTATTTACTAGGGGAAAGTAGAACAAAATTATTTTACAGTAGAAAACGTACCCTTGAGTCATTTATTAACGAATAAGACTAACACCGAATTTTGATCGGGGTGAAGTTGGCCCCCACTTGACTAAAAAAAAAAATAACAACAGTTCTATATGCCCCCACATAGTTCTGCAGTTCTTTATACAGTTTGAAAATAGTTCTGTTGATTTTACCAAAAAAATTGCATTTGGTAATATCGGGGGGCCAACTTCACAAATTACAAAATTTAAAGACCCGTAACTCTCCCATTTGTCATCAGATCAAAAACTTTCATTAGGCAAAGTTGTAGAACTCTTTGAGGGGCAAAAGGAACTCCAGAGAAAAAATCGATTTTTTGAAATTTTTTGATTTTTGGAAAAAACAGACTACCTGTAATTCTCCCATTTGTCATCGGATCAAAAACTTTCATAATGAAAAGTTGTAGAACACTTTGAAGGGCAAAAGGAACTCCAGAGAAAATATCGATTTTTTGAAATTTTTGTAAAAAACAGACTTCCTGTATTTCTCCCATTTGTCATCGGATCAAAAACTTTCGTAATGAAAATTTGTAGAACTCTTTGTGGGGAGGGGGGGCGGACAAAAGGAACTCCAGAGAAAAAATTGATTTTTTGAAATTTTTGGATTTTTGGAAAAAACAGACTACCTGTAATTCTCCCATTTCGAGTTCCTTTTGCCCCCCAAAGAGTTCTACAACTTTCCCTTATTAAAGTTGTTGATCTGATGACAAATGGAAGAATTACAGGCAGTCTGTTTTTTCCAAAAATTAAAAAATTTCAAAAATTTCAAAAAATCGATTTTCTCTCTGGAGTTCCTTTTGCCCCAAAAGAGTTCTACAACTTTTCATTATGAAAGTTTTCGATCCGATGACAAATGGGAGAATTACAGGTAGTCTGTTTTTTCCAAAAAACCAAAAATTTCAAAAATTTCAAAAAATCGATTTTCTGTCTTGAGTTTCTTTTGCCACCCAAACAGTTCTACAACTTTGCCTTATGAAAGTTTTTGATCTGATGAAAAATGGGAGAATTACAGGCAGTCTGTTTTTCCAAAAATTAAAAAATGTCAACAATTTAAAAAAATCAAATTTTTCTCTGGAGTTCCTTTTGCCCCCCAAAGACTTCTAGTACTTTTCATTATGAAAGTTTTCGATCCGATGAAAAATGGGAGAATTACAGGTAGTCTGTTTTTTCCAAAAATAAAAAAATTTCAAAAATTTCAAAAAATTTCAAAAAATCGATTTTCTCTCTTGAGTTTCGTTTGCCCCCAAAAGAGTTCTACAACTTTGCCTCATGAAAGTTTTTGATCTGATGAAGAATGGGAGAATTAGAGGCAGTCTGTTTTTTCCAAAAATAAAAAAATTTCAAAAAATCGATTTTCTCTCTGGAGTT
Organism: Trichopria drosophilae; assembly: GCA_030407085.1. Taxonomy (NCBI): domain Eukaryota; kingdom Metazoa; phylum Arthropoda; class Insecta; order Hymenoptera; family Diapriidae; genus Trichopria; species Trichopria drosophilae. The sequence goes on from CM059584.1 coordinate 69,806,195, forward strand.
CCCTTTGCCCCCCAAAGAGTTCTACAACTTTGCCTTATGAAAGTTTTTGATCCGATGACAAATGGGAGAATTACAGGTAGTCTGTTTTTTCCAAAAATCCAAAAATTTCAAAAAATCAAATTTTTTTCTGGAGTGCCTTTTGCCCCCAAAAAGTTCTACAACTTTTCATTATGAATGTTTTCGATCCGATGACAAATGGGAGAATTACAGGTAGTCTGTTTTTTCCAAAAATCCAAAAATTTCAAAAATTTCAAAAAATCGATTTTCTCTCTTGAGTTTCGTTTGCCCCCAAAAGAGTTCTACAACTTTTCCTCATGAAATTTTTTGATCTGATGAAGAATGGGAGAATTACAGGCAGTCTGTTTTTTCCAAAAATAAAAAAATTTCCAAAATTTCAAAAAATCAAATTTTTCTCTGGAGTTCCTTTTGCCCCCCAAAATGTTCTACAACTTTTCATTATGAATGTTTTCGATCCGATGAAAATGGGAGAATTACAGGTAGTCTGTTTTTCCAAAAATCCAAAAATTTCAAAAAATCGATTTTCTGTCTTGAGTTTCTTTTGCCACCCAAACAGTTCTACAACTTTGCCTTATGAAAGTTTTTGATCTGATGAAAAATGGGAGAATTACAGGCAGTCTGTTTTTCCAAAAATAAAAAAATTTCAAAAATTTCAAAAAATCGATTTTCTCTCTTGAGTTTCTTTTGCCCCCAAAAGAGTTCTACAACTTTGCCTCATGAAAGTTTTTGATCTGATGAAAAATGGGAGAATTACAGGCAGTCTGTTTTTCCAAAAATTAAAAAATGTCAACAATTTCAAAAAATCGATTTTTTTTCTCGAAATCCTTTTGCCCCCCAAAGAGTTCTACAACTTTTCATTATGAAAGTTTTCGATCCGATGACAAATGGGAGAATTACAGGTAGTCTGTTTTTTCCAAAAATCCAAAAATTTCAAAAATTTCAAAAAATTGATTTTCTCTGGAGTTCCCTTTGGACCCCAAAGAGTACAACTTTGCCTTATGAACGTTTTTGATCTGATGACAAATGGGAGAATTACAGGCAGTCTGTTTTTTCCAAAAATTAAAAAAATTTCACAAAGCGATTTACTCCCTGGAGTTCTTTTTGCCCCCCAAAGAGTTCTACAACTTTTCATTATGAAAGTTTTTGATCCGATGACAAATGGGAGAATTACAGGTAGTCTGTTTTTTCCAAAAATTAAAAAAATTTCAAAAAGCCATTTTCTCCCTGGAGTTCTTTTTGCCCCCAAAAAAGTTCTACAACTTTGCCGTATGAAAGTTTTTGATCCGATGACAAATGGGAGAATTACAGGTAGTCTGTTTTTTCCAAAAATAAAAAAATGTCAAAAATTTCAAAAAATCAAATTTTTCTCCTTTTGCCTCCCAAAGAGTTCTACAACTTTTCATTACGAAAGTTTTCGATCCGATGACAAATGGGAGAATTACAGGTAGTCTGTTTTTTTCCAAAAATTTCAAAAAATCGATTTTCTCTCTTGAGTTCCTTTTGCCCCCCAAACAGTTCTACAACTTTGCCTCATGAAAGTTTTTGATCTGATGAAAAATGGGAGAATTACAGGCAGTCTGTTTTTCCAAAAATTAAAAAATGTCAACAATTTCAAAAAATTAAATTTTTCTCTGGAGTTCCTTTTGCCCCCCAAAGAGTTCTACAACTTTTCATTATGAAAATTTTCGATCCGATGAAAATGGGAGAATTACAGGTAGTCTGTTTTTTCCAAAAATCCAAAAATTAGAAAAATTAACAAATCTTTCTCTGGAGTTCCTTTTGCCCCTCAAAGAGTTGTACAACTTTGCCTTATAAAAGTTTTTAATCTGATGACAAATGGGAGAATTACAGGCAGTCTGTTTTTTCCAAAAATTAAAAAATGTCAACAATTTCAAAAAATTAAATTTTTCTCTGGAGTTCCTTTTGCCCCCCAAAGAGTTCTACAACTTTTCATTATGAAAATTTTCGATCCGATGAAAATGGGAGAATTACAGGTAGTCTGTTTTTTCCAAAAATCCAAAAATTAGAAAAATTTCAAAAATCAAATTTTTCTCTGGAGTTATTTTTGACCCCCAAAGACTTCTACAACTTTTCATTATCAAAGTTTTTGATCCGATGGCGATTGGGAGAATTACAGGTAGTCTGTTTTTTCCAAAAATCCAAAAATTTCAAAAATTTCAAAAAATCGATTTTCTGTCTTGAGTTTCTTTTGCCACCCAAACAGTTCTACAACTTTGCCTTATGAAAGTTTTCGATCCGATGAAAATGGGAGAATTACAGGTAGTCTGTTTTTTCCAAAAATAAAAAAATTTTAAAAATTTCAAAAAATCAAATTCTTTTTCTGGAGTTCCTTTTGACCCCCAAAGAGTTCTACGACTTTTAATTATGAAAGTTTTCGATTTGAAGAAAATGGGAGAATTACATGTAGTCTGTTTTTTCCAAAAATCCAAAAGTTTCCAAAATTTCAAAAAAACAAATCTTTCTCTGGAGTTCCTTTTGCCCCCCCAAACAGTTCTACAACTTTGCCTTATGAAAGTTTTTGATCTGATGACAAATGGGAGAATTACAGGCAGTCTGTTTTTTCCAAAAATTAAAAAATGTCAAAAATTTCAAAAAATCAAATTTTTTTCTTGAGTTCCTTTTGCCCCCCAAACAGTTCTACAACTTTTCAGTATGAAAGTCTGTTTTTTCCAAAAATAAAAAAATTTCAAAAATATAAAAAAATCGATTTTCTCTCTGGAGTTCCTTTTGCCCCCAAAAGAGTTGTACAACTTTGCCTTATGAAATTTTTCGATCCGATGACAAATGGGAGAATTACAGGTAGTCTGTTTTTTCCAAAAATAAAAAAATTTCAAAAATATCAAAAAATCGATTTTCTCTCTGGAGTTCCTTTTGCCCCCCAAAGAGTTGTACAACTTTGCCTTATGAAAGTTTTTGATCTGATGACAAATGGGAGAATTACAGGCAGTCTGTTTTTATCAAAAATTTCAAAAATTTCAAAAATATCAAAAAATCGATTTTCTTTCTGGAGTTCCTTTTGCCCCTCAAAGAGTTGTACAACTTTGCCTTATGAAAGTTTTTAATCTGATGACAAATGGGAGAATTACAGGCAGTCCGTTTTTTCCAAAAATTAAAAAAATTTCAAAAAGCGATTTTCTCCCTGGAGTTCTTTTTGCCCCCCAAAAAGTTCTACAACTTTGCCGTATGAAAGTTTTTGATCCGATGACAAATGGGAGAATTACAGGTAGTCTGTTTTTTCCAAAAATAAAAAAATTTTAAAAATTTCAAAAAATCAAATTCTTTTTCTGGAGTTCCTTTTGACCCCCAAAGAGTTCTACAACTTTTCATTATGAAAGTTTTCGATCCGATGACAAATGGGAGAATTACAGGTAGTCTGTTTTTTTCCAAAAATTCAAAAATATCAAAAATAAAAAATCGATCTTCTCTCTGGAGTTCCTTTTGCACCCCAAAGAGTTTTACAACTTTGCCTTCTGAAAGTTTTTGATCTGATGACAAATGGGAGAATTACAGGCAGTCTGTTTTTTCCAAAAATAAAAAAATTTCAAAAAAATCGATTTTCTCTCTGGAGTTCCTTTTGCCCCCCAAAGAGTTGTACAACTTTGCCTTATGAAATTTTTCGATCTGATGAAAAATGGGAGAATTACAGGCAGTCTGTTTTTTCCAAAAATTAAAAAATGTAAAAATTTAAAAAAATGGGAGAATTACAGGTAGTCTGTTTTTTCCAAAAATAAAAAAATTTCAAAAAATCAAATTTTTTTTCTGGAGTTCCTTTTGACCCCCAAAGAGTTCTACAACTTTTCATTATGAAAGTTTTTGATCCGATGACAAATGGGAGAATTACAGGCAGTCTGTTTTTTCCAAAAATTAAAAAATTTCAAAAATATAAAAAAATCGATTTTCTCTCTGGAGTTCCTTTTGCCCCCAAAAGAGTTGTACAACTTTGCCTTATGAAATTTTTCGATCTGATGACAAATGGGAGAATTGCAGGCAGTCAGTTTTTTCTAAAAATAAAAAAAATTTCAAAAAATCAAATGTTTCTCTGGAGTTTCTTTTGCCCCCAAAAGAGTTCTACAACTTTGCCCCATGAAAGTTTTTGATCTGATGACAAATGGGAGAATTACAGGCAGTCCGTTTTTTCCAAAATTTCAAAAAAACAAATCTTTCTCTGGAGTTCCTTTTGCCCCCCCAAACAGTTCTACAACTTTTCATCATGAAAGTTTTCGATCCGATGACAAATGGGAGAATTACAGGTAGTCTGTTTTCTCGAAAAATAAAAAAATTTCAAAAATTTCAAAAATCGATTTTCTCTCTGGAGTTCCCTTTGCCCCCCCAAAGAGTTCTACAACTTTGCCTTATGAACGTTTTTGATCTGATGACAAATGGGAGAATTACATTCAGTCTGTTATTTCCAAAAATAAAAAAAATTTAAAAAATTTAAAAAAATCAAATATCTCTCTTGAGTTCCTTTTGCCCCCCCTCCCCCCAAACAGTTCTACAACTTTTCATTATGAAAGTTTTTGATCTGATGAAATATGGGAGAATTACAGGCATTCTGTTTTTTCCAAAAATAATAAAATTTCAAAAATCAAATTTTTCTCTAGAGTTCCCTTTGCCCCCCAAAGAGTTCTACAACTTTTCATTATGAAAGTTTTTGATCTGATGAAATATGGGAGAATTACAGGCATTCTGTTTTTTCCAAAAATAATAAAATTTCAAAAATCAAATTTTTCTCTAGAGTTCCCTTTGCCCCCCAAAGAGTTCTACAACTTTGCCTTATGAAAGTTTTTAATCTGATGACAAATGGGAGAATTACAGGCAGTCCGTTTTTTCCAAAAATAAAAAAATTTTAAAAATTTCAAAAAATCAAATTCTTTTTCTGGAGTTCCTTTTGACCCCCAAAGAGTTCTACAACTTTTCATTATGAAAGTTTTCGATCCGATGACAAATGGGAGAATTACAGGCATTCTGTTTTTTCCAAAAATAATAAAATTTCAAAAATCAAATTTTTCTCTAGAGTTCCCTTTGCCCCCCAAAGAGTTCTACAACTTTGCCTTATGAAAGTTTTTGATCTGATGACAAATGGGAGAATTACAGGCAGTCTGTTTTTTCCAAAAATAACAAAATTTCAAAAATTGCAAAAAATCAAATTTTTCTCTGGAGTTTATTTTGCCCCCAAAAAAGTTCTACAACTTTGCCGTATGAAAATTTTTGATCCGATGACAAATGGGAGAATTACAGGTAGTCTGTTTTTTCCAAAAATAAAAAAATTTCAAAAAATCAAATTCTTTTTCTGGAGTTCCTTTTGACCCCCAAAGAGTTCTACGACTTTGCTGTATGAAAGTTTTTGATCCGATGACAAATGGGAGAATTACAGGTAGTCTGTTTTTTCCAAAAATAAAAAATTTCAAAAATTTCAAAAAATCAAATTCTTTTTCTGGAGTTCCTTTTGACCCCCAAACAGTTCTACAACTTTTCAGTATGAAAGTTTTTGATCTGATGAAAAATGGGAGAATTACAGGCGTTCTGTTTTTTCCAATAATAAAAAAATTTCATAAATCAAATTTTTCTCTGGAGTTCCCTTTGCCCTCCAAGGAGTTCTACAACTTTTCATCATGAAAGTTTTCGATCCGATGACAAATGGGAGAATTACAGGTAGTCTGTTTTCTCGAAAAATAAAAAAATTTCAAAAATTTCAAAAATCGATTTTCTCTCTGGAGTTCCCTTTGCCCCCCAAAGAGTTCTACAACTTTGCCTTATGAACGTTTTTGATCTGATGACAAATGGGAGAATTACATTCAGTCTGTTATTTCCAAAAATTTCAAAAAGCGATTTTCTCCCTGGAGTTCTTTTTGCCCCCCAAAAAGTTCTACAACTTTGCCGTATGGAAGTTTTTGATCCGATGAAAAATGGGAGAATTACAGGCAGTCTGTTTTTTCCAAAAATAAAAAATTTTCAAAAATATCAAAAAACCGATTATCGCTCTTGAGTTCCTTTTGCCCCCCCCAAAGAGTTCTACAACTTTTCCTCATGAAAGTTTTTGATCTGATGACAAATGGGAGAATTACAGGTAGTCTGTTTTTTCCAAAAATAAAAAAATTTCAAAAATTTAAAAAAATCAAATTCTTTTTCTGGAGTTCCTTTTGACCCCCAAAGAGTTGTACAACTTTTCATTATGAATGTTTTTGATCTGATGAAAAATGGGAGAATTACAGGTAGTCTGTTTTTTCCAAAAATAAAAAAATTTCAAAAATTTAAAAAAATCAAATTCTTTTTCTGGAGTTCCTTTTGACCCCCAAAGAGTTGTACAACTTTTCATTATGAAAGTTTTCGATCTGATGACAAATGGGAGAATTACAGGTAGTCTGTTTTTTTCCAAAAATTTCAAAAAATCGATTTTCTCTCTTGAGTTCCTTTTGCCCCCCAAACAGTTCTACAACTGTTCATTATGAAAGTTTTTGATCCGATGAAAAATGGGAGAATTACAGGCAGTCTGTTTTTTCCAAAAATAAAAAAATTTCAAAAATATCAAAAAATCGATTTTCTCTCTGGAGTTCCTTTTGCCCCCCAAAGGGTTGTACAACTTTGCCTTATGAAAGTTTTTGATCTGATGACAAATGGGAGAATTACAGGCAGTCTGTTTTTTCCAAAAATTAAAAAAATTTCAAAAAATCGATTTTCTCTCTGGAGTTCCTTTTGCCCCCCAAAGAGTTGTACAACTTTGCCTTATGAAAGTTTTTGATCTGATGACAAATGGGAGAATTACAGGCAGTCTGTTTTTTTCAAAAATTTCAAAAATATCAAAAAATCGATTTTCTTTCTGGAGTTCCTTTTGCCCCCCAAAGAGTTGTACAACTTTGCCTTATGAAAGTTTTTAATCTGATGACAAATGGGAGAATTACAGGTATTCTGTTTTTTTCCAAAAATAAAAAAATTTCAAAAATCAAACTTTTCTCTGGATTTCCCTTTGCCCCCCAAAGAGTTCTACAATTTTTCATTATGAAGGTTTTTGATCCGATGACAAATGGGAGAATTACAGGCAGTCTGTTTTTATCAAAAATTTCAAAAATTTCAAAAATATCAAAAAATCGATTTTCCTTCTGGAGTTCCTTTTGCCCCCCAAAGAGTTGTACAACTTTGCCTTATGAAAGTTTTTGATCTGATGAAAATGGGAGAATTACAGGCAGTCTGTTTTTTCCAAAAATAAAAAAATTTCAAAAAAACAAATCTTTCTCTGGAGTTCCTTTTGCCTCCCAAACAGTTCTACAACTTTTCATTATAACAGTTTTTGATCTGATAAAAAATGGGAGAATTACAGGCAGTCGGTTTTTTCCAAAAATTAAAAAATGTCAAAAATTTCAAAAAATCGATTTTCTCTCTGGAGTTCCCTTTGTCCCCCAAAGAGTTCTACAACTTTGCCTTATGAAAGTTTTTAATCTGATGACAAATGGGAGAATTACAGGCAGTCGGTTTTTTCCAAAAATTAAAAAATTTCAAAAATTTCAAAAAATTTCAAAAAATCAAATTTTTCTCTGGAGTTCCCTTTGCCCCCCCCAAAGAGTTCTACAACTTTGCCGTATGAACGTTTTTGATCCGATGACAAATGGGAGAATTACAGGTAGTCTGTTTTTTCCAAAAATAAAAAAATTTCAAAAAATCAAATTTTTTTTCTGGAGTTCCTTTTGACCCCCAAAGAGTTCTACAACTTTTCATTATGAAAGTTTTTGATCTGATGACAAATGGGAGAATTACAGGCAGTCTGTTTTTTCCAAAAATTTCAAAAAATCGATTTTCTCTCTGGAGTTCCCTTTGCCCCCAAAGAGTTCTACAACTTTTCAGTATGAAAGTTTTCGATCCGATGACAAATGGGAGAATTACAGGCAGTCTGTTTTTTCCAAAAATAAAAAAATTTCAAAAAAACAAATCTTTCTCTGGAGTTCCTTTTGCCCCCCAAACAGTTGTACAACTTTTCATTATGAAAGTTTTTGATCCGATGACAAATGGGAGAATTACAGGTAGTCTGTTTTTTTCCAAAAATCCAAAAATTTCAAAAATATCAAAAAATCGATTTTCTCTCTGGAGTTCCTTTTGCCCCCCAAAGAGTTGTACAACTTTGCCTTATGAAAGTTTTTGATCTGATGAAAAATGGGAGAATTACAGGCAGTCTGTTTTTTTCCAAAAATAAAAAATTTCAAAAATAAAAAATCGATTTTTTCTCTGGAGTTCCTTTTGTCCTCCAATCAGTTCTACTACTTTCCCTCATGAAAGTTTTTTATCTGATGAAAAATAAGAGAATTACAAGCAGTCTTTTTTTCAAAAATAAAAAAATTTCAAAAATTTCAAAAAGTCGATATTTTCTCTGGAGTTCCTTTTGCCCTCCGATGAGTTCTACAACTTTGCGTTATGAAAGTTTTTGATCTGATTAAAATGGAAGAATTACAGGCAGTCTGTTTTTTCCAAAAATTTCAAAAAATCGATTTTCTCTCTGGAGTTCCCTTTGCCCCCAAAGAGTTCTACAACTTTGCCGTATGAAAGTTTTTGATCTGATGAAAAATGGGAGAATTACAGGCATTCTGTTTTTTCCAAAAATAATAAAATTTCAAAAATCAAATTTTTCTCTAGAGTTCCCTTTGCCCCCCAAAGAGTTCTACAACTTTTCATTATGAAAGTTTTTGATCCGATGACAAATGGGAGAATTACAGGCATTCTGTTTTTTCCAAAAATAAAAAAATTTAAAAAATAAAATTTTTCTCTGGAGTTCCCTTTGTCCCCCAAAGAGTTCTACAACTTTGCCTTATGAAAGTTTTTAATCTGATGAAAAATGGGAGAATTACAGGCAGTCTGTTTTTTCCAAAAATAAAAAATTTCAAAAATTTCAAAAAATCAAATTCTTTTTCTGGAGTTCCTTTTGCCCCCCAAAGAGTTCTACAACTTTTCATTATGAAAGTTTTCGATCCGATGACAAATGGGAGAATTACAGGTAGTCTGTTTTTTCCAAAAATCCAAAAATTTCAAAAATTTCAAAAAATTGATTTTCTCTGGAGTTCCCTTTGGACCCCAAAGAGTACAACTTTGCCTTATGAACGTTTTTGATCTGATGACAAATGGGAGAATTACAGGCAGTCTGTTTTTTCCAAAAATTTCAAAAAATCGATTTTCTCTCTGGAGTTCCCTTTGCCCCCAAAGAGTTCTACAACTTTGCCGTATGAAAGTTTTTGATCCGATGACAAATGGGAGAATTACAGGTAGTCTGTTTTTTCCAAAAATAAAAAATTTCAAAAATTTCAAAAAATCAAATTCTTTTTCTGGAGTTCCTTTTGACCCCCAAAGAGTTGTACAACTTTTCATTATGAAAGTTTTCGATCTGATGACAAATGGGAGAATTACAGGTAGTCTGTTTTTTTCCAAAAATTCAAAAATTTCAAAAATAAAAAATCGATCTTCTCTCTGGAGTTCCTTTTGCCCCCCAAAGAGTTGTACAACTTTGCCTTATGAAAGTTTTTGATCTGATGACAAATGGAAGAATTACAGGCAGTCTGTTTTTTCCAAAAATTAAAAAAATTTCAAAAAGCGATTTACTCCCTGGAGTTCTTTTTGCCCCCCAAAAAGTTCTACAACTTTGCCGTATGGATGTTTTTGATCCGATGACAAATGGGAGAATTACAGGCAGTCTGTTTTTTCCAAAAATAAAAAAAATTCAAAAAATCGATTTTCTCTCTGGAGTTCCTTTTGCCCCCCAAAGAGTTGTACAACTTTTCATTATGAAAGTTTTTGATCTGATGAAATATGGGAGAATTACAGGCATTCTGTTTTTTCCAAAAATAATAAAATTTCAAAAATCAAATTTTTCTCTGGAGTTCCCTTTGCCCCCCAAAGAGTTCTACAACTTTTCATTATGAAAGTTTTTGATCCGATGAAAAATGGGAGAATTACAGGCAGTCTGTTTTTTTCAAAAATTTCAAAAATTTCAAAAATATCAAAAAATCGATATTCTCTCTTGAGATCCTTTTGCCCCCCAAACAGTTCTACAACTTTTCGTTATGAAAGTTTTTGATCTGATGAAAAATGGGAGAATTACAGGCAGTCTATTTTTTCCAAAAATTAAAAAATGTCAAAAATTTCAAAAAATGGGAGAATTACAGGTAGTCTGTTTTCTCGAAAAATAAAAAAATTTCAAAAATTTCAAAAATCGATTTTCTCTCTGGAGTTCCCTTTGCCCCCCCAAAGAGTTCTACAACTTTGCCTTATGAACGTTTTTGATCTGATGACAAATGGGAGAATTACATTCAGTCTGTTATTTCCAAAAATAAAAAAAATTTCAAATAATCAAATGTTTCTCTGGAGTTCTTTTTGCCCCCCAAAAAGTTCTACAACTTTGCCGTATGAAAGTTTTTGATCCGATGACAAATGGGAGAATTACAGGTAGTCTGTTTTTTCCAAAAATAAAAAAATTTCAAAAATTTAAAAAAATCAAATTCTTTTTCTGGAGTTCCTTTTGACCCCCAAAGAGTTGTACAACTTTTCATTATGAAAGTTTTCGATCTGATGACAAATGGGAGAATTACAGGTAGTCTGTTTTTTTCCAAAAATCCAAAAATTTCAAAAATATCAAAAAATCGATTTTCTCTCTGGAGTTCCCTTTGTCCCCCAAAGAGTTCTACAACTTTGCCTTATGAAAGTTTTTAATCTGATGACAAATGGGAGAATTACAGGCAGTCTATTTTTTCCAAAAATTAAAAAAATTTTAAAAATTTATAAAAATCAAATTCTTTCTCTGGAGTTCCTTTTGACCCCCAAAGAGTTCTACAACTTTGCCTTAAGAAAGTTTTTAATCTGATGACAAATGGGAGAATTACATTCAGTCTGTTATTTCCAAAAATAAAAAAAATTTTAAAAATTTAAAAAAATCAAATATCTCTCTTGCGTTCCTTTTGCCTCCCCTCCCCCCCAAACAGTTCTACAACTTTTCATTATGAAAGTTTTTGATCTGATGACAAATGGGAGAATTGCAGGCAGTCAGTTTTTTCTAAAAATAAAAAAAATTTCAAAAAATCAAATGTTTCTCTGGAGTTTCTTTTGCCCCCAAAAGAGTTCTACAACTTTGCCTTATGAAAGTTTTTGATCTGATGACAAATGGGAGAATTACAGGCAGTCTGTTTTTTTCAAAAATTTCAAAAATATCAAAAAATCGATTTTCTTTCTGGAGTTCCTTTTGCCCCCCAAAGAGTTGTACAACTTTGCCTTATGAAAGTTTTTGATCTGATGACAAATGGGAGAATTACAGACAGTCTGTTTTTTCCAAAAATAAAAAAATTTCAAAAATATCAAAAAATCGATTTTCTCTCTGGAGTTCCTTTTGCCCCCCAAAGAGTTGTACAACTTTGCCTTATGAAAGTTTTTGATCTGATGACAAATGGGAGAATTACAGGCAGTCTGTTTTTTTCAAAAATTTCAAAAATTTCAAAAATATCAAAAAATCGATTTTCTTTCTGGAGTTCCTTTTGCCCCCCAAAGAGTTGTACAACTTTGCCTTATGAAAGTTTTTAATCTGATGAAAAATGGGAGAATTACAGGTAGTTTTTTCCAAAAATAAAAAAATTTCAAAAATATAAAAAAACCGATTTTCTCTCTGGAGTTCCTTTTGCCCTCCAAAGAGTTCTACGACTTTTCATTATGAAAGTTTTTGATCTGATGACAAATGGGAGAATTACAGGCAGTCTGTTTTTTCCAAAAATAAAAAAATTTCAAAAATATCAAAAAATCGATTTTCTCCCTGGAGTTCTTTTTGCCCCCCAAAAAGTTCTACAACTTTGCCGTATGAAAGTTTTTGATCCGATGACAAATGGGAGAATTACAGGTAGTCTGTTTTTTCCAAAAATAAAAAAATTTTAAAAATTTCAAAAAATCAAATTCTTTTTCTGGAGTTCCTTTTGACCCCCAAAGAGTTCTACGACTTTGCTGTATGAAAGTTTTTGATCCGATGACAAATGGGAGAATTACAGGTAGTCTGTTTTTCCAAAAATTAAAAAATTTCAAAAATTTCAAAAAATGGGAGAATTGCAGGCAGTCAGTTTTTTCTAAAAATAAAAAAATTTCAAAAAATCAAATGTTTCTCTGGAGTTTCTTTTGCCCCCAAAAGAGTTCTACAACTTTGCCCCATGAAAGTTTTCGATCCGATGACAAATGGGAGAATTACAGACAGTCTGTTTTTTCCAAAAATAAAAAAATTTCAAAAATATCAAAAAATCGATTTTCTCTCTGGAGTTCCTTTTGCCCCCCAAGGAGTTGTACAACTTTGCCTTATGAAAGTTTTTGATCTGATGACAAATGGGAGAATTACAGGCAGTCTATTTTTTCCAAAAATTTCAAAAATTTAAAAAAATCGATTTTCTCTCTGGAGTTCCTTTTGCCCTCCAAAGAGTTCTACAACTTTGCCTTATGAAAGTTTTTGATCTGATGACAAATGGGAGAATTACAGGCAGTCTGTTTTTTCCAAAAATTAAAAAATGTCAAAAATTTCAAAAAATCAAATTTTTTTCTTGAGTTCCTTTTGCCCCCCAAACAGTTCTACAACTTTTCAGTATGAAAGTTTTTGATCTGATGAAAAATGGGAGAATTACAGGCATTCTGTTTTTTCCAAAAATAAAAAAATTTCAAAAATCAAATTTTTCTCTGGAGTTCCCTTTGTCCCCCAAAGAGTTCTACAAGTTTGCCTTATGAAAGTTTTTAATCTGATGAAAAATGGGAGAATTACAGGCAGTCTGTTTTTTCCAAAAATAAAAAATTTCAAAAATTTCAAAAAATCAAATTCTTTTTCTGGAGTTCCTTTTGACCCCCAAAGAGTTGTACAACTTTTCATTATGAAAGTTTTCGATCTGATGACAAATGGGAGAATTACAGGCATTCTGTTTTTTCCAAAAATAAAAAAATTTCAAAAATCAAATTTTTCTCTGGAGTTCCCTTTGTCCCCCAAAGAGTTCTACAACTTTGCCTTAAGAAAGTTTTTAATCTGATGACAAATGGGAGAATTACATTCAGTCTGTTATTTCCAAAAATCCAAAAATTTCAAAAAATTGATTTTCTCTGGAGTTCCCTTTGGACCCCAAAAATTACAACTTTGCCTTATGAACGTTTTTGATCTGATGACAAATGGGAGAATTACAGGCAGTCTGTTTTTTCCAAAAATTTCAAAAAATCGATTTTCTCTCTGGAGTTCCCTTTGCCCCCAAAGAGTTCTACAACTTTGCCGTATGAAAGTTTTTGATCCGATGACAAATGGGAGAATTACAGGTAGTCTGTTTTTTCCAAAAATAAAAAAATTTTATAAATTTCAAAAAATCAAATTCTTTTTCTGGAGTTCCTTTTGACCCCCAAAGAGTTCTACGACTTTGCTGTATGAATGTTTTTGATCCGATGACAAATGGGAGAATTACAGCTAGTCTGTTTTTTCCAAAAATAAAAAATTTCAAAAATTTCAAAAAATCAACTTCTTTTTCTGGAGTTCCTTTTGACCCCCAAAGAGTTGTACAACTTTTCATTATGAAAGTTTTCGATCTGATGACAAATGGGAGAATTACAGGTAGTCTGTTTTTTTCCAATAATTCAAAAATTTCAAAAATAAAAAATCGATCTTCTTTCTGGAGTTCTTTTTGCCCCCCAAAGAGTTGTACAACTTTGCCTTATGAAAGTTTTTGATCTGATGAAAAATGGGAGAATTACAGGCATTCTGTTTTTTCCAAAAATAAAAAATTTCAAAAAATCAACTTCTTTTTCTGGAGTTCCTTTTGACCCCCAAAGAGTTGTACAACTTTTCATTATGAAAGTTTTCGATCCGATGACAAATGGGAGAATTACAGGTAGTCTGTTTTTTCCAAAAATTTCAAAAATTTCAAAAAATCGATTTTCTCTCTTGAGTTCCTTTTGCCCCCCAAACAGTTCTACAACTTTTCAGTATGAAAGTTTTTGATCTGATGAAAAATGGGAGAATTACAGGCATTCTGTTTTTTCCAAAAATAAAAAAATTTCAAAAATCAAATTTTTCTCTGGAGTTCCCTTTGTCCCCCAAAGAGTTCTACAACTTTTCATTATGAAAGTTTTTGATCCGATGAAAAATGGGAGAATTACAGGCAGTCTGTTTTTTTCCAAAATTCCAACAATTTAAAAAAATCGATTATCGCTCTTGAGTTCCTTTTGCCCTCCCCCCTCCTCCCCAAACAGTTCTACAACTTTTCATTATAAAAGTTTTTGATCTGATAAAAAATGGGAGAATTACAGGCAGTCGGTTTTTTCCAAAAATAAAAAAATTTCAAAAATATCAAAAAATCGATTTTCTCTCTGGAGTTCCTTTTGCCCCCCAAAGAGTTCTACGACTTTGCTGTATGAAAGTTTTTGATCCGATGAAAAATGGGAGAATTACAGGCATTCTGTTTTTTCCAAAAATAATAAAATTTCAAAAATCAAATTTTTCTCTAGAGTTCCCTTTGCCCCCCAAAGAGTTCTACAACTTTTCATTATGAAAGTTTTTGATCCGATGACAAATGGGAGAATTACAGGCAGTCTGTTTTTTCCAAAAATTTCAAAAATTTCAAAAAATCGATTTTCTCTCTGGAGTTCCTTTTGCCCCCCAAACAGTTCTACAACTTTTCAGTATGAAAGTTTTTGATCTGATGAAAAATGGGAGAATTACAGGCAGTCTATTTTTTTCAAAAATTAAAAAATGTCAAAAATTTCAAAAAATGGGAGAATTGCAAAAATTTCAAAAAATCAAATGTTTCTCTGGAGTTTCTTTTGCCCCCAAAAGAGTTCTACAACTTTGCCCCATGAAAGTTTTCGATCCGATGACAAATGGGAGAATTACAGACAGTCTGTTTTTTCCAAAAATAAAAAAATTTCAAAAATATCAAAAAATCGATTTTCTCTCTGGAGTTCCTTTTGCCCCCCAAAGAGTTGTACAACTTTGCCTTATGAAAGTTTTTGATCTGATGACAAATGGGAGAATTACAGGCAGTCTGTTTTTTCCAAAAATTAAAAAAATTTCAAAAAGCGATTTTCTCCCTGGAGTTCTTTTTGCCCCCCAAAAAGTTCTACAACTTTGCCGTATGGAAGTTTTTGATCCGATGACAAATGGGAGAATTACAGGTAGTCTGTTTTTTCCAAAAATAACAAAATTTCAAAAATATAATAAAATCGATTTTCTCTCTGGAGTTCCTTTTGCCCTCCAAACGAGTTCTACGACTTTTCATTATGAAAGTTTTCGATTTGATGACAAATGGGAGAATTACATGTAGTCTGTTTTTTCCAAAAATCCAAAAGTTTCAAAAATTTCAAAAAATCAAATTTTCTCTGGAGTTTCTTTTGCCCCCAAAAGAGTTCTACAACTTTGCCTCAGGAAAGTTTTTGATCTGATGACAAATAGGAGAATTACAGGCAGTCTGTTTTTTCCAAAAATTAAAAAATGTCAAAAATTTCAAAAAATGGGAGAATTGCAGGCAGTCAGTTTTTTCTAAAAATAAAAAAAATTTCAAAAAATCAAATGTTTCTCTGGAGTTTCTTTTGCCCCCAAAAGAGTTCTACAACTTTGCCCCATGAAAGTTTTCGATCCGATGACAAATGGGAGAATTACAGACAGTCTGTTTTTTCCAAAAATAAAAAAATTTCAAAAATATCAAAAAATCGATTTTCTCTCTGGAGTTCCTTTTGCCCCCCAAAGAGTTGTACAACTTTGCCTTATGAAAGTTTTTGATCTGATGACAAATGGGAGAATTACAGGCAGTCTGTTTTTTTCAAAAATTTCAAAAATTTCAAAAATATCAAAAAATCGATTTTCTTTCTGGAGTTCCTTTTGCCCCCCAAAGAGTTGTACAACTTTGCCTTATGAAAGTTTTTAATCTGATGAAAAATGGGAGAATTACAGGCAGTCTGTTTTTTCCAAAAATTAAAAAATGTAAAAATTTCAAAAAATGGGAGAATTACAGGTAGTTTTTTCCAAAAATAAAAAAATTTCAAAAATATAAAAAAATCGATTTTTTCTGGAGTTCCTTTTGCCCTCCAAAGAGTTCTACGACTTTTCATTATGAAAGTTTTCGATTTGATGACAAATGGGAGAATTACATGTAGTCTGTTTTTGCCAAAAATCCAAAAGTTTCAAAAATTTCAAAAAATCAAATTTTCTCTGGAGTTTCTTTTGCCCCCAAAAGAGTTCTACAACTTTGCCTCAGGAAAGTTTTTGATCTGATGACAAATGGGAGAATTACAGGCAGTCTGTTTTTTCCAAAAATTAAAAAAATTTCAAAAAGCGATTTTCTCCCTGGAGTTCTTTTTGCTCGCCAAAAAGTTCTACAACTTTGCTGTATGAAATTTTTTGATCTGATGAAAAATGGGAGAATTACAGGTATTCTGTTTTTTTCCAAAAATAAAAAAATTTCAAAAATCAAACTTTTCTCTGGATTTCCCTTTGCCCCCCAAAGAGTTCTACAATTTTTCATTATGAAGGTTTTTGATCCGATGACAAATGGGAGAATTACAGGCAGTCTGTTTTTATCAAAAATTTCAAAAATTTCAAAAATATCAAAAAATCGATTTTCTCTCTGGAGTTCCTTTTGACCCCCAAAGAGTTGTACAACTTTTCATTATGAAAGTTTTCGATCTGATGACAAATGGGAGAATTACAGGTAGTCTGTTTTTTTCCAAAAATTCAAAAATTTCAAAAATAAAAAATCGATCTTCTCTCTGGAGTTCCTTTTGCCCCCCAAAGAGTTGTACAACTTTGCCTTATGAATGTTTTTGATCTGATGACAAATGGAAGAATTACAGGCAGTCCGTTTTTTCCAAAAATTAAAAAAATTTCAAAAATCGATTTTCTCTCTGGAGTTCCCTTTGCCCCCAAAGAGTTCTACAACTTTGCCGTATGAAAGTTTTTGATCCGATGACAAATGGGAGAATTACAGGTAGTCTGTTTTTTCCAAAAATAAAAAAATTTCAAAAATTTTAAAAAATCAAATTCTTTTTCTGGAGTTCCTTTTGACCCCCAAAGAGTTGTACAACTTTTCATTATGAAAGTTTTCGATCTGATGACAAATGGGAGAATTACAGGCAGTCTGTTTTTTCCAAAAATTAAAAAAATTTCAAAAAGCGATTTACTCCCTGGAGTTCTTTTTGCCCCCCAAAAAGTTCTACAACTTTGCCGTATGAAAGTTTTTGATCCGATGACAAATGGGAGAATTACAGGTAGTCTGTTTTTTCCAAAAATAAAAAAATTTCAAAAATATCAAAAAATCGATTTTCTCTCTGGAGTTCCTTTTGCCCCCCAAAGAGTTGTACAACTTTGCCTTATGAATGTTTTTGATCTGATGACAAATGGGAGAATTACATGTAGTCTGTTTTTTCCAAAAATCCAAAAGTTTCAAAAATTTCAAAAAATCAAAATTTTCTTTGGAGTTTCTTTTGCCCCCAAAAGAGTTCTACAACTTTGCCCCATGAAAGTTTTCGATCCGATGAAAAATGGGAGAATTACAGACAGTCTGTTTTTTCCAAAAATAAAAAAATTTCAAAAATATCAAAAAATCGATTTTCTCTCTGGAGTTCCTTTTGCCCCCCAAAGGGTTGTACAACTTTGCCTTATGAAAGTTTTTGATCTGATGACAAATGGGAGAATTACAGGCAGTCTGTTTTTTTCAAAAATTTCAAAAATTTCAAAAAGCGATTTACTCCCTGGAGTTCTTTTTGCCCCCCAAAAAGTTCTACAACTTTGCCGTATGAAAGTTTTTGATCCGATGACAAGTGGGAGAATTACAGGTAGTCTGTTTTTTCCAAAAATAAAAAAATTTCAAAAATTTAAAAAAATCAAATATCTCTCTTGAGTTCCTTTTGCCCCCCCTCCCCCCAAACAGTTCTACAACTTTTCAGTATGAAAGTTTTTGATCTGATGAAAAATGGGAGAATTACAGGCATTCTGTTTTTTCCAAAAATAAAAAAATTTCAAAAATCAAATTTTTCTCTGGAGTTCCCTTTGTCCCCCAAAGAGTTCTACAACTTTGCCTTATGAAAGTTTTTAATCTGATGACAAATGGGAGAATTACAGGCAGTCCGTTTTTTCCAAAAATTAAAAAAATTTCAAAAAGCGATTTTCTCCCTGGAGTTCTTTTTGCCCCCCAAAAAGTTCTACAACTTTGCCGTATGAAAGTTTTTGATCCGATGACAAATGGGAGAATTACAGGTAGTCTGTTTTTTTCCAAAAATCCAAAAATTTCAAAAATATCAAAAAATCGATTTTCTCTCTGGAGTTCCTTTTGCCCCCCAAAGAGTTGTACAACTTTGCCTTATGAAAGTTTTTGATCTGATGACAAATGGGAGAATTACAGGTAGTCTGTTTTTTTCCAAAAATTCAAAAATTTCAAAAATAAAAAATCGATCTTCTCTCTGGAGTTCCTTTTGCCCCCAAAAGAGTTGTACAACTTTGCCTTATGAAAGTTTTTGATCTGATGAAAAATGGGAGAATTACAGGCATTCTGTTTTTTCCAAAAATAATAAAATTTCAAAAATCAAATTTTTCTCTAGAGTTCCCTTTGCCCCCCAAAGAGTTCTACAACTTTTCATTATGAAAGTTTTTGATCCGATGACAAATGGGAGAATTACAGGTAGTCTGTTTTTTTCCAAAAATCCAAAAATTTCAAAAATATCAAAAAATCGATTTTCTCTCTGGAGTTCCTTTTGCCCCCCAAAGAGTTCTACAACTTTGCCTTATGAATGTTTTTGATCTGATGACAAATGGAAGAATTACAGGCAGTCTGTTTTTTCCAAAAATTAAAAAAATTTCAAAAAGCGATTTACTCCCTGGAGTTCTTTTTGCCCCCCAAAAAGTTCTACAACTTTGCCGTATGAAAGTTTTTGATCCGATGACAAATGGGAGAATTACAGGTAGTCTGTTTTTTCCAAAAATAAAAAAATTTCAAAAATTTTAAAAAATCAAATTCTTTTTCTGGAGTTCCTTTTGACCCCCAAAGAGTTGTACAACTTTTCATTATGAAAGTTTTTGATCCGATGACAAATGGGAGAATTACAGGTAGTCTGTTTTTTTCCAAAAATCCAAAAATTTCAAAAATATCAAAAAATCGATTTTCTCTCTGGAGTTCCTTTTGCCCCCCAAAGAGTTGTACAACTTTGCCTTATGAAAGTTTTTGATCTGATGACAAATGGGAGAATTACAGGCAGTCTGTTTTTATCAAAAATTTCAAAAATTTCAAAAATATCAAAAAATCGATTTTCTTTCTGGAGTTCCTTTTGCCCCCCAAAGAGTTGTACAACTTTGCCTTATGAAAGTTTTTGATCTGATGACAAATGGGAGAATTACAGGCAGTCTGTTTTTTCCAAAAATTAAAAAAAATTCAAAAAGCCATTTTCTCCCTGGAGTTCTTTTTGCCCCCAAAAAAGTTCTACAACTTTGCCGTATGGAAGTTTTTGATCCGATGACAAATGGGAGAATTACAGGTAGTCTGTTTTTTCCAAAAATAAAAAAATTTTAAAAATTTCAAAAAATCAAATTCTTTTTCTGGAGTTCCTTTTGACCCCCAAAGAGTTCTACGACTTTTAATTATGAAAGTTTTCGATTTGAAGAAAATGGGAGAATTACATGAAGTCTGCTTTTTCCAAAAATCCAAAAATTTCAAAAATATCAAAAAATCGATTTTCTCTCTGGAGTTCCTTTTGCCCCCCAAACAGTTCTACAACTTTTCAGTATGAAAGTTTTCGATCCGATGACAAATGGGAGAATTACAGGCAGTCTGTTTTTTTCAAAAATTTCAAAAATTTCAAAAATATCAAAAAATCGATATTCTCTCTTGAGATCCTTTTGCCCCCCAAACAGTTCTACAACTTTTCGTTATGAAAGTTTTTGATCTGATGAAAAATGGGAGAATTACAGGCAGCCTGTTTTTTCCAAAAATTTTAAAAATTTCAAAAAATTGATTTTCTCTCTGGTGTTTCTTTTGCCCCTAATGAGTTCTACAACTTTGCCTCATGAAAGTTTTTGATCTGATGACAAATGGGAGAATTACAGGCAGTCTTTTTTATTCAAAAATAAAAAAATTTCAAAAATTTCAAAAATCGATATTTTCTCTGGAGTTCCTTTTGCCCTCCAATGATTTCTATAACTTTGCCTTATGAAAGTTTTTGATCCGATGACAAATAGGAGAATTACAGGTAGTCTGTTTTTTCCAAAAATTAAAAAAATTTCAAAAAGCGATTTACTCCCTGGAGTTCTTTTTGCACCCCAAAGAGTTGTACAACTTTGCCTTATGAATATTTTTGATCTGATGACAAATGGAAGAATTACAGGCAGTCTGTTTTTTCCAAAAATTAAAAAAATTTCAAAAAGCGATTTACTCTCTGGAGTTCCTTTTGCCCCCCAAAGAGTTGTACAACTTTGCCTCAGGAAAGTTTTTGATCTGATGAAAAATAGGAGAATTACAAGCAGTCTGTTTTTTCCAAAAATTAAAAAATGTCAAAAATTTCAAAAAATCAAATTTTTTTTCTGGAGTTCCTTTTGCCCCCAAAAGAGTTGTACAACTTTGCCTTATGAAATTTTTCGATCTGATGAAAAATGGGAGAATTACAGGCAGTCTGTTTTTTCCAAAAATTAAAAAATTTCAAAAATATCAAAAAATCGATTTTCTCTCTGGAGTTCCTTTGGCCGCCCAAAGAGTTGTACAACTTTGCCTTATGAAAGTTTTTGATCTGATGACAAATGGGAGAATTACAGGCAGTCTGTTTTTTTCAAAAATTTCAAAAATTTCAAAAATATCAAAAAATCGATATTCTCTCTTGAGATCCTTTTGCCCCCCAAACAGTTCTACAACTTTTCGTTATGAAAGTTTTTGATCTGATGAAAAATGGGAGAATTACAGGCAGTCTATTTTTTCCAAAAATTAAAAAATGTCAAAAATTTCAAAAAATCAAATTTTTTTTCTGGAGTTCCTTTTGACCCCCAAAGAGTTCTACAACTTTTCATTATGAAAGTTTTTGATCCAATGACAAATGGGAGAATTACAGGCAGTCTGTTTTTTCCAAAAATTCCAAAAAATCGATTTTCTCTCTGGAGTTCCTTTTGCCCACCAAACAGTTCTACAACTTTTCAGTATGAAAGTTTTCGATCCGATGACAAATGGGAGAATTACAGGCAGTCTGTTTTTTCCAAAAATAAAAAAATTTCAAAAAAACAAATCTTTCTCTGGACTTCCTTTTGCCCCCCAAACAGTTGTACAACTTTTAATTATGAAAGTTTTTGATCCGATGACAAATGGGAGAATTACAGGTAGTCTGTTTTTTTCCAAAAATCCAAAAATTTAAAAAATAAAAAAATCGATTTTCTCTCTGGAGTTCCTTTTGCCCCCCAAAGAGTTGTACAACTTTGCCTTATGAAAGTTTTTGATCTGATGAAAAATGGGAGAATTACAGGCATTCTGTTTTTTTCCAAAAATAAAAAATTTCAAAAATTTCAAAAAATCAAATTCTTTTTCTGGAGTTCCTTTTGACCCCCAAAGAGTTGTACAACTTTTCATTATGAAAGTTTTCGATCTGATGACAAATGGGAGAATTACAGGTAGTCTGTTTTTTTCCAAAAATTCAAAAATTTCAAAAATAAAAAATCGATCTTCTCTCTGGAGTTCTTTTTGCCCCCCAAAGAGTTGTACAACTTTGCCTTATGAAAGTTTTTGATCTGATGAAAAATGGGAGAATTACAGGCATTCTGTTTTTTCCAAAAATAAAAAATTTCAAAAATTTCAAAAAATCAAATTCTTTTTCTGGAGTTCCTTTTGCCCCCCCAAGAGTTGTACAACTTTGCCTTATGAAAGTTTTTGATCTGATGAAAAATGGTAGAATTACAGGTAGTCTGTTTTTTCCAAAAATAAAAAAATTTCAAAAAATCAAATTTTTTTTCTGGAGTTCCTTTTGACCCCCAAAGAGTTCTACAACTTTTCATTATGAAAGTTTTTGATCCGATGACAAATGGGAGAATTACAGGCAGTCTGTTTTTTCCAAAAATTTCAAAAATTTCAAAAATATCAGAAAAACGATTTTCTCTCTGGAGTTACCTTTGCCCCCCAAAGAGTTCTACAACTTTTCATTATGAAAGTTTTCGATCCGATGACAAATGGGAGAATTACAGGTAGTCTGTTTTTTCCAAGAAACCAAAAATTTCAAAAATTTCAAAAAATTGATTTTCTCTGGAGTTCCCTTTGGACCCCAAAAATTACAACTTTGCCTTATGAACGTTTTTGATCTGATGACAAATGGGAGAATTACAGGCAGTCTGTTTTTTCCAAAAATTTCAAAAAATCGATTTTCTCTCTGGAGTTCCCTTTGCCCCCAAAGAGTTCTACAACTTTGCCGTATGAAAGTTTTTGATCCGATGACAAATGGGAGAATTACAGGTAGTCTGTTTTTTCCAAAAATAAAAAAATTTTATAAATTTCAAAAAATCAAATTCTTTTTCTGGAGTTCCTTTTGACCCCCAAAGAGTTGTACAACTTTTCATTATGAAAGTTTTCGATCTGATGACAAATGGGAGAATTACAGGCAGTCTGTTTTTCCAAAAATTAAAAAATTTCAAAAATATCAAAAAATCGATTTTCCTTCTGGAGTTCCTTTTGCCCCCCAAAGAGTTGTACAACTTTGCCTTATGAAAGTTTTTGATCTGATGAAAATGGGAGAATTACAGGCAGTCTGTTTTTTCCAAAAATTAAAAAAAATTCAAAAAGCCATTTTCTCCCTGGAGTTCTTTTTGCCCCCAAAAAAGTTCTACAACTTTGCCGTATGAAAGTTTTTGATCTGATGAAAATGGGAGAATTACAGGCAGTCTGTTTTTTCCAAAAATTAAAAAAAATTCAAAAAGCCATTTTCTCCCTGGAGTTCTTTTTGCCCCCAAAAAAGTTCTACAACTTTGCCGTATGAAAGTTTTTGATCCGATGACAAATGGGAGAATTACAGGTAGTCTGTTTTTTCCAAAAATAAAAAAATGTCAAAAATTTCCAGAAATCAGATTTTCTCTCTGGAGTTCCTTTTGCCCCCCAAAGAGTTCTACAACTTTTCATTATGAAAGTTTTCGATCCGATGACAAATGGGAGAATTACAGGCAGTGTGTTTTTCCAAAAATTTCAAAAAATCGATTTTTTTTCTCGAAATCCTTTTGCCCCCCAAAAAGTTCTACAACTTTGCCGTATGAAAGTTTTTGATCCGATGACAAATGGGAGAATTACAGGTAGTCTGTTTTTTCCAAAAATAAAAAAATTTTAAAAATTTCAAAAAATCAAATTCTTTTTCTGGAGTTCCTTTTGACCCCCAAAGAGTTCTACGACTTTGCCTTATGAAAGTTTTTGATCTGATGACAAATGGGAGAATTACAGGCAGTCTGTTTTTATCAAAAATTTCAAAAATTTCAAAAATATCAAAAAATCGATTTTCTTTCTGGAGTTCCTTTTGCCCCTCAAAGAGTTGTACAACTTTGCCTTATGAAAGTTTTTAATCTGATGACAAATGGGAGAATTACAGGCAGTCCGTTTTTTCCAAAAATAAAAAAATTTTAAAAATTTCAAAAAATCAAATTCTTTTTCTGGAGCTCCTTTTGACCCCCAAAGAGTTCTACGACTTTTAATTATGAAAGTTTTCGATTTGAAGACAAATGGGAGAATTACAGGCAGTCTGTTTTTTCCAAAAATTAAAAAATGTCAAAAATTTTAAAAAATCAAATTTTTCTCCTTTTGCCTCCCAAAGAGTTCTACAACTTTTCATTATGAAAGTTTTCGATCCGATGACAAATGGGAGAATTACAGGTAGTCTGTTTTTTTCCAAAAATAAAAAATTTCAAAAATTTCAAAAAATCAAATTCTTTTTCTGGAGTTCCTTTTGCCCCCCCAAGAGTTGTACAACTTTGCCTTATGAAAGTTTTTGATCTGATGAAAAATGGTAGAATTACAGGCAGTCTGTTTTTTCCAAAAATTAAAAAATGTAAAAATTTAAAAAAATGGGAGAATTACAGGTAGTCTGTTTTTTCCAAAAATAAAAAAATTTCAAAAAATCAAATTTTTTTTCTGGAGTTCCTTTTGACCCCCAAAGAGTTCTACAACTTTTCATTATGAAAGTTTTTGATCCGATGACAAATGGGAGAATTACAGGCAGTCTGTTTTTTCCAAAAATTTCAAAAATTTCAAAAATATCAGAAAAACGATTTTCTCTCTGGAGTTCCTTTTGCCCCCCAAAGAGTTGTACAACTTTGCCTTATGAAATTTTTCGATCTGATGAAAAATGGGAGAATTACAGGCAGTGTGTTTTTCCAAAAATTTCAAAAATTTCAAAAAATCGATTTTCTCTGGAGTTCCCTTTGGACCCCAAAAATTACAACTTTGCCTTATGTAAGTTTTTAATCTGATGACAAATGGGAGAATTACAGGCAGTCCGTTTTTTCCAAAAATTAAAAAAATTTCAAAAAATCGATTTTCTCTCTGGAGTTCCCTTTGCCCCCAAAGAGTTCTACAACTTTGCCGTATGAAAGTTTTTGATCCGATGACAAATGGGAGAATTACAGGTAGTCTGTTTTTTCCAAAAATAAAAAAATTTTATAAATTTCAAAAAATCAAATTCTTTTTCTGGAGTTCCTTTTGACCCCCAAAGAGTTCTACGACTTTGCTGTATGAATGTTTTTGATCCGATGACAAATGGGAGAATTACAGGCATTCTGTTTTTTCCAAAAATAATAAAATTTCAAAAATCAAATTTTTCTCTAGAGTTCCCTTTGCCCCCCAAAGAGTTCTACAACTTTTCAGTATGCAAGTTTTTGATCTGATGAAAAATGGGAGAATTACAGGCATTCTGTTTTTTCCAAAAATAAAAAAATTTCAACAATCAAATTTTTCTCTGGAGTTCCCTTTGTCCCCCAAAGAGTTCTACAACTTTGCCTTATGAAAGTTTTTAATCTGATGACAAATGGGAGAATTACAGGCAGTCCGTTTTTTCCAAAAATTAAAAAAATTTCAAAAAGCGATTTTCTCCCTGGAGTTCTTTTTGCCCCCCAAAAAGTTCTACAACTTTGCCGTATGGAAGTTTTTGATCCGATGAAAAATGGGAGAATTACAGGCAGTCTGTTTTTTCCAAAAATAAAAAAATTTCAAAAATATCAAAAAATCGATTTTCTCTCTGGAGTCCCCCCCCCCACCCCCCCCCCCCCCCACCCCCCCCCCCCCCCACCCCCCCCCCCCCCCACCCCCCCCCCCCCCCACCCCCCCCCCCCCCCACCCCCCCCCCCCCCCACCCCCCCCCCCCCCCACCCCCCCCCCCCCCCACCCCCCCCCCCCCCCACCCCCCCCCCCCCCCACCCCCCCCCCCCCCCACCCCCCCCCCCCCCCACCCCCCCCCCCCCCCACCCCCCCCCCCCCCCACCCCCCCCCCCCCCCACCCCCCCCCCCCCCCACCCCCCCCCCCCCCCACCCCCCCCCCCCCCCACCCCCCCCCCCCCCCACCCCCCCCCCCCCCCACCCCCCCCCCCCCCCACCCCCCCCCCCCCCCACCCCCCCCCCCCCCCACCCCCCCCCCCCCCCACCCCCCCCCCCCCCCACCCCCCCCCCCCCCCACCCCCCCCCCCCCCCACCCCCCCCCCCCCCCACCCCCCCCCCCCCCCACCCCCCCCCCCCCCCACCCCCCCCAGGGGGGCAAAAGGAACTCCAGAGAAAAAATCGATTTTTTTAAATTTTTGGAAAAAACAGAATGCCTGTAATTCTCCCATTTTTCATCAGATCAAAAACTTTTATAATGAAAAGTTGTAGAACTGTTTGGGGAGGAGGGGGGAGGGCAAAGAAACTCAAGAGCGATAATCGATTTTTTTAAATTTTTGGAATTTTGGAAAAAAACAGACTGCCTGTAATTCTCCCATTTTTCATCGGATCAAAAACTTTCATAATGAAAAGTTGTAGAACTGTTTAGGGGGCAAAAGGAACTCAAGAGAGAAAATCGATTTTTTGAAATTTTTGGAAAAAAACAGACTACCTGTAATTCTCCCATTTGTCATCGGATCGAAAACTTTCATAATGAAAAGTTGTAGAACTCTTTGGGAGGCAAAAGGAACTCCAGAGAGAAAATCGATTTTTTGAAATTTTTTCATTTATGAAAAACACCGACTCCCTGTAATTCTCCCATTTGTCATCGGATCAAAAACTTTCATAAGGCAAAGTTGTAGAACTCTTTGATGGGCAAAAGGAACTCCAGAGAGAAAATGGATTTTTTGAAATTTTTTGATTTTTTGAAAAAACTGACTACCTGTAATTCTCCCATTTATCATCAGATCGAAAAATTCTATAAGGCAAAGTTGTAGAACTCTTTGGGGGGCAAAAGGAACTCCAGAGAAAAAATCGATTTTTTGAAATATTGGAAATTTTTTTATTTTTGGAAAAAACAGACTACCTGTAATTCTTCCATTTATCATCGGATCAAAAACTTTCATAAGGCAAAGTTGTAGAACTCGTCGGGGGGCAAAAGGAACTCCAGAGAGAAAATCGATTTTTTGAAATTTTTGAAATTTTTGGAAAAAACAGACTTCCTGTAATTCTCCCATTTTTCATCAGATCAAAAAATTCCATAATGATAAGTTGTAGAACTCATTGGGGGGCAAAAGGAACTCTAGAAAAAATCGATTTTTTGAAATTTTTGAAATTTTTTTATTTTTGGAAAAACAGACTACCTGTAATTCTTCATTTCTCATCGGATCAAAAACTTTCATAAGGCAAAGTTGTAGAACTCTGCGGGGGGCAAAAGGAACTCCAGAGAAAAAATCGATTTTTTTTATATTTTTGAAATTTTTGGAAAAAACAGACTGCCTGTAATTCTCCCATTTGTCATCGGATCAAAAACTTCCATAATGAAAAGTTGTAGAACTCTTTGGGGTGCAAAAGGAACTCCAGAGAGAAAATCGATTTTTTGAAATTTTTGATATTTTTGGAAAAAACAGATTGCCTGTAATTCTCCCATTTTTCATCGGATTAAAAACATTCATAAGGCAAAGTTGTAGAACACTTTGGGGGGCAAAAGGAACTCCAGAGAAAAAAACGATTTTTTTAAATTTTTAAAATTTTTGGATTTTTGGAAAAAACAGACTACCTGTAATTCTTCCATTTGTCATCGGATCAAAAACTTTCATAATGAAAAGTTGTAGAACTCTTTGGGGGGAAAAAGGAACTCCAGAGAAAAAATCGATTTTTTGAAATTTTTGGAAAAAACAGACTGCCTGTAATTCTTCCATTTTAATCAGATCAAAAACTTTCATAAGGCAAAGTTGTAGAACTCTTCGGAGGGCAAAAGGAATTCCAGAGAAAAAATTGATTTTTTGAAAATTTTGAAATTTTTTGATTTTCGGAAAAAACAGACTACCTGTAATTCTCCTATTTGTCATCGGATCAAAAACTTCAATAAGGCAAAGTTGTAGAACTCATTGGAGAGCAAAGGAACTCCAGAGAAAAAATCGATTTTTTGAAATTTTTGGAAAAAACAGACTGCCTGTAATTCTCCCATTTGTCATCAGATCAAAAACTTTCATGAGGCAAAGTTGTAGAACTCTTTGGGGGGCATAAGGAACTCCAGAGAAAAATTCGATTTTTTGAAATATTTGAAATTTGTTTATTTTTAGAAAAAACAGACTACCTGTAATTCTTTCATAATGAAAAGTTGTAGAACTCTTTGGACGCAGAAGGACCTCCAGAGAGAAAATCGATTTTTTGAAATTTTTGAAATTTTTGGAAAAAAACAGACTGCCTGTAATTCTCCCATTTGTCATCGGATCAAAAACTTTCATAATGTAAAGTTGTAGAACTCGTAGGTAGACAAAAGAAACTCCAGATAGAAAATCTATTTTTTGAACTTTTTGAAATTTTTAGAAAAAACAGACTGCCCGTAATTCTCCCATTTGTCATCGGATCAAAAACTTTCATAATGAAAAGTTGTAGAACTCTTTGAGGGGCAAACGGAACTCCAGAGAGAAAATCGATTTTTTGAAATTTTTGGAAAAAACAGACTGCCTGTAATTCTCCCATTTGTCATCAGATCAAAAAATTCCATAATGATAAGTTGTAGAACTCATTGGGGGGCAAAAGGAACTCTAGAAAAAATCGATTTTTTGAAATTTTTTTATTTTTGGAAAAAACAGACTACCTGTAATTCTCCCATTTGTCATCGGATCAAAAACTTTCATAAGGCAAAGTTGTAGAACTCTTTGGGGGCAAAAAGAACTCCAGAGAGAAGATCGATTTTTTGAAATTTTTGGATTTTTGGAAAAAACAGACTACCTGTAATTCTCCCATTTGTCATCGGATCGAAAACTTTCATAATGAAAAGTTGTAGAACTCTTTGGGGGGCAAAAGGATTTCGAGAAAAAAAATCGATTTTTTGAAATTTTTGAAATTTTTGGAAAAACACACTGCCTGTAATTCTCCCATTTGTCATCGGATCGAAAACTTTCATAATGAAAAGTTGTAGAACTCTTTGGGGGGCAAAAGGAACTCCAGAGAGAAAATCGTTTTTCTGATATTTTTGAAATTTTTGAAATTTTTGGAAAAAACAGACTGCCTGTAATTCTCCCATTTGTCATCGGATCAAAAACTTTCATAATGAAAAGTTGTAGAACTCTTTGGGGGGCAAAAGGAACTCCAGAGAAAAATTTGATTTTTTGAAATTTTTTTATTTTTAGAGAAAACAGACTACCTGTAATTCTCCCATTTGTCATCGGATCAAAAACTTTCATACAGCAAAGTTGTAGAACTCATTGAGGGGCAAAAGGAACTCCAGAGAAAAAATCGATTTTTTCAAATTTTTGAAATTTTTGGATTTTTGGAAAAAAACAGACTACCTGTATTTCTCCCATTTTCATCGGATAAAAAACCTTCATAAGGCAAAGTTGTAAAACTCATTGGGGGGCAAAAGAAACACCAGAGAAAAAAACGATTTTTTTTAATTTTTTGAAATGTTTGAAATTTTTTGAAAAAACAGACTGCCTGTAATTCTCCCATTTGTCATCAGATCAAAAACTTTCATAATGAAAAGTTGTAGAACTCTCTGGGGTGCAAATGGAACTCCAGAGAAAAAATCGATTTTTTGAAATTTTTGGAAAAAACAGACTGCCTGTAATTCTTCCATTTTAATCAGATCAAAAACTTTCATAAGGCAAAGTTGTAGAACTCTTCGGAGGGCAAAAGGAATTCCAGAGAAAAAATTGATTTTTTGAAATTTTTGGATTTTTTGAAAAAACAGACTACCTGTAATTCTCCCATTTATCATCAGATCAAAAACTTTCAAGAGGCAAAGTTGTAGAACTCATTGGGGGCAAAAGAAACACCAGAGAAAATATCGATTTTTTGAAATGTTTGAAATTTTTGGGAAAAACAGACTGCCTGTAATTCTCCCATTTGTAATCGGATCGAAAACTTTCATAAGGCAAAGTTGTAGAACTCTTTGGGGGGCAAAAGGAACACCAGAGAGAAAATCGCTTTTTTGAGATATTGGAAATTTTTTTATTTTTGGAAAAAACAGACTACCTGCAATTCTCCCATTTTCATCGGATCAAAAACCTTCATAAGGCAAAGTTGTAGAAATCATTGGGGGGCAAAAGGAACTCCAGAGAAAAAATCGATTTTTTGAAATTTTTGGAAAAAACAGACTGCCTGTAATTCTCCCATTTGTCATCAGATCAAAAACATTCATAAGGCAAAGTTGTAGAACTCATTGGAGGGCAAAAGGAACTCCAGAGAAAAAATCGATTTTTTGAAATTTTTTTATTTTTGGGAAAAAACAGACTACCTGTGATTCTCCTATTTGTCATCGGATCAAAAACTTTCATTAGGCAAAGTTGTAGATCTCATGGGGGGCAAAATAAACACCAGAGAAAAAATCAATTTTTTTAAATTTTTACATTTTTTAATTTTTGGAAAAAACAGACTGCCTGTAATTCTCCCATTTTTCATCAGATCGAAAAATTTCATAAGGCAAAGTTGTACAACTCTTTGGGGGCAAAAGGAACTCCAGAGAGAAAATCGATTTTTTTGAAATTTTTGAAATTTTTTTATTTTTGGAAAAAAACAGACTACCTGTAATTCTCTCATTTGTCATCGGATCAAAAACTTTCATGAGGCAAAGTTGTAGAACACTTTAGGGGGCAAAAGGAACTCCAGAGAAAAAAAATCGATTTTTTAAAATTTTTTAAATTTTTGGAAAAAACAGACTGCCTGTAATTCTCCCATCTTTCATCAGATCAAAAACTTTCATAAGGCAAAGTTGTAGAACACTTCGGAGGGCAAAAGGAATTCCAGAGAAAAAAAACGATTTTTTGAAATTTTTGGAAAAAACAGACTGCCTGTAATTCTTCCATTTTAATCAGATCAAAAACTTTCATAAGGCAAAGTTGTGGAACTTTTCGGAGGGCAAATGGAACTCCAGAGAAAAAATTGATTTTTTGAAATTTTTGAAATTTTTGGAAAAAACCGACTGCCTGTAATTCTTCCATATTTCATCAGATCAAAAACTTTCATAGGGCAAAGTTGTAGAACTCCTTGGGGGCAAAAGGTACTCCAGAGAAAAAATCGATTTTTTGAAATTTTTTGATTTTTGGAAAAAACAGCCTACCTGTAATTCTCCTATTTGTCATCGGATCAAAAACATTCATTAGGCAAAGTTGTAGAACTCTTTTGGGGGGGGGGGGCAAAAGAAACTCCAGAGAAAAAATCGATTTTTTGAAAAAACCGACTACCTGTAATTCTCCCATTTATCATCCGATCAAAAACTTTCATAATGAAAATTTGTAGAACTCTTTGATGGGTAAAATGAACTCCAGAGAGAAAATCGATTTTTTGAAATATTGGAAATTTTTTCATTTTTGGAAGAAAACCGACTGCCTGTAATTCTCCCATTTGTCATCAGATAAAAAACATTCATAAGGCAAAGTTGTAGAACTCTTTGGGGGGCAAAAGGAACTCCAGAGAAAAAATCGATTTTTTGACAATTTTGGAAGAAAACAGACTGCCTGTAATTCTCCCATTTGTCAGCAGATCAAAAACATTTATAAGGCAAAGTTGTAGAACTCTTTGGGGGGGGGGGGCAAAAGGAACTCCATAAGAAAATTTGATTTTTTGAGATATTGGAAATTTTTTTATTTTTGGAAAAAACAGACTACCTGTAATTCTTCCATTTATCATCGGATCAAAAACTTTCATAAGGCAAAGTTGTAGAACTCGTCGGGGGGCAAAAGGAACTCCAGAGAAAAAATCGATTTTTTTTATATTTTTGAAATTTTTGGAAAAAACAGACTGCCTGTAATTCTCCCATTTGTCATCGGATCAAAAACTTCCATAATGAAAAGTTGTAGAACTCTTTGGGGGGCAAAAGGAACTCCAGAGAGAAAATCGATTTTTTGAAATTTTTGAAATTTTTAGAAAAAACAGACTGCCTGTAATTCTCCCATTTGTCAGCAGATCAAAAACATTTATAAGGCAAAGTTGTAGAACTCTTTAGGGGGGGCAAAAGGTACTCCATAGAAAAATTCGATTTTTTGAAATTTTGGAAAAAACAGACTGCCTGTAATTCTTCCATTAATCATCGGATCAAAAACTTTCATAAGGCAAAGTTGTAGAACTCTGCGGGGGGCAAAAGGAACTCCAGAGAAAAAATCGATTTTTTTTATATTTTTGAAATTTTTGGAAAAAACAGACTACCTGTAATTCTTCCATTTATCATCGGATCAAAAACTTTCATAAGGCAAAGTTGTAGAACTCGTCGGGGGGCAAAAGGAACTCCAGAGAGAAAATCGATTTTTTGAAATTTTTGGAAAAAACAGACTGCCTGTAATTCTCCCATTTGTCATCGGATCAAAAACTTTCATAATGAAAAGTTGTAGAACTCTTTGGGGGGCAAAAGGAACTCCAGAGAGAAAATCGATTTTTTGAAATTTTTGGAAAAAACAGACTGCCTGTAATTCTCCCATTTGTCATCAGATCAAAAACTTTCATAAGGCAAAGTTGTACAACTCTTTGGGGGGCAAAAGGAACTCCAGAAGGAAAATCGATTTTTTGATATTTTTGAAATTTTTGAAATTTTTGATAAAAACAGACTGCCTGTAATTCTCCTATTTGTCATCAGATCAAAAACTTTCCTGAGGCAAAGTTGTAGAACTCTTTTGGGGGCAAAAGAAACTCCAGAGAAAATTTGATTTCTTGAAATTTTTGGAAAAAACGGACTGCCTGTAATTCTCCCATTTGTCATCGGATCGAAAACTTTCATACTGAAAAGTTGTAGAACTGTTTGGGGGGCAAAAGGAACTCCAGAGAGAAAATCGATTTTTTGATATTTTTGAAATTTTTGGAAAAAACGGACTGCCTGTAATTCTCCCATTTGTCATCAGATCAAAAACTTTCATAAGGCAAAGTTGTAGAACTCTTTGGGGGGCAAAAGGAACTCCAGAGAAAAAATCGATTTTTTGAAATTTTTGGAAGAAAACAGACTGCCTGTAATTCTCCCATTTGTCATCAGATCAAAAACATTTATAAGGCAAAGTTGTAGAACTCTTTGGGGGGGGAGCAAAAGGAACTCCATAGTAAAATTTGATTTTTTGAAATATTGGAAATTTTTTTATTTTTGGAAAAAACAGACTGCCTGTAATTCTCCCATTTTTCATCAGATCAAAAACTTTCATAAGGCAAAGTTATAGAACTCGTTGGGGAGCAAACGGAACTCCAGAGAGAAAATCGATTTTTCGAAAATTTTGGAAAAAACAGACTGCCTGTAATTCTCCCATTTGTCATCAGATCAAAAACATTCATAAGGCAAAGTTGTAGACTCTTTGGGGGGGGGGGCAAAAGGAACTCCATTAAAAATTTGATTTTTTGAAATATTTGAAATTTTTTTATTTTTGTAAAAAACTGACTGCCTGTAATTCTCCCATTTGTCATCGGATCAAAAACTTTCATAAGGCAAAGTTGTAGAACTCTTTGGGGGTCAAAAGGAACTCCAGAGAGAAAATTGATTTTTTGACATTTTTGGAAGAAAACAGACTGCCTGTAATTCTCCCATTTGTCATCAGATCAAAAACATTCATAAGGCAAAGATGTAGAACTCTTTGGGGGCAAAAGGTAGTCCATATAAAAATTTGATTTTTTGAGATATTGGACATTTTTTTATTTTTGGAAAAAACAGACTACCTGTAATTCTTCCATTTATCATCGGATCAAAAACTTTCATAAGGCAAAGTTGTAGAACTCTGCGGGGGGCAAAAGGAACTACAGAGAAAAAATCGATTTTTTTATATTTTTGGAAAAAACAGACTGCCTGTAATTCTCCCATTTTCATCGGATCAAAAACTTTCATAATGAAAAGTTGTAGAACTCTTTGGGGCGCAAAAGGAACTCCAGAGAGAAAATCGATTTTTTGACATTTTTGGAAGAAAACCGACTGCCTGTAATTCTCCCATTTCTCATCAGATAAAAAACATTCATGAGGCAAAGTTGTAGAACTCTTTGGGGGGCAAAAGGAACTCCAGAGAAAAAATCGATTTTTTGAAATTTTTGGAAAAACCGACTGCCTGTAATTCTTCCATTTGTCATCAGATCAAAAACATTCATAAGGCAAAGTTGTAGAACTCTTTAGGGGGGGCAAAAGGTACTCCATAGGAAAATTTGATTTTTTGAAATATTGGAAATTTGTTTATTTTTAGAAAAAACAGACTACCTGTAATTCTCCCATTTGTCATCGGATCAAAAACTTTCATAAGGCAAAGTTGTAGAACTCTTTGATGGGCAAAAAGAACTCCAGAGAGAAAATCGATTTTTTGAAATTTTTGGATTTTTGGAAAAACTGACTGCCTGTAATTCTACAATTTTTCATCAGATCAAAAACTTCCATAAGGCAAAGTTGTAGAACTCTTTAAGGGGCAAAAGGAACTCCAGAGAGAAAATGGATTTTTTGAAATTTTTTGATTTTTGGAAAAAACAGACTACCTGTAATTCTCCCATGTGTCATCGGATCAAAAACATTTATAAGGCAAAGTTGTAGAACTCTTTGGGGGGGCAAAAGGAACTCCATAGAGAAATTCGATTTTTTGAAATTTTTTTACTTTTGGAAAAAACAGACTACCTGTAATTCTTCCATTTATCATCGGATCAAAAACTTTCATAAGGCAAAATTGTAGAACTCTTTGGGAGGCAAAAGGAACTCCAGAGAGAAAATCGATTTTTTGACAATTTTGGAAGAAAACAGACTGCCTGTAATTCTCCCATTTGTCAGCAGATCAAAAACTTTCATAATGAAAAGTTGTAAAACTCATTGGGGGACAAAAGGAACTCCATAGAAAAATTTGATTTTTTGAAATTTTTGAAATGTTTTTATTTTTGGAAAAAACAGACTACCTGTAATTCTTCCATTTGTCATCGTATCAAAAACTTTCATAAGGCAAAGTTGCAGAACTCTTTGGGGGGCTAAAGGAACTCCAGAGAGAAAATCGAATTTTCGAAATTTTTGGAAAAAACAGACTGCCTGTAATTCTCCCATTTGTCATCAGATCAAAAACATTTATAAGGCAAAGTTGTAGAACTCTTTGGGGGCGGGGGGGGGCAAAAGGAACTCCATAAGAAAATTTGATTTTTTGAGATATTGGAAATTTTTTTATTTTTGGAAAAAACAAACTACCTGTAATTCTTCCATTTATCATCGGATCAAAAACATTCATACGGCAAAGTTGTAGAACTCTTCGGGGAGCAAAAGGAACTCCAGAGAAAAATTTGATTTTTTGACATTTTTGAAATTTTTAGAAAAAACAGACTGCCTGTAATTCTCCCATTTGTCATCGGATCAAAAACTTTCATAATGAAAAGATGTAGAACTCTTTGGGGAGCAAAAGGAACTCCAGAGAGAAAATCGATTTTTTGAAATTTTTGGAAGAAAACAGACTGCCTGTAATTCTCCCATTTGTCATCAGATCAAAAACTTTCATAAGGCAAAGTTGTAGAACTCTTTGGGGGGCATAAGGAACTCCAGAGAGAAAATCGATTTTTTGAAATTTTTGAAATTTTTTGACAAACAGACTGCCTGTAATTCTCACATTTTTCATCGGATCAAAAACTTTCATAAGGCAAAGTTGTAGAACTCTTTGGGGGGCAAAAGGAACTCCAGAGAAAAAATCGATTTTTTGAAATTTTTGGAAAAACCGACTGCCTGTAATTCTCCCATTTGTCATCAGATCAAAAACATTCATAAGGCAAAGTTGTAGAACTCTTTGGGGGGCATAAGGAACTCCAGAGAAAAAATCGATTTTTTGACAATTTTGGAAGAGAACAGACTGCCTGTAATTCTCCCATTTGTCAGCAGATCAAAAACATTTATAAGGCAAAGTTGTAGAACTCTTAGGGGGGAAAAGGGAACTCCAGAGAAAAATTTGATTTTTTGAAATTTTTTTATTTTTGGAAAAAACAGACTACCTGTAATTCTCCCATTTGTCATCGGATCAAAAACTTCCATAATGAAAAGTTGTAGAACTCTTTGGGGTGCAAAAGGAACTCCAGAGAGAAAATCGATTTTTTGAAATTTTTGATATTTTTGGAAAAAACAGATTGCCTGTAATTCTCCCATTTTTCATCGGATCAAAAACATTCATAAGGCAAAGTTGTAGATTTCTTTGGGGGGGCAAAAGGAACTCCAGAGAAAAAATCGATTTTTTGAAATTTTGGAAAAAACAGACTGCCTGTAATTCTCCCATTTGTCAGCAGATCAAAAACATTTATAAGGCAAAGTTGTAGAACTCTTTAGGGGGGGCAAAAGGTACTCCATAGAAAAATTTGATTTTTTGAAATATTGGAAATTTGTTTATTTTTGGAAAAAACAGACTACCTGTAATTCTTCCATTTATCATCGGATCAAAAACTTTCATAAGGCAAAGTTGTAGAACTCGTCGGGGGGCAAAAGGAACTCCAGAGAGAAAATCGATTTTTTGAAATTTTTGGAAGAAAACAGACTGCCTGTAATTCTCCCATTTGTCATCAGATCAAAAACATTTATAAGGCAAAGTTGTAGAACTCATTGGGGGGCATAAGGAACTCTAGAAAAATTTGATTTTTTGAAATATTGGAAATTTTTTTATTTTTGGAAAAAACAGACTACCTGTAATTCTTCCATTTATCATCGGATCCAAAACTTTCATAATGCAAAGTTGTAGAACTCGTCGGGAGACAAAAGGAACTCCAGAGAGAAAATCGATTTTTTGAAATTTTTGAAATTTTTAGAAAAAACAGACTGCCTGTAATTCTCCCATTTGTCATCGGATCAAAAACTTTCATAATGAAAAGTTGTAGAACTCTTTGGGGGGCAAAAGGAACTCCAGAGAGAAAATCGATTTTTTGAAATTTTTGGAAAAAACAGACTGCCTGTAATTCTCCCATTTGTCATCAGATCAAAAACTTTCATAAGGCAAAGTTGTAGAACTCTTTGGGGGGCATAAGGAACTCCAGAGAAAAAATCGATTTTTTGACAATTTTGGAAGAAAACAGACTGCCTGTAATTCTCCCATTTGTCAGCAGATCAAAAACATTTATAAGGCAAAGTTGTAGAACTCTTTGGGGGGGGCAAAAGGAACTCCAGAGAGAAAATCGATTTTTTGAAATTTTTGAAATTTTTGGAAAAACAGACTGCCTGTAATTCTCACATTTTTCATCGGATCAAAAACTTTCATAAGGCAAAGTTGTAGAACTCGTCGGGGGGCAAAAGGAACTCCAGAGACAAAATCGATTTTTTGAAATTTTTGGAAAAAACAGACTGCCTGTAATTCTCCCATTTGTCATCGGATCAAAAACTTTCATAATGAAAAGTTGTAGAACTCTTTGGGGGGCATAAGGAACTCCAGAGAAAAAATCGATTTTTTGACAATTTTGGAAGAAAACAGACTGCCTGTAATTCTCCCATTTGTCATCAGATCAAAAACTTTCATAAGGCAAAGTTGTAGAACTCTTTGGGGGGCAAAAGGAACTCCAGAGAAAAAATCGATTTTTTGAAATTTTTGGAAGAAAACAGACTGCCTGTAATTCTCCCATTTGTCATCAGATCAAAAACATTTATAAGGCAAAGTTGTAGAAAGGATCTCCATTAAAAATTTGATTTTTTGAAATATTTGAAATTTTTTTATTTTTGTAAAAAACTGACTGCCTGTAATTCTCCCATTTGTCATCGGATCAAAAACTTTCATAAGGCAAAGTTGTAGAACTCTTTGGGGGTCAAAAGGAACTCCAGAGAGAAAATTGATTTTTTGACATTTTTGAAATTTTTGGAAAAACAGACTAACTATAATTCTTCCATTTATCATCGGATCAAAAACTTTCATAAGGCAAAGTTGTAGAACTCGTCGGGGGGCAAAAGGAACTCCAGAGAGAAAATCGATTTTTTGAAATTTTTGGAAAAAACAGACTTCCTGTAATTCTCCCATTTTTCATCAGATCAAAAAATTCCATAATGATAAGTTGTAGAACTCATTGGGGGGCAAAAGGAACTCTAGAAAAAATCGATTTTTTGAAATTTTTGAAATTTTTTTATTTTTGGAAAAACAGACTACCTGTAATTCTTCATTTCTCATCGGATCAAAAACTTTCATAAGGCAAAGTTATAGAACTCTTTGGGGGGCAAAAGGAACTCCAGAGAGAAAATCGATTTTTTGAAATTTTTGGAAGAAAACAGACTGCCTGTAATTCTCCCATTTGTCATCGGATCAAAAACTTTCATAAGGCAAAGTTATAGAACTCTTTGGGGGGCAAAAGGAACTCCAGAGAGAAAATCGATTTTTTGAAATTTTTTTACTTTTGGAAAAAACAGACTACCTGTAATTCTTCCATTTATCATCGGATCAAAAACTTTCATAAGGCAAAGTTGTAGAACTCTTTGGGAGGCAAAAGGAACTCCAGAGAGAAAATCGATTTTTCGAAATTTTTGGAAAAAACAGACTGCCTGTAATTCTCCCATTTGTCAGCAGATCAAAAACATTTATAAGGCAAAGTTGTAGAACTCTTTAGGGGGGGGGGCAAAAGGTAGTCCATATAAAAATTTGATTTTTTGAAATATTGGAAATTTGTTTATTTTTGGAAAAAACAGACTACCTGTAATTCTTCCATTTATCATCGGATCAAAAACTTTCATAAGGCAAAGTTGTAGAACTCTGCGGGGGGCAAAAGGAACTACACAGAAAAAATCGATTTTTTGAAATTTTTGAAATTTTTGGAAAAACAGACTGCCTGTAATTCTCACATTTTTCATCGGATCAAAAACTTTCATAAGGCAAAGTTGTAGAACTCGTCGGGGGGCAAAAGGAACTCCAGAGACAAAATCGATTTTTTGAAATTTTTGGAAAAAACAGACTGCCTGTAATTCTCCCATTTGTCATCGGATCAAAAACTTTCATACGGCAAAGTTGTAGAACTTTTTGGGGGGCAAAAAGAACTCCAGGGAGTAAATCGATTTTTTGAAATTTTTGAAATTTTTGGAAAAACACACTGCCTGTAATTCTCCCATTTTTCATCAGATCGAAAAATTTCATAAGGCAAAGTTGTACAACTCTTTGGGGGGCAAAAGGAACTCCAGAGAGAAAATCGAATTTTCGAAATTTTTGGAAAAAACAGACTGCCTGTAATTCTCCCATTTGTCATCAGATCAAAAACATTTATAAGGCAAAGTTGTAGAACTCTTTGGGGAGCAAAAGGAACTCCAGAGAGAAAATAGATTTTTTGAAATTTTTGGAAAAAACAGACTGCCTGTAATTCTCCCATTTGTCATCAGATCAAAAACTTCCATAATGAAAAGTTGTAGAACTCGTCGGGAGACAAAAGGAACTCCAGAGAAAAAATCGATTTTTTTTATATTTTTGAAATTTTTGGAAAAAACAGACTAACTGTAATTCTCCTATTTGTCATCGGATCAAAAACTTTCATAAGGCAAATTTGTAGAACTCATTGGAGGGCAAAAGGAACTCCAGAGAAAATATCGACTTATTGAAATTTTTGAAATTTTTTTATTTTTGGAAAAAACAGACTTCCTGTAATTCTCCCATTTTCATCGAATCAAAAACTTTCATAAGGCAAAGTTGTGGAACTCTTCGGAGGGCAAATGGAACTCCAGAGAAAAAATCGATTTTTTGAAATTTTTGGAAAAAACAGACTGCCTGTAATTCTCCCATTTGTCAGCAGATCAAAAACATTTATAAGGCAAAGTTGTAGAACTCTTTAGGGGGGGGGGGCAAAAGGTACTCCATATAAAAATTTGATTTTTTGAAATATTGGAAATTTGTTTATTTTTGGAAAAAACAGACTACCTGTAATTCTTCCATTTATCATCGGATCAAAAACTTTCATAAGGCAAAGTTGTAGAACTCGTCGGGGGGCAAAAGGAACTCCGGAGAGAAAATCGATTTTTTGAAATTTTTGGAAAAAACAGACTGCCTGTAATTCTCCCATTTGTCAGCAGATCAAAAACATTTATAAGGCAAAGTTGTAGAACTCTTTAGGGGGGGCAAAAGGTACTCCATAGAAAAATTTGATTTTTTGAAATATTGGAAATTTGTTTATTTTTGGAAAAAACAGACTACCTGTAATTCTTCCATTTATCATCGGATCAAAAACTTTCATAAGGCAAAGTTGTAGAACTCGTCGGGGGGCAAAAGGAACTCCAGAGAGAAAATCGATTTTTTGAAATTTTTGAAATTTTTAGAAAAAACAGACTGCCTGTAATTCTCCCATTTGTCATCGGATCAAAAACTTTCATAATGAAAAGATGTAGAACTCTTTGGGGGGCAAAAGAAACTCCAGAGAGAAAATCGATTTTTTGAAAATTTTGGAAGAAAACAGACTGCCTGTAATTCTCCCATTTGTCATCGGATCAAAAACTTTCATAATGAAAAGTTGTAGAACTCTTTGGGGCGCAAAAGGAACTTCAGAGAGAAAATCGATTTTTTGAAATTTTTGAAATTTTTGGAAAAAACAGACTGCCTGTAATTCTCCCATTTATCATCGGATCAAAAACTTTCATAATGAAAAGTTGTAGAACTCTTTGGGGCGAAAAGGAACTTCAGAGAGAAAATCGATTTTTTGAAATTTTTGAAATTTTTGGAAAAACAGACTACCTGTAATTCTCACATTTTTCATCGGATCAAAAACTTTCATAAGGCAAAGTTGTAGAACTCGTCGGGGGGCAAAAGGAACTCCAGAGACAAAATCGATTTTTTGAAATTTTTGGAAAAAACAGACTGCCTGTAATTCTCCCATTTTCATCGGATCAAAAACTTTCATAATGAAAAGTTGTAGAACTCTTTGGGGCGCAAAAGGAACTCCAGAGAGAAAATCGATTTTTTGACATTTTTGGAAGAAAACCGACTGCCTGTAATTCTCCCATTTGTCATCAGATAAAAAACATTCATAAGGCAAAGTTGTAGAACTCTTTGGGGGGCAAAAGGAACTCCAGAGAAAAAATCGATTTTTTGAAATTTTTGGAAAAACCGACTGCCTGTAATTCTCCCATTTGTCATCAGATCAAAAACATTCATAAGGCAAAGTTGTAGACTCTTTGGGGGGGGGGCAAAAGGAACTCCATAAAAAATTTGATTTTTTGAAATATTTGAAATTTTTTTATTTTTGGAAAAAACAGACTGCCTGTAATTCTCCCATTTGTCATCGGATCGAAAACTTTCATAAAGCAAAGTTGTAGAACTCTTTAGGGGGGGCAAAAGGTACTCCATAGGAAAATTTGATTTTTTGAAATATTGGAAATTTGTTTATTTTTAGAAAAAACAGACTACCTGTAATTCTTCCATTTATCATCGGATCAAAAACTTTCATAAGGCAAAGTTGTAGAACTCGTCGGGGGGCAAAAGGAACTCCAGAGAGAAAATCGATTTTTTGAAATTTTGGAAATTTTTGGAAGAAAAAAGACTGCCTGTAATTCTCCCATTTGTCATCAGATCAAAAACTTTCATAAGGCAAAGTTATAGAACTCGTTGGGGAGCAAACGGAACTCCAGAGAGAAAATCGATTTTTCGAAAATTTTGGAAAAAACAGACTGCCTGTAATTCTCCCATTTGTCATCAGATCAAAAACATTCATAAGGCAAAGTTGTAGACTCTTTGGGGCGAAAAGGAACTTCAGAGAGAAAATCGATTTTTTGAAATTTTTGAAATTTTTGGAAAAACAGACTGCCTGTAATTCTCACATTTTTCATCGGATCAAAAACTTTCATAAGGCAAAGTTGTAGAACTCTTTGGGGGGCAAAAGGAACTCCAGAGAGAAAATCGATTTTTTGACATTTTTGGAAGAAAACAGACTGCCTGTAATTCTCCCATTTGTCATCAGATCAAAAACTTTCATGAGGCAAAGTTGTAGAACTCTTTGGGGGGCATAAGGAACTCCAGAGAAAAATTTGATTTTTTGAAATATTGGAAATTTGTTTATTTTTAGAAAAAACAGACTACCTGTAATTCTTTCATAATGAAAAGTTGTAGAACTCTTTGGGCGCAAAAGGAACTCCAGAGAGAAAATCGATTTTTTGAAATTTTTGGAAAAAACAGACCGCCTGTAATTCTCCCCTTTGTCATCAGATCAAAAACTTTCATAAGGCAAAGTTGTAG
Organism: Trichopria drosophilae; assembly: GCA_030407085.1. NCBI lineage: Eukaryota > Metazoa > Arthropoda > Insecta > Hymenoptera > Diapriidae > Trichopria > Trichopria drosophilae. Next base: position 69,847,887 of record CM059584.1, read on the forward strand.
AACTCTTTGGGGGGCAAAAGGAACTCCAGAGAAAAATTTGATTTTTTGACATTTTTGGAAGAAAACAGACTGCCTGTAATTTTCCCATTTGTCAGCAGATCAAAAACATTTATAAGGCAAAGTTGTAGAACTCTTTGGGGGGGGGGGCAAAAGGAACTCCATAAGAAAATTTGATTTTTTGAGATATTGGAAATTTTTTTATTTTTGGAAAAAACAGACTACCTGTAATTCTGCCATTTATCATCGGATCAAAAACTTTCATAAGGCAAAGTTGTAGAACTCTGCGGGGGGCAAAAGGAACTCCAGAGAAAAAATCGATTTTTTTTATATTTTTGAAATTTTTGGAAAAAACAGACTGCCTGTAATTCTCCCATTTGTCATCGGATCAAAAACTTCCATAATGAAAAGTTGTAGAACTCTTTGGGGTGCAAAAGGAACTCCAGAGAGAAAATCGATTTTTTGAAATTTTTGATATTTTTGGAAAAAACAGATTGCCTGTAATTCTCCCATTTGTCATCGGATCAAAAACTTTCATAATGAAAAGATGTAGAACTCTTTGGGGGGCAAAAGGAACTCCAGAGAGAAAATCGATTTTTTGAAATTTTTGGAAGAAAACAGACTGCCTGTAATTCTCCCATTTGTCATCAGATCAAAAACATTTATAAGGCAAAGTTGTAGAACTCTTTGGGGGGGGGGAGCAAAAGGAACTCCATAGTAAAATTTGATTTTTTGAAATATTGGAAATTTTTTTATTTTTGGAAAAAAACAGACTACCTGTAATTCTTCCATTTATCATCGGATCCAAAACTTTCATAATGCAAAGTTGTAGAACTCGTCGGGAGACAAAAGGAACTCCAGAGAAAAAAACGATTTTTTTAAATTTTTTGAAATGTTTGAAATTTTTGGAAAAAACAGACTGCCTGTAATTCTCCCATATGCCATCAGATCAAAAACATTCATAAGGCAAAGTTGTAGTACTCATTGGAGGACAAAAGGAACTCCAGAGAAAAAATCGATATTTTAAAATTTTTGGATTTTTTGAAAAAACAGACTACCTGTAATTCTCCTATTTGTCATCGGATCAAAAACTTTCATAATGCAAAGTTGTAGAACTCGTCGGGAGACAAAAGGAACTCCAGAGAGAAAATCGATTTTTTGAAATTTTTGAAATTTTTGGAAAAAACAGACTGCCTGTAATTCTCCCATTTGTCATCGGATCAAAAACTTTCATAATGAAAAGTTGTAGAACTCTTTGGGGGGCAAAAGGAACTCCAGAGAGAAAATCGATTTTTTGAAATTTTTGAAATTTTTGGAAAAAACAGACTGCCTGTAATTCTCCCATTTGTCATCGGATCAAAAACTTTCATAATGAAAAGTTGTAGAACTCTTTGGGGGGCAAAAGGAACTCCAGAGAGAAAATCGATTTTTTGAAATTTTTGGAAAAAACAGACTACCTGTAATTCTTCATTTCTCATCGGATCAAAAACTTTCATAAGGCAAAGTTATAGAACTCTTTGGGGGGCAAAAGGAACTCCAGAGAGAAAATCGATTTTTTGAAATTTTTTTACTTTTGGAAAAAACAGACTACCTGTAATTCTTCCATTTATCATCGGATCAAAAACTTTCATAAGGCAAAGTTGTAGAACTCTTTGGGAGGCAAAAGGAACTCCAGAGAGAAAATCGATTTTTTGACAATTTTGGAAGAAAACAGACTGCCTGTAATTCTCCCATTTGTCAGCAGATCAAAAACATTTATAAGGCAAAGTTGTAGAACTCTTTGGGGGGGGGGCAAAAGGAACTCCATAAGAAAATTTGATTTTTTGAAATATTGGAAATTTGTTTATTTTTAGAAAAAACAGACTACCTGTAATTCTTCCATTTGTCATCAGATCAAAAACATTCATAAGGCAAAGTTGTAGAACTCTTTGGGGGGCATAAGGAACTCCAGAGAAAAAATCGATTTTTTGACAATTTTGGAAGAGAACAGACTGCCTGTAATTCTCCCATTTGTCAGCAGATCAAAAACATTTATAAGGCAAAGTTGTAGAACTCTTGGGGGGGGAGGGTCAAAAGGAACTCCATAAGAAAGTTTGATTTTTTGAGATATTGGACATTTTTTTATTTTTGGAAAAAACAGACTACCTGTAATTCTTCCATTTATCATCGGATCAAAAACTTTCATAAGGCAAAGTTGTAGAACTCTGCGGGGGGCAAAAGGAACTACAGAGAAAAAATCGATTTTTTTATATTTTTGAAATTTTTGGAAAAAACAGACTGCCTGTAATTCTCCCATTTGTCATCGGATCAAAAACTTTCATAATGAAAAGTTGTAGAACTCTTTGGGGCGCAAAAGGAACTTCAGAGAGAAAATCGATTTTTTGAAATTTTTGAAATTTTTTGAAAAACAGACTGCCTGTAATTCTCACATTTTTCATCGGATCAAAAACTTTCATAAGGCAAAGTTGTAGAACTCGTCGGGGGGCAAAAGGAACTCCAGAGACAAAATCGATTTTTTGAAATTTTTGGAAAAAACAGACTGCCTGTAATTCTCCCATTTTCATCGGATCAAAAACTTTCATAATGAAAAGTTGTAGAACTCTTTGGGGCGCAAAAGGAACTCCAGAGAGAAAATCGATTTTTTGACATTTTTGGAAGAAAACCGACTGCCTGTAATTCTCCCATTTGTCATCAGATAAAAAACATTCATAAGGCAAAGTTGTAGAACTCTTTGGGGGGCAAAAGGAACTCCAGAGAGAAAATCGATTTTTTGAAATTTTTGAAATTTTTGGAAGAAAAAAGACTGCCTGTAATTCTCCCATTTGTCATCAGATCAAAAACTTTCATAAGGCAAAGTTGTAGAACTCTTTGGGGGGCATAAGGAACTCCAGAGAAAAAATCGATTTTTTGACAATTTTGGAAGAAAACAGACTGCCTGTAATTCTCCCATTTGTCATCAGATCAAAAACATTTATAAGGCAAAGTTGTAGAACTCTTTGGGGGGCATAAGGAACTCCATAGAAAAATTTGATTTTTTGAAATATTGGAAATTTGTTTATTTTTGGAAAAAACAGACTACCTGTAATTCTTCCATTTATCATCGGATCAAAAACTTTCATAAGGCAAAGTTGTAGAACTCTTTGGGAGGCAAAAGGAACTCCAGAGAGAAAATCGATTTTTCGAAATTTTTGGAAAAAACAGACTGCCTGTAATTCTCCCATTTGTCATCGGATCAAAAACTTTCATAATGCAAAGTTGTAGAACTCGTCGGGAGACAAAAGGAACTCCAGAGAGAAAATCGATTTTTTGAAATTTTTGAAATTTTTAGAAAAAACAGACTGCCTGTAATTCTCCCATTTGTCATCGGATCAAAAACTTTCATAATGAAAAGATGTAGAACTCTTTGGGGGGCAAAAGGAACTCCAGAGAGAAAATCGATTTTTTGAAATTTTTGGAAGAAAACAGACTGCCTGTAATTCTCCCATTTGTCATCAGATCAAAAACTTTCATAAGGCAAAGTTGTAGAACTCTTTGGGGCGCAAAAGGAACTCCAGAGAGAAAATCGATTTTTTGACATTTTTGGAAGAAAACCGACTGCCTGTAATTCTCCTATTTGTCATCAGATAAAAAACATTCATAAGGCAAAGTTGTAGAACTCTTTGGGGGGCAAAAGGAACTCCAGAGAGAAAATCGATTTTTTGAAATTTTTGAAATTTTTGGAAGAAAAAAGACTGCCTGTAATTCTCCCATTTCTCATCAGATCAAAAACTTTCATAAGGCAAAGTTGTAGAACTCTTTGGGGGGCAAAAGGAACTCCAGAGAAAAATTTAATTTTTTGACATTTTTGGAAGAAAACAGACTGCCTGTAATTCTCCCATTTGTCATCAGATCAAAAACATTCATAAGGCAAAGTTGTAGAACTCGTTGGGGGGGGGCAAAAGGAACTCCATAGGAAATTTTGATTTTTTGAGATATTGGAAATTTTTTTATTTTTGGAAAAATCAAACTACCTGTAATTCTTCCATTAATCATCGGATCAAAAACTTTCATAAGGCAAAGTTGTAGAACTCTGCGGGGGGCAAAAGGAACTCCAGAGAGAAAATCGATTTTTTGACATTTTTGGAAGAAAACGGACTGCCTGTAATTCTCCCATTTGTCAGCAGATCAAAAACATTTATAAGGCAAAGTTGTAGAACTCGTTGGGGGGGGGGCAAAAGGAACTCCATAGGAAAATTTGATTTTTTGAAATATTTGAAATTTTTTTATTTTTGGAAAAAGCAGACTGCCTGTAATTCTTCCATTTGTCATCGGATCAAAAACTTTCATGAGGCAAAGTTGTAGAACTCTTTGGGAGTTAAAAGGAACTCCAGAGAGAAAATCGATTTTTTTAAATTTTTGGAAAAAACAGACTGCCTGTAATTCTCCCATTTGTCAGCAGATCAAAAACATTTATAAGGCAAAGTTGTAGAACTCTTGGGAGGCGGGGGGTTAAAAGGAACTCCATAAGAAAGTTTGATTTTTTGAGATATTGGACATTTTTTTATTTTTGGAAAAAACAGACTACCTGTAATTCTTCCATTTATCATCGGATCAAAAACTTTCATAAGGCAAAGTTGTAGAACTCTGCGGGGGGCAAAAGGAACTACACAGAAAAAATCGATTTTTTTATATTTTTGAAATTTTTGGAAAAAACAGACTGCCTGTAATTCTCCCATTTGTCATCGGATCAAAAACTTTCATAATGAAAAGTTGTAGAACTCTTTGGGGGGCAAAAGGAACTCCAGAGAGAAAATCGATTTTTTGAAATTTTTGGAAAAAACAGACTGCCTGTAATTCTCCCATTTGTCATCAGATCAAAAACTTTCATAAGGCAAAGTTGTAGAACTCTTTGGGAGGCAAAAGGAACTCCAGAGAGAAAATCGATTTTTCGAAATTTTTGGAAAAAACAGTCTGGTTGTAATTCTCCCATTTTTCATCAGATCAAAAACTTTCATAAGGCAAAGTTGTAGAACTCTTTGGGGGGCAAAAGAAACTGAAGAGAGAAAATGGATTTTTTGAAATTTTTGGATTTTTGGAAAAATTGACTGCCTGTAATTCTACAATTTTTCATCAGATCAAAAACTTCCATAAGGCAAAGTTGTAGAACTCTTTAAGGGGCAAAAGGAACTCCAGAGAAAATTCTGATTCTTTTGAAATGTTTAAAATTTTTGGATTTTTTGAGAAAACAAACTACCTGTAATTCTCCCATTTGTCATCGGATCAAAAACTTTCATAATGAAAAGTTTTTGGGGGGCAAAGGGATCTCCAGAGAAAAATTTGATTTTTTGAAAAAACAGACTACCTGTAATTCTCCCATTTATCATCAGATCAAAAACTTCCATAAGGCAAAGTTGTAGAACTCTTTGGGGGGCAAAAGGAACTCCAGAGAGAAAATCGATTTTTTGAAATTTTGGAAATTTTTGGAAGAAAAAACACTGCCTGTAATTCTCCCATTTGTCATCAGATCAAATACTTTCATAAGGCAAAGTTATAGAACTCGTTGGGGAGCAAACGGAACTCCAGAGAGAAAATCGATTTTTTGACATTTTTGGAAGAAAACAGACTGCCTGTAATTCTCCCATTTGTCATCAGATCAAAAACATTCATAAGGCAAAGTTCTAGAACTCTTTGATGGGCAAAAGGAACTCCAGAGAGAAAATGGATTTTTTGAAATTTTTTGATTTTTGGAAAAAACAGACTACCTGTAATTCTCCCATTTCTCATCGGATCAAAAACTTTCATAAGGCAAAGTTATGGAACTCTTTGGGGAGCAAAAGGAACTCCAGAGAGAAAATCGATTTTTTGAAATTTTTTTACTTTTGGAAAAAACAGACTACCTGTAATTCTTCCATTTATCATCGGATCAAAAACTTTCATAAGGCAAAGTTGTAGAACTCTGCGGGGGGCAAAAGTAACTCCAGAGAAAAAAATCGATTTTTTAAAATTTTTGAAATTTGTGGAAAAAACAGACTGCCTGTAATTCTCCCATTTTTCATCGGATCAAAAACATTCATAAGGCAAAGTTGTAGATTTCTTTGGGGGGGCAAAAGGAACTCCAGAGAAAAAATCGATTTTTTGAAATTTTTGAAATTTTTTTATTTTTGGAAAAACAGACTACCTGTAATTCTTCCATTTATCATCGGATCCAAAACTTTCATAATGCAAAGTTGTAGAACTCGTCGGGAGACAAAAGGAACTCCAGAGAGAAAATCGATTTTTTGAAATTTTTGAAATTTTTAGAAAAAACAGACTGCCTGTAATTCTCCCATTTGTCATCGGATCAAAAACTTTCATAATGAAAAGTTGTAGAACTCTTTGGGGGGCATAAGGAACTCCAGAGAAAAAATCGATTTTTTGACAATTTTGGAAGAAAACAGACTGCCTGTAATTCTCCCATTTGTCATCAGATCAAAAACTTTCATAAGGCAAAGTTGTAGAACTCTTTGGGGGGCAAAAGGAACTCCATAAGAAAATTTGATTTTTTGAGATATTGGAAATTTTTTTATTTTTGGAAAAAACAGACTACCTGTAATTCTGCCATTTATCATCGGATCAAAAACTTTCATAAGGCAAAGTTGTAGAACTCTGCGGGGGGCAAAAGGAACTCCAGAGAAAAAATCGATTTTTTTTATATTTTTGAAATTTTTGGAAAAAACAGACTGCCTGTAATTCTCCCATTTGTCATCGGATCAAAAACTTCCATAATGAAAAGTTGTAGAACTCTTTGGGGTGCAAAAGGAACTCCAGAGAGAAAATCGATTTTTTGAAATTTTTGATATTTTTGGAAAAAACAGATTGCCTGTAATTCTCCCATTTGTCATCGGATCAAAAACTTTCATAATGAAAAGATGTAGAACTCTTTGGGGGGCAAAAGGAACTCCAGAGAGAAAATCGATTTTTTGAAATTTTTGGAAGAAAACAGACTGCCTGTAATTCTCCCATTTGTCATCAGATCAAAAACATTTATAAGGCAAAGTTGTAGAACTCTTTGGGGAGGGAGCAAAAGGAACTCCATAGTAAAATTTGATTTTTTGAAATATTGGAAATTTTTTTATTTTTGGAAAAAAACAGACTACCTGTAATTCTTCCATTTATCATCGGATCCAAAACTTTCATAATGCAAAGTTGTAGAACTCGTCGGGAGACAAAAGGAACTCCAGAGAGAAAATCGATTTTTTGAAATTTTTGAAATTTTTAGAAAAAACAGACTTCCTGTAATTCTCCCATTTTTCATCAGATCAAAAAATTCCATAATGATAAGTTGTAGAACTCATTGGGGGGCAAAAGGAACTCTAGAAAAAATCGATTTTTTGAAATTTTTGAAATTTTTTTATTTTTGGAAAAACAGACTACCTGTAATTCTTCATTTCTCATCGGATCAAAAACTTTCATAAGGCAAAGTTATAGAACTCTTTGGGGGGCAAAAGGAACTCCAGAGAGAAAATCGATTTTTTGAAATTTTTTTACTTTTGGAAAAAACAGACTACCTGTAATTCTTCCATTTATCATCGGATCAAAAACTTTCATAAGGCAAAGTTGTAGAACTCTTTGGGAGGCAAAAGGAACTCCAGAGAAAAAATCGATTTTTTTTATATTTTTGAAATTTTTGGAAAAAACAGACTGCCTGTAATTCTCCCATTTGTCATCGGATCAAAAACTTTCATAATGAAAAGTTGTAGAACTCTTTGGGGCGCAAAAGGAACTTCAGAGAGAAAATCGATTTTTTGAAATTTTTGAAATTTTTTGAAAAACAGACTGCCTGTAATTCTCACATTTTTCATCGGATCAAAAACTTTCATAAGGCAAAGTTGTAGAACTCGTCGGGGGGCAAAAGGAACTCCAGAGAGAAAATCGATTTTTTGAAATTTTGGAAATTTTTGGAAGAAAAAAGACTGCCTGTAATTCTCCCATTTGTCATCAGATCAAAAACTTTCATAAGGCAAAGTTATAGAACTCGTTGGGGAGCAAACGGAACTCCAGAGAGAAAATCGATTTTTCGAAAATTTTGGAAAAAACAGACTGCCTGTAATTCTCCCATTTGTCATCGGATCAAAAACTTTCATAAAGCAAAGTTGTAGAACTCTTTAGGGGGGGCAAAAGGAACTCCATAGTAAAATTTGATTTTTTGAAATATTGGAAATTTTTTTATTTTTGGAAAAAAACAGACTACCTGTAATTCTTCCATTTATCATCGGATCCAAAACTTTCATAATGCAAAGTTGTAGAACTCGTCGGGAGACAAAAGGAACTCCAGAGAGAAAATCGATTTTTTGAAATTTTTGAAATTTTTAGAAAAAACAGACTGCCTGTAATTCTCCCATTTGTCATCGGATCAAAAACTTTCATAATGAAAAGTTGTAGAACTCTTTGGGGCGCAAAAGGAACTTCAGAGAGAAAATCGATTTTTTTATATTTTTGAAATTTTTGGAAAAAACAGACTGCCTGTAATTCTCCCATTTGTCATCGGATCAAAAACTTTCATAAGGCAAAGTTGTAGAACTCGTCGGGGGGCAAAAGGAACTCCAGAGAGAAAATCGATTTTTTGAAATTTTGGAAATTTTTGGAAGAAAAAAGACTGCCTGTAATTCTCCCATTTGTCATCAGATCAAAAACTTTCATAAGGCAAAGTTGTAGAACTCTTTGGGGGGCATAAGGAACTCCAGAGAAAAAATCGATTTTTTGACATTTTTGGAAGAAAACAGACTGCCTGTAATTCTCCCATTTGTCAGCAGATCAAAAACATTTATAAGGCAAAGTTGTAGAACTCTTTGGGGGGGGGGGGGGGCAAAAGGAACTCCATAGTAAAATTTGATTTTTTGAGATATTGGAAATTTTTTTATTTTTGGAAAAAACAGACTACCTGTAATTCTTCCATTTATCATCGGATCAAAAACTTTCATACGGCAAAGTTGTAGAACTCTTCGGGGGGCAAAAGGAACTCCAGAGAAAAATTTGATTTTTTGACATTTTTGGAAGAAAACAGACTGCCTGTAATTCTCCCATTTGTCAGCAGATCAAAAACATTTATAAGGCAAAGTTGTAGAACTCTTTAGGGGGGGCAAAAGGTACTCCATAGGAAAATTTGATTTTTTGAAATTTTTGAAATGTTTTTATTTTTGGAAAAAACAGACTACCTGTAATTCTTCCATTTGTCATCGTATCAAAAACTTTCATAAGGCAAAGTTGCAGAACTCTTTGGGGGGCTAAAGGAACTCCAGAGAGAAAATCGAATTTTCGAAATTTTTGGAAAAAACAGACTGCCTGTAATTCTCCCATTTGTCATCGGATCAAAAACTTCCATAATGAAAAGTTGTAGAACTCTTTGGGGGGCAAAAGGAACTCCAGAGAGAAAATCGATTTTTTTGAAATTTTTGATATTTTTGGAAAAAACAGACTGCCTGTAATTCTCCCATTTTTCATCGGATCAAAAACATTCATAAGGCAAAGTTGCAGATTTCTTTGGGGGGGCAAAAGGAACTACAGAGAAAAAATCGATTTTTTGAAATTTTTGGAAAAAACAGACTGCCTGTAATTCTCCCATTTGTCATCGGATCAAAAACTTTCATAATGAAAAGTTGTAGAACTCTTTGGGGCGCAAAAGGAACTTCAGAGAGAAAATCGATTTTTTGAAATTTTTTGAAAAACAGACTGCCTGTAATTCTCACATTTTTCATCGGATCAAAAACTTTCATAAGGCAAAGTTGTAGAACTCGTCGGGGGGCAAAAGGAACTCCAGAGACAAAATCGATTTTTTGAAATTTTTGGAAAAAACAGACTGCCTGTAATTCTCCCATTTATCATCGGATCAAAAACTTTCATAATGAAAAGTTGTAGAACTCTTTGGGGCGAAAAAGGAACTTCAGAGAGAAAATCGATTTTTTGAAATTTTTGAAATTTTTGGAAAAACAGACTACCTGTAATTCTCACATTTTTCATCGGATCAAAAACTTTCATAAGGCAAAGTTGTAGAACTCTTTGGGGCGCAAAAGGAACTCCAGAGAGAAAATCGATTTTTTGAAATTTTTGGAAGAAAACCGACTGCCTGTAATTCTCCCATTTGTCATCGGATCAAAAACTTTCATAATGAAAAGTTGTAGAACTCTTTGGGGGGCAAAAGGAACTCCAGAGAGAAAATCGATTTTTTGACATTTTTGGAAGAAAACCGACTGCCTGTAATTCTCCTATTTGTCATCAGATAAAAAACTTTCATAAGGCAAAGTTGTAGAACTCGTCGGGGGGCAAAAGGAACTCCAGAGACAAAATCGATTTTTTGAAATTTTTGGAAAAAACAGACTGCCTGTAATTCTCCCATTTGTCATCGGATCAAAAACTTTCATAATGAAAAGTTGTAGAACTCTTTGGGGCGAAAAAGGAACTTCAGAGAGAAAATCGATTTTTTGAAATTTTTGAAATTTTTGGAAAAACAGACTGCCTGTAATTCTCACATTTTTCATCGGATCAAAAACTTTCATAAGGCAAAGTTGTGGAACTCGTCGGGGGGCAAAAGGAACTCCAGAGACAAAATCGATTTTTTGACATTTTTGGAAGAAAACCGACTGCCTGTAATTCTCCCATTTGTCATCAGATAAAAAACATTCATAAGGCAAAGTTGTAGAACTCTTTGGGGGGCAAAAGGAACTCCAGAGAAAAAATCGATTTTTTGAAATTTTTGGAAAAACCGACTGCCTGTAATTCTCCCATTTGTCATCAGATCAAAAACATTCATAAGGCAAAGTTGTAGACTCTTTGGGGGGGGGGGCAAAAGGAACTCCATAAAAAATTTGATTTTTTGAAATATTTGAAATTTTTTTATTTTTGGAAAAAACAGACTGCCTGTAATTCTCCCATTTGTCATCGGATCAAAAACTTTCATAAAGCAAAGTTGTAGAACTCTTTAGGGGGGGCAAAAGGTACTCCATAGGAAAATTTGATTTTTTGAAATATTTGAAATTTTTTTATTTTTGGAAGAAAAAAGACTGCCTGTAATTCTCCCATTTGTCATCAGATCAAAAACTTTCATAAGGCAAAGTTGTAGAACTCTTTGGGGGGCATAAGGAACTCCAGAGAAAAAATCGATTTTTTGACAATTTTGGAAGAAAACAGACTGCCTGTAATTCTCCCATTTGTCAGCAGATCAAAAACATTTATAAGGCAAAGTTGTAGAACTCTTTGGGGGGGGGGCAAAAGGAACTCCATAAGAAAATTTGATTTTTTGAGATATTGGAAATTTTTTTATTTTTGGAAAAAACAGACTACCTGTAATTCTGCCATTTATCATCGGATCAAAAACTTTCATAATGCAAAGTTGTAGAACTCGTCGGGAGACAAAAGGAACTCCAGAGAGAAAATCGATTTTTTGAAATTTTTAGAAAAAACAGACTGCCTGTAATTCTCCCATTTGTCATCAGATCAAAAACTTTCATAAGGCAAAGTTGTAGAACTCTTTGGGGGGCATAAGGAACTCCAGAGAAAAAATCGATTTTTCGACAATTTTGGAAGAAAACAGACTGCCTGTAATTCTCCCATTTGTCAGCAGATCAAAAACATTTATAAGGCAAAGTTGTAGAACTCGTTGGGGGGGGGGGCAAAAGGAACTCCACAGGAAAATTTGATTTTTTGAAATATTTGAAATTTTTTTACTTTTGGAAAAAACAGACTACCTGTAATTCTCCCATTTGTCATCGGATCAAAAACTTTCATAATGAAAAGATGTAGAACTCTTTGGGGGGCAAAAGGAACTCCAGAGAGAAAATCGATTTTTTGAAAATTTTGGAAGAAAACAGACTGCCTGTAATTCTCCCATTTGTCAGCAGATCAAAAACATTTATAAGGCAAAGTTGTAGAACTCTTTGGGGGGGGCAAAAGGAACTCCAGAGAGAAAATCGATTTTTTGAAATATTTGAAATTTTTTTATTTTTGGAAAAAGCAGACTACCAGTAATTCTTCCATTTTTCATCGGATCAAAAACTTTCATAAGGCAAAGTTATAGAACTCGTTGGGGAGCAAACGTAACTCCAGAGAAAAAAATCGATTTTTTGAAATTTTTGGATTTTTGGAAAAAACAGACTACCTGTAATTCTTCTATTTGTCATCGGATCAAAAACTTTCATAAGGCAAAGTTGCAGAACTCTTTGGGGGGCTAAAGGAACTCCAGAGGGAAAATCGAATTTTCGAAATTTTTGGAAAAAACAGACTGCCTGTAATTCTCCCATTTGTCAGCAGATCAAAAACATTTATAAGGCAAAGTTGTAGAACTCTTTGGGGGGGGGGGGGCAAAAATAACTCAGTCAAGTCGGAAAAGTGGGGTGTCAGTATTTCCGGCGTAAAAATGTGCAATTTTCATAAGAATCTTATAAACTGTTGTTATTGACATATTTGGTTTTTTTGTTAGTGTAAAATATATTAGAATAAGGTGAGAATAATTAGTACAAACTTGAAAGAAAGTTATGGAATAAGTTTAACAAAAGTTATTAATAAAAAGGAATTTTATATTGATCTTCCTGAATACTTAATCTGAAAGGAAAATAACAGGTATAGTTGTTAGGAATATATTTTAAGCTATTACAATGTATTTTGAATTTATGTGAACATTTTTAATTGTTTTTTAATGGTTAATTATGAGTTTAATAATTTGTTGTTGTAATTGTTCAGTCAATGGTTGTACTAATTTTACATGAAGGCGGTTGAGCGCATTTAATTCTTTTGAGATATAATTCTTTCGGATAATTTAAAAATTCATAAAAGTAGCATTGTGCTTTGTTGTACTAATTTCTGATAGTTTTGACTAATAGTTGTGAAAGGAATGAGAAAGAAGAAAATGGCTATTTGTAACATGAATGTTATTAAATATTCATGAATTTTATAAAACTTTACATTATTTACTAAATTTGTAATGTAAAAAAAATACATATCATAGTCGGTTGGGGTTTTCCATTCCCACATTGTATCCACAGATGTTTATTTTCTCTAATATAATCTGTTTATATCATTTATGACTGGGGTCGGACTTTCGTGGGCCATATGTGAGTTTTTGAACGTTTCTTATGTTGTCAAAGGAAAAGTTTTTAATCTATAAATATTATAAAGATTGTTTTGCGAAATATATATTTATTGAATGTATCCTTAATTTTGTGCTTACATGGCGTCCGATCACCTTTGCACTATTTACAAACTTTATATTTACAAATCTCCCACTACATTAATACATCTAATTTCATTCTCTGACTGTCAATCTAAGATTTACATTTCCATTCTGCTGCTATCTCTCTCTCTCTCCCTCTCTCTTTCCTTCTATTCATTACTCACTCCCTCTCGCATTCTTTTTCTCTCCCCATCATTTACGTTATCTCGCTCGCTAATTACATCTGTCATTACCCCTCTAGCCTCAACGGCACAATTCTATTTACATTTTACCATTTCGATCTTCATGATACGCTACATTCCATTTTACTTCCCCTCTCTCTCATTCCTCTCTGTACCTCTCGCATTTTTTCTACTTTTCCACCCACTTGTACCCTCTCCCGTCTTCATTTAATACATCCATTCTTATCTCATTCTCTCCTACCAATTTTTTACACACCCCAAGATGTCTCATACACTCTCTTTCTTCCCACACAGTCTACACTTTCTTTCCTCTTCTTTCATCCAATACCTGTTACCCCTTGTTTCATTTCCACATCTCTTGCATCTTGCTATCGTTTATATTTTCTTCCCTTCCGTCCTCTTCCCATTCTCTCTCATATATGTTGGGATTCCCTACCCTCCTATATTCCACGCACGACTTTGACTTTCTCATTTGCTCTATCCTCTCCTATTCAATTGTCTATACTCTTTTCTTGTTGTAACATATTTCTTACAATGTTCCTCGTTCTGTTTTCTTCTATCTGTTCTTTTCTCTTTCTATGCGCCTCACTCTTCTCTCTTTTACACTCATTATCCCACCATGGCACCCATCTTAACTATTTTTTTTCTTCCTCTTTTCCTTTTTACTATTGCCTTTTTTATCTTTGCCTCTAGTACTTCCCACTCCTTCCTTACCCCTTTTTCCTTCCAATCTACTTTCTGCGTTCTTTTTCTATATTCTATTTCCCCTTCTTTCGTCCAATTTTGTATTTTCCCTTCTTCTGTCTCCTTTATTGTTTGTCCCTTTTCCCAGCCTCCAGCTAGCGTTACTATTAACGGTTGATGATCTGACTCAATCCGATCTCCTACTTCCAATCTTTTTATTTTAGCCCCCGCCTCCACATTCACCACTGCATAATTTATTACCGATTTTTACCAATCCCTTGCGAAAGTTCATTTTCCCGACTCATCCCCCTCTTTTCCTCCATTTAATATTATCCAGCCCCTATCTTCTATTATTTCAATCATATCCCTTCCCTGTAGATTTATTCTCTCATCCTTTGATTCCCTCTTTCTATCTTCTATTTCTTTTCTATTCTACAGCCCTCTCCTCCTCCTAGTCTTCCTGTTCTTGCATTAAAATCTCCTGCTACTAATAAATTTCGTTCCTCTGTCTCTCTTATTATCTCTCCTAACGCATCTAACAACTTTTTATTCCCGTCTTTGTTATACAATGTGAATATTCTCCACTCCTCTCGACCTGTCTGTATTCTTCTTTCTTGCACTCCTTCTACTTCCCTATATTCTTCCCTCCCTTACCTCTCTAATTCCTTTCTTATCCCTGTTATTATACCCCTATCGCTTTTCCTTTCTTACTCTCTCTTTCTGCGACCTGACACTTCCAATTCCAATCTTTAGGCAGCTTCTGCCTTATTCTCTCCCACCCTCTTTCATCTACTCATGTCTCTGTGAGTCCAATCACCTCAAATTCCTTCAGAAAATTCCAGAAATCCTCTTCTTTGTTTTTAATTCCCGCTACATTCCAAAACTAACTAAACCGCTATATTCCTTTCAGTTCTCTTTGACTATTTTTGTTTTTCTCCATCGTCCTCTCTCTTTAATCTATCTCCACTGCCGTATTCAGTACACCATTGGCACTTCCCGAAACCCCCTCTCTCTCATGCATTCATTTCTTTCATCCCATATATACTCTTTCCCGTTCAGTACCACCCTCCCATACTACACCTTCGCATTCATACCTTTCTCTCTCTGCATTTTCGCCCATGCTCTTAATCTCGCTTGTCTATCCCTTTCCTGTTTCGTTAAATCATCATCTATATATCCGCTAGTTCCTTTAAACTGTCTCCTATTCTTCACAAGTAATCTTTTTTCTTCCAAACTTCCCACTTTTGCTATTATTATCTTATTTTCTTCTCATTTTCCTACCATAAACACATCTTTTATATTCACTTTTCTTTCTACATCTTCCAACATTTTTAGCACCTCCTGCACTGCCCTTTCACATTTCCTCTCTCTATTTCTGCTCCTTTAATGACAATGTTGCATCTTCTCTCCTTATTTTCCATATCTTCAAATTTCTTTTCAAATCCTCTCACTCTCAACGACAGCACCTTATTTTCTTTTAAACTCAGCACTGACTCTACAGTTTCACTATCCCCACTGTTAACTTTCCTGTCTTTTCTCTCTACACGTCCTTCTCTATTTTCCCCTTCTGTATCTCACTCATTAAATATACTCACGTTATTGTAGTAAGCAATTAATTTAGGGCATACAGCGCCAAAAAAAATTTCGGAACGTGGCGTTCTACGAAGCTCCTCGCAACTCGCAGGTCTCTCGTGTCTGCCGTTCTCGTCGAAGCATGTCCCAGAAGTTTGCAACGGATCAGTTCCATATTCCTAGAGCTGTCAAAAAAGTAACTAGGAACGAATTTCAGGTTATAACAATAAATCATGCGATTAGATGATAAATATATGCATTATATAAATTCGGAAACATAAAAAGAATGTACAATAAACCGGAATTCAGCAACGTTAAACGTTATTTGGTTGATAAGAATCATATGACAATATGCTAAATAATCTAATTGGCATATGAGACTAATTATTCTTATTTTTAATAAGTGAAATTATAAATGACAAATTAAGCATCTGCATCAACTAAAACGGTGAATCGTTTCGGAACATCATATTCATGAAATACAATGTGAAATATTTGCAACATATTAACGGGAAAACTGTCGAGACTGATTTTTCGTATATTTCTAAATGCTGCCACGTGGAATTTGGTCGTCTCGCCAAAACCTATTTCGAGGTTAGCCAGGGTACGCCATTTCGATACAAATTACTCATTTTTAAGCTTACTCCTTTCTTTAGAGTTAGTAGAAATTGGGTGACCGTCCCGTGACGTTTCTCTCAGTGACAGAAAATGTCAAGTATTTGAGTAAAAACTCTCAAAAACTTACGATTTCTCGCTCTTATGAAAATACGTTTTTCCACTCATCGCTGTTAGCCGGAAGTCCTTGATTTTTCGAAATATTATTTTAATAAAAATGTATTAAGATTTAAAAAATATATATGTTGGTATAATTTTTAGATTTTTCTGATACGTTGAAACTTTCTGATAATGGTGCAGGCTGGATACAGTGAACATTATTACGGATCGTCATGTGTTTGGTGAGAATGCCTTGATAGTATAAAGTGAAATAAGTAGTGTTAGACGAAGCAGACGTTATTGGATCTGGAAGTTAAATTTAACATCATACATTACTTTTGGCAAGATCGTCTTCACATACAATTACTCCTGGTCGACTTCCTTTAGACGCACGTAAATGAACAATGCTTTAAACATACAGTGATTTATTAGGATCTCCTTTAATTAAACTTCTGTCACGCTTTCAGAGATCAGAAGTATCATCATGGAGGCATTAATTGATATTAATACGACTATGAGCAAAAGTGGAGCTGATACTACTCGCAATTAGAAATTTATCACTTCCGATAGCTCGAATAAACTCTTAACATAGTTCTGGTTAAGATATTATGGCAATAATAGCCCTGGAAAGTTTGGGAGAAGAGCAGCTATCACAGACGAAGCTAACCAACCCATCACTGCAAGGGATTTGTTTTGGGGAATACTACGAGAATTTATCTGGTGTATATACAATAAGTCACGTGTTTTCATAGCCACGTTCAGAATGCCTTCAACTTTTAATATAATAGCTTTTAGAACTTCGTTATGTAATCTAGGATTTTCGAAAATGATCAAAATAGGTTAGGTAATTGCCGCTCTATCCTGTAAAACTTTTCTCATATTAGACTGCAATATAGATACATCAGATTTCAGTTCTTCGACCGTTCAAGTATAACGTAAAACTTTATCCATTTTTTAATTTAAAACAGTATAAAATTCTGTCTGCATGTTGCGATCATGTTTTTTAACAAAATCGTAAAAATTCGTTGTTATTGTTTCTATTGAATCCGAGATATTAATACCGACAGAAGTAACATTTGCTTAACAAGCCAAAATCGGCAGATAAAAAATGGTATCAAATGCACTTCTTTTCCGCTTCGCTGGACGAGTAAGTTAGTAATTCGACTGATCCTGAGATGTTGCCAATATCTCCGCGCATTTTCCGGTGTATGCGTTGATTATGTTCGACATGTGAAGATTCGCTTGGTTGGTGGCCTCGGCCATCGCTCCCATCCTGCGTATGTTGCACTGTTTATTTGCATATCATCTGGAACGTTAAATCTCGAACTCGTCTCTGATTATTCAACGCCAACGTTGCTCCCTACATTTCAGTGATGATATTGGAGACGTAGTTTTCCGAATATAGTGTATAGCGATTTTTAATTCTACCTAATTTGTGGAACTAGATGTAATGCAGAATAATGTGTATATCTGCAAACACTCACATACACGAATGTTATACATTTAACTTAAATGCCAGTCGGTCTGCTCGTAGCACGGTTCCACTCGTACGTATAATTTACATTTTACATTCGAACGTCAATATTTCTTGAAAACTGTTTAAATCGTTTTTTAATCTTTATACATTTTTATTTTATGTATACATTTTGTTGTACGTCAATAAATGCCCCTGAAGAGAACCTCTTTGTAAGGCGAAATGTTGGGCTTGTGATATTCAATTTATCGATTAAGTATACTCATTGAATAGTATAAATATTCCTTTGAATTAAACCATAACATTGTTTTGATCCTACAACTGTTCGTTACTTATGGTGGAGGCAAATTCGAAAAATACATGTGCGCGACGGCGAATTTAAAATTTCAGGCCGGACTCCAAGTTTTTGAAACTCGGATACATTTTAACGAATAAAATTTAACAAACTGCTCATCGCAAATAATAATTATTCACTGTAAAAAATGTAACACAATTTTTTTTTGTTTTTATATTCCGCTCTCTGCCAAACCCCGAGTCGCGTTTTTTTTACTTTTTGTATTTGTTTTTGCTTATGCTTTTGACGTTTTTAAAATTTTTATTATTTTTATTTCCATTACGATTTTTTTTTTTTTTTTTTTTTTTAATTTAATTAACGGACGGAATCGCCCTTTTTACTCAATTGTTTTTCCGTATTATTTACTATGATTTTGCGAGAGCTGCAGATCGACTTAGAAAGATGGCGCCATACTTCACATTTGTGTATGAAATGTAGGACTGCAGAAACCTACACCAAGTACAGCAGCGGTCATGAGTCGATTTCCGCCAGATAAACAATACTTTCGAAACGTAAACACAAACAACGAGGCTCGTCTTACCAACAGCGACCTGCTGCTTGAAAACGAAATCGAAAAATTGTTCACCAGACGGGGATCGAACTCACGACATACAACTTCATAGTCCAGTGCGTTAACCTGAGCAATTTTATTCGTTTTTTTTTGTATCTGTTGTTTTTTTTTATATAACAATTTGTTATCTCTGATTATGTGCTTGGTCAACAAATAAGTAAATAATTCAGTATTTTACGTGATAACACAACCATTCCTGATATGCATTCGCAATAGTGACATACAATTTTTGATATACGTGGAGTCAGCACTCGAATTCTAAATTCGGGATCAGGAATATCTACAGATATACACTTTTGTAGAAATTAACCCATTTTTCAAATTTGCTTGAGCCATTTTGAGTTTTAGAAATCCGATTTCAGATGCAGATTCAGCGACCTCAAAACCCATAGCACTAAAATTATAGGATAAATCAATGAAAATTTTTTTCAAAGACAAAAATGACACGCAAGGCTGATTTTTGCCTGCCAGCTAAGGGGTAAAAGATCACATTTCCAATTAATTTGTTATCTTGCAATATATATTTATTTATACTAATATGCAACTTATATTTTCTCATATATACTTCGTAAAATCATAAATTTTTAAACTCCTTAATTACAAATACAATAAGACAAATATTTCACATTCTATCATTGTTAGATTCAAAGACGTTAAGGGGGGACGAGTTGACGGATGACGAGGAGAAGGTATTTCAAGAGTCAACAATATGCCACATCTATCGAATGCCTTTTGTAAAAGAAGATGTTAAGGTTCAGGACCATGACCATGTCAATTTAATTTTAATTTGTCCTTTTCAGTCACGGCACTTAAGCCGTTTACTGGGATCGCGCTAACGAACACGAATTTAGGGATACGCCGTTTAGTCTATGAGTTGGATAGGTGAGAAAGGGAGTAATTGGAAAAGCAGAGGATGACCTGAGTTTGTAGCGACTGACTCGAGAATTAGTTGCATAGGCCGCGACTTCCCTTAGTTGCTAATAATATCATCATCGGTCAGGGATAAGTTAAATGGAATTTTATGGTTAGGTCGTTTCAGCCGTCTATTAATTTATTTATAGGTTTAAATTTTTATAGGCACAACAAAAATGGACTAATTGTTCATTTTATTAGAATTAATGTTACTCATAAAAAATGATTAGGTTAATATGTACTTTAGAAATTTAGTAATTAAGTACGTAGGTGTTTAAAAATAACGATTATTTCACACACCGAAATTCACTCTTTACTTTTGGAAAACGTTTTGGGCACGTAGGCGTTTAGAAATAAATATTATTTCACATACCGAGATTTACCCAAAACTATGGGCTCAGGGCGTAAAAGGTTTGTATTTCCGAACGTAGGCATTTAGGAATATTATTCCACAAGAGCATGGTCTTGTATATGAAAAATGGCGCGTAAGAAACAGAGGGTCAAACAAGGAAACCCAAAAAAAAAGGGATGATAAATTTTTAGGTTCTTGAATTGGTTGTCTAATTATAAAACCGTTCCTATTGGTAAACGAAGATTTTCCATCTTTTAGTTCTTCTCGGAAATAGATGGAAGAAGCTTAGTGTAGTAAAATCATAAAACATCGTTAATGTTCGTTGTCGCGTTAAAATTTATTAAAACAATAAAATTGAATTTTCCGAAAATAAAAATAACTGCAACATAATATAACAACATAACCGCAACAATGGTTAAAATGAATCTAAACACGATTATGGTATCATTAAATTAACTTATAGATTAGAATGATCAGCGAGGTATTAAGTAATTGAATAGATTTAATTTGTCTCATCGAATGAGTTTGTTGCATTGGTAATTATTGTATTTTATTACTAAAAGTCTTCTTTCTGTATTTAAAAATGAATAAAATAAATTGTCAAAAGAAGTTTTGTAAAAAAGAGTTTTAAGTTCGATGCTTCTTTTCTTCCTTTACTTGTAACGGCCGGAAAATTGGGATTAAGTTTATGACTTGTGACAGACATTACATGTGTATTGCAGGCCTTCTTAACAGTACACTAGTGCCCCCTTAAGTCATCCTCTCTTATGTCACATGCTCCCCATACGTCATATCTTTTGCTCCCTGTAAGGCATTTTCTCCCTCACACATTCCCCCACCACGCGCTTTGTTCATCGCAGTTCATCGGTAGCTCGCGCAGACGTAGCCCGTACCTCGTACAAGTTAGCCAGATGCTAGATGCAAAATCGAGTGGCGGGAGGTGGGGAGAAATATGACATAAGGGAGAACGCTGCCATCTTGCCTAACTAAAGTGTATGACTTAAAGGCAGCACTACCGTTCCCACACAACTTTTAAAAATCAAAACAGAAATCGTTGACAATCTATAAAAAATACGAATACTTTGCGAGGACGCAACACCTTCCCCTTGAGTAATGGCTGGGTTTCGAATCATTTTAACCTCTCCTGAGTGGATTGAAAACCAGCATATGCTCTTTTTTACAGTACTTAAAGTTTAGTATAATTAAGATAAATATACAATTCATACAATTTATTTTAGTGTATGATTTATTCACATGAAACATTTTTTCGTTTTGCATTCATAAGTTATGTAAATAATTCGATATAAGTTGCACGCGAAGTAAATAATACATGCGAAAAAAACAATTTTTTTTATAATTTAATATTATCTTAAAAGTAGTGTCAGTTTTTTAATTTTCCACTAATATTCGTAAAACGCGACTCCTAAATTTGTAATTCATGTCGTTTGTTTTGTTCTTGGTTTTGGGATATCACACGCTCCTACGTTTATTAATAATTCTGCGTTAACTGTACTATGCAGTAAAGTCAGGATTACTATGTTAATTATTTTTGTAATTAATACACGTGTTCTAATTTTGAATATTAAAATTAAGGGTTAGTCATTTGATTTTTTTAATATTTTCTATCTTGCTGTTACCTTTATGATTACGTTTTTTTCTAACATTAATTTTAATATTATTTTTGATAATTACTTCTAATATCAAATTATAAAAATTGATAAACATTCTTGGGGACCTGTGTATGGACTTTGTAGCTTATGTATCTTTCCGCTTTTTAATAAAAATACATAATCTCCCGTTTGTACGTTTAAAGTATTAAGTTTTCGGTCATAATATTAGTAAGGTTTCACGAGATAACTGTCTAATATTATATAACTTTATTATTACGTTTTTTATGAAGTTATCGTCTGTCAAGGCATTGTCATTGTTTATTATGTCTTTCTGACACGGAAATCTGGCTAAAGTGCCGAAAACTAATTCATGTGGAGTGTATTTAGTTCCTTCGTGTACGCTGGTATTGCATGAGAACATGGCCACTTTTAACCAATTGT
The DNA here is from genome assembly GCA_030407085.1 of Trichopria drosophilae. Classification (NCBI taxonomy): domain Eukaryota; kingdom Metazoa; phylum Arthropoda; class Insecta; order Hymenoptera; family Diapriidae; genus Trichopria; species Trichopria drosophilae. Next base: position 69,869,910 of record CM059584.1, read on the forward strand.
CCCATTCATTATTTTCGGCGTATTATTTTAAATATTGCCCTAGAGCTTGGTACGATCTCTATAGTGAACTGTTGGATTGTGGATAACACGCAGTTATCTTAAATTGTTTTATTCTAAAGGTTTTTGCCAGACGTTTCATTAGAAAGACGTTACCAGACGTTACCCTGAATAATTGTCTTAATTGTTTTGAATAGGGTCCCAAGTGATTCCTCTTAATTCTTTATTTTTGGCTATACTTATCGAGCCAAATTTTGTGAGGTTACAATGTCGAAAAGTGATTTTAAACCAGATTCTTTTATGGCAGCTAATTTGTCTAGCCGTTCATGTGCTTTAGAAATTACAATAGCAATATGGTGTTTACCATTTTTTGTGCTATAACTTTTTCCTATTTCGAGATTCATTTGAGTCGATCAGGTTCTGGGATCCAAAATATTCTGGTTGGCCTTTTTCATTAAAAAAAAAAAACAATATTGTTACGAATGCTGACTACGCATATAATAGCACTCGTAAAATAGACAATACTTGATCGTTGTCGGATTTTTCCCTCGATCAGCCCGAAGAAACTATACGTTTATTTCCCCATTCGATGCCCAAGGAGGAGGGCCCATCTAAAAATAGTCCGACGGGACGAAGCAAGCAGCCGAACGGAGTCCTCGCAAATCCAAACGGGTTTTCCCCTTCTTACGCGCAAGCGCAGAGTGCTAGAGAAGCTACCGTCGACGGAGAGAGACGCGCTCACCCGAGCACCGACGAACGGCCTGGAAATCCGCACGAACCGAAAATCCTCGACGAGTCGATGAAACTCGACGAAATCCCCGTTGAGCCTAACGAAATCGGAGAAAGCCAAATGCAGGTCGACGAGATGATGCGTGCGTCTGAGAACGATGAATTGTCTGGGCATTTAAATTATTCGCTCTCAAACTCATGGAACCCTAAAAAACTCTAAAGGAGTATACTGATGTGGCAAAAGACGAGAATTGCCCTTTCACCTCATTAATCAAATTGCAACAGTTAAACATGAGCCCTCAAGAACTAAAAGAAACACTGAAGAACAGTGTTTTTCTCTTATCCTGTGCTGAACATGTACGTGCATTTTCCATACTGGAATCTACATCGGGATTCGGCGACGATAACATCTTAACGATATTCGCACGACATTTCAATACAAATATTTTCGTACATGAGCGTAGTCCGACAGATAAAACACAATTTTATCACTTAAAACCGGAAAATGCACACCAAACGCACCATCTACATCTCGATAGGCTACACTATACCCCACTCTTGCCCGAGTACATAGGCATGTTGCGACTGACAGACACGGGCGCTAGGACTTTCCCGAACCCAACGGCATCGATTGAGGCAGGTCACGATCCCAACTTCTCGACGACGATCACCCCCACACAACAACGTGGAGGAAATGGCCCGAAACGTAAACAGAAGACCTACGGTCCCATAGACGCTGGGAGAAATGAAATCTTTTACGAGCCTGTCGATTCTAAACTAAGAATAAATACTACCAATGATAATGTATTCTGTAAAAAGGGATATATTGTCTATTTCACCACGGCCAATGGACATTTAGATAGCGAAATCGGTCTACGCCTCATGGAACGACAGTTAATTAATCCCTATAGTACACAAAAAAGGTAAGACCCTGCTCTTCGGACTTATCGTTAAACAAGACCTGGATGATCGAGCATTGACATCAAACATTGTCAAATCCATCAATGTATTGGATGCCCTTTTAACAAAATTTGAGATTTCGTCAATAATAATCGGGCAGGATTGCGACATGTTCCAAAATATTCAATTGCGAGATATCCAAGATACAATACAATCACTACTTGGCCGACGAGAACTAATGATTACCTTTTGAAAGGACAACCACTCCATACCACCAGTAAGCGAGCGATTCGCCATCATAAAAGAACACCATGATTCAGTTATAGGGGGTCACAAAGGAGTGACCAAAACGTAACTTGGCTTATGCGAAAAGTTTTTCTGGCGAAACATGAAAAGTGACGTTACGGAATACGTAAAAAGATGTGCCGGATGTCGAAGGAAAAGATTCGTGCGCCTAAAAATACGGTTATCAATGGTCATTACAGACACACCACGAAACGCGTTTGTGAAAGTGGCCCTTGATATACGGGCACCAACAGACATCACCGAGAGTGGCAATCGGTATGTATTAACCATACAAGATCTACTCACAAAATACTCCCTTGGACTTCCGCTAGCGGAGGCATCAGCAATAGAAGTCACGAAGGCGTTTGCAAAACATTTTATTTGCGGTTTTGGCGCCCCTGTATTTATTCTTACCGACCAAGGTCGTTGCTTTATCGCAAAGATCATGAAAGAATTTGCAAACATTTTTAAAATTAAAAAGTTCGTGATATCTGCTTACCACCCGCCAAGCAACGGGAGCCTAGAAAGGAGTCACCAGGTCATGGTCGTCTACCTAAAGAATTTTGTCGAGAACCGTAGCGATTGGGACATTTGGCTTCCATTTGCCATGTTTTCGTACAACACGAGCGTTCACGAAGGGACAAAAAACTCGCCACACGAACTTGTATATGGGACAAACGCACGATTGCCAAGTGCACACGTCACCCGCGAGAAGCTCATTACATACGACGATTATTTGTGAAAATTGACCGAGAGAATCACGGAAGCACGGACGTTAGCCGCGACGAATCTCTCACAAATGAAACATCGGTCGAAAAAATATTATGATCGAAAATTGAATATTTGCCATTTTTGCGAAGGTGAAATGGTATTATTATTAAAAGAACCCCGGAAGGGTAAGGTAGGCGACGAATACACTGGGCCCTATAAAATTATCGAAATATGTGGCTCACGAAATATAAAATTACGCATCAATGCACGAAAAAACAAAATAGTACACATTCATAAAGTAAAAAAGAACCATGATCCGTTGATGGATATTTGTTTATAAATCATTAAAATAAGATGTAGAAATATATATATTGACACGATAGACATATTTTAGTATTAAATCAATTAGAATACATTAGCGAACAACTGTTAATAAGGAACGCAGCACGCATGAAGAGAACAGTAAGAGGGAGAAAGAGAGTACGACTTACAGTATATGTTCTCGCTGCATCTACTCCTTCCCCACTCTGAATCTCACAGATGAATCTCGACGCGTGACGAAGGACGGGAGAGCAGCCCCGAGGGCTAGTCGTCAGTTGTCGCCATCTTGGATCGGTCCCCCTGAACGAAAAGCACCCAAGGACCGAGAAGTGGGGACGATCCTCGAAAAGAGGGAAAATATATATTAACGTAGAAATTGTTAATAAACAAAAATTGGGCAACTGGCTAACCAACACGTAAAAGAGACACATACGCGGAACATTGGAGAAATGAAAGCCTGATAAAAGGGTCCAATAAAATTTTTATGCATCTTTAGAACTTACCATCATTCCTCCGTTGTGTAATCACAGAATCCGTGGACCATCAGCTGGCGATTTCACCGGTGAAAGGGTAACGAAAAAAACTCCGCAAGTTAAGATAAACAGGATAAAGACAAGAAAACACACGGGAAAAATCATACACGACTAAAAACAAATAGAAAACACTTGTTAAATATCACTGAACGTTTTTATTTTTTTAAATAAGAACAGCCGATGATTCGGTAGGCACTGTAATCCACTATGAACCTGCCAGGGGCAAAAGGCGCCGTCACGGTAAAAGCCAGCCGACGCATCATCTTTGAAAGCACAATAAGAACTGAATGAAAGATTTGGACCATATTGAAACGTAGGAAGACGAAAGTGCAACTATCGATACTGAATCAATCCACACTTGTTTTGCTCAAGTGGAAAGATAACATCTTTTGAAACAAGCCGTTTTTAGGATAGTATCCCTATTGTCTAGGACCACACGGCTCCTATAGAAAAGCGAAAGAATCATATAAACACTTGAAACTCTCAAGTGTTTGAAACTCTCAACATTGCCATCAAATATTATTGTAAGGTGCGATATTTGGGAAAGTGAAACCTGCAGGGTGGGCCTCACGAATAAACACACTTAAGAAGAGAATAAGCCGGAGAGGCCCAATCGCAGCATAGGAGTAACGTGCACACGCATTTCCTCATGATCTTCACCTCTTCCACTTTCCCCCTCAATATATCGAAACACAATTGATGTACTGAATACAAATTTTGGATTTTTTTTTGTTTAAATATACTAAATAACCCAGGATATAAAGATTTGCTACAGAACGCAGATATCAAAAATCCGCCTCAACAAAGTGAACGTCTATATGTGCCATTAGTTGAACAAAAAAAAAAAAAGATAATTATTTTTTTTATTTTTTATTCTTATATAAAACGATCATTAGGACATGATTATATTAATAATACGCGAACAAGATGATACAGCAGTTTTGCGTATATACCATGTTTCTTCTTTAAAAACTTAACCTTTAAGGATAATATTCAAATCAAATGTTTTTTTTTTTAATTTCAATCATACATATGTGTATAAAATTGATTATTGTAAAGAAACAAACGAAATAAACTAGATCTGCTCACTTTTCGTTAATTAAAAGAAAATATAATAATGTCCGATATAGAGAAAAACGACCTGCCTGTCTCGACAGCCGAAGGGGCGATTAAGAAAACGATTACGCGATCGCCGGGTCGAAAACGTACAGTATCCGCGAGTAAAACCGGAATAAAATCTGCACGCAGCGGAAAATTACCGCGAGGAAGACCGAAAACCAAAGTCGATGAGACCGAGGTTGAGGACGATGACGAAAATATCGAGGGAAAATTCGACTCCACCGACGTAGGAGACATTGATTGGCAAACGGAAATCACGGAAGCGGTCAAGCACCTAGACAGTAAAAATAGTAGAGTTCAGGAAAAATTAAATAAAATAGCTGAAAATATTGAAAATGCCAAAACAAGATACGAAAAACGAATTGACGTTTCCGAGACCCGAATATGCAAAACAATGTTAAATAGAGAAAGAACTCCAGCAGTCATACGAGAGAAAATCCGTGGCAAATAACGCAAAACTTGATGAAATCGAAGAAAAACTTGCGCGATCATTAGCTAGTAAGTCCGTAATAACGGGTGAGATAATAGACCACCACGAGAGGATCACTCGACAAGATAAACGTGTTGAAGCGTTGGAAAGGGAAACGGTCGTATTGGTCGAGGAACTGCCGGGTTTACTTGAAAGTTCGGACTTAAAAAAAAAGATTAGACGAGCATGAAACGCGATTTCACCGGATGACGGAAATAGAAATCGAACAGACAGCTGTAAGGGCGCGTTACGCGAATCTGGAGCGGCGGGGGAAGTACGGCAGGCACCGATTGCGGAATCCAATGTTCGCAGAGCACCGGCAACTACATGCGAATTATCGAAGTTCACCGGAAAAAAGGGAGAAAAACCCGTTAAATGTTTAAATGTATTACAGCAATACCTATCAACGATTGAAGTACAACCGAACGAGTTACGGTTGATTATCAGCCAAGCCCTAAGTGAAGATGACATCAATTCTCTGGAAGAATTCTCAGTTTGGTTCCGAAGACCAATTTGGAACGACGAAATTAAGCAGTCAATTAAGCGAAAAATCGAATTCGGAAACCATAATCCTGCATTAAACACGTTCAGAATGGCATATGCCATCGACATCTTAAGTGATGTAAAAGACGTCGGTATGCAACTCAACATCAATGAGACCATAGCGAGACTCGCGCGGCATTACGAGAAACACGTCCGCGACGCGGTAACGGGGCGCGACATTCGCGATGTTGAAGGAATCCTCGACGTTTTGGGACGTTTCGACCAGGCGGGCGAAATCAACGCGAAAGCGTACGGTCGGGGAAACGTGCATTGGAACGCGACAGACCCTTCGGTGGGAATCGCGATGCGAAGTTCGTCAAGGTCCACCCCCGCGATTCGCAAACGAATGAAACGGAAACCCGCGAGCGGCCGAGAGCGAGCGCGCGGAGAGAGGGAGATGGGAAAGCCGGCGAAGTGAGACGCCGAGGTTTACCGAGCCCAGGGAACAAGCGCAACCGTTTGATAGGGAGCTCGCAGGGAGGGGCCGAGGGGAAAATCGGCAGGAGGAAACACCGAGATATGAATGGCCAAAGGCGGAGAAGGCACAATTCGACAACCGAAAATCCTTTTCTCCGAACACGGGCGCGATTTCGAAGAAGAAGGGATACCACGTCCGCGGACTATTTTGCGATAGCGGAGAAGACGATGGGGCGTACGGGCCGAATTTCATTCATCAGGAAAACTAAGCCACGTTGTGCGGATGAATAAGGCGAGAGAGCGAGAAAGCGATATAAACAAACGTGAATATCAAAACGTAAAATCCTGCACAACGGAATATAAAATAAAATCGGAAAATAATAATGCTAATACATTGAAACGAGAAACTTTAAAATGCTCGAATGAAAACGATCACCCAGAGAAAATTAATAACAATAACAACCGTAAATATAGCGTGGAAAATAAACAAGACAAAGACACGGGAATTCCAGAAATTAACGATTATTCTAATAAATATATATAAATATATGCATACCAAAGAATTAAATTATCTAGTAATTTTCATGCGGCGCAACCAACGGTACCGGATCTCGCGACGAATAAAACTGGACAATCGGATCAAGGGCAACATGACAAGGGCAGTAATTTTGTTAACGACATTGAAGATTTTTCTCAAAACAATTATTCTAATACAAGTCGAAATGGTAGTTCGCCTAATAAAGGAAAGGCCGATGACGCATCACGAGCTAGTCCGCCGTTAAATGAAGACCACTTTAATAATTCACCGCCGGGGAAGGAAAGCTTGCCCGCGCAAGGTATAAACGAAAAAAATCTCAATGTTAACCCTAAAACCCGCGACTCCCCGCCCCGAAACGATACGATTAAACATAATGCATGTCGCGAAAGTATGGCGAGATTTGGAGTGTCAGCATTAATTAAAGAATATTGGCAATTTCCCGAGGTCGATAAGGTAGAACCGCGACATAAAGCACGAGTTGTAAACCAAGCCAACTTTCCTCCAGTAAAGTACAAAAACGAGGGTGAGTTCGATAATGAAAACATACAAAAGACGCGTGAGGTGGCAACAAATTTGCAAAATATATTTGAAAACCCTTGTGAGTACTTGCTCGAAGAAACAGAAGTTTCAGAAACGCAACCGATTGTGTGTCCGGAAACCGAAGTAGTTATCGAGGGAATCGAAATACGCGCTCTTTGCATCTCGGAAGAATGTTTTAATAATGCCTTATCGACAATGGGGAACATTCCTATATTACCGGTAACGGGAATGACGGTAATTCCTGCAATGGGGGAGGGGAAGGGGGAGTGGGGGGGGGGGGGGGCAAGCCGACGCGAATTACGAAACAGATATTCGGTAATGTCTTGATTGGAACACTAACCTTCACAATACCTTTTTTGGTGGTTCCAAGATTGGCCAAAACTTGCATTATTGGGATTGACGAGCAGTGTAAAATGCAGGCAGTTATAGACGTTAAAAACGCAAATATTCGCTTAACAGACAATACAGGACTGACAGAATTAATTCCGTGTATATCGAAGACGATACCGACGGAACATGCAATACATCGACGATGTAGGTACATTCATGATACCGGATATGATTCAATTATGACGAACGCAGCGGGAAGCGAATCCATTGATTATGATAAATATGCTGAAGCACAAGAAGTTGCGGAGGAAACTACATTACCGACAGAGTCAGAGATCGACGAAAAAGTTAACCAGTGCGAATTGTTAATTAATTCTCAACGGAATCAATTACGGGATTTAATTAATAAATACCAAATCGTGTTCGATAAAAAACCCGGTCGAGTTAACATTTATGAACATGAGTTAGTTATGCACAATGAAACCCCATTTTTTAGAAAAGCATGTCCTATCCCGTTAACATACAAAGATAACGTAGCTATTGATATTAAACGGGGATTAAATCTTGAGATCATTAGCAAATCGCGTAGTATTTACATCAGTCCTGTGGTAACAGTCATAAAAAGAGATAAATCGGTTCGCGTATGTCTAGATGAGCGTACATTAAATAATTAAATGACGAACGACTATGAAAGCCCGCATTCCCCAGAAGACATTTTTAGCAAATGCCCTCGGTATACGATGTATCTCGAACCTGGACATGACCAACAGTTTTTGGCAAGTGCCACTCGATATAAAATCACGGAAATTCGCGGGCTTTATGTTCGATGGTCAAATATATCAATACAATGTAACTCTCTTTGGTTTAAAAACCAGTGGGGCTAGTTTATTACGTGCGGGTTAGAAGATTTTGTCGTTAATTTCGTTGACGACGTATTATGTTTATCTCGCGATTTCAGCGAACATTTGAAACATTTAGAACGATTATTCCAAAAGCTCAGCGAGCATGGCATGACCGTCAATTTCCGCAAAACTAATTTCTGCGTCAGCGATGTGACATTTCTCGGACACGTGTTAACTCCGGATGGTTTAAAACCGGAGGAAGGAAAAATTAAAATGATACGAAATTATCAGGCGCCGAAAAATCAAAAACAACTTCGCGCTTTGGTAAACCTTAGGAAAAGCTACGACATCGCAAAAAAAAATTGTGCCATACTAGGTTTGTGTATTTTTGCCTTCTGATTACGAATATGACAAAAAAAAATCGGCGATCTGCTACACTGAAGCCGCTATCTTGAAAAAACACCTAAAAATCGTGTTTTTTTTTAGTTTTTTTCATTTATCATGAAAAATACAAATCGGATGAAAAAATATTTCAAATAAAAATTGTAGAGCACAAAATTCTCTGCAAAAAAGGTTTAGTACATAATTTTCGTAATCTCAACAGAAAGCTCGCAAATGAGCGATGAAAGTGACCGTAATAGATTTCTGCAAGGTAAAGCGTCCGGAAATAACTGAAACACCTCGTGAAACACGAGGGTGCCAGCGTGCTGGGGGGCTCTGCCCTCCAGACCCCCCTTTTATACTAACCTAACCTCCAACCATGCAAATGTGGGTCTATACAACAAACCGTTACAAGTTATTTAGTTATTTGCGGAGACTTTACCTCGCTGAAATCCATTACGGGCACTTTCATCGCTCATTTGCGAGCTTTCTGTTAAGATTACTAAAATTATGTATCAAACCTTTTTTGTTAAGAATTTTGTGCTCTACATTTTTTATTAGAAATATTTTTTCATTCGATTTATATTTTTTAAGATAAATGGAAAAAACTAAAAAAAAAACACAATTTTTAGGTGTTTTTTCAAGATAGCGGCTTCTGTATAGCAGAGCGCCGATTTTTTTTGTCATATTCGTAATCAGGGGGCAAAAATATACAAAACTAGTGTGATGAAATTTTTTTTCTCGATGTCGTAGCTCTTCCGAAGGTTTACATGCGCTTTTTTTAGTGTTCGTAAATTTGTATGCAAAATTCGTAAGACAACATTCGGGCCGAATATTACCGTTACTAGGTTTACTAAAAAAGGGAGCCAAATGGAAATGGAGTAGCGAACACGAGACGGCATTCGAAAACGTAAAACGAGCGTTCGAAAATACGTTTTTAAGACATCCGGATATGAAATGTGAATGTATTCTGACGACGGATGCTAGCGACACCGCAATGGGGGGGGGGGGGCATTATGCCACTTGACTAAACCCAGCGAGGAGGAAATCGTTTCGTTCACGAGCCGCACCTTGAAGGGACCGGACCGCTTGTCTAAAAGATAGCTTCCATTTTGTTAAAAGCGACCTTTTTGTTTGTATTTTAATGATAGGAAATATTAAATCCCGGAACTCGATAAGAGTGACGAGTTCAATATTTAGGACCTGCTGCATAATCCGGAATTGATTAGGAATTCTAATTATAGAATAAGTGATTAATTTCTAAAAGGTAAACTGCTTAAACCTATAATTTAAATAGAATATAAATAGATACATAGATGTAGTTAATGTTAATCGTAGTTATAAGTGAAAATTGCAAATTCGTTAATAACTAGTAATAATTTGAGAAAGATAAATCTAGTGTTTGCATTTAATTAATTGGTCCTCTGTGTGCAGGTCTTCATCGTGATATTAGATAATAAGCTATTAGCGAAATCAGGTGCTAAATTCGCTTAGGATCTAGCATTTGTGTATCGGCTCAAGGGCAACGTGGAGCTTACAAAAGGTTCTATACACAGAAAATGGCTGCGAATTGCAACGGCTGCGCGTGACTCCAACAATCACTCGAAACAATGAGACCGAGCGTGAGCCGAACTATCTCCGACCGAAACGTGTTTCGAACTGGTTTCGACTCGTCCGTGCGCGCGCTACTCGGCGGTCCCCCCGATCGGAACATATCCCTCTCTACCACGTAATTCCTAGGAGAGGGAGCATTGGCTCTTTGCCTTTCGGTTGGCTATGGTGGCCACGGGGACCAAAGGTTCCCGCGCTCACAAGGACTTGCGTCCGGTGTGCCTCTCCGCACTAGCCTGGAGGTCACGGTCCAGGGAAGGGGTCAGGTGGATGGTAGGTTTGGCAAATGTTCTTTCATATAGGGGCTATTCGGGTAAGGAAGGATAGACCGTCCACAATGCATCGAGCCCCAGTCCCCCCTCCTGATCTTTGTTCTTACGTATCTTTCGGTCCGCGATTCTACCGCGCGCCCCACTCTCAGTCTCATCTCACAACACACATACACGCATAACGCTTATGTCCATTACAATTTGATTATATTACTACGTACAGAATAAAAGAAATAATACAATCAAATCAATATTAAGATTGTTTAGAATGTTGTCAACCACATTGCGCTAAGCGTGTTGATTACAATATCTTTTTATAAGTTAAAGAATGATACGTTAATCAATCAGTAAATAATAACTTTATCTTAATCTTTTTACTTGGTACCCCGATTGCATGAAATTATGTTATACTTTCCGCCGACATATTCCATAGAGTGTTTGTGGAATGAGAATGAAGATTGCTGAATTGCACGGAACAGTCTGGTACAAAATGGTAAATAGAGAGTACGCGACCAAGGAGGAAGGGCGCTGAGAAAAACACGCTGAAATTGTGATTGCAGGTATGCCGGTTATTTGTAATTGTACATGAGGGCAAGTTTCGGTAACATATTTTGACTTATCTTATGTACAACGGCCTCACTGAACAGCCGCCAATTAAATAGGCTATCCCTGAAACGAGCAAGGGAAAGTTCTTCACGAAAGACGAGTCTGGTGGTTATGTGATTATAAATAAATAAGTAAAAATTGTGGAATGGAAACCGCAGGTTCCACGGGTGGGAAGCATCAAGTCGAGAACGAGCTTGGTCCTACTCAAACACATGCTCACACACATTATATATATATATATATATATATATATATATATATATATATATATATATATATACAGGGTGTCCCAGAACTCCCGAATAATATTGCAGGTGGTGAATCCTAACATCATTTTGAGCAAGAAAGTTTGATACCAAAATCGGATCTGAAACTCAGAATTTCAGTAGCAAGCCATTGAAGTTTAACAAAAAATAATAGTTTCTTTGCAATAACTCGGCTCGTTTTAATGTTACTTTAACGAATGATGTCTGATTTTAAAGGTTTTTTATAGCGCTACAATTTACCTTATAGAGCATATGACCTACAATGTATATTTCGCCAGTTATCGACCTAAAAAGGGTAAAAATGTTTTTTTTTGCAGTTTTTTGCGTCTAACTCATTACCGTAAAATGCTAGCGAAATGTCACATAAACAAGGTTGGAGAGCTTGAAAAGGCGAAGAATTCGCCCCCTCATACGTTTCGTTTTGATAAAAATTTAGTCCGTGGGGAGACGTTAAAAATCAGAAAACATGCGAAAAATGGATTTGACATTGATGAAGCGTGTTTTTCGCCTATTTTCTGATTTTTAACGTCTCCCCACGGGCTCAATTTTTGTAAAAACGAAACGTATGAGGAGCAAATTGTTCGACTTTTCAAGCTCTACAAAGCTGTTGTATATAATATTTTGCTAGGATTTTACGGAAATGAGTGAGACGCGAAAAATTGCAAAAAAGGCCATTTTTACCCTTTTTTAGGTCGATAACTGACGAAATATTCGTTGCAGGTCGTAGGCTTTACAAGGTAAGTTGTAGCGCTATAAAAAACCTTCAAAATCAGTCATCATTCGTTAAAGTAACTTTAAAACGAGCTGAGTTATTGCAAAAAAACTATTATTTTTTTAAAACTTCAATTGCTCACCACTCAGATTCTGAGCTTCAGATCCACTTTTGGTATTAAACTTTTTTCCTCAGAATGATGTCAAGATTCACCCTCTGCAATATTATGTGGGAGTTCTGGGACACCCTGTATACAATATTAGGATGTTTCAAAAATTTTCGACTTTACAAAATGATACGGGCCCATGTGTAAATCGATAGTATAAAAAATTACAAAACTTTTTTCCTGATAGCGAAAATTGATTAGAGGTCATTTAGAGGTCGCTCAATGAGCATAAAGTAAATAATGGTAATTTAAATAATGCTAATTTAAATTACGTACCGTAATGAACAAAAATCATCCCGGGAGCAAATTTATGAATTGTGCTAAACAATGGACTAAACCTAACCTCAAATTACCTAACCTAACCTGTCAGAAACAAACCCAAGATAGAAATTACCCAATTTAACCGGACAGTAACCACCACGGAGCTTGACTATTACTTGCTATAATCAAAGCATCACCCTTAATCACACTTAATCAAAAATAACCAAACCTAACCTGTCAAAAACCATCAAATGTCTAAAATTTACTAAAAATTGCCCACTTTAACCGGACAGAAACCACCACGGGGCAAGTTTATGGACTATACTAAATATTAGAATAACTTGACCAACTATTACCTAACCTACACTGTCAAAAACAAACAAATGTCTGTAATTTACCGATAATTAGCAAATTTAACCTAATAGAAAGTACCACGGTGCAAGTTTATAGTCTAAACTAAACATAATGCTAATTACAATTTGCAATTTACAAAAAGGATCAAGGATCAAAAGGATCAAAGGATAGGAATTTTCCTCCGCGTTAATGACTTAAGACGTTTATTTGCGGGTCGGCTCTCAGGTGGAGAGGTAAGGACGGACAACGCAAGTTCGTTAGACAATTTTAATTTAACTTATTAAGGAACTTGCTGTACATTCCCGCTTGTTTGGTTAGAACTGGTTAACGGTGTTTAGATCATTTTAATTTAGTCAATTTTCAAACTCGGTCTGTGCTGCCTTCTTTAGGTTAAGATTGGTTAATTTTGGTTATGTAATTTTAGATTATTTACCATCTGTTTTGTTAGTAATTTTTTAATGTTTGTTTGGTTAGTGTTTGGTTAAATCATAGTATTGGTTAAGTTTAGCTTAGTTGATTCACAAACATGCTCTCAGTACCTTTCTGGTTTGCGTTTGTTCGATTAGGTCATTTTAATTTAGTTGATAAACAAATCAGCTATGCGCTGCCTTTTTAGGTTAAGTAATTTTAGTTTACTTGAGTAAATAACACGCTCTACTAGTCTACTGGTAAATGTTGGTTAGATATTTTTAATTTAGTTAATTTTTAAACTCGGTCTGGACTGCTTTTTTTGGTTGGTTAATTGTAATTTAGTTGATTTCGTTTGTCGATCTCGGTTAGCGCTACATTCGCTAGATTAGTATTGGTACTCTTGATTTAGTCTCATTTTTCGTTTGTATATATATACAGGGTGTCCCATTTTAAAAATCCACCCGATTATTTCGTAAATTACGCATTTTAGAAAAAAATGTTTAAGATAATAGTCAGGATTTTGAAGGTCATAACAAGGTCAAATTCAATTTTTTTCAATGGGAACCCTTTTATTTACTGCTGATTTAGAAAGAGCAGGAAATTTTACGTTTAAATATGACCTTGACTATGTCTTTTCCATGACCTTCAAGGTCATGTCAAGGCCAAAGTTGTTTTTTTTTTAATGGGAACTCCTACTTTTTTATTGCTGATTCAGAAAGAGCAGGAAATTTCTTGTTCAAATATGCCCTTGACCATATCCTTGACCATGACCCTTAAGGTCATTTCAAGTTCAAAGTTGATTTTTCAATGGGAAATCTTATTTTCTTTGCTTATTTAGAAAGAGCCGGAAGAAGGTATTTCAGGCACAACTTGGGAATCGAGAGACGAGACGATCCCGAACACAAACATATTACATGTCCGGGCACTTTATGAAACAGCACAAACCTTAGTTTGCATGCCGTTGGTTAGTTGGATCATATTGTTTTGAAGGCACCGTAAATAGGCATGCATTATTTACAATTGCTGCGAGATAAACTCCCACTTTTGCTCGAAAATGTTCATTTTGGTACCAGAGCAGGAAATTGGTTACAGCAGGACGGCGCTGCATCACATGCTCTTATTGTTAGAGACTTCCTTAATAAACGATTTCTTAATAGGTGGATAGGTCGGAGAGGGTTTCTCATTGAATAAACAACTTTGACCTTGAAATGACCTTAAGGGTCGTGGTCAAGGACATGGTTAAGGTCATATTTGAACGAGAAATTTCCTGCTCTTTCTAAATCAGCAATCAAAAAGTAGGGGTTCCCATAGAAAAAACAACTTTGACCTTGAAATGACCTTAAGGAGCATGGTCAACGACATGGTCAAGGTCATATTTGAACGTAAAATTTCCTGCTCTTACTAAATCAGCAATACAAAATAGGGGTTCTCATTGAAAAATTTGAATTCGACCTTGCAGGAATCGGATAGATTCCGACAGATGGCGCATGGGAAATATTTCAACCATGTTGAAATGTTTGATTGATGCAATCACGACAAATTGCGTTGCAGGAAAAACCCACCAAATTTAAATTTATTAATTGTAACCCCCCCCCCCCCCCACCCCCCCCCCCCCCCACCCCCCCCCCCCCCCACCCCCCCCCCCCCCCACCCCCCCCCCCCCCCACCCCCCCCCCCCCCCACCCCCCCCCCCCCCCACCCCCCCCCCCCCCCACCCCCCCCCCCCCCCACCCCCCCCCCCCCCCACCCCCCCCCCCCCCCACCCCCCCCCCCCCCCACCCCCCCCCCCCCCCACCCCCCCCCCCCCCCACCCCCCCCCCCCCCCACCCCCCCCCCCCCCCACCCCCCCCCCCCCCCACCCCCCCCCCCCCCCACCCCCCCCCCCCCCCACCCCCCCCCCCCCCCACCCCCCCCCCCCCCCACCCCCCCCCCCCCCCACCCCCCCCCCCCCCCACCCCCCCCCCCCCCCACCCCCCCCCCCCCCCACCCCCCCCCCCCCCCACCCCCCCCCCCCCCCACCCCCCCCCCCCCCCACCCCCCCCCCCCCCCACCCCCCCCCCCCCCCACCCCCCCCCCCCCCCACCCACTATTTATGAGGTCATTAACCCCTGACCTATCTCAAGGCGCGCGTGCCATCTGGCGCCAGACCTACCTCAAGGTGGAGGAGTGGGGGGTGTTTACGTCTGGCTATCGGTCACCCTATACTACTTCGCTCTCTAGCACCTATGGTAAATATTTATAAGCTAAATAAAAAAACTGTTTTCCATCATCAATAGCAACTATTTAAAAGTTAAATAAAAAAATTCACATTTTACTTAACCTATAAATATTTACACTACGTGATATGATGTACGACGGAAGTAACTAAGAACAGAAGAAATAGCCAGTTTTACGGTTTTGTTTTGTTGCACCAAATATTTTGTTATTTATTGCAAATAAAGGAAATAATACATACAACCCAGATAACAAAATGATATCGCAATGAAATCACGATGAATTCACGCGTGAGAAATTCTATCACGGATGAATTCATGGACGCTGCGTAATACGACGCATATTGCGTCTCATAGTGCAATCACGCACGCGATTTCACGTGAAATGCTTCTCATGATGAGCTCACTATGAGTCCTCTTGTGCGTGGGTGTAGAAAAATCTGCCCATAAAAATCTATAATAAGTAATAGGAGATATTCTTTTGGTTAATACGAAAGAATTATCAAATAAAATAGATTATTATGTTTTGAAAGGATCATGGGGACTTCAATTGCGATATGTGTCATTATAATTTATTCTGAATACTCTTGGGCTGGGCTTCATAGTCGTGAATTGCAGCTTAACCTCAAACTGACAAATCAGTAATTAAACATTCTGTTATGTAGTCCAGATCTACTGTATTTTGCTTTTTATATTTGAAAGGTATGTGATGCCATTTTACCATCGTACAACTTTGACATGGACGATAATGTAAACGAAAAATTTACAACTATGAATCCGGGCCTAAAAAATATATTCAAGAATTAATAAAAGTTTAATTGTCACTTCCTTCTAGGAATAAATAACTTTTATTTACTTTGTTAATAAATAAATACAAGAAAACGCAATACAGCGTGTGTCACTCATGTGGGTTCACACAAAATGTGTAATGTATGCCGGTAAATGCCGGGCGACATTTTCGTGTAGGTGGCGCCCCGCTCGAAGAGAGAAGACAGATAACGGGGCTCAAGTAATGTACTTATGTGCATGCGCATATCACTCGGATGCGAATCACGATGAACTCACAATGCGCATCACGCGTGAATTCACTGTGATTCGGAGGTTAGAGACTTGCATGTGCAGCACGGAACTGCCTATCATGAAGGCTTCATAATGACATCATTTCGCGTGAATTCACGTCGTGAGCCCATCGTGAGTCGCACCCAATGTTATCTGGGAATTGACTATTTTCACAAATATTACGTTTTACTATCTGGAAATAGTTGGAACAACGAAAGATGCTGTTAGCCGCATATTTTATTATCACTTTTAGTTTGTAGAAATATTTTTTTCCTTGGCCTAATGATTTCGTTTTTCCGTGTACTATATTTCAATCGGGAAATAGTCAGTTTTTGTATATATTGTTTAATTGTGTATTTTTTTACACCAAGTTCAATGATAATTTTTAACTGCATACGAGACATGATTTCTATGTAATTTGTCCAGTTTAGAATCGAATGTCGCTGTTCGATTATTAGTAGAAACATTTTTATCGTTATCGTTTTTAACAAATTGTCATAAACAATGAAAATTGATGAAGAAAACTCAGGTATAATGTTTTCTGCTAACGTGCGTCCAATAGTCATTTTATCGCTATTCATGCTATACTCCGATCGGGCATGTCAGTAGTAGGTTTCTCTAAATATTGTTTATTTATATTTTTATTACGCCAATTTTTTAATTTTCAACAACACATGAGACGTGTTTTTCACGAAATTTTTCCCACAGAATCGAATGGCTATTTGAGTGTTTGCGTTAACCCCTGTTGAACCCAATTGTTTATAAAAATTGTTTTAAACAATTTTAGGAAAAGCGGTTTTAGACGAATTCTGACCGTGCCAATCGGTTCTACGGGAAAAATTACGTAGAAAAAGTGTATAGTTTTTTGTTAAATATCATCAATTTGTTGTTAGAAATATTGTTTTTGTTTATCTAATATTTTTAACAACGAATTGATGAATGTTAATAAAAAATTACACACGTTTCCGTCTAATTTTTCCAGTAGAATCGATTGGCGCAGTCAGATTCCGTCAAAAACCACTTTCGACAAATTTGTTTATAACAAATTGTTATACACAATTATTGTTTATAAATTAAAAAACCCGGCTATTTTATTTTTGGCAGATAAATATAATTTTTCCCGCAGAATTGAATACCTATTTCAATTGTTACGTAAAATGATTTTCAACGCAATTGTTTATAACAAATCTATCAAATGATATGGTCAATTTTTCCAGCATGGTCATTTCAAGGTCAAACTTAAAACTTTAGTTTCCATTTAAAAAAAATAACTTAATCTTGGAATAACCTTCAAGGTCATGTTCAATGCCAATTTCATTGATACCATTGCATAGCCAGGGAAATGTCCTTAAAATTTTGTCTGAAACATTTTCCCCGAAAATGCACTCCCGCCGAGTTAATTCCGGGAATTTTAAGTTTGACCTTCAAACGACCTAGTGCCGGAAAAATCGACCATATCAAATTCGGACGTAAAATTTTGTGTTCTTTCCGAATCCATGAAAAAAATGGGGGTTTCTATTTGAAAAAAACAAAACTTGACCTTGGTATAACCTTCAAGATCAAATTCAATGGTACTGTTAAATAGCCAGGGAAAATCCTTAAACTTTTGTCTGAAACATTTTCCCTGAAATCGCACTCCCGTTGAGGTGTGTGTGTGTGTGTGTGTGTGTGTGTGTGTGTGTGTGTGTGTGTGTGTGTGCGTGTGTGTGTGTGTGCGTGCGTGCGTGCGTGCGTGCGTGCGTGCGTGCGTGCGAAAAGTTTAAGTAGATCGAAGTAAACAAATAGCAGTTCAGTAATGTAATATCTCATACTGAGATTTTCTTTGAAATTATTCGCAGAGTACTTACGCAGAGCTAACATTTTATATTTTGCCTTTTCGATTAATATAAAACAACAAGTTTTTTCCATTTAAAATCAATGTTAAACTTTATGCCTCTGAACGCACGTATTAATATCAATTTTAAAAATGGTCTGTTCTTAAGATTTTTAGCAGGAAATCTAATTTTTGAACTGCTTTCAAATAATAATACCCTATTATTCGTGGATCGTTGTTACTTGCTGAAACATTTATCCATAAAACTTTTCTGGAATATCAGTCCATGCAGCCGTATATCGTGAAACCAAATCTTTTTAATTTGTCGTAGTTATCTGCATGCCATTATAAATTTGGCTCTGGGACATTATAAATTCGTCTCTGAAGTTATCTTCTTCATCTACCCACTCCATAAAGATCAATAATCTGCATTAATTTCATTATTGTTCTTTGCTTCACTGTTAATTTATAGACTTTTCGCAGTCTTTGTCACATTTTTCTGTATCCAACTTCCCTCCAATTTCAACATAATAGCGACTACTATTTCTTACTACAATATTTTTTCTCCTCAAAGTGGCTCGTTTCAGTAATCCTAAAAAAGTACACTTTGAAATAGAAATATCATATTTTTGTTTTAATATGTTCAAAATGAATCCTATTTATATCATTTTCAAAGTAGGTTTTGATAATATAAAAAATTTCTTCATTGATTTTCTCCATCTGAAAATATTTTACATTATTTATTCACAAGCCTAATCTTTTTCAAACGTTTTACTTTGTTATATGTTTTTAAATATTATAAATAATAAACTGAATCGATACATATCTCAGCAGGTTTTTAGTACTTAAGTTAAAAAATTAATTGAAATGGTTTGGATTTAATCGTATACTTAAAGGTATACAGCGTGATCCAAAAGTCCCGGAACAGCAAAATATCTCAGCGGGAGTGCATTTTCGGGGAAAATGTTTTAGACAAAAGTTTAAGGATTTTTCCCTGGCTATTTAATGGCGATATTGAATTTGACCTTGAACATGACCTTGAAGGTTATTTCAAGGTCAAGTTAATTTTTTTAAATGGGAACCCCTATTTTTTTTTCACGGATTCGGAAAGAGCACAAAATTTTACGTCCGAATATGCTATGGCCGTTTTTTTCGGCAAGGTCATTTCAAGGTGAAACTTAAAACTCCCGTGACGGCGAAATATCTCAGAGGGTGTGCATTTCTTTGGAAATTGTTTCAGACAAAAGTTTAAGGATTTTTCCCGGACTATTTAATGGTAGCACAGAATTTGACCTTGAACATAACCTTCAAGGTTATTTCAAGGTCAAGTTTGTTTTTTTTAATGGAAACTGCTATTTTTTTTCACGGATTCGGAGAGAGCACAAAATTTTACGTCCAAATATGCTATGGCCGTTTTTTTCGGCAATGTCATTTCAAGGCCAAACTTAAAACTCCCGGAACAGCGAATTAACTCAGCAAGAGGTCATTTTCGGGTAAAATGTTTCAGACAAAAGTTTCAGGATTTTTTCCGGGATATTTAATGCTAGCATAAAATTTGACCTTGAAAATTACCTTGAAGATTATTCTCAGGTCAAGATTATTTTTTTTTTTTAATTGGAACCCCGTTTCATTTTCTTAACGAAGTTATGAGGATCTTCCGGTATTGAGAGTGGTTTTGAAAATTCATTTTGTTCAGTCGATGCTATTACTGGACGATCTGCTCTAGGGAGATCCTTTACAGTGCCGTAAACTTCGAAACAATTTATTGTTCTGCCAAAAGTCGATTTAGGAATCAGTTCCTGTCCCTCGCTTGTCCTCTAATTTTGTAAATAGAATAATAAACTGTTTAAAAAAAGTGTATACATACATCTTACGCAACACTTGTGCAAAGTGAACTTGGGCGCGCGAACAGCGACAGAGAGCACGAGTCACCAGCGAAGTAAATAAACAACATACATTCACATTGAATTTATACACATACGTGTACAGTCTTATAAGGTTACATTTTGGTCTTAATTTTATCGTTTTGTGAGATACATGGATTTCCTATCTAAACGCCTTTCCTATCTAAACGTATTAAGCATCATTTCAGTAACAAAATACATACGTATATTTCGTACAAAGAGCAATGGCTGCGCTAAGTGAACGAGAAAGAATAACCATTCTCATGATGAGAGGCTGGGGTGATAACCAGCGATCTTTAGAGAATGTGCGAACCTTATTTAACGCATCATTTAGAGAGGGACGAGAACCGATTTCTAAATCTACTGTTAGCAGAACAATAAATCGTTTTGAAGTTCACGGTACTGTGAAGGATCTCCCAAGAGCAGGTCGTCCAGTAACAGCATCAACTGAAGAAAATGAGTTGAATGTCGCGCTGTCAATAACGGAAGATCCTCATACTTCCATCAGGAAAGTTAAACAGCAGCACGACTTATGTTACGGTACAGTACAACGGATCTTAACTAAAAACTTAAAATTTCACCCATACAAAGTTAGACTCGTACAACAATTGAATGAAGACGATCTTGATAGACGCCTACAGTTTGCGGAATTAATGATGAATCGAATAGATGCTGATGCCGGTTTCATGAATCGCATCGTATTTTCTGATGAAGCTACATTCTTCTTAAATGGGGCAATCAATAGACATAACATGTCTTATTGGAGTGAAACCAATCCTAATTGGATGGTCGATAGTCGTTCTACTCAATATCCTGAAAAAGTAAACGTATGGGCAGGTATTATAAACAATGCGGTAGTTGGGCCCTTCTTCATCGAGGGTACCCTTACTGGTCAAAAATACCACGATATGTTGAGGGACGACATCATCCCTGCTATTCAGGTTATTGTAGGCGAGGATTTCGATCAGACTTGGTTTCAGCAAGATGGTGCAGCACCCCATTATGTAACAGATGTTCGCAATTATTTGAGTGATGTATTCGCAGAACGGTGGATAGGTCGAAGGGGTGTAATAGAATGGCCACCAAGATCTCCGGATCTTACGCCCCTTGACTATTTTCTATGGGGTTATCTCAAAGATAGAGTGTATCGAACGAAACCGGTGAATATTGAGGAAGTAAAACAACGAATACGGGATGAGATCGCGGCTATAGAACCAGATATGATTAAAAAAGTCGTATCGACTTTTTATAATCGCTTGGGATATTGCCAAGAAGTTCATGGCAATCACTTTGAGCATAAGCTTTAGTAAGATACATAATTTCATCAAAATCTTAGTATACCCATCTTGCCTTAACTGTCTGGGGACACCCACACACACACACGCACACGCACACGCACACGCACACGCACAGGTGACGGCGAGGGGAACCACCTGAACAAAGCACCCCGAAGAGGTGTAAACCCGACCGTGCTACCTCCACGCGGTACATCTTGGGTAATGCTAAAGCCGGCGGTAGCATTGGAAACAATGTAAAAATGTTACCCATACGGTAATTATAATGTTAATACATATTATAAAAAAATGTTATACATACGGTATTTATAAACGTATCGGATGTAAAAAAAAAATGTATATTTTTATCCGGGAACAATGATAATGCATTGCACTCTGGAAACTCTGGAAACATTACGAAAATAAAACGGGTTTCCTATTAAAAAAAAATAGTCTTGAGCTTAGAATAAGCCTCAAGGTAATTTTCAAGGTTAAATTCAATGGTGCCTCTTGCTGAGTTAATTCGCTGTTCCGGGAGTTTTAAGTTTGGCCTTGAAATGACATTGCCGAAAAAAACGGCCATAGCATATTTGGACGTAAAATTTTGTGCTCTCTCCGAATCCGTGAAAAAAAATAGCAGTTTCCATTAAAAAAAACAAACTTGACCTTGAAATAACCTTGAAGGTTATGTTCAAGGTCAAATTCTGTGCTACCATTAAATATCCCAGGAAAAATCCTTAAACTTTTGTCTGAAACAATTTCCAAAGAAATGCACACCCTCTGAGATATTTCGCCGTTACGGGAGTTTTAAGTTTCACCTTGAAATGACCTTGCCGGAAAAATCGATCATATCATACTCGGACGTAGAATTTCCCGCTCTTTCAGAATCCATGAAAAAAATAGGGGTTCCCATTTAAAAAAATTAACTTGACCTTGAAATAACCTTCAAGGTCATGTTCAAGGTCAAATTCAATATCGCCTTTAAATAGCCAGGGAAATATCCTGAAACTTTTGTCTGAAACATTTTCCTCGAAAATGCACTCCCGCTGAGATATTTTGCTGTTCCGGGACTTTTGGATCACCCTGTATGATTTATAAATTATGCCTTTCAAATTTTTCTTTTTTTTTTTAAATCATGAAACATCAACCTACGTAGGACTAACCTATAATACATAGGAAATTTATTTGTTTGTATCAGATGAAAGACAATTTTTCATGAAAAATTGATAAAATCGTTTTTATAATCGTTTATGCACCTTGTTAAACGGGCCCAGGGACCACTGGAGGAAGCTCCGAACCGCTTTTGATACTTCTGAAGAAATATGTGAGGAAGGCGAGAGGCAAATACGTTGTTTTTTTAATGATGCATAATCAGATCTGCTAGAGTGCGGAGCCTCGGTCGAGAGCCGCCGCTTATTCGAATCTAAATAATCAATAATCGCCGATGCGGACGGCTCTCTCTAAATGAGCCATTTCGACGCAGTCAACGGTCGATCCAGAGGTGTAGAGCGAGGCCGGAAAGTAGAATGAAACTCCTCCTTTTGACTATTCATGCGCCCAGGTGTGGACGTAGGGGAAGGAGTAGAAGGCCCTTGCTCCTCTTTCGACACAGACACTACCACGCTCCTAGCACGTGCTGCCGCGCGCCTTGAATACGGCACTAAAAAAGACACAAGTAGAGCCGGACCTTTCGCTTTCGCGGCAGCAGGAACAGACGGATGAGACGAGGACAAACCTGCGCCGAAATTCTGCGCGAGACACTTATAATACCGCACGTGCTCTCACCTGAGTAAAATTATAAAGTGAGAGATTGAGTCGCGGCTGTCACTCGGCAAGCACTGAATATAAATGAGTCTTTTCTTTTTAAAATGTCCGAAATATTAAGGTTGCACAATTATAAAGTGCACAAAATAAATTAGACAGCGAAAGTAAAATTGCAGGTTAGGTTGTCCAATCAAAAACTTAAAATGAGACATCGCACACAAAAGATGAACAATTGCGCACACTTAACTTAACACAGAAGCAGCACGAAAAGACGAACATAAAACTTATGTAAAATATTATTGAAACTCTTACTATTAGGAAGAATTTTAAATAACACGGACACCGTTGACATAATGCAAAGACTAAGAAACCAATCGCTGTTAAAAAAGGTGGTCACCTGCACGATAAATGAAGCTATAGAATTATTTTGTTATTTTAAACAACATTTTGAAAAGTTCCTCACAAATTCTGAATTGTTCATCAAAAATATTTTCTGAAAAATGAATAGCTAACTTATCAGATAAAGAAGTAGTTGTACTTGTGGACTTCAGCGAAAATGACTCTTGTAAATGCAGCAATGAGGTCCAGTCCGTTCACTTTGGGGCCAGTAGATCTCAATGTACACTACACGTGTTTTACGCCTTGGGCTTCTCTAAAGGATTTGCAACATTGTCGGAATAATTAAGGCATGATTCTGCAGCAATTATAGTACATATAAGAGAAATACTGAACTATTATTTTCCACGTATTTTTTCGGTGGTTACCATTCATTTTGAAATCGATAAACCTGCAACTCAGTATCGAAATTGCAAAATGTTTTATCTTCTTAAACAATATTTACCTGTGTTGTATCTTCAGATTAGGAACATAATGTACACCCAGGGATGTCCGGCTGATGGCATTGATGGCAGTTTAAAAAAGAATGGCAGACAATCAAGTTAAACAATGTCACGATATTCCTAATTTTTATACCCTCGTTTCAACTTTTCATAAATGTGCCAAATCCATACATGTAGTTTGGGTCAAACTTAAGCCTTTTAAGAAATAATTAAAATAAAACGAGACGTGATTTTATAAGATACGTAGTGTAAAATATTAAAACAATAAATTAAATAAGGTATGCCATATAGAAAACAGTTCTTACATAAAAAAGTGATAAATTCTAAGTAATTACGCATACAAAAATTTAAATTCGAAACTGTATTAAATTGAGTAATTCGAAATTGACAATAACACGAAATCCTAGAAAGTACATAAAACGCACTAAACTCGATAATGTAGTTTCGCTCAAAGTTAAATGTGAAAGTGAAGACAAATAAAAATCAGTCTAAACAAAATAAAAATCTCAAACAGCATTGCATTCCGTGTAAGGAAACCGCGGCCGCGCAAGCGGAAGAAGATACGTAGTGGTGCAACGTTCTGGCGAATCCGATGCGCTGGCTGAATCAGCGGGTCCTCCAAAAATACCAACACCAACACATAGTGATATAACGCGTCTAAGCACCGATTCACAGACGGGCAAACCGATTCCGGCACAACGTACGAATGAAAAAAATATTGAGTCATTAGATTCCACACAAGGATGGCAAACCGCAAAATTGAAAAATAAACGCTTAAGGCTTAGCCCAGAAGGAAACATTACTCTACACGCAAAGAAATTTGAAGTTAATGCGACAGCATTTTGGGAAGTAGTAATCACCGCACAGATTCTGACGAATTTGAAATGACGATTACAATTCGAATTCGTTAAAAAGAAAATTTTTATAAACAGATCCAGTTTCAGTGCACCTGTGAGAATATTTATTCATAATTTCTAGACGATATAGTTATTAATAATTATTTTTATTGATCTATAAACGTTGTTGAAACGGAAAAACTTGGTACTTTTTTCATTCTAAAGCTTCCGTACCGAAAACAGTGCAAGATACACTAAAAATTCACTAAACCTTTTTTATAGGGCACAAAATTTCCTAAAAAAAAAATCAACGAGGGCCCTAGTCTAAATAGGATAATATTAATAGATTATCCATAAACAACGCTGGAATGTTGTCTTACAAGTTAATTTTTGTAAAATATGAGGCATATTCCATCGTTGCTCGTGGTTAAGCTATTAACTTTAGTCTAGGGCCCCCGCTGACTTTTTTGTACGAAATTTTGTGCTCTACAAAAAAGTTTGAGTGCATTTTTAGTGTATCCTGCACTGTTTTCGATACGGAAGCTTTAGCATGAAAAAAGTACCAACTTTTTCGGTTTCTACAACGTTTATAGATCATTAAAATTAATTATTAATAACTACATAGTCAGAAAATTATGAATAACTATTCAAAAAGGTGTAATAAAATTGTATCTATTCATAAAAATTTTCTTTTTAACGATTTCGAATTTTAGCCGCCATTTGAAATTCGTCAGAAATCGTGCGGTAGCTGTTACTTCCCTGAGCAGTAGCATTTACTTCAAATTTCTTTCCGTGTACACTGAGAGCACGTTGGGGGAACAGCTATCCCAACAGCGTCAGCAGCGCTACTAATCAAAGGAAAACTCCGTGACTTCGCTTGAGCCAGCTGATATTCGAATTTGGGTGAGCTGCTCACCCAAAACAAATCGGCTGCATGACCACATGCGCGGACCACTGCGCCCCCATTACAAAAGTTTGAAGCTCTCCCTCTCGTTGGTACTAAAGACAATCTATGATGATAAGTGGCTTAAACATTTTGCATACAGATACGTGTATATCAGTTTCTTTTGTTTTATATTTTATATAAATTAAAAAAGATGAAAATATATCTCTATGGATAAGAAATATATGCAGGAACACAATTTCAACTAGCGAAAACAGCCATTATAACAAAATTCATGAACAATCACATATCGACTGTACCTTTCTTGAACCTATTTCTCACAAGTATATGTGTATCAGTTCTTTATTTGTTTTATATTACCTATATTAATAAAGAGTTGAAAACAGATTTAGATAGATAAGAAATATATGAAAGAATATAAACGTACTCAATGGTATAACCTTCGTTATAGAAAAGTTAATCTACGGAGGCTGTTCGATTATGGCTCAAGCATTTTACATAAGGGTACATGTGTATCAGTTTCTTTTGTTTTATTTATAATATATATATTTTCCGTTGTTTACTTTTTAAAAATATAATATAAAACAAACAAATTGATACACATACATTTATGAAAAATTTGTTCAAAGCGATTACACTCTACAAATGATTATACAGAAAGTTTGTTATAATGGCAGTTTTTGTTGGTTGAATGTATACTACTGAATATATTTCTTATCCATATTAAATGTACATATTGTAAAATAAAAGTAATATAATTATTAAATATATTAAGCCAATATACACATAAGTTTGCACATTTATGTGTCTTTTGTTGGAGTAGGAATAATCTACAAAAGAGAAACAGGTAATTCATTAATTCTTTTACTTTATAATGTTATACTCCATTCAAGCTTATTATTTACTAAAGAATATTAAGGGTAAAATTTTATGTGGACGATCGTGTTTCCATATTTAAGTTTTACGATAGATGTATATATTGTAGATACGATCTTGACAATCCTGAAAAAAAGAGCTGTTACTAATATTCATTTTTATCAATGTAATTCATTTTAAATGAATACTAGTAAATGTATTTTGCAATAGTTTACGTCATTCAATATAAGAATGAACACGTGTAAACACTGGCTCATAAGCATGGCTATACCTAACCATCCTTCGGGTCAACAGTTTTCCCGCGCTTTGGGTTCGCCTTTCGCCCGACATTTTGGGTGAGCTTCTCACCCAAACTTGAGCGGGCTGGCGAGCCAACGAGGACGGTGCGCAGCATTACCGGGCAGAGGGCAGCTGTTCTCCCAACGTGCTCTCAGTGTACATAAACGTAAACAAACGCGAATAGACATTTACTGGCTGAATGGGCCAGTATCAACCACAAATAAGTTTGATAATCTAAGTGGCAATGACGAAGAACCCGCTATAACAGAGGGCTCTGATGTCTTAAAGACTCAAAACCACCGCCAATATTCATTACAGGAGTTGGTAATGTTACCCCCCCTAATGAAATTGCTCAACGATACTGCAAAATATAATTTCTAAACTAAAGAAAATAATCAAGATCACGTGAAAGTGCAAGCGAAAATGAAGTATATAATTTAATAATCAAATCATTAAACGAGAAAAACACCGAATATCACACCTTCCAGAAAAAAAACCAGAAAAACCGTTCAGTGTAATCCTGCATAATATACATTACTCAATAGGTATAGAGGACTTAAAAACAGAAATTGAAAACTTTCGACATAAAGTGGTCAACATAATTAACATACGACATACAATAATAAAATAACCATTATCTATGTTTTCGATCAGTCTGCAAACAGATGAAAATAACAAAAGTATATATTCAATTGAATATCTACTTCACACTAAAATAAAATTTGAAGCCCCGTATCCGAGGCGCGAAATCCCACAATGTTTAAACTGCCAACGATATGGACATACTAAAAACTTTCGTTCTAGAATTCCAAAATGCGTTAAGTGCACTGGTAGTCACCGAACAGCCTATTGTAAAATAACAGCAGGATCTACTCAAGTTAAATGTGTGCTGTGCTAGGGAAATCACCCGGCCAACTATGAAGGCTGTTCAATATACAAAGAAATACAAAAGGCTACATTTCCGACCTTATGAAATAAACAAATGATAGTACCAGTATCTATTATAGAAGAGAATCAGTCCCAAAAGCATCCTACAAAACGAACCCATCGTGGCCTTTCGTATGCACAGGCAACATCTCATAATCCCAACCAAGACAATAATGGAACTAATTCTGTTCCAAATAATCAAGGTAGCACAAACAATGACCTGCAAGAACTAAGATCTATGATGAAAACACTCGTGGAACAAATGAGCACAATGTTAAATCTCTCTATCAACTACCGTGACCTCGATTATGTCAAAATGGCCAAGTCTTGCAACTAGCAATCTGGAATTTCAATGGCCTGTCCCAACATAAATTAGAGCTTGACTATTTTATAAAAACTAATAATATAGATATTATGTTAATATCCGAAACACACTTCACGAAAAAAAGTTATATTAAATTTACTAATTATACAACTTGTCATACCATGTATCCAGATGGCACCGCATATGGTGGATCGGCCATTATTATTAAAAACACAATTAAACACCACATAAGTAATGTTTATCAAACAGAGGAAATTCAAGCAACAAATATTGTAATTGAAGAGTGGACTGGCCCGTCTACCATATCAGCTGTTTATTGTGTCCACCAAAACACGCCACAAAAGAAGACGATTTTGAAAGATACTTCAGAACACTAGGAAATCGTTTCATTTCTAGAGGAGATTTTAATACTAAACACTCGCAATGGGCATCGCGATTAATGACATCTAAAGGAAGAGAATTACACAAAGCAGTGGAAATTCTAAACTTAGAGTCAGTATCTCCGGGTGAACCAACATACTGGCCTACAGATAGGCGTAAAATACCTGACGTAATTGATTTCTACATTGTCAAAAATATAAATCAGCGATATTTAAAGGTACAGTCGTGCCTAGAACTTTCATCGGATCACTCACCGGTACTATAGAAAGCGTGTACCGAAACATTAGAAAAAGAAACCCCATGGGTACAGTGCAACAGGAAGACTGATTGGATGTGCTACCGGGAACAGGTCGAATGCACCATAAATACTTCTATATCTTTAAAAACAGAAAACGATATAAATGAAGCAGTAGAACACTTCAACCATTGTATACAATACGCGGCGTGGAATGTTACGCCTCTTAATTGTACAAAAGGAAAAGATTATCAATCTTCAGGAACGATCAAACAGAAAATAGCAGAAAAACGCAGACTAAGAAAAGAATGGCAAATGACAAGATTTCCTGAGTTGAAAGCAAAGCTCAACAAGCAGGGAAAAATGTAAAAAAGTTACTAAATTCAGAGAAATATCTACAGGTACAAGAGTATCTACGAAATCTGGATACAACTGTAATAACTGATTACTCACTCTGGAAAGTTACCAAACGATAAAATAAATCTTTTTACCTCGTACCGCCAATACGACGGCCCAAAGGAACATGTGCAAAAAGTGGAAGCGAAAAAGCGGAAAACTTCGCTCAGCACTTAAAAGATGTATTTACTCCACACCTAGCTGAGCAATCAGGAGAAGAAGATGAAATCAGCTAGGTATTAAAATAGGTTAAATTATTACCGATCCTTGCTAAGGTTTTTGAAAAACTTGTAGCCTCAAGATTGTCTGCAATCATTCAAGAAAAACAACTAATTCCAAATTATCAGTTTGGATTTCGAAAAAAACACGCTACAATCGAACAAGTACATCGAATCTACGACAAAATTCGTGATAGCCTAGAGAAAATAGAGTATTGCTCTACTGTCTTTTTAGATATCACGCAGGCCTTCGACAAAGTATGGCATCTTGGACTGCTGTACAAACTGAAGAGAACTGTTCCTGACTTACAACGTTTCCAATCTAAAATTCTAAGAATGATTCTTGGTGTGCCCTGGTTTGTAACGAACGACTCCATTCATCGTGATCTTCAAGTTAGTGTAAAGAAAGAAATAATAAAGTGTTCTAAAAGCTATCATGCTAGACTTGTAATTCACCAAAACACTTTTGCAGTGAATATATTACATAAAACAAGACCTACGAAAAGACTTAAAAAGAAAGTGCCCTTAGATAAGATTAGATTAGATTTTCTTAAATCATATTAGTTTTTACTCTGTTCTTAGCAGCTGAATTAGTAATATAAGGACTTTACAATATATTTAATATTATTTAAAAATAATAAGAGTCGTGATATTTAACGGCAACAATTAAAAAAGGGGGTTATATATAAAAAAAGGAAATGATTATAATAATAATAATAAAAGTGATAATTGAAAAGTTTTTAAAAAATAGGGGGGGGGGGGGTTATATATGAAAAAAATAAAACATGAAAAAAACTAATAATGAATGAAAGGGGAAATTTAGCTTGACATTTCGACCTCTCATCTTCAGAATAAAATTATGAATGTCTCGGGTGCCGTATTTATAGGTAGTAGGGGGACAAAATAAACAACGAGAAAGTAAACAGAATAAATGAACGGCATTTAAATGAATATAACAAAATAAAATGTAAGAAATTAATTTAATAGCGAATTATAAATGTCTGGTAGATAGGATTTTTCAAATCTAATGTTGACAGTATCACTTTCTTCTTTTTTAATGAAAAAATTTTCCATGTGGCACCTTTTTTAATGAAAAAAAATTTTTTAGAAAGTAATACTGTCAGATTTGAAAAATCCTATCTACCTGATATTTGAATCGGTCCATGCAAAAAGGGCACTAAGTCCATTTTTGGGTAAATTGAGATAATGATAAATTCTTACTTTTTAGGCTCTGGTCTATCATTTGGCACTTATTTAAATTATTAATCTTCATTTCCTGATGTCCGATTTATGCAAAAAGGGCCCTAAGTCCAGGACATAGATCCCTTTTTGCATAAATTGGAAGTGACATTTTTTTACATCACGTATTATTTACACTGAGATAAAAATGTAGTAAAAGATAGTATTTAATACTGGGTACTTATTGCGGTAAAATATGTGCCAATAAATACATGTCGTATATTTTACCACTATAAATTGTCATGCAAGATATATTGTAGGAAACGCGTTGTAGTTGTATACTATAACAAATATATAAATATATAATCTAATACTTTTACATAATACTTACAACTATACTTTGGTGAACAACAAATACAGTACCAGTTTTGTATACTATCCATATTGGTAAATATAGTTATGTTAACATATTCGAAAATCATGTTACCACAATGTTTAGTATTGAAATATTAAATATGAATAATTCAAACTTATTCGTATTAAGAGAGATTTGTTTACTGACTATTACACAGATGCTTACTGTATTTACAAATAACAATAATCTTTCGGAACTGTTATAATTTAACGTCGGTCTCATACGGTTCGTGCGTATTTCATATTATATCTAGGTTTCTACAATTCCTTAATAGAATGGCCTACTGTTACTGATGAAAAAGATAATGAATTTAGTTCTTAATACACCGTAAAATGAAATTATACATTGCATTATACTTTTGCAAATAAATTAGTTAGCTGTGTTATAAAATTATTACTTTTTTTTCATCTTACTCGTGATTCATGCAAAAAGGGACCTAAGCCCACTGATATTTTTTATAATTCTTAAAAATTCTCTTTAACTTTAAGCATAGAACGATATGTGTACTATTATAAGTGCACAAAAGCAACATTTCTAGTAAATAATATTTTTATTTTTCATTCTGCAAGAAAAGTAAATCAGTTTTTTGCGTTTTCCCAACAATTATCTATATGGACTTAATGCCCTTTTTGCATGGACCGAGTCATTTAAAATTCGCTATTAAATTAATTTCTAAAATTTTATTTTGTTATATTCATTTAAATGCCGTTCATTTATTCTGTTTACTTTCTCGTTGTTTATTTTGTTCCCCTAGTACCTATAAATACGGCACCCGAAACATTTATAATTTTATTCTGAAGATGACCCTAACGCGGGTCGAAACGTCAAGCTTTTTCCCTTTCATTCATTATTAGTTTTTTTCATGTTTTATTTTTTTCATATATAACCCCCCCCCCCCATTTTTTAAAAACTTTTCAATTATCTCTTTTATCATTATTATTATAATCATCTCATTTTTTTTTATATATAACCCCCTTTTTTAATTGTTGCCGTTAAATATCACGACTCTTATTATTTTTAATTATTAAAAGCGGCTGAGAAACTATATTGTTTAAAAAAAATATTTAATATTATATTAGTAAAGAAATCATATAAGGGCACATCACTGGATGTGTTCCTTTCAACGTGTATACTCCTGTCATATGTATTAATAAATATCATATAACAAGAGAGATTGTAATAACAAATTGGTTGTTAAAAAAAATCGATAATATACTATATTTTAAAATTAAATTTTAAATTACACTTTCAAGTAAAGTACGTAATATGTCAAATTCACAAGTGAATTAAAGTTTTAACATAAAAATAAAGTAGATTCAGTTTTAAATTGATTGAAATTGTTAAAGCATCTTGAGAAAAATTCCTGGTTTATTCGAGATACCGTTCCCGTCAGTTCTCCAAGGCTTGATTCATTTTGAGTACATAACATGTAGGGTCCGGCAAAAGTACCGAAATGTTCTAACAACTTTTGAATGAATTAAATTTTCATAAATCGCCGAATCACGAAATCAAGCTACTTCAAGTGGTTGAAGGTCAAATGTAAGCTCGTTTGAAAGGTATTTTCAACCTCCGATCACTGCTACCAGTTGCCAGTTGGCGCTGTGAGCGTTTTTCGCGCAAAAAAATCGTTGACTCGTAGAATTTCACCTTATACATATTTATTTACATTTCGTATCGTCATTCTCTAAGTCCAATTCCCGTCTGAAAAGTCATTCTGGTATGTCATTCCCAGAACTCTTGTAACTTTATATCATATGCTATATCATATGACAATTTTCAGTAGGAATGGGCAGCGGAATCGAAGTCGCAACTTACGTTAAGTATAACGTCAAAAATGAGGTCAGTTTAGTTCTCAAATTTCGGCGTCGTTTCAGATATCGGTTCAGTAGTATAGGTAAAACCGTCCCCACGAAGTTCCCGCTGCCGCCACCAGGCGTCGCCACAGTCGCGGCGTGGTCGCAGCAGGCGAGGTGGTAGATTCGTGAACTAATTCGCTGACTATTTCGTGGCTGAGTCTCGGACCGATTCGCGGACTGATTCGCAGACTGCGTCGTAGACTGATTCGTGGACTAATTCGCGGACTGAGTCACGGACTGACTCGCGGGCCGATTCGCGGATTGATCGCGCCATCTGTTGGGGTCGGGCGTAAGCCCACCATCCAGTTTCCGCCCCTCCAGGAGGAGGGTCGGGTTGTACCGGAGTGCGCCTCCACCCTGACACCCCCACCGGCCGTGCCGCAGTGCGCCTCCAAAGTTCCCGAGGAACGGGCCTCGGCCACTGCCGCCGACCTCTCTCTTTCTCTCCCTCGATTGAGCACTTTTCAGCGCTCCGTGTTGTCCCCTCCCACCACGAAGGCCCCTAAGACGGTGCTCGTCGACACCCCGACGAGTACGTCACCACGAAAGAGCCCGATGTCGAACCCCTCTCTCGCGCGGGTCGCTCGAGGGCGCACGCGCCGGCTCGACGGCGCACCGCCGCGCACGAGGAGAATGAATCAGTCTCGTGCAGCCCTCGGTATAGGAGGACTGTACGAAAATATATCCGCGAGTGTCCAGTGCTAACCACGCGCCACCTAATTAGAGAGGAAAAGAAGAGTTTCACCGCCATCCAAAATAAAGAAGAGTTTCCACCGCTATCCCAGTTAGGAAAGGAGCTGCCGTCCCGTCGAGAGAGTGTCGGTGCCCGAGACATCGTCCCGACGAAGGACGTAGCTTTTTAGCTCCGCGTCCCCTAAGTGCCCTTGCAGCGGGAATAATTTTAATAAAAATAGGAAGAAGAAAAATTTAAATAATAATAAAATAAATGCCCCTTGATAGTCCCTTTTCCCGATCCAGAATAACCCTAACCTGTCCCAAAATAGGAGTGTTAACGAAAAAAATAAGTTAGAAAATTAATATTTTCGTAAAGTGGGTGCAACGGTCGGGCAGTTGTGTTCGTATTTGGAAATAAATGTGTGTGACATATGTGCTCATAAGTTGTAGAAATGTTATTTTCCTTAAGATCGAGGTACCAGTGCAACGATGCGAATATTTTTTAATAGTGAATAAGAATTCCAATTCCCCCGTAGTGATTAACCATTTCCGGTAGTGATTAACAATTAGATTCCGATACCTACCCCCACTACCTACCGTCACGCTTACACTGTTTCCTTAAATACGTTATTAGTTGTAATAACAACCGCGGAAAAATGGATTATTTCGAATATACCCCCGTTACTTCCCCCGTAACGAAAATACCCACGTTAACGGTGGTGACGCCAACCACTGCAACGGGATATTTCTCCATCACGACCGCGTCCGTGTCGTATACGGCAACCGCTACCCACGTTACGCTCTCTCGTGCGGCTGGGCGACGCATCACCAGTCCGGAGCAAATTGCGGCAATTCGGGCAGAAATCGACCGAGTAGTCGATTTACGCGACCTTATCGGTCGCTGCGATAAAGCCGAATTGTTAATATCCGGGCGTAATACCCGTGGTACGCGATCGGCTCGTAAGACACACGATCTTACAGCGGTTCCCGGACACCCCGGTCGAATGGGATAGACACGCAGATGGACGAGGCGACCACCCCACATATACGTTGTCCGAGGCTGTAAGTTGCCCCCTCTATGGGAGCATGTTAATTGGATCTCTTCAGGCCACCCATCTTGATCCCGTCGAACCCTTGCGGGTAATTCGGTTAGGAACCTCGGTGTTGCCTACCTACGGTCTCCCGTCTGACCAATCGCGCGCTCATTATAGGGACCTGATCTCATTTGGGGAAGAGAGCTTCCGGTTCTCGGTGGCAGATGCGACCACGTACCCGGTCGGTAGGCCCAATGAGGGTCCCATAGTCCCCCCTCGTGACGCACGTCGCGAAGATGCGCCTCGTCGGGAGGTACCGGCAAATATCTGCCACAATCCGTCTAGCGCGTTAACGGAAGGTGACAACCCGCCGAACGAGTCACGTGACCCTACTCTTTCGGCCCGTCTCGTTGATACCGGTGCTCCGCGGTCGCACTTAGGCCTCGCGTGTCACGAGGTAGTTTCGCCCTTCATGAGATCAAGTGAAGAGCAAGTCAGACTCGCAAACGGCGCCCTAGTTTAACTAGATGGCGTCGTTACCCTCGCGATGAAAGTCGATAGCCATACTAAGAATTTGGAGATAAGAGTTGCTCCCCTCCACTATGCATGCGTGCTGGGGATGGACTTCATGCGCCTATTCGGTCTTAAGATAGATACGGAGACTAATGCGTGGAGTACTCGCAATGGCACCCCGCACTCGCTAAACGATACTAATATTTCGGTAACCGCCTTCGCCGTACATGACTGCGCTGGATTGGTCGCCCCCTCGCAGGAAGCCGCCCCACGGATAAGGAGGCTGCTCGATCAATTGTACCCCGCAAATAGTACCCCTACAATCGGTATAACGCGTCTGACGCAGCATGCTATCGACGTACGGTGTCACCCCTCGATTCGTCAAAAGGCTCGCTTACTTTGTCCCTACATGCTGAAGGTGGCACAGGATGCGGTCGATGAAATGCTGAGCAGTGGCATCATCGAACGCTCCGCGAGCCCCTGGATGAGTAACCCCGTTATCGTCCGGAAGTCGAATGGGACTTTTAGGTTCTGCGTAGACTTCCGAGACGTAAACAAAATAACGAGGAAGGATGCACACCCTCTCCCCTCGATGGATAGGATTCTGTCGGGGATGAGTCGGGCCCAATGCATCACCATACTCGATCTCAGCCAGGCCTACTTTCAGGTACCAGTGGCACCTAACAGTCGGCCCATTACCGCTTTCGCTGTCCCCGGTCGTGGTTTATTTCAATTTAAACGGATACCTTTCGGGCTCACTAACGCGCCGGCGGTAGTTCAGCGATTAGTGGACCGCCTCATTGATCCAGCGTGGGAACCCCACGTCTGCGCCTACCTTGATGACATCATGAGGAGGACCACTTCCGTTACCTGAGACTTGTCCTGACTAGTCTGCGCAACGCCAGATTGGAATTAAACCTGGAAAAGAGTGAATTCTTCTGGGACGAGGTAAAGTACCTCGGCTTTGTACTAAACCGAGACGGTTTGAAGACGGTACCGGAGAAGGTCGCTCACGTTCTCAAATTCGCGCCCCCCCCCCCACCAATCTCAAACAGCTGCGGCGCTTTTTAGGGATGGTAGGGTGGTACTCGCGCTTTCTCCCAGATTTTTCGCGTGATCGCGTTCATTTGACCAAGCTGTTAACAAAGAATACTCCCTGGGTCTGGGGTCCGGAGCAGCAGTCTGCTTTCGAGTCCCTCCGTGACGCTCTCACCCGCACCCCCGAGCCCCCTTAGCACGCCCAAATTTCGACTTCCCCTTCACAATTCAGACGGATGCGAGCGACTTTGCAATCGGGGCGGTAATCACCCAAGAGATAGCCGGTAACGAGCACCCGATTAGTTTTGCTAGCCGCGTGCTCACCAAGGCCGAACGAAGGTATACCGTTACGGAGAAAGAGTGCCTCGCCGTCCTCTAGGCTGTGAAGAAGTATCGACCCTATGTCGAAGGGGCCCACTTTCAAGTGATTACAGATCATAGTAGTCTGCAGTGGCTCAGAAATTTGCGTGACCCGACCGGGAGATTGGCGCGGTGGGCCCTAGCCATGCAGACCTATGACGTGAAAATCGAGCATCGAAAGGGCACCCTCAACGTGGTGCCCGACGCCCTTTCGAGGATGTACGAGAATGTCGATACCGCTTTTTGCGCCCTGGGGGATACTGCGGATCCGTGGTACACCCAGAAGATGGAAAATATTCGGAAATTTCCTTCGAAATATCCTGATTGGAGAATCGAGGATGACCGAATATATTTCCATAGGCCCCACCCGGTAATAGAGCCTGCCCTCACCGACCTCAACGCTTGGAAAATCGTCCTCCCCGCGGAAGCGCGTGCCCGTGCCCTTAGCGATGCACACGATAGCCCGCAAGCCGGCCACTTAGGAGTGGATAAGATGTACCACCGTTTTATCCAAGACTTCTATTGGCCCGGCGTTTTCCAGGACATCACTGCCTTCGTCGCACGCTGTCCCGCATGTCAGAGGCAAAAGGTCTCCTCGCAGGACTCATGCGAGAAAGAACCACGGAAGGTCCCTGGATGACGGTCAGTTCCAATGTCATGGGCCCCCCCCCCCCCCCCCAGCAAGCGTCAAAACCAGTTCATAGTGGGTTTTCAAGACATGTTTACTAAATACGCAGAAGTGAAACCCCTTCGGGCTGCCACAGGCGCGGCCATCGTGGCCGCCTTCGATAGTCTAATTATCAATCGATGGGGTTGTCCGAGGTATTTTTTGTCAGATAATGCGAAGCAATATGATAACTCATACGTGCAGTCCCATCTGAATCAGTTAGGTATAACCCCCCCTCCTACCCCCCCCCCCCCCCACCACGCCCAAGCGAACCCAGTCGAGAGGGTGAATAGAACCCTCAAAACGATGATGTGCTCCTTCGTTTCACACTATCATCGCGACTAAATTTAGTGGCCCGCATCGTATAGTCCGAGTAATCTCCCCCGTCGTTTTCGAACTTAACGACCCGGATAGTCGTCGGAACCCTAGAGCGCATAATAAGAACTTGAAGCCCTAAAGCGGCCCCGACGTCGGGCATAGGTCGAGAAGCGATCTAACCACCGATTTCCTTTTCTTTCATCACTCTGATTTCTGTGACATCTGCGACGTTCTGTTTTTGCGATTATGATTTTTGCGGCATCATGTCTTTGCGATTCCGTATTTTTCCGCTGTTTATTTGTGTGATATTCCTTTTGCGGTATTAAGTTAAGCGATATTTTGCATTGCATTTTCTTTTTGAATTTTGCGTCCGTCAATGTTGCGTTTTCACAATTTTCTGCGATTAACGACCAGCGATAGATGCATTGCGATTTGTGATTAGTAGTTTCATTCTGTAATTTACCATTTCTGGTTTTGCGATTTGCGATATGTAATGAAGAATTGCGATATGTAATTAAGATTCGCGATTGGCGCTATGTAATTCCGAGTTGTGATGACTGATGAACGTGTGTGATAGACTCTTTGCGGTAGAGTCTAGAGTATGTTAGGGTAAGATCGGAATGACCGGGCGCCCGCGAGGGTTACGGTGAAGTGTTCCCGAACAGTGACCTTCCCCCCATAGACGGAACGAGTGTTCCCCCCAGGACAGTGAAGTGATAATGACCTACAGTACCCAAGGGGTTTGTGACGAAACCCGTCACAGATCGGCACGCTAGCCGAACCCCGCGCCATGTGTTGGGGTCGGGCGTATGCCCACCATCCAGTTTCCGCCCCTCCAAGAGGAGGGTCGGGTTTTACCGGAGCGCGCCTCCACCCGGTCACCCCCACTGGTCGTGCCGCAGTGCGCCTCCAGAGTTCCCGAGGAACGGGCCTCGGCCACTGCCGCCGACCTCTCTTTTTCTCTCTCTCTCTCACACACCGGCGACACCGAGCCCGAGACGAGTCGGGGACACGCGAAGAACTTTTCAGCGCTCCGTGTCGTCCCCTCCCACCAGGAAGACCCCGAAGACGGTGCTCGTCAACACCCCGACGAGTACGTCACCACGAAAGAGCCCGATATCGCACCCCTCTCTCGCGCGGGTCGCTCGAGCGCGCAAGCGCCGGCTCGACGGCGTACCTCCGTGCACGAGCAGAGTGATTCAGTCTCGAGCAGCCCTTCGGTATAGGAGGACTGTACGAAAATATATCCGCGAGTGTCCAGTGCCAACCGCTCGCCATCCAATTAGAGAGGAAAAGAAGAGTTTCACCGTCATCCAAAATAAAGAAGAGTTTTCACTGTCATCCCGGTCAGGAAAGGAGATGCCATCCCGCCGAGAGAGTGTCGGTGCCCGAGACGAAGGACGTACCCCGGGTTAAAGGATCATCGACCGTAATTTGCCGACCCGCCTTATGCCCCCGGTGATTTTGCGCCTTATGCCGCCGGTGACGAGTGAATTTCCCGGTCATTTCTGAAGAAGTTCCGTCGTCGCGTGACTTCGAACCCGCGAAAGGTTTGTGCTCGGTCATCACGTCGCGAGTGAAAATTGTATACCGGTGAGTTCATCGTCAATAAAGATTTACATCTTTTATTTTTTGTAATCCGTACTCGCCGAAGTAATTTATTTCGCAACCCTCCCCTCCGAAACAAGAAAAAGACAAGTTATAAAACACATAAGTCTCAATTTCACCGACGAAAATATACATTATTGACATTTCCTTCGGTATGAAGCGATTACCAGGCCCGCGGAATCCCTGAACGTCTACAATATGTTCCATTTCGTATGAAACTGATTCACTAGCGATTAAAGTATAAACGCA
Organism: Trichopria drosophilae; assembly: GCA_030407085.1. Classification (NCBI taxonomy): domain Eukaryota; kingdom Metazoa; phylum Arthropoda; class Insecta; order Hymenoptera; family Diapriidae; genus Trichopria; species Trichopria drosophilae. The sequence goes on from CM059584.1 coordinate 69,909,376, forward strand.
TTTTATTCATTTATTGACGCATGCGCAATAATGGCTACCATAAAGGTCAGCTATTGCTGCATCATAGTCGCTCCTCGGTGCCTATGTGGAAATACATCGTAGGCTAGGAACCGTATTGTGAAAGTGAACGTAAAATTCTAATAATAGTGACCTTTTCCTCCTGCATTCTACTACCATCTCTTTCGCTATCGCATAATCTTTGTTAGATCCCTTAACTTTAGCATTATACCGCTTTTACGGTCTTCGTCATCGCCGATTACCCGTCGATCATTTTCACCATATGTTTTTCCATGTATATAGGTTCAGACGAGTTGAAAGTCATTGTTCAATTTCATCAAAACATATACTAAGTGACACATTTTCTCTTTCCCAAATTTAGACAACCTCCGCCATAATAGAAAGGAAATGACCTCAGATCCTTATTTTATCTAGGAATGACCCCAAAGGTAGCATTGATAAATAAATAATAATTTATAATAATAATATTTAAATAGTAATAATCAATCTTTAATAGAAGAAAATACTAATTATTATTTTTTATTCTGTCGGAGGTCAAATTACAGTTTAGACGAAAAACCGATTTTCCTGTCGTAGACATCCGTAAAGAAAAGTAAAAATTCATAATTAGATAGAATATTTTTTAGATATTTTGTTTTTACTTTTTACTTCTGAAATTAAACAGGACCTTGAAAATTAACAAATTATATTTTTATCGGTTTCTCATACTTTTTGGGATATACGTTACATGCGAGGAAACCCCACGCAAAGGGCACCATCCAATTAAAGCAGAGTGAAGTACGCGTCCAAGGTATAAATACGAGTCGATTTTACGTTGGCGACGAAGAAGGACGAATCTCGACACAGGACAAACGCAGTAGACAACTATAGGACAGATATCTTATCTACTGGTTTCCAAAGTCCAAGGTTGCAACAGCAGATAATCATAGAACGTAACTACCTGCCTCCAGCTTCCAACGGTTGTACGACAGTCATCCTGCGATCTTCAATTTTGTCAACTGCAGCCAGATAGGAACTCAACGTTGGGAAATAACAGTCCTTTTCAGGACTCAAATAATAACCTTTTCATTTTTGCAGAATCCAACACCGTCAACGAGGTCCAGCGGGAAAACAACCACAAAACAGACGGACAACAGCTGTTCCAACTGTTGTTCTTCTGTCAGCAAGACGAGTCACTTCACCGGACATTAGAATTAAGGAGAGGTTACCGTAAACACGGTATTGCCGCCCGTGAGGTAGGCAACCGTAACTACAATCATGTCCTGCAGTCCTTCAACATCCATTTGGCTTACGACCCGGCAACAAGAAGCAACTAGGAAGTCAAGAACGAATTCGGTAGTGCCGCCTGAAAGGTAGGCAACCGTACCTGTTCCAGGGTTACACGCCTGTTCCACCTGCTTGGTAGGAACGGCGATCGCAAGGCAGCTGATTAGTGTCCGCTTAAAAAGGTAAAATCAACATCTCTTTCGTCCCCATCTTTCGCCGGACATTTTGATCACAATGCGCATACTCCTGACTCTAAAATTCTGTACAGGGATACGGCCGACATAGACGAAATAGAGCGGTGTAGGACGTCAAAAAATTGTTAAGCGGCGCGTACGAGCCAAAAGAGACAAAATTCCAAATATAAGTTAGTTCTTTCTCTTAATTTTTGTAATAAATGGAGTTATCCTTTATTCTGAAGTGAATATTCCGTTAATTCATAGAGCATAGTAACAAAAGAGTGGCTTCCGACTTTCCAAGGTCGAGTTTACTTCCGTCAATAAAGCATTATTATCGTAATCCTCTCGAATACTTCTTAATCGTCCTGAAGCTTGGATCAAACTCGAGGAGGAGACTCTATAAACTTCGTTGGAAACTTTTCCTTGCGCTTTTAAAAAGTCTTATACCACGTACAAAACCTACAAATCTCACATAATTCGAATAGCGTATATTAAATGTATAACATAGAAATGATGGAATAAGCTAGCAGTAATTAGAAAGAGAGGATGACACACTTATTCCTTAAGCATTTATCTATTCACGGTATTTACGGCTTTTCATGACGTTCGAACCATAGCTATATGAGTTTGGACATGTGGGTAATGTAAGTAATCAGGTTCCTGACCGTTTTTTAATATGCGTACAATTAAACACCGCCATATAGTTTTAGACCTGTTAATTATCGGTAGACTTTACTAGACAAGGACAAAGAACAAGGACAGGTTATTTTCCCCCGCGTTAATGACATTTTATCGTCTATTTGCGGGTCGGCTCTCGGGTGGAGAGGTACAGGACAAAGACGGAACATGACAGAACTAGGCATATACAACACAACACACACCCAGAGCCAGTCCCCTTTACCCCAATATCGGTACCACCAGCAGATTCGGCGGTCTGTGCCTTAGCGAGTACGACGCGGGGCTTATCCCATCTTTATCCGAGATAAGACCCACGACGTACTGACCGCGGATAAGACGCTGACGGGGGTCGGCAGCGGTCCCAAATTCGTACCTTCGCCCAGCAAAGTTCCCCGGTTATTCCACACTGGGCATAAGCAGAGAAAATTGCACGGACGGGGATTCGATTTCGGGCCCTTCGCGACGTTCAGTTCGGGCGGACTAAGACTGACGCCATAGCCCGCACGACCATCACGCCGACAGACTTTATTATACGGTAACAATGAATCTGACTTCCCACAAGTGACGATAACATACGAGTATCGACTTGCTTTTAATATAATTAATTAACCTTCATTTAATATTTCCCACTTTTAAAATTTCTGAGAATAAGAAGATCGAAATGACGATGTAAAAATCTAAGAGAAACGTGTAAAATTCAATAGTTTCTTTCTATCTTTAGGCACAGTCTTTGGTATCTTTTAAGTAAAAAGTTAAAGGAAATGATAATGCTGCCATCTTTGGTATGTTTAAAGAGATTGCAGAATCTGTGTGTCGCAGAATGAAATATGCGGGTGCATCTGAAATGCATAGATTCATCGTAGGCTACCATCATACACTTGCTGATATGAGTGGCTATGGAGCGATTACAATTGAATATGAGATTCTTGAAAATGGAATCTAGTTGACAATTAACCTTATTATCGCAATGCAAAAGAATATGAAAAC